>JAOWCC010001634.1:87463506-88767917 GCA_030867875.1 Actinernus sp. WN-2022
GCACACATTGTAGATTTGGCCCAAGTCACACTAGTTATAATAGTAATAAGGTTATGTAATAATAGTAATAATGGCCATATTTATATAGCGCCATATCACCACCAGTCACATGGCCAGGGTTTTCAATAGAAGCCGGCAGCCGGCGTATCTCGCCGGGTATTTTACATGAAATTCCCAAAAAATTAGATATTTGCGCCAATGGCGCTCGATGCCCGCCGCCTACTCTTCAAGTTTTGCCACTTACTTCAAATGTTATTGAAAACCCTGCATGGCGCTTTACATATTACTGACATATCCTGTCGGTGATTTTTTTTGACTTCTTACGGCACTAATAGCTGCCATGCAGTTTACAATGTTGAGTGTGTGGTTAGTACAATGACCATGCAGGCTGCTGTACCGGGTGACAATCCCCTGATCTTTTTCGAGTAGTACAACAGGTTCTTTCACGTCCCCTTCAAATACTGATTAGAAGTAGGAGACAAGGCCAATGGCTTATAAACGTCCCTTCCCAAGGACACGGCCGGGATTCGAACCCTGACCTCCTGCACTCTAGACCGTGGTCTACCAACTGAACTAACTAGTGAGGCAGTATGCTAACCAGTGAATGATGCAGACACACATTCTTCTCTGCCTGTAGAAACTACTAGTTGCCAGTTGGCACCTACATGTACATGAAAAAAGTTAATTTCAGACCCTGGGGTCCACTACCCTTTCACATGCATGCATACAGTACACTTAATAATATTATACATGTATATGTACATGTAATTTCATGCACCATACATTGTACAGTTTTAACATTTGTTGATAACAATCTACAGAGTGTAACTAGGATCTTTGGAATTTAATATTGTTCTCTTCACATACATCTACGGTACATCTAGGTGAAGACTGTATAATAGTTTGAATTATAAAATAGTTTCGATAGTACGTGCGCTCTGATTGGCTGTAAGCCGTGTTTCTATTTAACAAATAAAGAAGCCTTAGCCATGTTTTATACTATCATAAAACACAATGGGCATTTGAGAACATGAGAGAAATGTTAAAGCACAAGCCGAAGGCGCGTGCTTTCAACATTTCTAGAGTGTTCTCAAATGACCAGAGTGTTTTATGATAGTATAAAACATGGATTTAAGGCTTCTTTATCTGTTTTATAATATAGATTTACGCGCGCGATGAAAGGAAACCGCCAGTTGAAAACTAAATAACACGGCTAACCATGTTATATACTCTGATAAAACATGGCTTCTTAGCCAATCAGAGCGCACGTACTATCGTATCTATATTATAAAACTCTATAGAAACAGAGACAGTTGAGCGCGCGCTTGAGCTAGTTGTGAGAATTTACGTTTTGGTTATCAAATTAAGCGAGCATTTCCGTGCTTTTATTCGTTTATTTTATAAAGGAAATAGAAAACATTTTCCCCTTGTTTCTATAGAGTTATAGAAACACTTGTGGAAGTTTGGAAGAACTCGAAATAGCTGTGGAAACACTCGCCCTTCGGGCTCGTGTTCCCACTGCCATTTCTCGTTCTGGCAAACTCCCACTCGTGTTTCTATAACTCTATAGAAACACGGGAAATGTTTTCTATTTCTTAAATATTATATGGTTTATTATCCAAAAGATCAAACACCTTCCTCTTTCACACTGAGGTGGAATGGCTCTTGAAATGTCTTGAAGATAAATTAAGGAGGCTACCAAATATTTATTGTCTTTTTGAAATTTGCAAAGAGTGCAGTCATCAAATGTATATCCTTGAAACATTTCTTAACAAATAGTACAAGGGACTGGTCAGAAATTAGCGGGGGGGGGGGGGGGGGGGGGGGGTTGGGAAGAGAAAGTGGGAGCACATAATTTTTTGAAGGGTCATAAGAAAATGGGCAGCTGAAAAAGGTTAGTTACAGTGGGAAGGCTGGTCAAAATATTTCATACTCCTCCCTGCTACGTATACAGTATTTATTGTTATACATTTTACATGTAAAAATACAACTGTACTTGTTTTTAGCAATCTCAGCAATAATTATTTTTGTTCAAGGGTGCCTGGCTCGATTAGGTTTTGTAAAGCTATTCATTATATTCAAAGAAACATTTATATATTTCTTCATATTGTTACACTGTATATTTGAGTGTAAATAAATATATGCATTGGATTAGCTTTAACTCAATGTAAATTAGATATTTTAGGCTACATATTTATTATAACCATAGTTTAGTTAGTTTAGTACATGTGTTTGTACTGTAGCTATCACTTACCGGTATTGTAATATTTTATTCACCTGGGAAGCCATAACATTGTAGTTTATAATTTTAGTACATGTAGTTTATTAGCCTGCGAATACAGCCGTCTCACATTGGGAACCACAATCAAAACATGGCCCCTGAGAGAGACATCTGCGTCTTGAGACGGAAAATTTCATACTGATGATGTTATGCGGACAGGATCTGGTCGTGTTATTTGATTGGATGGTATGCCTTATTATCATAATTATACGAACCAATCAAATAACGCGACCAGATCCTGGCCGCATAACGTCATCAGTGTATATGGAGTTTTCCGTCTCAAGACGCAGACGTCTCTTGGGGCCCACGTTTTGATTGTGGTTCCCGATGCGAGATGGCTGTATTTGCAGGCTAGTACATTGTAGTTAATAGGGTAGCTGGCTGTTTTGACTTTTAAAGCACCTGTGAGCTATATTATTAATATACATACATGTACATGGGTAAATTAAATTGTTAAAAGATCTACTGAATGAAACTTTTTTTCACACTTACAATCAGATGTATATACTGGAATGTGTATATGTATGAATAATACATATTTATGACATACAAAAATCACATGACTTTGTACAGTCAACTCTCAACTCTCTGCAGAGGCTGCAGTGACTGTAACAGTGAGTCTGTAATAGTGGGATGCAAGACAAAAACATTAATTCAAATTTGATGTGAGCATGTGGTTGTGAAAGTGCTAAACTTGTGTATGACCTATTTTGTCAGTAGTGGCATGTAATGGTAAAAAATTAAGGTGTTCATTTATATAGTGCAAATTCTATATGAATATATTCATAAGATGAATGCTCTTCACAAGGTTATTTTTATGATACAGACTGCTATTGTGGCGCAATGTGCTGCAGTGCAGTTTACAATCATGAGTGATCGTTAGTACCTCTGAATACTAGGCTGTTGTTTCGGGAGACAATCTGTTACTCTTTCTCGAAATAACACAACGTCAACAGGTTTTCACGTTCCCCTCGTATAGATTAGAAGAGGAAGGATTCAATTTATTATTGTCAGGCCAATGGCTTATACATACATATATGTCCCTGCCCAAGGATGCAGCTGGGATTCGACCTCCTGCTCTCTAGACCATGCTCTACCAACTCAGCTAACCAGTGGCTACAAACTGTATACAATTAATGTACATGTATATTCCAATCACAGACATTGTATGTCAGTGGTAGACTGACCTATATTGTACATGTACTGTATAAATTGAGCTTTTGCTTTTAATTTGCAGGCCATCGGTTTTTCGTCAGATAAGTGACTTTGCAAATGTATTCAAGGCCTTTATTGGTACAAACTGGATTGGTCTACCATTTGCCTTTCAACAAAGTGGAATAGTGGTAAGAACTTTAAAGTATTCATGTACCTACATGCATGGTATAAGGCCAAATTGATTATACCTGATTGTACATAAAGTGAATAGTTGAAATGAATACACTGTACACATAGTCAAGTCAAGAATTATTTTCTTTATTTCAGTGTTGCATCTATTAATGATAATTGTAAAAAGGTTTATATTTCCAATATGTGACCCTCCATGCGAAAACCCGGCTTAATGAAACTGGCATTTGAATGGATTTCAACGCATTCTCAATGCATTCTCAATGCATTGCAATGCATCGGAAATGTTTCTCAACGCGTTGTCAACTTTTCACAACGATCTGAAATAACGTTGAAATGCTTTCCTAAAGTTCTGGAACGCTTTGTCAACGTTTCACAACGGTCTGATAGAACATTGAAACGCATTCGTAATGTTTGAGAATGCTTTGTCAACTTTCCACAACGATCCGATAAAACATTGAAACGCATTTGTAATGTTTGAGAACGCTTTGTCAACTTTTCACAACGATCTGATAGAACATTGAAACGCATTCGTAATGTATGAGAACGCTTTGTCAACTTTTCACAACGATCCGATAAAACGTTAAATTTTGACATCGTGTTGTGACCTTTTCAAAACGATTCCAGTCTAAATTACTTAGCGCCTCGAGGAAACGTAGATAAATCATCCATATATCATTTTAAAGCTTATAAAATTGGCTACAAGAATAAATAAAACGTGAGTTCTTTGAAAATCTCGAATTATCCGCCATCCCGTTTCTCCGATCTAGTGAGACAAGTGAGATGGCTTTCAGAAGCTTTAAAATCTGTTTGCTTTGTCGCATTTCAGTGGAATCATATTACAAAACCGTGTCGGGGAATCTTAGTTCAAAAGTTATCATGCTCAAATGGCGAAAACATAATCCGAGTAAATATGCGGGAAACGCCGTCAAGAGCTCTCTTTTTATAATTTCCCAATTTCCCGACACCGTTTGCAGCTGAGATATAAATTGACATTTTGTGAAAATTTCACACACATCGAATAACTTCCTCTTGAGTAAGAGCTTTTTTAAAACTCTATTTTGGTTGAAAATCGAAAGCGTAGAAAATAGCACTTCAAAAAATCGAGCCGTCTGTTGTGCGTGAGTCTAAATCCCCGCCTCTTGGCCAATCATTTCTCATCACAGTTCAACTATCTGTCAAAATTTTCCGCCGTTGTTGATTTCTGATCAAAGCTTACACGCCGCAGCGAGAAAATGTTTATAGTTTTGTGTGACTTGAAAAATACCTCGAGGGACAAAGCGAAGGTGAAAACCTAGTTTGCAATGTTTACTATTAAAATAAAATACTCTCGAGTTCTTTCTATTAATTTAAATCCGTTTTCAAAGGTGCGGAAGTCACGTCTTTCAAATTGCCGCGGTGCATAATAATGTGTGAAGTTTACAGCGAACTGATTTGAATATCCGATTAGCTTCGCGTAATGTTTGCCGCTTTGAAAATTCGCTATAGACAAATTAAATGTTCTGGATGATTTTGATTTTACTTCGTGAACAGTTTGCATGTTCTACAAAAAGTGCTGGAGTCTCTCAAATCTCTCAGATGTGAAGTTTTGGATTTGTTGATAATATTATAATTTGCCACGTGCCGCATGCCGTGACTCGTGAGATTGCACAAACAACTTCTTTTATAGCTTTATACCCAAAGTATTCTGGATATGTGACCACTTCTTGAATCTGAATATTTCTCCAGGATTCGTTGAATTTTAGTCTTTCAATAAGCACACTCGAACCAATCAAACTTCACAAAATGTGACCTTTACGGAAGCACAATATTAATTAAACACAAACTGGATTAAGGAATGTTACGAGAAGAAAACAACATAAAGAAGTTATCAGGGCTCATTTTTTGCGGTCTTTTACGGTATGCTAATTACACGCCATATGTCAATCATAAACGAGACGAAGACAAGGGAGAACGAACAAAACGCCAGTGTTTGAAGCAAAGATAACTTTATTACTACAAAATAGTCCTACTACCATTTGCAAGCTACCGTTAAGCGTGAACCTTTTTCCGCGTTCGTTTATGTTTGAAACTAGACGTCTGGCGTCCCAAACCTTTGCAATTCGTCGGCAAACTAATTAGTTTCAACCTTGATGTTTAAAACCTTTGATATGTCTTCTACCGTCGTGCAACTCAGATTATGCCAATTAAGAGACAGTTGTTGTCTTGCATCTCTCATAATTCTGAGCGCCAAAACTTTAACTTTAACCGACATTTATGATTTAGCGCGTAGCGCGAAGGAAAATCTAGCTGAAAAGTTTCCAAACCTGAATCGTGAAGGCGGGACATGTCAAAGGTTGTCATTATCGCGGTTAAATTGCAAGGTTTGCGCCGCCAGACACTTAAACGAACGCGGAAAAAGGTTCACGCTTAACGGTAGCTTGCAAATGGTAGTAATTACGCCGTGAAAAGTCGACATGTCAGTATTACTTGACTGTATAAGAATATCAGAGAAGTTTCTACATTGCCCTTTTGTGATATGAATGCTTAATTCTGGATTGCTTGCCAGTTCGATTATCTTATCAAAACGATTGCCGAATGAGCGCCAGTGGTGTACGTACGTTGCCAAATTTAATGTCATACAAGTACGAAAAATGAACGCCAACGATTTGGAAATGATTTGGAACGGTTGACAAATGATTTACAACGCTTATCGAATGAATGGCAACGACTTGGTAATGATTTGGAATGCTTGCCAAATGTTCCACAACGCTTACCGAATAAACGCCAACGATTTGAAAATGATTTGAAATGGTTGCCAAATGTTTTACAACGCTTATCGAATAAATGCCAACGGTTTTGAAATGATTTGGAATGGAGTACAGATTCATTGTAATGTTTTAGAACGTTTTATGAACTCGTTGGTAACGATATCCAACGCACTGGGAATGTTATGAAATGCATTCCCAACGGTCAAAAATGCATTAAAATGGAAAACTGACATCTCGCTGATTTACTTAAGCCGGGTTTTCGCATGGAGGGTCACATATGTCCATGTAGTATGCTAATGATGTGACATTAAACCAGGAATGTACATGTACCAGTTGTCATTTCTTTCTCCTAGTTGTGAATGAAACTATTTCCTGATTTGGACTAATATTTGGTTAAATCAGACAGTCATACATAATATAACATGGAAATTTGTAAAAGATAATTTATCTGTACTAGTATGTTTTTGTATAATAAATGATGCCTGGTTTGATGTACATGTAGCCTGATCTCCAGATGGTACGAGGTCCTCCGCTCTCACTTCCAGGAAGTGAGTGGAGGATCTTGTTCTATCTGAAAATCAGGCTAGGTTTGATGTGACGTCATTAGCACATTGGAAATAATTAAACCTTTATAAAGTTCTCATAAGATGATGCAGCAACAGAAATATTCTACTAATTGGACTGTTCACTTTATGGAGAATCAATGTACATGTAATTTGGCTTGTAAATGAAATGCAGTCTGTCATTATTAATACTAGGCATAAACAAGCCATACACTACAGTATTGGACAAACTTGCAATATGATTGGCTATACCAGTGTTCTCACCAAACCACACCATTGTGGGATACATTTGTAGCTGTTATGTACAATATTAAGAATGATTAGTTCTAAAAGGAAAACAATCATTGGTAAAAGCACTTGTGAAACCAAATAAAAAATTTATTCGATTGCTAATAAAAATGCTATAATAGTGACCCATTGTGTCTCTGAAATATCCCACAGTGTTTTTCTTTGTGGGACCCCAAGCTACAAAATTCTGGTGAAAACACTGGTACATGTACATATGTACATTGTAGATTGAAACACTTGGATGTTTGCTTGGGAGAATATTTTTCTTACAGTCAATCAAATTGCTTGATTTAACTGAGTATAACTATCAAACATTTTCTTAATGGTTAAGTTTAAAATAATTTAAACAAGACTTCTTTTTGTGGCTTTTTTATGTTAAAACAATAGAGCCCATAATCTGGAGCATCCATCTATCATCTATTCGTGATGCAGCATTTTCCCAGACTGGGTTATTTTTAGATTTCATTTACATGTATCTTCTTTGGTCAACCAACATGATTGTCAGATCATTAGTCAGTTGCATAAAATTACACAATGTTTGTGATTGGCTAGCAGAACCGAACTCTCACAAAACACATTCTAACAATAACCTGGTCAGTAAGAACGCTGCATCATTATCTAGACATAGTAATTGCCATTATTAGGAGATGGATGCTTGTGCTCCAGGTAATGAGCTCCTGACATTATTTATGTACAGGGCCCGGTTCCTGAAAGCCCGATTAGCGCTAATCCTGGATTAACTCTCAACAAAACATATTAGTTGTCATGGTAATTAACTCTGGATTAGTGCTAATCGGGCTTTCAGGAACCGGGCCCAGTACAACAATTTAGCTTGCCATTCTGTTGCCGTATTTCAGATCACCTGACATTACCATGCCCTTGAGTAATGTTTTTTGTTTCTTTATCCCAAGAGGAAATGCATCAATTTCTTGAATTTGAAAACATTAAAGCACTGAATTCTCTGGAGAGCTGTCACATGACATGAAATGGGGCAGCAGAGGCAAGCTGAATGGGTGTATTAGCCGGTAACAAAACGAGCGGGTACTGGAACCGAGTCAGTAAAACTAATTCAATAAAGAACTTAGTCAAAATGAGCAATATTCTCCAAAAGAACATATCAAATGTAGCTAGTCTGGAAAGTTTGGTGAACTTTGGCTCAATATTAACGATGCTAGAATGCATCAAATATGTCAATTTTCCCATACAAACTCTTATTTTTTAACGTTGTCCCTCCAAACCATACATTCAGGAGGGACAAAGAAATTTCAATTGCTTATAATTCAGACAAGATTCACTTGAATCACGTCAAACTTGGCACACATGCTAATTTCAACATCATTGCTCTATCGTGTGAGGAACTTCATTTTAGAATTAGAGTAATTGAAGGGGTCCGTGCAAGAACAACGTAAGTGACTTCTGATCAAATTCCAAATTCTTCTTGATATTCTTTGTTTTCTAAGAGAGAATTTAGAACTTGATCAAAAGTCACTTACGTTGTTCTTGCACGGACCCCTTCAATTCTGATAAACTCGGTCCCAGTCCCCTGCTCATTTTGTTACTGGCCAATTGGCTACTACCAAATTGAAAAAAAAAGAATGCATGCTGAGTTGGTGAAGTTAATCCAATTAACAAACAAACTTCATCATAAAAAAAAAGACAACATTGAATTAGTAACAATACCAAGTTCCAAGCATGATTTGGTAAAATAATATCAACTTAATAGCAAGCTTTCAAAAATTGCAAATTAAAATACTTATTATGAGACAAGCATGCATACATTGTACCCTACAGCCATGGATAGAAATGTCTCTTATTTCAGCTCACCACATGGTAAATATCCAATAAAACATCCCCGAACTTGGTAAACTTACTCACTTCAATGTGCTCTTTCTTGTGATGGAGTTCAATTCTAAATTAGATTATAACTTTACAAACTCTGCCCCAGTCCTTTTAAATAATTTTGTTAGTGGCCAATTTGAGTGCATGTTAGTTATGGCACCTTTGATATTTACACAACCCATACATGCGTACTGTACAATACATGTACATTTACTGGCCTCAGTTGGAGTTTTGTTTGCTATCATGCAATGACAATTGGATAAATGAGAACCTTACAGACATTTGTTAGGGTGCAAGTACATGTACATGTGTTGTAAATGGAACATTTGCAAAAGGATGCAACACACAATTGCATAATTATTTTGAAAAGTTTCAAACACTGGAGAATCAAACATGTATTCAGCATTTGAATGGTTTCAATCCCAACTTGGCCAATTAAAATCATGGTGGTTGAGTGACTGCCAGGAGAGGTCACATTGGCTGAGGTCACACTGAGATGTTAACTATAATAAACCAGCCAAACTATGGTTAAGACGTCTGATTTTCTCGGCTGAAATGAAACATGATGCAATGTACTGTAAGTGTTGACAGTTTGGAAACCACAAACTGTGGTTTAATTACATGTACATGTACCCCAAACACCAATTTGAAAAAAAGATTACAATTAAAGCTGTCGACTAATAAGTCAATAAGTTTAGATTAACTCATGCAGCGATAAACCCATCTTTTTATGTCAGCTATTAAACTGTAGTTAACTTTCTTTGATTCTTTTTGTCACCGTTGTGAGAACAACTAACCACAGTTGAGTTTACTACAGTAAGGTCACACTGAAAATGTGGTTAACTATAGTTCAATCCACTTAACTATAGTAAACTTTGTACAGTGTGACCTCAGCCATTATGAGTTGTGTAAAAATGAAAAGTGCCCCAACAAAACACCATACATGTAGGTACAGTTTATGATAATTCACTTCCTCCCTAAAGATCCTAGACAGGTACCTGAACCAGTCATTAAGCCGCTGCAAGACATGACTGTTGTATTGTATGAGCAGACAAATTCAGGTACAAAAAGTACACATCAAGGTTGCTCACATATCCAAGAGCTCTTCAGTAAAATAATTTTATGCCTTTTAAACATTATTATTACATTGTACATTGGGGGATCAGAGGGGGGTGCATGGGTTAGGAACTCTGCTAAACCCTCAAATTACTACAAGGATTCAACCATTTAATAATTTTTAAATAGTATGGTCCATCCATGATTCCTAACAGCCTTTTGTTTATTTTTGCTTTGTGAAACTATCAAACTAAAAAGGAAAACTACAAAAGAAACTTACAAAAACAGATTCAATTTGAAACTATCACATAAAACAACAGGACTGTAACGATTTTCAAAAGATTGAAAAAATCATACAAAACAGACTTTTCAACTGTGACAAAAAGGCCATCATGGTGTGCAAAGCATGATGGTTGGTCTAATATTCTTTAACAAACAGTGATTTTGTCTTAGGGTTGTGTTCGACTGACCATATTTTGGAATGAGAATATACACAAAATGATCGCTACATGTATAAATCTCCTTGTATTGGGATTTTTTAGCCACTGGAATACTAAATGTATTCTGAATATCATTTGTCTGCAAGTTTGTAGCTTGAACCAGTGATTCTTATTCTGGAATACAGTCAGTCAAACATACTCTTAAAGTGCCTGTGAACAATATATTTTTATTTTAGATATCAATTCTAAATCAAGTGAATAGTAGAATGGTAAAATATATTTTGCTTTGAATGCTGTGCCGCTGAGTTAAGGAGGTTTTAATATCCAAAATGCTAATTACATGACGTCAGGGGAGGTACATGTATCTGCAATCAATTCTTGGTGGTTGTGAATGGGCGTTTCTACTGATATAGGAAAACAAATTTCTAACATCAGTTTATTTCACTGATAATTTGAATTTTTTTTATAATTGTAAAAAAAAAAAATGTATAATAATTGATGCCTCCCCTGACGTCATGTAATTAGCATTTTTGATATTAAAATCTCCTTAACTTAACTTGATGTAGAATTGATATCTAAAATAATAAAAAATAAGATTCATAGGTACTTTAATGACTAGTCCCGAGTGAAAACTGTTTGAAGACAACAACCTCCCCTTATAACTAACCACATTACTACAAAATATTTTTACATGTACCTTATTACACGTAATTTTCGCGACACTTTAATTTCGCGTTTTAAGGAAATGGTCTGAGCATTGAAGCTTATCCTTGCCATAAAAGTTGTGTTCTTCGCAGAAAGCATGAACTCAAAGTACTTGCAAAATTTTCCGCCATTTTGTATGTACACTGCTGTCGTTCTTATAGTCCCCGCATTATGTCACGTTTATAAGCTGATTATACACGGTTCAACATTTGTTGGCAACAAAATAATGTTGAACCGTCTATCATACCATGTTGAATGTTGAAACAAGCGAGTCACCATGTTGAACGATCAGGGTTCGATCTTAGTGGTGGTCCGCTGGCCCTAGACCACTAAAAGTAACGGGGGACCACTGAAAACTGCCAGTGGGTAGTCCGGGTGGCCAGTGAAAATTTTATACGCATGTATCATGTTGTTTTGCGTTTCTTCATTTCACAAGGACTGCATGATAGACAGTCCTTCTTCGGTTTTGATTGAAACTTGAGTATGTTCGCCTTAAATCCTCATTGGCACAAGGTCGCCTAACAACGGAACGATTTGCAATAAACTTACTGGTACAGTACCGACCAGAACTTACCTCCTGTTAAATGTTCGCTCGGGTTCGCTTTAGTGAACGCAAAGTGAACGCAGGGTTCGCTCGGGTTAGCTTTTTCAGGATTCGTTGGGTTTGCTTGCGTTCGCTCAAGCGAACTTGCTCTGCAAACGAGCGAACCCTGCAAACTCTGAGCAAAGCGAATGTATATTTTACTTAACACGAAACCTAGCAAAAGGAACTAATCTTAGGAATATTTTGGAAGGACTATTTAGATGAGAAAGCAAAATTATTACCGACAGAAACGGCCGATAATTATAATATTGTTTGCTTCATCACAGGCCGCGCCGTTCGAGAATTAGACCAAAGTGGCTGGGCTTTATTTCAATCATAAAAATGTTTATTGAATCGAACGGCGCGGCGATGATCGGAAGAAAATTAGTCTGAGAAGTAAACACGGCCATTTCAGTTCCCGCGAATGTTTATAATGCTGCTCAATAACAGTTTGCCGACACTATTTTCACCGATGAGGGCACAGTCGATGCTCACTGCTGCACGATGAAGAAATTTAGAGACGTTGGAGAAGCGAATAAATAAAGGTTCAAGCCTAATAGATTAAAACGAAAACATCCTTTGAAGAAAGCCGACCTGGGAACGGAAGTTGTAATCACGGCATGAAAGCGAGGCCGAACATGACATTCAAAGTCTTCGCAAGGTCGGTAAATTATTTGAGTTTATACTGTATAAATGTAGTGACAGTGTCACCAGAAAGTGGTCACAAAATAAGGTTAGGTTATAGAATACCCCGCAACTTCGAAAGATCACTTGAAAACTGTGCTAAACTATGCTAAATTCTCCTTTATAGTGCAGGTGTATGTAGAGTCGTTCTATGAATGATTTGGAGTCGAAAATGGTTAGGTTTTTTTTTTATTTCAGGGTTAGGTTTTTAGAAGGTTTGTATGAAAATTTGAGAAAATGAATTATTAATGATCCAAGTTGCGGGGTATTCTATAATTGCTCCCAAAATAAAATGCTGGTTAAATCTCACTCAATCGATTTTTATTTGAGGCCAGTGAAATATTTTGCGGACCACTGATGTGCTTGTGTTAGTGGTCCTGTTGGCCAGTGCAGGAAAAAGTTGAGATCGAACCCTGACGATGTTGCATGAATTAGAGACATGCTCTATTCCATTCAACAAGTTGCACCATTGTTAACATGTTGACTCTCTTCTTTTAACATTGAACATGGTATGATACTCAGTTAACGTCAATGATACTTGGTCGGTCAAGGTGAAATGAAGGGCTGTGTGCCACAAGAGCATAAGTGACCAGATCACATTCTAAATTCTCCTTCAAATTCTTTGTTTTCTAAGGGAGAATTTAGAACGTGACCAGAAGCCATTTATACCCTTGTTGCACAAAGTCCTTCAAATATTCAGTTTGGCAAGACACATTTTTACAAGGAAATACATGCATTGGGAAAGTCTTTTAGTCACAGTTAACTGCTAAGTTTGATTATTATTAGTATTTTTTATATTTCCTTTTTATTTTATAGTGTATCACAAACTTTCTGTGCTGATAGCTAGGAAAATGAGATTAAAGTATTTATACAGACTTTTATGGGATTCAAGTGAATGTTAAACATGATTATTATTGTTTGTGCCGATTGATCCTCAAATAATTATATTCATAAATTATGTCTGGTAAAGTACCATAATTATTTGTTTGTAAATCTGAAAGAAAAAAGCAATGGGGCATGTTTAAGTTTCAATTAGAACTACTAAATGAGAATCCACATACATGTAGCTACATGTAAGACATATAATATAAATTAGAATTTGTAGCTTCTTAGAATTCTTTTTAGAGTTACTGCAGGGTAAAAATAATAATTAGAGCTAATCAACATTTTCTAGAGATTTGCTTTCGAAACACTCACAAGTGCTTCCTGCCTTTATGAATATTAATTCCCTGAGTACTGACACACAAACAATCTAAATCCTTGAACATTTTCTCAAATCCTGTAAAAGTTCATATAAATCTTTCCTGTTGGCACTGAAAGTTTTCTGAATAGAAAAGGAAATATCAATCCAAATTTACCATGACTGCAATCTCGATATACATTTCATTGTAAAAATGTGTCTTGACAAGTGATGTTGACCTTTAGTCGGTTTTGCGAGACTGTGATAAGGTGTTCTGCCGATTAAAATTTTGAATTAGTAAGGGATGGCTTGTAGCAGTCATATTTAAGTTCATCATTGTATACATGTTATGTCTTGTTTAGTACCATTAGAGCGGTTTTCAATTTAGTGTCAAAAAGTGATTAGGTGATTGCTTTCGAGATTGGTTAGTTATATCCATAATAATTATTGTGTTTGCTTTTCTTCATGATTGGTTCAAGTAAAACCAATCACAATTAAATTACGTGTTGCTGTGATGGCTGAAGTTTGGTTTTATGACCCAACTACTCTATTATATCATCATTACAGTGGATTTCAATTCAGTGTCGTAAAACCAAAACCAAAGTACTTATACAGCCATTCGCCAACTGAAGTACATGTAATTCATAATTGTTTTTTACTTGAACCAATCATGAGGAAAAGTAAAGGCAATGACCCTATATCATTATGACGTCACGGCTTGTTTATGAGGGGGACAGAATCGACTTGAACAATAGAATTTTGAACTAAATCTGCTCTGCTGAGGAAAATTTAACTTCGAATTGTCTGGTTTCCAGATATCAGCTGTATCAATGTTTATCCCACAATATTTACCGTATTTGGTGGCTGTTACCGCTATTCTAAGTTCTACAAAATGCATTTGATAGCTATTTCCTTTGTGTTGTTGCTGTTTTGTCCCCCTCCCACGACCGTGATCCTTAGCGTTTAAACAATAGATTGTTTTGATTTGACGTCATAATGATACAGGTCAATCGTGGACAACTCTTGCTAAAATGAAAATTGATTGCATGACAGACCAAAGCAATGTTTAGTTTTAGTACTTGGTTGGCTCCTAATTACAAATGTACAAAACATTGTTCACAGCCAAAAGTAAAGCTAAGCAAATACAAAACCAAAGCAATCTCTTAATTACTTTGGACACTCCATCGAAAACCATTCTACATTATCATCATTAGATAGTTAATTTATTTTTATTATCATTATTGTAAATTTTAATTTTACTGTTAGATGGTCAGTAACCTGTATTGTTACATGTGTGCAAATAATGTACATTTGTGAATGTGAGGATATAAATCGGGAATTGAACAGCAGGAAATTATCCATGCAGCTCTAGCAATTCATCATGTCTTAAAATCATGCAATTCTCATTGATTTTTAGCTGGGAAGTGTTGGTCTAGCCATTATAGCCTTCTTAACAGATCACTGCTGTCAAATTATCATCAAATGCAAGAAAGCTGCCGTTCGAAAAATGCTAAAGACCATGCCGAGATATAATGACCCAGAAACCACAGCACGTGAGAAAAAAAACATGGAAGATCTAATTGAGAAGAAAATCATGTACAGCGACATAGGGAGAATAGCAATGGGAAGAACTGGAGTTGTATTGGTGGAGATATCACTGTTAATTACACAGTTGATGTTCTGCGTTGGGTATTTCATATTCATTGGGAAAACTATCCAGTCATTATTCCCGGTCATCAGTCAACCAGTTCCTAATTCCACAGCTGGAAACAACAGTTCAACTAGTTTAAGGAATTCAACGATCAACACAATTAGGCCTCTGCCTGTCAGTACAGCACCGATTTTTCCAATATTGGTACTGATCCCAGTGATACCATTGATTCTCATGGCTTTTATCAGAAGAGTCAGAAAGTTGGGGCCTGTTAGTTTCATCTCTAATATATCACTACTGTTTGCATTTATATCGGTGTTGGGTTATATGTTCAGTGGTGAGTACATATCTTTTGCTATTAATTCTTAATTATCACAGTATAAAAAAAATTAAAGTGCCACTACAATCAAATTTTGACATAATGATTTTGCAAATTCATAAAGTAGAGTAGTTGCTATATTATTACCAGTCCAAACTATTTTTCGATACGAGGACGGGAAGTCTTATATTTTAACTCTGAGTATCGATTCTATAAATGTCCGCCATTACTGGAGGCTGTTCCTTTATTCAGCAGAAGTGATGTCATACGTGCCGGCAATGCTTGCCTGCACAACACAATGCCTTGGAGGCATATTTCTACTAAAAACTTCATCTCGTACACAAGAAGAAAGGTATATTTATCCTTGCGAGGTTCGCATGAAATACATGTAGTGTCGATTAAAAAATTAAAAAAGTAGCCACGCTGGTTGCACAGAACCGGTCGCGCGTGCGTCTCCCCAGTTTCCCGCCAAAACTAAAAGTATATATGCATATTTGCGTGAAATGTTTAACGAAAAACAAGAAAACTGATTAAAACTTTCACAGGTTTCACAGGTTCACTGTGAGTTTACTAAGTTTTATAACATAACCCAGATAGTATGAACGCTATGATTGGCTTATAGACTAAAAAAATCTGTGTTGGGGGGGGGGGGGGGGGGGGGTTACTCCTGTTTGTGACGTATTATGTATGTGCCGCCCGGGTGGGTCAGGGTTTTGAGCTCAGTTTGGGCAGGTAGGGTCAGGGTTTTGACCTGATTTGGGCAGATCAGGGTAAGGTTTGAGTATAATTTGGGTGCAGTCAGGGTCGGGGTTCAGTATTTATTAGGCAGTTCATTGTTTTTAGCTACTATGTCAAAAAAAGACATTCTGTTGCCGCATTTTGATCGCCTGCCCACATGCAAGCACTGAGGTTCCCATACATCGTGACGCCGCTAATTCGTACTTCAGTACAAGTTTATCTATGTACTTCATCTGCTTATTTGTTTACCCAATGCCACGTCCCGACTTGAAATGTTCCGTATTTTGCATGAAATCCCGGTACGCGGTATACCGGCCAGGATATATATCCGACCGTGTTTTGAAAACAATTTAAAGAAGGGGCAATCAGGGTTTTTTTTTTCCAAAAGGGGCAATCAGGGTTTTGGAGCTCGGATTGGGTCAAACAGGGTCAGGGTTTGAGCCTCTTGGCCTCACATACATACCCATTTGTCATGTAAGTACCCCCCCCCCCCCCCAAAAATCATCGGCTTGTGATTTCAAGCATTTCTTGTGTTCTCCCAACATCCCAGGTGCTTTATTTTGCCAGTAAACACATTGCAATGTGTGGTCTAAAAGTCGCTACATACGAAGGGACAAGTCTCTGGGACTTGTCCCCTCGTCTGAACTAGGAAAATATTGTCGCGGGGACGACAACATTTTGTCCCCGGGACTTGTCCCTTCAAATCAAACTGGTTTGAATTTAAGGACAAGTCCCGGGGACAAAATTTTCCTACTTTTCACGAGGGGACTTGTCCCTTCGTGTATACGCAACAAGGGATTTGTCCCCGGGACTTGTCCCTGGGACTTGTCCCTTCGTGTGTGCCGACCTTATTGTTTAAATAAAATTATTTACTAAAAACGTTTAAGACCTCGGAAACTTGTATTTGAACCCAGAGCCTTCGTTCTTTTGGTCATGCAGCAGAGCACAACATTTTCTGCAGCATGCGCTGGTTGTGTTGCAGGTATGACATCACTTCCGCTGAATGAAGGAACAGCCTCCAGTAATGGTGGACAGAATTTTAACGGTAAACTCTCCTAAAATGTTACGGTTTAACTTGCTAATTTGGATATTTCTAACACTGATTGACCTACATTATATTAACACAACAAAGTGGCAAATCGAAATGGACAATTTGTTGGAGTGGCACTTTAAGGGTTCAAAATTTCATCATTTACCAACTTGTGGTATGTTCAGATTCAAAGTTTAATTGTAGCTTTTCAGAAAGTATTCAGTAATATCATGCCCCTAAAAGTCCAATTTGTGAACAACCCCAAACATTCCTTTGAAAACCCCAACGAATTGACATTTTTAAAGCACAGGTTCAGAGGCTTCAGATTCATTGGGCCTGTTTACAAGAAAGAAGACGTAATTTGTGATTGGTCTTACTTAACCAATCAGGAGGAAAAATAAATATGTGCACAATCCTAGATAATTAACCAGTTGGAAGCAATCACGTAATTACTTTTTGACACTCAATCAAAAACTTCTCAAAGAGCTAATGTCATTGTATTGTAATCCCTAAAGACTGTTTTTCATGTCTAAAACAAATTGTGCTGTCAGCGGTACACTGTACACATTTTTTTTCGGTACAGACCACATGAAACAGAAGCCTGAGCTTTTTTTCTGGTACAGTTAGTACTTTTATCAGTAAATACCGGCATACGTCAGTTTAGCATCATCCCTAGTCCTATCACTAGGGCTACCTTCTCTTCATGTCAATCAATCAATCAAACAATCTAAGTGGCTCTTAGTTGCTTATATTTAGGTACAGCCTGAATGATTCAATTAGGGAAATTAAGCTAGGATTTTTCCTGTTTCTTGTAGGTTTGCACTTTAGAATCAAGGACATGAAACTGGCTAATTGGGCTACTTTCCCTGTGTTCTTCGGCCAAGTGACAAGTGCATATGAAGGAATTGGCACAGTAAGTCAAGGTCTTTTGTTTTGCACAAACAATTAATGTAACTTTGAAGCGTTTGCTGAGCTAAAGTGTCAGTTACGGCTGAGGTCACACTCGCCAAAGTTTACTGCAGTAAAGCTCTATTTACTATAGTAAACCCTTTTTCGAATGTGACCCCTTTTTCTTAGTTTACCGTAGTAAACTCATCTCTGGATAGTTACGATAGAAACGGCGGGAGGATGAAAAGAAACTTTACTGCTCAGCAGTAAACCTACCTGAAAAGGGTGGGTATATCTCGGAGTAAATCTAAAGCTTGTTGATTTAGGTGACATATGTCAACTTTTTTGAAGCTTTTATCAGAAAAGTGCAATCACGTACTCTGCACAGAAGTAAATTTATTCCCGTTCAGTCCTTGCGTTCATGCGATCAGTGTTAGGAGGATTTTAACATGCATCGGCCGCCTCATGAGCTAGTTTCTTCGATGTACAGCGACAGGGATGTGGCAGTAAATTCAAGGTACATTTGCATGAAATTTGTTTCATCTAACATATTTTTCTGTACTTGCCATTCAAAACCAATCATGAATTTTGGTTACAGAAAAACTGCGATATTCACTCAGCAATTCACTCTGTTCACTGCAATCTTACTTTCTTCAACCTCTTTCTAATTGAGTCATTTCGGTTACAGAGGCACAAAGCCTGCAGATTGGAACGCAAAGAAGGGATCACTGAATTAAAAGGCACATTACACATACATCTACGCCGATGTACGCGGCATCAGTTACATACAGAAAATATAGTCAAAAGTAACACTTGAAACTCTGATTTTTTTCCAGAGCGTGGAAAGAGCCGCAGCCGGGTTACGATAGATACGTCTCTTCGAACCATCCTTGAGCCGGCCCATGCTTTGCGCGTTTATAAAGTCAGTCGAATTGAACTTGAAAATTCTTCTCAAAACAATAGATAGAGTTAACTGCAATTGGCAAGTTTGCCTTGAAGGAATATACATCAACAAACGTTAAAATGAAGCGAATTCTGTTAGCTCTCCTAGTGAGCATATATAATGAGTAAAAGAAGAGTAACGAGCAAAACTACACGTTCAGCTATATAAGATGTCTCGCTTCGAGCCTCTGGCATCCAGGGTAGTTCCATTGCTAAGCCTTTTGCGAATGCCTAAACTAGAAGGCTAAAATTAGCGTAGAACAGAGAACTGTCATCACTCCGTTTATATAGATACCAGTGTTTCAACAGTACAGCACAAAACTTATCTGGATTTTGTTTATCTTTTCATTTGACATGTCGGGTAGGTTTACTGTAGTAAAGAAATCTCATGCGTTTTACCTCAGTAAAGGCAAATTTACTGAAGTAAATGTGACCATGACTGTAAAATGCTTGATCATAATGCACAAATGTGCCTTTAATAGGGTACAATCATGTAGTTGTACTGGGTGGAAAAAATATCTGACAACTTTCATTTGCCTGATTTAAAGGCACTTGTACGAGATTGGTAATGTTATTAGCAAAATCTGTAAATGCTATTTTTCACCTCCAGTCTATTGTAGATTTTTCTAAAACCGCAATTTTGTTGATTGTTTGGCATCCAGTGAAGCCTTTACCATGGAATCACAAGCTCAATTCATTTGTTATTGATAAGAAGTGATATATCAACATGTGACTGCTGCCTTCAAAAGGCCTGTTGTAGTAGCCAAATGTCGGGTATTTCAGATTTAATATGCATTTACATGTACATCAACATGCTCTTCCCTTTTTTGCTAGACGATGAATGACATCTAAATGTCAGCCACAGTTGTTTCCCATATCATAGTACTTACTGTATACTTTATATTTAAGTAATGTTTCATGTTAGAACGATAGCACCATGCAACGGCAAAGGAATCATTGCAGTGAGGTGTTAATTTTGTATTGTTAAAACTCTTGATTTGATTGGTTTAAACATAGAAATCGTCCAAAACGTAAGAGAGAAGTATCATTTTCTCTGATTTCATTAAAGTTTGATGAAATGATTTACATGGTGGTATATAGGTATTATCATATGACCCGTACGGCCAGAACCATTTACAAAAGTCATGTGATGGCGTGAGCGGGCCAGAAAAAGCAGTCCGGCCCTGCACAATTTTTTCTTGCTGCTTTGCGGTTTGATCTTCAAAAAAATATGGTCATATGATAAAAAACCTATTGACCGAGTTAGGTCGGGCCGAACGGGAAAATATTTGGCTCTCAGTCATTTCGTATCATGACCTCGAGCCAAATATTTTCCCGTCCGGCCCTTCCACTCAGTCAAGAAGTACCTAATCTTTGCTGATGTCACTGTTTACATTTAAGGTATAAACAAACTGATTCCTACCCTTGGTACCAGGTAGTTTAATGGTTACTCATTAATTACACATGTATACCCAAGGGAGGGGTGGGTGGCTAGTTTAATGGTTACTCATTAATTACACATGTATACCCAAGGGAGGGGTGGGTGGGTAGTTTAATGGTTACTCATTAATTACACATGTATACCCAAGGGAGGGGTGGGTGGCTAGTTTAATGGTTACTCATTAATTACACATGTATACCCAAGGGAGGGGTGGGTAGCTAGTTTAATGGTTACTCATTAATTACACATGTATACCCAAGGGAGGGGTGGGTGGCTAGTTTAATGGTTACTCATTAATTACACATGTATACCCAAGGGAGGGGTGGGTGGGTAGTTTAATGGTTACTCATTAATTACACATGTATACCCAAGGGAGGGGTGGGTGGCTAGTTTAATGGTTACTCATTAATTACACATGTATACCCAAGGGAGGGGTGGGTGGCTAGTTTAATGGTTACTCATTAATTACACATGTATACCCAAGGGAGGGGTGGGTGGCTAGTTTAATGGTTACTCATTAATTACACATGTATACCCAAGGGAGGGGTGGGTGGCTAGTTTAATGGTTACTCATTAATTACACATGTATACCCAAGGGAGGGGTGGGTGGGTAGTTTAATGGTTACTCATTAATTACACATGTATACCCAAGGGAGGGGTGGGTGGCTAGTTTAATGGTTACTCATTAATTACACATGTATACCCAAGGGAGGGGTGGGTGGCTAGTTTAATGGTTACTCATTAATTACACATGTATACCCAAGGGAGGGGTGGGTGGCTAGTTTAATGGTTACTCATTAATTACACATGTATACCCAAGGGAGGGGTGGGTGGCTAGTTTAATGGTTACTCATTAATTACACATGTATACCCAAGGGAGGGGTGGGTGGCTAGTTTAATGGTTACTCATTAATTACACATGTATACCCAAGGGAGGGGTGGGTGGCTAGTTTAATGGTTACTCATTAATTACACATGTATACCCAAGGGAGGGGTGGGTGGCTAGTTTAATGGTTACTCATTAATTACACATGTATACCCAAGGGAGGGGTGGGTGGCTAGTTTAATGGTTACTCATTAATTACACATGTATACCCAAGGGAGGGGTGGGTAGCTAGTTTAATGGTTACTCATTAATTACACATGTATACCCAAGGGAGGGGTGGGTGGGTAGTTTAATGGTTACTCATTAATTACACATGTATACCCAAGGGAGGGGTGGGTGGGTAGTTTAATGGTTACTCATTAATTACACATGTATACCCAAGGGAGGGGTGGGTGGGTAGTTTAATGGTTACTCATTAATTACACATGTATACCCAAGGGAGGGGTGGGTAGCTAGTTTAATGGTTACTCATTAATTACACATGTATACCCAAGGGAGGGGTGGGTGGCTAGTTTAATGGTTACTCATTAATTACACATGTATACCCAAGGGAGGGGTGGGTGGCTAGTTTAATGGTTACTCATTAATTACACATGTATACCCAAGGGAGGAGTGGGTGGCTAGTTTAATGGTTACTCATTAATTACACATGTATACCCAAGGGAGGAGTGGGTGGCTAGTTTAATGGTTACTCATTAATTACACATGTATACCCAAGGGAGGGGTGGGTGGCTAGTTTAATGGTTACTCATTAATTACACATGTATACCCAAGGGAGGGGTGGGTGGCTAGTTTAATGGTTACTCATTAATTACACATGTATACCCAAGGGAGGGGTGGGTAGCTAGTTTAATGGTTACTCATTAATTACACATGTATACCCAAGGGAGGGGTGGGTAGCTAGTTTAATGGTTACTCATTAATTACACATGTATACCCAAGGGAGGGGTGGGTAGCTAGTTTAATGGTTACTCATTAATTACACATGTATACCCAAGGGAGGGGTGGGTGGGTAGTTTAATGGTTACTCATTAATTACACATGTATACCCAAGGGAGGGGTGGGTGGCTAGTTTAATGGTTACTCATTAATTACACATGTATACCCAAGGGAGGGGTGGGTAGCTAGTTTAATGGTTACTCATTAATTACACATGTATACCCAAGGGAGGGGTGGGTGGGTAGTTTAATGGTTACTCATTAATTACACATGTATACCCAAGGGAGGGGTGGGTGGCTAGTTTAATGGTTACTCATTAATTACACATGTATACCCAAGGGAGGGGTGGGTGGCTAGTTTAATGGTTACTAATTAATTACACATGTATAACCAAGGGAGGGGTGGATGGGTAGTTTAATGGTTACTCATTAATTACACATGTATACCCAAGGGAGGGGTGGGTGGGTAGTTTAATGGTTACTCATTAATTACACATGTATACCCAAGGGAGGGGTGGGTGGCTAGTTTAATGGTTACTAATTAATTACACATGTATACCCAAGGGAGGGGTGGGTGGGTAGTTTAATGGTTACTCATTAATTACACATGTATACCCAAGGGAGGGGTGGGTGGCTAGTTTAATGGTTACTCATTAATTACACATGTATACCCAAGGGAGGGGTGGGTGGCTAGTTTAATGGTTACTAATTAATTACACATGTATAACCAAGGGAGGGGTGGATGGATAGTTTAATGGTTACTCACTAATTACACATGTATACCCAAGGGAGGGGTGCGGAGCGCGGTAATTACGTCACAAGTCTGACTCAGACAAACAAACCGCTTTTCTTGTATAAACTTACAAGAATTGACTAGCACTTCAGTTCGTCCTCTGTCTATTTTACCAGAAATGACTGCTTTCCTGGACCATATTTTGAAAGAGAACCTGATGATTATACTGTCGAACAGCTTAAACTTTGGCTGAAATACAGAGGATTTAAACGAAGCGATACACGATCTTGTCAAGCGAGTTTTGCATCTTCGCTCGCCAACCAACGAGACATGCTTAATTATTATACTATATAGAATATCAAGCCCTATTTAAACTGTATCCCAAACTCATCTTTTCCCATGCAATTCACATAAACATCGAAAAGTTACAAAGGTCAGGTTTTCCTGTAAGACAAAAACAAAAGAATGTAGCTGCGCGCCGAGTGCATTCATCAGCAAATGGAGATAGGAAATTCTTCAATAAAACTCATCGGAGACCAAAGGCAAAGCTGTTATGGCTGGAAGAGCATATACATTAAAACTATGAATTGATAGCATCCTAAAATTCGGCAATCTTGCTTATGTTGGTGTGCTCTTTCAAACCATTATATTATTGTTTGCAAGATTCCACGCGACATCTCCAAAAGAAATTAACTTCATTTGTGTTCAGAAAATAAATCAAAACATTGTAGATGTACTGTAGACGTCAGGCTTTGCTTCCAACATTTATTTAGAATCCACTGATAAATTCAAGTAAACTTAATGGTTGAACAGTACAGTAGTTCCTTCTCACTGTTTACTGGTTGGTATATAGTCAGGGTTTCAGTAATTTATAGCCACTTACTTCGTTGTTCTGTGCTTTTAAGCTCTCTTGTACAAACATTTATCCAATGCTGACATTTCTCACTGAATTTGCTGTAAAGGTTTTGGAACAGAAAAGCTCCTGTGAGTGATCACAAAGGCCGAGAAAAGATGAGAAACCTCTACTAGCGGTGTACCGATCGATGCTTCATTCTCAGTGACATATCTCCTTGAGCGCCGGATTTATGGAGGTTTTTCACATCTAGAGTCACTCTTACATCTCCCCCAGCAACAATGCTTGGTAGTCACCATTACTGATATGACTGGGAATCTTACTGAAGGCATTGATTCTTTTTTTGATCGAAAAACCTACGAATTCGGTCCTAACACGACACTCGGAACTCACTGAAATACTGTAAACAGCCGTGTGTGATTGTCTGAGTCTTGCGGGGGGTCTTGTGTCAGACAATCTATTTTTAGTATTACCGCGCTCCGCTATTACACATGTATAACCAAGGGAGGGGTGGGTGGCTAGTTTAATGGTTACTCATTAATTACACATGTATAACCAAGGGAGGGGTGGGTGGCTAGATTTCTAGAAACCATGATTGACCCTGTACGTGTAAATTGTATTGTGTACAGTATTCAGTATTGATTCATCTTGCATTTTCTTTCTCTACAGCTGATTCCCATTGAGTCTAGCATGGCAGAGAACAGACATCGCTATCCTTTCTATCTACATTTAGCCCTCGGTGTCCTTTCCCTCATCCTCGGATGCTTTGGAATTACGGGATACCTTGTTTATGGCAATGGCGTTAATCAGATCGTAACCCAAATGCTGCCCAAAGGACCACTGGTGACAGTTGTCCAACTTCTTCTGTGTCTTGCAGTCCTTTTTACGTACCCTCTACAGTTGTTCCCAGTAACTGAGATCATCGAGAGTTACATATTTGAAAACTCAAAGGAGAAGAAATCTTCAGACGTTGAAGCAGTCGATGGTACAAGTCAGGGGAGGTTTACAGAGAGAGGGCCTGATAATAAGTCGTTGAATGGTTCTGTAAGTAATTCTGTTCAGGAGTCTGGAGCAACTTTGGTAGGCTGTACCAATGATGTTGATGAGACTACTGAACTGATGTCTACACCAGGGAACAATGCAATGAAACCTATTAAAAAGGTGAATTACAGTCTGAATGTTATTAACATTCAGCCTTATTAATAGTTTATAATTAGGCAGCCAGCCAATCCTATGCACTGATTGACCCACGTGACAGCCTCTGTATAAACCATTATTAAAAGTTCTCATTAATAATTCATGAAAGAAAAACAAAGGAAATCAATGTACAATTATTTGCTGGATCGGATATCGATGTATAAAGAGCTTTCCGATCAAACGACTTCAAGACCGGTAGAAGACAAAATGCCGGCAGTGCCGTTTGGAAGTAACTCTGCCTCTATTTTACACTCAATGGAAATTCACTTCGACTGCCTTTAGGATCTCTTTATAATCTTTAGATATTATGGGGACTATCGTATCTAGGAATCTCCCCGGTCGTTTATATAGCCTGCGTGTTCCATCGGTTTCTCAAACTTTTATCGCCTTTTAGATATGTAGTTCATCAAATTTGCTAATTTAAGCTGCTTTGTCCTCAATATTTTGTTGTTTCTCCGCCTTAACTTCCTTAAAAGAGCCTTCATATTTTCGATGCTGCAACCACAGGCGTCCCAAGCTCATGTTACGAAAATATAACTTAGGGGCCGTCGACATATTCGAAATGCCCCGCTTAACGCACAACGGACGTTAAGGTCAGACCCTCTCCTCCCCCTTAACGTCCACCCATTGTTTTATGCTTTTTTTTAGGTCAGGAAAAACAGTAATGAAATACACGGGAGTTCACTTATAAACAAAGTATAAAACAAGCTTAAAGCTTTAATAGCTGGAACTGTACAGTCAGTCAGTACCTCGAATTCCCGTACGAGCTCATTTCGGATCTTGACTAAAATACTCATTCGGACACGACTATAAAACTGAGTTTCACTTACCTGAAGGTTTAGGTATTTCATGATACTTCTAATCAAAAGACCTTGTTGAAATTTCCGGGAAATTCAACAGAAATTGCGCTCTAATGTAGATCTAGCTGACTAGAAACGTTTGATTAAAAAGTGTACTTCTATTGATGAAAAAGTGGTTGTTCTAAATGCCCCACACTAACGTCCATGCCCTTACCCCCTCCCCCCCTAAATGTCCGTTGTGCGTTAAGCGGGGCATTTCGAATATGTCGACGGCCCCTTATAAGGGTTCGCATGGGAACGTAACGAACTCCGTTTACGAGCCAGAAACACTGTAATGCTTTTGAATAAATATGACTTACCTTGCCACTGTGATGTCTTGTGTCATGTTTCTCTCCTTATTGGGTGGATTTAAACTGATTTGAGCCGGTTTTTATTTTCGGAGTAAGTTTAAATCCACCCAACAAGGAGAGAAACATGACAAGACCTCACAGTGGCAAGTATTTCTGGCTAGTAAACGGAGTTCGTTACGTTCCCATACAAACCCTTATTAGTTATATTTTCGTAACATGAGCTTGGGGTGCCTGTGTTGCAACTTCTCGGTGTCTTGAGTTATATAATTATCCGAAGGGGGACCTTTTGGTAGTGACAATTATCTCCCTAGGGAACCTTGGGTGCCTTGACAAGTCCATTGGGGTGACATGGCCTTTCCAAAGCCATCGTTTTTTTGGCAGGCATCTCGTTCTCCTCCCCTCTCCAGTCCTCCTATGTCTTTTCGTTTTTTGCTTTCTTTCCGATACTAGAGATGCATGCAGAGGAGGCTAGACTCTATACATCTAGATGTTTGATAAGCCATATACAAATGAGTTGATTCATTCTGTATCATTAATTGTATTCTATTACATACAGTACTGATTAAATATTCAGTCCGTATTTAGACAGACACAAGTGTTTGTATGATACATAACTGATTAATAAAACATCAATATATATCTGATACAACACTGATTAATAAAACATTAATGTTGTATCAGCTATATATACTGATTAATAAAACAATGTCTGTAATACTGATACTCAGACACTTGATATTTTAATCATCAGTTCTGTATCCAACAAAGACTATGCTGGTGTCTGTTGGGGGGAGGTGTCACAGCCGTTTAAAGGTGCTGTGTCATGGTTTTGCGAAAGGTTGGAATCAATGTTCGATTGGTTGATGTTAATTGGCTTCAAACAGTAAAGTCCCCCCTTATTGCTCGATTGAAAGAATAATTCAATATGTCCTTGAGGACTAGATCTACGCATGGTTTGTTAGTCAATTTTACATATTACTTTGATTTCATCCATCCCACACGTGTGCTAGGGTCGTCAGTTTATATGAAAACCACTGAACATAATTATGTTCCGGCCCAGAACATAAAGGCGTGTTCCTCACCGTGACAGAAAACAGTTACATTTTAGGCAGTTTACAATGTGTCAGTTCATAAATTGTTTACAGAATTCGTGTCCGTGTTGCATTTTTGGACATATTGGCAGAGTGTTCCAAAATAGGAAAACACCAAAAAATCCTATGTTTACATTTGCAAAGACAAACATTAATTCCAAAGGAGGCATTATATGTAGCAACTACTGATGTATGTCAGAGGATGGATATCTGCAGCATTTCAAAGTACAGTATTTTGATTTTGTAATAGCCGGAATAAGTGCAAGAAAACTCATGCTTAAGATGTAGTAATAGCAATAGTAAGTGATAGTGACATTATTAGGGTGCAAAGCAGTAGTTTACATTGTGGCCCTTAGATGTGTACAAGTTGTTAATAAGTAGAGCTGTCATTTCAACCAAGGTTTACTCTTTATCCATGATTGTCTTTCAGAAACCAAGTTGGCGCAAAAACTTCATTCGCACAGTCCTGGTTCTGATCACTGCTGGAGTAGCCATTGGGTTAAAGAATGACTTTGCCTATGTCAGTGCTTTGTGTGGCTCAGTAGGCAGCTCCATGTTGGCCTTTATTCTTCCCTGTATATTCCACATCAAGCTTCTGAAGCAAACTAACTCAAGGTTTACCATTGCTAAGGATATCTTTCTTGTGATGTTTGGAATCATTGGCGGTGGAGTTGGGCTTACAGTTACAATCATGCAAATCGTACAACAGTGAATTCGTTTATTTGGTGTCTTGGATAACAAACATTTTGCTGTTTTTATATTTATATTTTATATTCGTTTTGAGCTTAAAGCATAAATTGGGTAATTATACATGTAATGTTGCAGGCTTTTAATAATTATTGCCAAGGATATTATATTGAAAGTTACTGACCTTGCCTTTAGTTTGAATTATGTCATCATACCAGCACGAAGAGTATAGTCTGCCAAATGAATCATGATTGCATCAATGACGTCCAATTTGAATATTCGTTGTTTAGGAATCTTGAGTCACGCATTCATCTGAAAACGCTTTTTGTGCAACGTGAAGACGAGGCTAAGTCTCCAGAACAATGGCGTCCAATTTGAATATTCGTTGTTTAGGAATCTTGAGTCACGCATTCATCTGAAAACGCTTTTTGTGCAACGTGAAGACGAGGCTAAGTCTCCAGAACAATACCTATTTAAATTGGACGCCATTTATGTAATGGTTCTCATGTATGGCACAAGGAAGGTGACAATACTATAGTTATTTCTGATGTTGAATTATGGATATATACTGAACAGTCTTTCAGTTAATGCAATGTTTATATTGCAGCATCTATACAAGGGAATTGCAGCGGTTTTAGTACGAATTATGATAGGTTTTAGGTTTATGATTCAAATAATTTAATTGCTCATCTTAGAAGAAATGTATTTTCTTATGGTTAAGAAATAAAATAAGAATTTTGGATGGACAAGTTGGTTAGCCTGGGAAATACGTCACCTTAAATCTGCTAAAGGTCTTCTACCAATTTGCGCGTACAGCTCATTTTGGCGCAAATGAGCAAGAACTTATTTGCCGATTGCCGTTTTTGGTATCAAAATGAGGAAAATGTTAATAGTAAATGCCATTCTGGGCGGTATCGGGTCACGTGGCTAATCACATGGGAGATAAATATTAGGGCCATTTCACCCATTTATACGAGCCAGGCTTGCATAAGACGCAAAGTTCTCATATAAATGGTTCGCGCCCAGTAAGGTATATGCCTCGTTTTCGGGTATGGTTGTCATGGTTCAGTATGTCGTGTCAAAATGTATCAAAATGGCGCGGGTTGGCAAGAAGGCAAAACGTTTGGCGTTGTCAAAGAAAAAACGACGTAAATATCAGTGTTTGTTCTGTTTCAAATCCCTTGCAAGAATTGCTTCTCTCCCAATAAGGTCCAAGTGTTCCTCTTAGCAGGCCTCTTGGCTCTTTTCTTTTCAGTGCTACCAGCTTCGTCTGCCGACTCAACAGAAACAAAAGTAGCCGCCATCTTGTCCTTCATTACCGGCCGGGAAGACGTAACATAACGTACAACACAATCTCGTTCCCAGAGCCTGCGATATTTTGGCCAGTGCCAAGATAACAACAAAACATACGCATGCGCGGTAACTGTTCCCGTCTTCAACAAGACGCGAACAACTGTTGACACCGTTTATACGCGAGTTTTCGCGTCTTATCTTAGACGCGGCCTAGCTAAGAACAGCTCAAAACCCTAGTCCAAAATAAGCCGCGTCCTATGTTAGACGCGGCTTGTGTTAGTCGCGAACAGAAGTTTTCAGTACCTTTTATACGAGCAGTTCGCGTGTTACGTAAGCCGCGTCTTATTTCTCTCGTATAAATGGCCCTATTGATGGATTATAACCTATATGGGCGTGTGGATAATCAAGTAAAATTAAAATTTTAAAAGCCTGGAAGACGGCAAGCTTTATAACTTAATGCGTTTGATACTCTAGAGTCAGCGGTTATACCCATAAGCCAAAACATAGATCTTTTCCTTCAAAAACCCCTTCCCAAAAATACTAAAAAGTTCTCAGGGCACGTAAATGTACTCGTACTATTGCTTGCTCGGAGCAGACCGCAAGTAACGACATTCTGATAAGGTATCATCAATCGTGAGTGTTCTCTCCTTTTGGCGCCTTCTCCCAGGCTGAGGCGAATGTTCCGATACTTTACGGCTGCCCACGACAGCACTCGAACCAGTAAATCCAGTTTTTCTAGTTGTCCCTGGCATCGAGGTAACACCTGTACAACCCCCACGACTAGTTTCTAAACCTGTTATGAAGACCCCATTGTTGTGCACGTTTCCAGTAAGACTTGTTTGTCCTGTTACTCCAGGGCAGGTCTTTCCAGTCAATCGTCCTTCCTCTTGTCTGTAGATAGGCGGTAGACTTATTGGCGGTAATACATCAGAGAGGGATCTATTTCGATTCATTAGCTCTTCGCTCAAAGCTAGCTCCTGAGAGCCATCGCTAATCTCCCCCTGTGATCTGAAGCTGCTACTTCGCGTGCGCGATAAATTCTCAACACTTGAAAACTTTCTAGTATTCGCCAGAGTGTTCATGTTCTCGATCTCCGTCGTGAGATTTCCCAACGAGTACACACGCGGGATGTCGGCTGCAAATCGGGCCGGGGTCGGCACAGCGAGGCGTACATGTAACTCTTCAACGGAATCGTGCGATAAGCCGGTGTTATCGCGGGATCGAGACGGGCCACTTGGATAATCATGGGATTTAGAACGAGATCGGCCTGTGTAAGCGGAACCAAGATGCCCAGGGTCACTCTTGTACCTGATTTCATCATGAGCTCTCGTAATAAAAGTCGGCGCGCACGACGAGCTCCGATCCCGAGAAACATTTCTTAAATCCCCTCTCTTCTCGGCCTCAACATTTCGACTCCCACCCCCACCGTACCTCTTTAGTAAGAGCCTCTGGGCATACGATAACTGCGAGGCCGTTGCAGCCTTCTCCCGTTCAAGCTGATGTGTCAATTTATTGAGTTGGTGTTTCTCGCCGGCATTTCTCGTTAGGTAGATCTTTGCTTGACCTTTGGAAACTCGTCTTTCTCGGCTCGCCAAGTCCCATACCTTGGTGGTGGTGTTATGATCCATGGAATTTTCTCTCGCGGTCTTGAACGGAAGCTAGCGAGTCGTAGCTGTTAATGACGCCAGTACAGTCGCTGTTTAACTAGAAACGTTTCTACGCGTTTAAATCAAGCAGTAACGATAATGCCATTGCCATTTCTAGGGCTGAATCCACTTGTAATAAGTATCACCATTTGAAAATTCTATTTGAGGCGAATGCTTTTTAGGCTTTGAGAATTATTCCTTGCGTAACCCTCGGACTGGTCTTGCGCCTTTTTCTTCGCGAGGAAGTTCAACACCCGATGGAATCCTCCGGAAAAGCCAACCAATAAAGGTTGTCCAAATTAAGTTGCTATACACTATCTTGCCGTTCGCTATTAAGTCAAATTATCCAGCTGAATGTGAAAAAAAGACCGGAGCCTGAATAGCGACAGGCACAGAGGTCAAGACTTCGCTGGTTACATCTGGCAGGCGGACTTGTAAAATGAGCTCTTCCTTCGCAGCAGGGCACGTAAGCGCGCATTTTTGGTATGACATAAACGCCAGTTCTCAGTCTAGTTCTGACAATCTCTACAGCGTCTGACAGAGCCATGGTATTAGCATAAATCTATTTTCCGTAGCAGCAGGAGAGAATTTAGAAAACACAAGAGGGCGGTAAGTGTATCATCTCTAGTATCGTGAAAATATGCCACATTTGGATTCAATGCAGGATAGACCGAAACCTAGAACGAATGATGCTACTAATTACTGTAAATTGAACAGGGAATATTTATGCCACGTTTAGCTATGTTAGTCGATGCGGCGAAAAGAAATATTTACTCGGGGTCAGCATTTTCCGCTTCGAAAGCTTCAAAACAATCTGTTGGTTTGACAACGTGTTTGTGAAAAACTAATTGGGTATCAAAATCAATAGATGCCAGAAGCGATAAAAACCGGGCTGTCAATAAAGTATGTGCTACTGCCGCTGCTACGCAGGCTTAGGACGGCCATTTCAGACGTCGAATTTAATTCGTCGGCTTTCTAAATATTGAAAGAAACAAGTAAAAATAAAACAACAATTGAGTTCATCACGGCAGTAGTCATATCGTGCCACTGCCGTGTTACACAGCAGAGTCGAACTTGGAGCAGATTTCGTATGAGTGGGACAAACTACAGCATGGTTACCGTACGGCATGCCGTGACATTGGAATGGTTTTCATTGTTTTTGTCCTGCTGATCCAATCAAATCACAGTTACAGTACAGCACGGTTACAGCGCGGTTACGGACATGTGATAGTTTGTCCCACTCATACGAAATCTGCTCTAATTCAAGCTGTCGAATGGTTGCAAACGTCGTGCAACTGCCGTATTTAGTTGATAAATTTAGTTCGACACGGCAGTAGTACGGTGTTTGGAACGGGCCGAACACGTTGGTAAATGGTACGAAAGTTTGAGTGCCAGTTCCGGGGAAAAGAAACTTAAAGTGAAAGAATCAAAAGCAACGTAATACTAAGCTGAGACACGAGTCCAAATTCCATAACAAAAACTTTGATATTGATTCAATATCGCGTGGAAAAGTGTCAACATCACACGGCGAGTGTTCGGCTTGGCAAGCTTCTGTGTGTAAATATAGAGCCCAAATCGGCAATTCACGCTTTGAAAATATAATCGGTTGTACGCTGGTGACAAGCAATAGGACAATGAATTGTTTCCTCAGGAATTAACTCGGTTACTGAAAGTGAAGGGTCTTAGTCCTGTCTTCAGCGATTTCATCCCTTAATTGGGTCTGGACTGGCATGGGATATGAGCTGAGTGATTTCCACATTCCACAGTATCTAAAACACACTGTAAAACAGTTTTATATCTAATATGCCAATAATAAAGTGAACATTGGCGGAGGTGTTTGTTTTTTCATGTTTAAGGTTACCGGATACCTTCAAGGCATGTTTTTGTTTTTTTTAAATTGCCGATTATTTGGAAAGTTTATGGGTTGTTCTACAATTTAGAAAAAACATTATTTCAAAAGATATAAAAGCTTGCGAGATATTTGGAAAAAACGTATTTAGAAGGAAACTAAATAAATCACTGAGGCGTTGTAATCCCTTTACGTGCCACGGGCGCCCCGTGGACTTTTAGCGGGAGCTGTTATCCGAGTACCGTAATTTGCATACTGTTGTTGTAAGCTTCCCTTCTTCGAAATAACAAACGTGCATTTAGTCTTTTATCAATCGTTTGTATGGGGAAATCCAAAAGAGAAAAGCAGAGTCCTTGAGTAAAACAAAGCGAACCCTGGACCGAAAAAGAAAGCAAACCGGCGATAAGGAGGAATTCGGTAAAACGAGCCGGATTGAGCTCGCGGACAGCGACAAAAACTCTGAATTTCTAACGAGACCTGAAACAACCATGGGGGCTGATCAAAGCCAGGTCCCGGCTAATCCACAGATCGAATTGGAATTTAGCGTGTTGATTTTTGCGGAGGGAGGAAAACCGGAGAACCCGGAGAAAAACCCTCGGAGCAAGGGCGAGATACCAACGAACTCAACTCACATATGGCGCCGCGTCCGGGATTCGAACCTGGGCCACAGAGGTGAGAGGCGAAGCGCTTAACCACTGCGCCACCCGAGCTCCCCACAAAGGCTCGTGCTTCGAAGAACGTGCGAAAGGCAGCGAATAATAATCTTCAACTTCAGTGTCAACTCCAAATATAAGCAGCGCCAGCAGGCTTAAACTGTCGTTTGGCTTACCAGGAACCAGCAAGTCATTTGAAGAGACTGAGGACGCGAGCAGCGATGAATAAATTTCACATCGGAGCCTGTATAATTTCCCGCGAATTTCACTACTGCTTTGAAACTCCAGGGGTCCTTGCGTAGTCATTGGCTAGTTGGTTCGAAGTGTTGACATTTGCCTTGATGAGGTGTGAAATGTTCACAAAACTTTACACGCCAAATCTCCGACTAGGTTTTTCTTCGTATCCCCTCTCTTTGAACGAATTAATAGGGTATGCAGACTTGCCAGATTTTGATAAAACTCGGCCAAAAGACAGATAAGTTACTGACAAAGAAAAGGGTGTGAGCGTTTAGCAATATTCAAAGTATTTTTCCTCGTAGAGTATCCCGCGTGATGTGACTCGGACATTATTGAAGACTAAAACTTTTGGGATGAATTGCATTTGAATGAAGTAAAATATTTATAAATGCTCACACACTTTTTTAGGCTGTCATATGCTGATTAACATTATGCAGTTGAATTGTTCTTATGCGTTAATCCGAAGGCTGCTAATTCACTTTTATAAACCTTGTCAGTTTTGTGTTTGTTGGCTTAGCATTGCTTTAGAATAAAATATGTTTTTTAACAAACCCATTCAGCGTATTCTACACTTCACAAGCTTTACAGAGGTATATAGGTTTCTATAGTTTTCTTTAAAACAACGCGCGTACAAAATTATTAACGAGAGAGACCCGCGAAGGTATCCGGTAACCTTAATAACAAAGGGAAAGTGTTGATTACTCGAGGTCTGGGAGCAAAAAGCGAATTCACCCCTCCCCCCACCGCTGTAAATGGACTCGATCTTGATTCATGAATTATTGCCCATAAAGGGGGATTGCAACCCCCTGAACTACTGTTTCAAACTAAATTGTTGTTCGAATATTAACTCATTTCCCTGTAACTGTATACTGAGGCATTTGTCCCACCAACTTTTGAGATTCCCCACCCCCCCCCCCCCCCCCCCCCCCCCGTGAATTCGCCCCCGGCGGGACGAGACAGACAGACAGATGATTTTATTTGGAGCCTTATACTAATGTGTACATTGGCAGTAGCCCAAATAAATTTACATAAAAGACAAGTTATATCAATAAATAAAAGTTAGTCATAGAATGTTATGAAGTTGTCCTTTTCTTTCTTTCTTTTACGCATTCATAGATAAATTTGGCAATTTGTTTTTTGCACAGCTCTATCCTTGTTTGGGGGGTTTATGATTAGTAAAAATACCTCATTAGGCGTCATTCTGTTTATTTTGATTTCATTTGATCCTCCAAATAATCGAAAAGGTTTTTCCTTATATTGCGGTATGCTGGGCATTTTATTAAAAAATGTTCTTCATCTTCGACGCCATTTGTACAAATGGGGCAAATTCTTTCTTCGGGTATTTTGTAAGGTTTCGAGTAACGCCCAGTTTCAATTGCCAATTTGTGATTACTTAGCCTCAGCTTTGTCAATGCTATTCTGTGATTGGTATTGGTGACCTGTATGAGGTAGTCTTCACAATTATAATTGGACTTGAATCTGCGTAAAGTCCTTAATTTATTGCTTTGGCGGGGATCTTTTCTTTTATCGTTATTTATGTCACTAAGCCAAGTTTGGTACTCTATGTCCTTTAGTCTCTGGCTTATAATACTCAAAATTGTTTTGCGATCAGGAACTGATGTTTGTACGTTTGTCCATATTTCCCCTAGCCCTATATGATACAGCAGGGCTTTTACTTTTTGGTGCCAAAATTCTTTGCTTTCCTTATTTTTTATATCGTTATATATTGTACAGGATAACTTGATTTGTTCAGGGTCATTCAGTTTCAGCCAGAAATTGATGTTTCTACATTTTGCTTGGTAACGTACAGGAAATCTCTAGTGAATTGGATCCAAGAAAGATCTCTAGTGAATTCGCTCCCCCCCCCCCCCCCCCCCCCCCCTTCCTCGCCCCGCTCTAGCGATTTCGCTCCCCTCCCCTCCAACCATTTAAAAGGTTATGAATACGTGTTTTCCTTCTTATTATTACTGTAAGGTATTGGACGTGGAGAATAGTAATGCAAAAAGCTATCAGTAATGTGTATAAAGGCATTCAATTCGTGTTGGTAGCTACGGTAAACGCTGCAATTTTCATTCGCGCGAGTGCTGCCTGAACAAGAAACTCGACAAGGGATTCTGCAATCCACCTACAATCTTCGTCAATCTTCGAATGATTAGTATTTCTTGCCTGACGCCAACATGTAGATGATGTAATTATTGTGGATACTTAAAAGTTTTGATAACCCGTAAATCCGCCTACTTTGAAAAGACTTTGCCGAATAAAAGAAGTGTTGCCGACTCGCGTGCTTTGTTCTATGTTCAATTGATCAATTGAAAACTGCCAGAAATGGGCACTTTTCCCACGAACTTTACGGCCGTCAACGTCTCAGAGCCCCACCCAACAATTTTACTACAGCGCCGCTCCTGAAGAAGGGTGATTGGGACCCCACATAAAACAGCAATGTTCGCCGGAACTACAAATAAACTGTCATAAATGCTGCCAATGCCACGTCGAAGACAGGGACCATTATACCGGGTCTGCCAAACCAGGGCTTATGTTAAAGTATTCCGACGAACTCCAGGAATTTGGGTTGGTTTTTGACGAGGGAGTTAAACCAGAGAACCCGGAGAAAAACCCTCGAAGCAAGGCTAAGCTACTAACACACTCAACTCACTTATGACGCCGGGTCCGGAAATCGAATTTCTGGCCACAGAGCTCACCCTTGCTTGCCGCCTGCAAAAGCCTTAGGTGAGAAACGAGACTCTTGATTCGGACCACATCAAAGTCATTCCGTACATACAAAAGCCTACATATCGATATCCGGTGACTCACTTCCGGTATCGGCCCAGTCAAATCACTCGAAAATACATGGTTTTGGGAGCTATTTTGCCTTCTAAAACAAATAAAATGATTTATGAAAAATTTCTACCTTCAAATCAAAGTTAAGTAACTTCTAATCTGCAACTGGTAACTGTTTGGAGTGAATATATTAAGATTTCGACTGAACAAATTTGAATTTGCTTTCGCGAGTGAAGTGAATTTTTACAAGGTGTTTCTCGTTTATGGACGACCGACCAAGCAGAAGAACACTGGGTTTAGCTTGAATACGCATGTCTGAACTGACTTTCTACCGGTGAATGCAGATAGGAGAATAAATTCCCAGTGTTTTGATGTATAGAACATCGAGGTTTCTCGAGTTTAGAGTGCAACAAATCGCTGTTAAAATACCATTTCGTGCTATTTTGTCTTGTGTAACCTTTGTAATGGCGGGAGCTGCAGTAGGAGAGATTTTGGAGCGGTCAAAACGAAAGCAGAGCATACTTCTTCGTATAGTTCTGGTATCAACAGGTAAGCCATATTATAAACTTGTAATGCGACTGAAGGTGTTCTCTCTCTCAAATAAAATCGCATTTACTTCAAAGCGATGACCAATACCAAATGTCCTCTTCTATGTGCAATGATTTTGATATGCTTACATGCTGCGAAAAATCGTCCTCATTATTCTTTTTCGCCCGTTCTCCACTTTCGAGGGCCTGGGAGAGGCTATAAAGCTGTTGCCAAATTAATTTCTTCTTCAAGTGCAAATGTACTCCCCTTGAACTAATAAAACATTCATTGGACATCCACCATTCTTTTCCCTGCTACATTCTGCCTTTGAAATTTGTAACAAATACAATCTTATCCTATTTTCCTTTTAGTGCCGGGATGGCATTCATGAGGCAAGAAATTCGAAACTAAACAAAAGCATAGTTCTCGCATGGTTGTGTTTGTTCGTTTAGTTGCAATGTTTGTGTAAATTAAACTTGATGTATTGCAGGACCACACCGCGGCAAAACGTCACATGCCAGTGTTTAGACGAGCCCAGCGCGCGCGTCCTTCCCAGTTTCCCGCCGAAACTAAAAGTAAACAGAGGCCATCACCCGTGTTTTTAGTTTTACGTACGTACGGATATAGTTTAATGCTTCACGAAAAACAAGATAACTACTTAAAAGCTAAGCCTTTGAAGACTTGAACAGGTTTAATTTTCTTAATTTGTAATTCACTGTGAATTCACTAAGGGAAGAGGTCAAAACAATGGTACTCTGGCGGGACCCAATTTTGATGGAAGGGGGGTTGTACCCGGAACCCACCACCTATTTTGGCAAAATCTAGATTTTTGACCACAAATATCTTCTTGAATAGAATACTTATTGAAGAAGTAACTATATTTCTAGTTTCTACAGGCAGAGAGGAACGTGTATCTGCATTAAAATCAGGTATCCCTATTTTACAACGCGAGAAAATCACCATCGAAAAAGGGGTGGGGGGTATTACCCGCCACCCACCACCTCCCCTGACAAAACTGGGTCCCATTCGAAATCCATTGTTTTGAGCTTATTTACTAAACAACTTGTATTTGAAACCAGAGCTTTCATTCTTTCGGCCAGCGGAGAAGTGTGCTCTAGGACTACCCTAGCCTCCTCCGCAAACAACCATAATAATCCGTAAATTGGGGTTCTCCCGCCTCCTTTCGCCACAGGAAGCCCAATTTCCGGATTATTTGAGTTGCCCGCTGAGAGGTATCGCACGGTGTTCCTGTTGACGCCATATTCTCTTTAGAATTCCTTTCTTACAGCAATTTTCATTATTACGCGGACTGAGAACTCAAAGGTCGACCAACGTTTTACGCTGCCGAATATTTATGAACAATGTCCGTAGGAAACTTGCAGGATCGGAGAGCTTCGCACGGCCATCGTTCGTAAATATTCGGTGGCCGTCGTAGTTAATATTTACGGCAGCGTAAAACCACAGGAAGCCGAAGCTCTGTTTATGTACATTTAATTTTATAAGGGTTTGTATGGGAATTTTTATATCTGGTTTTTCGATAAATATACTGTAATAAAATTAATAAAACATACCTGATGTCTATAAGCTGTGTCTTGGCTGTGTCTGTACGTCGTTTCAGCGAATTTGGGCTAATATTAAATGCCTTACTCTACATACTAAAGAAGAAATGGTAGTATGTAGAGTAAAGGATGTAAAATTCGCTGAAACGACGTACAGACAGGTAAGTTTTATTAATTTTATTACAGTATATTTATCGAAAAACTAGATTTAAAAATTCCCATACAACGCTTATAAAATTAAATGTACATAAACAGAGCTTGGGTTTCCTGTGGTAAAACACAAACCGTTGAGTTCTCAGTTCGTGTAATAATGAAAATCGCTGTAATGAAAAAATTATGTCATATGTTAATGTTAGTATAGAGATCACTGTCAAAAGATCTTAAAACTGTACTTCGCCTACATCATGTCCCATTTCACTGAGTTTAAGTTGCTTCAGCTCCTTCAGCTCTAACCTGCGATCAAGGTCTCCTTTTCCAAGTTCCTCGGTGAAATCATTACCAACGGAACATTCCATTCACAATAATGCACCTATCAATGTTAAGCCCGAGGCACGGGCAAGGGGTGGGGATTTGACATTCACTTTTGCCAAAAATATCAAAATCCACACTCTTGGGACAACACCTTTAATCAAAAGTATCACCTCCCCCACCTCATTGTCCTTCCTTCCTTACTTTACCTACAATTAACCCCACCCTGGGCGGGAATACTATGCTAAAAAAACTGATCCTCCCCCTCAGGGTAATCAAGCCTATCAAGTCCTAACTCCCCCTTACCCCTAGGGATTAACATTGATAGGTGCATAAAAAATACAACAGTTGATAAGTACATCAGGACGGAGTGACGTGTTATGGTCAAAAACACAATCACTGCCAGCAGTTTCACTTCAAGCTTCCCGTTTGTTATCTGGCCAGATAACTATCAAGTCATGGCCAGGACTCTCAGTTGCGTGATTGGTATCACACTGTTGTAAGACCTGTCTTAGTACACGCTCACGGTAGTAGGGGATACTGTATGTTTACCCGCATGTGTTGAGGTGATAGAAAAGAGCCGAGGCAGCCAGTCGACATCGCAGCTCCATCAGATCCACGTCATGAGCCCACTCTACACTGCCCCAGCGGCCGATCTACAAAAACAAAGCGACACGTCATAAAACGAAGTTTCATGTTGTTTTGTTAACTTTGGGGGGGGGGGGGGGGGGGGGGGGGGGGGGGGGGGGGGGGTTTGGGGGTAATGGGGATTTTGCAGATAATTTCAAAACTCAACAGATGCAAAAACTAATATATTGAAGCACAGGCAACCCAAGCTCTAATTTGGAGTTGTTGGTGTGTATATTTGTCAGTATATCGGCTTTGTATGGGAACTACAATAAACGGGGAAAATTACAAATTTTACCATTATTGATAGGTTAAAATCAACTGAAATAAACGTACCTTTGCTCTATCTGTTGCAGGGTTCGAAATTAACTTTTGAAGGTAATGCCCCATTGGGCAACTGCTATTCAAGTTATAGTTGCCCCCCAAAAATTGTGCTTGCCTTTAAAAAGTGGTTGCCCAGTGACAATGAAATAAAAAGTGCTTTAACTACATACAAGACAACTTTTCTTGGTTTTCTCTTTTCTTTATTCTTTCTCAGTGATTCAAATTATTATTTTTATTATTACTTTCAAGTCCCAGCAGTTGCCCTGCTTGGTGGAAGCCAGTTGCCCACTGGGCCAACTGGCCTGAAGATTTCAGTTGCCAAAGCCAAATTTTACATGCCCGGGCAATAGGACACCCGTTAATTTCGAACCCTGTGTTGTTCTTTGTCGTTTATTAGCGATTTGGGCGTTTTTCCCTTCTCTGATCTCCTCTCCCTAAGAAAGAGACAAGCTTGTCTCTTGACATTTAGGGAAATGAGATCAGAAAAGGAAACTGAAAAGCCCAAATTGTTAATAAATGACAAAGGACAAAAGATAGAGCAAAGGTACAATGTACGTTTATTTCAGTTGATTTTAACCTATTAATAATGGTAAAATTTGTAAGTTTCCCCGTTTATAGTAGTTCCCATACAAAGCCGATATATACACTGACAAATAAACACACTAACAACCCGAAGAGCTTGGGTTGCCTATGCTTGAAGGACATCAAAATAGACAAGATTGCCAAAGTTTTAGGGTGATATTTTTTCCTTACAAAGTATTTGCAAAAATCACAAATTTACAGAGAAATGAATGGTCATGGTAATAACTGATATTCCTCGGTACATTTTTCGAACTTTGTGAGCTCGTAAATTTGTTGATATCTAAATATCTGCTCGAAACTTTGCACAGTTGGTCATTTGAATATGCTCTCTTCATCCATGTTATTAGTGTTCATCTCCGATGAGTTTTCAAATTACCTACACAGTTCCCATTGAAGAATGATTCTGGGCCTATTTATTCCCCTCCAGTGTGAGGGGATAGGGGTGGCGAATGGTGTCAAGAAAAACGCAGGGTCTCGCAAAAAGTTGGAAAAGTCTCGAAATCTCGCATTTTATAGGTAAGGTCTCGGAGTCCTGATTTTTTTTACTTTCCCCGTTTCGGAGTCTCGGATTTCTTTTGGAGAGGGTCTTGGAGTCTCGGATTATTTTTATTTGCTTTTATTGGAGTTACGGGTTTTTTGGCGGCCCTCTGTATGTGTTTTATAAGGTACACGAACGACAGCTAATTCGTTGAATGGTGAATTCCTCACCTGGCGTGATGAAAAATACTGGGTGTTTCCTCATAACTACAATAACAAGTCTCAGGCTAGGATTTTGAAAAACGCAAGTCTCGGTGTCTCGCAAAGTCTCGGAGTTACCACCAGTTACCACCCCCTCCCCGTACGTACCTGGAATTCAAGCTCTAGTCGTGTCAGATAAGCAGCTCTCTCCACATTTACATGATTGTCCAGTAATGCCATTGTGATGATAAAGGACTTAGATGTCTCTACTGCATACTCAAGTCCTGAAAAATATGTGATATTTAACTAGTTATTTCATGCAGGTTCTATATGGAATACGGGCCAATATTCCACGAGAAATTTATATTATTTGGTATACAATGAGCCTTTAGACGAATTGTAAACTAGAATTACATAATTTCGAGTAACAATTTCGCCCCTGTTCCATAAGAAAACCATGAAAAACCCGCTATATCCTGGTGTCAATTATATAACGAATCCTCGATATAACGAACCTATTTTTCCGGTCCTGGCACTTCGTTATAACGGGTTCCACTGAAAAGAGATACCCGAGTACAAAACACTAATGAATTCAAAATGATATTTAGACTTGCGCAGGCAAGGCGCTTATAACCATTGCGCCACCCCAGCTCCCCTATATATAAAATGCTATCTCCTATGTTCAGTTTCTAAAACTGTACACAGACTGTCACTTTACACTTCAATACCTGCCATTGCCCAGTAATTTATTTCCATCAAGTGACTTGTAAGTTTCTGTACTGAGTCTTGTGGAATGGTTGGTACATGTACCAACAGGTTATCTCCACTCACTAGAGAAACATCAAACCTGTAGAACAAAATCATGATAATTAAAACAGCAATATTACAAAGAACTCCAATAAAAACGGAACAATCACGGTTTCTTGGAAGCTACCACACCCACCCCTCCTTTGGGTACATACATGTGCATTTAATGAGTAGCCATTACATTTATGGTGAAATGGGAGGGGGGGAGGGGAGGGGAGGGTGGGTGTTTCTCAGAAACCGTGATTGACATTGACCCATGAAGAAATCTAAAATGCAGTTTTTAGACACTGTTTGATAAACTTTCCATAATCAATATACGGTAATCAATATCTTTATTTTACATTTGTAATTTACTTAATTTGTGAGTAAGTACAATATAATCATGTAACTTTACTGTCACTATTGGACATAAATTTAAGAGTTGCCAACCCTTTCATACCGAAATATGCATCTTGATTGTCAAAATGTGTTTGTTCTTTTGTCTAAAATGGGCTCTTAATTAATTTATGTATCTTAATTACTATGAACTCATCTCATATTAGATAAAGGCAGGAATAAAGCTAATTTATACATGAAATATATACACTGTAAACTACATGTTTTAATGTTGACTGTCCATGTATGTCTTTGATAATGTTTTTTTTAAATACCAGTAGGCAATTTTAACTTGTGTTCCCTGGGGTTCCCAAGGCACATGTACATGTTAATTGTTGTACTGAAAAAAGGTACATTAGATATCTATATGGCACTGAAGCCAAAACTATCATTCTTAAGGCATTACCTTTTACAAAACCAAGATATGACAGGGTCCCACTCTCTCTGTTGTAGATTTACCAAATCATCTGGCTCAGATGTAGGGAAACTATTCATTATAATACAAACACAAAACAAAGAAAATTTAATATAGTTCCTTTAAATTAATAATCCCTAGCATAATATAATAATAACAATCAATAATAACATAACTTATTTATACATGGTGTGTTTAACTGCAGCATCAGCTGATGTGGCCATGTTTAAACTAAAAGGAATAAGAATCCCAGTTGACGAGGAGACAAATCGACTGGTTATTTGAAGGGCTGTGTGCAAAAAGGGCGTAAGTGATTCTTGATCACATTCTAAATTCTCCCTTAGGAAACAAAGAAATTGTTCCTCACAAGGACTGTCTGACGACATATCAGCCACTCACCACACAGTATCGGTGTACAAGAATTCAAGGATATCTCCTATTCTTTTCTCTGATGTTCTTACATTAGGCTTATCAATTACAATGTTGGAAAGACCTGTCTGAAAAAAAAAGAAGAAAAATGGCATGATTATTATTACTGGACATTGGGTTTGCTGGCCTACAAGAAAATATTACTAAAACTATTGTCAGTTGTCAAATTTAGTGGACAGAGCTTTATTGTTAAAAGCTGACGGAACCATTTTATGAATAGTAATTAAACAATACATAGGCAAGCCTAAAAGCAGAGCTACCAATTATCTGAACTAAGGTAACAACCCAGAATTTTTTTTAAATTATATAAAGAAAACAAAGATAAAAACACAAAAATAACTGGTAGAATCAAGGGAAATCAGTGCAAAAGGTTTAGAAGAAATAAAGAAGGGTAAACAAAATAGATTGAAAAAAAAATATTACAGACTATAACTACATTGTACTGGCATCAGATCAACTAAAAGTCGACTAAGGTAATGCTTATAACTGCAACGGGGAGAAAGTACAGTGTAGCAGCTGATGTTTCAACCGCTAGCCCTTTGTCAGAGCAGAAGTGCAAGGTTTCAATCCTGGCTGCTTGGATTCAACAGTGCGCATGCATGCAGGGGCAGCACTTTTTCAGGCATGTTGCTTGTGGCACTAGTCATGCATCTGGGTTTGGGTGCGAGGGAAACCGGAAGTCACCCCATTTTTGCTCTTATCCTATATCTATGGCGATCCACTTGCTCAGGCCTTTGGCCCATGCTGGAACTCTGCTGACATATTTATATTTTGCTTCAGGCCTCTCATTAATAGAACACTTATTAAGCCTGTGGTTACAAAATTGATTATTCTCATTGCTGATTTAATAGTTTTTGTTCTCAATGTGTGCACATATGTACTTTATAAAACATTAATATTCCAACTTTGTGCAAAGTACAAAATCCAAGCAGGTGATTGGCTCGTGACAGTGCTTTATTGGTAACCACAGCATGCTGTGCGCTCAGTTGGAATAAAACGGTTACAGACTTTGTTTTATTAACAAACACAGGCACTTGCTGATTACTGTATAATGAACTCAAAATATATTTATACTGCACAGGGTTTTCAATAACATTTGAAGTAAGTGGCTGCCGGCTTCTATTGAAAACCCTGATGCATTCAGCCTTCAGCCTCATTCAGTATTTGAACATTGTTATTTGTTCATCATACACAATGTACATGTCTACCAGTCTCTAACATTAAATAATGCATGATGAGCTCAACCTAAATATAACCAATCAAATTATATGTTGTTAGGTTGCTCCCATAATTTAAATACTTCTAATTATGAAAAAAATTTCACACTCACCAGATGCATACTGTGTGTCTTAATGGTTCCTGTCTGCATGTTCCATTCTGATGCCATAGCCATGGCTAACTGTTTCTTTGGTACAACCAATAACTTGCCTCCAGGCGTTTTTACCTTTCTGTTATCAACTGTAATCTGATAACCATCTGATGATCAGAGAAATGAAAACTAAAAACTTTTTTTTATTTATACATGTATATTATAATACACATTGAACTCTCCATATTAATAAAACAATAAAAAAATATTATGTACCTTCTGACTCTTCTATCCCAGCAGATTTGTAAAATCTTTTCATTTCTGGTGACAACATTGGAATTGCAATTACATTAAAAGGAGTTGTTAGGTACACTGCACATGTATATGATTAATTTGTTTGATTGGTGTTAGCCTGCAAGCAGCTCTTCTGTGGTTTTTTCACTCATTTGTTTTAAGATTAGGCTACATGTACATTTCCCATTTTGAGAGTGTGCCACAGGCAGCCCAATCCAAAAACAAATGAGGGAGTAATTATTGCAGAATATCCTGCCACTTCAGGAATGATGGGTAACTAGTTCCTGTATACTTAACGAATGTACTTGTTAATAATTAATTTTCCATTGTTTTCCATTGTTCCATATAGCTTACCCAACTTTATTTTTTAACAAACCCTAACCACATATTCCTGAAGTGGCAGCACAGGACGCCCAAGTTCTGACCATATAACAAGGTTTGTACGTATGGGAGTTCTTCCGATAACTCAGAAAAGTAACATAAATTTAGTTACAGATCTTCTGTAATACAAGGTAAATAAAGGAAGAAGGCTTACTTGAAGTTGTTTTGTTGTCCTATGTGTGTTTCAGGTCGCTAGAACAGTATTTTATGGAATTCTTGAGTCATACGCTTCACCCCTCTAACCAGAGGGGAAGGCTGCACACTCGATCCAATGACGGCCTTCGCTCGAGGACAAATTTTCCACAAAATATCAATCCCATCGGCATTTACTCGGCCGCGGTAGAATCCACGGACATCAATTATCCCTCAGAAGTGCCCAGGCTTGATAACTCCTTTCTAAACCCATTAGATTTTAACGATTTTTTTAGCAATTCGTGCAGCTTCCAACGACCGACAGTTCCTAACGTCCAGTGAATGGTCCTCTCTTGACAACGCGTTTTGGTAACCAGGTGTTTGGGAACCAGGCTGTTACAAAATATTTATTTCCCTGAGAGGGACGTATCAAATTCATTTGACACGTTCTAATCCCTCCCTCCCCCTCAACGAGACCACTGGATGTCACTGGCACTGTCCAGTGGTCTTGTTGGGGAGGAGGGAGGGATTAGAAAGTGTCAAATGAATTTATACATCCCTCTCAGGGAAAGAAATATTTTGTAACAGCCTGGTTCCCAAACACCTGGTTACCAAAACGCGTTGTCAAGAGAGGGCCATTCACTAGACATTAGGAACTGTCGGTCATTGGAAGCTGCATGAATTGCTTCAAAAATAGTTCAAATCTAATGGGTTTAGAAAGGAGTTATCAAGCCTGGGCATTTCTGAGGGATAATTGATGTCCGTGGATTCTACCGCGGCCGAGTAAACACCGATGGGATTGATATTTTGTGGAAAATTCGAAGAACTCCCATACAAACCGGAAAGAAAATGCAGGCCTCTCACCGTGTTACAATTCAAATTACTATTCTACCTTAAATATATAATAAAAATATTAAATAAGGTTTCCCGTACCTCTAAGAGTGGAATAGTACATGTACCTCGTGTCCAACGTCCTTCGAAAACTTGGGAAATATATGAACCTACATTCCTTTGATGCATTTTTCGAAATGGACATCTTTCCAGCTTGCAAACTTCCCAAACATCTTCCAAGGGCTCTTAAACCCCCTCTGTGAAGCATTTCTTTAAAAGTGCAAGGAGTTTACTGTTTAGTATCGCTGCTGTTCGACCGCCATCTTGAATTCTGTACTGTAGTAACCTGGCTTCAACCTCGTTCCCAAGCTGAGAGTATTAATAGATCCTTTGCATGTGACGTTATCAAAACCGTATTCTCAGTATTCTTCGAAAAATTGACGTCGATAATATACGTACGGTGATTTTGTTTTTGAGTTACAGTACTTTGAATTTTGTGACAGCCCAGGTCAGCATGTTTCCTAAATGTCAAGGAACTGATCCATATATTTGGGCCAATTTCAAATTTTAGACTTGATAAACCTTTAAAAGTGAGTATCTAAAGTGTTTTGAAGTAAATTCTAATCATATTGATGGAGAAAACAGCTTTATTTGTAGAGTACGTTTTTGGCCGCCATCTTTGTGTACTAAAGCTGTACACCAACATGGCCGCCGCATACTAATTACACTAAATTGTGCGAATATTATTTGGCCGACAGCTCGGTTACGAAGTACTGTATTGCTCCAAAATTTCGGTCAATTCTATATTTTTACCCGCTCCATACACAGCATTAAAAATATTTTACGAATTTTAGTTTTTTCTTGAGGCAATTTTTTTTGTGACGTCAATGCAAACGATCGATTATCTGTTGAAACTGATTTCAACGGTTTTCCCTAGTAGCGTAATGTGTAAATGTCAATTTAACCGTAGGAGCTTTGGGACAGCCGGCCTTGTGAACACCAGAGATCTTGAAGGATATCAACTACTCTTCCGGCAAGTTTATACATTCACTTTATCGAAATATTAACCGAGATATTTCACAAATCGCAAATTCCCAAACAAAGTCCGCATCATTTTGAATTTGACCCACACAAATCAAACCTGGTCTCCGGAAGTAACCTGCAATAATGCCTTCGAATTCCTTTCCTGTGATTTCACAGCGAGTGCGGAGGAGAGAGAAATGTTATTTATTTATTTTATAATTAACTCTTTGACGACGGACCGTATTTGAGCTCAATTGGATGAAATCCTGAGTGCTAACTAAACCCTCCCCCCTCAGTTCCAGTTTGGCTAGCCCGGGGTAATTAAATACTGCTGACTTGTTAAGCCAAGGGCTCAAACTTTCCCCACAATGCCATTCGGAAGAATTCTACGCATTCGTCGACGGTAGGTATTGCAACTTCTGTAGGGTTTCCAACGAAATGTGCTCTATTTTTGGAGAAAAATGCCACAGTCACAGAGCTTGAGGACATCATTAAGTCTGATGACGGCTGAAAAGTACTTGGTTTCTCTTATTAGGCCTTGTGAGGGGATTTCACAGGGTTTTTCCGTTGTGTTTCTGCTTTGAGACACATGAAATAATTCTTCACTGTAATCCTTGAAATCCTGCAGTTGGTTGTCGTTTACCCCTGCTCAACCTATTAGGATGTGTTTTTGTCACTTTAAAGCAACGGCTAGAGTCCAAATCACCGCTCTTGGTTGTAGGGGTAAAAGACTTATAAAAAAAAAACTACCGAAGTCCCAGAGGGGTGGTTATATTGTGATTTTTTGTTGATTACCCAGCATGCAATTGGAGGTGGGAGCAGGTAAATGTGGTCGAGTGAAATGCAGTGTAAACATCGGCGTGGTTCACAGTCGTTTGGTGCGTTTCATGCAAACAAACCTGCTGGTTGGAAAGATTAAACAAGGTACTGTAATGACTGAGTGGTTATTTTGTATTTGTTTTTGATTTCAAGTGCGAATGGGAAGGTTTTTTTGAGCCGATTTTCAGCTCCTCAAAATTCGCGAAAATCGAAGAAACGAACAACGATGTCCAAAACAAATGCGTTTTTCTCCAAAGTGGGAGAGTCAAGCGATCCCTGTTATAGCTCTAACTTTGAAGTCATTCATCCCTTCAAATAATATCGCAACATCGTCTACCCAGCATGTCTAGATGTGATGCAATAATTTTTCCAGTTATCGGTCACATAGGACCGATATTTGCAGGGTCCGTGGCCAAAGGGTTAAGTATATAACTGATTAAGTCGTTAAATGGACTAGCCCCTGATTATTTAAGAAATCTGGTCACCTTTACGAAAGAAATATAAATAGAAAGAAATAGAAAGAAAGAAATAGAAAGAAATAGAAAGAAATAGAAAGAAATAGAAACATAAAGAAATGAATAACTGAATAAATAAATGAACGCGTCCTCCTGCTTCATCCTACATCATCCTGCATCATCCTTGCCCATACTGCATCATCCTGCATCATCCTGCAACATCCTGCATCAAAATGCATCAACCTGCATCATCCTGAATTATCCCGCATCATCCTGATTCATACTGGCCCATCCTGATTCATGCTGGACCATCCTGGCACATCACGAAAGAAAGAAAGAAAGAAGGAAGCAAAGGGAGAGATAAAGAAAGAAAGAAGCAAAGGGAGAGATAAAGAAAGAAAGAAAGAAAGAGAGAGTGGTTGAGAGAGTCACCTTTATTTTAATACGGTAATTTCAATAAGCTGAACTTCTTTACATGACAGCCGTATGTATAACAAACATGGTAGGTAGTTACTATATACACTGTACAATATAGATAAAAGGAATCTACTATTACCACTAAAGTAAAAATGTAAAAATAATGGCTAATAAAATAGCAATATAAGCAATTGACAATATGTACGAAACACTAGTTCATCAGTAGATAAATACAGCAATGAAAATCGATTTAAATACTCATTGACAATTTGTCTGCACTCGGTTAGCTTTTTCTTAAAAGTTGCTCTTGTTCGAGATATTTAAGGTTTTGAGGAAGGGAGTTCCATAATTTAGAGAATGAAAGAAATAAAGAGAAAGAAATAGAAAGACATAGAAAAAGGTAGAAAGAAATAGACATACATAAATAAATGAATAAATAAATACGTGTCCTCCTGCTTCATCCTAGATCATCCTGCATGAACCCTGCCCATCTTGCATCATTCTGCATCATGCTGCATCATGCTGCATCATGCTGCATCAACCTAGGTCCATCCTGCAGCATCCTGGCCCATCCTGCAGCATGCTGGCTCTTCCTGATTCATGCTGGCCCATCCTGGCACATCATGAAAGAAAGAAAGAGAAAGAAATAGAAAAAAGAAGAAAGATATAGAAATACATAAAGAAATGAATAAATAAATACAACGCGTCCTCCTGCTTCATCCTACATCATTCTGTATCAACATTGCCCATGTTGCACCATTCTGCATCATCCTGCATCATCCTTCATCATCCTGCATCATCCTTGGTCCATCATGCATCATCCTGCATCATCCTGGATCATCCTAGGTCCATCCTGCATTATCCTGCATCATCGTGCGTCATCCTGCATCATCCTATGTCATCCTGCATCATACTGCATCGTCCTGGCCCATCCTGCATCATGCTGGCACATCCTGATTCATGCTGGCCCATCCTGGTACATCATGAAAAAAGGAAAGAAAGAAAAAGAAAGAAATAGAAAGAGATAGAAATACATAAAGAAATGAATAAATAAATAAATACAACGCGTCTTCCTGTCTCATCCTTGCCCATCCTGCATCAACCTGCATCGTCCTGCATCATCATGCATCGTCCTGCATCGTCCCGCATGGTCCTGTATCGTCCTGCATCACCCTGGCCCATCCTGCATCATGCTGGCCCATCCTGATTCATGCTGACCCATCGTGATTCATGCTAGCATGCATGCTAGATCATGAAAGAAAGAAACAAAGAAAGAAACATGAGGAGCTTGGCTCGACTCGTATGACGTCAGCAGATAATTACATTATAGAGCAAAATCTTTCATCGACAACTGGCAACACGAGCACAGCGTGATCATGAATGTTCTGTTGTGGTTTACCTATCTTTCAACAAATTTAACTGGTAATTGATGTTTTATATAATGGTAATAAGAGTTTGTTAATGCATTACCAGAGGTCAGGAAAAAGCATTTCAGCGGCAAATTGAGCTCATTTGAGACGCGATGTATAATCTCCCGCTCCAGCTTCGCTCCCATGCAGCTAAAAAGCACTGGTTTGCCCTATCAAGTAATGTACGTGGGGAAGAGTGTTTGAATTTCTGAAGAATACGTCTTTTGAACATCTCAAGGACGAAATTCGCTCTGTCAATACGGCGTATTGGTGGCGGGAAAATGGGGAGTGTTTACCCGAAGACTGGATTCGGGAAAAAAATCGCGCTGTCCAGAACCTTGTTTGGCCTCACTGGATTGCTGAAGCAATAGTTGCATTGGTCAATAATTACGATCCGGGAAATTACCAAGCTTTAGTGAGCCATCCAGGGCAGGACAAGACGCCAAAGACCAAGAGAATTCTTATTCTTATTTATACTTATTATTCTGCCTGTGTCTTAAGCTGCTTATAAATTAGCTAGGAAAGTCCTCTAGTATTTTAAGTCGCATATTGTTTTATTTAGTCTTAGTGTACATACAGAGAGCAGCATCGCACTGGGGCATTGACTTGCCTGTGTCTTAGAGCTGATTATAAATTAGGAAGGGCCTCTAGTTTTTTAAGTCGCATATTGTCTTATTTAGGCTTAGTGTAAATATAGAGAGCAGCATCGCACTGGGGCATTGACTTGCCTGTGTCTTAAGGGGCTTATCTAATAGGAAGGGCCTCTAGTATTTTAAGTCTCATATCGTCTTATTTAGTCTTAGTGTACATATAGAGAGCAGCATCGCACTGTGGCATTGACTTGCCTGTGTCTTAAAGCTAATTATAAATTAGGAAGGGCCTCTAGTATTTTAAGTCGCATATTGTCTTATTTAGTCTTAGTGTACATATAGAGAGCAGCATCGCACTGTGGCATTGACTTTCCTGTGTCTTAAAGCTAATTATAAATTAGGAAGGGCCTCTAGTATTTTAAGTCGCATATTGTCTTATTTAGTCTTAGTGTACATATAGAGAGCAGCATCGCACTGGGGCATTGACTTGCCTGTGTCTTAAAGCTAATTATAAATTAGGAAGGGCCGGCCTCTAGTATTTTAAGTCGCATATTGTCTTATTTAGTCTAAGTGTACATATAGAGAGCAGCATCGCACTGGGGCATTGACTTGCCTGTGTCTTATAGCTGATTATAAATTAGGAAGGGCCTCTAGTTTTTTAAGTCGCATATTGTCTTATTTAGTCTTAGTGTAAATATAGAGAGCAGCATCGCACTGGGGCATTGACTTGCCTGTGTCTTAAGGTGCTTATATATTAGGAAGGGCCTCTAGTATTTTAAGTCTCATATCGTCTTATTTAGTCTTAGTGTACATATAGAGAGCAGCATCGCACTGTGGCATTGACTTGCCTGTGTCTTAAAGCTAATTATAAATTAGGAAGGGCCTCTAGTATTTTAAGTCGCATATGGTCTTATTTAGTCTTAGTGTACATATAGAGAGCAGCATCGCACTGGGGCATTGACTTGCCTGTGTCTTAAAGCTGATTATAAATTAGGAAGTGCCTCTAGTATTTTAAGTCTCATACTGTCTTATTTAGTCTTAGTGTATATACATGTATAGAGAGCAGCATCGCACTGGGGCATTGACTTGCCTGTCTTAAACTGCTTATAAATTAGGGAGGGCCTCTAGTATTTTAAGTCGCATATTGTTTAATTTAGTCTTAGTGTACATATAGAGAGCAGCATCGCGCTGGGGCATTGACTTGCCTGTGTTTTAGTAAGGAACTTAGTTAAATCATGTTGGATTTCAAATTACATTTAATTATAAGACTTTCTTACGTTAACATTTCCGACAGAAATGCCGCCTTATTGTATTGCATCTTCATATAGTTACGTTTTAATAGCTGACAGGTTTTAATACTAGAAATATTGCGCAGTGGGGAAGGCTCAACTTATTAGCGCCACCAAGTGGTGACATTTAGGCAATTACCACAGCTCCACTAAAACCACATATGCCTGTCTTCGATCAGGTTACATTCTCCTTTGTTTTCTCCGAACTGACTCCCTACCGATTAGGTTCATCAAATCTACCTAATCGGCTGGGAGTCTCCTTTTTGACTCGAGCTAAGCTTCTCATGAAAGAGAACGAAATAGAAAGAAATAGAAAGAAATAGAAAGAAATAGAAAGAAATAGAAAGAAATAGAAAGAAATAGAAAGAAATAGAAAGAAATAGAAAGAAATAGAAATACATAAAGAAATGAATAAATAAACACAACGCGTCCTCCTGTTTCACCCTACTTCATCCTACATCATCCTGCCTCATCCTGCTTCATCCTGCATCATCGTGCATTATGCTGCATCAACCTGCTTCATCCTGCATCATCCTGCATCATCCTGCATCATCCTGCATTATCCTGCACCATCCACATGGTGCATCATCGTGTACCATCCTGCATCATCCTGCATCATCCTGCATCAACCTGCATCAACCTGCATCATCCTGCATCATCTTGCATCATCCTGCACCATCGTGCTTCATCCTGCATCATCCTGGTTCATCCTCAACCATCCTGCATAATCCTGCATCAACCTGCTTCATCCTGCATCATCCGGCATCATCTTGCATCATACTGAATCATCGTGCTTCATCCTGTATCATACTGCATCATCCTGCATTATCCTCCACCATCCACCACATGCTGCATCATCGTGTATCATCCTGCATCATCCTGCATCATCCTGCATCATCCTGCATCAACCTGCATCATCCTACATCATCCTGTATCATCCTGTATCATCCTGCACCATCCTGCACCATCCTCCATCGTGCTGCATCATTGTGTACCATCCTGCATCATCCTGCACCATCGTGCTTCACTCTGCTTCACTCTGCATCATCCTGCTTCATGCTGCTTCATCCTGCGTCATCCTGGACAATCCTGCATCCTGCTGGCCCACCCTGCATCACGCTGGCCCATCCTGTTTTATGCAGGCTCATCCTCGCACATCATGAAAGAAATAAAGAAATAGTAAAAGTAGAATGAACTAGAAATACATAACGAAATGAATAAATAAATACAAAGCGTCCTCCTATTTAATACTACATCATCCTGCATCATGCTTACCCATACTTGCCCATCCTGCATCATCCTAGGTCCACCCTGTAACATCCTGCATTATCCTGCATTATCCTGCATCATCCTGCACCTTTCTGCTTCATCCTGCAACATTCTGCATCATTCTGCATCATCCTGCATCATCCTGCATTACCGTGCATCATCCTGCATGAGTCTGCGTCATCCTGCATCATCCTGCTTCAGTCTGCGTTATCCTCCATCATCCTGCTTCACACTGGTCCATCCTGACTCATGCTGTCCACTCTTGGCATATCATGAACAAAAGAAATAAATAAATAAAAAGAAATAAAAGGAAATAGAAATACATAAAGAAATGTATAAAAAAATAACAAATAAATAAATACAACGCATCCTGCTCTTTCATCCTACATCATCGTGCATCATCCTGCATCACCGTGCATCATCTTGCATGAGTCTGCGTCATCCTGCATCATCCTGCTTCAGTCTGCGTTATCCTCCATCATCCTGCTTCATACTGGCCCATCCTGACTCATGCTGTCCAATCTTGGCATATCATGAACAAAAGAAATAAATAAATAAAAAGAAATAAAAGGAAATAGAAATACATAAAGAAATGTATAAAAAAATAACAAATAAATAAATACAACGCATCCTGCTCTTTCATCCTACATCATCATGCATCATCCTGCATCTATGTGCATCATCGTGCATCATTGTGCATCATCCTCCATCATCCTGCATCATCCTGCATCATCCTGCATCATCCTGCATCATCCTGCATCATCCTGCATCATCCTGCATCATCCTGCATCATCCTGCATCACCGTGCATCATCGTGCATCATCGCGCATCATCCTGCATCATCCTGCATCATCCTGCATCATCCTGCATCATCCTGCATCATCCTGCATCATCCTGCATCATCCTGCATCATTCTGCATCATCCTGCATCATCCTGCATTATCCTGCATCATCCTGAATCACCGTGCATCATCCTGCATCAGTCTGCGTCATCCTGCATCATCCTGCATCAGTCTGCGTTATCCTCCATCATCCTGCTTCATACTGGTCCATCCTGACTCATGCTGTCCACTCTTGGCATATCATGAACAAAAGAAATAAATAAATAAAAAGAAATACAAGGAAATAGAAATACATAAAGAAATGTATAAAAAAATAACAAATAAATAAATACAACGCATCCTGCTCTTTCATCCTACATCATCGTGCATCATCCTGCCTCACCGTGCATCATCGTGCATCATCGTGGATCATCATGCATCATCCTGCGTCATCCTGCATCAGTCTGCGTCATCCTGCATCATCCTGCATCAGTCTGCGTTATCCTCCATCCTGCTTCACACTGGCCCATCCTGACTGATGCTGTTCAATCTTGGCATATCATAAACAAAAGAAATAAATAAATAAAAAGAAATAAAAGGAAATAGAAATACATAAAGAAATGTATAAAAAAATAACAAATAAATAAATACAACGCATCCTGCTCTTTCATCCTACATCATCGTGCATCATCCTGCATCACCGTGCATCATCGTGCATCATCGTGCATCATCGTGCATCATGGTGCATCATCCTGCATCATCCTGCATCATCCTGCATCATCCTGCAACATCCTGCATCATCCTGCATCGTTCTGCATCATCCTGCATCATCCTGCATCATCCTGCATCATCCTGCATCATCCTGCATCTTCCTGCATCATCCTGCATCATCCTGCATCATCCTGCATCATCCTGCATAATCCTGCATCATCCTGCATCATCCAGCATCATCCTGCATCATCCTGCATCATCGTGCATCATCGTGCATCATCCTGCATCATCCTGCATCATCCTGCATCAGTCTGCGTCATCCTGCATCATCCTGCATCAGTCTGCGTTATCCTCCATCATCCTGCTTCACACTGGCCCATCCTGACTGATGCTGTTCAATCTTGGCATATCATAAACAAAAGAAATAAATAAATAAAAAGAAATAAAAGGAAATAGAAATACATAAAGAAATGTATAAAAAAATAACAAATAAATAAATACAACGCATCCTGCTCTTTCATCCTACATCATCGTGCATCATCCTGCATCACCGTGCATCATCGTGCATCATCGTGCATCATGGTGCATCATCCTGCATCATCCTGCATCATCCTGCATCATCCTGCAACATCCTGCATCATCCTGCATCGACCTGCATCATCCTGCATCATCCTGCATCATCCTGCATCATCCTGCATCATCCTGCATCTTCCTGCATCATCCTGCATCATCCTGCATCATCCTGCATCATCCTGCATCATCCTGCATCATCCTGCATCATCCAGCATCATCCTGCATCATCCAGCATCATCCTGCATCATCCTGCATCATCGTGCATCATCGTGCATCATCCTGCATCATCCTGCATCATCCTGCATCAGTCTGCGTCATCCTGCATCATCCTGCATCAGTCTGGGTTATCCTCCATCATCCTGCTTCACACTGGCCCATCCTGACTGATGCTGTTCAATCTTGGCATATCATAAACAAAAGAAATAAATAAATAAAAAGAAATAAAAGGAAATAGAAATACATAAAGAAATGTATAAAAAAATAACAAATAAAAAATACAACCCATCCCGCTCTTTCATCCTACATCATCGTGCATCATCCTGCATCACCGTGCATCATCGTGCATCAGCGTGCATCATTCTGCATCATTCTGCATCATCCTGCATCATCCTGCATCATCCTGCATCATCCTGCATCATCCTGCATCACCGTGCATCATCCTGCATCAGTCTGCGTCATCCTGCATCAGTCTGCGTTATCCTCCATCATCCTGCTTCATACTGGGCCATCCTGACTCATGCTGTCCAATCTTGGCATATCATGAACAAAAGAAATAAATAAATAAAAAGAAATAAAAGGAAATAGAAATATATAAAGAAATGTATAAAAATAAAATAAATAAATAAATACAACGCATCCTGCTCTTTCATCCTACATCATCGTGCATCATCCTGCATCACCGTGCATCATCGTGCATCATCGTGCATCATGGTGCATCATCCTGCATCATCCTGCATCATCCTGCATCATCCTGCAACATCCTGCATCATCCTGCATCGACCTGCATCATCCTGCATCATCCTGCATCATCCTGCATCATCCTGCATCATCCTGCATCTTCCTGCATCATCCTGCATCATCCTGCATCATCCTGCATCATCCTGCATCATCCAGCATCATCCTGCATCATCCAGCATCATCCTGCATCGTCCTGCATCATCCTGCATCATCCTGCATCTTCCTGCATCATCCTGCATCATCCTGCATCATCCTGCATCATCCTGCATCATCCTGCATCATCCTGCATCATCCTGCATCATCCAGCATCATCCTGCATCATCCTGCATCATCCTGCATCATCCTGCATCACCGTGCATCATCCTGCATCAGTCTGCGTCATCCTGCATCATCCTGCATCAGTCTGCGTTATCCTCCATCATCCTGCTTCATACTGGCCCATCCTGACTCATGCTCTCCAATCTTGGCATATCATGAACAAAATAAATAAATAAATAAAAAGAAATAAAAGGAAATAGAAATACATAAAGAAATGTATAAAAAAATAAAAAATAAAAAATACAACCCATCCCGCTCTTTCATCCTACATCATCGTGCATCATCCTGCATCACCGTGCATCATCGTGCATCAGCGTGCATCATTCTGCATCATTCTGCATCATCCTGCATCATCCTGCATCATCCTGCATCATCCTGCATCATCCTGCATCACCGTGCATCATCCTGCATCAGTCTGCGTCATCCTGCATCATCCTGCATCAGTCTGCGTTATCCTCCATCATCCTGCTTCATACTGGCCCATCCTGACTCATGCTGTCCAATCTTGGCATATCATGAACAAAAGAAATAAATAAATAAAAAGAAATAAAAGGAAATAGAAATACATAAATAAATGTATAAAAAAATAACAAATAAATAAATACAACGCATCCTGCTCTTTCATCCTACATCATCGTGCATCATCCTGCATCACCGTGCATCATCGTGCATCATCGTGCATCATCGTGCATCATGGTGCATCATCCTGCATCATCCTGCATCATCCTGCCTCATCCTGCATCATCCTGCAACATCCTGCATCATCCTGCATCGTCCTGCATCATCCTGCATCATCCTGCATCATCCTGCATCATCCTGCATCATCCTGCATCTTCCTGCATCTTCCTGCATCATCCTGCATCATCCTGCATCATCCTGCATCATCCTGCATCATCCTGCATCATCCAGCATCATCCTGCATCATCCTGCATCATCCTGCATCATCCTGCATCATCCTGCATCATCCTGCATCACCTTGCATCAACCTGCATCAGTCTGCGTCATCCTGCATCATCCTGCATCAGTCTGCGTTATCCTCCATCATCCTGCTTCATACTTGCCCATCCTGACTCATGCTGTCCAATCTTAGTATATCATGAACAAAAGAAATAAATAAATAAAAAGAAATAAAAGGAAATAGAAATACATAAAGAAATGTATAAAAAAATAACAAATAAATAAATACAACCCATCCCGCTCTTTCATCCTACATCATCGTGCATCATCCTGCATCACCGTGCATCATCGTGCATCAGCGTGCATCATGCTGCATCATTCTGCATCATCCTGCATCATCCTGCATCATCCTGCATCACCGTGCATCATCCTGCATCAGTCTGCGTCATCCTGCATCATCCTGCATCAGTCTGCGTTATCCTCCATCATCCTGCTTCATACTGGCCCATCCTGACTCATGCTGTCCAATCTTGGCATATCATGAACAAAAGAAATAAATAAATAAAAAGAAATAAAAGGAAATAGAAATACATAAAGAAATGTATAAAAAAATAACAAATAAATAAATACAACGCATCCTGCTCTTTCATCCTACATCATCGTGCATCATCCTGCATCACCGTGCATCATCGTGCATCATCGTGCATCATCGTGCATCATGGTGCATCATCCTGCATCATCCTGCATCATCCTGCATCATCCTGCATCATCCTGCAACATCCTGCATCATCCTGCATCGTCCTGCATCATCCTGCATCATCCTGCATCATCCTGCATCATCCTGCATCATCCTGCATCTTCCTGCATCTTCCTGCATCATCCTGCATCATCCTGCATCATCCTGCATCATCCTGCATCATCCTGCATCATCCAGCATCATCCTGCATCATCCTGCATCATCCTGCATCATCCTGCATCATCCTGCATCATCCTGCATCACCTTGCATCAACCTGCATCAGTCTGCGTCATCCTGCATCATCCTGCATCAGTCTGCGTTATCCTCCATCATCCTGCTTCATACTTGCCCATCCTGACTCATGCTGTCCAATCTTGGCATATCATGAACAAAAGAAATAAATAAATAAAAAGAAATAAAAGGAAATAGAAATACATAAAGAAATGTATAAAAAAATAACAAATAAATAAATACAACCCATCCCGCTCTTTCATCCTACATCATCGTGCATCATCCTGCATCACCGTGCATCATCGTGCATCAGCGTGCATCATTCTGCATCATTCTGCATCATCCTGCATCATCCTGCATCATCCTGCATCACCGTGCATCATCCTGCATCAGTCTGCGTCATCCTGCATCATCCTGCATCAGTCTGCGTTATCCTCAATCATCCTGCTTCATACTGGCCCATCCTGACTCATGCTGTCCAATCTTGGCATATCATGAACAAAAGAAATAAATAAATAAAAAGAAATAAAAGGAAATAGAAATGCATAAAGAAATGTATAAAAAAATAACAAATAAATAAATACGACCCATCCCGCTCTTTCATCCTACATCATCGTGCATCATCCTGCATCATCGTGCATCATCCTGCATCATCCTGCATCATCCTGCATCATCCTGCATCATCCTGCATCATCCAGCATCATCCTGCATCATCCTGCATCATCCTGCATCATCCTGCATCACCGTGCATCATCCTGCATCAGTCTGCGTCATCCTGCATCATCCTGCATCAGTCTGCGTTATCCTCCATCATCCTGCTTCATACTGGCCCATCCTGACTCATGCTCTCCAATCTTGGCATATCATGAACAAAAGAAATAAATAAATAAAAAGAAATAAAAGGAAATAGAAATACATAAAGAAATGTATAAAAAAATAACAAATAAATAAATACAACGCATCCTGCTCTTTCATCCTACATCATCGTGCATCATCCTGCATCACCGTGCATCATCTTGCATGAGTCTGCGTCATCCTGCATCATCCTGCTTCAGTCTGCGTTATCCTCCATCATCCTGCTTCATACTGGCCCATCCTGACTCATGCTGTCCAATCTTGGCATATCATGAACAAAAGAAATAAATAAATAAAAAGAAATAAAAGGAAATAGAAATACATAAAGAAATGTATAAAAAAATAACAAATAAATAAATACAACGCATCCTGCTCTTTCATCCTACATCATCATGCATCATCCTGCATCTATGTGCATCATCGTGCATCATTGTGCATCATCCTCCATCATCCTGCATCATCCTGCATCATCCTGCATCATCCTGCATCATCCTGCATCATCCTGCATCATCCTGCATCATCCTGCATCATCCTGCATCACCGTGCATCATCGTGCATCAGCGCGCATCATCCTGCATCATCCTGCATCATCCTGCATCATCCTGCATCATCCTGCATCATCCTGCATCATCCTGCATCATCCTGCATCATTCTGCATCATCCTCCATCATCCTGCATTATCCTGCATCATCCTGAATCACCGTGCATCATCCTGCATCAGTCTGCGTCATCCTGCATCATCCTGCATCAGTCTGCGTTATCCTCCATCATCCTGCTTCATACTGGTCCATCCTGACTCATGCTGTCCACTCTTGGCATATCATGAACAAAAGAAATAAATAAATAAAAAGAAATAAAAGGAAATAGAAATACATAAAGAAATGTATAAAAAAATAACAAATAAATAAATACAACGCATCCTGCTCTTTCATCCTACATCATCGTGCATCATCCTGCCTCACCGTGCATCATCGTGCATCATCGTGGATCATCATGCATCATCCTGCGTCATCCTGCATCAGTCTGCGTCATCCTGCATCATCCTGCATCAGTCTGCGTTATCCTCCATCCTGCTTCACACTGGCCCATCCTGACTGATGCTGTTCAATCTTGGCATATCATAAACAAAAGAAATAAATAAATAAAAAGAAATAAAAGGAAATAGAAATACATAAAGAAATGTATAAAAAAATAACAAATAAATAAATACAACGCATCCTGCTCTTTCATCCTACATCATCGTGCATCATCCTGCATCACCGTGCATCATCGTGCATCATCGTGCATCATCGTGCATCATGGTGCATCATCCTGCATCATCCTGCATCATCCTGCATCATCCTGCAACATCCTGCATCATCCTGCATCGTTCTGCATCATCCTGCATCATCCTGCATCATCCTGCATCATCCTGCATCATCCTGCATCTTCCTGCATCATCCTGCATCATCCTGCATCATCCTGCATCATCCTGCATAATCCTGCATCATCCTGCATCATCCAGCATCATCCTGCATCATCCTGCATCATCGTGCATCATCGTGCATCATCCTGCATCATCCTGCATCATCCTGCATCAGTCTGCGTCATCCTGCATCATCCTGCATCAGTCTGCGTTATCCTCCATCATCCTGCTTCACACTGGCCCATCCTGACTGATGCTGTTCAATCTTGGCATATCATAAACAAAAGAAATAAATAAATAAAAAGAAATAAAAGGAAATAGAAATACATAAAGAAATGTATAAAAAAATAACAAATAAATAAATACAACGCATCCTGCTCTTTCATCCTACATCATCGTGCATCATCCTGCATCACCGTGCATCATCGTGCATCATCGTGCATCATCGTGCATCATGGTGCATCATCCTGCATCATGGTGCATCATCCTGCATCATCCTGCATCATCCTGCATCATCCTGCAACATCCTGCATCATCCTGCATCGTCCTGCATCATCCTGCATCCTCCTGCATCATCCTGCATCATCCTGCATCATCCTGCATCTTCCTGCATCATCCTGCATCATCCTGCATCATCCTGCATCATCCTGCATCATCCTGCATCATCCTGCATCATCCTGCATCATCCAGCATCATCCTGCATCATCCTGCATCATCCTGCATCATCCTGCATCATCCTGCATCATCCTGCATCATTCTGCATCATCCTGCATCATCCTGCATCATCCTGCATCATCCTGAATCACCGTGCATCATCCTGCATCAGTCTGCGTCATCCTGCATCATCCTGCATCAGTCTGCGTTATCCTCCATCATCCTGCTTCATACTGGTCCATCCTGACTCATGCTGTCCACTCTTGGCATATCATGAACAAAATAAATAAATAAATAAAAAGAAATAAAAGGAAATAGAAATACATAAAGAAATGTATAAAAAAATAACAAATAAATAAATACAACGCATCCTGCTCTTTCATCCTACATCATCGTGCATCATACTGCATCACCGTGCATCATCGTGCATCATCGTGGATCATCATGCATCATCCTGCGTCATCCTGCATCAGTCTGCGTCATCCTGCATCATCCTGCATCAGTCTGCGTTATCCTCCATCCTGCTTCACACTGGCCCATCCTGACTGATGCTGTTCAATCTTGGCATATCATAAACAAAAGAAATAAATAAATAAAAAGAAATAAAAGGAAATAGAAATACATAAAGAAATGTATAAAAAAATAACAAATAAATAAATACAACGCATCCTGCTCTTTCATCCTACATCATCGTGCATCATCCTGCATCACCGTGCATCATCGTGCATCATCGTGCATCATGGTGCATCATCCTGCATCATCCTGCATCATCCTGCATCATCCTGCAACATCCTGCATCATCCTGCATCGACCTGCATCATCCTGCATCATCCTGCATCATCCTGCATCATCCTGCATCATCCTGCATCTTCCTGCATCATCCTGCATCATCCTGCATCATCCTGCATCATCCTGCATCATCCTGCATCATCCTGCATCATCCAGCATCATCCTGCATCATCCAGCATCATCCTGCATCATCCTGCATCATCGTGCATCATCGTGCATCATCCTGCATCATCCTGCATCATCCTGCATCAGTCTGCGTCATCCTGCATCATCCTGCATCAGTCTGCGTTATCCTCCATCATCCTGCTTCACACTGGCCCATCCTGACTGATGCTGTTCAATCTTGGCATATCATAAACAAAAGAAATAAATAAATAAAAAGAAATAAAAGGAAATAGAAATACATAAAGAAATGTATAAAAAAATAACAAATAAATAAATACAACGCATCCTGCTCTTTCATCCTACATCATCGTGCATCATCCTGCATCACCGTGCATCATCGTGCATCATCGTGCATCATCGTGCATCATGGTGCATCATCCTGCATCATGGTGCATCATCCTGCATCATCCTGCATCATCCTGCATCATCCTGCAACATCCTGCATCATCCTGCATCGTCCTGCATCATCCTGCATCCTCCTGCATCATCCTGCATCATCCTGCATCATCCTGCATCTTCCTGCATCATCCTGCATCATCCTGCATCATCCTGCATCATCCTGCATCATCCTGCATCATCCTGCATCATCCTGCATCATCCAGCATCATCCTGCATCATCCTGCATCATCCTGCATCATCCTGCATCATCCTGCATCATCCTGCATCATTCTGCATCATCCTGCATCATCCTGCATCATCCTGCATCATCCTGAATCACCGTGCATCATCCTGCATCAGTCTGCGTCATCCTGCATCATCCTGCATCAGTCTGCGTTATCCTCCATCATCCTGCTTCATACTGGTCCATCCTGACTCATGCTGTCCACTCTTGGCATATCATGAACAAAATAAATAAATAAATAAAAAGAAATAAAAGGAAATAGAAATACATAAAGAAATGTATAAAAAAATAACAAATAAATAAATACAACGCATCCTGCTCTTTCATCCTACATCATCGTGCATCATACTGCATCACCGTGCATCATCGTGCATCATCGTGGATCATCATGCATCATCCTGCGTCATCCTGCATCAGTCTGCGTCATCCTGCATCATCCTGCATCAGTCTGCGTTATCCTCCATCCTGCTTCACACTGGCCCATCCTGACTGATGCTGTTCAATCTTGGCATATCATAAACAAAAGAAATAAATAAATAAAAAGAAATAAAAGGAAATAGAAATACATAAAGAAATGTATAAAAAAATAACAAATAAATAAATACAACGCATCCTGCTCTTTCATCCTACATCATCGTGCATCATCCTGCATCACCGTGCATCATCGTGCATCATCGTGCATCATGGTGCATCATCCTGCATCATCCTGCATCATCCTGCATCATCCTGCAACATCCTGCATCATCCTGCATCGACCTGCATCATCCTGCATCATCCTGCATCATCCTGCATCATCCTGCATCATCCTGCATCTTCCTGCATCATCCTGCATCATCCTGCATCATCCTGCATCATCCTGCATCATCCTGCATCATCCTGCATCATCCAGCATCATCCTGCATCATCCAGCATCATCCTGCATCATCCTGCATCATCGTGCATCATCGTGCATCATCCTGCATCATCCTGCATCATCCTGCATCAGTCTGCGTCATCCTGCATCATCCTGCATCAGTCTGGGTTATCCTCCATCATCCTGCTTCACACTGGCCCATCCTGACTGATGCTGTTCAATCTTGGCATATCATAAACAAAAGAAATAAATAAATAAAAAGAAATAAAAGGAAATAGAAATACATAAAGAAATGTATAAAAAAATAACAAATAAAAAATACAACCCATCCCGCTCTTTCATCCTACATCATCGTGCATCATCCTGCATCACCGTGCATCATCGTGCATCAGCGTGCATCATTCTGCATCATTCTGCATCATCCTGCATCATCCTGCATCATCCTGCATCATCCTGCATCATCCTGCATCATCCTGCATCACCGTGCATCATCCTGCATCAGTCTGCGTCATCCTGCATCAGTCTGCGTTATCCTCCATCATCCTGCTTCATACTGGGCCATCCTGACTCATGCTGTCCAATCTTGGCATATCATGAACAAAAGAAATAAATAAATAAAAAGAAATAAAAGGAAATAGAAATATATAAAGAAATGTATAAAAATAAAATAAATAAATAAATACAACGCATCCTGCTCTTTCATCCTACATCATCGTGCATCATCCTGCATCACCGTGCATCATCGTGCATCATCGTGCATCATGGTGCATCATCATGCATCATCCTGCATCATCCTGCATCATCCTGCAACATCCTGCATCATCCTGCATCGACCTGCATCATCCTGCATCATCCTGCATCATCCTGCATCATCCTGCATCATCCTGCATCTTCCTGCATCATCCTGCATCATCCTGCATCATCCTGCATCATCCTGCATCATCCTGCATCATCCTGCATCATCCAGCATCATCCTGCATCATCCAGCATCATCCTGCATCATCCTGCATCATCGTGCATCATCGTGCATCATCCTGCATCATCCTGCATCATCCTGCATCAGTCTGCGTCATCCTGCATCATCCTGCATCAGTCTGGGTTATCCTCCATCATCCTGCTTCACACTGGCCCATCCTGACTGATGCTGTTCAATCTTGGCATATCATAAACAAAAGAAATAAATAAATAAAAAGAAATAAAAGGAAATAGAAATACATAAAGAAATGTATAAAAAAATAACAAATAAATAAATACAACGCATCCTGCTCTTTCATCCTACATCATCGTGCATCATCCTGCATCACCGTGCATCATCGTGCATCATCGTGCATCATCGTGCATCATGGTGCATCATCCTGCATCATCCTGCATCATCCTGCATCATCCTGCAACATCCTGCATCATCCTGCATCGTCCTGCATCATCCTGCATCATCCTGCATCTTCCTGCATCATCCTGCATCATCCTGCATCATCCTGCATCATCCTGCATCATCCTGCATCATCCTGCATCATCCTGCATCATCCAGCATCATCCTGCATCATCCTGCATCATCCTGCATCATCCTGCATCACCGTGCATCATCCTGCATCAGTCTGCGTCATCCTGCATCATCCTGCATCAGTCTGCGTTATCCTCCATCATCCTGCTTCATACTGGCCCATCCTGACTCATGCTCTCCAATCTTGGCATATCATGAACAAAATAAATAAATAAATAAAAAGAAATAAAAGGAAATAGAAATACATAAAGAAATGTATAAAAAAATAAAAAATAAAAAATACAACCCATCCCGCTCTTTCATCATACATCATCGTGCATCATCCTGCATCACCGTGCATCATCGTGCATCAGCGTGCATCATTCTGCATCATTCTGCATCATCCTGCATCATCCTGCATCATCCTGCATCATCCTGCATCATCCTGCATCACCGTGCATCATCCTGCATCAGTCTGCGTCATCCTGCATCATCCTGCATCAGTCTGCGTTATCCTCCATCATCCTGCTTCATACTGGCCCATCCTGACTCATGCTGTCCAATCTTGGCATATCATGAACAAAAGAAATAAATAAATAAAAAGAAATAAAAGGAAATAGAAATACATAAAGAAATGTATAAAAAAATAAAAAATAAAAAATACAACCCATCCCGCTCTTTCATCCTACATCATCGTGCATCATCCTGCATCACCGTGCATCATCGTGCATCAGCGTGCATCATTCTGCATCATTCTGCATCATCCTGCATCATCCTGCATCATCCTGCATCATCCTGCATCATCCTGCATCACCGTGCATCATCCTGCATCAGTCTGCGTCATCCTGCATCATCCTGCATCAGTCTGCGTTATCCTCCATCATCCTGCTTCATACTGGCCCATCCTGACTCATGCTGTCCAATCTTGGCATATCATGAACAAAAGAAATAAATAAATAAAAAGAAATAAAAGGAAATAGAAATACATAAATAAATGTATAAAAAAATAACAAATAAATAAATACAACGCATCCTGCTCTTTCATCCTACATCATCGTGCATCATCCTGCATCACCGTGCATCATCGTGCATCATCGTGCATCATCGTGCATCATGGTGCATCATCCTGCATCATCCTGCATCATCCTGCATCATCCTGCATCATCCTGCAACATCCTGCATCATCCTGCATCGTCCTGCATCATCCTGCATCATCCTGCATCATCCTGCATCATCCTGCATCATCCTGCATCATCCTGCATCATCCTGCATCATCCAGCATCATCCTGCATCATCCTGCATCATCCTGCATCATCCTGCATCATCCTGCATCATCCTGCATCACCTTGCATCAACCTGCATCAGTCTGCGTCATCCTGCATCATCCTGCATCAGTCTGCGTTATCCTCCATCATCCTGCTTCATACTTGCCCATCCTGACTCATGCTGTCCAATCTTGGCATATCATGAACAAAAGAAATAAATAAATAAAAAGAAATGAAAGGAAATAGAAATACATAAATAAATGTATAAAAAAATAACAAATAAATAAATACAACGCATCCTGCTCTTTCATCCTACATCATCGTGCATCATCCTGCATCACCGTGCATCATCGTGCATCATCGTGCATCATCGTGCATCATGGTGCATCATCCTGCATCATCCTGCATCATCCTGCATCATCCTGCATCATCCTGCAACATCCTGCATCATCCTGCATCGTCCTGCATCATCCTGCATCATCCTGCATCATCCTGCATCATCCTGCATCATCCTGCATCATCCTGCATCATTCTGCATCATCCAGCATCATCCTGCATCATCCTGCATCATCCTGCATCATCCTGCATCATCCTGCATCACCTTGCATCAACCTGCATCAGTCTGCGTCATCCTGCATCATCCTGCATCAGTCTGCGTTATCCTCCATCATCCTGCTTCATACTTGCCCATCCTGACTCATGCTGTCCAATCTTGGCATATCATGAACAAAAGAAATAAATAAATAAAAAGAAATAAAAGGAAATAGAAATACATAAAGAAATGTATAAAAAAATAACAAATAAATAAATACAACCCATCCCGCTCTTTCATCCTACATCATCGTGCATCATCCTGCATCACCGTGCATCATCGTGCATCAGCGTGCATCATTCTGCATCATTCTGCATCATCCTGCATCATCCTGCATCATCCTGCATCACCGTGCATCATCCTGCATCAGTCTGCGTCATCCTGCATCATCCTGCATCAGTCTGCGTTATCCTCCATCATCCTGCTTCATACTGGCCCATCCTGACTCATGCTGTCCAATCTTGGCATATCATGAACAAAAGAAATAAATAAATAAAAAGAAATAAAAGGAAATAGAAATGCATAAAGAAATGTATAAAAAAATAACAAATAAATAAATACGACCCATCCCGCTCTTTCATCCTACATCATCGTGCATCATCCTGCATCATCCTGCATCATCCTGCATCATCCTGCATCATCCTGCATCATCCTGCATCATCCTGCATCATCCAGCATCATCCTGCATCATCCTGCATCATCCTGCATCATCCTGCATCACCGTGCATCATCCTGCATCAGTCTGCGTCATCCTGCATCATCCTGCATCAGTCTGCGTTATCCTCCATCATCCTGCTTCATACTGGCCCATCCTGACTCATGCTCTCCAATCTTGGCATATCATGAACAAAATAAATAAATAAATAAAAAGAAATAAAAGGAAATAGAAATACATAAAGAAATGTATAAAAAAATAAAAAATAAAAAATACAACCCATCCCGCTCTTTCATCCTACATCATCGTGCATCATCCTGCATCACCGTGCATCATCGTGCATCAGCGTGCATGATTCTGCATCATTCTGCATCATCCTGCATCATCCTGCATCATCCTGCATCATCCTGCATCATCCTGCATCACCGTGCATCATCCTGCATCAGTCTGCGTCATCCTGCATCATCCTGCATCAGTCTGCGTTATCCTCCATCATCCTGCTTCATACTGGCCCATCCTGACTCATGCTCTCCAATCTTGGCATATCATGAACAAAAGAAATAAATAAATAAAAAGAAATAAAAGGAAATAGAAATACATAAAGAAATGTATAAAAATAAAATAAATAAATAAATACAACGCATACTGCTCTTTCATCCTACATCATCGTGCATCATCCTGCATCACCGTGCATCATCGTGCATCATCCTGCATCATCCTGCATCATCCTGCATCATCCTGCATCATCCTGCATCATCCTGCATCAGTCTGCGTCATCCTGCATCATCCTGCATCAGTCTGCGTTATCCTACATCATCCTGCTTCACACTGGCCCATCCTGAATGATGCTGTTCAATCTTGGCATATCATAAACAAAAGAAATAAATAAATAAAAATAAATAAAAGGAAATAGAAATACATAAATAAATGTATAAAAAAATAACAAATAAATAAATACAACGCATCCTGCTCTTTCATCCTACATCATCGTGCATCATCCTGCATCACCGTGCATCATCGTGCATCATCGTGCATCATCGTGCATCATGGTGCATCATCCTGCATCATCCTGCATCATCCTGCATCATCCTGCATCATCCTGCAACATCCTGCATCATCCTGCATCGTCCTGCATCATCCTGCATCATCCTGCATCATCCTGCATCATCCTGCATCTTCCTGCATCATCCTGCATCATCCTGCATCATCCTGCATCATCCTGCATCATCCTGCATCATCCTGCATCACCCAGCATCATCCTGCATCATCCTGCATCATCCTGCATCATCCTGCATCATCCTGCATCATCCTGCATCACCTTGCATCAACCTGCATCAGTCTGCGTCATCCTGCATCATCCTGCATCAGTCTGCGTTATCCTCCATCATCCTGCTTCATACTTGCCCATCCTGACTCATGCTGTCCAATCTTGGCATATCATGAACAAAAGAAATAAATAAATAAAAAGAAATAAAAGGAAATAGAAATACATAAAGAAATGTATAAAAAAATAACAAATAAATAAATACAACGCATCCTGCTCTTTCATCCTACATCATCGTGCATCATCCTGCATCACCGTGCATCATCGTGCATCAGCGTGCATCATTCTGCATCATTCTGCATCATCCTGCATCATCCTGCATCATCCTGCATCACCGTGCATCATCCTGCATCAGTCTGCGTCATCCTGCATCATCCTGCATCAGTCTGCGTTATCCTCCATCATCCTGCTTCATACTGGCCCATCCTGACTCATGCTGTCCAATCTTGGCATATCATGAACAAAAGAAATAAATAAATAAAAAGAAATAAAAGGAAATAGAAATACATAAAGAAATGTATAAAAAAATAACAAATAAATAAATACGACCCATCCCGCTCTTTCATCCTACATCATCGTGCATCATCCTGCATCACCGTGCATCATCGTGCATCAGCGTGCATCATTCTGCATCATTCTGCATTATCCTGCATCATCCTGCATCATCCTGTATCATCCTGCATCATCCTGCATCATTCTACATCATCCTGCATCATCCTGCATCATCCTGCATCATCCTGCAACACCGTGCATCATCGTGCATTACCGTGCATCATCGTGCATCATCGTGCATCATCCTACATCATCCTGCATCATCCTGCATCATTCTGCATCATCCTGCATCATCCTGCATCATCCTGCATCATCCTGCATCATTCTGCATCATCCTACATCAGTCTGCGTCATCCTGCATCATCCTGCATCAGTCTGCGTTATCCTCCATCATCCTGCTTCATACTGGCCCATCCTGACTCATGCTGTCCAATCTTGGCATATCATGAACAAAAGAAATAAATAAATAAAAAGAAATGAAAGGAAATAGAAATACATAAAGAAATGTATAAAAAAATAACAAATAAATAAATACAACGCATCCTGCTCTTTCATCCTACATCATCGTGCATCATCCTGGATCACCGTGCATCATCGTGCATCATCGTCCATCATCGTGCATCATCCTGCATCATCCTGCATCATCCTGCATCATCCTGCATCATCCTGCATCATCCTGCATCATCCTGCATCATCCTGCATCATCCTGCATCATCTTGCATCATCCTGCATCATCCTGCATCAGTCTGCGTTATCCTCCATCATCCTGCTTCATACTGGCCCATCCTGACTCATGCTGTCCAATCTTGGCATATCATGAACAAAAGAAATAAATAAATAAAAAGAAATAAAAGGAAATAGAAATACATAAAGAAATGTATAAAAATAAAATAAATAAATAAATACAACGCATCCTGCTCTTTCATCCTACATCATCGTGCATCATCCTGCATCACCGTGCATCATCGTGCATCATCGTGCATCATCCTGCATCATCCTGCATCATCCTGCATCAGTCTGCGTCATCCTGCATCATCCTGCATCAGTCTGCGTTATCCTACATCATCCTGCTTCACACTGGCCCATCCTGACTGATGCTGTTCAATCTTGGCATATCATAAACAAAAGAAAGAAATAAATAAAAATAAATAAAAGGAAATAGAAATACATAAATAAATGTATAAACAAATAACAAATAAATAAATACAACGCATCCTGCTCTTTCATCCTACATCATCGTGCATCATCGTGCATCATCGTGCATCATGGTGCATCATCCTGCATCATCCTGCATCATCCTGCATCATCCTGCATCATCCTGCAACATCCTGCATCATCCTGCATCGTCCTGCATCATCCTGCATCATCCTGCATCATCCTGCATCATCCTGCATCATCCTGCATCTTCCTGCATCATCCTGCATCATCCTGCATCATCCTGCATCATCCTGCATCATCCTGCATCATCCAGCATCATCCTGCATCATCCTGCATCATCCTGCATCATCCTGCATCATCCTGCATCATCCTGCATCATCCTGCATCACCTTGCATCAACCTGCATCAGTCTGCGTCATCCTGCATCATCCTGCATCAGTCTGCGTTATCCTCCATCATCCTGCTTCATACTTGCCCATCCTGACTCATGCTGTCCAATCTTGGCATATCATGAACAAAAGAAATAAATAAATAAAAAGAAATAAAAGGAAATAGAAATACATAAAGAAATGTATAAAAAAATAACAAATAAATAAATACAACCCATCCCGCTCTTTCATCCTACATCATCGTGCATCATCCTGCATCACCGTGCATCATCGTGCATCAGCGTGCATCATTCTGCATCATTCTGCATCATCCTGCATCATCCTGCATCATCCTGCATCACCGTGCATCATCCTGCATCAGTCTGCGTCATCCTGCATCATCCTGCATCAGTCTGCGTTATCCTCCATCATCCTGCTTCATACTGGCCCATCCTGACTCATGCTGTCCAATCTTGGCATATCATGAACAAAAGAAATAAATAAATAAAAAGAAATAAAAGGAAATAGAAATACATAAAGAAATGTATAAAAAAATAACAAATAAATAAATACGACCCATCCCGCTCTTTCATCCTACATCATCGTGCATCATCCTGCATCACCGTGCATCATCGTGCATCAGCGTGCATCATTCTGCATCATTCTGCATTATCCTGCATCATCCTGCATCATCCTGTATCATCCTGCATCATCCTGCATCATTCTACATCATCCTGCATCATCCTGCATCATCCTGCATCATCCTGCAACACCGTGCATCATCGTGCATTACCGTGCATCATCGTGCATCATCGTGCATCATCCTACATCATCCTGCATCATCCTGCATCATTCTGCATCATCCTGCATCATCCTGCATCATCCTGCATCATCCTGCATCATTCTGCATCATCCTACATCAGTCTGCGTCATCCTGCATCATCCTGCATCAGTCTGCGTTATCCTCCATCATCCTGCTTCATACTGGCCCATCCTGACTCATGCTGTCCAATCTTGGCATATCATGAACAAAAGAAATAAATAAATAAAAAGAAATGAAAGGAAATAGAAATACATAAAGAAATGTATAAAAAAATAACAAATAAATAAATACAACGCATCCTGCTCTTTCATCCTACATCATCGTGCATCATCCTGGATCACCGTGCATCATCGTGCATCATCGTCCATCATCGTGCATCATCCTGCATCATCCTGCATCATCCTGCATCATCCTGCATCATCCTGCATCATCCTGCATCATCCTGCATCATCCTGCATCATCTTGCATCATCCTGCATCATCCTGCATCAGTCTGCGTTATCCTCCATCATCCTGCTTCATACTGGCCCATCCTGACTCATGCTGTCCAATCTTGGCATATCATGAACAAAAGAAATAAATAAATAAAAAGAAATAAAAGGAAATAGAAATACATAAAGAAATGTATAAAAATAAAATAAATAAATAAATACAAGGCATCCTGCTCTTTCATCCTACATCATCGTGCATCATCCTGCATCACCGTGCATCATCGTGCATCATCGTGCATCATCCTGCATCATCCTGCATCATCCTGCATCAGTCTGCGTCATCCTGCATCATCCTGCATCAGTCTGCGTTATCCTACATCATCCTGCTTCACACTGGCCCATCCTGACTGATGCTGTTCAATCTTGGCATATCATAAACAAAAGAAATAAATAAATAAAAATAAATAAAAGGAAATAGAAATACATAAATAAATGTATAAACAAATAACAAATAAATAAATACAACGCATCCTGCTCTTTCATCCTACATCATCGTGCATCATCGTGCATCATCGTGCATCATGGTGCATCATCCTGCATCATCCTGCATCATCCTGCATCATCCTGCATCATCCTGCAACATCCTGCATCATCCTGCATCGTCCTGCATCATCCTGCATCATCCTGCATCATCCTGCATCATCCTGCATCATCCTGCATCTTCCTGCATCATCCTGCATCATCCTGCATCATCCTGCATCATCCTGCATCATCCTGCATCATCCAGCATCATCCTGCATCATCCTGCATCATCCTGCATCATCCTGCATCATCCTGCATCATCCTGCATCACCTTGCATCAACCTGCATCAGTCTGCGTCATCCTGCATCATCCTGCATCAGTCTGCGTTATCCTCCATCATCCTGCTTCATACTTGCCCATCCTGACTCATGCTGTCCAATCTTGGCATATCATGAACAAAAGAAATAAATAAATAAAAAGAAATAAAAGGAAATAGAAATACATAAAGAAATGTATAAAAAAATAACAAATAAATAAATACAACCCATCCCGCTCTTTCATCCTACATCATCGTGCATCATCCTGCATCACCGTGCATCATCGTGCATCAGCGTGCATCATTCTGCATCATTCTGCATCATCCTGCATCATCCTGCATCATCCTGCATCACCGTGCATCATCCTGCATCAGTCTGCGTCATCCTGCATCATCCTGCATCAGTCTGCGTTATCCTCCATCATCCTGCTTCATACTGGCCCATCCTGACTCATGCTGTCCAATCTTGGCATATCATGAACAAAAGAAATAAATAAATAAAAAGAAATAAAAGGAAATAGAAATACATAAAGAAATGTATAAAAAAATAACAAATAAATAAATACGACCCATCCCGCTCTTTCATCCTACATCATCGTGCATCATCCTGCATCACCGTGCATCATCGTGCATCAGCGTGCATCATTCTGCATCATTCTGCATTATCCTGCATCATCCTGCATCATCCTGTATCATCCTGCATCATCCTGCATCATTCTACATCATCCTGCATCATCCTGCATCATCCTGCATCATCCTGCAACACCGTGCATCATCGTGCATTACCGTGCATCATCGTGCATCATCGTGCATCATCCTACATCATCCTGCATCATCCTGCATCATTCTGCATCATCCTGCATCATCCTGCATCATCCTGCATCATCCTGCATCATTCTGCATCATCCTACATCAGTCTGCGTCATCCTGCATCATCCTGCATCAGTCTGCGTTATCCTACATCATCCTGCTTCACACTGGCCCATCCTGACTGATGCTGTTCAATCTTGGCATATCATAAACAAAAGAAAGAAATAAATAAAAATAAATAAAAGGAAATAGAAATACATAAATAAATGTATAAAAAAATAACAAATAAATAAATACAACGCATCCTGCTCTTTCATCCTACATCATCGTGCATCATCCTGCATCACCGTGCATCATCGTGCATCATCGTGCATCATCGTGCATCATGGTGCATCATCCTGCATCATCCTGCATCATCCTGCATCATCCTGCATCATCCTGCAACATCCTGCATCATCCTGCATCGTCCTGCATCATCCTGCATCATCCTGCATCATCCTGCATCATCCTGCATCATCCTGCATCTTCCTGCATCATCCTGCATCATCCTGCATCATCCTGCATCATCCTGCATCATCCTGCATCATCCAGCATCATCCTGCATCATCCTGCATCATCCTGCATCATCCTGCATCATCCTGCATCATCCTGCATCACCTTGCATCAACCTGCATCAGTCTGCGTCATCCTGCATCATCCTGCATCAGTCTGCGTTATCCTCCATCATCCTGCTTCATACTTGCCCATCCTGACTCATGCTGTCCAATCTTGGCATATCATGAACAAAAGAAATAAATAAATAAAAAGAAATAAAAGGAAATAGAAATACATAAAGAAATGTATAAAAAAATAACAAATAAATAAATACAACCCATCCCGCTCTTTCATCCTACATCATCGTGCATCATCCTGCATCACCGTGCATCATCGTGCATCAGCGTGCATCATTCTGCATCATTCTGCATCATCCTGCATCATCCTGCATCATCCTGCATCACCGTGCATCATCCTGCATCAGTCTGCGTCATCCTGCATCATCCTGCATCAGTCTGCGTTATCCTCCATCATCCTGCTTCATACTGGCCCATCCTGACTCATGCTGTCCAATCTTGGCATATCATGAACAAAAGAAATAAATAAATAAAAAGAAATAAAAGGAAATAGAAATGCATAAAGAAATGTATAAAAAAATAACAAATAAATAAATACGACCCATCCCGCTCTTTCATCCTACATCATCGTGCATCATCCTGCATCATCCTGCATCATCCTGCATCATCCTGCATCATCCTGCATCATCCTGCATCATCCTGCATCATCCAGCATCATCCTGCATCATCCTGCATCATCCTGCATCATCCTGCATCATCCTGCATCACCGTGCATCATCCTGCATCAGTCTGCGTCATCCTGCATCATCCTGCATCAGTCTGCGTTATCCTCCATCATCCTGCTTCATACTGGCCCATCCTGACTCATGCTCTCCAATCTTGGCATATCATGAACAAAATAAATAAATAAATAAAAAGAAATAAAAGGAAATAGAAATACAGAAAGAAATGTATAAAAAAATAAAAAATAAAAAATACAACCCATCCCGCTCTTTCATCCTACATCATCGTGCATCATCCTGCATCACCGTGCATCATCGTGCATCAGCGTGCATCATTCTGCATCATTCTGCATCATCCTGCATCATCCTGCATCATCCTGCATCATCCTGCATCATCCTGCATCATCCTGCATCACCGTGCATCATCCTGCATCAGTCTGCGTCATCCTGCATCATCCTGCATCAGTCTGCGTTATCCTCCATCATCCTGCTTCATACTGGCCCATCCTGACTCATGCTGTCCAATCTTGGCATATCATGAACAAAAGAAATAAATAAATAAAAAGAAATAAAAGGAAATAGAAATACATAAAGAAATGTATAAAAATAAAATAAATAAATAAATACAACGCATACTGCTCTTTCATCCTACATCATCGTGCATCATCCTGCATCACCGTGCATCATCGTGCATCATCCTGCATCATCCTGCATCATCCTGCATCAGTCTGCGTCATCCTGCATCATCCTGCATCAGTCTGCGTTATCCTACATCATCCTGCTTCACACTGGCCCATCCTGACTGATGCTGTTCAATCTTGGCATATCATAAACAAAAGAAATAAATAAATAAAAATAAATAAAAGGAAATAGAAATACATAAAGAAATGTATAAAAAAATAACAAATAAATAAATACAACCCATCCCGCTCTTTCATCCTACATCATCGTGCATCATCCTGCATCACCGTGCATCATCGTGCATCAGCGTGCATCATTCTGCATCATTCTGCATCATCCTGCATCATCCTGCATCATCCTGCATCACCGTGCATCATCCTGCATCAGTCTGCGTCATCCTGCATCATCCTGCATCAGTCTGCGTTATCCTCCATCATCCTGCTTCATACTGGCCCATCCTGACTCATGCTGTCCAATCTTGGCATATCATGAACAAAAGAAATAAATAAATAAAAAGAAATAAAAGGAAATAGAAATACATAAATAAATGTATAAAAAAATAACAAATAAATAAATACGACCCATCCCGCTCTTTCATCCTACATCATCGTGCATCATCCTGCATCACCGTGCATCATCGTGCATCAGCGTGCATCATTCTGCATCATTCTGCATTATCCTGCATCATCCTGCATCATCCTGCATCATCCTGCATCATCCTGCATCATTCTACATCATCCTGCATCATCCTGCATCATCCTGCATCATCCTGCAACACCGTGCATCATCGTGCATTACCGTGCATCATCGTGCATCATCGTGCATCATCCTACATCATCCTGCATCATCCTGCATCATTCTGCATCATCCTGCATCATCCTGCATCATCCTGCATCATCCTGCATCATTCTGCATCATCCTACATCAGTCTGCGTCACCCTGCATCATCCTGCATCAGTCTGCGTTATCCTCCATCATCCTGCTTCATACTGGCCCATCCTGACTCATGCTGTCCAATCTTGGCATATCATGAACAAAAGAAATAAATAAATAAAAAGAAATGAAAGGAAATAGAAATACATAAAGAAATGTATAAAAAAATAACAAATAAATAAATACAACGCATCCTGCTCTTTCATCCTACATCATCGTGCATCATCCTGGATCACCGTGCATCATCGTGCATCATCGTGCATCATCGTCCATCATCGTGCATCATCCTGCATCATCCTGCATCATCCTGCATCATCCTGCATCATCCTGCATCATCCTGCATCATCCTGCATCATCCTGCATCATCTTGCATCATCCTGCATCATCCTGCATCAGTCTGCGTCATCCTGCATCATCCTGCATCAGTCTGCGTTATCCTCCATCATCCTGCTTCACACTGGCCCATCCTGACTCATGCTGTTAAATCTTGGCATATCATAAACAAAAGAAATAAATAAATAAAAAGAAATAGAAGGAAATAGAAATACATAAAGAAATGTATAAAAAAATAACAAATAAATAAATACAACGCATCCTGCTCTTCCATCCTACATCATCGTGCATCATCCTGCATCACCGTGCATCATCGTGCATCATCGTGCATCGTCCTCCATCATCCTGCATCATCCTGTATCATCCTGCATCATCGTGCATCATCCTGCATCATCCTGCATCCTGCATCATCCTGCATCATCCTGCGTCATCCTGCATCATAATAATAATAATAATAACTTTATTTATATAGCGCAAATACAGATACGGATCTAAGCGCTTTACATGGGAATCTATATAAATATATAAACAATAATAAAAAAAAAAAATTAAAAGTTTAAGAAAGCTGCTAATAGTGATTAAAATCAATAATACTAAAATAAGTCTAACAAAACGGATACACAAAATAATGAATTAATACTTATAAATTGTAAGCTAATTTAAAAAGATAAGTCTTAATCTTAGATTTAAAAATAGAAATAGTGCCAGAAGTTTTAATATCATAGGGCAAACTGTTCCACAGGATGGGGCTAGCTACGGAAAAGGCACGACAGCCATAAGTTTCTAACTTATAGGTAGGGATAACTAAATTATTGGCAGAAGAAGAGCGTAGCTGTCTAGTAGGAACATAGCGGTGTAATAATTGACTAAGATAGACAGGAGCCAAATCATTGAGGGATTTATACGTGAGCAATAGAATCTTAAATATTACTCGTTTTTCCACAGGTAACCAGTGTAGCTGAATTAAACAAGGCGTGATCGAGTCATATTTGCGAGTACACGTGATAAGACGGGCTGCCGAGTTTTGTACATACTGAATCTTCTGCAACAGATATTTAGGCAAACCATATAAGAGAGCATTGCAGTGATCGAGTTTGGACGTAATAAAAGCGTTAATAAGAATCTCCATATCTCTATAGGAGAGATATTTCCTGATCTTAGCTAAATTTCGAATATGATAAAAACAAACTTTACAAATAGCACTGACATGTGTAGTCATATTAAGCTTGTTATCAAGCAAGACACCAATATTTCTAACAGAGTCAGATTGGGAAATAACTTCATCAACCACTTTAAGAGAATCAAATAACGGGCGAGGACGGAAGCGCGAGCTAATAATTAAGAGTTCAGTTTTGTCTTTATTCAGCATCAGCTTATTAGCAGACATCCAGGCGTCAATGTCCGTCACACATTCTTCAATACGCATCTTAGTCAACATCATATCAGCAGAATCATCAGAAGTAAACGTAGCATAAATCTGGGTATCGTCAGCGTACAAGTGATACGACATATTATTCTTACGCAGAATGTCAGACAACGGTGCCATATAGAGTGAGAAAAGCACAGGTCCAAGTACAGACCCTTGGGGTACTCCACAGTCCAAACAATAATTAGAAGAAGACTGACCCTCAACATGAACAGACTGCTTGCGATTACTTAAGTAGGAACAGAACCAGAGAAGCGCATTACCCTTAATTCCAAATCGACTGGACAGTCTAGATAGCAATATACAATGGTCCACAGTATCAAATGCAGCCGATAAATCCAAAAGTAGTAGTACAACAGCACGGCCGTTATCAATCGCTAGTAATATATCGTTCTGTACTCGAACGAGAGCAGTTTCCGTGCTATGATGTATCTTGTAAGCAGATTGAAATAACTCATAGAGGCCATTGTCATGCAAATAAGAACCAAGTTGTAATGCTACAACTTTTTCGGTGGTCTTAGCAATAAACTTCAGGTTTGATATAGGTCTAAAGTTACCAAACACCTCATAATCTAAAGATGGTTTCTTGAGTGACGGGAAGATGACAGCCTCCTTTAATTCATCAGCAACAGTCGCACTCTCCAGTGACATGTTGACAATTCTAGTAATAATCGGTAGTAATTCACCCAAACAGTCTTTTAATAAGCAACTTGGTACAGGATCTAAAACACACGATTTTAGAGTCATCCTTCCCAATAGAGCGCTGAGTTCACTAGTAGTGATTAGATTAAAGTCTAGTAATTCAGACTGACACGAGCCATCATACAAGGACGGATCCGTAGAACTGTCGTTGGACAATTGATGCCTAATAGCCGTAATTTTTCCCTTAAAAAACTCAGCAAAGTTGTTAGCAAGTTCTGCATGACTAGACGCCGAGGGGAAATGTACTTCAGATTTCCTATGCAGCAGTTTGTCAATGGCACTAAAAAGTGTCTTAATATTACCATTGGATTCCTCAATTTTGGTCTAAAAATACTGCATTTTTGTTTCATAAATCAATTTCTTGACAGCACAGCACTGCATCAGTCTGCGTTATCCTCCATCATTCTGCTTCACACTGGCCCATCCTGACTCATGCTGTTCAATCTTGGCATATCATAAACAAAAGAAATAAATAAATAAAAAGAAATAGAAGGAAATAGAAATACATAAAGAAATGTATAAAAAAATAACAAATAAATAAATACAACGCATCCTGCTCTTTCATCCTACATCATCGTGCATCATCCTGCATCACCGTGCATCATCGTGCATCGTCCTACATCATCCTGCATCATCCTGCATCATCCTGCATCATCGTGCATCATCCTGCATCATCCTGCATCCTGCATCATCCTGCATCATCCTGCATCATCCTGCATCATCCTGCATCAGTCTGCGTCATCCTGCATCATCCTGCATCAGTCTGCGTTATCCTCCATCATCCTGCTTCACACTGGCCCATCCTGACTCATGCTGTCCAATCTTGGCATATCATGAACAAAATAAATAAATAAATAAAAAGAAATAAAAGGAAATAGAAATACATAAAGAAATGTATAAATAAATAACAAATAAATAAATACAACGCATCCTGATCTTTCATCCTACATCATCGTGCATCATCGTGCATCAACCTGCATCATCCTGCATCCTGCATCATCCTGCATCATCCTACATTATCCTGCATCATCCTGCATCATCCTGCATCAGTCTGCGTCATCCTGCATCATCCTGCATCAGTCTGCGTTATCCTCCATCATCCTGCTTCACACTGGCCCATCCTGACTCATGCTGTCCAATCTTGGCATATCATGAACAAAAGAAATAAATAAATAAAAAGAAATAAAAGGAAATAGAAATACATAAAGAAATGTATAAAAAAATAACAAATAAATAAATACAACGCATCCTGCTCTTTCATCCTACATCATCGTGCATCATCTTGCATCACCGTGCATCATCGTGCATCATCGTGCATCATCGTGTATCATCGTGCATCATCGTGCATCATCCTGCATCATCCTGCATCATCCTGCATCATCCTGCATCATCCTGTATCATCCTGCACCATCCTGCACCATCCTCCATCGTGCTGCATCATCCGGCATCAGTCTGCGTCATCCTGCATCATCCTGCATCAGTCTGCGTTATCCTCCATCATCCTGCTTCACACTGGCCCATCCTGACTCATGCTGTCCAATCTTGGCATATCATGAACAAAAGAAATAAAGAAATAAAAAGAAATAAAAGGAAATAGAAATACATAAAGAAATGTATAAAAAAATAACAAATAAATAAATACAACGCATCCTGCTCTTTCATCCTACATCATCGTGCATCATCTTGCATCACCGTGCATCATCGTGTATCATCGTGCATCATCGTGTATCATCGTGCATCATCGTGCATCATCCTGCATCATCCTGCATCATCCTGCATCATCCTGCATCATCCTGTATCATCCTGTATCATCCTGCACCATCCTGCACCATCCTCCATCGTGCTGCATCATTGTGTACCATCCTGCATCATCCTGCATCATCCTACACCATCGTGCTTCACTCTGCTTCACTCTGCATCATCCTGCTTCATGCTGCTTCATCCTGCCTCATCCTGGACAATCCTGAATCCTGCTGGCCCACCCTGCATTACGCTGGCCCATCCTGTTTTATGCAGGCCCATCCTCGCACATCATGAAAGAAATAAAGAAATAGTAAAAGTAGAAAGAACTAGAAATACATAACGAAATGAATAAATAAATACAAAGCGTCCTCCTATTTAATACTACATCATCCTGCATCATGCTTACCCATACTTGCCCATCCTGCATCATCCTAGGTCCACCCTGTAACATCCTGCATTATCCTGCATTATCCTGCATCATCCTGCACCTTTCTGCTTCATCCTGCAACATTCTGCATCATCCTGCATCATCCTGCATCATCCTGCATCATCCTGCATCACCGTGCATCATCCTGCATGAGTCTGCGTCATCCTGCATCATCCTGCATCAGTCTGCGTTATCCTCCATCATCCTGCTTCACACTGGCCCATCCTGACTCATGCTGTCCAATCTTCGCATTTCATGAACAAAAGAAATAAATAAATAAAAAGAAATAAAAGGAAATAGAAATACATAAAGAAATGTATAAAAAAATGACAAATAAATAAATACAACGCATCCTGCTCTTTCATCCTACATCATCGTGCATCATCTTGCATCACCGTGCATCATCGTGCATCATCGTGCATCATCGTGTATCATCGTGCATCATCGTGCATCATCCTGCATCATCCTGCATCATCCTGCATCATCCTGTATCATCCTGCACCATCCTGCACCATCCTCCATCGTGCTGCATCATCCGGCATCAGTCTGCGTAATCCTGCATCATCCTGCATCAGTCTGCGTTATCCTCCATCATTCTGCTTCACACTGGCCCATCCTGACTCATGCTGTTCAATCTTGGCATATCATAAACAAAATAAATAAATAAATAAAAAGAAATAGAAGGAAATAGAAATACATAAAGAAATGTATAAAAAAATAACAAATAAATAAATACAACGCATCCTGCTCTTTCATCCTACATCATCGTGCATCATCCTGCATCACCGTGCATCATCGTGCATCGTCCTCCATCATCCTGCATCATCCTGCATCATCCTGCATAATCGTGCATCATCCTGCATCATCCTGCATCCTGCATCATCCTGCATCATCCTGCATCATCCTGCATCATCCTGCATCATCCTGCATCAGTCTGCGTCATCCTGCATCATCCTGCATCAGTCTGCGTTATCCTCCATCATCCTGCTTCACACTGGCCCATCCTGACTCATGCTGTCCAATCTTGGCATATCATGAACAAAATAAATAAATAAATAAAAAGAAATAAAAGGAAATAGAAATACATAAAGAAATGTATAAAAAAATAACAAATAAATAAATACAACGCATCCTGATCTTTCATCCTACATCATCGTGCATCATCGTGCATCAACCTGCATCAACCTGCATCATCCTGCATCCTGCATCATCCTGCATCATCCTGCATCATCCTGCATCATCCTGCATCATCCTGCATCAGTCTGCGTCATCCTGCATCATCCTGCATCAGTCTGCGTTATCCTCCATCATCCTGCTTCACACTGGCCCATCCTGACTCATGCTGTCCAATCTTGGCATATCATGAACAAAAGAAATAAATAAATAAAAAGAAATAAAAGGAAATAGAAATACATAAAGAAATGTATAAAAAAATAACAAATAAATAAATACAACGCATCCTGATCTTTCATCCTACATCATCGTGCATCATCTTGCATCACCGTGCATCATCGTGCATCATCGTGCATCATCGTGTATCATCGTGCATCTTCGTGCATCATCCTGCATCATCCTGCATCATCCTGCATCATCCTGTATCATCCTGTATCATCCTGCACCATCCTCCATCGTGCTGCATCATCCGGCATCAGTCTGCGTCATCCTGCATCATCCTGCATCATCCTGCATCACCGTGCATCATCCTGCATGAGTCTGCGTCATCCTGCATCATCCTGCTTCAGTCTGCGTTATCCTCCATCATCCTGCTTCATACTGGCCCATCCTGACTCATGCTGTCCAATCTTGGCATATCATGAACAAAAGAAATAAATAAATAACAAGAAATAAAAGGAAATAGAAATACATAAAGAAATGTATAAAAAAATAACAAATAAATAAATACAACGCATCCTGCTCTTTCATCCTACATCATCCACGCCGGGCACGAATAACCGTAAAAACGGCGGGGTTGAGTGTAACATAAAACGTAAAAGTGACGCCATTTCCTTACTTCTACTCTAAATTTGACGAAATGTTGGCAGGTTGGTAACAAAGTAAGACTACATTTTTCGGGACAATTGTTTCTGTATTGTGACGTTTTGTGACGTCATAAGGGATGCCTCCTTTTTTGGTGAAAATTAACCTTTAAAACACGTTTCAAAAATATTACGTCATCAGAAAGCTTTTATAAAATATATTAATTTGCCGAAAATTTGAACTTTCTACGATAAACATATTCAAAGTTATGGACGATTTACTGTTTTTATGACGTCATTATTAGTGACGTCATACTTCGAGCTTAAATCAGATTGTCGACTATAAAAATATTATTAGAGAGAATACTATGACTTGTGAGTGTTAGTCAAATGCATTTCATTGATAAAATTCCAAAAACATTGAACTGGCTATTTTCTGAGGGTACACAAATATATTTATGACGTCATAATGACGTGTACCAAAAATGGGGCTTCAATTCTAAGCTGTTATACTCAAAAAATCAAAATTCTAAAAAGAACACGTTGTTACTACTAAAGAGCTCTATTATTGTGCAAAATATGATGCACCAGTATTTCGAACTGTAAAAGTTAAAACAAGCGACATTTTCATAAATGGTTTTATGCTATTTATTTCCCGCCAATTTTTGGCGGGAAAATTACCAAAATTCAAACTTTAATAACTTTCGTTTGCTTCAACCGATCGATAACGGGTTTTCGATTATTTCATTCTCATGAACAAGAGATTTTAAAAAGATATAATAAAACGTTTTTAGAGGTAATAAAAATTTATAAGAAACCTATTAGAAAAGGATATATGACGTCATTGTGACGTCATAACGATGGCTATATTAGCTTAACTTATCAGACTATGTTTTGTTTACACTCCTTTATACACCTACCAAAATTCATTATTCTATGTCGAAAACTTTTAAATATATATAAAACCCGCCGTTTTTACGATCATTTGTGCCCGGCGTGATCGTGCATCATCCTGCATCACCGTGCATCATCGTGAATCATCGTGCATCATCCTGCATCATCCTGCATCATCCTGCATCAGTCTGCGTCATCCTGCATCATCCTGCATCAGTCTGCGTTATCCTCCATCATTCTGCTTCACACTGGCCCATCCTGACTCATGCTGTTCAATCTTGGCATATCATAAACAAAAGAAATAAATAAATAAAAAGAAATAGAAGGAAATAGAAATACATAAAGAAATGTATAAAAAAATTAAAAATAAAAAAATACAACGCATCCTGCTCTTTCATCCTACATCATCGTGCATCATCGTGCATCAACCTGCATCAACCTGCATCATCCTGCATCCTGCATCATCCTGCATCATCCTGCATCATCCTGCATCATCCTGCATCATCCTGCATCAGTCTGCGTCATCCTGCATCATCCTGCATCAGTCTGCGTTATCCTCCATCATCCTGCTTCACACTGGCCCATCCTGACTCATGCTGTCCAATCTTGGCATATCATGAACAAAAGAAATAAATAAATAAAAAGAAATAAAAGGAAATAGAAATACATAAAGAAATGTATAAAAAAATAACAAATAAATAAATACAACGCATCCTGATCTTTCATCCTACATCATCGTGCATCATCTTGCATCACCGTGCATCATCGTGCATCATCGTGCATCATCGTGTATCATCGTGCATCTTCGTGCATCATCCTGCATCATCCTGCATCATCCTGCATCATCCTGTATCATCCTGTATCATCCTGCACCATCCTGCACCATCCTCCATCGTGCTGCATCATCCGGCATCAGTCTGCGTCATCCTGCATCATCCTGCATCATCCTGCATCACCGTGCATCATCCTGCATGAGTCTGCGTCATCCTGCATCATCCTGCTTCAGTCTGCGTTATCCTCCATCATCCTGCTTCATACTGGCCCATCCTGACTCATGCTGTCCAATCTTGGCATATCATGAACAAAAGAAATAAATAAATAACAAGAAATAAAAGGAAATAGAAATACATAAAGAAATGTATAAAAAAATAACAAATAAATAAATACAACGCATCCTGCTCTTTCATCCTACATCATCCACGCCGGGCACGAATAACCGTAAAAACGGCGGGGTTGAGTGTAACATAAAACGTAAAAGTGACGCCATTTCCTTACTTCTACTCTAAATTTGACGAAATGTTGGCAGGTTGGTAACAAAGTAAGACTACATTTTTCGGGACAATTGTTTCTGTATTGTGACGTTTTGTGACGTCATAAGGGATGCCTCCTTTTTTGGTGAAAATTAACCTTTAAAACACGTTTCAAAAATATTACGTCATCAGAAAGCTTTTATAAAATATATTAATTTGCCGAAAATTTGAACTTTCTACGATAAACATATTCAAAGTTATGGACGATTTACTGTTTTTATGACGTCATTATTAGTGACGTCATACTTCGAGCTTAAATCAGATTGTCGACTATAAAAATATTATTAGAGAGAATACTATGACTTGTGAGTGTTAGTCAAATGCATTTCATTGATAAAATTCCAAAAACATTGAACTGGCTATTTTCTGAGGGTACACAAATATATTTATGACGTCATAATGACGTGTACCAAAAATGGGGCTTCAATTCTAAGCTGTTATACTCAAAAAATCAAAATTCTAAAAAGAACACGTTGTTACTACTAAAGAGCTCTATTATTGTGCAAAATATGATGCACCAGTATTTCGAACTGTAAAAGTTAAAACAAGCGACATTTTCATAAATGGTTTTATGCTATTTATTTCCCGCCAATTTTTGGCGGGAAAATTACCAAAATTCAAACTTTAATAACTTTCGTTTGCTTCAACCGATCGATAACGGGTTTTCGATTATTTCATTCTCATGAACAAGAGATTTTAAAAAGATATAATAAAACGTTTTTAGAGGTAATAAAAATTTATAAGAAACCTATTAGAAAAGGATATATGACGTCATTGTGACGTCATAACGATGGCTATATTAGCTTAACTTATCAGACTATGTTTTGTTTACACTCCTTTATACACCTACCAAAATTCATTATTCTATGTCGAAAACTTTTAAATATATATAAAACCCGCCGTTTTTACGATCATTTGTGCCCGACGTGATCGTGCATCATCCTGCATCACCGTGCATCATCGTGAATCATCGTGCATCATCCTGCATCATCCTGCATCATCCTGCATCAGTCTGCGTCATCCTGCATCATCCTGCATCAGTCTGCGTTATCCTCCATCATTCTGCTTCACACTGGCCCATCCTGACTCATGCTGTTCAATCTTGGCATATCATAAACAAAAGAAATAAATAAATAAAAAGAAATAGAAGGAAATAGAAATACATAAAGAAATGTATAAAAAAATTAAAAATAAAAAAATACAACGCATCCTGCTCTTTCATCCTACATCATCGTGCATCATCCTGCATCACCGTGCATCATCGTGCATCGTCGTGCATCATCGTGCATCATCGTGCATCATCCTGCATCATCCTGCATCATCCTGCATCATCCTGTATCATCCTGTATCATCCTGCACCATCCTGCACCATCCTCCATCGTGCTGCATCATCCTGCATCAGTCTGCGTCATCCTGCATCATCCTGCATCAGTCTGCGTTATCCTCCATCATCCTGCTTCACACTGGCCCATCCTGACTCATGCTGTCCAATCTTGGCATATCATGAACAAAAGAAATAAATAAATAAAAAGAAATAAAAGGAAATAGAAATACATAAAGAAATGTATAAAAAAATAACAAATAAATAAATACAACGCATCCTGATCTTTCATCCTACATCATCGTGCATCATCTTGCATCACCGTGCATCATCGTGCATCATCGTGCATCATCGTGTATCATCGTGCATCATCGTGCATCATCCTGCATCATCCTGCATCATCCTGCATCATCCTGTATCATCCTGTATCATCCTGCACCATCCTGCACCATCCTCCATCGTGCTGCATCATCCGGCATCAGTCTGCGTCATCCTGCATCATCCTGCATCATCCTGCATCACCGTGCATCATCCTGCATGAGTCTGCGTCATCCTGCATCATCCTGCTTCAGTCTGCGTTATCCTCCATCATCCTGCTTCATACTGGCCCATCCTGACTCATGCTGTCCAATCTTGGCATATCATGAACAAAAGAAATAAATAAATAACAAGAAATAAAAGGAAATAGAAATACATAAAGAAATGTATAAAAAAATAACAAATAAATAAATACAACGCATCCTGCTCTTTCATCCTACATCATCGTGCATCATCCTGCATCACCGTGCATCATCGTGAATCATCGTGCATCATCCTGCATCATCCTGCATCATCCTGCATCAGTCTGCGTCATCCTGCATCATCCTGCATCAGTCTGCGTTATCCTCCATCATTCTGCTTCACACTGGCCCATCCTGACTCATGCTGTTCAATCTTGGCATATCATAAACAAAAGAAATAAATAAATAAAAAGAAATAGAAGGAAATAGAAATACATAAAGAAATGTATAAAAAAATAAAAAATAAAAAAATACAACGCATCCTGCTCTTTCATCCTACATCATCGTGCATCATCCTGCATCACCGTGCATCATCGTGCATCGTCCTCCATCATCCTGCATCATCCTGCATCATCCTGCATCATCCTGCATAATCGTGCATCATCCTGCATCATCCTGCATCCTGCATCATCCTGCATCATCCTGCATCATCCTGCATCATCCTGCATCATCCTGCATGAGTCTGCGTCATCCTGCATCATCCTGCATCAGTCTGCGTTATCCTCCATCATCCTGCTTCACCCTGGCCCATCCTGACTCATGCTGTCCAATCTTGGCATATCATGAACAAAATAAATAAATAAATAAAAAGAAATAAAAGGAAATAGAAATACATAAAGAAATGTATAAAAAAATAACAAATAAATAAATACAACGCATCCTGATCTTTCATCCTACATCATCGTGCATCATCGTGCATCAACCTGCATCATCCTGCATCAGTCTGCGTTATCCTCCATCATCCTGCTTCACACTGGCCCATCCTGACTCATGCTGTCCAATCTTGGCATATCATGAACAAAAGAAAGAAATAAATAAAAAGAAATAAAAGGAAATAGAAATACATAAAGAAATGTATAAAAAAAATAACAAATAAATAAATACAACTCATCCTGCTCTTTCATCCTACATCATCGTGCATCATCTTGCATCACCGTGCATCATCGTGCATCATCGTGTATCATCGTGCATCATCGTGCATCATCCTGCATCATCCTGCATCATCCTGCATCATCCTGTATCATCCTGTATCATCCTGCACCATCCTGCACCATCCTCCATCGTGCTGCATCATCCGGCATCAGTCTGCGTCATCCTGCATCATCCTGCATCAGTCTGCGTTATCCTCCATCATCCTGCTTCACACTGGCCCATCCTGACTCATGCTGTCCAATCTTGGCATATCATGAACAAAAGAAATAAATAAATAAAAAGAAATAAAAGGAAATAGAAATACATAAAGAAATGTATAAAAAAATAACAAATAAATAAATACAACCATCCTGCTCTTTCATCCTACATCATCGTGCATCATCTTGCATCACCGTGCATCATCGTGCATCATCGTGCATCATCGTGTATCATCGTGCATCATCGTGCATCATCCTGCATCATCCTGCATCATCCTGCATCATCCCGTATCATCCTGTATCATCCTGCACCATCCTGCACCATCCTCCATCGTGCTGCATCATTGTGTACCATCCTGCATCATCCTGCATCATCCTACACCATCGTGCTTCACTCTGCTTCACTCTGCATCATCCTGCTTCATGCTGCTTCATCCTGCCTCATCCTGGACAATCCTGCATCCTGTTGGCCCACCCTGCATTACGCTGGCCCATCCTGTTTTATGCAGGCCCATCCTCGCACATCATGAAAGAAATAAAGAAATAGTTAAAGTAGAAAGAACTAGAAATACATAACGAAATGAATAAATAAATACAAAGCGTCCTCCTATTTAATACTACATCCTCCTGCATCATGCTTACCCATACTTGCCCATCCTGCATCATCCTAGGTCCACCCTGTAACATCCTGCATTATCCTGCATTATCCTGCATCATCCTGCACCTTTATGCTTCATCCTGCAACATTCTGCATCATCCTGCATCATCCTGCATCATCCTGCATCACCGTGCATCATCCTGCATGAGTCTGCGTCATCCTGCATCATCCTGCTTCAGTCTGCGTTATCCTCCATCATCCTGCTTCATACTGGCCCATCCTGACTCATGCTGTCCAATCTTGGCATATCATGAACAAAAGAAATACATAAATAAAAAGAAATAAAAGGAAATAGAAATACATAAAGAAATGTATAAAAAAAATACAAATAAATAAATACAACGCATCCTGCTCTTTCATCCTACATCATCGTGCATCATCCTGCATCACCGTGCATCATCGTGCATCATCGTGCAACATCCTGCATCAGTCTGCGTCATCCTGCATCATCCTGCATCAGTCTGCGTTATCCTCCATCATCCTGCTTCACACTGGCCCATCCTGACTCATGCTGTCCAATCTTGGCATATCATGAACAAAAGAAATAAATAAATAAAAAGAAATAAAAGGAAATATAAATACATAAAGAAATGTATAAACAAATAACAAATAAATAAATACAACGCATCCTGATCTTTCATCCTACATCATCGTGCATCATCGTGCATCAACCTGCATCATCCTGCATCCTGCATTATCCTGCATCATCCTGCATCATCCTGCATCAGTCTGCGTCATCCTGCATCATCCTGCATCAGTCTGCGTTATCCTCCATCATCCTGCTTCACACTGGCCCATCCTGACTCATGCTGTCCAATCTTCGCATTTCATGAACAAAAGAAATAAATAAATAAAAAGAAATAGAAGGAAATAGAAATACATAAAGAAATGTATAAAAAAATGACAAATAAATAAATACAACGCATCCTGCTCTTTCATCCTACATCATCGTGCATCATCCTGCATCACCGTGCATCATCGTGCATCGTCCTCCATCATCCTGCATCATCCTGCATCATCCTACATAATCGTGCATCATCCTGCATCATCCTGCATCCTGCATCATCCTGCATCATCCTGCATCATCCTGCATCATCCTGCATCATCCTGCATCATCCTGCATGAGTCTGCGTCATCCTGCATCATCCTGCATCAGTCTGCGTTATCCTCCATCATCCTGCTTCACCCTGGCCCATCCTGACTCATGCTGTCCAATCTTGGCATATCATGAACAAAATAAATAAATAAATAAAAAGAAATAAAAGGAAATAGAAATACATAAAGAAATGTATAAAAAAATAACAAATAAATAAATACAACGCATCCTGATCTTTCATCCTACATCATCGTGCATCATCGTGCATCAACCTGCATCATCCTGCATCCTGCATCATCCTGCATCATCCTGCATCATCCTGCATCATCCTGCATCATCCTGCATCAGTCTGCGTCATCCTGCATCATCCTGCATCAGTCTGCCTTATCCTCCATCATCCTGCTTCACACTGGCCCATCCTGACTCATGCTGTCCAATCTTGGCATATCATGAACAAAAGAAAGAAATAAATAAAAAGAAATAAAAGGAAATAGAAATACATAAAGAAATGTATAAAAAAATAACAAATAAATAAATACAACTCATCCTGTACTTTCATCCTACATCATCGTGCATCATCTTGCATCACCGTGCATCATCGTGCATCATCGTGCATCATCGTGTGTCATCCTGCATCATCGTGCATCATCCTGCATCATCCTGCATCATCCTGCATCATCCTGTATCATCCTGTATCATCCTGCACCATCCTGCACCATCCTCCATCGTGCTGCATCATCCGGCATCAGTCTGCGTCATCCTGCATCATCCTGCATCAGTCTGCGTTATCCTCCATCATCCTGCTTCACACTGGCCCATCCTGACTCATGCTGTCCAATCTTGGCATATCATGAACAAAAGAAATAAATAAATAAAAAGAAATAAAAGGAAATAGAAATACATAAAGAAATGTATAAAAACATAACAAATAAATAAATACAACGCATCCTGCTCTTTCATCCTACATCATCGTGCATCATCTTGCATCACCGTGCATCATCGTGCATCATCGTGTATCATCGTGCATCATCGTGCATCATCCTGCATCATCCTGCATCATCCTGCATCATCCTGTATCATCCTGTATCATCCTGCACTATCCTGCACCATCCTCCATCGTGCTGCATCATTGTGTACCATCCTGCATCATCCTGCATCATCCTACACCATCGTGCTTCACTCTGCTTCACTCTGCATCATCCTTCTTCATGCTGCTTCATCCTGCCTCATCCTGGACAATCCTGCATCCTGCTGGCCCACCCTGCATTACGCTGGCCCATCCTGTTTTATGCAGGCCCATCCTCGCACATCATGAAAGAAATAAAGAAATAGTAAAAGTAGAAAGAACTAGAAATACATAACGAAATGAATAAATAAATACAAAGCGTCCTCCTATTTAATACTACATCATCCTGCATCATGCTTACCCATACTTGCCCATCCTGCATCATCCTAGGTCCACCCTGTAACATCCTGCATTATCCTGCATTATCCTGCATCATCCTGCACCTTTATGCTTCATCCTGCAACATTCTGCATCATCCTGCATCATCCTGCATCATCCTGCATCACCGTGCATCATCCTGCATGAGTCTGCGTCATCCTGCATCATCCTGCTTCAGTCTGCGTTATCCTCCATCATCCTGCTTCATACTGGCCCATCCTGACTCATGCTGTCCAATCTTGGCATATCATGAACAAAAGAAATACATAAATAAAAAGAAATAAAAGGAAATAGAAATACATAAAGAAATGTATAAAAAAAATACAAATAAATAAATACAACGCATCCTGCTCTTTCATCCTACATCATCGTGCATCATCCTGCATCACCGTGCATCATCGTGCATCATCGTGCAACATCCTGCATCAGACTGCGTCATCCTGCATCATCCTGCATCAGTCTGCGTTATCCTCCATCATCCTGCTTCACACTGGCCCATCCTGACTCATGCTGTCCAATCTTGGCATATCATGAACAAAAGAAATAAATAAATAAAAAGAAATAAAAGGAAATATAAATACATAAAGAAATGTATAAACAAATAACAAATAAATAAATACAACGCATCCTGATCTTTCATCCTACATCATCGTGCATCATCGTGCATCAACCTGCATCATCCTGCATCCTGCATCATCCTGCATCATCCTGCATCATCCTGCATCATCCTGCATCAGTCTGCGTCATCCTGCATCATCCTGCATCAGTCTGCGTTATCCTCCATCATCCTGCTTCACACTGGCCCATCCTGACTCATGCTCTCCAATCTTCGCATTTCATGAACAAAATAAATAAATAAATAAAAAGAAATAAAAGGAAATAGAAATACATAAAGAAATGTATAAAAAAATGACAAATAAATAAATACAACGCATCCTGCTCTTTCATCCTACATCATCGTGCATCATCTTGCATCACCGTGCATCATCGTGCATCATCGTGCATCATCGTGTATCATCGTGCATCATCGTGCATCATCCTGCATCATCCTGCATCATCCTGCATCATCCTGTATCATCCTGTATCATCCTGCACCATCCTGCACCATCCTCCATCGTGCTGCATCATCCGGCATCAGTCTGCGTCATCCTGCATCATCCTGCATCATCCTGCATCACCGTGCATCATCGTGCATCATCGTGCAACATCCTGCATCAGACTGCGTCATCCTGCATCATCCTGCATCAGTCTGCGTTATCCTCCATCATCCTGCTTCACACTGGCCCATCCTGACTCATGCTGTCCAATCTTGGCATATCATGAACAAAAGAAATAAATAAATAAAAAGAAATAAAAGGAAATATAAATACATAAAGAAATGTATAAACAAATAACAAATAAATAAATACAACGCATCCTGATCTTTCATCCTACATCATCGTGCATCATCGTGCATCAACCTGCATCATCCTGCATCCTGCATCATCCTGCATCATCCTGCATCATCCTGCATCATCCTGCATCATCCTGCATCATCCTGCATCAGTCTGCGTCATCCTGCATCATCCTGCATCAGTCTGCGTTATCCTCCATCATCCTGCTTCACACTGGCCCATCCTGACTCATGCTGTCCAATCTTCGCATTTCATGAACAAAAGAAATAAATAAATAAAAAGAAATAAAAGGAAATAGAAATACATAAAGAAATGTATAAAAAAATGACAAATAAATAAATACAACGCATCCTGCTCTTTCATCCTACATCATCGTGCATCATCTTGCATCACCGTGCATCATCGTGCATCATCGTGCATCATCGTGTATCATCGTGCATCATCGTGCATCATCCTGCATCATCGTGCATCATCCTGCATCATCCTGTATCATCCTGTATCATCCTGCACCATCCTGCACCATCCTCCATCGTGCTGCATCATTGTGTACCATCCTGCATCATCCTGCATCATCCTACACCATCGTGCTTCACTCTGCTTCACTCTGCATCATCCTGCTTCATGCTGCTTCATCCTGCGTCATCCTGGACAATCCTGCATCCTGCTGGCCCACCCTGCATTACGCTGGCCCATCCTGTTTTATGTAGGCCCATCCTCGCACATCATGAAAGAAATAAAGAAATAGTAAAAGTAGAAAGAACTAGAAATACATAACGAAATTAATAAATAAATACAAAGCGTCCTCCTATTTAATACTACATCATCCTGCATCATGCTTACCCGTACTTGCCCATCCTGCATCATCCTATGTCCACCCTGTAACATCCTGCATTATCCTGCATTATCCTGCATCATCCTGCACCTTTCTGCTTCATCCTGCAACATTCTGCATCATCCTGCATCATCCTACATCATCCTGCATCACCGTGCATCATCCTACATGAGTCTGCGTCATCCTGCATCATCCTGCTTCAGTCTGCGTTATCCTCCATCATCCTGCTTCATACTGGCCCATCCTGACTCATGCTGTCCAATCTTGGCATATCATAAACAAAATAAATAAATAAATAAAAAGAAATAGAAGGAAATAGAAATACATAAAGAAATGTATAAAAAAATAACAAATAAATAAATACAACGCATCCTGCTCTTCCATCCTACATCATCGTGCATCATCCTGCATCACCGTGCTTCATCCTGCATCAGTCTGCGTCATCCTGCATCATCCTGCATCATCCTGCATCAGTCTGCGTTATCCTCCATCATCCTGCTTCATACTGGTCCATCCTGACTCATGCTGTCCAATCTTGGCATATCATGAACAAAAGAAAGAAATAAATAAAAAGAAATAAAAGGAAATAGAAATACATAAAGAAATGTATAAAAAAATAACAAATAAATAAATACAACGCATCCTGCTCTTTCATCCTACATCAACGTGCATCATCCTGCATCACCGTGCATCATCGTGCATCGTCCTCAATCATCCTGCATCATCCTGCATCATCCTGCATCATCCTGCATCATCCTGCATCATCCTGCATCATCCTGCATCATCCTGCATCATCCTGCATTCTGCATCATCCTGCATCATCCTGCATCATCCTGTATCCTGCATCATCCTGCATCATCCTGCATCATCCTGCATCATCTTGCATCATCCTGCATCATCCTGCATCATCCTGCATCATCCTGCATCAGTCTGCGTCATCCTGCATCATCCTGCTTCAGTCTGCGTTATCCTCCATCATCCTGCTTCATACTGGCCCATCCTGACTCATGCTGTCCAATCTTGGCATATCATGAACAAAAGAAATACATAAATAAAAAGAAATAAAAGGAAATAGAAATACATAAAGAAATGTATAAAAAAAATACAAATAAATAAATACAACGCATCCTGCTCTTTCATCCTACATCATCGTGCATCATCCTGCATCACCGTGCATCATCGTGCATCATCGTGCAACATCCTGCATCAGACTGCGTCATCCTGCATCATCCTGCATCAGTCTGCGTTATCCTCCATCATCCTGCTTCACACTGGCCCATCCTGACTCATGCTGTCCAATCTTGGCATATCATGAACAAAAGAAATAAATAAATAAAAAGAAATAAAAGGAAATATAAATACATAAAGAAATGTATAAACAAATAACAAATAAATAAATACAACGCATCCTGATCTTTCATCCTACATCATCGTGCATCATCGTGCATCAACCTGCATCATCCTGCATCCTGCATCATCCTGCATCATCCTGCATCATCCTGCATCATCCTGCATCAGTCTGCGTCATCCTGCATCATCCTGCATCATCCTGCATCAGTCTGCGTTATCCTCCATCATCCTGCTTCACACTGGCCCATCCTGACTCATGCTCTCCAATCTTCGCATTTCATGAACAAAAGAAATAAATAAATAAAAAGAAATAAAAGGAAATAGAAATACATAAAGAAATGTATAAAAAAATGACAAATAAATAAATACAACGCATCCTGCTCTTTCATCCTACATCATCGTGCATCATCTTGCATCACCGTGCATCATCGTGCATCATCGTGCATCATCGTGTATCATCGTGCATCATCGTGCATCATCCTGCATCATCCTGCATCATCCTGCATCATCCTGTATCATCCTGTATCATCCTGCACCATCCTGCACCATCCTCCATCGTGCTGCATCATCCGGCATCAGTCTGCGTCATCCTGCATCATCCTGCATCATCCTGCATCACCGTGCATCATCGTGCATCATCGTGCAACATCCTGCATCAGACTGCGTCATCCTGCATCATCCTGCATCAGTCTGCGTTATCCTCCATCATCCTGCTTCACACTGGCCCATCCTGACTCATGCTGTCCAATCTTGGCATATCATGAACAAAAGAAATAAATAAATAAAAAGAAATAAAAGGAAATATAAATACATAAAGAAATGTATAAACAAATAACAAATAAATAAATACAACGCATCCTGCTCTTTCATCCTACATCATCGTGCATCATCTTGCATCACCGTGCATCATCGTGCATCATCGTGCATCATCGTGTATCATCGTGCATCATCGTGCATCATCCTGCATCATCGTGCATCATCCTGCATCATCCTGTATCATCCTGTATCATCCTGCACCATCCTGCACCATCCTCCATCGTGCTGCATCATTGTGTACCATCCTGCATCATCCTGCATCATCCTACACCATCGTGCTTCACTCTGCTTCACTCTGCATCATCCTGCTTCATGCTGCTTCATCCTGCGTCATCCTGGACAATCCTGCATCCTGCTGGCCCACCCTGCATTACGCTGGCCCATCCTGTTTTATGCAGGCCCATCCTCGCACATCATGAAAGAAATAAAGAAATAGTAAAAGTAGAAAGAACTAGAAATACATAACGAAATTAATAAATAAATACAAAGCGTCCTCCTATTTAATACTACATCATCCTGCATCATGCTTACCCGTACTTGCCCATCCTGCATCATCCTAGGTCCACCCTGTAACATCCTGCATTATCCTGCATTATCCTGCATCATCCTGCACCTTTCTGCTTCATCCTGCAACATTCTGCATCATCCTGCATCATCCTACATCATCCTGCATCACCGTGCATCATCCTACATGAGTCTGCGTCATCCTGCATCATCCTGCTTCAGTCTGCGTTATCCTCCATCATCCTGCTTCATACTGGCCCATCCTGACTCATGCTGTCCAATCTTGGCATATCATAAACAAAATAAATAAATAAATAAAAAGAAATAGAAGGAAATAGAAATACATAAAGAAATGTATAAAAAAATAACAAATAAATAAATACAACGCATCCTGCTCTTCCATCCTACATCATCGTGCATCATCCTGCATCACCGTGCTTCATCCTGCATCAGTCTGCGTCATCCTGCATCATCCTGCATCATCCTGCATCAGTCTGCGTTATCCTCCATCATCCTGCTTCATACTGGTCCATCCTGACTCATGCTGTCCAATCTTGGCATATCATGAACAAAAGAAATAAATAAATAAAAAGAAATAAAAGGAAATAGAAATACATAAAGAAATGTATAAAAAAATAACAAATAAATAAATACAACGCATCCTGCTCTTTCATCCTACATCAACGTGCATCATCCTGCATCACCGTGCATCATCGTGCATCATCGTGCATCGTCCTCAATCATCCTGCATCATCCTGCATCATCCTGCATCATCCTGCATCATCCTGCATCATCCTGCATCATCCTGCATCATCCTGCATCATCCTGCATTCTGCATCATCCTGCATCATCCTGCATCATCCTGTATCCTGCATCATCCTGCATCATCCTGCATCATCCTGCATCATCTTGCATCATCCTGCATCATCCTGCATCATCCTGCATCATCCTGCATCAGTCTGCGTCATCCTGCATCATCCTGCTTCAGTCTGCGTTATCCTCCATCATCCTGCTTCATACTGGCCCATCCTGACTCATGCTGTCCAATCTTGGCATATCATGAACAAAAGAAATACATAAATAAAAAGAAATAAAAGGAAATAGAAATACATAAAGAAATGTATAAAAAAAATACAAATAAATAAATACAACGCATCCTGCTCTTTCATCCTACATCATCGTGCATCATCCTGCATCACCGTGCATCATCGTGCATCATCGTGCAACATCCTGCATCAGACTGCGTCATCCTGCATCATCCTGCATCAGTCTGCGTTATCCTCCATCATCCTGCTTCACACTGGCCCATCCTGACTCATGCTGTCCAATCTTGGCATATCATGAACAAAAGAAATAAATAAATAAAAAGAAATAAAAGGAAATATAAATACATAAAGAAATGTATAAACAAATAACAAATAAATAAATACAACGCATCCTGATCTTTCATCCTACATCATCGTGCATCATCGTGCATCAACCTGCATCATCCTGCATCCTGCATCATCCTGCATCATCCTGCATCATCCTGCATCATCCTGCATCAGTCTGCGTCATCCTGCATCATCCTGCATCAGTCTGCGTTATCCTCCATCATCCTGCTTCACACTGGCCCATCCTGACTCATGCTCTCCAATCTTCGCATTTCATGAACAAAAGAAATAAATAAATAAAAAGAAATAAAAGGAAATAGAAATACATAAAGAAATGTATAAAAAAATGACAAATAAATAAATACAACGCATCCTGCTCTTTCATCCTACATCATCGTGCATCATCTTGCATCACCGTGCATCATCGTGCATCATCGTGCATCATCGTGTATCATCGTGCATCATCGTGCATCATCCTGCATCATCCTGCATCATCCTGCATCATCCTGTATCATCCTGTATCATCCTGCACCATCCTGCACCATCCTCCATCGTGCTGCATCATCCGGCATCAGTCTGCGTCATCCTGCATCATCCTGCATCATCCTGCATCACCGTGCATCATCGTGCATCATCGTGCAACATCCTGCATCAGACTGCGTCATCCTGCATCATCCTGCATCAGTCTGCGTTATCCTCCATCATCCTGCTTCACACTGGCCCATCCTGACTCATGCTGTCCAATCTTGGCATATCATGAACAAAAGAAATAAATAAATAAAAAGAAATAAAAGGAAATATAAATACATAAAGAAATGTATAAACAAATAACAAATAAATAAATACAACGCATCCTGATCTTTCATCCTACATCATCGTGCATCATCGTGCATCAACCTGCATCATCCTGCATCCTGCATCATCCTGCATCATCCTGCATCATCCTGCATCATCCTGCATCATCCTGCATCATCCTGCATCAGTCTGCGTCATCCTGCATCATCCTGCATCAGTCTGCGTTATCCTCCATCATCCTGCTTCACACTGGCCCATCCTGACTCATGCTGTCCAATCTTCGCATTTCATGAACAAAAGAAATAAATAAATAAAAAGAAATAAAAGGAAATAGAAATACATAAAGAAATGTATAAAAAAATGACAAATAAATAAATACAACGCATCCTGCTCTTTCATCCTACATCATCGTGCATCATCTTGCATCACCGTGCATCATCGTGCATCATCGTGCATCATCGTGTATCATCGTACATCATCGTGCATCATCCTGCATCATCGTGCATCATCCTGCATCATCCTGTATCATCCTGTATCATCCTGCACCATCCTGCACCATCCTCCATCGTGCTGCATCATTGTGTACCATCCTGCATCATCCTGCATCATCCTACACCATCGTGCTTCACTCTGCTTCACTCTGCATCATCCTGCTTCATGCTGCTTCATCCTGCGTCATCCTGGACAATCCTGCATCCTGCTGGCCCACCCTGCATTACGCTGGCCCATCCTGTTTTATGCAGGCCCATCCTCGCACATCATGAAAGAAATAAAGAAATAGTAAAAGTAGAAAGAACTAGAAATACATAACGAAATTAATAAATAAATACAAAGCGTCCTCCTATTTAATACTACATCATCCTGCATCATGCTTACCCGTACTTGCCCATCCTGCATCATCCTAGGTCCACCCTGTAACATCCTGCATTATCCTGCATTATCCTGCATCATCCTGCACCTTTCTGCTTCATCCTGCAACATTCTGCATCATCCTGCATCATCCTACATCATCCTGCATCACCGTGCATCATCCTACATGAGTCTGCGTCATCCTGCATCATCCTGCTTCAGTCTGCGTTATCCTCCATCATCCTGCTTCATACTGGCCCATCCTGACTCATGCTGTCCAATCTTGGCATATCATAAACAAAATAAATAAATAAATAAAAAGAAATAGAAGGAAATAGAAATACATAAAGAAATGTATAAAAAAATAACAAATAAATAAATACAACGCATCCTGCTCTTCCATCCTACATCATCGTGCATCATCCTGCATCACCGTGCTTCATCCTGCATCAGTCTGCGTCATCCTGCATCATCCTGCATCATCCTGCATCAGTCTGCGTTATCCTCCATCATCCTGCTTCATACTGGTCCATCCTGACTCATGCTGTCCAATCTTGGCATATCATGAACAAAAGAAATAAATAAATAAAAAGAAATAAAAGGAAATAGAAATACATAAAGAAATGTATAAAAAAATAACAAATAAATAAATACAACGCATCCTGCTCTTTCATCCTACATCAACGTGCATCATCCTGCATCACCGTGCATCATCGTGCATCATCGTGCATCGTCCTCAATCATCCTGCATCATCCTGCATCATCCTGCATCATCCTGCATCATCCTGCATCATCCTGCATCATCCTGCATCATCCTGCATCATCCTGCATCATCCTGCATTCTGCATCATCCTGCATCATCCTGCATCATCCTGTATCCTGCATCATCCTGCATCATCCTGCATCATCCTGCATCATCTTGCATCATCCTGCATCATCCTGCATCATCCTGCATCATCCTGCATCAGTCTGCGTCATCCTGCATCATCCTGCATCAGTCTGCGTTATCCTCCATCATCCTGCTTCACACTGGCCCATCCTGACTCATGCTGTCCAATCTTGGCATATCATGAACAAAAGAAATAAATAAATAAAAAGAAATAAAAGGAAATAGAAATACATAAAGAAATGTATAAAAAAATAACAAATAAATAAATACAACGCATCCTGCTCTTTCATCCCACATCAACGTGCATCATCCTGCATCACCGTGCATCATCGTGCATCATCGTGCATCGTCCTCAATCATCCTGCATCATCCTGCATCATCCTGCATCATCCTGCATCATCCTGCATCATCCTGCATCATCCTGCATCATCCTGCATCATCCTGCATCATCCTGCATTCTGCATCATCCTGCATCATCCTGCATCATCCTGTATCCTGCATCATCCTGCATCATCCTGCATCATCCTGCATCATCTTGCATCATCCTGCATCATCCTGCATCATCCTGCATCATCCTGCATCAGTCTGCGTCATCCTGCATCATCCTGCATCAGTCTGCGTTATCCTCCATCATCCTGCTTCACACTGGCCCATCCTGACTCATGCTGTCCAATCTTGGCATATCATGAACAAAAGAAATAAATAAATAAAAAGAAATAAAAGGAAATAGAAATACATAAAGAAATGTATAAAAAAATAACAAATAAATAAATACAACGCATCCTGCTCTTTCATCCCACATCAACGTGCATCATCCTGCATCACCGTGCATCATCGTGCATCATCGTGCATCGTCCTCAATCATCCTGCATCATCCTGCATCATCCTGCATCATCCTGCATCATCCTGCATCATCCTGCATCATCCTGCATCATCCTGCATCATCCTGCATCCTGCATCATCCTGCATCATCCTGCATCATCCTGTATCCTGCATCATCCTGCATCATCCTGCATCATCCTGCATCATCTTGCATCATATTGCATCATCCTGCATCATCCTGCATCATCCTGCATCAGTCTGCGTCATCCTGCATCATCCTGCATCAGTCTGCGTTATCCTCCATCATCCTGCTTCACACTGGCCCATCCTGACTCATGCTGTCCAATCTTGGCATATCATGAACAAAAGAAATAAATAAATAAAAAGAAATAAAAGGAAATAGAAATACATAAAGAAATGTATAAAAAAATAACAAATAAATAAATACAACGCATCCTGCTCTTTCATCCTACATCATCGTGCATCATCCTGCATCACCGTGCATAATCGTGCATCATCGTGCATCATCGTGCATCATCCTGCATCATCCTGCATCATCCTGAATCATCCTGCATCATCCTGCATCATCCTGCATCAGTCTGCGTCATCCTGCATCATCCTGCATCAGTCTGCGTTATCCTCCATCATCCTGCTTCACACTGGCCCATCCTGACTCATGCTGTCCAATCTTGGCATATCATGAACAAAAGAAAGAAATAAATAAAAAGAAATAAAAGGAAATAGAAATACATAAAGAAATGTATAAAAAAATAACAAATAAATAAATACAACGCATCCTGCTCTTTCATCCTACATCATCGTGCATCATCCTGCATCACCGTGCATCATCGTGCATCATCGTGCATCATCGTGCATCATCGTGCATCATCCTGCATCATCCTGAATCATCCTGCATCATCCTGCATCATCCTGCATCATCCTGCATCATCCTGCATCATCTTGCATTATCCTGCATCATCTTGCATCATCCTGCATCATCCTGCATCAGTCTGCGTCATCCTGCATCATCCTGCATCAGTCTGCGTTATCCTCCATCATCCTGCTTCACACTGGCCCATCCTGACTCATGCTGTCCAATCTTGGTATATCATGAACAAAAGAAATAAATAAATAAAAAGAAATAAAAGGAAATAGAAATACATAAAGAAATGTATAAAAAAATAACAAATAAATAAATACAACGCATCCTGCTCTTTTATCCTACATCATCGTGCTTCATCCTGCATCACCGTGCATCATCGTGCATCATCGTGCATCGTCCTCCATCATCCTGCATCATCCTGCATCATCCTGCATCATCCTGCATCATCCTGCATCATCCTGTATCCTGCATCATCCTGCATCATCCTGCATCATCCTGCATCATCTTGCATCAACCTGCATCATCCTGCATCATCCAGCATCAGTCTGCGTCATCCTGCATCATCCTGCATCAGTCTGCGTTATCCTCCATCATCCTGCTTCACACTGGCCCATCCTGACTCATGCTGTCCAATCTTGGCATATCATGAACAAAAGAAATAAATAAATAAAAAGAAATAAAAGGAAATAGAAATACATAAAGAAATGTATAAAAAAATAACAAATAAATAAATACAACGCATTCCTGCTCTTTCATCCTACATCATCGTGCATCATCCTGCATCACCGTGCATCATCGTGCATCATCGTGCATCATCGTGCATCATCCTGCATCATCCTGCATCATCCTGCATCATCCTGCATCCCTGCATCATCCTGCATCATCCTGCATCATCCTGCATCATCCTGCATCATCCTGCATCATCTTGCATCATCCTGCATCATCCTGCATCATCCTGCATCAGTCTGCGTCATCCTGCATCAGTCTGCGTCATCCTGCATCATCCTGCATCAGTCTGCGTTATCCTCCATCATCCTGCTTCACACTGGCCCATCCTGACTCATGCTGTCCAATCTTGGCATATCATGAACAAAAGAAATAAATAAATAAAAATAAATAAAAGGAAATAGAAATACATAAAGAAATGTATAAAAAAATAACAAATAAATAAATACAACGCATCCTGCTCTTTCATCCTACATCATCGTGCATCATCCTGCATCACCGTGCATCATCGTGCATCATCGTGCATCATCCTGCATCATCCTGCATCATCCTGCATCATCGTGCATCATCGTGCATCATCCTGCATCATCCTGCATCATCCTGCATCATCCTGCACCATCCTGCATCATCCTGCATCATCCTGCATCATCCTACATCAGTCTGCGTCATCCTGCATCATCCTGCATCAGTCTGCGTTATCCTCCATCATCCTGCTTCATACTGGCCCATCCTGACTCATGCTGTCCAATCTTGGCATATCATGAACAAAAGAAATAAATAAATAAAAAGAAATAAAAGGAAATAGAAATACATAAAGAAATGTATAAAAAAATAACAAATAAATAAATACAACGCATCCTGCTCTTCCATCCTACATCATCGTGCATCATCCTGCATCACCGTGCATCATCGTGCATCATCGTGCATCGTCCTCCATCATCATGCATCATCCTGCATCATCCTGCATCATCGTGCATCATCCTGCATCATCCTGCATCCTGCATCATCCTGCATCATCTTGCATCATCTTGCATCATCCTGAATCATCCTGCATCATCCTGCATCATCCTGCATCATCCTGCAACACCGTGCATCATCGTGCATCACCGTGCATCATTGTGCATCATCGTGCATCATCGTGCATCATCCTGCATCATCCTGCATCATCCTGCATCATCCTGAATCATCCTGCATCATCCTGCATCACCGTGCATCATCCTGCATCAGTCTGCGTCATCCTGCATCATCCTGCATCAGTCTGCGTTATCCTCCATCATCCTGCTTCATACTGGCCCATCCTGACTCATGCTGTCCAATCTTGGCATATCATGAACAAAAGAAATAAATAAATAAAAAGAAATAAAAGGAAATAGAAATACATAAAGAAATGTATAAAAAAATAACAAATAAATAAATACAACGCATCCTGCTCTTCCATCCTACATCATCGTGCATCATCCTGCATCACCGTGCATCATCGTGCATCATCGTGCATCGTCCTCCATCATCATGCATCATCCTGCATCATCCTGCATCATCGTGCATCATCCTGCATCATCCTGCATCCTGCATCATCCTGCATCATCTTGCATCATCTTGCATCATCCTGAATCATCCTGCATCATCCTGCATCATCCTGCAACACCGTGCATCATCGTGCATCACCGTGCATCATTGTGCATCATCGTGCATCATCCTGCATCATCCTGCATCATCCTGCATCATCCTGCATCATCCTGAATCATCCTGCATCATCCTGCATCACCGTGCATCATCCTGCATCAGTCTGCGTCATCCTGCATAATCCTGCATCAGTCTGCGTTATCCTCCATCATCCTGCTTCATACTGGCCCATCCTGACTCATGCTGTCCAATCTTGGCATATCATGAACAAAAGAAATAAATAAATAAAAAGAAATAAAAGGAAATAGAAATACATAAAGAAATGTATAAAAAAATAACAAATAAATAAATACAACGCATCCTGCTCTTTCATCCTACATCAACGTGCATCATCCTGCATCACCGTGCATCATCGTGCATCATCGTGCATCGTCCCTCAATCATCCTGCATCATCCTGCATCATCCTGCATCATCCTGCATAATCCTGCATCATCCTGCATCATCCTGCATCATCCTGCATCCTGCATCATCCTGCATCATCCTGCATCATCCTGTATCCTGCATCATCCTGCATCATCCTGCATCATCCTGCATCATCCTGCATCATCCTGCATCATCCTGCATCAGTCTGCGTCATCCTGCATCATCCTGCATCAGTCTGCGTTATCCTCCATCATCCTGCTTCACACTGGCCCATCCTGACTCATGATGTTCAATCTTGGCATATCATAAACAAAAGAAAAAAAATAAATAAAAAGAAATAGAAGGAAATAGAAATACATAAAGAAATGTATAAAAAAATAACAAATAAATAAATACAACGCATCCTGCTCTTTCCATCCTACATCATCGTGCATCATTCTGCATCACCGTGCATCATCCTGCATCAGTCTGCGTCATCCTGCATCATCCTGCATCATCCTGCATCAGTCTGCGTTATCCTGCATCATCCTGCATCATCCTGCATCATCCTGCATCATCCTGCATCATCCTGCATCATCCTGCATCCTGCATCATCCTGCCTCATCCTGCATCATCCTGTATCCTGCATCATCCTGCATCATCCTGCATCATCCTGCATCATCTTGCATCATCTTGCATCATCCTGCATCATCCTGCATCATCCTGCATCAGTCTGCGTCATCCTGCATCATCCTGCATCAGTCTGCGTTATCCTCCATCATCCTGCTTCACACTGGCCCATCCTGACTCGTGCTGTCCAATCTTGGCATATCATGAACAAAAGAAATAAATAAATAAAAAGAAATAAAACGAAATAGAAATACATGAAGAAATGTATAAAAAAATAACAAAATAAATAAATACAACGCATCCTGCTCTTTCATCCTACATCATCGTGCATCATCCTGCATCATCGTGCATCATCCTGCATCATCCTGCATCATCCTGCATCATCGTGCATCATCGTGCATCATCCTGCATCATCCTGCATCATCCTGCATCATCCTGCACCATCCTGCATCATCCTGCATCATCCTGCATCATCCTACATCAGTCTGCGTCGTCCTGCATCATCCTGCATCAGTCTGCGTTATCCTCCATCATCCTGCTTCATACTGGCCCATCGTGACTCATGCTGTCCAATCTTGGCATATCATGAACAAAAGAAATAAATAAATAAAAAGAAATAAAAGGAAATAGAAATACATAAAGAAATGTATAAAAAAATAACAAATAAATAAATACAACGCATCCTGCTCTTTCATCCTACATCACCGTGCATCATCGTGCATCATCGTGCATCATCGTGCATCATCGTGCATCATCCTGCATCATCCTGCATCATCCTGCATCATCCTGCATCATCCTGCATCATCTTGCATCATCCTGCATCATCCTGCATCAGTCTGCGTCATCCTGCATCATCCTGCATCAGTCTGCGTTATCCTCCATCATCCTGCTTCACACTGGCCCATCCTGACTCATGCTGTTCAATCTTGGCATATCATAAACAAAAGAAATAAATAAATAAAAAGAAATAGAAGGAAATAGAAATACATAAAGAAATGTATAAAAAAATAACAAATAAATAAATACAACGCATCCTGCACTTTCATCCTACATCATCGTGCATCATCTTGCATCACCGTGCATCATCGTGCATCATCGTGCATCATCGTGCATCATCCTGCATCATCCTGCATCATCCTGCATCATCCTGCATCATCCTGCATCATCCTGCATCATCCTGCATCATCCTGCACCATCCTGCATCATCCTGCATCATCCTGCATCATCCTACATCAGTCTGCGTCATCCTGCATCATCCTGCATCAGTCTGCGTTATCCTCCATCATCCTGCTTCATACTGGCCCATCCTGACTCATGCTGTCCAATCTTGGCATATCATGAACAAAAGAAATAAAAATAAATAAAAAGAAATAAAAGGAAATAGAAATACATAAAGAAATGTATAAAAAAATAACAAATAAATAAATACAACGCATCCTGCTCTTTCATCCTACATCATCGTGCATCATCTTGCATCACCGTGCATCATCGTGCATCATCGTGCATCATCGTGCATCATCCTGCATCATCCTGCATCATCCTGCATCATCCTGCATCATCCTGCATCATCCTGCATCATCCTGCATCATCCTGCATCATCCTGCACCATCCTGCATCATCCTGCATCATCCTGCATCATCCTGCATCAGTCTGCGTTATCCTCCATCATCCTGCTTCATACTGGCCCATCCTGACTCATGCTGTCCAATCTTGGCATATCATGAACAAAAGAAATAAAAAGAAATAAAAAGAAATAAAAGGAAATAGAAATACATAAAGAAATGTATAAAAAAATAACAAATAAATAAATACAACGCATCCTGCTCTTTCATCCTACATCATCGTGCATCATCCTGCATCATCGTGCATCATCCTGCATCATCCTGCATCATCCTGCATCATCGTGCATCATCGTGCATCATCCTGCATCATCCTGCATCATCCTGCATCATCCTGCACCATCCTGCATCATCCTGCATCATCCTGCATCATCCTACATCAGTCTGCGTCGTCCTGTATCATCCTGCATCAGTCTGCGTTATCCTCCATCATCCTGCTTCATACTGGCCCATCCTGACTCATGCTGTCCAATCTTGGCATATCATGAACAAAATAAATAAATAAATAAAAAGAAATAAAAGGAAATAGAAATACATAAAGAAATGTATAAAAAAATAACAAATAAATAAATACAACGCATCCTGCTCTTTCATCCTACATCACCGTGCATCATCGTGCATCATCGTGCGTCATCGTGCATCATCCTGCATCATCCTGCATCATCCTGCATCATCCTGCATCATCCTGCATCATCCTGCATCATCCTGCATCATCCTGCATCATCCTGCATCATCCTGCATCATCCTGCTTCATCCTGCATTATCCTGCATCATCTTGCATCATCCTGCATCATCCTGCATCAGTCTGCGTCATCCTGCATCATCCTGCATCAGTCTGCGTTATCCTCCATCATCCTGCTTCACACTGGCCCATCCTGACTCATGCTGTCCAATCTTGGCATATCATGAACAAAATAAATAAAAAGAAATAAAAAGAAATAAAAGGAAATAGAAATACATAAAGAAATGTATAAAAAAATAACAAATAAATAAATACAACGCATCCTGCTCTTTCATCCTACATCATCGTGCATCATCCTGCATCATCGTGCATCATCCTGCATCATCCTGCATCATCCTGCATCATCGTGCATCATCGTGCATCATCCTGCATCATCCTGCATCATCCTGCATCATCCTGCACCATCCTGCATCATCCTGCATCATCCTGCATCATCCTACATCAGTCTGCGTCGTCCTGCATCATCCTGCATCAGTCTGCGTTATCCTCCATCATCCTGCTTCATACTGGCCCATCCTGACTCATGCTGTCCAATCTTGGCATATCATGAACAAAAGAAATAAATAAATAAAAAGAAATAAAAGGAAATAGAAATACATAAAGAAATGTATAAAAAAATAACAAATAAATAAATACAACGCATCCTGCTCTTTCATCCTACATCACCGTGCATCATCGTGCATCATCGTGCATCATCGTGCATCATCCTGCATCATCCTGCATCATCCTGCATCATCCTGCATCATCCTGCATCATCCTGCATCATCCTGCATCATCCTGCATCATCCTGCATCATCCTGCATCATCCTGCATCATCCTGCATTATCCTGCATCATCTTGCATCATCCTGCATCATCCTGCATCAGTCTGCGTCATCCTGCATCATCCTGCATCAGTCTGCGTTATCCTCCATCATCCTGCTTCACACTGGCCCATCCTGACTCATGCTGTTCAATCTTGGCATATCATAAACAAAAGAAATAAATAAATAAAAAGAAAGAGAAGGAAATAGAAATACATAAAGAAATGTATAAAAAAATAACAAATAAATAAATACAACGCATCCTGCTCTTCCATCCTACATCATCGTGCATCATCCTGCATCACCGTGCATCATCGTGCATCATCGTGCATCGTCCTCCATCATCATGCATCATCCTGCATCATCCTGCATCATCGTGCATCATCCTGCATCATCCTGCATCCTCCATCATCCTGCATCATCCTGCATCATCTTGCATCATCCTGAATCATCCTGCATCATCCTGCATCATCCTGCATCATCCTGCATCATCCTGAATCATCCTGCATCATCCTGCATCACCGTGCATCATCCTGCATCAGTCTGCGTCATCCTGCATCATCCTGCATCAGTCTGCGTTATCCTCCATCATCCTGCTTCATACTGGCCCATCCTGACTCATGCTGTCCAATCTTGGCATATCATGAACAAAAGAAATAAATAAATAAAAATAAATAAAAGGAAATAGAAATACATAAAGAAATGTATAAAAAAATAACAAATAAATAAATACAACGCATCCTGCTCTTTCATCCTACATCAACGTGCATCATCCTGCATCACCGTGCATCATCGTGCATCGTCCTCAATCATCCTGCATCATCCTGCATCATCCTGCATCATCCTGCATCATCCTGCATCATCCTGAATCATCCTGCATCATCCTGCATCATCCTGCATCATCCTGCATCATCTTGCATCATCCTGCATCATCCTGCATCAGTCTGCGTCATCCTGCATCATCCTGCATCAGTCTGCGTTATCCTCCATCATCCTGCTTCACACTGGCCCATCCTGACTCATGCTGTTCAATCTTGGCATATCATAAACAAAAGAAATAAATAAATAAAAAGAAATAGAAGGAAATAGAAATACATAAAGAAATGTATAAAAAAATAACAAATAAATAAATACAACGCATCCTGCACTTTCATCCTACATCATCGTGCATCATCTTGCATCACCGTGCATCATCGTGCATCATCGTGCATCATCGTGCATCATCCTGCATCATCCTGCATCATCCTGCATCATCCTGCATCATCCTGCATCATCCTGCATCATCCTGCATCATCCTGCACCATCCTGCATCATCCTGCATCATCCTGCATCATCCTACATCAGTCTGCGTCATCCTGCATCATCCTGCATCAGTCTGCGTTATCCTCCATCATCCTGCTTCATACTGGCCCATCCTGACTCATGCTGACCAATCTTGGCAGATCATGAACAAAAGAAATAAAAATAAATAAAAAGAAATAAAAGGAAATAGAAATACATAAAGAAATGTATAAAAAAATAACAAATAAATAAATACAACGCATCCTGCTCTTTCATCCTACATCATCGTGCATCATCTTGCATCACCGTGCATCATCGTGCATCATCGTGCATCATCGTGCATCATCCTGCATCATCCTGCATCATCCTGCATCATCCTGCATCATCCTGCATCATCCTGCATCATCCTGCATCATCCTGCATCATCCTGCATCATCCTGCACCATCCTGCATCATCCTGCATCATCCTGCATCATCCTGCATCAGTCTGCGTTATCCTCCATCATCCTGCTTCATACTGGCCCATCCTGACTCATGCTGTCCAATCTTGGCATATCATGAACAAAAGAAATAAAAAGAAATAAAAAGAAATAAAAGGAAATAGAAATACATAAAGAAATGTATAAAAAAATAACAAATAAATAAATACAACGCATCCTGCTCTTTCATCCTACATCATCGTGCATCATCCTGCATCATCGTGCATCATCCTGCATCATCCTGCATCATCCTGCATCATCGTGCATCATCGTGCATCATCCTGCATCATCCTGCATCATCCTGCATCATCCTGCACCATCCTGCATCATCCTGCATCATCCTGCATCATCCTACATCAGTCTGCGTCGTCCTGCATCATCCTGCATCAGTCTGCGTTATCCTCCATCATCCTGCTTCATACTGGCCCATCCTGACTCATGCTGTCCAATCTTGGCATATCATGAACAAAAGAAATAAATAAATAAAAAGAAATAAAAGGAAATAGAAATACATAAAGAAATGTATAAAAAAATAACAAATAAATAAATACAACGCATCCTGCTCTTTCATCCTACATCACCGTGCATCATCGTGCATCATCGTACATCATCGTGCATCATCCTGCATCATCCTGCATCATCCTGCATCATCCTGCATCATCCTGCATCATCCTGCATCATCCTGCATCATCCTGCATCATCCTGCATCATCCTGCATCATCCTGCTTCATCCTGCATTATCCTGCATCATCTTGCATCATCCTGCATCATCCTGCATCAGTCTGCGTCATCCTGCATCATCCTGCATCAGTCTGCGTTATCCTCCATCATCCTGCTTCACACTGGCCCATCCTGACTCATGCTGTCCAATCTTGGCATATCATGAACAAAATAAATAAAAATAAATAAAAAGAAATAAAAGGAAATAGAAATACATAAAGAAATGTATAAAAAAATAACAAATAAATAAATACAACGCATCCTGCTCTTTCATCCTACATCATCGTGCATCATCCTGCATCATCGTGCATCATCCTGCATCATCCTGCATCATCCTGCATCATCGTGCATCATCGTGCATCATCCTGCATCATCCTGCATCATCCTGCATCATCCTGCACCATCCTGCATCATCCTGCATCATCCTGCATCATCCTACATCAGTCTGCGTCGTCCTGCATCATCCTGCATCAGTCTGCGTTATCCTCCATCATCCTGCTTCATACTGGCCCATCCTGAGTCATGCTGTCCAATCTTGGCATATCATGAACAAAAGAAATAAATAAATAAAAAGAAATAAAAGGAAATAGAAATACATAAAGAAATGTATAAAAAAATAACAAATAAATAAATACAACGCATCCTGCTCTTTCATCCTACATCACCGTGCATCATCGTGCATCATCGTGCATCATCGTGCATCATCCTGCATCATCCTGCATCATCCTGCATCATCCTGCATCATCCTGCATCATCCTGCATCATCCTGCATCATCCTGCATCATCCTGCATCATCCTGCATTATCCTGCATCATCTTGCATCATCCTGCATCATCCTGCATCAGTCTGCGTCATCCTGCATCATCCTGCATCAGTCTGCGTTATCCTCCATCATCCTGCTTCACACTGGCCCATCCTGACTCATGCTGTTCAATCTTGGCATATCATAAACAAAAGAAATAAATAAATAAAAAGAAAGAGAAGGAAATAGAAATACATAAAGAAATGTATAAAAAAATAACAAATAAATAAATACAACGCATCCTGCTCTTCCATCCTACATCATCGTGCATCATCCTGCATCACCGTGCATCATCGTGCATCATCGTGCATCGTCCTCCATCATCATGCATCATCCTGCATCATCCTGCATCATCGTGCATCATCCTGCATCATCCTGCATCCTCCATCATCCTGCATCATCCTGCATCATCTTGCATCATCCTGAATCATCCTGCATCATCCTGCATCATCCTGCATCATCCTGCATCATCCTGAATCATCCTGCATCATCCTGCATCACCGTGCATCATCCTGCATCAGTCTGCGTCATCCTGCATCATCCTGCATCAGTCTGCGTTATCCTCCATCATCCTGCTTCATACTGGCCCATCCTGACTCATGCTGTCCAATCTTGGCATATCATGAACAAAAGAAATAAATAAATAAAAATAAATAAAAGGAAATAGAAATACATAACGAAATGTATAAAAAAATAACAAATAAATAAATACAACGCATCCTGCTCTTTCATCCTACATCAACGTGCATCATCCTGCATCACCGTGCATCATCGTGCATCATCGTGCATCGTCCTCAATCATCCTGCATCATCCTGCATCATCCTGCATCATCCTGCATAATCCTGCATCATCCTGCATCATCCTGCATCATCCTGCATCCTGCATCATCCTGCATCATCCTGCATCATCCTGTATCCTGCATCATCCTGCATCATCCTGCATCATCCTGCATCATCTTGCATCATCCTGCATCATCCTGCATCATCCTGCATCATCCAGCATCAGTCTGCGTCATCCTGCATCATCCTGCATCAGTCTGCGTTATCCTCCATCATCCTGCTTCACACTGGCCCATCCTGACTCATGCTGTCCAATCTTGGCATATCATGAACAAAAGAAAGAAATAAATAAAAAGAAATAAAAGGAAATAGAAATACATAAAGAAATGTATAAAAAAATAACAAATAAATAAATACAACGCATCCTGCTCTTTCATCCTACATCATCGTGCATCATCCTGCATCACCGTGCATCATCGTGCATCATCGTGCATCATCCTGCATCATCCTGCATCATCCTGCCTCATCCTGCATCATCCTGCATCATCCTGAATCATCCTGCTTCATCCTGCATCATCCTGCATCATCCTGCATCATCTTGCATCATCCTGCATCATCCTGCATCAGTCTGCGTCATCCTGCATCATCCTGCATCAGTCTGCGTTATCCTCCATCATCCTGCTTCACACTGGCCCATCCTGACTCATGATGTTCAATCTTGGCATATCATAAACAAAAGAAAAAAATAAATAAAAAGAAATAGAAGGAAATAGAAATACATAAAGAAATGTATAAAAAAATAACAAATAAATAAATACAACGCATCCTGCTCTTCCATCCTACATCATCGTGCATCATTCTGCATCACCGTGCATCATCCTGCATCAGTCTGCGTCATCCTGCATCATCCTGCATCATCCTGCATCAGTCTGCGTTATCCTGCATCATCCTGCATCATCCTGCATCATCCTGCATCATCCTGCATCATCCTGCATCATCCTGCATCCTGCATCATCCTGCCTCATCCTGCATCATCCTGTATCCTGCATCATCCTGCATCATCCTGCATCATCCTGCATCATCTTGCATCATCTTGCATCATCCTGCATCATCCTGCATCATCCTGCATCAGTCTGCGTCATCCTGCATCATCCTGCATCAGTCTGCGTTATCCTCCATCATCCTGCTTCACACTGGCCCATCCTGACTCGTGCTGTCCAATCTTGGCATATCATGAACAAAAGAAATAAATAAATAAAAAGAAATAAAACGAAATAGAAATACATGAAGAAATGTATAAAAAAATAACAAATAAATAAATACAACGCATCCTGCTCTTTCATCCTACATCATCGTGCATCATCCTGCATCATCGTGCATCATCCTGCATCATCCTGCATCATCCTGCATCATCGTGCATCATCGTGCATCATCCTGCATCATCCTGCATCATCCTGCATCATCCTGCACCATCCTGCATCATCCTGCATCATCCTGCATCATCCTACATCAGTCTGCGTCGTCCTGCATCATCCTGCATCAGTCTGCGTTATCCTCCATCATCCTGCTTCATACTGGCCCATCGTGACTCATGCTGTCCAATCTTGGCATATCATGAACAAAAGAAATAAATAAATAAAAAGAAATAAAAGGAAATAGAAATACATAAAGAAATGTATAAAAAAATAACAAATAAATAAATACAACGCATCCTGCTCTTTCATCCTACATCACCGTGCATCATCGTGCATCATCGTGCATCATCGTGCATCATCGTGCATCATCCTGCATCATCCTGCATCATCCTGCATCATCCTGCATCATCCTGCATCATCTTGCATCATCCTGCATCATCCTGCATCAGTCTGCGTCATCCTGCATCATCCTGCATCAGTCTGCGTTATCCTCCATCATCCTGCTTCACACTGGCCCATCCTGACTCATGCTGTTCAATCTTGGCATATCATAAACAAAAGAAATAAATAAATAAAAAGAAAGAGAAGGAAATAGAAATACATAAAGAAATGTATAAAAAAATAACAAATAAATAAATACAACGCATCCTGCTCTTCCATCCTACATCATCGTGCATCATCCTGCATCACCGTGCATCATCGTGCATCATCGTGCATCGTCCTCCATCATCATGCATCATCCTGCATCATCCTGCATCATCGTGCATCATCCTGCATCATCCTGCATCCTCCATCATCCTGCATCATCCTGCATCATCTTGCATCATCCTGAATCATCCTGCATCATCCTGCATCATCCTGCATCATCCTGCATCATCCTGAATCATCCTGCATCATCCTGCATCACCGTGCATCATCCTGCATCAGTCTGCGTCATCCTGCATCATCCTGCATCAGTCTGCGTTATCCTCCATCATCCTGCTTCATACTGGCCCATCCTGACTCATGCTGTCCAATCTTGGCATATCATGAACAAAAGAAATAAATAAATAAAAATAAATAAAAGGAAATAGAAATACATAACGAAATGTATAAAAAAATAACAAATAAATAAATACAACGCATCCTGCTCTTTCATCCTACATCAACGTGCATCATCCTGCATCACCGTGCATCATCGTGCATCATCGTGCATCGTCCTCAATCATCCTGCATCATCCTGCATCATCCTGCATCATCCTGCATAATCCTGCATCATCCTGCATCATCCTGCATCATCCTGCATCCTGCATCATCCTGCATCATCCTGCATCATCCTGTATCCTGCATCATCCTGCATCATCCTGCATCATCCTGCATCATCTTGCATCATCCTGCATCATCCTGCATCATCCTGCATCATCCAGCATCAGTCTGCGTCATCCTGCATCATCCTGCATCAGTCTGCGTTATCCTCCATCATCCTGCTTCACACTGGCCCATCCTGACTCATGCTGTCCAATCTTGGCATATCATGAACAAAAGAAAGAAATAAATAAAAAGAAATAAAAGGAAATAGAAATACATAAAGAAATGTATAAAAAAATAACAAATAAATAAATACAACGCATCCTGCTCTTTCATCCTACATCATCGTGCATCATCCTGCATCACCGTGCATCATCGTGCATCATCGTGCATCATCCTGCATCATCCTGCATCATCCTGCCTCATCCTGCATCATCCTGCATCATCCTGAATCATCCTGCTTCATCCTGCATCATCCTGCATCATCCTGCATCATCTTGCATCATCCTGCATCATCCTGCATCAGTCTGCGTCATCCTGCATCATCCTGCATCAGTCTGCGTTATCCTCCATCATCCTGCTTCACACTGGCCCATCCTGACTCATGATGTTCAATCTTGGCATATCATAAACAAAAGAAAAAAATAAATAAAAAGAAATAGAAGGAAATAGAAATACATAAAGAAATGTATAAAAAAATAACAAATAAATAAATACAACGCATCCTGCTCTTCCATCCTACATCATCGTGCATCATTCTGCATCACCGTGCATCATCCTGCATCAGTCTGCGTCATCCTGCATCATCCTGCATCATCCTGCATCAGTCTGCGTTATCCTGCATCATCCTGCATCATCCTGCATCATCCTGCATCATCCTGCATCATCCTGCATCATCCTGCATCCTGCATCATCCTGCCTCATCCTGCATCATCCTGTATCCTGCATCATCCTGCATCATCCTGCATCATCCTGCATCATCTTGCATCATCTTGCATCATCCTGCATCATCCTGCATCATCCTGCATCAGTCTGCGTCATCCTGCATCATCCTGCATCAGTCTGCGTTATCCTCCATCATCCTGCTTCACACTGGCCCATCCTGACTCGTGCTGTCCAATCTTGGCATATCATGAACAAAAGAAATAAATAAATAAAAAGAAATAAAACGAAATAGAAATACATGAAGAAATGTATAAAAAAATAACAAATAAATAAATACAACGCATCCTGCTCTTTCATCCTACATCATCGTGCATCATCCTGCATCATCGTGCATCATCCTGCATCATCCTGCATCATCCTGCATCATCGTGCATCATCGTGCATCATCCTGCATCATCCTGCATCATCCTGCATCATCCTGCACCATCCTGCATCATCCTGCATCATCCTGCATCATCCTACATCAGTCTGCGTCGTCCTGCATCATCCTGCATCAGTCTGCGTTATCCTCCATCATCCTGCTTCATACTGGCCCATCGTGACTCATGCTGTCCAATCTTGGCATATCATGAACAAAAGAAATAAATAAATAAAAAGAAATAAAAGGAAATAGAAATACATAAAGAAATGTATAAAAAAATAACAAATAAATAAATACAACGCATCCTGCTCTTTCATCCTACATCACCGTGCATCATCGTGCATCATCGTGCATCATCGTGCATCATCGTGCATCATCCTGCATCATCCTGCATCATCCTGCATCATCCTGCATCATCCTGCATCATCTTGCATCATCCTGCATCATCCTGCATCAGTCTGCGTCATCCTGCATCATCCTGCATCAGTCTGCGTTATCCTCCATCATCCTGCTTCACACTGGCCCATCCTGACTCATGCTGTTCAATCTTGGCATATCATAAACAAAAGAAATAAATAAATAAAAAGAAATAGAAGGAAATAGAAATACATAAAGAAATGTATAAAAAAATAACAAATAAATAAATACAACGCATCCTGCACTTTCATCCTACATCATCGTGCATCATCTTGCATCACCGTGCATCATCGTGCATCATCGTGCATCATCGTGCATCATCCTGCATCATCCTGCATCATCCTGCATCATCCTGCATCATCCTGCATCATCCTGCATCATCCTGCATCATCCTGCACCATCCTGCATCATCCTGCATCATCCTGCATCATCCTACATCAGTCTGCGTCATCCTGCATCATCCTGCATCAGTCTGCGTTATCCTCCATCATCCTGCTTCATACTGGCCCATCCTGACTCATGCTGTCCAATCTTGGCATATCATGAACAAAAGAAATAAAAATAAATAAAAAGAAATAAAAGGAAATAGAAATACATAAAGAAATGTATAAAAAAATAACAAATAAATAAATACAACGCATCCTGCTCTTTCATCCTACATCATCGTGCATCATCTTGCATCACCGTGCATCATCGTGCATCATCGTGCATCATCGTGCATCATCCTGCATCATCCTGCATCATCCTGCATCATCCTGCATCATCCTGCATCATCCTGCATCATCCTGCATCATCCTGCATCATCCTGCATCATCCTGCACCATCCTGCATCATCCTGCATCATCCTGCATCATCCTGCATCAGTCTGCGTTATCCTCCATCATCCTGCTTCATACTGGCCCATCCTGACTCATGCTGTCCAATCTTGGCATATCATGAACAAAAGAAATAAAAAGAAATAAAAAGAAATAAAGGAAATAGAAATACATAAAGAAATGTATAAAAAAATAACAAATAAATAAATACAACGCATCCTGCTCTTTCATCCTACATCATCGTGCATCATCCTGCATCATCGTGCATCATCCTGCATCATCCTGCATCATCCTGCATCATCGTGCATCATCGTGCATCATCCTGCATCATCCTGCATCATCCTGCATCATCCTGCACCATCCTGCATCATCCTGCATCATCCTGCATCATCCTACATCAGTCTGCGTCGTCCTGCATCATCCTGCATCAGTCTGCGTTATCCTCCATCATCCTGCTTCATACTGGCCCATCCTGACTCATGCTGTCCAATCTTGGCATATCATGAACAAAAGAAATAAATAAATAAAAAGAAATAAAAGGAAATAGAAATACATAAAGAAATGTATAAAAAAATAACAAATAAATAAATACAACGCATCCTGCTCTTTCATCCTACATCACCGTGCATCATCGTGCATCATCGTGCATCATCGTGCATCATCCTGCATCATCCTGCATCATCCTGCATCATCCTGCATCATCCTGCATCATCCTGCATCATCCTGCATCATCCTGCATCATCCTGCATCATCCTGCTTCATCCTGCATTATCCTGCATCATCTTGCATCATCCTGCATCATCCTGCATCAGTCTGCGTCATCCTGCATCATCCTGCATCAGTCTGCGTTATCCTCCATCATCCTGCTTCACACTGGCCCATCCTGACTCATGCTGTCCAATCTTGGCATATCATGAACAAAATAAATAAAAAGAAATAAAAAGAAATAAAAGGAAATAGAAATACATAAAGAAATGTATAAAAAAATAACAAATAAATAAATACAACGCATCCTGCTCTTTCATCCTACATCATCGTGCATCATCCTGCATCATCGTGCATCATCCTGCATCATCCTGCATCATCCTGCATCATCGTGCATCATCGTGCATCATCCTGCATCATCCTGCATCATCCTGCATCATCCTGCACCATCCTGCATCATCCTGCATCATCCTGCATCATCCTACATCAGTCTGCGTCGTCCTGCATCATCCTGCATCAGTCTGCGTTATCCTCCATCATCCTGCTTCATACTGGCCCATCCTGACTCATGCTGTCCAATCTTGGCATATCATGAACAAAAGAAATAAATAAATAAAAAGAAATAAAAGGAAATAGAAATACATAAAGAAATGTATAAAAAAATAACAAATAAATAAATACAACGCATCCTGCTCTTTCATCCTACATCACCGTGCATCATCGTGCATCATCGTGCATCATCGTGCATCATCCTGCATCATCCTGCATCATCCTGCATCATCCTGCATCATCCTGCATCATCCTGCATCATCCTGCATCATCCTGCATCATCCTGCATCATCCTGCATCATCCTGCATCATCCTGCATTATCCTGCATCATCTTGCATCATCCTGCATCATCCTGCATCAGTCTGCGTCATCCTGCATCATCCTGCATCAGTCTGCGTTATCCTCCATCATCCTGCTTCACACTGGCCCATCCTGACTCATGCTGTTCAATCTTGGCATATCATAAACAAAAGAAATAAATAAATAAAAAGAAAGAGAAGGAAATAGAAATACATAAAGAAATGTATAAAAAAATAACAAATAAATAAATACAACGCATCCTGCTCTTCCATCCTACATCATCGTGCATCATCCTGCATCACCGTGCATCATCGTGCATCATCGTGCATCGTCCTCCATCATCATGCATCATCCTGCATCATCCTGCATCATCGTGCATCATCCTGCATCATCCTGCATCCTCCATCATCCTGCATCATCCTGCATCATCTTGCATCATCCTGAATCATCCTGCATCATCCTGCATCATCCTGCATCATCCTGCATCATCCTGAATCATCCTGCATCATCCTGCATCACCGTGCATCATCCTGCATCAGTCTGCGTCATCCTGCATCATCCTGCATCAGTCTGCGTTATCCTCCATCATCCTGCTTCATACTGGCCCATCCTGACTCATGCTGTCCAATCTTGGCATATCATGAACAAAAGAAATAAATAAATAAAAATAAATAAAAGGAAATAGAAATACATAAAGAAATGTATAAAAAAATAACAAATAAATAAATACAACGCATCCTGCTCTTTCATCCTACATCAACGTGCATCATCCTGCATCACCGTGCATCATCGTGCATCGTCCTCAATCATCCTGCATCATCCTGCATCATCCTGCATCATCCTGCATCATCCTGCATCATCCTGAATCATCCTGCATCATCCTGCATCATCCTGCATCATCCTGCATCATCTTGCATCATCCTGCATCATCCTGCATCAGTCTGCGTCATCCTGCATCATCCTGCATCAGTCTGCGTTATCCTCCATCATCCTGCTTCACACTGGCCCATCCTGACTCATGCTGTTCAATCTTGGCATATCATAAACAAAAGAAATAAATAAATAAAAAGAAATAGAAGGAAATAGAAATACATAAAGAAATGTATAAAAAAATAACAAATAAATAAATACAACGCATCCTGCACTTTCATCCTACATCATCGTGCATCATCTTGCATCACCGTGCATCATCGTGCATCATCGTGCATCATCGTGCATCATCCTGCATCATCCTGCATCATCCTGCATCATCCTGCATCATCCTGCATCATCCTGCATCATCCTGCATCATCCTGCACCATCCTGCATCATCCTGCATCATCCTGCATCATCCTACATCAGTCTGCGTCATCCTGCATCATCCTGCATCAGTCTGCGTTATCCTCCATCATCCTGCTTCATACTGGCCCATCCTGACTCATGCTGACCAATCTTGGCAGATCATGAACAAAAGAAATAAAAATAAATAAAAAGAAATAAAAGGAAATAGAAATACATAAAGAAATGTATAAAAAAATAACAAATAAATAAATACAACGCATCCTGCTCTTTCATCCTACATCATCGTGCATCATCTTGCATCACCGTGCATCATCGTGCATCATCGTGCATCATCGTGCATCATCCTGCATCATCCTGCATCATCCTGCATCATCCTGCATCATCCTGCATCATCCTGCATCATCCTGCATCATCCTGCATCATCCTGCATCATCCTGCACCATCCTGCATCATCCTGCATCATCCTGCATCATCCTGCATCAGTCTGCGTTATCCTCCATCATCCTGCTTCATACTGGCCCATCCTGACTCATGCTGTCCAATCTTGGCATATCATGAACAAAAGAAATAAAAAGAAATAAAAAGAAATAAAAGGAAATAGAAATACATAAAGAAATGTATAAAAAAATAACAAATAAATAAATACAACGCATCCTGCTCTTTCATCCTACATCATCGTGCATCATCCTGCATCATCGTGCATCATCCTGCATCATCCTGCATCATCCTGCATCATCGTGCATCATCGTGCATCATCCTGCATCATCCTGCATCATCCTGCATCATCCTGCACCATCCTGCATCATCCTGCATCATCCTGCATCATCCTACATCAGTCTGCGTCGTCCTGCATCATCCTGCATCAGTCTGCGTTATCCTCCATCATCCTGCTTCATACTGGCCCATCCTGACTCATGCTGTCCAATCTTGGCATATCATGAACAAAAGAAATAAATAAATAAAAAGAAATAAAAGGAAATAGAAATACATAAAGAAATGTATAAAAAAATAACAAATAAATAAATACAACGCATCCTGCTCTTTCATCCTACATCATCGTGCATCATCCTGCATCACCGTGCATCATCGTGCATCATCCTGCATCATCGTGCATCATCCTGCATCATCCTGCATCATCCTGCATCATCCTGCATCATCCTGAATCATCCTGCATCATCCTGCATCATCCTGCATCATCCTGCATCATCTTGCATCATCCTGCATCATCCTGCATCAGTCTGCGTCATCCTGCATCATCCTGCATCAGTCTGCGTTATCCTCCATCATCCTGCTTCACACTGGCCCATCCTGACTCATGCTGTTCAATCTTGGCATATCATAAACAAAAGAAATAAATAAATAAAAAGAAATAGAAGGAAATAGAAATACATAAAGAAATGTATAAAAAAATATCAAATAAATAAATACAACGCATCCTGCACTTTCATCCTACATCATCGTGCATCATCTTGCATCACCGTGCATCATCGTGCATCATCGTGCATCATCGTGCATCATCCTGCATCATCCTGCATCATCCTGCATTATCCTGCATCATCCTGCATCATCCTGCATCATCCTGCATCATCCTGCATCATCCTGCACCATCCTGCATCATCCTGCATCATCCTGCATCATCCTACATCAGTCTGCGTCATCCTGCATCATCCTGCATCAGTCTGCGTTATCCTCCATCATCCTGCTTCATACTGGCCCATCCTGACTCATGCTGTCCAATCTTGGCATATCATGAACAAAATAAATAAAAAGAAATAAAAAGAAATAAAAGGAAATAGAAATACATAAAGAAATGTATAAAAAAATAACAAATAAATAAATACAACGCATCCTGCTCTTTCATCCTACATCATCGTGCATCATCTTGCATCACCGTGCATCATCGTGCATCATCGTGCATCATCCTGCATCATCCTGCATCATCCTGCATCATCCTGCATCATCCTGCATCATCCTGCATCATCCTGCATCATCCTGCATCATCCTGCATCATCCTGCACCATCCTGCATCATCCTGCATCATCCTGCATCATCCTGCATCAGTCTGCGTTATCCTCCATCATCCTGCTTCATACTGGCCCATCCTGACTCATGCTGTCCAATCTTGGCATATCATGAACAAAATAAATAAAAATAAATAAAAAGAAATAAAAGGAAATAGAAATACATAAAGAAATGTATAAAAAAATAACAAATAAATAAATACAACGCATCCTGCTCTTTCATCCTACATCATCGTGCATCATCCTGCATCACCGTGCATCATCGTGCATCATCGTGCATCATCCTGCATCATCCTGCGTCATCCTGCGTCATCCTGCATCATTCTGCATCATCCTGCATCATCCTGCATCATCCTGCATCATCCTGCATCATCCTGCATCATCCTGCATCATCCTGCATTATCCTGCATCATCTTGCATCATCCTGCATCATCCTGCATCAGTCTGCGTCATCCTGCATCATCCTGCATCAGTCTGCTTTATCCTCCATCATCCTGCTTCACACTGGCCCATCCTGACTCATGCTGTTCAATCTTGGCATATCATAAACAAAAGAAATAAATAAATAAAAAGAAAGAGAAGGAAATAGAAATACATAAAGAAATGTATAAAAAAATAACAAATAAATAAATACAACGCATCCTGCTCTTCCATCCTACATCATCGTGCATCATCCTGCATCACCGTGCATCATCGTGCATCATCGTGCATCGTCCTCCATCATCATGCATCATCCTGCATCATCCTGCATCATCCTGCATCCTGAATCATCCTGCATCATCCTGCATCATCCTGCAACACCGTGCATCATCGTGCATCACCGTGCATCATTGTGCATCATCGTGCATCATCGTGCATCATCCTGCATCATCCTGCATCATCCTGCATCATCCTGCATCATCCTGCATCATCCTGCATTATCCTGCATCATCTTGCATCATCCTGCATCATCCTGCATCATCCTGCATCAGTCTGCATCATCCTGCATCAGTCTGCGTTATCCTCCATCATTCTGCTTCACACTGGCCCATCCTGACTCATGCTGTTCAATCTTGGCATATCATAAACAAAATAAATAAATAAATAAAAAGAAAGAGAAGGAAATAGAAATACATAAAGAAATGTATCAAAAAATAACAAATAAATAAATACAACGCATCCTGCTCTTCCATCCTACATCATCGTGCATCATCCTGCATCACCGTGCATCATCGTGCATCGTCCTCCATCATCATGCATCATCCTGCATCATCCTGCATCATCGTGCATCATCCTGCATCATCCTGCATCCTGCATCATCGTGCATCATCCTGCATCATCCTGCATCATCCTGCATCATCCTGAATCATCCTGCATCATCCTGCATCACCGTGCATCATCCTGCATCAGTCTGCGTCATCCTGCATCATCCTGCATCAGTCTGCGTTATCCTCCATTATCCTGCTTCATACTGGCCCATCCTGACTCATGCTGTCCAATCTTGGCATATCATGAACAAAATAAATAAATAAATAAAAAGAAATAAAAGGAAATAGAAATACATAAAGAAATGTATAAAAAAATAACAAATAAATAAATACAACGCATCCTGCTCTTTCATCCTACATCAACGTGCATCATCCTGCATCACCGTGCATCATCGTGCATCATCGTGCATCGTCCTCAATCATCCTGCATCATCCTGCATCATCCTGCATCATCCTGCATCATCCTGCATCATCCTGCATCATCCTGCATCATCCTGCATCCTGCATCATCCTGCATCATCCTGCATCATCCTGTATCCTGCATCATCCTGCATCATCCTGCATCATCTTGCATCATCCTGCATCATCCTGCATCATCCTGCATCATCCTGCATCAGTCTGCGTCATCCTGCATCATCCTGCATCAGTCTGCGTTATCCTCCATCATCCTGCTTCACACTGGCCCATCCTGACTCATGCTGTCCAATCTTGGCATATCATGAACAAAAGAAATAAATAAATAAAAAGAAATAAAAGGAAATAGAAATACATAAAGAAATGTATAAAAAAATAACAAATAAATAAATACAACGCATCCTGCTCTTCCATCCTACATCATCGTGCATCATCCTGCATCACCGTGCATCATCGTGCATCATCGTGCATCGTCCTCCATCATCATGCATCATCCTGCATCATCCTGCATCATCGTGCATCATCCTGCATCATCCTGCATCCTCCATCATCCTGCATCATCCTGCATCATCTTGCATCATCCTGAATCATCCTGCATCATCCTGCATCATCCTGCATCATCCTGCATCATCCTGAATCATCCTGCATCATCCTGCATCACCGTGCATCATCCTGCATCAGTCTGCGTCATCCTGCATCATCCTGCATCAGTCTGCGTTATCCTCCATCATCCTGCTTCATACTGGCCCATCCTGACTCATGCTGTCCAATCTTGGCATATCATGAACAAAAGAAATAAATAAATAAAAATAAATAAAAGGAAATAGAAATACATAAAGAAATGTATAAAAAAATAACAAATAAATAAATACAACGCATCCTGCTCTTTCATCCTACATCAACGTGCATCATCCTGCATCACCGTGCATCATCGTGCATCGTCCTCAATCATCCTGCATCATCCTGCATCATCCTGCATCATCCTGCATCATCCTGCATCATCCTGAATCATCCTGCATCATCCTGCATCATCCTGCATCATCCTGCATCATCTTGCATCATCCTGCATCATCCTGCATCAGTCTGCGTCATCCTGCATCATCCTGCATCAGTCTGCGTTATCCTCCATCATCCTGCTTCACACTGGCCCATCCTGACTCATGCTGTTCAATCTTGGCATATCATAAACAAAAGAAATAAATAAATAAAAAGAAATAGAAGGAAATAGAAATACATAAAGAAATGTATAAAAAAATAACAAATAAATAAATACAACGCATCCTGCACTTTCATCCTACATCATCGTGCATCATCTTGCATCACCGTGCATCATCGTGCATCATCGTGCATCATCGTGCATCATCCTGCATCATCCTGCATCATCCTGCATCATCCTGCATCATCCTGCATCATCCTGCATCATCCTGCATCATCCTGCACCATCCTGCATCATCCTGCATCATCCTGCATCATCCTACATCAGTCTGCGTCATCCTGCATCATCCTGCATCAGTCTGCGTTATCCTCCATCATCCTGCTTCATACTGGCCCATCCTGACTCATGCTGACCAATCTTGGCAGATCATGAACAAAAGAAATAAAAATAAATAAAAAGAAATAAAAGGAAATAGAAATACATAAAGAAATGTATAAAAAAATAACAAATAAATAAATACAACGCATCCTGCTCTTTCATCCTACATCATCGTGCATCATCTTGCATCACCGTGCATCATCGTGCATCATCGTGCATCATCGTGCATCATCCTGCATCATCCTGCATCATCCTGCATCATCCTGCATCATCCTGCATCATCCTGCATCATCCTGCATCATCCTGCATCATCCTGCATCATCCTGCACCATCCTGCATCATCCTGCATCATCCTGCATCATCCTGCATCAGTCTGCGTTATCCTCCATCATCCTGCTTCATACTGGCCCATCCTGACTCATGCTGTCCAATCTTGGCATATCATGAACAAAAGAAATAAAAAGAAATAAAAAGAAATAAAAGGAAATAGAAATACATAAAGAAATGTATAAAAAAATAACAAATAAATAAATACAACGCATCCTGCTCTTTCATCCTACATCATCGTGCATCATCCTGCATCATCGTGCATCATCCTGCATCATCCTGCATCATCCTGCATCATCGTGCATCATCGTGCATCATCCTGCATCATCCTGCATCATCCTGCATCATCCTGCACCATCCTGCATCATCCTGCATCATCCTGCATCATCCTACATCAGTCTGCGTCGTCCTGCATCATCCTGCATCAGTCTGCGTTATCCTCCATCATCCTGCTTCATACTGGCCCATCCTGACTCATGCTGTCCAATCTTGGCATATCATGAACAAAAGAAATAAATAAATAAAAAGAAATAAAAGGAAATAGAAATACATAAAGAAATGTATAAAAAAATAACAAATAAATAAATACAACGCATCCTGCTCTTTCATCCTACATCACCGTGCATCATCGTGCATCATCGTACATCATCGTGCATCATCCTGCATCATCCTGCATCATCCTGCATCATCCTGCATCATCCTGCATCATCCTGCATCATCCTGCATCATCCTGCATCATCCTGCATCATCCTGCATCATCCTGCTTCATCCTGCATTATCCTGCATCATCTTGCATCATCCTGCATCATCCTGCATCAGTCTGCGTCATCCTGCATCATCCTGCATCAGTCTGCGTTATCCTCCATCATCCTGCTTCACACTGGCCCATCCTGACTCATGCTGTCCAATCTTGGCATATCATGAACAAAATAAATAAAAATAAATAAAAATAAATAAAAGGAAATAGAAATACATAAAGAAATGTATAAAAAAATAACAAATAAATAAATACAACGCATCCTGCTCTTTCATCCTACATCATCGTGCATCATCCTGCATCATCGTGCATCATCCTGCATCATCCTGCATCATCCTGCATCATCGTGCATCATCGTGCATCATCCTGCATCATCCTGCATCATCCTGCATCATCCTGCACCATCCTGCATCATCCTGCATCATCCTGCATCATCCTACATCAGTCTGCGTCGTCCTGCATCATCCTGCATCAGTCTGCGTTATCCTCCATCATCCTGCTTCATACTGGCCCATCCTGACTCATGCTGTCCAATCTTGGCATATCATGAACAAAAGAAATAAATAAATAAAAAGAAATAAAAGGAAATAGAAATACATAAAGAAATGTATAAAAAAATAACAAATAAATAAATACAACGCATCCTGCTCTTTCATCCTACATCACCGTGCATCATCGTGCATCATCGTGCATCATCGTGCATCATCCTGCATCATCCTGCATCATCCTGCATCATCCTGCATCATCCTGCATCATCCTGCATCATCCTGCATCATCCTGCATCATCCTGCATCATCCTGCATTATCCTGCATCATCTTGCATCATCCTGCATCATCCTGCATCAGTCTGCGTCATCCTGCATCATCCTGCATCAGTCTGCGTTATCCTCCATCATCCTGCTTCACACTGGCCCATCCTGACTCATGCTGTTCAATCTTGGCATATCATAAACAAAAGAAATAAATAAATAAAAAGAAAGAGAAGGAAATAGAAATACATAAAGAAATGTATAAAAAAATAACAAATAAATAAATACAACGCATCCTGCTCTTCCATCCTACATCATCGTGCATCATCCTGCATCACCGTGCATCATCGTGCATCATCGTGCATCGTCCTCCATCATCATGCATCATCCTGCATCATCCTGCATCATCGTGCATCATCCTGTATCATCCTGCATCCTCCATCATCCTGCATCATCCTGCATCATCTTGCATCATCCTGAATCATCCTGCATCATCCTGCATCATCCTGCATCATCCTGCATCATCCTGAATCATCCTGCATCATCCTGCATCACCGTGCATCATCCTGCATCAGTCTGCGTCATCCTGCATCATCCTGCATCAGTCTGCGTTATCCTCCATCATCCTGCTTCATACTGGCCCATCCTGACTCATGCTGTCCAATCTTGGCATATCATGAACAAAAGAAATAAATAAATAAAAATAAATAAAAGGAAATAGAAATACATAACGAAATGTATAAAAAAATAACAAATAAATAAATACAACGCATCCTGCTCTTTCATCCTACATCAACGTGCATCATCCTGCATCACCGTGCATCATCGTGCATCGTCCTCAATCATCCTGCATCATCCTGCATCATCCTGCATCATCCTGCATCATCCTGCATCATCCTGAATCATCCTGCAGCATCCTGCATCATCCTGCATCATCCTGCATCATCCTGCATCCTGCATCATCCTGCATCATCCTGCATCATCTTGTATCCTGCATCATCCTGCATCATCCTGCATCATCCTGCATCATCTTGCATCATCCTGCATCATCCTGCATCATCCTGCATCATCCTGCATCAGTCTGCGTCATCCTGCGTCATCCTGCATCAGTCTGCGTTATCCTCCATCATCCTGCTTCACACTGGCCCATCCTGACTCATGCTGTTCAATCTTGGCATATCATGAACAAAAGAAATAAATAAATAAAAAGAAATAAAAGGAAATAGAAATACATAAAGAAATGTATAAAAAAATAACAAATAAATAAATACAACGCATCCTGCTCTTTCATCCTACATCATCGTGCATCATCCTGCATCACCGTGCATCATCGTGCATCATCCTGCATCATCGTGCATCATCCTGCATCATCCTGCATCATCCTGCATCATCCTGCATCATCCTGCATCATCCTGCATCATCCTGCATCATCCTGCATCATCCTGCACCATCCTGCATCATCCTGCATCATCCTGCATCATCCTGCATCAGTCTGCGTTATCCTCCATCATCCTGCTTCATACTGGCCCATCCTGACTCATGCTGTCCAATCTTGGCATATCATGAACAAAATAAATAAAAATAAATAAAAAGAAATAAAAGGAAATAGAAATACATAAAGAAATGTATAAAAAAATAACAAATAAATAAATACAACGCATCCTGCTCTTTCATCCTACATCATCGTGCATCATCCTGCATCACCGTGCATCATCGTGCATCATCGTGCATCATCCTGCATCATCCTGCGTCATCCTGCGTCATCCTGCATCATTCTGCATCATCCTGCATCATCCTGCATCATCCTGCATCATCCTGCATCATCCTGCATCATCCTGCATCATCCTGCATTATCCTGCATCATCTTGCATCATCCTGCATCATCCTGCATCAGTCTGCGTCATCCTGCATCATCCTGCATCAGTCTGCTTTATCCTCCATCATCCTGCTTCACACTGGCCCATCCTGACTCATGCTGTTCAATCTTGGCATATCATAAACAAAAGAAATAAATAAATAAAAAGAAAGAGAAGGAAATAGAAATACATAAAGAAATGTATAAAAAAATAACAAATAAATAAATACAACGCATCCTGCTCTTCCATCCTACATCATCGTGCATCATCCTGCATCACCGTGCATCATCGTGCATCATCGTGCATCGTCCTCCATCATCATGCATCATCCTGCATCATCCTGCATCATCCTGCATCCTGAATCATCCTGCATCATCCTGCATCATCCTGCAACACCGTGCATCATCGTGCATCACCGTGCATCATTGTGCATCATCGTGCATCATCGTGCATCATCCTGCATCATCCTGCATCATCCTGCATCATCCTGCATCATCCTGCATCATCCTGCATTATCCTGCATCATCTTGCATCATCCTGCATCATCCTGCATCATCCTGCATCAGTCTGCATCATCCTGCATCAGTCTGCGTTATCCTCCATCATTCTGCTTCACACTGGCCCATCCTGACTCATGCTGTTCAATCTTGGCATATCATAAACAAAAGAAATAAATAAATAAAAAGAAAGAGAAGGAAATAGAAATACATAAAGAAATGTATCAAAAAATAACAAATAAATAAATACAACGCATCCTGCTCTTCCATCCTACATCATCGTGCATCATCCTGCATCACCGTGCATCATCGTGCATCGTCCTCCATCATCATGCATCATCCTGCATCATCCTGCATCATCGTGCATCATCCTGCATCATCCTGCATCCTGCATCATCGTGCATCATCCTGCATCATCCTGCATCATCCTGCATCATCCTGAATCATCCTGCATCATCCTGCATCACCGTGCATCATCCTGCATCAGTCTGCGTCATCCTGCATCATCCTGCATCAGTCTGCGTTATCCTCCATTATCCTGCTTCATACTGGCCCATCCTGACTCATGCTGTCCAATCTTGGCATATCATGAACAAAATAAATAAATAAATAAAAAGAAATAAAAGGAAATAGAAATACATAAAGAAATGTATAAAAAAATAACAAATAAATAAATACAACGCATCCTGCTCTTTCATCCTACATCAACGTGCATCATCCTGCATCACCGTGCATCATCGTGCATCATCGTGCATCATCGTGCATCATCCTGCGTCATCCTGCGTCATCCTGCATCATTCTGCATCATCCTGCATCATCCTGCATCATCCTGCATCATCCTGCATCATCCTGCATCATCCTGCATCATCCTGCATTATCCTGCATCATCTTGCATCATCCTGCATCATCCTGCATCAGTCTGCGTCATCCTGCATCATCCTGCATCAGTCTGCGTTATCCTCCATCATCCTGCTTCACACTGGCCCATCCTGACTCATGCTGTTCAATCTTGGCATATCATAAACAAAAGAAATAAATAAATAAAAAGAAAGAGAAGGAAATAGAAATACATAAAGAAATGTATAAAAAAATAACAAATAAATAAATACAACGCATCCTGCTCTTCCATCCTACATCATCGTGCATCATCCTGCATCACCGTGCATCATCGTGCATCATCGTGCATCGTCCTCCATCATCATGCATCATCCTGCATCATCCTGCATCATCCTGCATCATCCTGCATCATCCTGCATCCTGCATCATCCTGCATCATCTTGCATCATCTTGCATCATCCTGAATCATCCTGCATCATCCTGCATCATCCTGCATCATCCTGCAACACCGTGCATCATCGTGCATCACCGTGCATCATTGTGCATCATCGTGCATCATCGTGCATCATCCTGCATCATCCTGCATCATCCTGCATCATCCTGCATCATCCTGCATCATCCTGCATTATCCTGCATCATCTTGCATCATCCTGCATCATCCTGCATCATCCTGCATCAGTCTGCATCATCCTGCATCAGTCTGCGTTATCCTCCATCATTCTGCTTCACACTGGCCCATCCTGACTCATGCTGTTCAATCTTGGCATATCATAAACAAAAGAAATAAATAAATAAAAAGAAAGAGAAGGAAATAGAAATACATAAAGAAATGTATCAAAAAATAACAAATAAATAAATACAACGCATCCTGCTCTTCCATCCTACATCATCGTGCATCATCCTGCATCACCGTGCATCATCGTGCATCGTCCTCCATCATCATGCATCATCCTGCATCATCCTGCATCATCGTGCATCATCCTGCATCATCCTGCATCCTGCATCATCCTGCATCATCCTGCATCATCTTGCATCATCCTGAATCATCCTGCATCATCCTGCATCATCCAGCATCATCCTGCAACACCGTGCATCATCGTGCATCACCGTGCATCATTGTGCATCATCGTGCATCATCGTGCATCATCCTGCATCATCCTGCATCATCCTGCATCATCCTGAATCATCCTGCATCATCCTGCATCACCGTGCATCATCCTGCATCAGTCTGCGTCATCCTGCATCATCCTGCATCAGTCTGCGTTATCCTCCATTATCCTGCTTCATACTGGCCCATCCTGACTCATGCTGTCCAATCTTGGCATATCATGAACAAAAGAAATAAATAAATAAAAAGAAATAAAAGGAAATAGAAATACATAAAGAAATGTATAAAAAAATAACAAATAAATAAATACAACGCATCCTGCTCTTTCATCCTACATCAACGTGCATCATCCTGCATCACCGTGCATCATCGTGCATCATCGTGCATCGTCCTCAATCATCCTGCATCATCCTGCATCATCCTGCATCATCCTGCATCATCCTGCATCATCCTGCATCATCCTGCATCATCCTGCATCATCCTGCATCCTGCATCATCCTGCATCATCCTGCATCATCCTGTATCCTGCATCATCCTGCATCATCCTGCATCATCCTGCATCATCTTGCATCATCCTGCATCATCCTGCATCATCCTGCATCATCCTGCATCAGTCTGCGTCATCCTGCATCATCCTGCATCAGTCTGCGTTATCCTCCATCATCCTGCTTCACACTGGCCCATCCTGACTCATTCTGTCCAATCTTGGCATATCATGAACAAAAGAAATAAATAAATAAAAAGAAATAAAAGGAAATAGAAATACATAAAGAAATGTATAAAAAAATAACAAATAAATAAATACAACGCTTCCTGCTCTTTCATCCTACATCATCGTGCATCATCCTGCATCACCGTGCATCATCGTGCATCATCGTGCATCATCCTGCATCATCCTGCATCATCCTGCATCATCGTGCATCATCCTGCATCATCCTGCATCATCCTGCATCATGCTGCACCATCCTGCATCATCCTGCATCATCCTGCATCATCCTACATCAGTCTGCGTCATCCTGCATCATCCTGCATCAGTCTGCGTTATCCTCCATCATCCTGCTTCATACTGGCCCATCCTGACTCATGCTGTCCAATCTTGGCATATCATGAACAAAAGAAATAAATAAATAAAAAGAAATAAAAGGAAATAGAAATACATAAAGAAATGTATAAAAAACAACAAATAAATAAATACAACGCATCCTGCTCTTTCATCCTACATCATCGTGCTTCATCCTGCATCACCGTGCATCATCGTGCATCATCGTGCATCATCGTGCATCATCGTGCATCATCCTGCATCATCCTGCATCATCCTGCATCATCCTGCATCATCCTGCATCATCCTGCATCATCCTGCATCATCCTGAATCATCCTGCATCATCCTGCATCACCGTGCATCATCCTGCATCAGTCTGCGTCATCCTGCATCATCCTGCATCAGTCTGCGTTATCCTCCATCATCCTGCTTCATACTGGCCCATCCTGACTCATGCTGTCCAATCTTGGCATATCATGAACAAAAGAAATAAATAAATAAAAATAAATAAAATGAAATAGAAATACATAAAGAAATGTATAAAAAAATAACAAATAAATAAATACAACGCATCCTGCTCTTTCATCCTACATCAACGTGCATCATCCTGCATCACCGTGCATCATCGTGCATCGTCCTCAATCATCCTGCATCATCCTGCTTCATCCTGCATCATCCTGCATCATCCTGCATCATCCTGCATCATCCTGCATCATCCTGCATCATCCTGCATCATCCTGCACCCTGCATCATCCTGCATCATCCTGCATCATCCTGTATCCTGCATCATCCTGCATCATCCTGCATCATCCTGCATCATCTTGCATCATCCTGCATCATCCTGCATCATCCTGCATCATCCTGCATCAGTCTGCGTCATCCTGCGTCATCCTGCATCAGTCTACGTTATCCTCCATCATCCTGCTTCACACTGGCCCATCCTGACTCATGCTGTCCAATCTTGGCATATCATGAACAAAAGAAATAAATAAATAAAAAGAAATAAAAGGAAATAGAAATACATAAAGAAATGTATAAAAAAATAACAAATAAATAAATACAACGCATCCTGCTCTTTCATCCTACATCATCGTGCATCATCCTGCATCACCGTGCATCATCGTGCATCATCGTGCATCATCGTGCATCATCCTGCATCATCCTGCATCATCCTGCATCATCCTGCATCATCCTGAATCATCCTGCATCATCCTGCATCATCCTGCATCATCCTGCATCATCTTGCATCATCCTGCATCATCCTGCATCAGTCTGCGTCATCCTGCATCATCCTGCTTCAGTCTGCGTTATCCTCCATCATCCTGCTTCACACTGGCCCATCCTGACTCATGCTGTTCAATCTTGGCATATCATAAACAAAAGAAATAAATAAATAAAAAGAAATAGAAGGAAATAGAAATACATAAAGAAATGTATAAAAAAATAACAAATAAATAAATACAACGCATCCTGCACTTTCATCCTACATCATCGTGCATCATCTTGCATCACCGTGCATCATCGTGCATCATCGTGCATCATCCTGCATCATCCTGCATCATTCTGCATCATCCTGCATCATCCTGCATCATCCTGCATCATCCTGCATCATCCTGCATCATCCTGCATCATCCTGCACCATCCTGCATCATCCTGCATCATCCTGCATCATCCTACATCAGTCTGCGTCATCCTGCATCATCCTGCATCAGTCTGCGTTATCCTCCATCATCCTGCTTCATACTGGCCCATCCTGACTCATGCTGTCCAATCTTGGCATATCATGAACAAAATAAATAAAAATAAATAAAAAGAAATAAAAGGAAATAGAAATACATAAAGAAATGTATAAAAAAATAACAAATAAATAAATACAACGCATCCTGCTCTTTCATCCTACATCAACGTGCATCATCCTGCATCACCGTGCATCATCGTGCATCGTCCTCAATCATCCTGCATCATCCTGCATCATCCTGCATCATCCTGCATCATCCTGCATCATCCTGCATCATCCTGCATCATCCTGCATCATCCTGCATCATCCTGCATCATCCTGAATCATCCTGCATCATCCTGCATCACCGTGCATCATCCTGCATCAGTCTGCGTCATCCTGCATCATCCTGCATCAGTCTGCGTTATCCTCCATCATCCTGCTTCATACTGGCCCATCCTGACTCATGCTGTCCAATCTTGGCATATCATGAACAAAAGAAATAAATAAATAAAAATAAATAAAAGGAAATAGAAATACATAAAGAAATGTATAAAAAACAACAAATAAATAAATACAACGCATCCTGCTCTTTCATCCTACATCATCGTGCTTCATCCTGCATCACCGTGCATCATCGTGCATCATCGTGCATCATCGTGCATCATCCTGCATCATCCTGCATCATCCTGCATCATCCTGCATCATCCTGCATCATCCTGCATCATCCTGCATCATCCTGAATCATCCTGCATCATCCTGCATCACCGTGCATCATCCTGCATCAGTCTGCGTCATCCTGCATCATCCTGCATCAGTCTGCGTTATCCTCCATCATCCTGCTTCATACTGGCCCATCCTGACTCATGCTGTCCAATCTTGGCATATCATGAACAAAAGAAATAAATAAATAAAAATAAATAAAAGGAAATAGAAATACATAAAGAAATGTATAAAAAAATAACAAATAAATAAATACAACGCATCCTGCTCTTTCATCCTACATCAACGTGCATCATCCTGCATCACCGTGCATCATCGTGCATCGTCCTCAATCATCCTGCATCATCCTGCATCATCCTGCATCATCCTGCATCATCCTGCATCATCCTGCATCATCCTGCATCATCCTGCATCATCCTGCATCATCCTGCATCCTGCATCATCCTGCATCATCCTGCATCATCCTGTATCCTGCATCATCCTGCATCATCCTGCATCATCCTGCATCATCTTGCATCATCCTGCATCATCCTGCATCATCCTGCATCATCCTGCATCAGTCTGCGTCATCCTGCGTCATCCTGCATCAGTCTACGTTATCCTCCATCATCCTGCTTCACACTGGCCCATCCTGACTCATGCTGTCCAATCTTGGCATATCATGAACAAAAGAAATAAATAAATAAAAAGAAATAAAAGGAAATAGAAATACATAAAGAAATGTACAAAAAAATAACAAATAAATAAATACAACGCATCCTGCTCTTTCATCCTACATCATCGTGCATCATCCTGCATCACCGTGCATCATCGTGCATCATCGTGCATCATCGTGCATCATCCTGCATCATCCTGCATCATCCTGCATCATCCTGCATCATCCTGAATCATCCTGCATCATCCTGCATCATCCTGCATCATCCTGCATCATCCTGCATCATCTTGCATCATCCTGCATAATCCTGCATCAGTCTGCGTCATCCTGCATCATCCTGCTTCAGTCTGCGTTATCCTCCATCATCCTGCTTCACACTGGCCCATCCTGACTCATGCTGTTCAATCTTGGCATATCATAAACAAAAGAAATAAATAAATAAAAAGAAATAGAAGGAAATAGAAATACATAAAGAAATGTATAAAAAAATAACAAATAAATAAATACAACGCATCCTGCACTTTCATCCTACATCATCGTGCATCATCTTGCATCACCGTGCATCATCGTGCATCATCGTGCATCATCCTGCATCATCCTGCATCATTCTGCATCATCCTGCATCATCCTGCATCATCCTGCATCATCCTGCATCATCCTGCATCATCCTGCATCATCCTGCATCATCCTGCACCATCCTGCATCATCCTGCATCATCCTGCATCATCCTACATCAGTCTGCGTCATCCTGCATCATCCTGCATCAGTCTGCGTTATCCTCCATCATCCTGCTTCATACTGGCCCATCCTGACTCATGCTGTCCAATCTTGGCATATCATGAACAAAATAAATAAAAATAAATAAAAAGAAATAAAAGGAAATAGAAATACATAAAGAAATGTATAAAAAAATAACAAATAAATAAATACAACGCATCCTGCTCTTTCATCCTACATCAACGTGCATCATCCTGCATCACCGTGCATCATCGTGCATCGTCCTCAATCATCCTGCATCATCCTGCATCATCCTGCATCATCCTGCATCATCCTGCATCATCCTGCATCATCCTGCATCATCCTGCATCATCCTGCATCATCCTGCATCATCCTGAATCATCCTGCATCAACCTGCATCACCGTGCATCATCCTGCATCAGTCTGCGTCATCCTGCATCATCCTGCATCAGTCTGCGTTATCCTCCATCATCCTGCTTCATACTGGCCCATCCTGACTCATGCTGTCCAATCTTGGCATATCATGAACAAAAGAAATAAATAAATAAAAAGAAATAAAAGGAAATAGAAATACATAAAGAAATGTATAAAAAACAACAAATAAATAAATACAACGCATCCTGCTCTTTCATCCTACATCATCGTGCTTCATCCTGCATCACCGTGCATCATCGTGCATCATCGTGCATCATCGTGCATCATCCTGCATCATCCTGCATCATCCTGCATCATCCTGCATCATCCTGCATCATCCTGCATCATCCTGCATCATCCTGCATCATCCTGAATCATCCTGCATCATCCTGCATCACCGTGCATCATCCTGCATCAGTCTGCGTCATCCTGCATCATCCTGCATCAGTCTGCGTTATCCTCCATCATCCTGCTTCATACTGGCCCATCCTGACTCATGCTGTCCAATCTTGGCATATCATGAACAAAAGAAATAAATAAATAAAAATAAATAAAAGGAAATAGAAATACATAAAGAAATGTATAAAAAAATAACAAATAAATAAATACAACGCATCCTGCTCTTTCATCCTACATCAACGTGCATCATCCTGCATCACCGTGCATCATCGTGCATCATCGTGCATCATCCTGCATCATCCTGCGTCATCCTGCGTCATCCTGCATCATTCTGCATCATCCTGCATCATCCTGCATCATCCTGCATCATCCTGCATCATCCTGCATCATCCTGCATCATCCTGCATTATCCTGCATCATCTTGCATCATCCTGCATCATCCTGCATCAGTCTGCGTCATCCTGCATCATCCTGCATCAGTCTGCGTTATCCTCCATCATCCTGCTTCACACTGGCCCATCCTGACTCATGCTGTTCAATCTTGGCATACCATAAACAAAAGAAATAAATAAATAAAAAGAAAGAGAAGGAAATAGAAATACATAAAGAAATGTATAAAAAAATAACAAATAAATAAATACAACGCATCCTGCTCTTCCATCCTACATCATCGTGCATCATCCTGCATCACCGTGCATCATCGTGCATCATCGTGCATCGTCCTCCATCATCATGCATCATCCTGCATCATCCTGCATCATCCTGCATCATCCTGCATCATCCTGCATCCTGCATCATCCTGCATCATCTTGCATCATCTTGCATCATCCTGAATCATCCTGCATCATCCTGCATCATCCTGCATCATCCTGCAACACCGTGCATCATCGTGCATCACCGTGCATCATTGTGCATCATCGTGCATCATCGTGCATCATGCTGCATCATCCTGCATCATCCTGCATCATCCTGCATCATCCTGCATCATCCTGCATTATCCTGCATCATCTTGCATCATCCTGCATCATCCTGCATCATCCTGCATCAGTCTGCATCATCCTGCATCAGTCTGCGTTATCCTCCATCATTCTGCTTCACACTGGCCCATCCTGACTCATGCTGTTCAATCTTGGCATATCATGAACAAAATAAATAAAAAGAAATAAAAAGAAATAAAAGGAAATAGAAATACATAAAGAAATGTATAAAAAAATAACAAATAAATAAATACAACGCATCCTGCTCTTTCATCCTACATCAACGTGCATCATCCTGCATCACCGTGCATCATCGTGCATCGTCCTCAATCATCCTGCATCATCCTGCATCATCCTGCATCATCCTGCATCATCCTGCATCATCCTGCATCATCCTGCATCATCCTGCATCATCCTGCATCATCCTGCATCATCCTGAATCATCCTGCATCATCCTGCATCACCGTGCATCATCCTGCATCAGTCTGCGTCATCCTGCATCATCCTGCATCAGTCTGCGTTATCCTCCATCATCCTGCTTCATACTGGCCCATCCTGACTCATGCTGTCCAATCTTGGCATATCATGAACAAAAGAAATAAATAAATAAAAGAAATAAAAGGAAATAGAAATACATAAAGAAATGTATAAAAAAATAACAAATAAATAAATACAACGCATCCTGCTCTTTCATCCTACATCATCGTGCATCATCCTGCATCACCGTGCATCATCGTGCATCATCGTGCATCATCGTGCATCATCCTGCATCATCCTGCATCATCCTGCATCATCCTGCATCATCCTGAATCATCCTGCATCATCCTGCATAATCCTGCATCATCCTGCATCATCTTGCATCATCCTGCATCATCCTGCATCAGTCTGCGTCATCCTGCATCATCCTGCTTCAGTCTGCGTTATCCTCCATCATCCTGCTTCACACTGGCCCATCCTGACTCATGCTGTTCAATCTTGGCATATCATAAACAAAAGAAATAAATAAATAAAAAGAAATAGAAGGAAATAGAAATACATAAAGAAATGTATAAAAAAATAACAAATAAATAAATACAACGCATCCTGCACTTTCATCCTACATCATCGTGCATCATCTTGCATCACCGTGCATCATCGTGCATCATCGTGCATCATCCTGCATCATCCTGCATCATTCTGCATCATCCTGCATCATCCTGCATCATCCTGCATCATCCTGCATCATCCTGCATCATCCTGCATCATCCTGCACCATCCTGCATCATCCTGCATCATCCTGCATCATCCTACATCAGTCTGCGTCATCCTGCATCATCCTGCATCAGTCTGCGTTATCCTCCATCATCCTGCTTCATACTGGCCCATCCTGACTCATGCTGTCCAATCTTGGCATATCATGAACAAAATAAATAAAAATAAATAAAAAGAAATAAAAGGAAATAGAAATACATAAAGAAATGTATAAAAAAATAACAAATAAATAAATACAACGCATCCTGCTCTTTCATCCTACATCAACGTGCATCATCCTGCATCACCGTGCATCATCGTGCATCGTCCTCAATCATCCTGCATCATCCTGCATCATCCTGCATCATCCTGCATCATCCTGCATCATCCTGCATCATCCTGCATCATCCTGCATCATCCTGCATCATCCTGAATCATCCTGCATCATCCTGCATCACCGTGCATCATCCTGCATCAGTCTGCGTCATCCTGCATCATCCTGCATCAGTCTGCGTTATCCTCCATCATCCTGCTTCATACTGGCCCATCCTGACTCATGCTGTCCAATCTTGGCATATCATGAACAAAAGAAATAAATAAATAAAAATAAATAAAAGGAAATAGAAATACATAAAGAAATGTATAAAAAACAACAAATAAATAAATACAACGCATCCTGCTCTTTCATCCTACATCATCGTGCTTCATCCTGCATCACCGTGCATCATCGTGCATCATCGTGCATCATCGTGCATCATCCTGCATCATCCTGCATCATCCTGCATCATCCTGCATCATCCTGCATCATCCTGCATCATCCTGCATCATCCTGCATCATCCTGAATCATCCTGCATCATCCTGCATCACCGTGCATCATCCTGCATCAGTCTGCGTCATCCTGCATCATCCTGCATCAGTCTGCGTTATCCTCCATCATCCTGCTTCATACTGGCCCATCCTGACTCATGCTGTCCAATCTTGGCATATCATGAACAAAATAAATAAATAAATAAAAATAAATAAAAGGAAATAGAAATACATAAAGAAATGTATAAAAAAATAACAAATAAATAAATACAACGCATCCTGCTCTTTCATCCTACATCAACGTGCATCATCCTGCATCACCGTGCATCATCGTGCATCGTCCTCAATCATCCTGCATCATCCTGCATCATCCTGCATCATCCTGCATCATCCTGCATCATCCTGCATCATCCTGCATCATCCTGCATCATCCTGCATCCTGCATCATCCTGCATCATCCTGCATCATCCTGTATCCTGCATCATCCTGCATCATCCTGCATCATCCTGCATCATCTTGCATCATCCTGCATCATCCTGCATCATCCTGCATCATCCTGCATCAGTCTGCGTCATCCTGCGTCATCCTGCATCAGTCTACGTTATCCTCCATCATCCTGCTTCACACTGGCCCATCCTGACTCATGCTGTCCAATCTTGGCATATCATGAACAAAAGAAATAAATAAATAAAAAGAAATAAAAGGAAATAGAAATACATAAAGAAATGTACAAAAAAATAACAAATAAATAAATACAACGCATCCTGCTCTTTCATCCTACATCATCGTGCATCATCCTGCATCACCGTGCATCATCGTGCATCATCGTGCATCATCGTGCATCATCCTGCATCATCCTGCATCATCCTGCATCATCCTGCATCATCCTGAATCATCCTGCATCATCCTGCATCATCCTGCATCATCCTGCATCATCTTGCATCATCCTGCATAATCCTGCATCAGTCTGCGTCATCCTGCATCATCCTGCTTCAGTCTGCGTTATCCTCCATCATCCTGCTTCACACTGGCCCATCCTGACTCATGCTGTTCAATCTTGGCATATCATAAACAAAAGAAATAAATAAATAAAAAGAAATAGAAGGAAATAGAAATACATAAAGAAATGTATAAAAAAATAACAAATAAATAAATACAACGCATCCTGCACTTTCATCCTACATCATCGTGCATCATCTTGCATCACCGTGCATCATCGTGCATCATCGTGCATCATCCTGCATCATCCTGCATCATTCTGCATCATCCTGCATCATCCTGCATCATCCTGCATCATCCTGCATCATCCTGCATCATCCTGCATCATCCTGCATCATCCTGCACCATCCTGCATCATCCTGCATCATCCTGCATCATCCTACATCAGTCTGCGTCATCCTGCATCATCCTGCATCAGTCTGCGTTATCCTCCATCATCCTGCTTCATACTGGCCCATCCTGACTCATGCTGTCCAATCTTGGCATATCATGAACAAAATAAATAAAAATAAATAAAAAGAAATAAAAGGAAATAGAAATACATAAAGAAATGTATAAAAAAATAACAAATAAATAAATACAACGCATCCTGCTCTTTCATCCTACATCAACGTGCATCATCCTGCATCACCGTGCATCATCGTGCATCGTCCTCAATCATCCTGCATCATCCTGCATCATCCTGCATCATCCTGCATCATCCTGCATCATCCTGCATCATCCTGCATCATCCTGCATCATCCTGCATCATCCTGCATCATCCTGCATCATCCTGAATCATCCTGCATCATCCTGCATCACCGTGCATCATCCTGCATCAGTCTGCGTCATCCTGCATCATCCTGCATCAGTCTGCGTTATCCTCCATCATCCTGCTTCATACTGGCCCATCCTGACTCATGCTGTCCAATCTTGGCATATCATGAACAAAAGAAATAAATAAATAAAAATAAATAAAAGGAAATAGAAATACATAAAGAAATGTATAAAAAAATAACAAATAAATAAATACAACGCATCCTGCTCTTTCATCCTACATCAACGTGCATCATCCTGCATCACCGTGCATCATCGTGCATCATCGTGCATCGTGCTCAATCATCCTGCATCATCCTGCATCATCCTGCATCATCCTGCATCATCCTGCATCATCCTGCATCATGCTGCACCATCCTGCATCATCCTGCATCATCCTGCATCATCCTACATCAGTCTGCGTCATCCTGCATCATCCTGCATCAGTCTGCGTTATCCTCCATCATCCTGCTTCATACTGGCCCATCCTGACTCATGCTGTCCAATCTTGGCATATCATGAACAAAAGAAAAAAATAAATAAAAAGAAATAAAAGGAAATAGAAATACATAAAGAAATGTATAAAAAACAACAAATAAATAAATACAACGCATCCTGCTCTTCCATCCTACATCATCGTGCATCATCCTGCATCACCGTGCATCATCGTGCATCATCGTGCATCGTGCTCAATCATCCTGCATCATCCTGCATCATCCTGCATCATCCTGCATCATCCTGCATCATCCTGCATCATGCTGCACCATCCTGCATCATCCTGCATCATCCTGCATCATCCTACATCAGTCTGCGTCATCCTGCATCATCCTGCATCAGTCTGCGTTATCCTCCATCATCCTGCTTCATACTGGCCCATCCTGACTCATGCTGTCCAATCTTGGCATATCATGAACAAAAGAAATAAATAAATAAAAAGAAATAAAAGGAAATAGAAATACATAAAGAAATGTATAAAAAACAACAAATAAATAAATACAACGCATCCTGCTCTTTCATCCTACATCATCGTGCTTCATCCTGCATCACCGTGCATCATCGTGCATCATCGTGCATCATCGTGCATCATCCTGCATCATCCTGCATCATCCTGCATCATCCTGCATCATCCTGCATCATCCTGCATCATCCTGCATCATCCTGCATCATCCTGAATCATCCTGCATCATCCTGCATCACCGTGCATCATCCTGCATCAGTCTGCGTCATCCTGCATCATCCTGCATCAGTCTGCGTTATCCTCCATCATCCTGCTTCATACTGGCCCATCCTGACTCATGCTGTCCAATCTTGGCATATCATGAACAAAAGAAATAAATAAATAAAAATAAATAAAAGGAAATAGAAATACATAAAGAAATGTATAAAAAAATAACAAATAAATAAATACAACGCATCCTGCTCTTTCATCCTACATCAACGTGCATCATCCTGCATCACCGTGCATCATCGTGCATCATCGTGCATCATCCTGCATCATCCTGCGTCATCCTGCGTCATCCTGCATCATTCTGCATCATCCTGCATCATCCTGCATCATCCTGCATCATCCTGCATCATCCTGCATCATCCTGCATCATCCTGCATTATCCTGCATCATCTTGCATCATCCTGCATCATCCTGCATCAGTCTGCGTCATCCTGCATCATCCTGCATCAGTCTGCGTTATCCTCCATCATCCTGCTTCACACTGGCCCATCCTGACTCATGCTGTTCAATCTTGGCATACCATAAACAAAAGAAATAAATAAATAAAAAGAAAGAGAAGGAAATAGAAATACATAAAGAAATGTATAAAAAAATAACAAATAAATAAATACAACGCATCCTGCTCTTCCATCCTACATCATCGTGCATCATCCTGCATCACCGTGCATCATCGTGCATCATCGTGCATCGTCCTCCATCATCATGCATCATCCTGCATCATCCTGCATCATCCTGCATCATCCTGCATCATCCTGCATCCTGCATCATCCTGCATCATCTTGCATCATCTTGCATCATCCTGAATCATCCTGCATCATCCTGCATCATCCTGCATCATCCTGCAACACCGTGCATCATCGTGCATCACCGTGCATCATTGTGCATCATCGTGCATCATCGTGCATCATGCTGCATCATCCTGCATCATCCTGCATCATCCTGCATCATCCTGCATCATCCTGCATTATCCTGCATCATCTTGCATCATCCTGCATCATCCTGCATCATCCTGCATCAGTCTGCATCATCCTGCATCAGTCTGCGTTATCCTCCATCATTCTGCTTCACACTGGCCCATCCTGACTCATGCTGTTCAATCTTGGCATATCATGAACAAAATAAATAAAAAGAAATAAAAAGAAATAAAAGGAAATAGAAATACATAAAGAAATGTATAAAAAAATAACAAATAAATAAATACAACGCATCCTGCTCTTTCATCCTACATCAACGTGCATCATCCTGCATCACCGTGCATCATCGTGCATCGTCCTCAATCATCCTGCATCATCCTGCATCATCCTGCATCATCCTGCATCATCCTGCATCATCCTGCATCATCCTGCATCATCCTGCATCATCCTGCATCATCCTGCATCATCCTGAATCATCCTGCATCATCCTGCATCACCGTGCATCATCCTGCATCAGTCTGCGTCATCCTGCATCATCCTGCATCAGTCTGCGTTATCCTCCATCATCCTGCTTCATACTGGCCCATCCTGACTCATGCTGTCCAATCTTGGCATATCATGAACAAAAGAAATAAATAAATAAAAATAAATAAAAGGAAATAGAAATACATAAAGAAATGTATAAAAAAATAACAAATAAATAAATACAACGCATCCTGCTCTTTCATCCTACATCAACGTGCATCATCCTGCATCACCGTGCATCATCGTGCATCATCGTGCATCGTGCTCAATCATCCTGCATCATCCTGCATCATCCTGCATCATCCTGCATCATCCTGCATCATCCTGCATCATGCTGCACCATCCTGCATCATCCTGCATCATCCTGCATCATCCTACATCAGTCTGCGTCATCCTGCATCATCCTGCATCAGTCTGCGTTATCCTCCATCATCCTGCTTCATACTGGCCCATCCTGACTCATGCTGTCCAATCTTGGCATATCATGAACAAAAGAAATAAATAAATAAAAAGAAATAAAAGGAAATAGAAATACATAAAGAAATGTATAAAAAACAACAAATAAATAAATACAACGCATCCTGCTCTTTCATCCTACATCATCGTGCTTCATCCTGCATCACCGTGCATCATCGTGCATCATCGTGCATCATCGTTCATCATCCTGCATCATCCTGCATCATCCTGCATCATCCTGCATCATCCTGCATCATCCTGCATCATCCTGCATCATCCTGCATCATCCTGAATCATCCTGCATCATCCTGCATCACCGTGCATCATCCTGCATCAGTCTGCGTCATCCTGCATCATCCTGCATCAGTCTGCGTTATCCTCCATCATCCTGCTTCATACTGGCCCATCCTGACTCATGCTGTCCAATCTTGGCATATCATGAACAAAAGAAATAAATAAATAAAAATAAATAAAAGGAAATAGAAATACATAAAGAAATGTATAAAAAAATAACAAATAAATAAATACAACGCATCCTGCTCTTTCATCCTACATCAACGTGCATCATCCTGCATCACCGTGCATCATCGTGCATCATCGTGCATCATCCTGCATCATCCTGCGTCATCCTGCGTCATCCTGCATCATTCTGCATCATCCTGCATCATCCTGCATCATCCTGCATCATCCTGCATCATCCTGCATCATCCTGCATCATCCTGCATTATCCTGCATCATCTTGCATCATCCTGCATCATCCTGCATCAGTCTGCGTCATCCTGCATCATCCTGCATCAGTCTGCGTTATCCTCCATCATCCTGCTTCACACTGGCCCATCCTGACTCATGCTGTTCAATCTTGGCATACCATAAACAAAAGAAATAAATAAATAAAAAGAAAGAGAAGGAAATAGAAATACATAAAGAAATGTATAAAAAAATAACAAATAAATAAATACAACGCATCCTGCTCTTCCATCCTACATCATCGTGCATCATCCTGCATCACCGTGCATCATCGTGCATCATCGTGCATCGTCCTCCATCATCATGCATCATCCTGCATCATCCTGCATCATCCTGCATCATCCTGCATCATCCTGCATCATGCATCATCCTGCATCATCTTGCATCATCTTGCATCATCCTGAATCATCCTGCATCATCCTGCATCATCCTGCATCATCCTGCAACACCGTGCATCATCGTGCATCACCGTGCATCATTGTGCATCATCGTGCATCATCGTGCATCATGCTGCATCATCCTGCATCATCCTGCATCATCCTGCATCATCCTGCATCATCCTGCATTATCCTGCATCATCTTGCATCATCCTGCATCATCCTGCATCATCCTGCATCAGTCTGCATCATCCTGCATCAGTCTGCGTTATCCTCCATCATTCTGCTTCACACTGGCCCATCCTGACTCATGCTGTTCAATCTTGGCATATCATAAACAAAAGAAATAAATAAATAAAAAGAAAGAGAAGGAAATAGAAATACATAAAGAAATGTATCAAAAAATAACAAATAAATAAATACAACGCATCCTGCTCTTCCATCCTACATCATCGTGCATCATCCTGCATCACCGTGCATCATCGTGCATCGTCCTCCATCATCATGCATCATCCTGCATCATCCTGCATCATCGTGCATCATCCTGCATCATCCTGCATCCTGCATCATCCTGCATCATCCTGCATCATCTTGCATCATCCTGAATCATCCTGCATCATCCTGCATCATCCTGCATCATCCTGCAACACCGTGCATCATCGTGCATCACCGTGCATCATTGTGCATCATCGTGCATCATCGTGCATCATCCTGCATCATCCTGCATCATCCTGCATCATCCTGAATCATCCTGCATCATCCTGCATCACCGTGCATCATCCTGCATCAGTCTGCGTCATCCTGCATCATCCTGCATCAGTCTGCGTTATCCTCCATTATCCTGCTTCATACTGGCCCATCCTGACTCATGCTGTCCAATCTTGGCATATCATGAACAAAAGAAATAAATAAATAAAAAGAAATAAAAGGAAATAGAAATACATAAAGAAATGTATAAAAAAATAACAAATAAATAAATACAACGCATCCTGCTCTTTCATCCTACATCAACGTGCATCATCCTGCATCACCGTGCATCATCGTGCATCATCGTGCATCGTCCTCAATCATCCTGCATCATCCTGCATCATCCTGCATCATCCTGCATCATCCTGCATCATCCTGCATCATCCTGCATCATCCTGCATCATCCTGCATCCTGCATCATCCTGCATCATCCTGCATCATCCTGTATCCTGCATCATCCTGCATCATCCTGCATCATCCTGCATCATCTTGCATCATCCTGCATCATCCTGCATCATCCTGCATCATCCTGCATCAGTCTGCGTCATCCTGCATCATCCTGCATCAGTCTGCGTTATCCTCCATCATCCTGCTTCACACTGGCCCATCCTGACTCATGCTGTCCAATCTTGGCATATCATGAACAAAAGAAATAAATAAATAAAAAGAAATAAAAGGAAATAGAAATACATAAAGAAATGTATAAAAAAATAACAAATAAATAAATACAACGCATCCTGCTCTTTCATCCTACATCATCGTGCATCATCCTGCATCACCGTGCATCATCGTGCATCATCGTGCATCATCCTGCATCATCCTGCATCATCCTGCATCATCGTGCATCATCCTGCATCATCCTGCATCATCCTGCATCATGCTGCACCATCCTGCATCATCCTGCATCATCCTGCATCATCCTACATCAGTCTGCGTCATCCTGCATCATCCTGCATCAGTCTGCGTTATCCTCCATCATCCTGCTTCATACTGGCCCATCCTGACTCATGCTGTCCAATCTTGGCATATCATGAACAAAAGAAATAAATAAATAAAAAGAAATAAAAGGAAATAGAAATACATAAAGAAATGTATAAAAAACAACAAATAAATAAATACAACGCATCCTGCTCTTTCATCCTACATCATCGTGCTTCATCCTGCATCACCGTGCATCATCGTGCATCATCGTGCATCATCGTGCATCATCCTGCATCATCCTGCATCATCCTGCATCATCCTGCATCATCCTGCATCATCCTGCATCATCCTGCATCATCCTGAATCATCCTGCATCATCCTGCATCACCGTGCATCATCCTGCATCAGTCTGCGTCATCCTGCATCATCCTGCATCAGTCTGCGTTATCCTCCATCATCCTGCTTCATACTGGCCCATCCTGACTCATGCTGTCCAATCTTGGCATATCATGAACAAAAGAAATAAATAAATAAAAATAAATAAAAGGAAATAGAAATACATAAAGAAATGTATAAAAAAATAACAAATAAATAAATACAACGCATCCTGCTCTTTCATCCTACATCAACGTGCATCATCCTGCATCACCGTGCATCATCGTGCATCGTCCTCAATCATCCTGCATCATCCTGCATCATCCTGCATCATCCTGCATCATCCTGCATCATCCTGCATCATCCTGCATCATCCTGCATCATCCTGCATCATCCTGCATCATCCTGCATCCTGCATCATCCTGCATCATCCTGCATCATCCTGTATCCTGCATCATCCTGCATCATCCTGCATCATCCTGCATCATCTTGCATCATCCTGCATCATCCTGCATCATCCTGCATCATCCTGCATCAGTCTGCGTCATCCTGCGTCATCCTGCATCAGTCTGCGTTATCCTCCATCATCCTGCTTCACACTGGCCCATCCTGACTCATGCTGTCCAATCTTGGCATATCATGAACAAAAGAAATAAATAAATAAAAAGAAATAAAAGGAAATAGAAATACATAAAGAAATCTATAAAAAAATAACAAATAAATAAATACAACGCATCCTGCTCTTTCATCCTACATCATCGTGCATCATCCTGCATCACCGTGCATCATCGTGCATCATCGTGCATCATCGTGCATCATCCTGCATCATCCTGCATCATCCTGCATCATCCTGCATCATCCTGCATCATCCTGAATCATCCTGCATCATCCTGCATCATCCTGCATCATCCTGCATCATCTTGCATCATCCTGCATCATCCTGCATCAGTCTGCGTCATCCTGCATCATCCTGCTTCAGTCTGCGTTATCCTCCATCATCCTGCTTCACACTGGCCCATCCTGACTCATGCTGTTCAATCTTGGCATATCATAAACAAAAGAAATAAATAAATAAAAAGAAATAGAAGGAAATAGAAATACATAAAGAAATGTATAAAAAAATAACAAATAAATAAATACAACGCATCCTGCACTTTCATCCTACATCATCGTGCATCATCTTGCATCACCGTGCATCATCGTGCATCATCGTGCATCATCCTGCATCATCCTGCATCATTCTGCATCATCCTGCATCATCCTGCATCATCCTGCATCATCCTGCATCATCCTGCATCATCCTGCATCATCCTGCACCATCCTGCATCATCCTGCATCATCCTGCATCATCCTACATCAGTCTGCGTCATCCTGCATCATCCTGCATCAGTCTGCGTTATCCTCCATCATCCTGCTTCATACTGGCCCATCCTGACTCATGCTGTCCAATCTTGGCATATCATGAACAAAATAAATAAAAATAAATAAAAAGAAATAAAAGGAAATAGAAATACATAAAGAAATGTATAAAAAAATAACAAATAAATAAATACAACGCATCCTGCTCTTTCATCCTACATCAACGTGCATCATCCTGCATCACCGTGCATCATCGTGGCATCGTCCTCAATCATCCTGCATCATCCTGCATCATCCTGCATCATCCTGCATCATCCTGCATCATCCTGCATCATCCTGCATCATCCTGCATCATCCTGCATCATCCTGAATCATCCTGCATCATCCTGCATCACCGTGCATCATCCTGCATCAGTCTGCGTCATCCTGCATCATCCTGCATCAGTCTGCGTTATCCTCCATCATCCTGCTTCATACTGGCCCATCCTGACTCATGCTGTCCAATCTTGGCATATCATGAACAAAAGAAATAAATAAATAAAAAGAAATAAAAGGAAATAGAAATACATAAAGAAATGTATAAAAAACAACAAATAAATAAATACAACGCATCCTGCTCTTTCATCCTACATCATCGTGCTTCATCCTGCATCACCGTGCATCATCGTGCATCATCGTGCATCATCGTGCATCATCCTGCATCATCCTGCATCATCCTGCATCATCCTGCATCATCCTGCATCATCCTGCATCATCCTGCATCATCCTGCATCATCCTGAATCATCCTGCATCATCCTGCATCACCGTGCATCATCCTGCATCAGTCTGCGTCATCCTGCATCATCCTGCATCAGTCTGCGTTATCCTCCATCATCCTGCTTCATACTGGCCCATCCTGACTCATGCTGTCCAATCTTGGCATATCATGAACAAAAGAAATAAATAAATAAAAATAAATAAAAGGAAATAGAAATACATAAAGAAATGTATAAAAAAATAACAAATAAATAAATACAACGCATCCTGCTCTTTCATCCTACATCAACGTGCATCATCCTGCATCACCGTGCATCATCGTGCATCGTCCTCAATCATCCTGCATCATCCTGCATCATCCTGCATCATCCTGCATCATCCTGCATCATCCTGCATCATCCTGCATCATCCTGCATCATCCTGCATCATCCTGCATCCTGCATCATCCTGCATCATCCTGCATCATCCTGTATCCTGCATCATCCTGCATCATCCTGCATCATCCTGCATCATCTTGCATCATCCTGCATCATCCTGCATCATCCTGCATCATCCTGCATCAGTCTGCGTCATCCTGCGTCATCCTGCATCAGTCTGCGTTATCCTCCATCATCCTGCTTCACACTGGCCCATCCTGACTCATGCTGTCCAATCTTGGCATATCATGAACAAAAGAAATAAATAAATAAAAAGAAATAAAAGGAAATAGAAATACATAAAGAAATGTATAAAAAAATAACAAATAAATAAATACAACGCATCCTGCTCTTTCATCCTACATCATCGTGCATCATCCTGCATCACCGTGCATCATCGTGCATCATCGTGCATCATCGTGCATCATCCTGCATCATCCTGCATCATCCTGCATCATCCTGCATCATCCTGCATCATCCTGAATCATCCTGCATCATCCTGCATCATCCTGCATCATCCTGCATCATCTTGCATCATCCTGCATCATCCTGCATCAGTCTGCGTCATCCTGCATCATCCTGCTTCAGTCTGCGTTATCCTCCATCATCCTGCTTCACACTGGCCCATCCTGACTCATGCTGTTCAATCTTGGCATATCATAAACAAAAGAAATAAATAAATAAAAAGAAATAGAAGGAAATAGAAATACATAAAGAAATGTATAAAAAAATAACAAATAAATAAATACAACGCATCCTGCACTTTCATCCTACATCATCGTGCATCATCTTGCATCACCGTGCATCATCGTGCATCATCGTGCATCATCCTGCATCATCCTGCATCATTCTGCATCATCCTGCATCATCCTGCATCATCCTGCATCATCCTGCATCATCCTGCATCATCCTGCATCATCCTGCACCATCCTGCATCATCCTGCATCATCCTGCATCATCCTACATCAGTCTGCGTCATCCTGCATCATCCTGCATCAGTCTGCGTTATCCTCCATCATCCTGCTTCATACTGGCCCATCCTGACTCATGCTGTCCAATCTTGGCATATCATGAACAAAATAAATAAAAATAAATAAAAAGAAATAAAAGGAAATAGAAATACATAAAGAAATGTATAAAAAAATAACAAATAAATAAATACAACGCATCCTGCTCTTTCATCCTACATCAACGTGCATCATCCTGCATCACCGTGCATCATCGTGCATCGTCCTCAATCATCCTGCATCATCCTGCATCATCCTGCATCATCCTGCATCATCCTGCATCATCCTGCATCATCCTGCATCATCCTGCATCATCCTGCATCATCCTGCATCATCCTGAATCATCCTGCATCATCCTGCATCACCGTGCATCATCCTGCATCAGTCTGCGTCATCCTGCATCATCCTGCATCAGTCTGCGTTATCCTCCATCATCCTGCTTCATACTGGCCCATCCTGACTCATGCTGTCCAATCTTGGCATATCATGAACAAAAGAAATAAATAAATAAAAAGAAATAAAAGGAAATAGAAATACATAAAGAAATGTATAAAAAACAACAAATAAATAAATACAACGCATCCTGCTCTTTCATCCTACATCATCGTGCTTCATCCTGCATCACCGTGCATCATCGTGCATCATCGTGCATCATCGTGCATCATCCTGCATCATCCTGCATCATCCTGCATCATCCTGCATCATCCTGCATCATCCTGCATCATCCTGCATCATCCTGCATCATCCTGAATCATCCTGCATCATCCTGCATCACCGTGCATCATCCTGCATCAGTCTGCGTCATCCTGCATCATCCTGCATCAGTCTGCGTTATCCTCCATCATCCTGCTTCATACTGGCCCATCCTGACTCATGCTGTCCAATCTTGGCATATCATGAACAAAAGAAATAAATAAATAAAAATAAATAAAAGGAAATAGAAATACATAAAGAAATGTATAAAAAAATAACAAATAAATAAATACAACGCATCCTGCTCTTTCATCCTACATCAACGTGCATCATCCTGCATCACCGTGCATCATCGTGCATCGTCCTCAATCATCCTGCATCATCCTGCATCATCCTGCATCATCCTGCATCATCCTGCATCATCCTGCATCATCCTGCATCATCCTGCATCATCCTGCATCATCCTGCATCCTGCATCATCCTGCATCATCCTGCATCATCCTGTATCCTGCATCATCCTGCATCATCCTGCATCATCCTGCATCATCTTGCATCATCCTGCATCATCCTGCATCATCCTGCATCATCCTGCATCATCCTGCATCAGTCTGCGTCATCCTGCGTCATCCTGCATCAGTCTGCGTTATCCTCCATCATCCTGCTTCATACTGGCCCATCCTGACTCATGCTGTCCAATCTTGGCATATCATGAACAAAATAAATAAAAATAAATAAAAAGAAATAAAAGGAAATAGAAATACATAAAGAAATGTATAAAAAAATAACAAATAAATAAATACAACGCATCCTGCTCTTTCATCCTACATCAACGTGCATCATCCTGCATCACCGTGCATCATCGTGCATCGTCCTCAATCATCCTGCATCATCCTGCATCATCCTGCATCATCCTGCATCATCCTGCATCATCCTGCATCATCCTGCATCATCCTGCATCATCCTGCATCATCCTGCATCATCCTGAATCATCCTGCATCATCCTGCATCACCGTGCATCATCCTGCATCAGTCTGCGTCATCCTGCATCATCCTGCATCAGTCTGCGTTATCCTCCATCATCCTGCTTCATACTGGCCCATCCTGACTCATGCTGTCCAATCTTGGCATATCATGAACAAAATAAATAAATAAATAAAAATAAATAAAAGGAAATAGAAATACATAAAGAAATGTATAAAAAAATAACAAATAAATAAATACAACGCATCCTGCTCTTTCATCCTACATCAACGTGCATCATCCTGCATCACCGTGCATCATCGTGCATCATCGTGCATCGTCCTCAATCATCCTGCATCATCCTGCATCATCCTGCATCATCCTGCATCATCCTGCATCATCCTGCATCATCCTGCATCCTGCATCATCCTGCATCATCCTGCATCATCCTGTATCCTGCATCATCCTGCATCATCCTGCATCATCCTGCATCATCTTGCATCATCCTGCATCATCCTGCATCATCCTGCATCATCCTGCATCAGTCTGCGTCATCCTGCATCATCCTGCATCAGTCTGCGTTATCCTCCATCATCCTGCTTCACACTGGCCCATCCTGACTCATGCTGTCCAATCTTGGCATATCATGAACAAAAGAAATAAATAAATAAAAAGAAATAAAAGGAAATAGAAATACATAAAGAAATGTATAAAAAAATAACAAATAAATAAATACAACGCATCCTGCTCTTTCATCCTACATCATCGTGCATCATCCTGCATCACCGTGCATCATCGTGCATCATCGTGCATCATCCTGCATCATCCTGCATCATCCTGCATCATCGTGCATCATCCTGCATCATCCTGCATCATCCTGCATCATGCTGCACCATCCTGCATCATCCTGCATCATCCTGCATCATCCTACATCAGTCTGCGTCATCCTGCATCATCCTGCATCAGTCTGCGTTATCCTCCATCATCCTGCTTCATACTGGCCCATCCTGACTCATGCTGTCCAATCTTGGCATATCATGAACAAAAGAAATAAATAAATAAAAAGAAATAAAAGGAAATAGAAATACATAAAGAAATGTATAAAAAACAACAAATAAATAAATACAACGCATCCTGCTCTTTCATCCTACATCATCGTGCTTCATCCTGCATCACCGTGCATCATCGTGCATCATCGTGCATCATCGTGCATCATCCTGCATCATCCTGCATCATCCTGCATCATCCTGCATCATCCTGCATCATCCTGCATCATCCTGCATCATCCTGCATCCTGCATCATCCTGCATCATCCTGCATCATCCTGTATCCTGCATCATCCTGCATCATCCTGCATCATCCTGCATCATCTTGCATCATCCTGCATCATCCTGCATCATCCTGCATCATCCTGCATCAGTCTGCGTCATCCTGCATCATCCTGCATCAGTCTGCGTTATCCTCCATCATCCTGCTTCACACTGGCCCATCCTGACTCATGCTGTCCAATCTTGGCATATCATGAACAAAATAAATAAATAAATAAAAAGAAATAAAAGGAAATAGAAATACATAAAGAAATGTATAAAAAAATAACAAATAAATAAATACAACGCATCCTGCTCTTTCATCCTACATCATCGTGCATCATCCTGCATCACCGTGCATCATCGTGCATCATCGTGCATCATCCTGCATCATCCTGCATCATCCTGCATCATCGTGCATCATCCTGCATCATCCTGCATCATCCTGCATCATGCTGCACCATCCTGCATCATCCTGCATCATCCTGCATCATCCTACATCAGTCTGCGTCATCCTGCATCATCCTGCATCAGTCTGCGTTATCCTCCATCATCCTGCTTCATACTGGCCCATCCTGACTCATGCTGTCCAATCTTGGCATATCATGAACAAAAGAAATAAATAAATAAAAAGAAATAAAAGGAAATAGAAATACATAAAGAAATGTATAAAAAACAACAAATAAATAAATACAACGCATCCTGCTCTTTCATCCTACATCATCGTGCTTCATCCTGCATCACCGTGCATCATCGTGCATCATCGTGCATCATCGTGCATCATCCTGCATCATCCTGCATCATCCTGCATCATCCTGCATCATCCTGCATCATCCTGCATCATCCTGCATCATCCTGAATCATCCTGCATCATCCTGCATCACCGTGCATCATCCTGCATCAGTCTGCGTCATCCTGCATCATCCTGCATCAGTCTGCGTTATCCTCCATCATCCTGCTTCATACTGGCCCTTCCTGACTCATGCTGTCCAATCTTGGCATATCATGAACAAAAGAAATAAATAAATAAAAATAAATAAAAGGAAATAGAAATACATAAAGAAATGTATAAAAAAATAACAAATAAATAAATACAACGCATCCTGCTCTTTCATCCTACATCAACGTGCATCATCCTGCATCACCGTGCATCATCGTGCATCATCGTGCATCATCCTGCATCATCCTGCGTCATCCTGCGTCATCCTGCATCATTCTGCATCATCCTGCATCATCCTGCATCATCCTGCATCATCCTGCATCATCCTGCATCATCCTGCATCATCCTGCATTATCCTGCATCATCTTGCATCATCCTGCATCATCCTGCATCAGTCTGCGTCATCCTGCATCATCCTGCATCAGTCTGCGTTATCCTCCATCATCCTGCTTCACACTGGCCCATCCTGACTCATGCTGTTCAATCTTGGCATATCATAAACAAAAGAAATAAATAAATAAAAAGAAAGAGAAGGAAATAGAAATACATAAAGAAATGTATCAAAAAATAACAAATAAATAAATACAACGCATCCTGCTCTTCCATCCTACATCATCGTGCATCATCCTGCATCACCGTGCATCATCGTGCATCGTCCTCCATCATCATGCATCATCCTGCATCATCCTGCATCATCGTGCATCATCCTGCATCATCCTGCATCCTGCATCATCCTGCATCATCCTGCATCATCTTGCATCATCCTGAATCATCCTGCATCATCCTGCATCATCCTGCATCATCCTGCAACACCGTGCATCATCGTGCATCACCGTGCATCATTGTGCATCATCGTGCATCATCGTGCATCATCCTGCATCATCCTGCATCATCCTGCATCATCCTGAATCATCCTGCATCATCCTGCATCACCGTGCATCATCCTGCATCAGTCTGCGTCATCCTGCATCATCCTGCATCAGTCTGCGTTATCCTCCATTATCCTGCTTCATACTGGCCCATCCTGACTCATGCTGTCCAATCTTGGCATATCATGAACAAAAGAAATAAATAAATAAAAAGAAATAAAAGGAAATAGAAATACATAAAGAAATGTATAAAAAAATAACAAATAAATAAATACAACGCATCCTGCTCTTTCATCCTACATCAACGTGCATCATCCTGCATCACCGTGCATCATCGTGCATCATCGTGCATCGTCCTCAATCATCCTGCATCATCCTGCATCATCCTGCATCATCCTGCATCATCCTGCATCATCCTGCATCATCCTGCATCATCCTGCATCATCCTGCATCATCCTGCATCCTGCATCATCCTGCATCATCCTGCATCATCCTGTATCCTGCATCATCCTGCATCATCCTGCATCATCCTGCATCATCTTGCATCATCCTGCATCATCCTGCATCATCCTGCATCATCCTGCATCAGTCTGCGTCATCCTGCATCATCCTGCATCAGTCTGCGTTATCCTCCATCATCCTGCTTCACACTGGCCCATCCTGACTCATGCTGTCCAATCTTGGCATATCATGAACAAAAGAAATAAATAAATAAAAAGAAATAAAAGGAAATAGAAATACATAAAGAAATGTATAAAAAAATAACAAATAAATAAATACAACGCATCCTGCTCTTTCATCCTACATCATCGTACATCATCCTGCATCACCGTGCATCATCGTGCATCATCGTGCATCGTCCTCCATCATCATGCATCATCCTGCATCATCCTGCATCATCCTGCATCATCCTGCATCATCCTGCATCCTGCATCATCCTGCATCATCTTGCATCATCTTGCATCATCCTGAATCATCCTGCATCATCCTGCATCATCCTGCATCATCCTGCAACACCGTGCATCATCGTGCATCACCGTGCATCATTGTGCATCATCGTGCATCATCGTGCATCATCCTGCATCATCCTGCATCATCCTGCATCATCCTGCATCATCCTGCATCATCCTGCATTATCCTGCATCATCTTGCATCATCCTGCATCATCCTGCATCATCCTGCATCAGTCTGCATCATCCTGCATCAGTCTGCGTTATCCTCCATCATTCTGCTTCACACTGGCCCATCCTGACTCATGCTGTTCAATCTTGGCATATCATAAACAAAAGAAATAAATAAATAAAAAGAAAGAGAAGGAAATAGAAATACATAAAGAAATGTATCAAAAAATAACAAATAAATAAATACAACGCATCCTGCTCTTCCATCCTACATCATCGTGCATCATCCTGCATCACCGTGCATCATCGTGCATCGTCCTCCATCATCATGCATCATCCTGCATCATCCTGCATCATCGTGCATCATCCTGCATCATCCTGCATCCTGCATCATCCTGCATCATCCTGCATCATCTTGCATCATCCTGAATCATCCTGCATCATCCTGCATCATCCTGCATCATCCTGCAACACCGTGCATCATCGTGCATCACCGTGCATCATTGTGCATCATCGTGCATCATCGTGCATCATCCTGCATCATCCTGCATCATCCTGCATCATCCTGAATCATCCTGCATCATCCTGCATCACCGTGCATCATCCTGCATCAGTCTGCGTCATCCTGCATCATCCTGCATCAGTCTGCGTTATCCTCCATCATCCTGCTTCATACTGGCCCATCCTGACTCATGCTGTCCAATCTTGGCATATCATGAACAAAAGAAATAAATAAATAAAAAGAAATAAAAGGAAATAGAAATACATAAAGAAATGTATAAAAAAATAACAAATAAATAAATACAACGCATCCTGCTCTTTCATCCTACATCAACGTGCATCATCCTGCATCACCGTGCATCATCGTGCATCATCGTGCATCGTCCTCAATCATCCTGCATCATCCTGCATCATCCTGCATCATCCTGCATCATCCTGCATCATCCTGCATCATCCTGCATCATCCTGCATCATCCTGCATCCTGCATCATCCTGCATCATCCTGTATCCTGCATCATCCTGCATCATCCTGCATCATCCTGCATCATCTTGCATCCTCCTGCATCATCCTGCATCATCCTGCATCATCCTGCATCAGTCTGCGTCATCCTGCATCATCCTGCATCAGTCTGCGTTATCCTCCATCATCCTGCTTCACACTGGCCCATCCTGACTCATGCTGTCCAATCTTGGCATATCATGAACAAAAGAAATAAATAAATAAAAAGAAATAAAAGGAAATAGAAATACATAAAGAAATGTATAAAAAAATAACAAATAAATAAATACAACGCATCCTGCTCTTTCATCCTACATCATCGTGCATCATCCTGCATCACCGTGCATCATCGTGCATCATCGTGCATCATCGTGCATCATCCTGCATCATCCTGCATCATCCTGCATCATCGTGCATCATCCTGCATCATCCTGCATCATCCTGCATCATGCTGCACCATCCTGCATCATCCTGCATCATTCTGCATCATCCTACATCAGTCTGCGTCATCCTGCATCATCCTGCATCAGTCTGCGTTATCCTCCATCATCCTGCTTCATACTGGCCCATCCTGACTCATGCTGTCCAATCTTGGCATATCATGAACAAAAGAAATAAATAAATAAAAAGAAATAAAAGGAAATAGAAATGCATAAAGAAATGTATAAAAAACAACAAATAAATAAATACAACGCATCCTGCTCTTTCATCCTACATCATCGTGCTTCATCCTGCATCACCGTGCATCATCGTGCATCATCGTGCATCATCGTGCATCATCCTGCATCATCCTGCATCATCCTGCATCATCCTGCATCATCCTGCATCATCCTGCATCATCCTGCATCATCCTGCATCATCCTGAATCATCCTGCATCATCCTGCATCACCGTGCATCATCCTGCATCAGTCTGCGTCATCCTGCATCTTCCTGCATCAGTCTGCGTTATCCTCCATCATCCTGCTTCATACTGGCCCATCCTGACTCATGCTGTCCAATCTTGGCATATCATGAACAAAAGAAATAAATAAATAAAAATAAATAAAAGGAAATAGAAATACATAAAGAAATGTATAAAAAAATAACAAATAAATAAATACAACGCATCCTGCGCTTTCATCCTACATCAACGTGCATCATCCTGCATCACCGTGCATCATCGTGCATCGTCCTCAATCATCCTGCATCATCCTGCATCATCCTGCATCATCCTGCATCATCCTGCATCATCCTGCATCATCCTGCATCATCCTGCATCATCCTGCATCATCCTGCATCCTGCATCATCCTGCATCATCCTGCATCATCCTGTATCCTGCATCATCCTGCATCATCCTGCATCATCCTGCATCATCTTGCATCATCCTGCATCATCCTGCATCATCCTGCATCATCCTGCATCAGTCTGCGTCATCCTGCGTCATCCTGCATCAGTCTGCGTTATCCTCCATCATCCTGCTTCACACTGGCCCATCCTGACTCATGCTGTTCAATCTTGGCATATCATAAACAAAAGAAATAAATAAATAAAAAGAAATAGAAGGAAATAGAAATACATAAAGAAATGTATAAAAAAATAACAAATAAATAAATACAACGCATCCTGCACTTTCATCCTACATCATCGTGCATCATCTTGCATCACCGTGCATCATCGTGCATCATCGTGCATCATCGTGCATCATCCTGCATCATCCTGCATCATTCTGCATCATCCTGCATCATCCTGCATCATCCTGCATCATCCTGCATCATCCTGCATCATCCTGCATCATCCTGCACCATCCTGCATCATCCTGCATCATCCTGCATCATCCTACATCAGTCTGCGTCATCCTGCATCATCCTGCATCAGTCTGCGTTATCCTCCATCATCCTGCTTCATACTGGCCCATCCTGACTCATGCTGTCCAATCTTGGCATATCATGAACAAAAGAAATAAAAATAAATAAAAAGAAATAAAAGGAAATAGAAATACATAAAGAAATGTATAAAAAAATAACAAATAAATAAATACAACGCATCCTGCTCTTTCATCCTACATCAACGTGCATCATCCTGCATCACCGTGCATCATCGTGCATCGTCCTCAATCATCCTGCATCATCCTGCATCATCCTGCATCATCCTGCATCATCCTGCATCATCCTGCATCATCCTGCATCATCCTGCATCATCCTGCATCATCCTGCATCATCCTGAATCATCCTGCATCATCCTGCATCACCGTGCATCATCCTGCATCAGTCTGCGTCTTCCTGCATCATCCTGCATCAGTCTGCGTTATCCTCCATCATCCTGCTTCATACTGGCCCATCCTGACTCATGCTGTCCAATCTTGGCATATCATGAACAAAAGAAATAAATAAATAAAAATAAATAAAAGGAAATAGAAATACATAAAGAAATGTATAAAAAAATAACAAATAAATAAATACAACGCATCCTGCTCTTTCATCCTACATCAACGTGCATCATCCTGCATCACCGTGCATCATCGTGCATCATCGTGCATCATCCTGCATCATCCTGCGTCATCCTGCGTCATCCTGCATCATTCTGCATCATCCTGCATCATCCTGCATCATCCTGCATCATCCTGCATCATCCTGCATCATCCCGCATCATCCTGCATTATCCTGCATCATCTTGCATCATCCTGCATCATCCTGCATCAGTCTGCGTCATCCTGCATCATCCTGCATCAGTCTGCGTTATCCTCCATCATCCTGCTTCACACTGGCCCATCCTGACTCATGCTGTTCAATCTTGGCATATCATAAACAAAAGAAATAAATAAATAAAAAGAAAGAGAAGGAAATAGAAATACATAAAGAAATGTATAAAAAAATAACAAATAAATAAATACAACGCATCCTGCTCTTCCATCCTACATCATCGTGCATCATCCTGCATCACCGTGCATCATCGTGCATCATCGTGCATCGTCCTCCATCACCATGCATCATCCTGCATCATCCTGCATCATCCTGCATCATCCTGCATCATCCTGCATCCTGCATCATCCTGCATCATCTTGCATCATCTTGCATCATCCTGAATCATCCTGCATCATCCTGCATCATCCTGCATCATCCTGCAACACCGTGCATCATCGTGCATCACCGTGCATCATTGTGCATCATCGTGCATCATCCTGCATCATCCTGCATCATCCTGCATCATCCTGCATCATCCTGCATCATCCTGCATTATCCTGCATCATCTTGCATCATCCTGCATCATCCTGCATCATCCTGCATCAGTCTGCATCATCCTGCATCAGTCTGCGTTATCCTCCATCATTCTGCTTCACACTGGCCCATCCTGACTCATGCTGTTCAATCTTGGCATATCATAAACAAAAGAAATAAATAAATAAAAAGAAAGAGAAGGAAATAGAAATACATAAAGAAATGTATCAAAAAATAACAAATAAATAAATACAACGCATCCTGCTCTTCCATCCTACATCATCGTGCATCATCCTGCATCACCGTGCATCATCGTGCATCGTCCTCCATCATCATGCATCATCCTGCATCATCCTGCATCATCCTGCATCATCCTGCATCATCCTGCATCCTGCATCATCCTGCATCATCCTGCATCATCTTGCATCATCCTGAATCATCCTGCATCATCCTGCATCATCCTGCATCATCCTGCAACACCGTGCATCATCGTGCATCACCGTGCATCATTGTGCATCATCGTGCATCATCGTGCATCATCCTGCATCATCCTGCATCATCCTGCATCATCCTGAATCATCCTGCATCATCCTGCATCACCGTGCATCATCCTGCATCAGTCTGCGTCATCCTGCATCATCCTGCATCAGTCTGCGTTATCCTCCATTATCCTGCTTCATACTGGCCCATCCTGACTCATGCTGTCCAATCTTGGCATATCATGAACAAAATAAATAAATAAATAAAAAGAAATAAAAGGAAATAGAAATACATAAAGAAATGTATAAAAAAATAACAAATAAATAAATACAACGCATCCTGCTCTTTCATCCTACATCAACGTGCATCATCCTGCATCACCGTGCATCATCGTGCATCATCGTGCATCGTCCTCAATCATCCTGCATCATCCTGCATCATCCTGCATCATCCTGCCTCATCCTGCATCATCCTGCATCATCCTGCATCATCCTGCATCATCCTGCATCCTCCATCATCCTGCATCATCCTGCATCATCCTGTATCCTGCATCATCCTGCATCATCCTGCATCATCCTGCATCATCTTGCATCATCCTGCATCATCCTGCATCATCCTGCATCATCCTGCACCTAGAAATTAGGCTGGATCCATGGAACTCAAAGGACATGGCTATTGTGGGTTGGGTAATATTGCTAACTAATTTCACCCATGGGTTCAGCCTAGAAATTAGGCTGGTTCAATGGAACTAGATTGGGTAATATTGCTAATTAATTTCACCCATGGGTTCACACTAGAAAATAACCTGGATCCAGTTAAAAGACCGTCGTACTAATACAGCATAGCTAGTATGGCTTGGCAGATACGAATGATTAATTTCACCCATGGGTTCAGCCTAGAAATTAGGCTGGTTGCATGGAACTAGATTGGGTAATATTGCTCACTAATTTCACCCATGGGTTCAGCCTAGAAATTAGGCTGGATCCATGGAACTAAAAGGACATGCCTATCGTAGATTGGGTAATTTCACCCATGGGTTCAGCCTAGAAATTAGGATGGATCGATGGAACTCAAAGGTGGCGGCTATTGTGGTTTGGGTAATATTCACCCATTCGTTCAGCCTAGAAATTGGGCTGAATCCAATCAAATGTCCATGGACCTGGCTATTGTGGTTTGGATAATATTGCTAATTAATTTCACCCATGGGTTCACACTAGAAAATAACCTGGATCCAGTTAAAAGACCGTCGTACTAATGCAGCATAGCTAGTATGGCTTGGCAGATACGAATGATTAATTTCACACATGGGTTCAGCCTAGAAATTAGGCTGGTTCCATGGAACTAGATTGGGTAATATTGCTAACTAATTTCACCCATGGGTTCAGCCTAGAAATTAGGCTGGATCCATGGAACTCAAAGGACATGGCTATTGTGGGTTGGGTAATATTGCTAACTAATTTCACCCATGGGTTCAGCCTAGAAATTAGGCTGGTTCCATGGAACTAGATTGGGTAATATTGCTAATTAATTTCACCCATGGGTTCACACTAGAAAATAACCTGGATCCAGTTAAAAGACCGTCGTACTAATACAGCATAGCTAGTATGGCTTGGCAGATACGAATGATTAATTTCACCCATGGGTTCAGCCTAGAAATTAGGCTGGTTGCATGGAACTAGATTGGGTAATATTGCTCACTAATTTCACCCATGGGTTCAGCCTAGAAATTAGGCTGGATCCATGGAACTAAAAGGACATGCCTATCGTAGATTGGGTAATTTCACCCATGGGTTCAGCCTAGAAATTAGGATGGATCGATGGAACTCAAAGGTGGCGGCTATTGTGGTTTGGGTAATATTCACCCATTCGTTCAGCCTAGAAATTGGGCTGAATCCAATCAAATGTCCATGGACCTGGCTATTGTGGTTTGGATAATATTGCTAATTAATTTCACCCATGGGTTCACACTAGAAAATAACCTGGATCCAGTTAAAAGACCGTCGTATTAATGCAGCATAGCTAGTATGGCTTGGCAGATACGAATGATTAATTTCACACATGGGTTCAGCCTAGAAATTAGGCTGGTTCCATGGAACTAGATTGGGTAATATTGCTAACTAATTTCACCCATGGGTTCAGCCTAGAAATTAGGCTGGATCCATGGAACTCAAAGGACATGGCTATTGTGGGTTGGGTAATATTGCTAACTAATTTCACCCATGGGTTCAGCCTAGAAATTAGGCTGGTTCCATGGAACTAGATTGGGTAATATTGCTAATTAATTTCACCCATGGGTTCACACTAGAAAATAACCTGGATCCAGTTAAAAGACCGTCGTACTAATACAGCATAGCTAGTATGGCTTGCCAGATACGAATGATTAATTTCACCCATGGGTTCAGCCTAGAAATTAGGCTGGTTGCATGGAACTAGATTGGGTAATATTGCTCACTAATTTCACCCATGGGTTCAGCCTAGAGATTAGGCTGGATCCATGTAACTCAAAGGACATGCCTATCGTAGATTGGGTAATTTCACCCATGGGTTTAGCCTAGAAATTAGGCTGGATCGATGGAACTCAAAGGTGGCGCCTATTGTGGTTTGGGTGATATTCACCCATTCGTTCAGCCTAGAAATTGGGCTGAATCCAATCAAATGTCCATGCACATGGCTATTGTGGTTTGGATAATATTGCTAATTAATTTCACCCATGGGTTCACACTAGAAAATAACCTGGATCCAGTTAAAAGACCGTCGTACTAATGCAGCATAGCTAGTATGGCTTGGCAGATACGAATGATTAATTTCACCCATGGGTTCAGCCTAGAAATTAGGCTGGTTCCATGGAACTAGATTGGGTAATATTGCTAACTAATTTCACCCATGGGTTCAGCCTAGAAATTAGGCTGGATCCATGGAACTCAAAGGACATGGCTATTGTGGGTTGGGTAATATTGCTAACTAATTTCACCCATGGGTTCAGCCTAGAAATTAGGCTGGTTCCATGGAACTAGATTGGGTAATATTGCTAATTAATTTCACCCATGGGTTCACACTAGAAAATAACCTGGATCCAGTTAAAAGACCGTCGCACTAATACAGCATAGCTAGTATGGCTTGGCAGATACGAATGATTAATTTCACCCATGGATTCAGCCTAGAAATTAGGCTGGTTGCATGCAACTAGATTGGGTAATATTGCTCACTAATTTCACCCATGGGTTCAGCCTAGAAATTAGGCTGGATCCATGGAACTCAAAGGACATGCCTATCGTAGATTGGGTAATTTCACCCATGGGTTCAGCCTAGAAATTAGGCTGGATCGATGGAACTCAAAGGTGGCGACTATTGTGGTTTGGGTAATATTCACCCATTCGTTCAGCCTAGAAATTGGGCTGAATCCAATCAAATGTCCATGGACATGGCTATTGTGGTTTGGATAATATTGCTAATTAATTTCACCCATGGGTTCACACTAGAAAATAACCTGGATCCAGTTAAAAGACCGTCGTACTAATGCAGCATAGCTAGTATGGCTTGGCAGATACGAATGATTAATTTCACCCATGGGTTCAGCCTAGAAATTAGGCTGGATCGATGGAACTCAAAGGTGGCGCCTATTGTGGTTTGGGTAATATTCACCCATTCGTTCAGCCTAGAAATTGGGCTGAATCCAATCAAATGTCCATGCACATGGCTATTGTGGTTTGGATAATATTGCTAATTAATTTCACCCATGGGTTCACACTAGAAAATAACCTGGATCCAGTTAAAAGACCGTCGTACTAATGCAGCATAGCTAGTATGGCTTGGCAGATACGAATGATTAATTTCACCCATGGGTTCAGCCTAGAAATTAGGCTGGTTCCATGGAACTAGATTGGGTAATATTGCTAACTAATTTCACCCATGGGTTCAGCCTAGAAATTAGGCTGGATCCATGGAACTCAAAGGACATGGCTATTGTGGGTTGGGTAATATTGCTAACTAATTTCACCCATGGGTTCAGCCTAGAAATTAGGCTGGTTCCATGGAACTAGATTGGGTAATATTGCTAATTAATTTCACCCATGGGTTCACACTAGAAAATAACCTGGATCCAGTTAAAAGACCGTCGCACTAATACAGCATAGCTAGTATGGCTTGGCAGATACGAATGATTAATTTCACCCATGGATTCAGCCTAGAAATTAGGCTGGTTGCATGCAACTAGATTGGGTAATATTGCTCAATAATTTCACCCATGGGTTCAGCCTAGAAATTAGGCTGGATCCATGGAACTCAAAGGACATGCCTATCGTAGATTGGGTAATTTCACCCATGGGTTCAGCCTAGAAATTAGGCTGGATCGATGGAACTCAAAGGTGGCGACTATTGTGGTTTGGGTAATATTCACCCATTCGTTCAGCCTAGAAATTGGGCTGAATCCAATCAAATGTCCATGGACATGGCTATTGTGGTTTGGATAATATTGCTAATTAATTTCACCCATGGGTTCACACTAGAAAATAACCTGGATCCAGTTAAAAGACCGTCGTACTAATGCAGCATAGCTAGTATGGCTTGGCAGATACGAATGATTAATTTCACCCATGGGTTCAGCCTAGAAATTAGGCTGGTTCCATGGAACTAGATTGGGTAATATTGCTAACTAATTTCACCCATGGGTTCAGCCTAGAAATTAGGCTGGATCCATGGAACTCAAAGGACATGGCTATTGTGGGTTGGGTAATATTGCTAACTAATTTCACCCATGGGTTCAGCCTAGAAATTAGGCTGGTTCCATGGAACTAGATTGGGTAATATTGCTAATTAATTTCACCCGTGGGTTCACACTAGAAAATAACCTGGTTCCAGTTAAAAGACCGTCGTACTAATACAGCATAGCTAGTATGGCTTGGCAGATACGAATGATTAATTTCACCCATGGGTTCAGCCTAGAAATTAGGCTGGTTGCATGGAACTAGATTGGGTAATATTGCTCACTAATTTCACCCATGGGTTCAGCCTAGAAATTAGGCTGGATCCATGGAACTCAAAGGACATGCCTATCGTAGATTGGGTAATTTCACCCATGGGTTCAGCCTAGAAATTAGGCTGGATCGATGGAACTCAAAGGTGGCGGCTATTGTGGTTTGGGTAATATTCACCCATTCGTTCAGCCTAGAAATTGGGCTGAATCCAATCAAATGTCCATGGACATGGCTATTGTGGTTTGGATAATATTGCTAATTAATTTCACCCATGGGTTCACACTAGAAAATAACCTGGATCCAGTTAAAAGACCGTCGTACTAATGCAGCATAGCTAGTATGGCTTGGCAGATACGAATGATTAATTTCACCCATGGGTTCAGCCTAGAAATTAGGCTGGTTCCATGGAACTAGATTGGGTAATATTGCTAACTAATTTCACCCATGGGTTCAGCCTAGAAATTAGGCTGGATCCATGGAACTCAAAGTACATGGCTATTGTGGGTTGGGTAATATTGCTAACTAATTTCACCCATGGGTTCAGCCTAGAAATTAGGCTGGTTCCATGGAACTAGATTGGGTAATATTGCTAATTAATTTCACCCATGGGTTCACACTAGAAAATAACCTGGATCCAGTTAAAAGACCGTCGCACTAATACAGCATAGCTAGTATGGCTTGGCAGATACGAATGATTAATTTCACCCATGGATTTAGCCTAGAAATTAGGCTGGTTGCATGGAACTAGATTGGATAATATTGCTCAATAATTTCACCCATGGGTTCAGCCTAGAAATTAGGCTGGATCCATGGAACTCAAAGGACATGCCTATCGTAGATTGGGTAATTTCACCCATGGGTTCAGCCTAGAAATTAGGCTGGATCGATGGAACTCAAAGGTGGCGGCTATTGTGGTTTGGGTAATATTCACCCATTCGTTCAGCATAGAAATTGGGCTGAATCCAATCAAATGTCCATGGACATGGCTATTGTGGTTTGGATAATATTGCTAATTAATTTCACCCATGGGTTCACACTAGAAAATAACCTGGATCCAGTTAAAAGACCGTCGTACTAATGCAGCATAGCTAGTATGGCTTGGCAGATACGAATGATTAATTTCACCCATGGGTTCAGCCTAGAAATTAGGCTGGTTCCATGGAACTAGATTGGGTAATATTGCTAACTAATTTCACCCATGGGTTCAGCCTAGAAATTAGGCTGGATCCATGGAACTCAAAGGACATGGCTATTGTGGGTTGGGTAATATTGCTAACTAATTTCACCCATGGGTTCAGCCTAGAAATTAGGCTGGTTCCATGGAACTAGAATGGGTAATATTGCTAATTAATTTCACCCATGGCTTCACACTAGAAAATAACCTGGATCCAGTTAAAAGACCGTCGCACTAATACAGCATAGCTAGTATGGCTTGGCAGATACGAATGATTAATTTCACCCATGGATTTAGCCTAGAAATTAGGCTGGTTGCATGGAACTAGATAGGGTAATATTGCTCACTAATTTCACCCATGGGTTCAGCCTAGAAATTAGGCTGGATCCATGGAACACAAAGGACATGCCTATCGTAGATTGGGTAATTTCACCCATGGTTTCAGCCTAGAAATTAGGCCGGATCGATGGAACTCAAAGGTGGCGGCTATTGTGGTTTGGGTAATATTCACCCATTCGTTCAGCCTAGAAATTGGGCTGAATCCAATCAAATGTCCATGGACATGGCTATTGTGGTTTGGATAATATTGCTAATTAATTTCACCCATGGGTTCACACTAGAAAATAACCTGGATCCAGTTAAAAGACCGTCGTACTAATGCAGCATAGCTAGTATGGCTTGGCAGATACGAATGATTAATTTCACGCATGGGTTCAGCCTAGAAATTAGGCTGGTTCCATGGAACTAGATTGGGTAATATTGCTAATTAATTTCACCCATGGGTTCACACTAGAAAATAACCTGGATCCAGTTAAAAGACCGTCGTACTAATACAGCATAGCTAGTATGGCTTGGCAGATACGAATGATTAATTTCACCCATGGGTTCAGCCTAGAAATTAGGCTGGTTGCATGGAACTAGATTGGGTAATATTGCTTACTAATTTCACCCATGGGTTCAGCCTAGAAATTAGACTGGATCCATGGAACTCAAAGGACATGCCTATCGTAGATTGGGTAATTTCACCCATGGGTTCAGCCTAGAAATTAGGCTGGATCCATGGAACTCAAAGGACATGCCTATCGTAGATTGGGTAATTTCACCCATGGGTTCAGCCTAGAAATTAGGCTGGATCGATGGAACTCAAAGGTGGCGGCTATTGTGGTTTGGGTAATATTCACCCATTCGTTCAGCCTAGAAATTGGGCTGAATCCAATCAAATGTCCATGGACATGGCTATTGTGGTTTGGATAATATTGCTAATTAATTTCACCCATGGGTTCACACTAGAAAATAACCTGGATCCAGTTAAAAGACCGTCGTACTAATGCAGCATAGCTAGTATGGCTTGGCAGATACGAATGATTAATTTCACCCATGGGTTCAGCCTAGAAATTAGGCTGGATCCATGGAACTCAAAGGACATGCCTATCGTAGATTGGGTAATTTCACCCATGGGTTCAGCCTAGAAATTAGGCTGGATCGATGGAACTCAAAGGTGGCGGCTATTGTGGTTTGGGTAATATTCACCCATTCGTTCAGCCTAGAAATTGGGCTGAATCCAATCAAATGTCCATGGACATGGCTATTGTGGTTTGGATAATATTGCTAATTAATTTCACCCATGGGTTCACACTAGAAAATAACCTGGATCCAGTTAAAAGACCGTCGTACTAATGCAGCATAGCTAGTATGGCTTGGCAGATACGAATGATTAATTTCACCCATGGGTTCAGCCTAGAAATTAGGCTGGTTCCATGGAACTAGATTGGGTAATATTGCTAACTAATTTCACCCATGGGTTCAGCCTAGAAATTAGGCTGGATCCATGGAACTCAAAGGACATGGCTATTGTGGGTTGGGTAATATTGCTAACTAATTTCACCCATGGGTTCAGCCTAGAAATTAGGCTGGTTCCATGGAACTAGAATGGGTAATATTGCTAATTAATTTCACCCATGGCTTCACACTAGAAAATAACCTGGATCCAGTTAAAAGACCGTCGCACTAATACAGCATAGCTAGTATGGCTTGGCAGATACGAATGATTAATTTCACCCATGGATTTAGCCTAGAAATTAGGCTGGTTGCATGGAACTAGATAGGGTAATATTGCTCACTAATTTCACCCATGGGTTCAGCCTAGAAATTAGGCTGGATCCATGGAACACAAAGGACATGCCTATCGTAGATTGGGTAATTTCACCCATGGGTTCAGCCTAGAAATTAGGCTGGATCGATGGAACTCAAAGGTGGCGGCTATTGTGGTTTGGGTAATATTCACCCATTCGTTCAGCCTAGAAATTGGGCTGAATCCAATCAAATGTCCATGGACATGGCTATTGTGGTTTGGATAATATTGCTAATTAATTTCACCCATGGGTTCACACTAGAAAATAACCTGGATCCAGTTAAAAGACCGTCGTACTAATGCAGCATAGCTAGTATGGCTTGGCAGATACGAATGATTAATTTCACCCATGGGTTCAGCCTAGAAATTAGGCTGGTTCCATGGAACTAGATTGGGTAATATTGCTAATTAATTTCACCCATGGGTTCACACTAGAAAATAACCTGGATCCAGTTAAAAGACCGTCGTACTAATACAGCATAGCTAGTATGGCTTGGCAGATACGAATGATTAATTTCACCCATGGGTTCAGCCTAGAAATTAGGCTGGTTGCATGGAACTAGATTGGGTAATATTGCTTACTAATTTCACCCATGGGTTCAGCCTAGAAATTAGACTGGATCCATGGAACTCAAAGGACATGCCTATCGTAGATTGGGTAATTTCACCCATGGGTTCAGCCTAGAAATTAGGCTGGATCGATGGAACTCAAAGGTGGCGGCTATTGTGGTTTGGGTAATATTCACCCATTCGTTCAGCCTAGAAATTGGGCTGAATCCAATCAAATGTCCATGGACATGGCTATTGTGGTTTGGATAATATTGCTAATTAATTTCACCCATGGGTTCACACTAGAAAATAACCTGGATCCAGTTAAAAGACCGTCGTACTAATGCAGCATAGCTAGTATGGCTTGGCAGATACGAATGATTAATTTCACCCATGGGTTCAGCCTAGAAATTAGGCTGGTTCCATGGAACTAGATTGGGTAATATTGCTAACTAATTTCACCCATGGGCTCAGCCTAGAAATTAGGCTGGATCCATGGAACTCAAAGGACATGGCTATTGTGGGTTGGGTAATATTGCTAACTAATTTCACCCATGGGTTCAGCCTAGAAATTAGGCTGGTACCATGGAACTAGATTGGGTAATATTGCTAATTAATTTCACCCATGGGTTCACACTAGAAAATAACCTGGATCCAGTTAAAAGACCGTCGTACTAATACAGCATAGCTAGTATGGCTTGGCAGATACGAATGATTAATTTCACCCATGGGTTCAGCCTAGAAATTAGGCTGGTTGCATGGAACTAGATTGGGTAATATTGCTCAATAATTTAACCCATGGGTTCAGCCTAGAAATTAGGCTGGATCCATGGAACTCAAAGGACATGCCTATCGTAGATTGGGTAATTTCACCCATGGGTTCAGCCTAGAAATTAGGCTGGATCGATGGAACTCAAAGGTGGCGGCTATTGTGGTTTGGGTAATATTCACCCATTCGTTCAGCCTAGAAATTGGGCTGAATCCAATCAAATGTCCATGGACATGGCTATTGTGGTTTGGATAATATTGCTAATTAACTTCACCCATGGGTTCACACTAGAAAATAACCTGGATCCAGTTAAAAGACCGTCGTACTAATGCAGCATAGCTAGTATGGCTTGGCAGATACGAATGATTAATTTCACCCATGGGTTCAGCCTAGAAATTAGGCTGGTTCCATGGAACTAGATTGGGTAATATTGCTAACTAATTTCACCCATGGGTTCAGCCTAGAAATTAGGATGGATCCATGGAACTCAAAGGACATGGCTATTGTGGGTTGGGTAATATTGCTAACTAATTTCACCCATGGGTTCAGCCTAGAACTTAGGCTGGTTCCATGGAACTAGATTGGGTAATATTGCTAATTAATTTCACCCATGGGTTCACACTAGAAAATAACCTGGATCCAGTTAAAAGACCGTCGTACTAATACAGCATAGCTAGTATGGCTTGGCAGATACGAATGATTAATTTCACCCATGGGTTCAGCCTAGAAATTAGGCTGGTTGCATGGAACTAGATTGGGTAATATTTCTCACTAATTTCACCCATGGGTTCAGCCTAGAAATTAGGCTGGATCCATGGAACTCAAAGGACATGCCTATCGTAGATTGGGTAATTTAACCCATAGGTTCAGCCTAGAAATTAGGCTGGATCGATGGAACTCAAAGGTGGCGGCTATTGTGGTTTGGGTAATATTCACCCATTCGTTCAGCCTAGAAATTGGGCTGAATCCAATCAAATGTCCATGGACATGGCTATTGTGGTTTGGATAATATTGCTAATTAATTTCACCCATGGGTTCACACTAGAAAATAACCTGGATCCAGTTAAAAGACCGTCGTACTAATGCAGCATAGCTAGTATGGCTTGGCAGATACGAATGATTAATTTCACCCATGGGTTCAGCCTAGAAATTAGGCTGGTTCCATGGAACTAGATTGGGTAATATTGCTAACTAATTTCACCCATGGGCTCAGCCTAGAAATTAGGCTGGATCCATGGAACTCAAAGGACATGGCTATTGTGGGTTGGGTAATATTGCTAACTAATTTCACCCATTGGTTCAGCCTAGAAATTAGGCTGGTACCATGGAACTAGATTGGGTAATATTGCTAATTAATTTCACCCATGGGTTCACACTAGAAAATAACCTGGATCCAGTTAAAAGACCGTCGTACTAATACAGCATAGCTAGTATGGCTTGGCAGATACGAATGATTAATTTCACCCATGGGTTCAGCCTAGAAATTAGGCTGGTTGCATGGAACTAGATTGGGTAATATTGCTCACTAATTTCACCCATGGGTTCAGCCTAGAAATTAGGCTGGATCCATGGAACTCAAAGGACATGCCTATCGTAGATTGGGTAATTTCACCCATGGGTTCAGCCTAGAAATTAGGCTGGATCGATGGAACTCAAAGGTGGCGGCTATTGTGGTTTGGGTAATATTCACCCATTCGTTCAGCCTAGAAATTGGGCTGAATCCAATCAAATGTCCATGGACATGGCTATTGTGGTTTGGATAATATTGCTAATTAATTTCACCCATGGGTTCACACTAGAAAATAACCTGGATCCAGTTAAAAGACCGTCGTACTAATGCAGCATAGCTAGTATGGCTTGGCAGATACGAATGATTAATTTCACCCATGGGTTCAGTCTAGAAATTAGGCTGGTTCCATGGAACTAGATTGGGTAATATTGCTAACTAATTTCACCCATGGGCTCAGCCTAGAAATTAGGCTGGATCCATGGAACTCAAAGGACATGGCTATTGTGGGTTGGGTAATATTGCTAACTAATTTCACCCATGGGTTCAGCCTAGAAATTAGGCTGGTACCATGGAACTAGATTGGGTAATATTGCTAATTAATTTCACCCATGGGTTCACACTAGAAAATAACCTGGATCCAGTTAAAAGACCGTCGTACTAATACAGCATAGCTAGTATGGCTTGGCAGATACGAATGATTAATTTCACCCATGGGTTCAGCCTAGAAATTAGGCTGGTTGCATGGAACTAGATTGGGTAATATTGCTCAATAATTTCACCCATGGGTTCAGCCTAGAAATTAGGCTGGATCCATGGAACTCAAAGGACATGCCTATCGTAGATTGGGTAATTTCACCCATGGGTTCAGCCTAGAAATTAGGCTGGATCGATGGAACTCAAAGGTGGCGGCTATTGTGGTTTGGGTAATATTCACCCATTCGTTCAGCCTAGAAATTGGGCTGAATCCAATCAAATGTCCATGGACATGGCTATTGTGGTTTGGATAATATTGCTAATTAATTTCACCCATGGGTTCACACTAGAAAATAACCTGGATCCAGTTAAAAGACCGTCGTACTAATGCAGCATAGCTAGTATGGCTTGGCAGATACGAATGATTAATTTCACCCATGGGTTCAGCCTAGAAATTAGGCTGGTTCCATGGAACTAGATTGGGTAATATTGCTAACTAATTTCACCCATGGGTTCAGCCTAGAAATTAGGCTGGATCCATGGAACTCAAAGGACATGGCTATTGTGGGTTGGGTAATATTGCTAACTAATTTCACCCATGGGTTCAGCCTAGAAATTAGGCTGGTTCCATGGAACTAGATTGGGTAATATTGCTAATTAATTTCACCCATGGGTTCACACTAGAAAATAACATGGATCCAGTTAAAAGACCGTCGTACTAATACAGCATAGCTAGTATGGCTTGGCAGATACGAATGATTAATTTCACCCATGGGTTCAGGCTAGAAATTAGGCTGGTTGCATGGAACTAGATTGGGTAATATTTCTCACTAATTTCACCCATGGGTTCAGCCTAGAAATTAGGCTGGATCCATGGAACTCAAAGGACATGCCTATCGTAGATTGGGTAATTTCACCCATAGGTTCAGCCTAGAAATTAGGCTGGATCGATGGAACTCAAAGGTGGCGGCTATTGTGGTTTGGGTAATATTCACCCATTCGTTCAGCCTAGAAATTGGGCTGAATCCAATCAAATGTCCATGGACATGGCTATTGTGGTTTGGATAATATTGCTAATTAATTTCACCCATGGGTTCACACTAGAAAATAACCTGGATCCAGTTAAAAGACCGTCGTACTAATGCAGCATAGCTAGTATGGCTTGGCAGATACGAATGATTAATTTCACCCATGGGTTCAGCCTAGACATTAGGCTGGTTCCATGGAACTAGATTGGGTAATATTGCTAACTAATTTCACCCATGGGTTCAGCCTGTAAATTAGGCTGGATCCATGGAACTCAAAGGACATGGCTATTGTGGGTTGGGTAATATTGCTAACTAATTTCACCCATGGGTTCAGCCTAGAAATTAGGCTGGTTCCATGGAACTAGATTGGGTAATATTGCTAATTAATTTCACCCATGGGTTCACACTAGAAAATAACCTGGATCCAGTTAAAAGACCGTCGTACTAATACAGCATAGCTAGTATGGCTTGGCAGATACGAATGATTAATTTCACCCATGGGTTCAGCCTAGAAATTAGGCTGGTTGCATGGAACTAGATTGGGTAATATTGCTCACTAATTTCACCCATGGGTTCAGCCTAGAAATTAGACTGGATCCATGGAACTCAAAGGACATGCCTATCGTAGATTGGGTAATTTCACCCATGGGTTCAGCCTAGAAATTAGGCTGGATCGATGGAACTCAAAGGTGGCGGCTATTGTGGTTTGGGTAATATTCACCCATTCGTTCAGCCTAGAAATTGGGCTGAATCCAATCAAATGTCCATGGACATGGCTATTGTGGTTTGGATAATATTGCTAATTAATTTCACCCATGGGTTCACACTAGAAAATAACCTGGATCCAGTTAAAAGACCGTCGTACTAATGCAGCATAGCTAGTATGGCTTGGCAGATACGAATGATTAATTTCACCCATGGGTTCAGCCTAGAAATTAGGCTGGTTCCATGGAACTAGATTGGGTAATATTGCTAACTAATTTCACCCATGGGTTCAGCCTAGAAATTAGGCTGGATCCATGGAACTCAAAGGACATGGCTATTGTGGGTTGGGTAATATTGCTAACTAATTTCACCCATGGGTTCAGCCTAGAAATTAGGCTGGTACCATGGAACTAGATTGGGTAATATTGCTAATTAATTTCACCCATGGGTTCACAATAGAAAATAACCTGGATCCAGTTAAAAGACCGTCGTACTAATACAGCATAGCTAGTATGGCTTGGCAGATACGAATGATTAATTTCACCCATGGGTTCAGCCTAGAAATTAGGCTGGTTGCATGGAACTAGATTGGGTAATATTGCTCAATAATTTCACCCATGGGTTCAGCCTAGAAATTAGGCTGGATCCATGGAACTCAAAGGACATGCCTATCGTAGATTGGGTAATTTCACCCATGGGTTCAGCCTAGAAATTAGGCTGGATCGATGGAACTCAAAGGTGGCGGCTATTGTGGTTTGGGTAATATTCACCCATTCGTTCAGCCTAGAAATTGGGCTGAATCCAATCAAATGTCCATGGACATGGCTATTGTGGTTTGGATAATATTGCTAATTAATTTCACCCATGGGTTCACACTAGAAAATAACCTGGATCCAGTTAAAAGACCGTCGTACTAATGCAGCATAGCTAGTATGGCTTGGCAGATACGAATGATTAATTTCACCCATGGGTTCAGCCTAGAAATTAGGCTGGTTCCATGGAACTAGATTGGGTAATATTGCTAACTAATTTCACCCATGGGTTCAGCCTAGAAATTAGGCTGGATCCATGGAACTCAAAGGACATGGCTATTGTGGGTTGGGTAATATTGCTAACTAATTTCACCCATGGGTTCAGCCTAGAAATTAGGCTGGTTCCGTGGAACTAGATTGGGTAATATTGCTAATTAATTTCACCCATGGGTTCACACTAGAAAATAACCTGGATCCAGTTAAAAGACCGTCGTACTAATACAGCATAGCTAGTATGGCTTGGCAGATACGAATGATTAATTTCACCCATGGGTTCAGCCTAGAAATTAGGCTGGTTGCATGGAACTAGATTGGGTAATATTGCTCACTAATTTCACCCATGGGTTCAGCCTAGAAATTAGGCTGGATCCATGGAACTCAAAGGACATGCCTATCGTAGATTGGGTAATTTCACCCATGGGTTCAGCCTAGAAATTAGGCTGGATCGATGGAACTCAAAGGTGGCGGCTATTCTGGTTTGGGTAATATTCACCCATTCGTTCAGCCTAGAAATTTGGCTGAATCCAATCAAATGTCCATGGACATGGCTATTGTGGTTTGGATAATATTGCTAATTAATTTCACCCATGGGTTCACACTAGAAAATAACCTGGATCCAGTTAAAAGACCGTCGTACTAATGCAGCATAGCTAGTATGGCTTGGCAGATACGAATGATTAATTTCACCCATGGGTTCAGCCTAGAAATTAGGCTGGTTCCATGGAACTAGATTGGGTAATATTGCTAACTAATTTCACCCATGGGTTCAGCCTAGAAATTAAGCTGGATCTATAGAAGTCAAAGGACATGGCTATTGTGGGTTGGGTAATATTGCTAACTAATTTTACCCATGGGTTCAGCCTAGAAATTAGGCTGGTTCAATGGAACTAGATTGGGTAATATTGCTAATTAATTTCACCCATGGGTTCACACTAGAAAATAACCTGGATCCAGTTAAAAGACCGTCGTACTAATACAGCATAGCTAGTATGGCTTGGCAGATACGAATGATTAATTTCACCCATGGGTTCAGCCTAGAAATTAGGCTGGTTGCATGGAACTAGATTGGGTAATATTTCTCACTAATTTCACCCATGGGTTCAGCCTAGAAATTAAGCTGGATCCATGGAACTCAAAGGACATGCCTATCGTAGATTGGGTAATTTCACCCATAGGTTCAGCCTAGAAATTAGGCTGGATCGATGGAACTCAAAGGTGGTGGCTATTGTGGTTTGGGTAATATTCACCCATTCGTTCAGCCTAGAAATTGGGCTGAATCCAATCAAATGTCCATGGACATGGCTATTGTGGTTTGGATAATATTGCTAATTAATTTCACCCATGGGTTCACACTAGAAAATAACCTGGATCCAGTTAAAAGACCGTCGTACTAATGCAGCATAGCTAGTATGGCTTGGCAGATACGAATGATTAATTTCACCCATGGGTTCAGCCTAGAAATTAGGCTGGTTCCATGGAACTAGATTGGGTAATATTGCTAACTAATTTCACCCATGGGTTCAGCCTGTAAATTAGGCTGGATCCATGGAACTCAAAGGACATGGCTATTGTGGGTTGGGTAATATTGCTAACTAATTTCACCCATGGGTTCAGCCTAGAAATTAGGCTGGTTCCATGGAACTAGATTGGGTAATATTGCTAATTAATTTCACCCATGGGTTCACACTAGAAAATAACCTGGATCCAGCTAAAAGACCGTCGTACTAATACAGCATAGCTAGTATGGCTTGGCAGATACGAATGATTAATTTCACACATGGGTTCAGCCTAGAAATTAGGCTGGTTGCATGGAACTAGATTGGGTAATATTGCTCACCAATTTCACCCATGGGTTCAGCCTAGAAATTAGACTGGATCCATGGAACTCAAAGGACATGCCTATCGTAGATTGGGTAATTTCACCCATGGGTTCAGCCTAGAAATTAGGCTGGATCGATGGAACTCAAAGGTGGCGGCTATTGTGGTTTGGGTAATATTCACCCATTCGTTCAGCCTAGAAATTAGGCTGAATCCAATCAAATGTCCATGGACATGGCTATTGTGGTTTGGATAATATTGCTAATTAATTTCACCCATGGGTTCACACTAGAAAATAACCTGGATCCAGTTAAAAGACCGTCGTACTAATGCAGCATAGCTAGTATGGCTTGGCAGATAGGAATGATTAATTTCACCCATGGGTTCAGCCTAGAAATTAGGCTGGTTCCATGGAACTAGATTGGGTAATATTGCTAACTAATTTCACCCATGGGTTCAGCCTAGAAATTAGGCTGGATCCATGGAACTCAAAGGACATGGCTATTGTGGGTTGGGTAATATTGCTAACTAATTTCACAAATGGGTTCAGCCTAGAAATTAGGCTGGTTCCATGGAACTAGATTGGGTAATATTGCTAATTAATTTCACCCATGGGTTCACACTAGAAAATAACCTGGATCCAGTTAAAACACCTTCGTACTAATACAGCATAGCTAGTATGGCTTGGCAGATACGAATGATTAATTTCACCCATGGGTTCAGCCTAGAAATTAGGCTGGTTGCATGGAACTAGATTGGGTAATATTGCTCACTAATTTCACCAATGGGTTCAGCCTAGAAATTAGACTGGATCCATGGAACTCAAAGGACATGCCTATCGTAGATTGGGTAATTTCACCCATGGGTTCAGCCTAGAAATTAGGCTGGATCGATGGAACTCAAAGGTGGCGGCTATTGTGGTTTGGGTAATATTCACCCATTCGTTCAGCCTAGAAATTGGGCTGAATCCAATCAAATGTCCATGGACATGGCTATTGTGGTTTGGATACTATTGCTAATTAATTTCACCCATGGGTTCACACTAGAAAATAACCTGGATCCAGTTAAAAGACCGTCGTACTAATGCAGCATAGCTAGTATGGCTTGGCAGATACGAATGATTAATTTCACCCATGGGTTCAGCCTAGAAATTAGGCTGGTTCCATGGAACTAGATTGGGTAATATTGCTAACTAATTTCACCCATGGGTTCAGCCTAAAAATTAGGCTGGATCCATGGAACTCAAAGGACATGGCTATTGTGGGTTGGGTAATATTGCTAACTAATTTCACCCATGGGTTCAGCCTAGAAATTAGGCTGGTTCCATGGAACTAGATTGGGTAATATTGCTAATTAATTTCACCCATGGGTTCACACTAGAAAATAACCTGGATCCAGTTAAAAGACCGTCGTACTAATGCAGCATAGCTAGTATGGCTTGGCAGATACGAATGATTAATTTCACCCATGGGTTTAGCCTAGAAATTAGGCTGGTTGCATGGAACTAGATTGGGTAATATTGCTCACTAATTTCACCCATGGGTTCAGCCTAGAAATTAGGCTGGATCCATGGAACTCAAAGGACATGCCTATCGTAGATTGGGTAATTTCACCCATAGGTTCAGCCTAGAAATTAGGCTGGATCGATGGAACTCAAAGGTGGCGGCTATTGTGGTTTGGGTAATATTCACCCATTCGTTCAGCCTAGAAATTGGCTGAATCCAATCAAATGTCCATGGACATGGCTATTGTGGTTTGGATAATATTGTTAATTAATTTCACCCATGGGTTCACACTAGAAAATAACCTGGATCCAGTTAAAAGACCGTCGTACTAATGCAGCATAGCTAGTATGGCTTGGCACATACGAATGATTAATTTCACCCATGGGTTCAGCCTAGAAATTAGGCTGGTTCCATGGAACTAGATTGGGTAATATTGCTAACTAATTTCACCCATGGGTTCACACTATAAAATAACCTGGATCCAGTTAAAAGACCGTCGTACTAATGCAGCATAGCTAGTATGGCTTGGCAGATACGAATGATTAATTTCACCCATGGGTTCAGCCTAGAAATTAGGCTGGTTCCATGGAACTAGATTGGGTAATATTGCTAACTAATTTCACCCATGGCTTCAGCCTAGAAATTAAGCTGGATCAATATTGCTAACTAATTTCACCCATGGGTTCAGCCTAGGAATTAGGCTGGATCCATGGAACTCAAAGGACATGGCTATTGTAGGTTGGGTAATATTGCTAACTAATTTCACCCATGGGTTCAGCCTAGAAATTAGGCTGGTTCCATGGAACTAGATTAGGTAATATTGCTAATTAATTTCACCCATGGGTTCACACTAGAAAATAACCTGGATCCAGTTAAAAGACCGTCGTACTAATACAGCATAGCTAGTATGGCTTGGCTGATACGAATGATTAATTTCACCCATGGGTTCAGCCTAGAAATTCGGCTGGTTGCATGGAACTAGATTGGGTAATATTGCTCACTAATTTCACCCATGGGTTCAGCCTAGAAATTAGGCTGGATCCATGGAACTCAAAGGACATGCCTATCGTAGATTGGGTAATTTCACCCATGGGTTCAGCCTAGAAATTAGGCTGGATCGATGGAACTCAAAGGTGGCGGCTATTGTGGTTTGGGTAATATTCACCCATTCGTTCAGCCTAGAAATTGGGCTGAATCCAATCAAATGTCCATGGACATGGCTATTGTGGTTTGGATAATATTGCTAATTAATTTCACCCATGGGTTCACACTAGAAAATAACCTGGATCCAGTTAAAAGACCGTCGTACTAATGCAGCATAGCTAGTATGGCTTGGCAGATACGAATGATTAATTTCACCCATGGGTTCAGCCTAGAAATTAGGCTGGTTCCATGGAACTAGATTGGGTAATATTGCTAACTAATTTCACCCATGGGTTCAGCCTAGAAATTAGGCTGCATCCATGGAACTCAAAGGACATGGCTATTGTGGGTTGGGTAATATTGCTAACTAATTTCACCCATGGGTTCAGCCTAGAAATTAGGCTGGTTCCATGGAACTAGATTGGGTAATATTGCTAATTAATTTCACCCAAGGGTTCACACTAGAAAATAACCTGGATCCAGTTAAAAGACCGTCGTACTAATACAGCATAGCTAGTATGGCTTGGCAGATACGAATGATTAATTTCACCCATGGGCTCAACCTAGAAATTAGGCTGGTTGCATGGAACTAGATTGGGTAATATTGCTCACTAATTTCACCCATGGGTTCAGCCTAGAAATTAGGCTGGATCCATGGAACTCAAAGGACATGCCTATCGTAGATTGGGTAATTTCACCCATGGGTTCAGCCTAGAAATTAGGCTGGATCGATGGAACTCAAAGGTGGCGGCTATTGTGGTTTGGGTAATATTCACCCATTCGTTCAGCCTAGAAATTGGGCTGAATTCAATCAAATGTCCATGGACATGGCTATTGTGGTTTGGATAATATTGCTAATTAATTTCACCCATGGGTTCACACTAGAAAATAACCTGGATCCAGTTAAAAGACCGTCGTACTAATACAGCATAGCTAGTATGGCTTGGCAGATACGAATGATTAATTTCACCCATGGGTTCAGCCTAGAAATTAGGCTGGTTGCATGGAACTAGATTGGGTAATATTGCTCACTAATTTCACCCATGGGTTCAGCCTAGAAATTAGGCTGGATCCATGGAACTCAAAGGACATGGCTATTGTGGGTTGGGTAATATTGCTAACTAATTTCACCCATGGGTTCAGCCTAGAAATTAGGCTGGTTCCATGGAACTAGATTGGGTAATATTGCTAACTAATTTCACCCATGGGTTCACACTAGAAAATAACCTGGATCCAGTTAAAAGACCGTCGTACTAATACAGCATAGCTAGTATGGCTTGGCAGATACGAATGATTAATTTCACCCATGGGTTCAGCCTAGAAATTAGGCTGGTTGCATGGAACTAGATTGGGTAATATTGCTCACTAATTTCACCCATGGGTTCAGCCTAGAAATTAGGCTGGATCCATGGAACTCAAAGGACATGCCTATCGTAGATTGGGTAATTTCACCCATGGGTTCAGCCTAGAAATTAGGATGGATCGATGGAACTCAAAGGTGGCGGCTATTGTGGTTTGGGTAATATTCACCCATTCATTCAGCCTAGAAATTGGGCTGAATCCAATCAAATGGACATGGCTATTGTGGTTTGGATAATATTGCTAATTAATTTCACCCATGGGTTCACACTAGAGAATAACCTGGATCCAGTTAAAAGACCGTCGTACTAATGCAGCATAGCTAGTATGGCTTGGCAGATACGAATGATTAATTTCACCCATGGGTTCAGCCTAGAAATTAGGCTGGTTGCATGGAACTAGATTGGGTAATATTGCTCACTAATTTCACCCATGGGTTCAGCCTACAAATTAGGCTGGATCCATGGAACTCAAAGGACATGGCTATTGTGGGTTGGGTAATATTGCTAACTAATTTCACCCATGGGTTCAGCCTAGAAATTAGGCTGGATCGATGGAACTCAAAGGTGGCGGCTATTGTGGTTTGGGTAATATTCACCCATTCGTTCAGCCTAGAAATTGGGCTGAATTCAATCAAATGTCCATGGACATGGCTATTGTGGTTTGGATAATATTGCTAATTAATTTCACCCATGGGTTCACACTAGAAAATAACCTGGATCCAGTTAAAAGACCGTCGTACTAATACAGCATAGCTAGTATGGCTTGGCAGATACGAATGATTAATTTCACTCATGGGTTCAGCCTAGAAATTAGGCTGGTTGCATGGAACTAGATTGGGTAATATTGCTCACTAATTTCACCCATGGGTTCAGCCTAGAAATTAGGCTGGATCCATGGAACTCAAAGGACATGGCTATTGTGGGTTGGGTAATATTGCTAACTAATTTCACCCATGGGTTCAGCCTAGAAATTAGGCTGGTTCCATGGAACTAGATTGGGTAATATTGCTAACTAATTTCACCCATGGGTTCACACTAGAAAATAACCTGGATCCAGTTAAAAGACCGTCGTACTAATACAGCATAGCTAGTATGGCTTGGCAGATACGAATGATTAATTTCACCCATGGGTTCAGCCTAGAAATTAGGCTGGTTGCATGGAACTAGATTGGGTAATATTGCTCACTAATTTCACCCATGGGTTCAGCCTAGAAATTAGGCTGGATCCATGGAACTCAAAGGACATGCCTATCGTAGATTGGGTAATTTCACCCATGGGTTCAGCCTAGAAATTAGGATGGATCGATGGAACTCAAAGGTGGCGGCTATTGTGGTTTGGGTAATATTCACCCATTCATTCAGCCTAGAAATTGGGCTGAATCCAATCAAATGGACATGGCTATTGTGGTTTGGATAATATTGCTAATTAATTTCACCCATGGATTCACACTAGAGAATAACCTGGATCCAGTTAAAAGACCGTCGTACTAATGCAGCATAGCTAGTATGGCTTGGCAGATACGAATGATTAATTTCACCCATGGGTTCAGCCTAGAAATTAGGCTGGTTGCATGGAACTAGATTGGGTAATATTGCTCACTAATTTCACCCATGGGTTCAGCCTACAAATTAGGCTGGATCCATGGAACTCAAAGGACATGGCTATTGTGGGTTGGGTAATATTGCTAACTAATTTCACCCATGGGTTCAGCCTAGAAATTAGGCTGGTTCCATGGAACTAGATTGGGTAATATTGCTAATTAATTTCACCCATGGGTTCACACTAGAAAATAACCTGGATCCAGGTAAAATACCGTCGTACTAATACAGCATAGCTAGTATGGCTTGGCAGATACGAATGATTAATTTCACCCATGGGTTCAGCCTAGAAATTAGGCTGGTTGCATGGGACTAGATTGGGTAATATTGCTCACTAATTTCACCCATGGGTTCAGCCTAGAAATTAGGCTGGATCCATGGAACTCAAAGGACATGCCTATCGTAGATTGGGTAATTTCACCCATGGGTTCAGCCTAGAAATTAGGATGGATCGATGGAACTCAAAGGTGGCGGCTATTGTGGTTTGGGTAATATTCACCCATTCGTTCAGCCTAGAAATTGGGCTGAATCCAAACAAATGTCCATGGACATGGCTATTGTGGTTTGGATAATATTGCTAATTAATTTCACCCATGGGTTCACACTAGAAAATAACCTGGATCCAGTTAAAAGACCGTCGTACTAATGCAGCATAGCTAGTATGGCTTGGCAGATACGAATGATTAATTTCACACATGGGTTCAGCCAAGAAATTAGGCTGGTTCCATGGAACTAGATTGGGTAATATTGCTAACTAATTTCACCCATGGGTTCAGCCTAGAAATTAGGCTGGATCCATCGAACTCAAAGGACATGGCTATTGTGGGTTGGGTAATATTGCTAACTAATTTCACCCATGGGTTCAGCCTAGAAATTAGGCTGGTTCCATGGAACTAGATTGGGTAATATTGCTAATTAATTTCACCCATGGGTTCACACTAGAAAATAACCTGGATCCAGTTAAAAGACCGTCGTACTAATACAGCATAGCTAGTATGGCTTGGCAGATACGAATGATTAATTTCACCCATGGGTTCAGCCTAGAAATTAGGCTGGTTGCATGGAACTAGATTGGGTAATATTGCTCACTAATTTCACCCATGGGTTCAGCCTAGAAATTAGGCTGGATCCATGTAACTCAAAGGACATGCCTATCGTAGATTGGGTAATTTCACCCATGGGTTTAGCCTAGAAATTAGGCTGGATCGATGGAACTCAAAGGTGGCGCCTATTGTGGTTTGGGTGATATTCACCCATTCGTTCAGCCTAGAAATTGGGCTGAATCCAATCAAATGTCCATGCACATGGCTATTGTGGTTTGGATAATATTGTTAATTAATTTCACCCATGGGTTCACACTAGAAAATAACCTGGATCCAGTTAAAAGACCGTCGTACTAATGCAGCATAGCTAGTATGGCTTGGCAGATACGAATGATTAATTTCACCCATGGGTTCAGCCTAGAAATTAGGCTGGTTCCATGGAACTAGATTGGGTAATATTGCTAACTAATTTCACCCATGGGTTCAGCCTAGAAATTAGGCTGGATCCATGGAACTCAAAGGACATGGCTATTGTGGGTTGGGTAATATTGCTAACTAATTTCACCCATGGGTTCAGCCTAGAAATTAGGCTGGTTCCATGGAACTAGATTGGGTAATATTGCTAATTAATTTCACCCATGGGTTCACACTAGAAAATAACCTCGATCCAGTTAAAAGACCGTCGCACTAATACAGCATAGCTAGTATGGCTTGGCAGATACGAATGATTAATTTCACCCATGGATTCAGCCTAGAAATTAGGCTGGTTGCATGGAACTAGATTGGGTAATATTGCTCACTAATTTCACCCATGGGTTCAGCCTAGAAATTAGGCTGGATCCATGGAACTCAAAGGACATACCTATCGTAGATTGGGTAATTTCACCCATGGGTTCAGCCTAGAAATTAGGCTGGATCGATGGAACTCAAAGGTGGCGGCTATTGTGGTTTGGGTAATATTCACCCATTCGTTCAGCCTAGAAATTGGGCTGAATCCAATCAAATGTCCATGGACATGGCTATTGTGGTTTGGATAATATTGCTAATTAATTTCACCCATGGGTTCACACTAGAAAATAACCTGGATCCAGTTAAAAGACCGTCGTACTAATGCAGCATAGCTAGTATGGCTTGGCAGATACGAATGATTAATTTCACCCATGGGTTCAGCCTAGAAATTAGGCTGGTTCCATGGAACTAGATTGGGTAATATTGCTAACTAATTTCACCCATGGGTTCAGCCTAGAAATTAGGCTGGATCCATGGAACTCAAAGGACATGGCTATTGTGGGTTGGGTAATATTGCTAACTAATTTCACCCAAGGGTTCAGCCTAGAAATTAGGCTGGTTCCATGGAACTAGATTGGGTAATATTGCTAATTAATTTCACCCATGGGTTCACACTAGAAAATAACCTGGTTCCAGTTAAAAGACCGTCGTACTAATACAGCATTGCTAGGATGGCTTGGCAGATACGAATGATTAATTTCACCCATGGGTTCAGCCTAGAAATTAGGCTGGTTGCATGGAACTAGATTGGATAATATTGCTCAATAATTTCACCCATGGGTTCAGCCTAGAAATTAGGCTGGATCCATGGAACTCAAAGGACATGCCTATCGTAGATTGGGTAATTTCACCCATGGGTTCAGCCTAGAAATTAGGCTGGATCGATGGAACTCAAAGGTGGCGGCTATTGTGGTTTGGGTAATATTCACCCATTCGTTCAGCCTAGAAATTGGGCTGAATCCAATCAAATGTCCATGGACATGGCTATTGTGGTTTGGATAATATTGCTAATTAATTTCACCCATGGGTTCACACTAGAAAATAACCTGGATCCAGTTAAAAGACCGTCGTACTAATGCAGCATAGCTAGTATGGCTTGGCAGATACGAATGATTAATTTCACCCATGGATTCAGCCTAGAAATTAGGCTGGTTCCATGGAACTAGATTGGGTAATATTGCTAACTAATTTCACCCATGGGTTCAGCCTAGAAATTAGGCTGGATCCATGGAACTCAAAGGACATGGCTATTGTGGGTTGGGTAATATTGCTAACTAATTTCACCCATGGGTTCAGCCTAGAAATTAGGCTGGTTCCATGGAACTAGATTGGGTAATATTGCTAATTAATTTCACCCATGGGTTCACACTAGAAAATAACCTGGATCCAGTTAAAAGACCGTCGCACTAATACAGCATAGCTAGTATGGCTTGGCAGATACGAATGATTAATTTCACCAATGGATTTAGCCTAGAAATTAGGCTGGTTGCATGGAACTAGATAGGGTAATATTGCTCACTAATTACACCCATGGGTTCAGCCTAGAAATTAGGCTGGATCCATGGAACTCAAAGGACATGCCTATCGTAGATTGGGTAATTTCACCCATGGGTTCAGCCTAGAAATTAGGCTGGATCGATGGAACTCAAAGGTGGCGGCTATTGTGGTTTGGGTAATATTCACCCATTCGTTCAGCCTAGAAATTGGGCTGAATCCAATCAAATGTCCATGGACATGGCTATTGTGGTTTGGATAATATTGCTAATTAATTTCACCCATGGGTTCACACTAGAAAATAACCTGGATCCAGTTAAAAGACCGTCGTACTAATACAGCATAGCTAGTATGGCTTGGCAGATACGAATGATTAATTTCACCCATGGGTTCAGCCTAGAAATTAGGCTGGTAGCATGGAACTAGATTGGATAATATTGCTCAATAATTTCACCCATGGGTTCAGCCTAGAAATTAGGCTGGATCCATGGAACTCAAAGGACATGCCTATCGTAGATTGGGTAATTTCACCCATGGGTTCAGCCTAGAAATTAGGCTGGATCGATGGAACTCAAAGGTGGCGGCTATTGTGGTTTGGGTAATATTCACCCATTCGTTCAGCCTAGAAATTGGGCTGAATCCAATCAAATGTCCATGGACATGGCTATTGTGGTTTGGATAATATTGCTAATTAATTTCACCCATGGGTTCACACTAGAAAATAACCTGGATCCAGTTAAAAGACCGTCGTACTAATGCAGCATAGCTAGTATGGCTTGGCAGATACGAATGATTAATTTCACCCATGGGTTCAGCCTAGAAATTAGGCTGGTTCCATGGAACTAGATTGGGTAATATTGCTAACTAATTTCACCCATGGGTTCAGCCTAGAAATTAGGCTGGATCCATGGAACTCAAAGGACATGGCTATTGTGGGTTGGGTAATATTGCTAACTAATTTCACCCATGGGTTCAGCCTAGAAATTAGGCTGGTTCCATGGAACTAGATTGGGTAATATTGCTAATTAATTTCACCCATGGGTTCACACTAGAAAATAACCTGGATCCAGTTAAAAGACCGTCGCACTAATACAGCATAGCTAGTATGGCTTGGCAGATACGAATGATTAATTTCACCCATGGATTTAGCCTAGAAATTAGGCTGGTTGCATGGAACTAGATAGGGTAATATTGCTCACTAATTTCACCCATGGGTTCAGCCTAGAAATTAGGCTGGATCCATGGAACTCAAAGGACATGCCTATCGTAGATTGGGTAATTTCACCCATGGGTTCAGCCTAGAAATTAGGCTGGATCGATGGAACTCAAAGGTGGCGGCTATTGTGGTTTGGGTAATATTCACCCATTCGTTCAGCCTAGAAATAGGGCTGAATCCAATCAAATGTCCATGGACATGGCTATTGTGGTTTGGATAATATTGCTAATTAATTTCACCCATGGGTTCACACTAGAAAATAACCTGGATCCAGTTAAAAGACCGTCGTACTAATGCAGCATAGCTAGTATTGCTTGGCAGATACGAATGATTAATTTCACCCATGGGTTCAGCCTAGAAATTAGGCTGGTTCCATGGAACTAGATTGGGTAATATTGCTAACTAATTTCACCCATGGGTTCAGCCTAGAAATTAGGCTGGATCCATGGAACTCAAAGGACATGGCTATTGTGGGTTGGGTAATATTGCTAACTAATTTCACCCATGGGTTCAGCCTAGAAATTAGGCTGGTTCCATGGAACTAGATTGGGTAATATTGCTAATTAATTTCACCCATGGGTTCACACTAGAAAATAACCTGGTTCCAGTTAAAAGACCGTCGTACTAATACAGCATAGCTAGTATGGCTTGGCAGATACGGATGATTAATTTCACCCATGGGTTCAGCCTAGAAATTAGGCTGGTTGCATGGAACTAGATTGGGTAATATTGCTCAATAATTTCACCCATGGGTTCAGCCTAGAAATTAGGCTGGATCCATGGAACTCAAAGGACATGCCTATCGTAGATTGGGTAATTTCACCCATGGGTTCAGCCTAGAAATTAGGCTGGATCGATGGAACTCAAAGGAGGCGGCTATTGTGGTTTGGGTAATATTCACCCATTCGTTCAGCCTAGAAATTGGGCTGAATCCAATCAAATGTCCATGGACATGGCTATTGTGGTTTGGATAATATTGCTAATTAATTTCACCCATGGGTTCACACTAGAAAATAACCTGGATCCAGTTAAAAGACCGTCGTACTAATGCAGCATAGCTAGTATGGCTTGGCAGATACGAATGATTAATTTGACCCATGGGTTCAGCCTAGAAATTAAGCTGGTTCCATGGAACTAGATTGGGTAATATTGCTAACTAATTTCACACATGGGTTCAGCCTAGAAATTAGGCTGGATCCATGGAACTCAAAGGACATGGCTATTGTGGGTTGGGTAATATTGCTAACTAATTTCACCCATGGGTTCAGCCTAGAAATTAGGCTGGTTCCATGGAACTAGATTGGGTAATATTGCTAATTAATTTCACCCATGGGTTGACACTAGAAAATAACCTGGATCCAGTTAAAAGACCGTCGTACTAATACAGCATAGCTAGTATGGCTTGGCAGATACGAATGATTAATTTCACCCATGGGTTCAGCCTAGAAATTAGGCTGGTTGCATGGAACTAGATTGGGTAATATTGCTCACTAATTTCACCCATGGGTTCAGCCTAGAAATTAGGCTGGATCCATGGAACTCAAAGGACATGCCTATCGTAGATTGGGTAATTTCACCCATGGGTTCAGCCTAGAAATTAGGCTGGATCGATGGAACTCAAAGGTGGCGGCTATTCTGGTTTGGGTAATATTCACCCATTCGTTCAGCCTAGAAATTTGGCTGAATCTAATCAAATGTCCATGGACATGGCTATTGTGGTTTGGATAATATTGCTAATTAATTTCACCCATGGGTTCACACTAGAAAATAACCTGAATCCAGTTAAAAGACCGTCGTACTAATGCAGCATAGCTAGTATGGCTTGGCAGATACGAATGATTAATTTCACCCATGGGTTCAGCCTAGAAATTAGGCTGGTTCCATGGAACTAGATTGGGTAATATTGCTAACTAATTTCACCCATGGGTTCAGCCTAGAAATTAGGCTGGATCCATGGAACTCAAAGGACATGGCTATTGTGGGTTGGGTAATATTGCTAACTAATTTCACCCAAGGGTTCAGCCTAGAAATTAGGCTGGTTCCATGGAACTAGATTGGGTAATATTGCTAATTAATTTCACCCATGGGTTCACACTAGAAAATAACCTGGTTCCAGTTAAAAGACCGTCGTACTAATACAGCATAGCTAGTATGGCTTGGCAGATACGAATGATTAATTTCACCCATGGGTTCAGCCTAGAAATTAGGCTGGTTGCATGGAACTAGATTGGATAATATTGCTCAATTATTTCACCCATGGGTTCAGCCTAGAAATTAGGCTGGATCCATGGAACTCAAAGGACATGCCTATCGTAGATTGGGTAATTTCACCCATGGGTTCAGCCTAGAAATTAGGCTGGATCGATGGAACTCAAAGGTGGCGGCTATTGTGGTTTGGGTAATATTCACCCATTCGTTCAGCCTAGAAATTGGGCTGAATCCAATCAAATGTCCATGGACATGGCTATTGTGGTTTGGATAATATTGCTAATTAATTTCACCCATGGGTTCACACTAGAAAATAACCTGGATCCAGTTAAAAGACCGTCGTACTAATGCAGCATAGCTAGTATGGCTTGGCAGATACGAATGATTAATTTCACCCATGGGTTCAGCCTAGAAATTAGGCTGGTTCCATGGAACTAGATTGGGTAATATTGCTAACTAATTTCACCCATGGGTTCAGCCTAGAAATTAGGCTGGATCCATGGAACTCAAAGGACATGGCTATTGTGGGTTGGGTAATATTGCTAACTAATTTCACACATGGGTTCAGCCTAGAAATTAGGCTGGTTCCATGGAACTAGATTGGGTAATATTGCTAATTAATTTCACCCATGGGTTCACACTAGAAAATAACCTGGATCCAGTTAAAAGACCGTCGCACTAATACAGCATAGCTAGTATGGCTTGGCAGATACGAATGATTAATTTCACCAATGGATTTAGCCTAGAAATTAGGCTGGTTGCATGGAACTAGATAGGGTAATATTGCTCACTAATTACACCCATGGGTTCAGCCTAGAAATTAGGCTGGATCCATGGAACTCAAAGGACATGCCTATCGTAGATTGGGTAATTTCACCCATGGGTTCAGCCTAGAAATTAGGCTGGATCGATGGAACTCAAAGGTGGCGGCTATTGTGGTTTGGGTAATATTCACCCATTCGTTCAGCCTAGAAATTGGGCTGAATCCAATCAAATGTCCATGGACATGGCTATTGTGGTTTGGATAATATTGCTAATTAATTTCACCCATGGGTTCACACTAGAAAATAACCTGGATCCAGTTAAAAGACCGTCGTACTAATACAGCATAGCTAGTATGGCTTGGCAGATACGAATGATTAATTTCACCCATGGGTTCAGCCTAGAAATTAGGCTGGTAGCATGGAACTAGATTGGATAATATTGCTCAATAATTTCACCCATGGGTTCAGCCTAGAAATTAGGCTGGATCCATGGAACTCAAAGGACATGCCTATCGTAGATTGGGTAATTTCACCCATGGGTTCAGCCTAGAAATTAGGCTGGATCGATGGAACTCAAAGGTGGCGGCTATTGTGGTTTGGGTAATATTCACCCATTCGTTCAGCCTAGAAATTGGGCTGAATCCAATCAAATGTCCATGGACATGGCTATTGTGGTTTGGATAATATTGCTAATTAATTTCACCCATGGGTTCACACTAGAAAATAACCTGGATCCAGTTAAAAGACCGTCGTACTAATGCAGCATAGCTAGTATGGCTTGGCAGATACGAATGATTAATTTCACCCATGGGTTCAGCCTAGAAATTAGGCTGGTTCCATGGAACTAGATTGGGTAATATTGCTAACTAATTTCACCCATGGGTTCAGCCTAGAAATTAGGCTGGATCCATGGAACTCAAAGGACATGGCTATTGTGGGTTGGGTAATATTGCTAACTAATTTCACCCATGGGTTCAGCCTAGAAATTAGGCTGGTTCCATGGAACTAGATTGGGTAATATTGCTAATTAATTTCACCCATGGGTTCACACTAGAAAATAACCTGGATCCAGTTAAAAGACCGTCGCACTAATACAGCATAGCTAGTATGGCTTGGCAGATACGAATGATTAATTTCACCCATGGATTTAGCCTAGAAATTAGGCTGGTTGCATGGAACTAGATAGGGTAATATTGCTCACTAATTTCACCCATGGGTTCAGCCTAGAAATTAGGCTGGATCCATGGAACTCAAAGGACATGCCTATCGTAGATTGGGTAATTTCACCCATGGGTTCAGCCTAGAAATTAGGCTGGATCGATGGAACTCAAAGGTGGCGGCTATTGTGGTTTGGGTAATATTCACCCATTCGTTCAGCCTAGAAATTGGGCTGAATCCAATCAAATGTCCATGGACATGGCTATTGTGGTTTGGATAATATTGCTAATTAATTTCACCCATGGGTTCACACTAGAAAATAACCTGGATCCAGTTAAAAGACCGTCGTACTAATGCAGCATAGCTAGTATGGCTTGGCAGATACGAATGATTAATTTCACCCATGGGTTCAGCCTAGAAATTAGGCTGGTTCCATGGAACTAGATTGGGTAATATTGCTAACTAATTTCACCCATGGGTTCAGCCTAGAAATTAGGCTGGATCCATGGAACTCAAAGGACATGCCTATTGTGGGTTGGGTAATATTGCTAACTAATTTCACCCATGGGTTCAGCCTAGAAATTAGGCTGGTTCCATGGAACTAGATTGGGTAATATTGCTAATTAATTTCACCCATGGGTTCACACTAGAAAATAACCTGGTTCCAGTTAAAAGACCGTCGTACTAATACAGCATAGCTAGTATGGCTTGGCAGATACGGATGATTAATTTCACCCATGGGTTCAGCCTAGAAATTAGGCTGGTTGCATGGAACTAGATTGGGTAAAATTGCTCAATAATTTCACCCATGGGTTCAGCCTAGAAATTAGGCTGGATCCATGGAACTCAAAGGACATGCCTATCGTAGATTGGGTAATTTCACCCATGGGTTCAGCCTAGAAATTAGGCTGGATCGATGGAACTCAAAGGTGGCGGCTATTGTGGTTTGGGTAATATTCACCCATTCGTTCAGCCTAGAAATTGGGCTGAATCCAATCAAATGTCCATGGACATGGCTATTGTGGTTTGGATAATATTGCTAATTAATTTCACCCATGGGTTCACACTAGAAAATAACCTGGATCCACTTAAAAGACCGTCGTACTAATACAGCATAGCTAGTATGGCTTGGCAGATACGAATGATTAATTTCACCCATGGGTTCAGCCTAGAAATTAGGCTGGTTGCATGGAACTAGATTGGGTAATATTGCTCACTAATTTCACCCATGGGTTCAGCCTAGAAATTAGGCTGGATCCAGGGAACTCAAAGGACATGCCTATCGTAGATTGGGTAATTTCACCCATGGGTTCAGCCTAGAAATTAGGCTGGATCGATGGAACTCAAAGGTGGCGGCTATTGTGGTTTGGGTAATATTCACCCATTCGTTCAGCCTAGAAATAGGGCTGAATCCAATCAAATGTCCATGGACATGGCTATTGTGGTTTGGATAATATTGCTAATTAATTTCACCCATGGGTTCACACTAGAAAATAACCTGGATCCAGTTAAAAGACCGTCGTACTAATGCAGCATAGCTAGTATGGCTTGGCAGATACGAATGATTAATTTCACCCATGGGTTCAGCCTAGAAATTAAGCTGGTTCCATGGAACTAGATTGGGTAATATTGCTAACTAATTTCACCCATGGGTTCAGCCTAGAAATTAGGCTGGATCCATGGAACTCAAAGGACATGGCTATTGTGGGTTGGGTAATATTGCTAACTAATTTCACCCATGGGTTCAGCCTAAAAATTAGGCTGGTACCATGGAACTAGATTGGGTAATATTGCTAATTAATTTCACCCATGGGTTCACACTAGAAAATAACCTGGATCCAGTTAAAAGACCGTCGTACTAATACAGCATAGCTAGTATGGCTTGGCAGATACGAATGATTAATTTCACCCATGGGTTCAGCCTAGAAATTAGGCTGGTTGCATGGAACTAGATTGGGTAATATTGCTCAATAATTTCACCCATGGGTTCAGCCTAGAAATTAGGCTGGATCCATGGAACTCAAAGGACATGCCTATCGTAGATTGGGTAATTTCACCCATGGGTTCAGCCTAGAAATTAGGCTGGATCGATGGAACTCAAAGGAGGTGGCTATTGTGGTTTGGGTAATATTCACCCATTCGTTCAGCCTAGAAATTGGGCTGAATCCAATCAAATGTCCATGGACATGGCTATTGTGGTTTGGATAATATTGCTAATTAATTTCACCCATGGGTTCACACTAGAAAATAACCTGGATCCAGTTAAAAGACCGTCGTACTAATGCAGCATAGCTAGTATGGCTTGGCAGATACGAATGATTAATTTGACCCATGGGTTCAGCCTAGAAATTAAGCTGGTTCCATGGAACTAGATTGGGTAATATTGCTAACTAATTTCACCCATGGGTTCAGCCTAGAAATTAGGCTGGATCCATGGAACTCAAAGGACATGGCTATTGTGGGTTGGGTAATATTGCTAACTAATTTCACCCATGGGTTCAGCCTAGAAATTAGGCTGGTTCCATGGAACTAGATTGGGTAATATTGCTAATTAATTTCACCCATGGGTTGACACTAGAAAATAACCTGGATCCAGTTAAAAGACCGTCGTACTAATACAGCATAGCTAGTATGGCTTGGCAGATACGAATGATTAATTTCACCCATGGGTTCAGCCTAGAAATTAGGCTGGTTGCATGGAACTAGATTGGGTAATATTGCTCACTAATTTCACCCATGGGTTCAGCCTAGAAATTAGGCTGGATCCATGGAACTCAAAGGACATGCCTATCGTAGATTGGGTAATTTCACCCATGGGTTCAGCCTAGAAATTAGGCTGGATCGATGGAACTCAAAGGTGGCGGCTATTCTGGTTTGGGTAATATTCACCCATTCGTTCAGCCTAGAAATTTGGCTGAATCTAATCAAATGTCCATGGACATGGCTATTGTGGTTTGGATAATATTGCTAATTAATTTCACCCATGGGTTCACACTAGAAAATAACCTGAATCCAGTTAAAAGACCGTCGTACTAATGCAGCATAGCTAGTATGGCTTGGCAGATACGAATGATTAATTTCACCCATGGGTTCAGCCTAGAAATTAGGCTGGTTCCATGGAACTAGATTGGGTAATATTGCTAACTAATTTCACCCATGGGTTCAGCCTAGAAATTAAGCTGGATCTATGGAACTCAAAGGACATGGCTATTGTGGGTTGGGTAATATTGCTAACTAATTTCACCCATGGGTTCAGCCTAGAAATTAGGCTGGTTCAATGGAACTAGATTGGGTAATATTGCTAATTAATTTCACCCATGGGTTCACACTAGAAAATAACCTGGATCCAGTTAAAAGACCGTCGTACTAATACAGCATTGCTAGTATGGCTTGGCAGATACGAATGATTAATTTCACCCATGGGTTCAGCCTAGAAATTAGGCTGGTTGCATGGAACTAGATTGGGTAATATTTCTCACTAATTTCACCCATGGGTTCAGCCTAGAAATTAGGCTGGATCCATGGAACTCAAAGGACATGCCTATCGTAGATTGGGTAATTTCACCCATAGGTTCAGCCTAGAAATTAGGCTGGATCGATGGAACTCAAAGGTGGCGGCTATTGTGGTTTGGGTAATATTCACCCATTCGTTCAGCCTAGAAATTGGGCTGAATCCAATCAAATGTCCATGGACATGGCTATTGTGGTTTGGATAATATTGCTAATTAATTTCACCCATGGGTTCACACTAGAAAATAACCTGGATCCAGTTAAAAGACCGTCGTACTAATGCAGCATAGCTAGTATGGCTTGGCAGATACGAATGATTAATTTCACCCATGGGTTCAGCCTAGAAATTAGGCTGGTTCCATGGAACTAGATTGGGTAATATTGCTAACTAATTTCACCCATGGGTTCAGCCTGTAAATTAGGCTGGATCCATGGAACTCAAAGGACATGGCTATTGTGGGTTGGGTAATATTGCTAACTAATTTCACCCATGGGTTCAGCCTAGAAATTAGGCTGGTTCCATGGAGCTAGATTGGGTAATATTGCTAATTAATTTCACCCATGGGTTCACACTAGAAAATAACCTGGATCCAGTTAAAAGACCGTCGTACTAATACAGCATAGCTAGTATGGCTTGGCAGATACGAATGATTAATTTCACACATGGGTTCAGCCTAGAAATTAGGCTGGTTGCATGGAACTAGATTGGGTAATATTGCTCACTAATTTCACCCATGGGTTCAGCCTAGAAATTAGACTGGATCCATGGAACTCAAAGGACATGCCTATCGTAGATTGGGTAATTTCACCCATGGGTTCAGCCTAGAAATTAGGCTGGATCGATGGAACTCAAAGGTGGCGGCTATTGTGGTTTGGGTAATATTCACCCATTCGTTCAGCCTAGAAATTGGGCTGAATCCAATCAAATGTCCATGGACATGGCTATTGTGGTTTGGATAATATTGCTAATTAATTTCACCCATGGGTTCACACTAGAAAATAACCTGGATCCAGTTAAAAGACCGTCGTACTAATGCAGCATAGCTAGTATGGCTTGGCAGATACGAATGATTAATTTCACCCATGGGTTCAGCCTAGAAATTAGGCTGGTTCCAATGAACTAGATTGGGTAATATTGCTAACTAATTTCACCCATGGGTTCAGCCTAGAAATTAGGCTGGATCCATGGAACTCAAAGGACATGGCTATTGTGGGTTGGGTAATATTGCTAACTAATTTCACCCATGGGTTCAGCCTAGAAATTAGGCTGGTTCCATGGAACTAGATTGGGTAATATTGCTAATTAATTTCACCCATGGGTTCACACTAGAAAATAACCTGGATCCAGTTAAAACACCTTCGTACTAATACAGCATAGCTAGTATGGCTTGGCAGATACGAATGATTAATTTCACCCATGGGTTCAGCCTAGAAATTAGGCTGGTTGCATGCAACTAGATTGGGTAATATTGCTCACTAATTTCACCAATGGGTTCAGCCTAGAAATTAGGCTGGATCCATGGAACTCAAAGGACATGCCAATCGTAGATTGGGTAATTTCACCCATGGGTTCAGCCTAGAAATTAGGCTGGATCGATGGAACTCAAAGGTGGCGGCTATTGTGGTTTGGGTAATATTCACCCATTCGTTCAGCCTAGAAATTGGGCTGAATCCAATCAAATGTCCATGGACATGGCTATTGTGGTTTGGATAATATTGCTAATTAATTTCACCCATGGGTTCACACTAGAAAATAACCTGGATCCAGTTAAAAGACCGTCGTACTAATGCAGCATAGCTAGTATGGCTTGGCAGATACGAATGATTAATTTCACCCATGGGTTCAGCCTAGAAATTAGGCTGGTTCCATGGAACTAGATTGGGTAATATTGCTAACTAATTTCACCCATGGGTTCAGCCTAGAAATTAGGCTGGATCCATGGAACTCAAAGGACATGGCTATTGTGGGTTGGGTAATATTGCTAACTAATTTCACCCATGGGTTCAGCCTAGAAATTAGGCTGGTACCATAGAACTAGATTGGGTAATATTGCTAATTAATTTCACCCATGGGTTCACACTAGAAAATAACCTGGATCCAGTTAAAAGACCGTCGTACTAATACAGCATAGCTAGTATGGCTTGGCAGATACGAATAATTAATTTCACCCATGGGTTCAGCCTAGAAATTAGGCTGGTTGCATGGAACTAGATTGGGTAATATTGCTCAATAATTTCACCCATGGGTTCAGCCTAGAAATTAGGCTGGATCCATGGAACTCAAAGGACATGCCTATCGTAGATTGGGTAATTTCACCCATGGGTTCAGCCTAGAAATTAGGCTGGATCGATGGAACTCAAAGGAGACGGCTATTGTGGTTTGGGTAATATTCACCCATTCGTTCAGCCTAGAAATTGGGCTGAATCCAATCAAATGTCCATGGACATGGCTATTGTGGTTTGGATAATATTGCTAATTAATTTCACCCATGGGTTCACACTAGAAAATAACCTGGATCCAGTTAAAAGACCGTCGTACTAATGCAGCATAGCTAGTATGGCTTGGCAGATACGAATGATTAATTTCACCCATGGGTTCAGCCTAGAAATTAGGCTGGTTCCAATGAACTAGATTGGGTAATATTGCTAACTAATTTCACCCATGGGTTCAGCCTAGAAATTAGGCTGGATCCATGGAACTCAAAGGACATGGCTATTGTGGGTTGGGTAATATTGCTAACTAATTTCACCCATGGGTTCAGCCTAGAAATTAGGCTGGTTCCATGGAACTAGATTGGGTAATATTGCTAATTAATTTCACCCATGGGTTCACACTAGAAAATAACCTGGATCCAGTTAAAACACCTTCGTACTAATACAGCATAGCTAGTATGGCTTGGCAGATACGAATGATTAATTTCACCCATGGGTTCAGCCTAGAAATTAGGCTGGTTGCATGCAACTAGATTGGGTAATATTGCTCACTAATTTCACCAATGGGTTCAGCCTAGAAATTAGGCTGGATCCATGGAACTCAAAGGACATGCCAATCGTAGATTGGGTAATTTCACCCATGGGTTCAGCCTAGAAATTAGGCTGGATCGATGGAACTCAAAGGTGGCGGCTATTGTGGTTTGGGTAATATTCACCCATTCGTTCAGCCTAGAAATTGGGCTGAATCCAATCAAATGTCCATGGACATGGCTATTGTGGTTTGGATAATATTGCTAATTAATTTCACCCATGGGTTCACACTAGAAAATAACCTGGATCCAGTTAAAAGACCGTCGTACTAATGCAGCATAGCTAGTATGGCTTGGCAGATACGAATGATTAATTTCACCCATGGGTTCAGCCTAGAAATTAGGCTGGTTCCATGGAACTAGATTGGGTAATATTGCTAACTAATTTCACCCATGGGTTCAGCCTAGAAATTAGGCTGGATCCATGGAACTCAAAGGACATGGCTATTGTGGGTTGGGTAATATTGCTAACTAATTTCACCCATGGGTTCAGCCTAGAAATTAGGCTGGTACCATAGAACTAGATTGGGTAATATTGCTAATTAATTTCACCCATGGGTTCACACTAGAAAATAACCTGGATCCAGTTAAAAGACCGTCGTACTAATACAGCATAGCTAGTATGGCTTGGCAGATACGAATAATTAATTTCACCCATGGGTTCAGCCTAGAAATTAGGCTGGTTGCATGGAACTAGATTGGGTAATATTGCTCAATAATTTCACCCATGGGTTCAGCCTAGAAATTAGGCTGGATCCATGGAACTCAAAGGACATGCCTATCGTAGATTGGGTAATTTCACCCATGGGTTCAGCCTAGAAATTAGGCTGGATCGATGGAACTCAAAGGAGACGGCTATTGTGGTTTGGGTAATATTCACCCATTCGTTCAGCCTAGAAATTGGGCTGAATCCAATCAAATGTCCATGGACATGGCTATTGTGGTTTGGATAATATTGCTAATTAATTTCACCCATGGGTTCACACTAGAAAATAACCTGGATCCAGTTAAAAGACCGTCGTACTAATGCAGCATAGCTAGTATGGCTTGGCAGATACGAATGATTAATTTCACCCATGGGTTCAGCCTAGAAATTAAGCTGGTTCCATGGAACTAGATTGGGTAATATTGCTAACTAATTTCACCCATGGGTTCAGCCTAGAAATTAGGCTGGATCCATGGAACTCAAAGGACATGGCTATTGTGGGTTGGGTAATATTGCTAACTAATTTCACCCATGGGTTCAGCCTAGAAATTAGGCTGGTTCCATGGAACTAGATTGGGTAATATTGCTAATTAATTTCACCCATGGGTTCACACTAGAAAATAACCTGGATCCAGTTAAAAGACCGTCGTACTAATACAGCATAGCTAGTATGGCTTGGCAGATACGAATGATTAATTTCACCCATGGGTTCAGCCTAGAAATTAAGCTGGTTGCATGGAACTAGATTGGGTAATATTGCTCACTAATTTCACCCATGGGTTCAGCCTAGAAATTAGGCTGGATCCATGGAACTCAAAGGACATGCCTATCGTAGATTGGGTAATTTCACCCATGGGTTCAGCCTAGAAATAAGGCTGGATCGATGGAACTCAAAGGTGGCGGCTATTCTGGTTTGGGTAATATTCACCCATTCGTTCAGCCTAGAAATTTGGCTGAATCCAATCAAATGTCCATGGACATGGCTATTGTGGTTTGGATAATATTGCTAATTAATTTCACCCATGGGTTCACACTAGAAAATAACCTGAATCCAGTTAAAAGACCGTCGTACTAATGCAGCATAGCTAGTATGGCTTGGCAGATACGAATGATTAATTTCACCCATGGGTTCAGCCTAGAAATTAGGCTGGTTCCATGGAACTAGATTGGGTAATATTGCTAACTAATTTCACCCATGGGTTCAGCCTAGAAATTAAGCTGGATCTATGGAACTCAAAGGACATGGCTATTGTGGGTTGGGTAATATTGCTAACTAATTTCACCCATGGGTTCAGCCTAGAAATTAGGCTGGTTCAATGGAACTAGATTGGGTAATATTGCTAATTAATTTCACCCATGGGTTCACACTAGAAAATAACCTGGATCCAGTTAAAAGACCGTCGTACTAATACAGCATAGCTAGTATGGCTTGGCAGATACGAATGATTAATTTCACCCATGGGTTCAGCCTAGAAATTAGGCTGGTTGCATGGAACTAGATTGGGTAATATTTCTCACTAATTTCACCCATGGGTTCAGCCTAGAAATTAGGCTGGATCCATGGAACTCAAAGGACATGCCTATCGTAGATTGGGTAATTTCACCCATAGGTTCAGCCTAGAAATTAGGCTGGATCGATGGAACTCAAAGGTGGCGGCTATTGTGGTTTGGGTAATATTCACCCATTCGTTCAGCCTAGAAATTGGGCTGAATCCAATCAAATGTCCATGGACATGGCTATTGTGGTTTGGATAATATTGCTAATTAATTTCACCCATGGGTTCACACTAGAAAATAACCTGGATCCAGTTAAAAGACCGTCGTACTAATGCAGCATAGCTAGTATGGCTTGGCAGATACGAATGATTAATTTCACCCATGGGTTCAGCCTAGAAATTAGGCTGGTTCCATGGAACTAGATTGGGTAATATTGCTAACTAATTTCACCCATGGGTTCAGCCTGTAAATTAGGCTGGATCCATGGAACTCAAAGGACATGGCTATTGTGGGTTGGGTAATATTGCTAACTAATTTCACCCATGGGTTCAGCCTAGAAATTAGGCTGGTTCCATGGAGCTAGATTGGGTAATATTGCTAATTAATTTCACCCATGGGTTCACACTAGAAAATAACCTGGATCCAGTTAAAAGACCGTCGCACTAATACAGCATAGCTAGTATGGCTTGGCAGATACGAATGATTAATTTCACACATGGGTTCAGCCTAGAAATTAGGCTGGTTGCATGGAACTAGATTGGGTAATATTGCTCACTAATTTCACCCATGGGTTCAGCCTAGAAATTAGACTGGATCCATGGAACTCAAAGGACATGCCTATCGTAGATTGGGTAATTTCACCCATGGGTTCAGCCTAGAAATTAGGCTGGATCGATGGAACTCAAAGGTGGCGGCTATTGTGGTTTGGGTAATATTCACCCATTCGTTCAGCCTAGAAATTGGGCTGAATCCAATCAAATGTCCATGGACATGGCTATTGTGGTTTGGATAATATTGCTAATTAATTTCACCCATGGGTTCACACTAGAAAATAACCTGGATCCAGTTAAAAGACCGTCGTACTAATGCAGCATAGCTAGTATGGCTTGGCAGATACGAATGATTAATTTCACCCATGGGTTCAGCCTAGAAATTAGGCTGGTTCCAATGAACTAGATTGGGTAATATTGCTAACTAATTTCACCCATGGGTTCAGCCTAGAAATTAGGCTGGATCCATGGAACTCAAAGGACATGGCTATTGTGGGTTGGGTAATATTGCTAACTAATTTCACCCATGGGTTCAGCCTAGAAATTAGGCTGGTTCCATGGAACTAGATTGGGTAATATTGCTAATTAATTTCACCCATGGGTTCACACTAGAAAATAACCTGGATCCAGTTAAAAGACCGTCGTACTAATGCAGCATAGCTAGTATGGCTTGGCAGATACGAATGATTAATTTCACCCATGGGTTTAGCCTAGAAATTAGGCTGGTTTAATGGAACTAGATTGGGTAATATTGCTCACTAATTTCACTCATGGGTTCAGCCTAGAAATTAGGCTGGATCCATGGAACTCAAAGGACATGCCTATCGTAGATTGGGTAATTTCACCCATAGGTTCAGCCTAGAAATTAGGCTGGATCGATGGAACTCAAAGGTGGCGGCTATTGTGGTTTGGGTAATATTCACCCATTCGTTCAGCCTAGAAATTGGGCTGAATCCAATCAAATGTCCATGGACATGGCTATTGTGGTTTGGATAATATTGTTAATTAATTTCACCCATGGGTTCACACTAGAAAATAACCTGGATCCAGTTAAAAGACCGTCGTACTAATGCAGCATAGCTAGTATGGCTTGGCAGATACGAATGATTAATTTCACCCATGCGTTCAGCCTAGAAATTAGGCTGGTTCCATGGAACTAGATTGGGTAATATTGCTAACTAATTTCACCCATGGGTTCACACTAGAAAATAACCTGGATCCAGTTAAAAGACCGTCGTACTAATGCAGCATAGCTAGTATGGCTTGGCAGATACGAATGATTAATTTCACCCATGGGTTCAGCCTAGAAATTAGGCTGGTTCCATGGAACTAGATTGGGTAATATTGCTAACTAATTTCACCCATGGGTTCAGCCTAGAAATTAAGCTGGATCAATATTGCTAACTAATTTCACCCATGGGTTCAGCCTAGAAATTAGGCTGGATCCATGGAACTCAAAGGACATGCCTATCGTAGATTGGGTAATTTCACCCATGGGTTCAGCCTAGAAATTAGGCTGGATCGATGGAACTCAAAGGTGGCGGCTATTGTGGTTTGGGTAATATTCACCCATTCGTTCAGCCTAGAAATTGGGCTGAATCCAATCAAATGTCCATGGACATGTATGGTGGCCGAGGACTGCCACTGGGTTTTCAAGGCAGTTTTTTTATTTTTTAAACAAATAAATGTAAAACAAAAATGCAAATGAAATCAAAATCAAACTATAAATGCAATTAAATGTAAAACAAAATGCGAATCAAATCAAAATCAAACTATAAATGCAATTAAATGTAAAACAATATGCAAATCAAATCAAAATCAAACTATAAATGCAATTAAATGTAAAACAAAAAGCGAAGTGCGAATCAAAGTCAAACACGATTGAGATTAAAATTGAATGCATTTTGAAAAGAGATTGCAAAACAAAGTTAGTGGCAGCGCTCGGCCATGCGAAAATTTATTTTAAGTATACCTAAATGTGAAAGTAAATTTTCACATGGCCGAGCGCTGCCACTACCGTCGTACCTTGCGGAAAACCAGCGCCCAGGCCTCACGACCAATTACTCCCATAACCCCATGCGCGCGTTTGTTTGGGTCCAGCACGTGATGACGTTTGTCGACATGGCGGAATGGAGGAAGTTTGCTGCAATGCAAAAGGCGAAGAGAAAAGGCAAGAAACAAGGAGATGAAAGCATAGTGGCGGAAGAAATAGTAGTGCAGAGAATGAGTGCAGATGTGACAGGGAAACAGCTGAAATACACTAGGATTGGGGCCCAGGAATACGTGCCTTTTGAGCACGAAGAGATATCCATATTTGCGAACATCAAAGACGCCTGTAAGAAGCACTTCGGGCCTCAGATCGAAAAAGATCTTGTTTGCGACGTGTTGGCTGGAGAGCGCGGGCCATCTTGTGGAAAGATGGCCCAAATTCCAAGCAGAAAAGTGTTCTACGTACGGTTTATAAAACCCGAAGGAGTGGAAGTCGTTTCAGACGAGGATCGATCATCAGAATGCATAAGAAATCTGGATTTTTAACATTTTAGCGCCCAAGAGATTTTAACTGATTTTTAGCTGTTTCTACACTAAAACGAACCCTCCCCCCTGAAGAATATATAGCCATTGTTACCATGGAATTTTCATCTGACCAATAATACTGGGGGCTCAAAGTTTTTTGTCGGCCATTTTATATACAACAACAACCGGGGAATTAACAGTGATTTAAATAAATTTAATAAAAGTTTAAATCAATGTTATGTCAGAGTCTATTAACTTTTAAGTAAATAGCAACAATGAGCTTTATTTTCACCTATTTACGTTACTACCATCGATGTATATATAACATTTTATTTTGGAACAAAGATCTTTTTAGATTTAAACTAGGGAGGGATACTTTTGTTCCCTGCTTCATGGCAGTCCATAGTTATCAGCATCCCGCTGCAAATTCATAAACCAGCATTAAAAGTTTAAAATGTGATGTTGATTTTTGTGTAATCAATGTTCAAGATAAAATTTAAATATGGCAGCAAATTCTACTTTTTGTAACCTTTGCAGAAGTCTATAAAAAAAACATACTTGGTCCACAGCAAAAGAAAGCCCGATACGAAGCTCCACAGCACAGACCTGCCTCCCATCCAAGCCCAATGAAGCTTTCAACCAGTAAATTTTACCCCAAAAGCTTTTCTATTAAGGATATACTCAGGCTTGGAAGAGTGGAGGATAACAAATCTAAGAAAATCCTGATCTACAAATTTGACTTTGTTCATATGGAGTGGTCAACAGTGCCACTCCAAGCTGAATTTGTCATAGACGAGAAAGAGTTTGCAGCTGGAGGTTTCCGAAAGGCATTCAAAGCCACTAGCATCAGAAGGCTTTAATAAAGCAACGTGGGTGATCAAGAGGTATCTGGAGACTGCAGTGGAACTGATTAATGAAACGCGACAGACCACAGAAGAACATACAAGAAAATCAGTACAGATGCACTATCTCGCAAGAAATTTTGCATCCCAGCTGAAGGAAGCAATTGTAAAGGACGGGCTTGACGAATACGGACAGTCCTTTGAATACAAGTCAGTATACATGGGAAAGGCAGAGGACGGGGAGTTCCTCACAGTTGAGGAGTTCATCGATGCAGACTTTGTTAAGTTAATAAACAACAATGGACTTGTCTGTGAAGAAGATACTATGCTATGCAAGAAGGCACAGGCCTTTTCTCATTTTACTTATGAGAAGTCAGAAGGCAAAGTTATGGTTTTAGACATTCAAGGCTCGGGATATACCTTATACGACCCTGAAGTAGCCTCAGCCGAGTTACAAAATGATGATGGAAGTTATCAGTTCTGTACCGGCAACTTGGCTGAAAGAGCAATCGAGTCATTTTTCAAGAAACATCAATGCAACTGCTACTGCAAGTTCCTGAAGCGGAAACTTAGGCCAAGCTAGTTGTTTTTTGTTATATGTTTTGCTCTTTTGGGGATGGGCCAATAATTATATTTTGATGAAGGGGTGGGTATTGTTTTTTACTGAAATATATTTTGCTGCTATATAAGCTTTGCCCCCCTTTTAAAACCTTTGACTATTTCTTGTGCCTACGAAGAATGCTGTGCCTACGAAGAATGCTGTTCTCAGTATTTTAAGGAATATTGCCCAATTTGGAATAGCCACCCCCCTTTGCAGGACAGCATGGAGTAGACATTGTATTTCCCCTTAGATGTAGGCTGTAACCACCACTCTGTACAATTTGTTTTTCAATGGTAAATTTGAAGAAGTGTACACGTGATAGATAATAGGTCATTTTATAGAAAATTATGCCAAACAATATATCAATTTTTGAAGGTTTTATATGAATATAGATGATATTACTGTTAATTATGATTTTATAATGTTATACCGATTGTTATAGAAAGTACCAATAGTCCTTATGTAGGTGTTTTATCACTATGTAACTGTTATTATATGTACACTTTGTTTTTTTTGTTGATTCCAATGTTGAATTAAAAGAATAAAAGTACATGTTATGGAAATGAATCTTTTTATTCTATTGTTCTTGCATAATGCAAACGCATGAATAACAATAGAGGAATAATAGAACAAAAAAAACCACAGCATATACATAATATCAAGTTTAATGATTGACACGTTTAATAGTTAATTATATAATATTTTCAATTGCTGTTAGTGAATAAAAAAACATTGATGAAAAAATAAAATTCCAGGGACTGTTTTAATTCAAGGTGTTATTCTGTTCACATCTATCTTGAAATCACACATGTCGACTGTAATTTGATTGGCTAGGAGTACCACCACCCCCGGGCATCACAGTCACATGCTCAGTGCAACCTTAAGTACCGTGTGTGCCTACTGAGAGCTGGAATTTCCTTTGAAATACATGTAAGCATCCCTGCATCCATGGGGTCTAATGGTTTCACTATCTGGTAAGACACGCACACATCCGGCTCTAAATTCTGGCTCTAGAAAATCACCAGGAACAGTCAGGACTCCAGATGCAGTAGCTGCCTCCTCCAGCTGTTCTTCTGTTACTGGGAGACCTGTAATGTAATTGCAATAGACCATGATTCATACTAAAGTAACAGGCTCTAATTTAAAGAAACTTAAGCATTTAATTTTTAAATGGAGCATTTCCTTTCATTCATTTTTCTATTCATTTCAAACCACTTACAGTGATTTATGAGAAACTTTAAAAAATCAAGATGGTTGCCAAAATGGCAGCTAAGCTTTAGGCAATACAATCACCAAAAGTTGGATGAAGATAAGGAGTCAAGTAAAAAACAAGAAAAAAGCCCAGTCTGAATAAGGTTATTGGATGTTCTAAACATACCACATTCTTCGAGGCCATACTGTCCAGGAAAACTGTACACGTGGTTTGGAATGCCATCTGGTAGAATCATGTCTTTCTGCGCATGTATGTGTATTCCAAACCGACTCTCTGAAGACATCCAGATCTTTCTGTATCAGTGGTATCATGGTGAATGCCAGAAGCATCCTATAATATGATTGGACAGAAAATTAAAATGACACAGAGCTACAACCCAGGCTGTTTGATGTCAGGCTAGTGTGACAAAAGAAAACTAAATACTGTACTGTGGATGTTAGCTAAAAAAAACAGAACATTCCCCAACCATGCATTGATGCCACAAATATTATTTTCCTATATGTTTTTACACTGAAACCTTGGCTTTCCAGGGACAAACCTAATATATCTGTTAAAACTCTTTCGAAGTGCTTCTAGCAAGCTGGCCATCACAATACAGAGACAAAAGTACTACTAGTGTGTTTTTATATTTTTCAGTTCAATTAAAAAACTTATGTGAATTGGCAGTTTGCAGGTAGATTACTTCAGTAGCAGTTGAATGGAGTCCACTCTCCATGGTGTATGAAAAAACGGCTGCTTATAATTTTGTATGAAAAAATGGCTGCTTATAATTTTGTATGAAAAAATGGCTGCTTATAATTTTGTATGGAAAAATTATTGCTTATAATTTTGTATGAAAAAATGGCTGCTTATAATTTTGTATGGAAAAATGGTTGCTTATAATTTTGTATGAAAAAATGGCTGCTTATAATTTTGTATTAAAAAATGGCTGCTTATAACTTTTTTAAACAAAGACAAATAAGGAAAATTTGGAAAGGGTTGGCAATTTAAGATGCCTTATTCACAGTTAGGACACTAATCCCTTATAAACATAAATGATTACTACGTTTTTTTACTCAAAATCCAACTCAGTGGTTGGATGTTATGGAGACTCCTGATTGTCATTAGTGGTCATCAGGTGTAATTTCTAACAGTTAACTTTCATGCCTGTTTACCAAAGACATAAGAAAACAAAAACAAGAAAAAAGTATATCAAAGGTTTCTCAGAGCAAGTGCTTGCTATAGCAGTTTAATAAATTGAAGTTGCTTACAAGAGGTGGCAATGCATAGTAATCAACTGTACCTGTCTTCGTCATCATGAGGATCATAATGACCTTGGTCCTTTAGCCAACACAAATGACCTTTATAGTATTTTTCCATTGGCTCATGCAATTCTTTCCACCATCTCAATCTACAATGAAATTACAAATGAGAAGTAATTAACTAGGTGCAAGCTTATCAGACAAGTTTAAAAAGGTGGGAAATATGGTACCGGAAATATGGTTTGTTTATTTTGTAAGGAGGTGAATGCATGAGCCAGGAATCAAACAAACCAAAGTTTGACAAATAATAAATATGGCTCAATGCAGATGTTGTGAATATAGCTACATTGGTCAATAAAAGACTTCTAAGCGACAGAGCTTTCAAGTCTGTTCAAATAAGATTGTAAGTGGCAGAAGAAACTGTGACATTTGGAACAGACTTAAAAAGAATAGAGCCTTAGAGGGGTATTCTGCAATCTAGCAGTAAAAGCAAACCTACACAATTATGTTGACTTTCCGGGTCCAAGTCAGTCATGACATTGTACACTTGGTCTCTAGTTACATTTAGGCCATACTCTTGGCGAATTTTTTTGTGCATAGCCCGGTAACCTAAAAGCTTACCAGGGCCTTTCAGTTCATTTTCCACTGCCGTCTTTACGTCTTCGACTTCAACGCTCTGGTCCCTATCAAGAGTTCTCGTGCTCCAAGGATACTCTGGGAAATCACGCTTAAGAAAGTCCAGCGCCTCCATCCTTTGGAGTCCTTGCTGAACAAGCTTGGCCATGGTTTCTTTTAGTTTATCATCTTCTTTCCAAGTGTCTGCCATGATTCTCGGCTAGCAGAACAAAATGGCGGACCCAAACAAACGCGCGCATGGGGTTATGGGAGTAATTGGTCGTGAGGCCTGGGCGCTGGTTTTCTGCAAGGTACGACGGTAGTGGCAGCGCTCGGCCATGTGAAAATTTACTTTCACATTTAGGTATACTTAAAATAAATTTTCGCATGGCCGAGCGCTGCCACTAACTTTGTTTTGCAATCTCTTTTCAAAATGCATTCAATTTTAATCTCAATCGTGTTTGACTTTGATTCGCACTTCGCTTTTTGTTTTACATTTAATTGCATTTATAGTTTGATTTTGATTTGATTTGCATTTTGTTTTACATTTAATTGGATTTATAGTTTGATTTTGATTTGATTCGCATTTTGTTTTACATTTAATTGCATTTATAGTTTGATTTTGATTTGATTCGCATTTTGTTTTACATTTAATTGCATTTATAGTTTGATTTTGATTTCATTTGCATTTTTGTTTTACATTTATTTGTTTAAAAAATATAAAACTGCCCTGAAAACCCAGTGGCAGTCCTCGGCCACCATACACGTCAACATACAATGCCTGAAGAATTGACGCTTTGTGATTGGGCAAACCTTAGTACGTCATAAGCCACGCCTCCGGTTGAAAAATCAACCGGTAAATTTGGCGCGCTGCAAGTGGGAAAAGTCCTTCATACGGGGGGCTAAGAAGGACTTTGAGAAAGTCTACCGTAAACCACGAGGACTACTTTATCGAAAGCACTTCTACAGTTCTACAGGGTGTTGTTGATTCTATGGGTCTATATATGTTTGTTTCTACCGTGTATCCCGTGTATCCTGGTCTTCAACACGAGAAGCGTATTCGGAAAATGCTTTCTTCTCTTCGATTTCCGCATCGTCATTTCCACCTGCCGCTCTCTTTCTCTCCCGACTTCTCGATTTTTTTCTCCCGTTTCTTCCAGTTTTACTCGCTCGGGTTTTGCCTTTCTTTGACTTTATTCCCATTTACCTGAGAAGCGTTACCTCGTCAAATTCTTCTTCATCTTCTGCACTTCTAACGGCGCTACTGAGTACTTGGCCTTCATGGCTTTGCCGCTGCACTTGCTTCACGTGCTGATTGTTTATACCATGCTCGCCAGTTGAGTTGCCGCTTTCACTATAGTCCCGGGAGAGTCTGGGTAAAGTGCGAGTCAGCGAGTCAGCGAGTCAGGGTGCGAGTCAGCGAGTCAGCGAGTCAAGGTGAGAGTCAGCGAGTCAAGGTGCGAGTCAGCGAGTCAGGGTGCGAGTCAGCATTTTTTTATTATTTAAAAAAAATCACCGAACACAACTAAATAAACTATTTATAGTGCGTGATGTGCATCATGAAACGCACCCCGGTTTTGACTCTATGAACGAGTGATATAGTACAGCATTAAGTCCATTAGGCCATCCCTTTTTTATTTTCCGTTTCTCATCGTCCGACCGACCCATTTTTGTGGCTTTTTGTAGAAATAAAAAAAAAAATTGGGGGGAGGGGTGGGGGTGAAGAAACCCTAGAGCAGCTCCTGGAAGCTCATGCTCGAGGGTAGGTTACACAATAGTTTCGGCGGCGCATTTGTAATTCCATGTTTGTAGCGTATACGGACGACGACATCGATGGTTTCGTCGTCCATGTTGGTTTGTAACCTCGCCTGTGCAACCGCGCCTTATTAGTTCCAGTCTCTCCGCGTATTTTTTTATTACAATTTTTTTTTTCTCACCCGACCGACCGACCCAATTTTTGAAAACCCCACCGATGAGAAACGGGAAAAAAAATTGGGGTGGCCTTAACGGTTTTGTTTTGTTTGGCTATGGTTTCTAGGTTCGACTCTGTTCGTTTTTCTCCGTTCTTTCGGAATCAGTATTCTCCAAATACAGAACAGAACCGAGATGAACAGAACAAGGGCACCCAACTACGTTTTCGGTTAAAAAGCTGTTCGGGAGAGTAAGTTAGCCTAAAACTTTCGGATTTGAAAAAATTGTTCCTAGAAAATTGTTTTCTGAAATACTGGCTAAAAAAATGTTTTCAATCCCTAGAAAATTATAGAAGAAAAGAGAGACTAAAAGGTTTCCCCTGAAATATTCATACGTCCCAATTCGTCTGATCAATAGAGTCAGAACGATCCAAAAGAACCCCTAAAAAATTCGTACCTCCACAAAACTTTGCAACATGAAGTTACTTGTTTATGTTCTAGACTACTAACAAATTCGTATAGGCCGGGAATATTTTGCCATAGTATTTTCGGTTGACGCTATTTCCACCTTGACAATCCGAACAGCTAATACCTTTCTAGAATACGTCAAAAGACATGTAGTAGGCACTGGTTTCAAACGAATTTCAAAAAGTACTCGTTGGGTGCCCTTAACAGAACCGAGATGAACAGAACCGAGATGAACAGAACCGAGATGAACAGAACCGAGAAGTTTAGAAATGAGCGAACTGGAGAACAGAAGAGAGTCTGAGCTGAACCCGACAACAACAAGTCTTTATTCATACTCTGTCTTGTATTTATGCACTAGTCAATTGAAACTCCGGCCCCCCGACCCCCGGGACATAGCGGGGAATGTAACATTTATACAGTGTTACATTTTGACCTTTTCCCCGCCCATCGGGGACAGTTGGCTGTTACAATACCCGCCCCTATGGCCCCGGTATGTGCTTCAGAATTTTCAATTGGGAGGAGGCATTGATAAATTGAATATACACAAGCTTCAATCTGTTGTTCCATTATTTGAAAAAAAAAAAAATTCTGAAGCACATCACTAGCGGATCCAGGGGAGGGGTTTTGGGGGTTGCAACACCCACTATGACTCCTGTAAATCACTGTAAATTCAATTTTAAAATCTCTAGATTTAAAAAAAAATCCTTTTGCAAACCCCCCTTTCACAAAATCCTGTATCCGCCCCTGTACATTTGCTATTACTATACATGCTTTCCGCACTTTTACAGTCTCCACCATTGTCTTGTTTATCAGAAACCGTTGTCTGTCAACAAAAAACAACAACAATGCGACAAAGGAATATAAAGGAAATGCCATGCAGCTGCGTTTAAATATATCTAAGTAATGATCCGTGTAAAAAGTACGACAAAACCCATTATGTGGCATTGAGCCTTCCTCACATGGGATTTGTCTGTGTTTTAGACTACGAAAACACTGGGTGATAATTATGATTAGTATATACCACACCAGTTAATTTCACTTTTCGCGCGCTCTGATTGGTGACTCAAACAGTGAATATTATTTCATATTCACCTCCGAGCGAAGTAGCGATCACCTTGCGGGAGTTTCTGTCCATTTGACAGGAAATAAAATAACTATTTGGTGCTGGCTATTCACTAATGTGTGGTATATACTAAAAAGCGGCTCGGTAAATATCCACCACCATTCACCTCCACTTTGGTGAATAATTGTTAATTATTCTGAAATAAAAGTAGTATGAAGCCTTAGTTTCATTCCATTTTGATGAATAAATTATCTTCCAACCAATAGGAACAGCCAAAAACAATAGCTACGAAACAGGCACGATTGATAAGGTTCCGAACATACGATTTGCTTTACAAACGACATTTGGAACCGCAGTGCAAATCGTAGTTTTAATAGTTTGAAAAATTGGAGGAAATTAAACGTCTTCCTAACCTTCAAGGAGATTTTCATGTTTCAACCAAATAGATCAAGAATTTTCACAATACAAAAAAAAACACCTTGCCCATCTGAATGCCGTTCGGTGTCGTACTTGTTACACGACTCATTACCTAATCTGATATTTTGCCGTGACGCAAACTTTAACAAAACCGGCTTTGTTGTTGCAAATAACAAAGAGTGTGTAATAATAAACACTTCCTGATCTACTACTCGTGACTTAACTCAGTATAAACACTGCCTCTGATGGAAACACCCAGGACTTGTTTAAATTAACTACGATTTTTGCATGTCCCTAGATTCCGCCACGTTTGATACACGTTGTTGATGCTCGGGCCCAGTCCCGCTCTGTCGTGGCTGGCGTTACAATCACCGCTAAAATCCCCGCAAATTTTGCAAATCGTTACTTTCCCCGTTCACCCGGAGAAATGCAGCGTTAAATGTGCGTTATTCCACGGCCATGTCTCCGTTAATGCCCCGCTATGTCCCGGGGGTCGGAGGGCCGGGGTTTCAATTGACTAGTGCATTACATGGAGTCTAGTAAATATAATTGCCATAAGGAGAACAAAAATTATCGTCTGGTATCCCGAAATATATTTTTATAGACATTATAATATGGGTCAAACTAATAACGAAAAAAATAAAGAAAACATAATATATAACTTTGCTTCGAGAGGACCGGGAATTTGGAAATTAAATACCTCCCTATTGAAGGAGAATGAATACGTTACCGAAATTGAAAACTCAAAGAAGAAAAAGATAACTTCGGAACCCAGGGAATGTGGTGGGATTACTTAAAACTAAATGTTAAGAAGAAATCAATTGAGTTCAGTAAGAGGATAAAAAGAGAATTAATTCACGAACGAAATATAATAACAAAACAATTGATAAAAGCTAAAACTAGACTAGCTAGAGGGAGCTAGAGGCGACGCGACAGCGAGCCGTGACATTTTGACCCTGGGAAGCCAGTTAAGTGCTATCGAAAAACAACAACTTGAGCGGGTCAAGATTAGAAGCCGATCCAATAGGATCGAAGAAGGGGAAAAAATCACCCGGTATTTCTTCGACCTAGAGAAAGGACACAGAGATAATAATCACGTAGGTTCATGTTTCGACAAAAACAATAAAGAAGTCAATTCCACCGAAGAAATATTAACTACCTTGCATGGGTTTTTAAACTTGGGGAGAGAGGTAGGGGGAGATGCAAATACAAGATTTAGAAGAGAAGATGGAATATAAGAAAACAAAATTGAAATTAGTAGTTCTCTATGAGCTGTTTTTGGAGTCTAGGTTTGAAGAGTTCAGTTCCTTGACTGAATTGTCTTACTTTCTTCGGAAAGTGAGTTCCAGATTACAGCACCTTTACATCTTAAACTGAATTTACTGAACCCGGACTAGCGTCTGGACATGATTAGAAATGAACCGAGAAAACTGAACTGAGTGCATGAATAGAAGAAATAGAACAAGAATCCGAACCCGATGTTGAAACTGTTTGACGCCCATACACAAAAAACTGAACTGAGTATAAAATAGTATATAGAACCGAAAACGAACAGAACCGTCTAAATGGGATATGGCTTACGGGGACATGAATCGAATATATAGAACTGAATAAACTACTTCTCGGATTGCAAAAACAATTTATCGAACTGGAAATGACATGAACCAACTAGGAGGGCAAAGAAGAAAAGTATTGTATCAGAAAAAAAATATAAAACTGACCGGACCCCTGTGGAAACGTCAACAAAGCGACTTTCATTGGTTCTCGCTGAAAAATCGATGGAAACAACGGGAAAGAACTTAAACGGTCAAGAAGAAAATAATTAAGCTTGCAAAAGAAAAGGATTAGCGCTTAGCCGGACCGCAATGAAGAACCGGTGTCACAACGGACCGCGTGAAGAACCGGAATTGTCGAATTTGAACTGTCGCCGGATAGTATACAAATTTCGTTAGGGCATCTTAGTTCTCGCACCGGTCTATCCGGAGGGGCCGATGTGAGAGTTCTATGGCTTATAAACCAAAGAGTCGCCATAGAGAAATATGCCATACCTGAAAATGTCGCCATACAAAATGTCGCCATACCTGAAAATCTGGGAATTAGCACGTCAAATGGTTGTTTAATTGAAAGAGTTAAATCCTACAAATGTCTAGGCGTCCACGCTGATTTTAAATCTAGAGGTACAGGAGCTTCGAATACATGCTACAAAACGTGCATTTATAACGCCGTGAAAAATGGTTTCAAAGTTTCCTGGCATCCACTGAACTTTGTTGACACAATTAACTTATCTGTCATTAAGAATGTCATTTTTCCAGTATTTGATGTTGAGCAGTAGGTATGGTGAAACACGATGCCATGTTGTTCATGGAGTTTGCGCGCTTCAGTTAAGGACTACGCAGACCACGATAGTTAACTCTTCAGTGCGATCAGTATATGACTATATCGCAGTAGACAAGTTCAATTTTAGCGTTACCATTGTCATGGTATTTTACAGAAATCATGAGTGCACAGAAAAGGCAAAGACGAAGAAAGCGTAAAGAAACAGACCAAACCAGTGCAATCACTGTTACGGAAGATCGTGTTCGGTTTCAGTTGCCGGGAAAGAGAAAAAATATACCTCGTTACGACCCTGAATAAGAAGAGGAAAGACATTTTAAGATTTAAATAACCGATCACGCTTGTATGGAGCCTGTATTTTATAACTATCACAACAATTGTTTATTTTGCAATCAATGTAATTACGAAAACATTGCTAAAGTGTATATAATATTCTATCAAAACTACGGAAGCCTAGAAGGGGCATTCAGTTCGAGAAAAAAATAATGTCCCTTGTAAGCTTCCGTACAAAACTGTAAATTTGATTAATTTGACCCTGACTCGCTGACTCGCACCCCGGGGGGGGGGGGGGGGGGGGGAATCTCTGCATCCCAACACATGGTCTTCGAAATGAGGGCAGGTTCTGTAGTTCCCCTGTTTGAATGCTTCCTATTCTACTCCTTAACCTCTATGTATTTATCGCGTAAATACTTGATCTTGCGTGTGCATTGAGCGGCGGTGCGGTCAATGCAAAACTTAATGTATTGAGATTATTCGCAATATCTTGCCATGATTTTCTGGCTTGTTGGATGTCGATTCTATCAATATTGTCCTCCCATAGGGACACAAGATAGTCTTCTTCTGCTGTAGTCCATTTATCTTAAGGTTATCGTATACCTTCAGGGTACTGTTCCGGATAACATTAAGTAGCGTCTCGAATATTCGTCATATTTAGATAAATTATACCTCATTTTAAAGCTGATAAAATTGGCTACTACGATATACCTAAGGTTTGTAATTTTGATAAAAGTGCGATTTTTAAAGTGAGTGGTCTCGGTAACTTTTTGTTCTTGGCACGAAAAATAACATAGTTTGATTTTGTTGTGTTAAGAGACACTTTGTTACATAATAACCACTCTTGAATGTCATATAAATCTTGATTTATGGAGGTTTCAAGTTCATCTAAGTTTTTAGAAGAGTGAAATAAACTAGTGTCATCCGCAAAAAGAAGACATTTTGATTGAGATTTAAAAGAATTTGGTATATCATTGATGTATAAAAGGAATAGAATTGGCCTTAGTACTGATTTGAGGTACACCACATTCAACTATAGTTTGCTCGATAAGTTGCCATTTATGGATACTACTTCCTGTCTATTTGTTAAATAAGAATAAAACCAATTCTTAGGAACTCCCCTTATGCCATAGTGTTCTAATTTGTCAAGTAAAATGTAATGATTAACAGTATCAAATGCTTTGGTCAAGAAAGATAGCCGTGTCAAGAAAGTCAAGAAAGATAGCTGTGGAAAATGAGCTATTTTCAAATGATTCAATAATGTTATTTAATAAATCTAAAAATGCTAGTACTGTTGATTTCTTTTTTTGAAAACCATATTGATGTTTAAATATAATTTACTTAGTTTCTAAAAAGGATTTAAGTCTAGAAAGCATGACTTGTTCAAAAAGTTTTGAAAAATAGGTAAAAGAGAAATTGGTCTGTAATTAATCACAGAGAGTCTTGAACCACCTTTGAATATTTTTTTTGTATTTTTAATCTGTCTGGAAAATATCCAGATAGAAATGACTCATTCATAATTGAATGAAGAGGAGGGGCAATAAGGTTTCCAGCAAGTTTAACCAATTGAATGGGAAAGTTATAAATTCCAGAGCATTTACTAGAATCAAGCTGATTAATCAAGGAAATTATTTTATTTGGTGTAGTAGGGTTGACAAAGAAACTATCAAGAATGTATGATTCTAAGAAATCGTTGTGGGATTTAGAAGGTTTTTTTCATTTTAGACACTAGGTTTGAAGCTAGTTTATTGAAATAAACATTAAATTTATTTGCCAGTTTAATTGGATCAGTTATCAAGCAATCACCTTCTTGAAGGCAATAATTTTTAGTCTTTGATGATGAATTTTGATTCCCTGCCAAATATTTTTCATGTTAGATTTAAATCTAATGAAGTAACTCTGATAATAGTTCTTCTTGGATTTTTTAATTAAGTGGTTTACTTTATTTCTATATTGTTTATACTTGTGGAAAAATGCTGCACCTTTTGATTTCATAAATAGTAATCCATTCCTTTCCTATCTTGTTTAAGTTTTCTTTTAGATAGTTTAGAGAAAGGTGGATGTGAGTCAATTATTTCAAGGAATTTATCATGAAAGCAGTTATATTTGTCATTGGTTGTTGGTTGCATCAATACCTAGCTGATGCTGTAAATTTAGGGATTTAATTTCTTCTGTACACATTAATAGGTTTAAGTGATATGTTCAAACCTGTAATTATTAAGAAGTTGGGTAAATGATCAGTAATATGGGGGATGAGATTACCAGATATGTGATTAGTATTTATAGAGTTACAGAATATATGATCAATAAGATAAGGATTTGAATATCCAACAAAATCTAGTTGTTTGTAAAATTTGAGGGATCATAAAATGGGAAAAAAAGTATATGCAGTTAGTCATTTATATGTTCTTTTGTGTCACATTTTAGCAAGTCAAGGTTAATATATCCTGTTATAATTACGGTTTTATCTTCTTTACTTGTTATGAAGAGAGTTCTCTCTAAATATTCTAAAAAGACTTGAAGATTTCTTAGTTTAGGATGTAGATAGATAACACAAATTAACATGTTAGATTCATTTTCATTAAATATTTCAATCCAGAGAGCTTGAAACTCACCATCACTAGAGAAACAAGACTTTGAGAGATCATTCCGTCTGATATAATTTAATTCATGTTGAATGTAAAAGCCACATCCACTGTTTGAAGTTGATCCTGGTAGTTTCTCAAACTTATTGTAAAATTGGAGCTTGGGTGAAAAAATGTATGATCCTTACTTATGGGGTTCCAAATTTCAGAAAGTGCAATAACACTGAAATGGCTTACTGTACTTTGCGAAACGAAACGAAACTGCACTTTGCGAAACTGTACTTTGCGAAACTGTACTTTGCGAAACGCGTATTTAGGCACTACTGGGAACAGCTAAAAGCAATAATCTTAGTTTATACTTACTTTCACATATATAGCGCTTGGTAGACTTCTTAATACTTGTTTCTTTTTGCAAACCAAACTCCTCTTTACAGTTCCCGCGATCCCGTCGACCATATTGCAATAGTAACCACGCTAACCGCGCAGACACGACAACGAGGCTGCATTGACCCGACTTCTAGTATTTGATTATGTTTGATAGCTCAGACAGCAGAGCCGTCATTTTTGCCTACGTGGGATCGGGAGTTCGAATCCGGCGACGCTAAACCTTTTTTTCTCTTCTTTTTATTTTTATTTTTAGTTCTCCTTTCCTCGTTCTTGTATTTTTCTTCATAACGAAATAAATAATAACTAAAAAATCATAGCGATCGATCGAAAAATGTTCAGGTTGCTTCATGCACGATCAACTCTTCTCTCAGCTAAGAGATTCAAAGCTGTTTTAGTAGTGTTTAGCAGCTTCTTTCGATTTTGTTGACAAGTGGACGAGCCTAAACAGCAGGAAATCACTGTGCCGCTTTCGGTTGTTCGAGCAGCTGTTACAATGAAAACGCCGGGTATTTCCTAAGGGAAACGTCACATATCGATTTTTCCACGAGAAACGTCCAGCGAAGTTTGGGGGTGGGGTGGGGTTTGACCTGTGACGTTTCTCCGTGGAAAAATCGATAGTTTTCAGTAACATCACATATGCATAATTCAGTAACCTCATGCCTTGCATATTTAATCAGGTCCTTATTAATTACTGTAATTGCCTGTGGCATTCCGACGTCCCTAGGCCGCTATGCAGTTTTCTACGAACTTCGATCAGCGGTTTCAACCAACTTAAATTGAGCCCGTGGTTTTGATGATTCCAATTACCGCAATATGGCTCCATGAAAACATAGGTCCGCAATGCGAACATCGGCGACCATTACTATAATTTTTTGAGAATATAAATTTTGGTAACCTTCCCTTGTTTAATTTTATTATAGGGTACCCTTCCTGTTGTATTATTTAATTATTATAGGCCACACCCCATTGAGTTTGGAATTACTATGGTCTACCCCTCTCGTTATATTTTTGATTATAGCTTACCTGTCCACTTCGATTAATTAATTTCTATTGGTCACTCCTCCCCTTCTATTTTTGATTCACAAGCCTACCCTTTAACTTCTATTATTTAATTGCTACAGAGTACTCCTTGCCTTCGATGTGTTTCCCTTTCCCTCGCTGGCATGTTTACTTCAAACTTTATTCGCGGTATTAATACTTCAATGTGTTTCCCTTTACGGCAAAGTGTCGTTTCTCTGATACCCTGCGAGCAGAGCCTTATTTTCTTCGGTTTTCTAATCTCTTTCCACTTCGCTCTTCGTGGAAGGAGATTAGAAAACCAAAGAAAATAAGGCTCTGCTCGCAGGTTATTTCTCTGTTAACGATCAGCTACTATTAAAACTAAAGTTTTCAAAGGCTCGCTGGTATGTTTACTTCAAACTTTATTCACACTTCGATGGGTTGTCCGGGCCGTTTGTCTGTTTAACGATCAACTTATTTACTAGAAATAAACTAAAAAATATTCCGATTAAGTGGCTCTTGCACGGACTTTCGCGGCAAAGTTTTGTCGGTTTATATGAGGTTGAGAGATTTCACATGTCGGTTTCACGGTGAAAGATTTTAGTTCATTTCGATTCGAGTTCCACTTTGAGAAGAGCTGCACTTATTCACCTTCAATCGTACGTAAAACAATAACAACATAGTACTCCAAAACTTGCACTTAAAACATTCACGATACTCTCTAGGGGTTGAAAAAGAAACTTCACTGGACGTTTCTCGTGGAAAAATCAATATGTGACGCTTCCCTAACCATTTAACATTCCCGATATGACTAGGTTTTTTTTGTAGTGTCCGTTCCCTTCGATCAGAAGATAACCCCATGGTTTTATCAAGTTTACCAACGGTTAGTGTACCGGTTACCGGTTAGCCTACAAAAGTACCATGGGTGCTAGTGATCCCTCTCGCAATGTTTACCCCATTTTGTTGCATACGCATACGCCAGTGAGTGCCGGAGACACACGAAGACTCTGGAACTGAGCTAGTCAAATAAATACACAAAAACACAAATGAAAAAACGTTTGGAACACTGGGACAATTGCCAAAAAGGCTATTGATCTATTGCAAAATTTGATAGACTCAGCTACAATTTGACGATTCGTAAGAGCTCCAACTTTTTTAAAAGCCTTTCTCAAAGTTCTCAGCGCTGCAGAAGTTTCTTTCTCCCGGAACTTTTCTCAGCGTTATATTTCCCCAGGGCTCTTCCCTGTTTAACTTTTGTTTAATACATATCACATGGTCACGATAGATTGATTTACAACATCGACAATAATGGTTTTGTTTATTAAACAAGTTCCATTTGCATGTGATTAGATAATTATCAATTTCTGGGAAAGCCTGACTCCCTGACTCGAAATCCTAACTCGAATCCTGACTCGAATCCTGACTCAGATCCTGACTCGGAAGCCTGACTCGGATCCTGACTCGAAATCCTGAATAGAAACTTAGTCTATCTCTGATATTGGTTGATGAGAATAAAGTAGAAAAAGAAATCCCGACCGGCCCACCTTTTGAACTGGCGAGCGCGCGCTGTCGACTGAGTGGTAACATTTTGGCGTGAAAAATTATTTACCTCGGCGGACATGCTGAAATGTAGTGTGATTCGTTCACTGTACTTAGCCTTACAATTATGGCTTTTAAGCTTCCTATATAAATTTCTAACACTACTAAAACAGCTGTTTGAATATTTTAGCTGAGTAATTTACAACTGCCTCTTCTACTAAATTTAAGAGTGACGACTTCATTTACTTATGAGTCCACTCATTAACTGAGGCCTAGTATGAACGTATTGTATTTTAGAAAAACGTTTTAGCAGCTCTGTAGTACTCTTAGCATCATTATTTTATTAGTATTAAAGTTCAATAGTAATTTGAAGTTTATTTACTTATTATAGTTATTACATTATATTCGTAAGTATTCTTAGTAAGGGAAGCGTCACATATTGATTTTTCCACGAGAAACGTCCAGTGAAGTTTCTTTTCCCCCCCCCCCCCCTCCCCACCCCCCCACCCCCCCCCCCCCCCCCCCCCCCCCCCCCCCCTAAGAAACGTCAGAGCGATTTATCGATTTTAGGCGACCATTGCGCATGCGCAATATAGCCTTATGTAGTACCACACCGCGGCAAAACGTTACGCGCATGCGTATTTGCTATTTAAATTCTGATGTTTGAGTTAATTATTGAAAAGTTTTTTACTGTATTTACTATTAGATAATTTATGAAACTGGTGAAGGGAATAATACTTAAAATCTGTTTCAAATGGTATTTCGATCATTATCAGGATTGAAATCAAAATCCGAAGATGTAAAATTGTGAAAGATAGAAAGAGTCAAGTCTAGGAATTAAGTGAGTCAAAATCTAAGTTATCTACAATCGAAGTACTTAGCAAGAGCAGTTATAATTACTATTAAAGGAAAATTGGGATAAATTGTTGATATTTTGAAATGGAAAGGATTCAGCTAAACAAGTGTAGCACGCCCAAGGTTTTTTGTAGGAAAGAAAGAATGTGACTTCGTTTTTTGTCAAAAGAGAACATTTATTAAAGGTGAATTTTGGTGTTACAATTAAAACATACTATGCAATTTTGGGTTGATTTCACTCTTTTTTACATGTCTTACATTTTGTACATGGGATGCCACTATTTGATGCAATAGTTAGAGGGTTTGTAGAGTATAATGGAGGTTGATGTGTAATTTGATTAAATGATAAAGATAATAACTGAGCTTTTGTGATGAATTAAAAGGGAAAATAGCATTTATACAGGGTTTACAATTAGTACCAAGGTTCAGAGGATAATGACAATACCCCCTCTCACACTGAGACATCCCAACCGATCGATGTCAGAATGTGAGTGCAAAATAAACAAAAATTGTCCCAGTGCGAATGGGGCCAGTCAATCCTATTTTGGAAAACTTGCCGGAGCACTATTCTAATAGTCTCCTTTGCAGCCGTTATTGTGTCGTCACGCAACGCTTCTCCTGACGACACAAATAACGGCTGCGAAGGAGACTAATAATCTAAATGCCCCGCTTACGTACAACGGAAGTTAAGGAGGGGAGGGGGTAAGGGCATGGATGTTAGTGTGGGACATTTAGAACAAAACGCTTTTTCATCAATAGAAGTACACTTTTTAATCAAACTTAGAATGTTTACTCCCAACTAGTGTAAACTAATACTGGATCCAGTCAGCTGGATCTACATTACTCGCTGATCTCCATGCTCCTTTCAACCTAAGGCCAAACAGAGTGAGTTGTTTCGCCATTTTGTCTATCGCCACGTACTTGAATGCAGTCACTTGAGATAACTGCTGAAAACCCTCAAAGGCATGGGCTCCCTGTGTTTTTGGCGCGATGGCTTGGGTATGAGGACGAATAAACAACATGGTCTTTAAATAACTGAGTAGAAGGTGCTGCCTTTGTGAAACAACTGCGAATAAGGACGTAAAAATCGTAGGTCTCCCGTCGGCCTCAAGTTTATCAGTCTCACCAGACTGTCACGAGTTACCGACGTAAAATAAAGTTGCTTTCCTTTTTTTTTTACATGTACATGCTAATTTCTTCATAAAGTAGAGACTATTTAAAACTTTTACAAACTCTCCCGAGGCTTGAGGGCAAATTTAATCACTAACTTCCCGAATTGTCATGGTATAACTTTGTAATACTCTGATCACCGAGGAACGGAACAAATCTCTGAGAAGTTTAGTTTTCTCTGCCTAAAATAAAGACTTCGCAGTTGAGTTGCTTTCGAAAACGTTTTAATGCTCGTTTGAATGACCTTGGTTTCCCTGGGGACAAGTGTGTTGTTTTTGAGAAGCATAGCAGTAAAACACAATGTAATTATGTGCTTGACTAAATATTTAAAGGTCATGCGTATATGATTTTAAGTATCCCACATGGAAGAAGCGGGTTTGCGAAATAAGAGAAGAACGTGCAGATTGAAATACGTGATCCCCACATGGATTACGTTGAAGGTTATGATGAAGCCAGGCCAGTTTGGGTTCAGTTTCTTTACGAGGGTGGCGCAGGGCTAGTCGTGCCAGAGCGCAGCAAGAGTTGATGCTTTTCACCTCTCATGTCCAGCCTGCATTGTCTTCTAATTTTCTCTAATTACGATGCAAGGGAAAATTAGAAATATGCATTGTTCTTGCAGGGAAATTTAGAGATTTCCTTGTTGAAGACAATGCATATTTCTAAATTTCCCTTGCATTTGTAATGAGCCGGGGAATTTAGAGATTAAATGTGCGTGAACAAACAAAGGAATCCGAGGCGATCATGGTATTACTATCTTAAAGGGGCATGGTCACCTGGTAGTCATGCCCAGTAGGCGTGCAGAAAGTACTAAATCTTTCGGGTTGAGCGAGAGTACGTGAGAAGGTCGCAAAGGGGAGGATTTGTAGTAGCATTTTGAAGGCTGACGGCCCCTGTATTAGGGAACCACGTTGTAACAATGGCTTCAGAGTCGATGGAGGAAGAAGTTGAGCTGGATATGATAACATTTGGACAAATAGTTCTGTTCTTAGAATGTTGAACATGCTTGATTTGGAAATTTTTTCATAACATCTGATATCGGCGAATTATTTCCAAGCACTGCACGAAAATCGAACAAAAAGTACAATAAAAATACTTTCTGATGCCAAACAAACCACAGGAACACAAAGAGCATAGTCCTTCTGATCAACCGACATACATATGAAGCTGTAAAATAAGTTTCCAGTCCATAAAAGCCGATAGTTCGAACTAGTACAAACACGCTAGTATTTAAAGCTCAAAGGATTTTATAGCCTGAATTTTCGTTCCTCCCGAGAGAGACGTCTGAATCCTAGTGATAGCCGATAATGCCTTCCAGTGACGGATTAACAATTTAATTTATGCAAATAAAACCATATCAAACAATTTATTGAGAAAAGTGTCGTTCCTGAGAGCTCCCTTTGATATTCCATATATGGTCAATATATCCATATTTGGAAAGCAGGACGGATCATCGAATACTAGAACACGTTCAGGAAGTGTAGCGAGCCGGCAGAAGAGAGGCGGATACAATGTAGGCTACAGGAAGTGCGATTAAAGAAATCGATAGTGAACGCCTCACTAGCGTACGCCTCACTAGCATCTAGTCAGGCCCAAATATTACTCTGAACGACAACAATTGTTTGATATGGTCACGGCGGTAGTAAGAGTTCGTGGGTCACAAAAACAAAGCCATCAATCGCCTTGAGAAATTATTTGAGATCATGCCGGCCAAAATAAAAGCCTTACCCATATAGATATATATATCTCCATCCCATTTACTTCTCAAGTGCCTCCTACGTTGTGAAAACCTTTTCGAAGCAACAAATCGTTATATTATATTTGGAGGTCTTTGACTCGCTAATCTGCTGTTCGAATCGACACAGCTACGAGATATTACCTATGTAAATGATGCAACAGAAAGGTAGAAAAACATGAAAGGATAATGGAGAATTTTCGAAGAAATACGAAGACTCTTTTACGGGAAAGAACAGTTCCTTGAAGAGAGTAGCGACATTCTTTACCACTGCGAGTGTGAACAAATAATCGACCATCAACAACCCCGCGGACGCGACGGGATAAAATGACAGTCGGCCGGTTATTGTTCAGGACACTTTCAATCCATTTCCAGATATTTTCATTACGAACTCAAGGTCTTTGCCAAAGACAATCACTCCACTGAAACTCCACGATCAACAATCGCGAGTCCAAAGTGAATCCTGCCGTCTTCTCGGATGAGTTAATTATGATAATTATGCGAAATTATAGAATATGAACCAATCAAAGATCACTACCAGGTTTTCTGGTAGTGACGTCATCGGATGGCATTATCGGCTATTGGATTCAGACGTCTCTCTCGGGAGGAACGAACCGGAGGAGACGGCTGAAATTCAGGCTAAGGATTTTCTTCACAAGTAAACATTGTAGTGTCAAGCACTACACAATGCTTCCAAAACTGTAGGAAAACTCCCGTTTAAAAGTTCCCTGAAGTCCAAATAACCACAGCAGCTCACACAGGATAGTCTTCTGAGCAATCTACATTCATTTGAAGCTATCAAAATTGTTTTGGAGTCCATAAAAATCGATAGATCGAACTAGTACAAACAAGCTCGTTATTAATTCACAGTCGCTGCGTTACGAGTAAACAGCGCGCTACACTATGCTTGCAAAAGTGTACGAAATGCACCGTTCAAACATTCCCTGATTCCAAGCAGCTCACAGGATATGATAGCCATGTGAACAATCGACATTCATTCAAAGTGATAAAAATTGTGTGCAAGTGCATGACATCCGATAAATCGAACTAGTACAAACATACCGTTAGTTCACGCCACGCTGACTTCGTGTTTCTTTCGAAATTTTCTAGCTCATTTTTGCAAATCAAACAAAAAAAGGCTATAGAACTAATAAATATATCTATCTAAAATACTGTACGAAGTTTGGAGGACTGATGGCCCACACAAGCTGTTAAATTGGACCAGATTATACCACGCTCGCATTGATGGCGGATAAATTGAATTTCCCGTGGCCCACGGAAAACTCAACTATCTCGTCTCTACTGCGCATGCGTGTAAACCGATGACCATACCCTTTAAATCCCTTGATGATAATACTTGTAGTTCTGTTAGAATTTTCGCCATGGAATTCTCCAAAGCTTTCGACAACGTTAGGCATATTTTACGGAGTTATAAACTTAAATATTTACCACTAGATCCTTATATTGTGAACTGGTACCTGAGCGTCCTAAAAGATAGAAAACAGCGGCTAATATTTAGGGTATGTTCTGTGAATGGAGAAGTGTTAACAAGGTACCTATTCAACATCTTTTTAAATGACTTAGAAATTAATGCTAGTCCTAACACACACTTAAAGGGAACCTCGGCTGAAAAACAATGTTTGCCATCTTGGATCTCATGACGTCCCAGTGTTGCCCTATTGTCGCATAACAAAAGAGCTATTGTTTCCTGACAATAGGGGCAACACTGTGACATCATAAAATTCAAGATGGCGGCGCGCAGGAAATTCTTAATGAGTTTTATCGACAGGAAAATTGTTGCATAAATGACATCTAGTGTACAATTTACTGGAGACAAACACAGAAACAGACTTAGGGATCCATAACAACCACTTAAGAGCGAACATTGTTTTTCAGCCGAGGTTTCCTTTAATTATAGTTTGCCGATGATGCTACACTTTAAATTAAGGTTAACAAAGCTGGACTGAACGTACAAGTCTTCTGATGTTGTGAACCAATACATGAATTGGTCTAGTAATAATTCTATGCATGTAGATACTTTTGCACCTGTAAATAACATTAAGCAGCTTGACTCTCTTAAAATATTATATAGGTATCATATTTCAAAGTAACTGTAGGTTTTCTGACCATATTAGACTCAAGCTGGTTGAAGCTAATAGATCAGATGCCTTTTCGTACATAGAAGTTTGCGGTAGGAAGGCTATAATCAGACTGAGATAGATCATCTTTATCTCACTAGGACAGTATTGTCCTGCCTAAGATTAGTTATGGACTCTCGGTTTATGCAGAATTAACCAGAATTAACTACTGTACATATTTTTTTGTACCGTTGTTACAAACGTAAATATATTTCGTTTCCTCTTAATATTTACACTATCCTAGAAAAGTCTGACCATTCTATTTCTAATAAACGACGTTAGCAGCCTGAACATCCGTTATATGACCTGATGCCAGTGGTTAAGGAATCATCCCTTAGGCTAAGGAGCCAGAGCAGTCAATTACCACGAGTTAGTACTGATGCCAGTGGTTAAGGAATCATCCCTTAGGCTAAGGAGCCAGAGCAGTCAATTACCACGAGTTAGTACTGATGCCAGTGGTTAAGGAATCATCCCTTAGGCTAAGGAGCCAGAGCAGTCAATTACCACGAGTTAGTATTAAGCGTTTTAAGAACCGAGTTTTATAAATAGTTGATCTTTAAATATAGTTTAGCTCTTTAATTATAGTTCGTTTATGCATTGGACATTACCTTTATTGTAACAGTTTGATACATTATAAGATAGTTAAGGTGGCCCGCGGCTATTTCTTTTGGCAACGGGGGTCTTTTTAAATCGCGTTTTGAATTGCTAAACATTATCCGATTTCTGAGATTTTTTGAACTTTTAATAACGAATCCTCGAATTTTATACAACAACAAACTTTATTCACACCAAATTGCAATATTACAATAAATAATAACATAAGTGCAGTGCAAGTGTCAGGTAGCCCGAAATGATAAAATATCAATCTAGTCAGGGCTACCTTTAAAAAAAGAAAATTAAATAGTTACGGTGGTTAAGCTAGATACACACACAACACATATACACACACACATAAATAACAAAAAGGGAAAGACTCATAGTATAATTGTTCAAGTTCCATAAAGAAAGATTTTTTTTTAATATTTTGATAGAAACTCCTGCTTTAGATTTTTGCTGAAACATTTATGTGTTGATAGTTGCTTTAACTCACCTTTAATTTGGTTCCAAATCTGTACACCAGTATATCTTATTCTAAATTTTCCATAATTTGTTCTAATTTTAGGTGCATAGTATGCTGCTTTGGAAGCCAAACGAGTATTATGATGGTGAACATTAGTGACGTGGGTAAAGAAATTATCAAAAGATGAAGGGAGATCATTATGGCTATATTGAAACATAAACACTGAGATGTACAATAATATTAAATTAGAGAATTTCAGTATGCCAAGATCTTTAAAGTATGCCAAGATCTTTAAAGTATGCCAAGATCTTTAAAGTATGCCAAGATCTTTAAAGTATGCCAAGATCTTTAAAGTATGCCAAGATCTTTAAAGTATGCCAAGATCTTTAAAGTATGCCAAGATCTTATAAAAAGTACAATTAGAAAGTGATTAACAAAGAATTGGTGAAGATATAAGCGATTTTCCAAAATGTTGATTTTTAGGAAAGAGCGTATATTTCAAAACCCAAAAGATGGATTTGTTCCATTTTACTTTCAACGAGTGCCCAACCTCCAAGGTCTGTGACAGGCAAGTTTCAAGTTAATCGACCCCATACAAGTTTCTCAGCAAGCGGCTGATCAATTTTAACCTTAAACTATTATGCTCAGGCATCTGGTTCAACTGCCGGAGAAATATTACGGTAATAATTAAATCGTACATACCATATGGAAGTTCAATACCACTTGAAACTTCTGTGCCAAAGGCAAGAAGATCGGAAACTGTAACTAACGTTATGCGGCGAACGAAGTAAGATAGGTTATTGCTGAATATTTGCGAAAATCGAGAAATTTGTATTCTTTCGGCGTCAAAAAAATTCACTTGTTTGTTTTTCTTAAGTTCCTAATATGACTTACAGTAGCATATTTTAAAGTACCTTACCGAGTTTCAGCGCGCTTTGACCATACGCTTTTGAGAAATAAAGGCTGTAAACTTCAGCTTGTGCGAGACTTCTAAAATCTAAATGCTTGGAAAACCCCTCATGTTCGCTAAATTATTCAATGTGTTTGTTTTGAATTTCCGCACGGGTTCTGCCACTTGGGAATCGCGAGGCAAGGAATAATTAAAATTATTGTTGAAATTAAAATGAGGATTACATTGTAATTCATGGCTGTGTGCAGTAACCCATGAAACAGGTGTTACGTGTATGTCCACCTGGTAGTAAGTAGCGACGAGGGGAGAACATTCGAAAAACGTTTCCACAGTAGGATACTCCTTGGCACCAAAACATTACTCAGCCTGAAACTATTATTACAAATACCTTACTACACTTGCAAAATTAATCCTCATTTTAATTTCAACATTAATTTTAATTATTCCTTGCCTCGCGATTCCCAAGTGGCAGAACCCGTGCGGAAATTCAAAACAAACACATTGAATAATTTAGCGAACATGAGGGGTTTTCCAAGCATTTAGATTTTAGAAGTCTCGCACAAGCTGAAGTTTACAGCATTTATTTCTCAAAAGCGTATGGTCAAAGCGCGCTGAAACTCGGTAAGGTATTTTAAAATATGCTAATGTCAGTCATATTAGGAACTTAAGAAAAACGAACAAGTGAATTTTTTTGACGCCGAAAGAATACAAATTTCTCGATTTTCGCAAATATTCAGCAATAACCTATCTTACTTCGTTCGCCGCATAACGTTAGTTACAGTTTCCGATCTTCTTTCCTTTGGCACAGAAGTTTCAAGTGGTATTGAACTTCCATATGGTATGTACGATTTAATTATTACTGTAATATTTCTCCGGCAGTTGAACCAGATGCATGAGCATAACATTTTAAGGTTAAAATTGATCAGCCGTTTGCTGAGAAACTTGTATGGTGCCGATTAACCTGAAAATTGCCTGTTACAGACCTTGGAGGTTGGGCACTCGTTGAAAGTAAAATGGAACAAATCCATCTTTTGGGTTTTGAAATATACGCTCTTTCCTAAAAAACAACGTTTTGGAAAATCACTTATATCTTCAGCGATTCTTTGTTAACCACTTTCTAATTGTACTTTTTATAAAATTCGAGGATTCTTTATTAAAATTCCAAAAAATATCAGAAATCGGATAATGTTTAGCTGTTCAAAAACGCGATTTAAAAAGACCCCTGTTGCCAAAATAAATAGCCGCGGGCCACCTTAATACTTGTGATAACCAATGAAGAAATGGTGAAATTAAAGTCCAGAATAAAGGTTGTTATTACTCTTGTTTATACTGGTTCGCGTTTCTCACCGTTTGTAAAATGGTCAGTATAACCATTTCAGTAGCTACAACCAAAAGTAATAGTTATTTCAACCTATTGTAATTGTTACGACTGGCTATCAAAATAGTTACAACTTGTGATAACCAATAAAGAAAAGGTGAAATTAACATAAAATAAAGGTTGTTATAACTTTAATTTATATATAGTTGTGATTTTGACCATTTATAAAATAGTCAAAACAAACCTTTAAAATAGTCGCAACCAAAATTAATGGTTATTCCAAATAGTCATTTGATCGGTGATCGGTTCCGGCAATTCTACATTTCACAAAAACCTGAATCCAGAAAGTACAAAAGATAATAAAAATCAGTTTCTTGATTTGTGTTCTATACACGAACGAAAAATATGTCACATTTTTGTGGATTTCACTGGCGTTCATAAAATCTGAAAAAAGTGCCATTTTTGTGTAAATGGTAGGGTATTTTTTACAAGTCAATTTTCTCAACTTTTTGTTGGTATTTCACTATTCGCGAAAAAGTGAAAACGAGAAACTTCTCGAGACTTGGTTTTCGTGTTTTTCTTCAAATGCAAAAAAGTCACCTTTTTCTGCTTTCTGTCAAAAAAACTGGCGCGAAAAACCAGAACTTTTCTGCACATCTTCCGGCTTCACTTCTTGTCCCGTCGTCTCTCGTGATCAACTGGATAGACACGTCGCAGCGATTGTGAAATCTGTCTTAACGCGCCCGGTCAAAGATGGCGCTATTTTCATCGGTCTTCCCGGGTATATAAGCTATCGTGCATATCAATTAATCTCAATTCACACGAGGAGTCGTTCGGGTCACCATGCCTAACCCGTCTCTTATCGAAAAGGTCAGCACCCCGCTGATTGGCGATTCCGAAAAGGAAAATCAAGCTCTAACTCGTTCTGTCGTCGATGCTGGAAAAGGCAAGGGTCCAGCCTTAGAACCTCAAGCTGGCCCGTCTAATCTCTCCAACTCTGCCGTCCGAGCCCGAGTCGACCATGCAAGCGAACTACTGGAGAACAAGAGGTGAAATATAAGGCATTTCGCTGACTTTCTTTAGTTGCCTGGTGATAGTCCAGTGTGCTTTAGTCTTGCAGAATTTTCGCTTCTTAGCGGAATATATTTTAGACTGGGTTTATTTGCTTTGTGAGCTTGCCATAGCGATGGCTGCTAGAATGCACGTGTACAGTTCGAGGTTAACCTCAAGTTGGGCGAACTTTCGCTCAAGCGTAGCCTATTATTTCTTAGTCTAATAGAACAGCCTTTGACGGACATTTATGTTGTAAGATGACACTAATTTTCTTTTATACCAAAAAGTATAGACTGTAATATGCGTACGAGTCACAGGCCTGGGATAACTATTTGCTTGAAGGCCACAGAGTTGGCGATTAAAAACTGTAATGTGCGTACGAGTCACAGGGATGACTATTTGGTTGAAGGCCACAGAGTTGGCGATTAAAAAACTAATATGCGTACAAGTCACAGGGATGACCATTTTGCTTGAAGGCCACAGAGTTGGCGATTAAACAAACTATAATATAGGCGTATGCCGTTCAAAGGGTTTACCGTTGCTTTTAAAACTATAATAATAGATTTATGTTATTAAATTCTATGCCATGCATCCGCACGACGTAGCAACAGTTGCAGCAACCTTTTCAAGTTATTGTGTTTATTAGCATAGTATTTCCTCGGTGCTTACGGCTAGTAATAACAGTATATTCTCGCAAAATATAAAAAAATATTCTTAGTTTAGGTTCCACATTTGCATTTCGATTTTGCCAAGTTCAAGCATAGTTGTGCTGTTTCGTCAACACGTACCATGTTCAATGGCTTATATCTTCTTTTGTTCTTTTATTTTATTTTATATGTGGAGGGGAGCCCGAGGGGGGGGGGGGGGGGGGGGGGGGGGGGGGGGGTGGAGGGGTTCCTTAGTCTCCTGTTATTTCCCTTAAGTTTAGCGACAGTGCTTGGAGGGATCTCTAAGCACCCTCTCGGATCACCGGGCGCCAAGGCTGTCACTCCGCCCTGGGCTTCATTTTCGACAACGCTATTATGTCACCGTCTCCTCGTCTCGCATTAATGAATAATGTTAGAGTTTAAGTCAGCTCCCTTATTGTTTTATTTAATTTTCTCTTTTCGCCAGTTCAGTCACCCAAAGCGCACTAAAGTTTATCATACCCCACAATGGGAATTGGGCACTGGCTTTGATTCACACAATGTTGAAGTTACTCAAAAGAAATGTGTTTCCTTCGACGGCGCTCCTCTGTCAGCCCAGGGAGTGGCAGCTCAGAATTCCCATATATCGCCTGATCACATCGCTCACGTCATTTCTGGGCGAGCTTTTGGGAATATATCCAACCTTGCCTTACGTTATCCCGATTGCTTTGTAGCAGGGGGCTCACATCGGAACGTTGATGCCTGGAAACAAGTGTTTTCTGGTCCTGAGAGTTTTCCCCAGGCTTCTGAAGTTCTCAATTGGGTTGAAAAACAAGTATTTCAGCACTTTAACTCTTTCGGGTCCGAGCTGTAAATATAAGTCCCCTGAGACCTATATGAGAAAAAAATATTGCATCACATCTAGACATGCCGGAAAGACGATGTTGCGATATTATGTGAAGAGATGAATGCATGGCTTCAAAGTTGGGGCTATAACAGGGATCGCTTGACTCTTTCACTATGGAGAAAAGCTCGTTTGTTTTGGCGTTCGTTTTTGTTTCTTCGATTTTCACGAATTTTAAGGAGTTGAAAATCGGCTCAAAACATCCTTCCCATTCGAACTTGAAATCAAGAGCAAACACAACATCATCACTCAGTCGTTACAGTACCTTCTTTAATCTTTCCAACCACCAGGTTTGTTTGCACAAAACATACCAAGGGACTGTGAACCACGCTATTCTTGTCACTGCATTTCTCTCCACCACGTTTTCCTGTACCCACCCCCAATGGCATGCCGGGTAATGGACAAAAATTCCGCAAGGGTTCCCGCCTCTGGGACTCCTGTAGGTTTTTTTTATAAGTCTTTTACCTCTACAACCAAGAGCGGTGATTTGGACTCAAGCCGTTGCTTTAAAGTGACACATCCTAATAGGTTGAGCAGGGGTAAAAGACTGCCATCTGCAGGATTTCAAGGATTTCAGTGAATAATTTTTTCCTGTGTCTGAAAGCACAAAAACAACAGAAAAATCTTGTGAAATCCCCCCGCAAAGCCTACTATAAGCAAACCAAGTACTTTTCAGTCGTCCTCAGACTTAATGATGTCCTCTAGTACTCTGACAGTGGCATTTTTCTCCAACTAAATTAGAGCACATTTCATTGGAAACCCTACAAAAGTAGCGATACCTACCGTCGACGGGTACGTAGAATTCTCCCGAATGGCATTGTATTTAACTATCCCGGGATAGCCAAACTTGAACTGAGGGGGGAGGATTGAGATTTCACCAATTGAGCTCACACACGATCGGACCCGAAAGAGTTAAGGGAAGCTATAAAGGAGTCGAATACGACTCGGACATCCCTCCAGAAACAATATTGTATAACCATCCATCATGTAAACCATTTGTTAAATTCATTTCTAATGCTATTTTGAATAGACTGGCATCCGGCGGAACGACTGCAGAATACCCCACCACTTGGTTCATTAATAATGCATTTTCTCAAATTCTCATAATGAAACCCTCTAAAAATCTAACCCTGAAATTCAAATAAATCTTACCCAATTTTAACTCCAAATAATTCATAGAACGAGTCTAAATACACCTGAGCTAAATGGATAATTTTGCACAATTTGTAAGGGCTTTTCAAGTGATCTTTCGAAGTGGTGGGGTATTCTGCAATCTAGCCCATCCGGCGCTATTTCGCTATGGGGAAAAGTCAACCAAGTTCAACCCCCACATTTTGTTTTACCACTAACTGTGGAACCGAAAAAGCCACATCTTTGTAATGATGATCGCTGAGTCCAGGCTGCGCTCTTATCTCAAGGAAGGGAACATCGATGAAGGGGAGACGCTTCACAGCTTTCGATCGGGCTTTGCCGTTAATTACGCTCGCCCTGACAGGGTCATCTCTTGCTGACATTATGTCCCACGTAGGATGGCATAGGCCTCGTACTGCCAATTATTATATGAAGCTTGCGCAAGTCCTCCGGTTTGATGGTCCGTCAAGCTCCTTGGCCGCCATAGACCCATTGCAGTCTTCGCCCACCGATCAGTACCTTGATATGAACGCACTCAAGCAATTTGTTTGTGCTTTTCCATCTACACACACTTAATAATTTTATTTCCTTAATTATTTGAGATTGGAAGGATATGATTTGTACTTAGTGCGCTAGCTGCCTCAAGCCGCTAGCCATGTACTACAACCAACGTTTTCTCTCCCATAGCTTAAAGAGTGAAGGGAAGATCGGTGAGAATAGATCACTATTTTCAGCGATCTTCCCCAGTATATAAGCTATCGTGCATATCTGTCAATTAATCTCACTTCACACGAGGAGTCGGGAGACTAGCTATGGCTTGACCGTAGGCATACTTGCAATTGGTCTTCTCTTCACTCAACGGTATTTTTGGTTCGCCTTCAGAATTTTAGTTTTTCCCCACCCTCCACTCCCTCTTTTGACCTCTCTCCTGAAGGCAACCAACGTTTTCTATCCCATAGCTTAAAGAGTGAAGGGAAGATCGGTGAGAATAGATCACTATGCTGGGTAAAGATGCGTAAAGGCTCCTGGGTCAGGTGGTGGGCGGGATAACACCCGGTGAATGATGATTGCGACGTCATCGCCTTTCCACCTTCAAGTTTGATCAAGATATTAACTGAAAATATATTTGCTAAGATCTTATCAGCAGCTTTCTCTGTTGGACAATGGAAAGCGAGAGCCACAACATCACCCTGAGTGCGCGTCTGTCCCCCACCAGTCCTGGCTCCAATTCTTCAACGACGAGACGTCTTTATAAACGAGACGGCCGCATGGCTTTATTTGTCTGTTCATTGGCTGTTTTATCAAACGTTCTGATTTCCGGCTCCACCCTAACATTTGGACTCATGTACCCGGTCCTGCTCGATGAGTTTAAAGCGGGAAAAGCAAAAACAGGTATGTAATTCTTTTTTCAAGGAGGTACTCACGTTTGTGACGTATTCGGGATCTGCAGCGAGCTCGTTTTTGAAACAAAATTATCATAACATACTGTGTTGATTTGCTTTCGTCTTTAACAAATATTTTGGCAATATATACATGGCGGCCGGCGCGAAGAAGATCCTGAAAAAGGCTGGATCATTATGACGTCATACTTTTTTATACATGCCCTTAGAAAAAAATCCTTTGAGTGATTTTCGAGTTTTAGTGATGAAATGCGCTAGTTGGCACTCAAAAGCCACATTATTTTCTTTTCTTGATTTTTTAACAATAGGCAGCCTTATTTAGGTATGACACCTGACGTCACTAAATATGACGTCATAGCAACAGTCATTCCTCTATAACTTTTGCTATAATAGTCGTAGAACGTTCAAATTTGCACCAAATGAATGTGTGTCATGAAGGCCCTTTGATGGTGTAGTCTGTTTGTAACGTTTATTAAAGGGGGAATTTTACCAAAAAAGGAGGCATCACTTATGACGTCACAACAACGTCATCATACTAACATAAAACACCTAAAATATGTAGTTTCATTTTGTTAACAAGTCACCAACATTTCTTCAAATTGAGACTATAAGTAAAGAAATGGTGTTAATTTTAATTATTTGTCCACGCTCACTGATGCCGATTTTGACGTTCTTTATGCCCGACGTGTCAGGTCCAAGATAGCGGCTACCCAAGAGAAGACCGTGGTAAAGGCTGGATCACGTGATCAAATACTCCCAGATTTTGGGAGTATTTTGTCACGTGATCCAGCCTTTACCAGGGTCTTCTCTCGGGTAGCCGCCATCTTGGAACTGACCGAGAAGATCCTAGGGACGAGGTTGGGAGTATTTGGCGATTCACGATGGCGGCCAAGGCAAATATGGGAATATTTCAAGACGTGTACAAACAATAGGTATCCCAATCCGGAGTGAGCGAGAGTCGATTAATGTATTTCCATGCGGCGAACGATACTCCCAGTGAAAACACGTCTACCAAACGGCTCGAAATTGAGTCTATTTGGATAAAGAAACAATGGAAGGGTATCGTAGTACTACTCTGATTACTGAGCTAAAATAGGATCGTAAAAAGCCGTATTTTTCCGTTAGTGTCGAAGCGAAGCGACCGATAGCAAAAGTTTAACGGCTTTCCCATTGACGAAACTTACGAGAAAGCTACCCAGTAATACACTTCATCTATTGCTCTACCTACACAACGTATTTAAGGTTTTTAAAATCGTTTTATTGATCAAAGTTAAGAAAATTAAACTGTATGCAAGTTCACCTCTGTCATCTCAGTCCGTCGAGCAAATAAAAAGCATTGTTAGAACAACCTTTGCATCATAACAGAAGAACCAATCAGAATACGTGATAGCTCAGCCTTTTACAGTGTCTTCTCCGCCGACCCATCCGGCGCCAGAAATCTCGGACATTGAGCCCTCGATACGTAAGCGGTTTCTAAAATAGAGGCAATCGGCTAACTTTGTTGCCACCCAATTCAGATCATGTGATGTGAACACAGAGAATTAACTCTGAGAAAATTAATTTTATTCAGATAGGCATGACTGCATTATGATTATATAGAATGAAAAACGGAATAATTCCCCAGAGTAGCATCTGTTTACATCACATGATCTGAATTGGGTAGCAACAGCGTTAGCCGATTTTATAAAGAATGTATGAAGCATAAATCAATTTTCACCGTTTCAAGCAAATGTGATCTTCATTCCAAATTTACTGGACCACCGATACATTTTGCTAGTTATCCCCTTCCGGTTTATGTTAAATCATAATATAAATTATGGGATCATCCTAAGAACGTGCGATTTGATTGGATGCTCAACGTGCTTGATTTTGTTATAAGTGCACGCTCAAGAAAAAAATCGAGCACGCTGAGAATTAGCCTGATTATCAGACGGTACGAGGTCGTCCGCTCACTTCCTCCCCCTCCCCGTCTGATCCATCAGACGGGGAGGGGGAGGAAGTGAGCGGACGACCTCGTACCGTCTGATAATCAGGCTAGCTGAGAATCGAATCAAAACAAAACGTATCGGTGATTGACGTTTTTCGCGATTTTATATAGCTAACGGAGATAATTTCATAGACTTGTCAGAAAACATGTCCGAATTTGAGTTGTTAAGGTGTGTTTAAGAAGAGGAAAATAAAAGTCGCTTCCCAAAACTAAAAGAAAATGATCGGCGAGAGAATTTAGCCGGTCGGCTTCGTACACTAAAGCGACCACAAAATGGGATGCTAAAACGTTTGAAGTTGAGAAAAGCAATATCCACATTCTAATACAGTGTTACTCATTGAGAGTTTGATATAAAATGATTGAATTTTAGAAAAATGTGGTTTTTCTAACAGCCTGTACGAGAGGAAAGTGACCACAATAACAAGACATGACTCACCAATAACTCGACGATAACTGTAACAAGCCTGTTTTATGCTGAAACCTGAACTTACAGTGAATTGCGAAGAATACAATGGGATTTCTCTGGTTTCATGTAGAAATTCGTTTGAGAGGTTCCTGAATGAATAACAGGCGATAAAACTTGCAGAGAACCCAGAACTGGCAGAATGTCAAGAGTAGATTGTCCATGCCAACGAAGAGAGCCTCAAAAGCTACGCAACACGGCCACCAGAGCAGCAGTTACAACACTGTTCCTTGGGATAAAGAAAATATCCTTCTTCAGACAACAGAATCAGTAATCATTGTCAACTATGCAGTTGTTGTAGAAAATAGTCGACAATCCTCAACTCACGTGTCCAATTTTACTGCCGCTAATTCACTAACGCTTTCTCTGTGAATGCTTTTTCATCACTGAGGCACTTTCAACGCCTTGCACTATCACAATGTGCAGATAAACCTCCCCTGTTCTGACCAGAAATGGTAAAAAGAAAGCACTTTGTTTCCTGCAACAGTTTTGACCAGATGACAGCCCATTTCAATTGCCTGAAATTTCTGTCTTTCACTTTTGTCGATTGACACTTTCTATTCTTAGCAGGTTACTTCATCCAATAAGAAACGAGCTTTCAGATCGTTAATGTCAAGCTGTCACAATTGAACCAATCAGCGACGAAAAAAGGTGTAAACAAGTCAAGTACATTAAAGTGGGGTTTTCGCTGTCGTCAGTTTGCTTTTAGATTTTTACGCGGGTTCTAAACATAGCTTTATTTCCTTCGTCTACATTAAAGTTTATATTATAAAACAAATAAAAGACGGTTCTCCTTGTTATATAACAAATTAATGTTCAAATTTTGTGCATTGTACAAAATCCAAGCATGTGATTGGCTAATGAGCGTGCATTATTGGTGACCACAGCACTCGACCCAGACCCTCTCTTACCTAGGGAAAGGGAGACCTAGTCCTTCGCTTAGTTACGTGTTTGGACGGCTTGGAAAACCTCATCGCATATTAAACAGTGAAAATGCAGACAATTACTAGAAAGGTAACGGCAGGATTGAACTCTGTTGCCTGTGTGACAGAAGATATATATTTTGAGGCGAACATTTGCATAATCGCTCGTTGGAAATGGCTGGTATGCAAGCGCTGGAAGTACAACAACTAACAAGTCAACATGTGTCTGAGTAAACAAAAGTTTCTACAACACACTAGCAGTCCAAACTGAAGAAATGGATTGTATTTCCGAGACCTTACTCTGTCAATAAGAGGAGAAAATTAAGCGACAATTCAGTGGAAGGTTCGAAAACCTAGGATATTTTTATTTGGAAAATGTTTGCATCAGAGCCGAGCACATGGAGGCCGGTTTCAAGATTTCAATTCACTGGAATCTGCAGGTTAGTTATTTTCGAATGAAAGAAACTATTAAAGAAAGTAGACTATCTAGGAGTTAAGCCGGCTAAATACTCGATATTTTAATACATGGCTCCAAGAGAAACTTTTTCGAGTTAAATGTACAAACATGTACTCGCAAGGCGTCAACTAAACTGACCGAACGCCAAAGTAAATTATTCTTTGCAAAGTTATCTACTTCTGTTTTTATTCATTGTCTATTGAAATGACGTTTCTTTGAGGAGATATTTACCGTAAAATGATTTAATTCATGCGAAATATTTGACTTCTTTATGAAATTGTTATTGACAACTGATTTCAATTGAAATTCACGGCTGACAGTGCACTCAGTTTGAATATTAAAAGGGTTAGAGACTTTATGTTTGTACTTTATCGGCAAAATACAGTCACTTGCTGACTGTACGATGAACTCCAAATTTCTTCATACTGCATTCGGCCTTCGGCCTCATGCAGTATTCATTATTTCTCGTTCATCGTACAGTCAGCGCGTGCCTGTATTTGTCGATAAAGAACTCACAAGCAGTCTCTAACCCTTACTTAATCTTCAAATTTCGTGCATTGTACAAAATCCAAGCATGCGATTGGCTAATGAGCGTGCATTATTGGTGACCACAGCACTCGACCCAGACCCTCTCTTACCTAGGGAAAGGGAGACCTGATACAGAGTGAGCATTCGCTTAGTTACGTGTTTGGACGGCTTGCAAAACCTCATTACAATCGCCTATTTAACAGTGAAAATGTAGACAATTTACTAGAAAGGTAACGGTAGGATTGAACTCTGTTTCCTGTGTGACAGAATATATATATTCTGAGGCGAACATTTGCATAATCGCTCGTTGGAAATGGCTGATTTGCGAGTGCTGGAAGTACAAATCAACATGTGTCCGAGTGAATAAAAGTTTCTACTACACTCTAGCAGTCTTACTGAAGAAATTGATTTTATTTCTGAGACCTTACTCTGTCAATAAGAGGAGAACATTAAGCGAGAATTCAATGGATGGTTCGAAAACCCAGGATTTTTAATTTGGAAAATGTTTGCATCGATATCGGAGCCGAGCACATGGAATGAAGCTGGTTTCAAGTCAAGATTTCGCTTCACTGCCCCACTGGAATCTGCAGCCTTCAGGTTAGTTATTTACGAATGAAAGAAACTATTAAAGAAAGTAAACTATCTAGGAGTTAAGCCGGCTAAATAATTGATATTTGAATACATGGCTCCAAGAGAAACGTTTTCGAGTTAAATGTAGTCATACTATTCGCCTCACATTATATTTTGAGGCAAACATTTGCATAATCGTTTGTTAGAAATGGCTGAAAGTACAACAAACAACAAGTCAACATGTGTCCGAGAAAACGAAAGCTTCTACAACACTCTAGTAGTTTTACTGAAGAAATGGATTTTATTTCCGAGACTTTACTCTGTCAATAAGAGGAGACAATGAAGCGACAATTCAGTGGATGGTTCTAAAACCTAGGTCGGATTTTTTTATTTGGAAAATGTTTGCATCAGACTCAGAGCCGATCACACGGAGGCCGGTTTCAAGATTTCAATTCACTGGAATCTGCAGGTTAGTTATTTTCGAATGAAAGAAACTATTAAAGAAAGTAGACTATCTAGGATTTAAGCCGGCTAAATACTTGATATTTGAATACATGGCTCCATGAGAAACGTTTTTAAATGTACAATGTACAAATCATACTCGCAAGGCGTCAACTAAACTGACCGAACGGCGAACGCCAAAGTAAAATATTCTTTGCAAAGTTATCTACTTAGTTGGAAATAAAAAGTCCTGTTTTTATTCATTGTCTATTGAAATGACATTTCTTTGTGGAGATATTTACCGTAAAATGATTTAATTCATGCGAAATATTAGTGACTTCTTTTTATTGACAACTGATTTCAATTGAAATTCACGGCTGTGCACTCAGTTTGAATATTAAAAGGGTTTTACAGTCCACATGTTGAAAAGGAAGATTTACAGGCAAGAAGAAATAACCCAATCTTCACAGAAAATAGCAAATCATCAAATATATGTGGAAACAGGCGTCTAATGCTGTGTTGTTTGTGTGGCTTTATTATGGATTTTGGAGGCAGCATACCTCTTGTACACATTGTAAGTCAAATATAGCAGCCGAGTCCAATATGGCAAAATGTTTAAGTGGATACTTCAATATTGGGTGAGACGGAAGGTCGAGTCTAATATTAAAAAGTGGAGTCTAATATTAAAAAGTGGGATGAATCCTATGTGTTTTCCTATACCGAACAAATAATCCTGCAATCAATAAACACTAGAGCGTGAACAGCTCATGCGAACCGGTCCAATAGATAGCTGTCCTACATGATGGCAAAATATTGGGCTGGCACGTGACCCCAATACACACATTTGATTGGTGGATTATAAATTACTTCGCACGCCTGGCATAAGTTACCTCAAAATCGATCACTAAAAGCGAGCCAAAAATATATAAACCAGCACATCTTGTTTAATTCGCTGTCAAATTTAACGAAATTTTCGTATGTTAATATTAAAATGAAATAACGTCTTTAGGATCAAACACGTTTGTATATTGACGTTGGTGTGACGTCATAACGAACGACTCCTTTTAAGGTCAAATTCTGCGTTACCTATACGTTTGAAATAAAGCATGTTATCACAACAACATAAATATGTGTTTTTGATTGCCGCAATTTTAAAGTCTACGATAAATATTTGCTGAGTTATTAAGAATTGAAGTTTCCTGTGACGTCACATTTTCTGACGTCATGGGTCTGACATCAGTCATGCTTTCTAAATTGAATAAACATAAAAAAGACCATATTGCGGCTATTCAGTGTACAGTAAGTACAGTTCCTCTTTAAAACCCGAAAAATACTTGAATAGTTATTTTTAATAGACGTTTTCAAAAATATATGACGTCATAATGACGTTTCCTCTTTTTCACTGGGAATTTTAAAGTATTTCCTCTCAAAAATTGAAAATTCTAAAAACATACGGTTGTGGGTACCGATTTACTCTTTTTATTGCTAGATTGTCGTAAACAAATATTTTAAACTCTAAAAGATGAATGAAGAAGTTATTTTGTAAATGGCGGGAAAATTGCCAAAATTCAAAATTTAATAACTTTTCTCCCTCTTAACCAATCGAACTCGGGTTTTCGGTTTCTTTGTTGTCGACATGATGGGAAATCGAAAATATAAAATTTACTGATGTTCAAGGTAATTGAAAACATCGAGAAACCTATTATAAATGGATACATGACGTAACTGTGACGTCATCAAGATATCTACGGTAGATCAAATCATCGGATTTTGTTTAGGTCGTCGGTCTTCATCATCCAACAAAAATTCAATCTTCTATGTTGGAAACTTTTGAAAATATAGCAAAGTGATAGATTTTAGGGTCATTTGTGCCAAGCGTGTCTGCACCTTCACTTCATCAGAAGTGGAAATACCACTAATGTTGATAGAGTGACTTTACTTTACTCGTTAAACAAAATTTAATAGTCAGTGTCTAACATTCAAATAGAAACAAATGAAAACAACAGAATTAGGGTCGAATAGTGTCTGTCACTAGTATCTGTTTCACAAAAGAAAACAATGAGATTAGGGCCGAAGTAAAATCACACTATATAGCACAGTAATTCTAGTATAAATGTTGGTGTACAGAACAAAAGGAGCTAACGAAGAATCTATTGTTAACTGTACACCAACATGGCGTCCATTGTCGATCTTTCTAAAACAGCGTTAATTTTGAAGTTTGTTTGCCATACAATAAAACCTTTCCCATAGACTATATCGCAACTAAGCCGTCGCAGGGCACTCTGGGATGGATATCTCAGTTTTCCATTGTTGTTGTTGGGCGGCCATCTTGGATTTAACAATGGCAACTGAGATATCCATCCCAGAGTGCCCTGCGACGGCGGATTTGCGATTTAGTCCATGGGATTACGACCACACCAGGCCTTTTGGCAGGAAACAGTCACGTGCTTCATTAACGAACGAATTGAGCACGTGATCCCCATGGGAAAGGCGTTGCCATGGTTGATGGAGGGCAATCTATCTTTAAAAAAGCTATTTTAAAAAGATCGACAATCGAATGGAGGTGGAAAATAGCATTTACAAACAGGTTTTTCTAATAACACTACCGATCTCGTACAAGTGCCTTTAAATATACGAATTAATAGTTTCCTGCAAAATTCCCATTCATTGGTTAAAGAAGTGGTCAGTAAAATCTTTCCCATGAGATCGCAAGCGCAATGTATTGGTTATTGAATTGATGTATCAGCACGTGACTGTTTCCTGTAAAGCCTTTCCCATGGGATCACGAGCTCAGTTCATTGGTTATTGAAGTGATATATCAGCACGTGGCTGTTTCCAGTAAAGCCTTTCCCATGGGATCACGAGCTCAGTTCATTGGTTATTGAAGTGATATATCAGCACGTGACTGTTTCCAGTAAAGCCTTTCCCATGGGATCACGAGCTCAGTTCATTGGTTATTGAAGTGATATATCAGCACGTGTCTCACTGTTTCCAGTAAAGCCTTTCCCACGAGATCGCGAGCGCAATTTATTGGTTATTGAATTGATGTGTCAGCGCGTGATTGTTTCCAGTAAAACCTTTCCCATGGGATCACGAGCTCAATTAATTGATGAAAGAAGTGATTTATCAGCACGTGACTGTTTCCATTAAAACCTTTCCCAAGGGATCATGAGCGCAATTGATTGGTTATTGACGTGACTGTTTAATACAAAGCTTACCTTTTCATATTGCCACAGGGTCGTTACTCGCAGGATATTGGAGTCAAGCATAACGATGTAGCATTATTGTATGTGGGGTACGGTGTGGGATCCATGGTTGGTAGAATCCTGGCTGGAAGGGCGTGTGATGTCAAGAGCATTAACCCTATATACGTGTATTCCCTTTCAACGTTTGTAAATGGTGTATCTACGCTACTATGTCCATTTACAGGTACCTTCTCGGGTTTGATGGCATATTTTACTGTCAATGGACTGGCCAATGGTGGTTACGCTATGGCTGTCTTTATGATTGTCTTTCGTTGTACAATTCCTCGACTACAAACACGCGCACTCGGAGCTTACTTTTTTGTAGTATCCCTGGCGTTTGCTTCTGGATCGCCTTTTGGAGGTAAGTCGATTTAAACGACATTTTACGATTTTCACGTTTGAAGGTACTAGGTACGTGCACGACATTGCGCGCACCATTGCCGGCAATTGATTTGAAAAGGAGCGTTGACACACGCTGCAACATTGCGTGCAACATAGAAGGCGCGACCACTAAGTCACAGTATTTTGGTCCTCGGTATGCAAAAAGAATGGCAAATTGCCTCAAAGTGTCACACCATTGCTAGCAATGTTGCAGGGATGTTCAGACTGTAATTTGTTGCACACAATGTTGCATGTATAGGTTCCCGTATGAAGTAGAACTTGATCCTACATTTCCGCCAATGTTGCGTGCAATGTTGCAGTGTGTCCGTACGGTAAGCTGATCGACTAAATTGGACGAATAGCAAACTTTCTCGGGCTTTTTCTGGGTCTCAAGGGATATATTGATCTCCAAACGAACAAATAAACTCTGTTTTCCTATCAACATAGCAGTGTGCATTACCTGTCTTGAACACAATTTAGATTTCTTCCGGCGTGAAATAAGGTACTAACAAATGGCATCACTAAAATGTTACGACGATGAAAATGATTCAAGCCAGAAGAATGCAGTCTTTCAGTTTTGTCAGTCAGAACTCAACACAATTAAATACTACTGTAATGTGACTGCCGTGGAAAATCATGTTTCTGAACGGCGTTGATAGGCATGCCCCAGTGAGTTTCAATGTTGTTGATTATATATTTAAAGTAAGGATTAAACAATGAAGGCAAGCTAAGTGATTTATGGGATTTAGAGACTCGAGCATAAATACGAGGTTCTCGAAATCCGATAAATCACGAGTGTTCATTAATTGACTAACAGCACAGTGTTTCCTCAAATAGAACTTTGTGATCGCTTGTCGTCAATGATCATTTGTAATGTCTCGTATTGGTTATGGAAGCAGAACATTTTGGTATTAATAAGAGGCGAAGCAGTACATTTGTGAAATCAGTTTCGGATGCACTTGAACGACCCATGCCCTGAGTTGAAGAAAAAGACAAAGATGAAAACAATGGAAGAAATTAAAGATGTGTTGAAGGAAAAGAAAAATCATTCGCCAGTAGTAAGGCCAGTACATCACTTGTGGTAGAACACACGTTCATCTTTTCATTTTTGGGGGGCAGTCAGGAAATGTTCCGGCGTTAAAGGAGCTATGTCATGGTACTGCGCATGTATCGAGTAATCGTTCGGTTGGTGGCTGTTAAAGTGCCTAATACCCTTTTGCAATTTTGATAGCTTATTCTGTGAAGACTTTATGTTCTACGCGTGTTTGAAATCGTGTAAATGTGACCTTTCCTGACCCATGACCGCGTAAGTAAAAGCCTGGGTCGATTCTAGCGCGCGCTATCACGCAATCAATTTTGTGCGAGTTATTACATGATCTACCGTTGGTATGTCTTCTTATTACGATCCATGTTATTTCCAATGGTAATCTGCCAATCAGAAAACGTAACTAGAACCTGGGCAGGTGTTGTAAAATATTATATGTGTCATCGTTCAGTTCAAGTCAGTCATCAGTTTTCCCTATATTGGTAATGCAAATAAGGTTTCTATTTTAAACTAATGAGTGACTTTATAGAGTTTAGGCACTAAATATTACTGAGCGCTAATAGATGGTTTGCACTCGATCCCCAGAGATTCAAATGACAAATGGCATGGCGGCCATGTTGGTGTACAGAACAAAAGAAGCTAACGAAGAATATATTGTTCAAATACTCTTGCATAATTAATGAGTATTTTGTCCAATCAGATGAAGCAAATCAGTCACGTGCATTCTCCTTTATACCTGATAAAATCTCATCATTCTAAAAAGCCTGCGGAGGGATTTGAATTCTGTCCCAGAGGGAAACGGGGTTAATGATTGAGACAATGGACTTTATAGTGATGTTTCAGCTTTCTCGTTGAATTGCTAATTAGGTTGAACGTTTTATATAAAGAATACTAATGAACATGAAATTTTATATAAAGTTTCATCCTAATTAAGAATTCACTGATAAAGATCCAAAGATAGCAAAAAGTACACATAAGGCTCTTTCTAGGTGTATCAACGACAATGAATTACAGCAAAACAATACCCTGAAATACAAAGAACCCTAACCCCAGAATACAATGAACTACAGCAAAACAATACCCTGAAATACAAAGAACGAAAGAAAACAATAGAGTTGTTCATTGTCCTGAATTTCAGGACGTTGATACACCTAGAAAGATCCGAACATGAACATAAGGTACCTAGATAATAAATTTTGCACTAAATTTACTAATATCAGCAGACTATCGAGATACACGTCAGATAATATTTTTTAAATGAAGTTACCAACTACCATTACTTGTTTCCTGAGCCACTGTTTAGTTCCAACTCAAAGTCGTAAAATAATAAAAACGTGCATTAAACTTACAAACATCCTCTTCATATTTTGTGCCGGAGTAAAAAAATTAGAGTCTGCCGTCATGTCAGTCACATCGCTTTCCAAGTCTTGAACTTTATCGATGTCAGCCAAATCCTTCAAGTGCAGCTTCTTGCCCTAGCTTGTTCTTTGCCACACAATGCTTTCAGCATTGCGAAACGCCGCTTCAAACAACATAGTATGGTAATTTCTTCATGTCATTCCCTTGAGATGTTCGTAATCGCAGGCGGTCATTACTCGAATATTTTGCATGGCGTTGTGAATACAAAGGTTCAATGGTTCATTAAGTAACCATTATAAGTTTTTGAAGCCGTTTAATAAACTCGCCCTCGAGTTTTAAACCTGATAAAACACTACTGCTCGTTTATTAAACAGTACTTAACTGTACACCAACATGGCGGCTATGACGTCACGTGCAAACGGTTTATATTAGGCTCTGAGTGAGTGGATGTGCCCATTTTCTAACTGTAGCTAGTGACACGGCTTTCATATGAATCAATGCAATATTGAAATTTCATGTATTGAAATAAAGCTTGACTCTGACTCTTCGGCCTCTGTTCATATTCATGTAACCAGTGTGATTAATTTTCGCTTTTTTCTTCAGGGTTCCTTGCAGATCAAGTTGGCTCCTACAATCCTGTGTTCTTCCTCTCGGGTGGTATGGTGTTATTCAGTTGCTTTTTGATGTTGACTATCAAGTGCATTAGGCCTCAAGACCACGGAACGTTAGAGGAAGATATATTAGAGCTGAATGAGCCAGGTAATCTTGACTTCGTTTAACAACATGGCGCCAACTCGGATTAAGGAAGCTTGAAAGTGTTATTCATAATTAAGCTCGGGACTCTTTCAACTTGTGGCGCATGCGCTTTTGAAGAGCTTATCGCGCGCGCGTCTCCCCAGTTTCCAGCCGAAACTAAAAGAAAGCGGAAGCAGGTACCCATGTTTCTACTCAGTTTTAGGTGGGGACGCGAATATACAGAAAATGTTTCGCAAAAAAAAGCCAGTGCAAGCTACTTAAAATCTAAGCCGAAGACTATAACAGGTTGAAGTTTTCTTAATTTGTAATTCACTGTGTGAACTCCAGAGCCTTCGTTCTTTTGGCCAGCGGAGCGTAACGTTTTGGCGCGGTGTGGGAAGAGGTATACCTAAATTAAAGCAGCTTACAATATCAAAACAACGAACATTAATATATGATTTTTACGTACATACATTTGTTTAAAGTGCACCTAACCCCTTTTGCGATTTTTATACCAATGAATTTTTGAAAGCTTTTGAGTACTTCTGCGAAGGAATTTTTGGCTTGTTCAAGGCTTGGTTGAAATGGTGAAAATGTGAGCTTTCCTGACGCATGACCGCGTAAGAAAAAGCCTGGGTCGATTCTGGAGTTTACGTCATCTAATTCATTCGACTTTACAATAAGTTGAATAAATGTTTTGCATTTGTCTAAAATAACTGTTTTCTTTACTTAACAACTCACAGACTGTATAAATTCTCTATATATCAATGTTGTTGTGATAAAAAGGCGCCGTGGAGAATAATGCACTAATGAGGTGTGTAGCGGTCATGGGGCAGGAAAGGTCAAATTTTCACCATTTCGAACAAGCATAAAACAGTATTCTTTGTAAGCCAAAAAATTCTTCGCAGAAGTACTCAAAACCTTTCAAAGATACATATGTATAAAAATTGCAAAAGGGGTTAGGGGCATTTTAAGCAGGTTAAATTAATGGCAGCTAAATGCATTAATTTTAAGATACAAAGTGATAATAACAATAGCCTAAAGCGTGTATAATGCATTAATATTATATAAACTATATATAAATATATATAAACAGATATAAACAGATATAAATATATATAAAAATATATTGACTAATTATAGTATTAGTCGGGGTCCTTATTTGTTACCAGGCAAGTTTATTTGTGAAAAGTTAAGTCTTCTAAAACTTTCTTATTTTTCTTAAAGGAGAACTGAAGCCTAAAATCAACTTTAGCTCAATGAGTAGATCTAAACATGAAAAGACTCGTACCAATATTTACTTTACTGTTTTGCTTCAAAGGAAAGAAAATCTTCAAATCTTCCTCCCAACCGCCGCTAAGTTCAGACGGCTCAATTCCTGTAATCTGTGACGTACGATACGGGGAATAAATTAGTTTTGTCATGTTTTCGGCTTTTAATAGATAGACTAACGACTCATAATTACGCACTATTGTGCTTTCTTTTTGCTGAAGGTGTGGTGGTTTTTCCTTAGTATGCATGGCGTACGATACGGGAAAAAAGTACTGAATGGAGCCGCCACACAAACTAGGTTTATTAGCTGAGAATCGGCTATTTTTCGACCTTCAAAACGTATTTCCTCTTTTTAGACGTACACCACAAAGAAATAGAATAGCAGAACTTATTTCTCTTGAATATAAGTTTGTATAGTCGTCGGATTGATTTAGGGTTCAATTCTCATTGAAGTATTAATTTAAATTGACTTAATTTATCTATCAGTCATCTCATTTGGTAGAGTGTTCCTGGTTACTGGGCCTCTAAATCTCAGTGAGGTTCTTCCAATTGCAGATTGTAGTTTGGAATGATATACGATTCAGTCCTTCGTAGATTGTATTGACATGAAGTATTTTTCCTAAATAAATTATATATCATTATTTCAGGGGCTTGGTTTCTATGGATATTACGCATCAGTATCATCAACTTTCTTTTATAAATATGTGTTATTGGTTGCCAGTTAGCAGCTGTTCATATTTCTTTTTATATGTATTACCTTGGCTGCTCTTAGGTGGATGTGTTCAATTTCATTAAACAGACTAGGTGAGCATGTACCCATACTAAGCAACAATATGTAATTGTAGGAATTATACACCTTTTAAATAACAATGCGTGTAAAAACTAGGCAATATTCTATTGTTCAGCGGCAATAGGATTTTGTCACATGACAAGGCTCTGTTTTTCATATTTTGCACACATCTATGGGGTACCGTTTGTAAAAAAAAATTACATGAAATTTGGTAGATTTTCCCATTATTTATAAATACATTTTCACACAACGGAGTTTTTAAATTTACAGCGTGTATTTATAAATAATGGAAATCTACCAAATTTCATGTAAATATTTATTTTACAAACGGCGCCCCATACACTGCATGCATCAACCCTTAACTAATAATTTCTTAAAGTTATGAGAGTTTTCTCTATAGATGCAATTTTAAATATGTTTAAAAAATAAGAGAAAACAAGAGGCCCTCAGAGTGGCTTTCTAGCATATTGTTTTGTCAACATGCATGGTTTGTGCTAGAGTAGACAGAGAATTGGTTCTCTACTGATGCTCTTGTCTGTCAAATCATGTCAATGTGCAAATGCCCCATGTATGCCGGGGGGTTAGGGCATAGACCTTTTTTATTTGGAGTCTTACACAGAGAGTATATAGACTAACGTCCAGATAACCTTAAATTAATTGAATAATAATTACAATAATTACATCTGAGTTTAAAGGGTTGTTTTTGTGTTCGCACACATGGTGTGGTGCTATCTTATCTCGGCCTGGATTGTGATGCTATTTCTATATAGCATACATTCAAATATGTATTTTGCTATTTCTTTCTGTATAGCTGGTTGTTTGATTGGAGGGTTGCTTTATAACAAGGTTTTTGCGTTCAAATCTAAACCTCGACGTACGTTCAAGTCCTTTGAAGTTATCGATGTGTTTACAGTCAAACCTACTCCCTTGAGAGTAGTCGTTATATACCGCCCTCCGCCTTCTAACACTAATGGACTCAACCACGAACTATTCTTTACTGAATTTAGATGTTATCTCGAACAGATTTGTACTGATTCCGCCTGCTTGCTTATCACCGGTGATTTTAACTTCCATGTCGATGCTTCTAAAAACAGCAATGGCAAGAAGTTTCTAGACTTAATTAACTCTTTTGGTTTATCACAGCATGTCAAAGACACTACTCATTTGAATAATCACACTCTGGATTTGGTTATTACAAGAAATGATGACTCCAGTATAATAAACTCTCTTTCTGTCATTGATCCTGGATTTTCCGATCATTTTGCTATCAAGTTTAAGATTTGTCTAGAGAAACCATCACATCAGCGCAAAGAAATAACCTATAGGATGCTAAAGACCATTAACTTCAGCAACTTGCGAAATGACATTGAATGCTCTACTCTATTACGTGATTACGAGAGCATCTCATCCGCCTCAGATGTTGTAGAAAGATATGAATCAACTTTGAAATCGATCTTAGATTCTCACGCGCCTATCCGGAAAAAGACAATCACACTGCGCCCGTCTTGTCCATGGTTCACTGACGATATCGATCAATTGAAAATAACAAAACGCAAGCTTGAGCGGCGTTGGCGTGCTACCAAGTCACCAGCTGATAGGGAATTGTATGCGAAGCATTGTTCAAACTATAACGTCGCAATATTTGAATCAAAAATGTCCTTTTATTCCAGTGTTATAGATGAACACAAAAAAGATCAGAAAGTGTTATTTAACACTGTGACTAATATGCTACATAGAACCACGGAAAAACTGTACCCTACATGTGACTCTGCCAACCAACTAGCAAATGATTTTGCCAACTTTTTTGCTGATAAAATTATAAAGATCAGGAGCGACTTATTATCATGTGCCTTACCTGATTTCCAAGAACTGAACAGTTACTTGCCAGTGAAAAAGTTTGCTAAGTTTACCTTAGTTACTGATGACCAAATGGCGACATTAATAAGTTCTAATGTGTCCAAATCCTGCTGCTTAGACCCAGTCCCCGGTCGAGTTCTCAAGAACTGTTTTGATTTGTTGCTTCCTGTTATCACCAAAATCGTTAATCTGTCATTGGCTACTTGTGTTATGCCTCGCAGTTTAAAGGTTGCTGTCTTAGATCCTCGTCTGAAAAAAACATCATTAGACACTGAAGAGTTTGGTAATTTTCGCCCTATATCTAACTTAAAGGTCATATCGAAAGCCATCGAAAAATCTGTTGCGAGTCAAGTTAATGAACATATTGATGAAAACAACTTGCATGAGATCCTTCAATCTGCATATAAGAAGCAACATAGTACTGAAACTGCACTTACTAGAGTACACAATGATGTTCTCCGAGCACTAGATGGTCAGCAATCTGTTATACTTCTCTTATTGGACTTATCGGCTGCGTTCGATACGGTGGATCACCAAATTTTGTTAAAAAGAATGGCTAACCGATTCGGTCTGATTGATGATGTGCTTGCTTGGTTTGCATCATACTTGTCAGAGAGAAAGCAGTTCGTCAGTGTGTCTGGTGGCGTTTCAACGCAACACGACTTACTATTTGGACTTCCCCAGGGCTCCGTGCTCGGACCCATGCTCTTTTTATTATATACAGCACCACTCGCAGACATAATCCGCAATCATGGAATGGGTTTTCATCTTTATGCAGACGACACCCAAATTTATATTTCGTTCAGGTCCTCAGAGGCAGACTTGGCTAGGGCCAAAGTAGAAGCGTGCACCCAGGATATTGACCAGTGGATGTCACGGAATATGCTTAAAATGAATAGGGGCAAAACCGAACTTATGATTCTAAATGCGCGACATCGTCCCCTACCCCCTATAACTTCCGTTTCTATCTGTGGCGAGGTTATTGAACCCTCTGCCACCGCTAAGAATATTGGTGCAAACTTCGACTCAGCCATGTCCATGGAGTGCCAGGTCAATGAAATCTGTAAATCGGCATTTTTTCATCTACGAAACATATGGCGAATACGAAAATATATATCAGTGCACTCGGCTGAGATACTAGTGCATGCCTTTATTACATCACGGCTGGATTTCTGCAATTCATTACTTTGTGGACTGCCAACACAATTGATCCAGAAACTTCAGAGTGTCCAAAATTCAGCAGCCAGATTAATATGCATGACAAACAAGTACGACAATATTACACCCGTTTTAAAGGAGCTACATTGGTTGCCAATAGAATATAGGATCAGTTTTAAGATATTATTACTTACATATAAGTGCCTGAATGACACAGCTCCTATTTATCTGAAAGATCTAGTCCGTCCTTATGTACCGAAACGGCAACTAAGATCTGCCTCTAAGAACTTGTTAGAATTTGCACCATATAACTTGAAAGGGTATGGCTATAGAGCCTTCTCTGTGTCCGCGCCTAGGCTCTGGAACTCACTACCGGACTTTATAAGAGACCACCAAACAGTTGAAAGCTTTAAAATACATGTTAAGACTTATCTTTTTAGACAGGCATATTTTTAAATTTTTAAATTTTTAAAAAAATATTTTTTCTTAAGATTTTTATTTTTATATTATATGTAAAGCGCTAATGGGCTGTAGGGAATTGGCGCTATATAAATGTATTATTATTATTATTATTAATAAGAAATAAAAATATATCATTGTCAGTCATTCGGTTCATCTTATTTTTAGTTTGCTTTTCTATACTGGAGAAAAGAATATTCCTTTTTTCACGGTATAGAGGACATTTTATCAAGAAATGTATCTCATCCTCTATGCCTTTTTTGCATATTTGGCATATTCTTTCTTCGAGTTTTTTCTATGGTTTTGTGTACTGCCCAGTTTCTATTTCTAATTTGTTGTTACTTATTCTTAATTTTGTAAGTGCTATTCTATGGTTAGTGTTGGTGACCTGACTCAAGTAATTTTCATAGTTGTAGCTAGTTTAGGGGGGGGGGGGGGGGGGGGGTGGTTGGAAATGATAGAGCCGTAATACACACACAACACATACATACATGCTGTGCATGTACATTTCAGCCACAATTTCCTTCAATTCTGTAGTTTAACATTACTTTCTTTTCAATATTATTGTTCCTTGAGGGTCGTTAGAATTATAAAAAAAACTTGGTATGGGTGTTGTTGATTGAAGTGCAATGGTTATTTGAGTAGTCTGCACGACATCGAGTCACTCAAATTTGATGCATTGTAATTATAACAGGTGCAGTACGACTACGAGAAATCAAGCAATTTAGAACAACAAATTCCACATAATGTTGCTGTTCATTGTGAATAGTTAGGTAATGTCATTCTACATGTGAAATAAAATCATCTATTTGTAATTCTCAATAACAAACCAGTGGAGACGGCTGAAATTCAGGCTAAATTCTCAATACAATATTTTCGATTGGGGTCGTAAACTACAGACCACCATTTTCTAGTATTAGTGAGCTGCCACTGTGCTGGTGCTCATTTTCTACATCTTGAAGGAGACTGAAACTTATAATGGCAGGGCACAAAGAAACATGCAATGTCCACTCATTTATTTCTATCATTGGGGTCGCACCAAGATTAATTTTCATTCCCAAATAATTCTTAAAAGTACTCGTACTCCTGATCGTGACGGAGTGAAAGTGACGATGCTGACGCCAAGAACTGAGGAACAACAACAACAATTACATTTATGTTCTCAAAACATGATGGAAATGTATACGAGTAATAAGGCATAATAAGAAATAATAAGAAAATAATACAATGATGAGAATGTAGGTCCCTAAGGTAACCTTAGGGTTATCTTAAGCCAGGACCACCTCAGATGGAAAACACTGAAACAAGATCTAGCTTGCATGGATATATAATGGTACCAAGAAAGGGGAAGGGAAATAAAGAGTGCCACTTGCATGTAAGTATACTCTCTCAGTTATGGACCAAATTTATTTTATTTTATAAACTTGCAATAATGATAAATACACTACTCTATACATAATATCATTATGTCAGTTCTAAAAAAAACACTGTAGAATGCCTGAACCCAGAGATAATAATCAAATACAAAGTGGTACAGGCCAGATGTAAATAGACCCGGGAAATAAAATAAAAAGTCAATAATTGTGTTAGGTGGTAGATGTCCCTTGGTCTTGTGTTTAGGAAAGATTGGTTTTTACCAGTGTCAGTAACACGCCACAGATAAATATGCGATTTCCACATCAAGAGTCATTTATCGTTCGTTTGAAAAAAATCTTCATTTCGGATTATTTACTCAGTTTATACTCACTTACTGCATGCTAGATTTTCGTTCCCGAAATTATAAACATTTTTAAATACATGTGCATATAATATTTTAAAAGGCCCCTGTCAGTCAGAGACCTGCGAAATCGGGTCATTTCTACTATACTTTCGAGTGGTTAATAACAATAAATAACAACACAACGACAGTCAATTGGCATAAAGGTTATCATGTTCAGATTAGCGGCTACTTACATTTACAAGCTGTTGTCTTTATAGTCGGTGTTGATCGCAGAGCAGACCGTCACGAGTCTATCTTAAAGGGAACCTCGGCTGAAAAACAATGTTTGCTCTCAAGTGTTTGTTATGGTGCCTAAGTCTGTTTCTGTGTTTGTCTCCAGTAAATTGTACTCTAGATGTCATTTATACAACAATTTTGCTGTCGATAAAACTCACTTGAATTTCCTGCGCGCCGCCATATTGAATTTTATGACGTCACAGTGTTGCCTTATTGTCAGAAAACAATAGCTCTTTTGTTATGCGACAATAGGGCAACACTGTGACGTCATGATATCCAAGATGGCGGTGTAACAGGATTTTCGGTCCTACCTGATTTTGGTCCTACCGGACCAAAATTCCTAGGAAAACAGGTCCGGCCGGACTGAATCTCCTGAAATTGCGCCTGATTTCGGGATTTTATTGCCTAGGAATTTAGGTCCTACCCTAGGATTTTCGGTCCTACCATTTCCCCAGTATTTTAGTTCCTACCACGTGACCTGGAAGAAAAACGCGAATATCTCCAAGGCATTTGGCCCTTTGGCAAGCAAACTTGTAAACATTAACACTTGAGGGGCAATAAACATGACACGTCAATCAAAATACGTGACGTCATACATCACGTGACCCGGTAGAAAAACTCGAATATCTCCAAGGCATTTGGGCCTTTGGCCGCCGAACTCGTAAACATTAAACACTTGAGGGGCAACAAACATGAACAGTCAATCAAAATATGTGACATCATAGATCACGTGACCCGGTAGAAGGTCTTCAAGGCATTTGGCCCTTTGTCTACCAAACTTGCAAAGAATAACACTTGCGACTCGTCTGTCAAAATATATGACGTCATTCACGTGATCTGGAAGAAAAACTTGAATACCTCCAACTGAAGGCATTTGCCCCCATGGCCATCAAACTTGGAAACAAACATGACTCGTCAATCAAAATATAGCATTTCATAGATCACGTGATCAAGTAGAAAAACACGAATATGAAGGAGAAATACAGAAAGAGTAAGTTTTAGAAATTAATCTATAACATGACTGTATAATTATTTGTTAAAATGATCTCAGAAGCATTTAGACGCAGAAGACATTGTATATTTTGTCACGCAGCACTTTTAGCGTACGCATGTAAAGATTGTCCATAAACTGGAGAATATATCAATTTTTGGAAACGGCCATACGATGCCGTCCACATACATCAGTTCTTTGTAAACATTCTGTGTTTCAAAAATTCATATCTTCTCCAGCTTATGGACAGTTTTTACGAAACTTTACATTTTTACTGTTATTGATGTTACCAATTTGATCTTTTAAACTTCTTTTGTCGTTAAATCAAATACTACATAATATTATGCCGGCGTGATATAGGTCTATTGGCTTCTTAATGGAATCATGCATGGTATAGGGTGACGGCCTTTTTCGTTTGCTACATGATGTAACAGTAAAGTTACATCAAGTGCTAACCTTCTATGACTGACAAACGCTTGGAATTTTTAACAAACTTGAATTCCTTTGTATTGTAAAAGCAAGTTATGAAAATATACCCAAATAGCTACTTTTTGCCACTTGTTACTGTTTTTACCTCTATTAAAGACCATTACACAGTGACCGGGTAGTTGGAATTTCAAAGCTCCATCGTTTCCCATCTATTAATCTTTCATTACCGATCGTCACATTTTTTGTTTTTTGTTGCTGTTTACTGTAAAATGTTAACCATAAAATGTACACATTTTTATTCTTTTCACGTGTCAACTATTTGGATATTTTGGCGTTTGTCAAAATGTTTAATTAATACTTCAGTTCAGCTCACAATGGCATGAAAGCTGGAAAATATTTCCCACGGTGTTTAATGTTTCTGGTATTTTTACGTACTTATTAATTAAATAGTTAAATCTGGTGTTTGTCACCCGGCGATTGCGCTAGTGAACGGAAGTCGTACATCTAGAGTTTATTTTTCCCATCAACCCTAAAAGGGTTTATTTCTGTTACTGTTTGTAGTATATATTTTATGCTATTTAATATCCATTGTTATTACCAATAAAGCATTGAAGTTTTTTTCTCCAAACTATTGGTATGGTTTATAGCGATGCTTCGTGTGACGTCACACATGCCTGTTAGTTGCCTTCCGTGACTTTCCGTACTTATAAGCGAATGACCGCCTATTCATCAATCAGAAAATCATTGTTTGAAACAGAATGCCAGCCAACGTTATTCATTGCAATAACTCATAAAAGAAGGATTCAGGCCATTAGGTTATTTAAGAATTCTGTAATTAAGAAGAAACGGAAGCTTGAGTAAATTCAATCGGAACCGAGAATAGTAACACAATATTTGCGAGTTTGCCGCATGTGCTTTTAACACCCAAGAAGCGATCAAGAATCTGTATTTTTTTGTGAAATATAAAGATTTGGAAGCGAGATTTGAATTTTTTGACGATGCCGTTATGCAATTTGACTGAAATCGCTTTTCGAAACTCCAAGTCCGTAATCAACACACAGCTTTCTGCCAACACATTATGTATGCAAATTACATGCAAACGTCAATGTTTATCAACAAGATCAGAAGCATCGCTATTAGTATAAATTCCCAATGGTGTCCGCTTAGTAGTAGTTTGACTGCGGGATGCCAATATATCAGAGCGCCACGTTAAAAATGCACGTAGGAGGAGCCAGTTTAGTGATCAGCTAAACAGAGGTCATATTTCAAGCACCTTTATACTCAGGTCATTTTTACTCGGCCGCAGTGCGCAAGCGCAGCGGCCGAGTCTAGGTTTCGGTAGTATGTCTTATTTTTGTTAGTTTTGTTGGGCGCTAGGTATGTGCATTTGCGTAACACTTTCGTTGTTGTGTTATTCATGTGGGTTCAAACATATTATCAGCGCACATGGGTACGCCGCTGCATCGCGCTTCGGTGCTCTATTTTCGTTTTTATTTATTCCTAATTGTATTCAGTCTTGTAAAGAAACCTTAATTGACCCATAAAATGTAAGATGTTTTATATAATTTGCTGTAATTCTTGGTTTTTAAAAGTACAGCGTTATTTCACGTTTTTTCTACCAGGTCACGTGATTTATGACGTCACGAGTTTTGATTGACGGGTCATGTTTGTTGCACCTCAGTTGTTATTGTTTGCAAGTTTGATGATTACAGGACCAAATGCCATGGAGATATTCACGGTTTTTTTTCAGGTCACGTGATTTATGACGTCACATATTTTGATTGACTGTTCATGTTTGTTGCCCCAAGGATATTGTTTATTGGTTTTAGGTAGATACATGAACTCCTATTCTTGAGCCATCAACTTTGTTTCTTGGTCGGACCAAAATTCCTAGTATTTTCGGTCCGGGCGGACCGAAAATCCTGACATTTATGGGGTATGACCGAAAATCCTGGAATTCAACGCACCCGGACAGAAAATCCTAGGCCGGACCAAAAATCCTAGGAAAATCGGTCCGCCCGGACCGAATCTCCTGGCCGGACCAAATCTCCTGTTACAGCGGCACGCAGGAAATTCAAATGAGTTTTATCGAGAGGAAAATTGTTGTATAAATGACATCTAGAGTACAATTTACTGGAGAAAAACACAGAAACAGACTTAGGCATCTATAACAAACACTTGAGAGCAAACATCGTTTTTCAGCCGAGGTTCCCTTTAAAGCATGTCGCATAATATGTGATAAATTCCCATCCAAAGCCCATGAAACACCTATTGCACTTGAAGGAACCTTTGGCATACACAAAAAAACAGCTGATATTAAAGGTTTTGCTAAGTCAAAACTCCCACTCGCCGCCATCTTGAAAAACCTGGAAATGTTGTCCACTGTTCACGTGACCAGCACAGTGCAATCTGATTGGTACGGTGGCGAAAAGAACTTCCAAAGAAGGTGCTATCTGATTGGTTGACGGCGCAAAATCTCGACACAAATAAAAATGAAAAAATAAAGGATAAACACTTGCGATTTCTGACTCGTGCCGGCCAAAGGCCTGGCCCGAGTATTATATCTTTTTCACGTTTTGATAGATTTGATGTCTAAGCCAATGAGGTGCACGATTGAAGCAATACTACACTTAGCACTTTCTGCATTCCTTGCCGTTGGACTGCCTTGTTATTAGCTGGACTATTACTTAATAAGACTGACGGTAAGTTTAATCAATGACGTCATCCGCGTATTTCTCGTGTATCAGGACTTGAATGCATGTATTAGAATGTGGTTACCCGCGCCTGTGCTGGCATCTTGCAAAGCTTAAGTCTGAATTTTATTGCAAACTTTTATTCAAGAAATCATGAGTTAAACATTCGCGATTTGTTTGCTTTTCCGCGATTGACGTCACTATCATTGAATTCCAACCACTTATTAAAATGGTGTATACTTGTGAAATAAATTGTAGTGCACTCTCAGATATTGTTGAGATCAGGTTGCCATGGCAGACCCAATAATTTTATTTAAAACTTAAATAATCAAAATCCGCGCTGTGAAATTATCTTAAAATGTATTGAAAGTTGGCCGATACAGTATCTTTACTCTAAGAAACGAAAGTGAAATCTGTAAGAAATTTTACATCCGCTTTTGAAAATGGCACTGACAAAAGACGTTTTCCACCAGTGAGATATACTTCGCCGACAACCCTTAACGCTTAGTGTTTATGACACCGGTATTTCTTCCAAAATCGAACTTTGATATATATCAGTGCAATGCAAATAGGACTGAGATAGTTATTGGTATGAATACACGTTGTTGTGACTTTAGACTGCGCCTTATGGGCTCATGCTGTTATTATTGTTAAGGCTACCTTGTTTTCAGTAGGTTTACCTATTTCTCTGATGCTCAAATGTTTACGGATTTGGGTTGGCTGCAGGCTATCAAAAGTGTGACCTTGTCAACAAAAATTTAATCGAATTAACAGTCTACCAAAGTATACCAAGGCCATTCCTATTAAATATATAGTTGTGGCAGTTGTTAACTGATTATTAGCATGCAATATATGTAAGAATATATCGAGTAGCGGAGCATTATATCAGATAAACGTTTCCTCGACAAATGAACGCATTGTATTGGCATATCCTACCTGTTTAATCACATCGGCGTTCTCATCATGAATCTAAAGAACGTTATATTTCTTATAGGCGCTCACTATGACAGGTTGAAACTTTGTCTTTTTTGGACGCAAAGCTCGAGGGCTTGACGTCACGGGTTATAGAGCTTAACCACGGATTAACGTGAAATGGGAAACGTCAGATTTTGTTTAAGTTTCCTCAAAATTTTAAATAAATCTACATGTATAAGAGAAATGGAAAATAATTCACACGTTCACAACAGCTCACCTTCACGTATAAACCACAAGCAGCAAACGCGGAAAATCGTGCTGCATGGTCATTTCTGTCGTTCGTGAGAAGAAATAACGCGATCTCAAGTACGTTAATCTTTCTGAAGTAGTACCGGCCTGAATCTCATAACTTACCACACTCAACAAGTGCCGCTGTCAACAGCACTCGGGGATTATATTATATTGTTATATCGGCAGCTTATGAGCGTTTGATGAGACATACGCCGGCGTTATCAAGGTAGCACCGGGATTCTATATCTTAATTCCTTCTGTATTCTATCTTAGATTCTTATGGCTTTATTTTCACGTAAAAGTATCCATAACAAGACACGCAAAATCAAAGAGTAAACCACGAGGAAGAGCATATTAAGCGTACATCAAACAGCGAGGGTTACCCTAGTAGGTTATAGGCCTCTATTTGAAGCATCTGATTTAACGAAGAATTAACTTTGAATATCAACCTGTACATAGAAGCTTTTCGGCATGATTGCATGTTTAGACCCGTTTCCAATTCACTGTAACACGTAGTTATGAACTAATCAATAAGCTAACAGGGACAACAGCCAATTTCGAGTAATTAACATGGAATTTCCTTGGAATTATTCATGCGCATGTATGCTCTTATTCATCAACAAACTGATAGCAGTACCCTTGATGATATTCGCATTTAACGGTCATAACTGAGCCTGATCAAGATATGAATTAAAGTTATCAATACCTCGGTCCTTTTATAAACATACTCTACATTCAATCACTGCATTATTGTACGTTACTGTTTTATTGTGAGATGTATGGAAGGTCGAGTGTGCGAAAACCCAACCGGATAAACACTTAGGGACTTAAAATAACTGAGTAGAAGGTGCTATGTATTAGATAGTAGGGACCCGCTTATGCAACCACGACGGCGACGGCAGTGACGACGGGAGGTAGAAAAGTGTTTTCTCCAGAAATCTGGTGTTTACTAGTTCCTTTAGTCGCTTATAATTACGTTTCACATCCAGGTCTTCGAAAAATATGATAAGCATAAAGTTTTGCTCACGCCGAACGAAAACCATAGTGATTTACTTTCTTACGTTTGCGTTCTCTTGTAAACGTAAACTTTGGGGTTTTGACGTTGTGTTTTTCCAGACAACGGTTGAAATGAAGGCGCTGCGTGCATTTTCACGTGCAGTTATTGTATTTTATGCCGTCGTCCTAGACGTTGCCGTCCTGGTTGCGTAAGATTCCTAGTCACTGAGGCCGACAGCAACATTAGATATATTTCAGTCAGCTGAGTGCGTAGCCCGAAGATTACCGAGCTACATGTTAGCGATAAACGAATGACGTCAGTTTATTTTGTTTATTTTTTAATTGTATTCTGTTAAAGTCTCCTTTACTAGTCCTGATCAAAGAAATATAGACAGATGTCCTGATTTTACTCAGAACGTTATCATCACGGTGACATCACATTTCAGGAACAATAGATTATCACTGAAATTCTGACGTCATAGTTGGTTTAATGGTATGTTTCGGTAACCTTTCAACCAATCAGAAATGAGACTCTGACGTACACATGTAATAAATTAAATGTGAAGTATAATCCTTGAGAACATCATATTTTGGATCAGATTTTCATCGTTAGATTAAGTCTTCCGCATTAACTCCTCGTATTGAATGTTTTCGTTGCCTCGATTGGTAAGTTGGACTCTGGAAGGCACGTATAAATATATGATCACGTCCGGTAAATATCATATCAACCCAAAACAAATTCATAGAGGATCTTACATGACAGCTTGAAGATAAACTTCCCCTTAATGAGGATAAAACGAAAGTCTTGTTCATTACCGGTAAACGACTTGCCTCTAGGATTGAAGAACATCCGAATATTACAGTTAATGGAAAGAAGCTTGCAAACGTTACTAGTGCTACCCTATTAGGTCTGGTGATTGATAGTCATTTGTCATTTAACGATCACGTAGACAAACTCTGTAAGAAACTTTCCCAACGCATAGCATTACTAAGAAAAATAAGGTCATATTTACCTTTGCCACAAAGAATTCTTTTTTATAACGCCATGATCCGACCAGTAATGAATTATGTAAGCGTTATATGGGCAGCTTGTTATAAAGAGTGTTTAGGCAGAGTACTGAAATTACAGAAAAGAGATGCAAGAGTAATTTTATTTGCAGATCGACTTTCACCATCGGTGCAACTGTTTAATAAACTGCGCTTGCTACCTTTTTATGAAGAGTCAAAAATAAGTAAATGTTCAATTTTATATAAGCGTATCCATGGCAACCTTCCATCCTACTTAATGGAGCAAATCAAGCTTAATAATCAATTACATGCCCGTAACACAAGATACTCTGGTATTAATGTGATTTGTCCCCGTTATTCTAGAGAAACTGAAGGAGGTAGAACATTTGCTGTTACTAGTTGTAAATTGTGGAACTCTCTACCATTAGATTTAAGGAAGCAAGACTCTTTACATTCTTTTAGACGTAACATGTGGAATCGAATTTTTAGTGAGCAGAAATTTATACATCATTTTGTTATTTAATTCAATTTTATCCGTTATCTTTTCCTGTTGTCCATTTTTATGCCTAGTCTAGTTTTATATATTCTTGCATTTTTATACTTAAATTTAGCTAGTTATAGATTAGTAGTTTTTTAGATTTTAATATTGTATATGTAGAACGTAGAGCTTTTTATATCACTGTTTGTATTTTAACTACTAGGAGGGCCACAAGTTTATTAGCGTTGCTATTATGTGTTACCCTCGCTAAATAAAGTCTTTATTATTATTATAGATACGGTTAAATCCCTCCTCGTGATGAACACTGTAAGTGTGACAGCAGCCAATGAGTGTGTTACGACAAATTCACCATGAGAATATAAAACCATGGGCGTGTCCCATTCGATCAGGAAGAAAACGCCAGAAATTCCAGGTAAGAAATTTTCGGGAGTTGTGGTATACCTCTAGAGGTTGCCCTAGAACTCTTTTTTCCAAATTTCGGCACAACTAACATTTTCTGTTCCATTCTCATATTCCGCAATATCCGAACATTTATAATTATACAGTCTGTTTGATTTCTAACCCAGAATTTGTATTTCCCGGATTTATGCCGAATGGAGCATGCTGACTGCATTCTAGTTCGAGCACCTTTTTGTGTCAGGTCTAGCTAGCCGTAGTGCCATTGCTAGAGTATCACACCGTATCAGCTTTGTCTTCGGACTTGGATGGTTAGGTCCACACCTTGAATCCGGTGTTATTTTTGCAGGATACATTCCTATATTATTTTTCCGAACGGCCTTTCTAAGTTGAATACTCCGTTCCTTTCGACGTTCAAACATTTTGACATTTCTAACTGGGTGTTTTGGTCGAATGGAACACGCCCCATATGTCCAACCTGCTGTCATGTATATATAATGTTATGTTTATAAATGATAAATTATTGGATTTTTCGCGCGACATAAACGCGATGACGTCACAGATGTGTAATGCATTTTATTATATGGCAAGCTGATCTCGAGGCAAATGGGGAAATCTGATTGGTTCTTCAACGGTCCAGGAAATCGCCGTACGATCGGTCGGTATTGTTTTGGACCGCTGCGAGCTAGAGTAGTTGATTTAGATTGTTTCGACACGAAATGTTTAGTCAAAAAAGCAACGAAAGTATAACACAAAAGTAACGTCAGAAGATAAAAAACATTGCAAAACCTTTCGCCAAAAAGCGATGTTTTTTTTAAAACACAGAGAAAGGCATGGCAAAGTCAAAGAATAGAAAGACAGTTGTATTTTGCGACGTTTCTGAACACCATCCAAAACACACCATTCGAAGCCAAAGGACAACACAAACTCACCTGAAAAGTTTTCCAGAATCAAAACAAGCTAATAAAACATACCTGAAATTCAGCTGAACCTGCTACTTTGTCGGTTCTTCAAAAATAATTTGAAGAGAAATGCTTAGTCAATAGCCTATGTATCTTAGTCAATAGCCTATGTATCTTTTGTTATTTCTGATGTAAAATAGCACTTTTATGTCGCGCATAAAACGCTGTGTTTTATGGCTGGGTGAATAATAAAAAAAGCCTCTCTTTGCAAAACAATAATTATATATGGGGAAATTTGTGACGTCAATGTTTACATTTTGTCTAATTAACATAATGAAACCTCAAGCGAATCGACTTCGTTAATTTTGGAGAAATCGGTTGCAAAATTTACAATGAATGCTTGGTATGAATAAAAGTGGTATAAATAATAATATTACCTTTTTTCAGTGTCATTTGATCATACATAATATGTTAATTTGTGCAATATAATTAATAAATATTATTATTATTATTATGTATTTAGCTATTCAGCTAATGGGAGACACTATAACGAAAGATATAGTAAAACAAGATAGAAAGAAAAATGTATCATACCTAGAGTTATGCATGTACAATTTCAAAATCTACTATAACTAGAATTAAATCTATTATAAAATCTAAAATTTAATATGCAAAATCTGACTGATATCATGAGCTGCATAATTTGCAGCAGTAATAATTATTATTAGCTTGATAAATCTAACTTTCGTATGTTACACTTAAACGAATTTAGACTGGACACAGTCCTAAGACTAGGCCTAAGCTTTGTCCATATAAACGGCCCTAAGTATCTAATTGAATGCTTTCCATAACTAACTGTTTCAAACCTAGGCATGTCGAATTCACTGTTGCTAAGCGAGTAGCGCGTACTTTTACAATTGAACAAGCCCGAGACTATTCAGTACAAGTTCGTATTTAACCTTGTACATCAGTGTAACAATATCATGTATAGGTCTATTATAGTATACGATGTCGGCAACTTGGCACGGTTCAGAAGTTCTAGGTATAACTCTGACTTAGACCTGTAGACTGCCTTCAACGCTCGCTCTTGAACACGTTCAAGCTTCCTACAGTCTGATGACTTACAAAAATGCCAAACTAAATGACAGTAAGTTAAGTGAGCAGAATTGACGACATATATAGTGAAAGCTACTTTCGTTGATGTATACAGCTAATAGCTTTATCTGCCCCCTGGATCGTCTATACGCATAACCTAATTCTTATTATTATCAGCATCTACGTCCTTAGGGTTAATGATTAATGACTGGAATTTGTTGGCTAGCAAGTGTAGTCTCATTACCGAACGTAACACTTCTGCTTTATTAGACTTGGTTTTATCTATATAATTGCTTCATACGTAACTATATCGTTTACACAAGGCACTGTATTCATTTGTGAGGTCCACTGTAAAATGTAGGTGGTACTAGGTGTTTTTACCCTCATTGTCTGTGTTCTCATTTTGAAAAGTAAAAACGTGCACAAAAATTGTAAAAAAAGATAAAACATGTGAAATAAAATATTAATAGCTTAAATAGAAAAAAAAAAGGATGGTACTAGGCCAGCCGATCTTACGCGTTTTTTTTTTATCAGCATTGCATTAATCTTCGTACAAACTATTGTTTTTAATCCTACTTCAAACTGAAAGTGCTAATATATGACATGAAGGTCACATGTTTGCCCCCTGACCCACCCTCTGTCCACTACCTTGCAATAAGCTTTTGGAACAACATCGACACTACAGCATGAAATGTGAAAAAGGAAAGTGCACTATATCGAATTAATACTCGGCCACAAAGTTATCAGTGAACGCGGTGAGCAAGTGATCATGGAGTACTGTGAACGTGCAACGTCCGGTAACATTACACGACCTGTAGCGTCATTTGTAAGTAGGTCGGAAATGACCCTTTCACATGTCCCAAAGAATAAATCGTGTATACCAGATGGTAATGCGCCTATAAGCTGAATCAAGTCGATTTGGAGACTCAAACAAAGTGGAGGCACTAGCTGTGAACACCGACCTTGCCGCACAGAGAATTTACCACTTGACTGATGGCAAAAGCGCCTTCCATGGAGTTAACGAAACATGGCCTTTTCTCCAACAAGGTTGCAAAAACCATTCAAGTTAAGAACTCCATTCATGACAAAAAGCTGTCGGAAGTTTGTGCCAAAATAGAAAAAGCGAAGACAAAATTCAGGGCTGACTACTTGAAGTCGAGGATAGACTTTGCAAGGGATGTTGGAAGACGCACCGAAAGGTTTCTTGATCATGACTCCCGATGCAGAAGCATGAGCTTCATATCGGTGGATAACAAGGAAGAATGCCACGCGGTCTTTCGTGATTCTAACGAGTGCGTTGGTGGAAGGAACAGATCGTTAAGCTCAAGTTCAAGGATCCAGCTTCGTAAAAAGGTATTGCTAGTTCGCACACTATCAAACAACAACAATGTTGCAGAAAAACAAGATATTGGGCCTGAACCGGAGTTTGCTAATGCCGGCAACGACGTCTTTTATCGAGGCAGACATACTGCTGGACGGCGGCGATGTCATTCCCAAGAGTTCGAAGTAAATCAAGGTAAATACAAGGGTTCTAGTGGGGGTAGTAAAGACCAAGTTGACACTGGCGTTCCTCAAATTTTGATCTCCAAAGCCAATCAAGAAGCGTATAATTCGACAGGTAAAAGTTTCAGTACGGGTGATATACCATTTCTACTTAAAAGAGCTAAAGAGCCACAAGTTCCACTGCATGCAGAAATACGTAGGACTAGAAGTACAAACAGTAGCATAAGTCCACAGTCTGAAGCCATTGATAGTGGCAGACAGCAACTACCAAAACCACGACGATGTCTTTATTCCGAGGAACCGTTTTACTTAAAAAGGACTCCAGCGCGCCGCAATCTATGTCAGCCAGATCATCAAACAGCATCGTCAAGAGATGATAACTTTAGACATGATTGTCATGGCGATGAACTTCAAGATACTGAGCGCCCGCTCACTGAAATACTTCCTCCAATCATCCTGCCCAGCATATTCAAGTCATCACAACAAAAGAAGACGAGGGAACAAGGGACATCTAAGGAGAGAGAAATCAAGCAAACAAATGAATCACAAATGGCTTGGGAGAAGATAGAGATTGATGTCGATAAGCTTACTAAGAATCTTAAGGACTGTAGGTATCTACGATTAAACTCTATTTACCCAAAGGATGACTATAACAATTAAGTTGATGGCTGAGATCGTTCCATTGGAAGCTTGAATATATTGAGGGGGCTCTTGACAAATACTGCAGTACAAGGCGGGGAAAGGGGGGGTTGTCTTGGGAAACTTTCACTGGGATTTTTCACTGCTATATGGAGGGTTTTCACTGCTATATGGAGGTGCTTCGGCTAGTTGAAACTGAAGATGGAAGATGTTACGTTCCCCTTTGTCATATTAAATGAAATTTCTCTTAATTACAAGACTTCTTGCTGTGCTCTGTTGTCACTTCAATTCCGGCTCAGAAATACCTTTTCCCTTTTCGAAATCATACAGTAGACAACTGCGACCATAAGTTCAAGTTTATTCAACAACAATAACAACGAACTTTTAACAGGCAGAAAGTATTATTGTCACCCGCAATTAGCGAACTAAGAGCTATTCTAGGCGAGGACAAAATAAATTTGGTTACAATAACAATTAATTAATGCAATACAGCACATAAGCTTTTCTGTAACGTACTAAAAGTGTAATTATAAGTTTATCAAAAAGAATGAGGATTAATGCACGAAGGCAGGATATAAGCTAACACTACTATAAGCTAACACTACTAAAGCCGTTATATTTATTTAAATTTATCAGAGACAATATTTGATTCAAATTGAGGTTTGCTAAGTGATTGATTGATTGATTGATTGCGGGATACCATTCCATGTTTTAGCTCCAGTTCTTGAGAAGGAAGATCTAATTTTTTCAGCTCTTGAATAATTGATATATATACATGCCGCATGCAAGCAATCATTTGTTGAAGATCAAGTGCTATAACTATGAATTTTACATATATTTTTAAAATATATTCAGTATATTCACTGGGGCTACTCGTTGATGGACATCATACATTAAGATACTAAGACGTTGAAAGTATAAAAATGATAGTTGAAGGGATTTTCTTTTATTAAGTAAGGGATTGCATGATCTATTGCTATGGCAAAACATATCAACCGAAGTACTCTTTTCTGTAGAGTTAACAACTTTTGTTTGGCACATTGGCCCCAGGCACAAATACCATAATTTAAATATGGAGTTGTTAGAGATCGAAAAACACGAAGTAAAGTTTGACGAGGGATGAAGTGTCTTAATTTTGCAATGATTCCGACTGATTTACTAACTTTCTGGCATACATAATTAATCTAGATGTTGTTCCCAGGAAAGATCAGAATCTATGAAGACTTCAAGGTATTTAATATGATCTTTCATCTCCAGGGGTTTATAGGTGTTGGTTAGGTCAGTAATACTTCAGTTTGAGTGTTAAATAATAGGGTTTTCTCTCGAAATATAATAACACTTGATTTTTTTTATATTCATTAAGCGTTAATTTATAGCTTTTTCAAATCTTTGTTCACATGTAATATGCTGGTATCTTCAGCAAAAAGGTAAAAGCGTTTGTGGATTTATGACTGTCATTTACATAGATCAGGAATAATATAATTATAGGTTATACCATGGCATTTCGGGGTATTAGTGATTTAAATTGCCCCGAGAGCCGAGGGAAGATTTGTAAGCGGCCTCGGGACTTTTACAAATCTTCCCGCGGCTCTCGGGGCAATTTAAATCACTAATACCCCGAAATGCCATGGTATAAGTTTGTTATACCATGATCGCCGAGGAACGGAACAAATCTCTGAGAAGTTTAGTTTTCTCTGCCGAAACTAAAGACGTCGCAGTCGAGTTGCTTTCGAAAACGTTTTGTTTAATGCTTGACTGAGCGCCATTGATTAAACGACCCTGGCTTCCCCTGGGGAAAAGCGTGTTGTTTTTGAGAAGAATAACACTAAAATACAATGTAATTATGCGGTTGACTAAATATTCAAAGAGCATGAATGGATTTTAATTACGTCACGTTTATGGTTTTAAGTATCCCACATGGAAGAAGCGGGTTTGAGAAATTAAGAGAAGAATATGCAGATTGAAATACGTGTTCCCACATGGATTACGTTGAAGGTTATGATGAAGACAGGTCAGTTTGGATTCAGTATTTTTCATCCGGGAGCGCAGGGCTAGTTGTGCCAGAGGGGAGCAGGAGTTGATGCTTTTGACCTTCTCACTTCCAGCCTGCATTCTCTTCTAATTTTCCCTCATTACGCATGCAGGTTCGAAACCCCGACCTCCCGCACTCTAGACCTTGCTCTACCAACTGAGCTAACCAGGAACCGTAAGGGTCCAAGGACTGACCATGTGGTACACCACAAGTGGTTGGTTCCTGATCTGATATAAAGTCATTTACTATAGTTGTTTGTTTGCGATCTATTAAATAACATTTAAACCAGTCGTATATAACACCTCTAATACCGTAGCTGTAAGGTTTCCCTTAAAGTATTTCGTGATTCACCGTATCAAATCCTTTTTTTAAGATCTATAAAAATTCCACAAGTGTATTTACCTTGATCAATATACTTATGTATATTATTTATGATGTCAAGAACAGCTTGTTGAGTGTTTTGTCTGCTACGGAAACCATATTGTGAGCCAAAGAGTATATTATGTCCTGATTATATTCACTAACAAATTTTATCAACAAATAATTTGTTATATACAGATAATAGGGAGATTGGACGATAATTTTCGGGGTCAGTTTCATCATTAGCTTGGGATTACTTTCGCAAATTTTAGTTTATTTGGATAAACTCCTGTTGATATATAGATTGGTTAAAGATATTAGCTAATGCATGGTGCACTAAAGATGAACTTTGCAAGCTTAAGTAGTTTTACAGGGCAAGATTAGAGCTTTGTTACCAGGTAAATTACTTATTTCAATTTCGATGTCATTGGGAATAATGGGCTCAAAAAAAGGCATTAGGTAAAAGTGGATCAAGATAATCACGAAAGTTATCCTCAGTTGGAGGAATACAAGAGGCTAATTTTTGTCCAACTGATGTAAAGTGTTTATTCATTAAATTACTCATAATATTTAGGTTACTAGTTGTTTCTTTATGTCTGCTGGTTTTAAAACAGTCTGTTTATGTCTTTATGTTTTTCTGATATTTATACCCAGAGATTAATGTATTAATGCCATTCCATGTTTGTTTCATATCATTTAAGTTCGATTCTAAATAATTAACAATTATTCACCCACCACTATTCACCACCAACACTCCAGGTGAATAGGCAGCACCAAATGGTTATTTATTTTCTATCAAAAGGACAAAAACACGCGCGAGATGATCGCTGCTTTGCTCGGAGGTGAATATGAAATCATATTCAGTATTTGAGTAGCCAATCAGAGCGCGTGAAAAGTGATATTCACCGGTTAGCTCAGTGGTTAAGCTCCGGTCTGTCGAGCGGGAGGTCGCGGGTTCAAACCCCGGCCGGACCAACACTCAGGGTCTTAAAATAACTGAGTAGAAGGTGCTGCCTTTGTGAACCAACTGCAAATGGTTAGACCTTCACGTCTTCTCGGATAAGGACGTATTAAAAACAAGCCTCGCAGGGGACCTTGAGTCATATTGTTTGTTTCCCGTGGCGTTATACGCCCAAATGTTGTAAATAAAATAAATATAAATAAAATAAATACTACTAATAATCATTTTTGCTTAAACGTGTGAGTGTTTCCACAACTCAGAGATAAATTTATTTTCGTCAAATCTTGAGTAGTCTCTTATCTTTTTCTTTGTTTGACTTTTGAATGCTTGGGAATACGATGAAATTATGCAAATCTTGCAAAGTGTCACTAATATCAGAGACAATGTTGTCGCTAATAGTGAAATCTTAAAGATTGTTGGAGAATATGTTGTCAATCAATGTAGCCGAATATTCATACACTCTTGTGCCTATCGTTTATTCCAACTATTGACAAACCCATCCTTTGATTGTTCAGCATTTAGACGTAGCCTAAACCTATAGTCCAACCCAGAATACATCCAGTCCTTTCGCGATACGATAACCCCCCTCGTGATAATAAATTAACTTTCCATAATTTAGACCGATATCCAATATGGCGATTTTAATTTCGCTACTGAAAAAGTATTTCTTTAAAAACTGCCCAAACCGTCTAAAATATAGTAAGAACTCTTTATCTAGACACTATCAGTTACATGTACGCTGTTCTACCTAATGGCCACGAACAAAGCAAGAATCAAAATTAAGTAATCCGTCAATAATGGAGTGGGCGATGGGTGAGAAATGTCCATACTATTATTTTAAGATCCCCTCCCATCCCCCAGAAAAACTAAATCTAGGCCGCCCCCGTTTTCTCACCCCACCCCCCCCCCCCCCCCCCCCAAGTTAATGAGCGGTCCCTAAATAAATAATATATAAGAAATATCAATATATGAAATTACGACTAAGTTAAAAGAGACATCAAATGTTTACTAAAGAAAGCTAGTTTCCCAGGAGGCTTCATTATCTGATTAATTTTACTGATTTTAATTTGTAGTTGATCCTAAAGTGGCGGCCATTTTAATGTCTTGTTGAAGATCGTTCCACAAGATATCTCCTTAGTGTTTTGTGTATACAATAGTCAATAGTGAACTGTAGAATGTTATTATCAAATTCATTAATAATTCATGAAAGAAACAAAAGAAATGAATGTGTAAATTTAACACAGATTCTTCCTGATTTACATATACCTTTGCTTCGATCTTTCCGGCCGAAATATAGGTCGTATCGCCAAAATAACTGAAAAACATGATTCTATACATCTAGCTGTCTGATATGTCATATGCGGAGTTCGTGTCCGTGTTATATCGGATTTACAGTCTCTCGCCGCCGACTCGAGTTTGTAATCCGTTAAAACACGGACAAATTATGTATCTAATTACATAAAATGGAGTGTGATACAAAAGGCTTAGCTCGCCTAATGACACCAAGACTGGCGAAATGTTTTTAATTTTAGCTTCGAGACATGTTTCTCGACGTAAGTGATTAGTCAATAGTGTATGACTCATGATGTAATGAGATGGACCATTATATTTGTGAGGGAGGGCGGGGGGGGGGGGGGGGGGGGTGGGGGTGGAGGGAGGGGGGGGGGGGGGGGGGGGGGGGGGGAGGGAGGGGGAGAGGGAGTTGGGCAAAAAAAATCCTGCACAACAAACTGAAGAAATAAATATCTTGCAAACTCTATTATTATTGGGTATTTTGACTAAAGTTTTCAGCTTTGAAAAATGTAATATTGAGCTGCACTGATCTCGTGTTTAAACTAACAAATACAAAAGCATTCAAGAAAGCGTACTATGGTCGTTTCTCAGTAGTAATTTGTGATTTTTCCGTATTTTTAAATATTTATAACTGTCTTTTATGTATATTTTGGTGTATAATGCTTCTTCAATATAAATATTGTTTGTACAGTTCTAAAACTCATTAATATTCAATTAGTGCGAGAGCCAATCTGGTACGATAGATTATACCACGTGATGACCTCTATAAACGACAATAGAGAACTCTTGGTTATTGAACTGGAACACTACAGAACTCTTGGTTATTGAACTGGAACACTACAGATCAGTCAAACTCTTGCTTATTGTACGATAACATACATAACTGGTGGCGTAATGTAGTTCTATAAGTGTTCCAGTTATGTATACATAACACGAGTTATGTATTTGTCACAGTTCAGTAGGCACTCATTAGCCTCGCACTCAACTACAACACAAGATTTATCAGCATGTTTCATTACTTTATTCATCGACACTCTTTATTGTATTGCGGCTATTAGCATTTCTATTTTTGGCGCAATTTCCTTTGATCCTAATTGATCCGAGTACATGTTTCCTCAGCGGTAATCGTGCACTCAACACTATAAAAACCATTTCCCCACCCACAATTCCCTCTTTTGCTCTGACGAAGGGCTAGCGCTCGAAACGTCAGCTGGTACTCGCTCCCCACTACGGTTAGCATACCTTAATCGACTTAAGTTGATTATACCAGTGTTTATAGAAATGTTGCTCTTTTAAAGTAAATCTTGCCTTATTTTTGTTATATTGCGTTTCAATAGTTATGTTTTAGTTTAAGAAGTAATTTACAAAACAGATGCTCGCCGCCGACTTGGATCTGTATCTACCGATACAACACGGACGCTCATCGTGTAATTAATATATATATATATATATACAAATTGTACTTTTGGTATTCGATTAATACTGGTCAACAAATGTTAATATAACTTGCACATGAAAAGTAATGTTAAAGTGATACCCGACTACAAAATAATAAAAATCGCAATAAAATCGATTTATTTTGCAATGCAAACGTGTAGAAATGTTTTGAAAATGTATTGCGCAATTGTTCTGATGACGTCAGTTAGTTGTCGAAGTAAAACTGAGCTAGTCACTCCTAGAAAATCTGGAAAAAATTACTCTATCAAAGCAATTTGAAGGAAACTAGAATTAAAGAATTATATAAGAAAATGCCAGTGGTGAGGATTCACTCGCGGCTTTTCACCCTGATTGGATTCAAAGCGAGACAATCCTTTATTTTTGCTAGGTTAGCCTCGTAAAAACGGGTACAGGTATATTGCTAGTCATGAAGTTGCAAGTTGCGAGTTGTATTTTTTAATGTGTGGGTAGGATTTGGATTTCTAAAACCCAAAATTAGTGACTAGCTCTAAACGCCCTAAATTAGTTAGCCACCCGTTGTTGACGGTTAGGGTATTTTTAAATGTAGGGTTAGGATTAGCATTAGTTCATATAAAAAGGGAGAACGAAGAAGCATGTTGTTTAGTGATCTAGCTCTAAAAACTCATATTAGTGGCTAGCTCTAAACACCATAAATTCTGAGTGAGCTAAATGAGTGAGCACCCGTTGTTGACAGTTAGGGCCGGTATTTTTAAATGTAGGGTTAGGATTTTGGATTCGCAACTCGCAACTTAGGCTCGGTTTCAGCCGTTGGGGTGTCGTTTCTCCAAAGCCTCCCCCCACTAACGGCTGGGCGCGCGGTCAACACACCATGTCCGTGACGTCATCTGATTAAAATTCAATAGTATTCATTTATTTGCGTGTTTTGACAAGCAAAGCTGTTTACTCTTTCACCGCGCGGTGGTTCGATTCCGCGTAAACTTTAAAAACACATTGGAATTCTTTAAACTAAAACTCCTCAGACTCCTGTGAAATTTATTCTCAAGAAGAAACGCCATTTAAAATCATTGAGAAACCAGGCTACTTTGTACTCTTTAATATTTAAGTAGCCTGAATTTCAGCCATCTCCTCCGGCTCGTTCCTTCCGAGAGAGGAGGAATCAAGACACTCACTGACAGAAATTAAAAGCCGAAATTTACTGGGATAAAGTTCAGATGTTTTCTCGGAACTATTGTGAGCTAGAGTCCAGTATTCCCGCTCAGTACTTGTGTAGTATGTCTTGGAGACATTTTTTTTTTTACAAACTTTATAGTACATAGGACATGAAGAATTGTAAAACTCGTTTGATGCAGCGATTTTCAAGTGAATTGTGATCGCAGAGTTGAACGCGTAAACATATGGCCTGCGTCAGACGTGATTTCTTCTCTTCTATATGGAGTCGTCCGTCTTTTCTTCTCCGATAAAGGCAGCACTAATTTTCTTTGAAGTATAAAGAATAGCCGAGCTACCTGGTTTTGAATGACTGCACATTATGAGCTTCGCGACCTTTGAGCTGACGGTTTCCCAAGTGACTTCCAGAGCCAGTACGTTTACTGACAAAGTGTCTTCACCCGAAAACTAACTCTCTTACTGCTTCTTTGTGTGAATCCTTGAATTCTTCGATACCAAAACTTTACCAGAGCAAATTTAAACGCATTTTGGAACAGCAATCGAAAGCCTTTGTTGGTCCGGTCCGGCTTTCAAAAAGTTTACAATGTAAATTATGCAAATATATTCAGCGACAGTAATTTAGTGGCAAGCTTGTGATTGGCTAAAACCAATAATGGCTCAGATCGCGCGCCCAGCCGTGAGTGGGGAGAGGATCGCGGGCTCACCGAAACCCCCACGGCTGGAAACCGAGACTACTCGCAACTTCATGACTAGCATATTTCACACACTCCGCAAAAACCACCACGCTGCAGGTGAAAAGAGTGAATCGCAACAACTAACTGACGTCATCAAATATATCGCACAATAGTTTACACTTTAAAAAAAATTCCTACGCGCTTGCGTTGCAAAAGAAGTCATTTTTATTGCGATTTCAGTTTTCAGGACAGTCTAAATATCATTTTGAGATCATAAGAGGTTTATACTTGGGTATCCCTTTAAGGATGCAAACGTTGCAAGCTTTCACAAACAAAAATAGACAAAGTATGTATGAAATACAATTCAATATTCAGTTTATGTAACTTTAAAAATCATACAATATTAAATTACGGTATATTACATTTTATATGAAAATAAATAAAACTATAATTCTGTATAAATACTGATCAGATTTATATTTCGTTTGTGTTGCTATATCTAGCCTCTATAATTCATCTTTTAATTATTTATTAACAATATCATAGAAGTTCAAATACTGTAATGGAAGATAGACACTCTAAATCTCCAGTAGCACAATAAAACTCAAACGACACAGCCTTCATTATTTCGGTATATACTTCATGGTAGTGTTTCGTTCCATATAGTCTCCCTGCATAATACTGTAAAACAGTAGATAAAATGATTATGCAGGGAGACTATATGGAACGAAACACTACCATGAAATATATACCATTATTTCGGCCAGCAGAGCACAACGTTTTGCCGCGGTGTGATCTAGCCTTGAGGCCTGGGCCCTACAAATATTACAGCCGGAAATTGCAGAAGGCATTTGCGAATGTCTAAATCTAAAACTGAATTTCCCGAGCCCAAAACCTGTAATGTCCCTAAACACCATTACAATGCATTTCCATAGTAACTGCCATGTCAATAATAATGCACCAGTTAATTCCAGAGGTGCCTAGGGGTTCATATCCAGGGGTACATATCGATGAAAACCTAACATGGGCAAAGCATATTGAAGGAGGGTCTGAATGGGGTTAACTGACTACTGACAAACGGCCTAAAAAATTATTGACAACTGACAGATGACGATATTTTTACTGACAACTGACAACCGAAAAATAACTGACAACTGGCAAATTTGGTCTTTATGGGTCAAACACTGTAAATTTTCTCTAGTAATGATTAACTAGGGCTAACTGACAACTGACCAAAATTTTAACTGACAACTGACATGTAGACACCCCATTCAGACCCTCTTGAAGTCACATCTAAGAAAATTGCTTCCGGTATTGGAGCTTTGAAACGTATCAGACTATACGTCCCCTTCAACATTATGTTAACAGTGTATAATGCTTTAATACAGGCATGCACACTTTGATTATTGTTGGCAAGTGTGGGAACATTTTAACAAAGGTCTGAACGATAAATTACAGAAACTCTAGAATCGTGCCGCACGAGTTCTATTGAGCGCTTCATATGACTCCAATGCCAAGCAATTATTCAAAAAGGTGGGTTGGAAGAATCTCAAAACCCAGCGTCTAGCTCATTTGGTAATGTTGTTTTTTAAGTCTCTGAATGGTTTAACTCCAGAATACGCATCGTCCAAATTCATACCTCACAATGAACTGACAAATTATAATCTCAGAGCAGGGGCGGATCCAGGATTTTGTGAAAGGGGTGTACGGTTTGCAAAAGAGATTTTTTAAATCTAGAGATTTTAAAATTGTATTTACACTAATTTGCAGGAATCATACAAGGGCACCCAACGAAGTTTTCGGTTAAAAAGCTGTTCGGGAGAGTAAGTTAGCCTAAAACTTTCGGATTTGAAAAAATTGGCCCTAGAAAATTGTTTTCTGAAATACTGGCTAGAAAATTTGTTTTCAATCCCTAGAAAATTATAGAAGAAAATGGAGACAAAAAGGTTTTCCCTAAAATATTCGTACGTCCCAATTCCTCTGATCAATAGGGTCAGAACAGGAAAAAGAATCCCTAAAAAATTCGTACCTCGACAAAACTTTGCAACATGAAGTTACTTGGTCTAGAAAATTCTTGTTATGTTCTAGACTACTAACAAATTCGTAGGCCAGGAATATTTTGCCATAGTATTTTCGGTTGACGCGATTTCCACCTAGAAAATCCGAACAGCTAATAGCTTTCTAGAATACGTCAAAAGACATAGTAGGCGCCTTAAAATGGCTAGATAAGCTGCAGACAACTGGTTTCAAACGAATTTCAAAAAGTACTCGTTGGGTGCCCTTGATCATGGTGGGGCTTGCAACCCCAAAAACCCATCCCCTGGATCCGCCAGTGCAGAGATTCTTCCAATAACCTTACTGTTCCACATCCTCGTACAAATTACTGCAAACGAAGCTTTAGCTACCGCGGAGCGGTTTTGTGGAACAGCCTTCCTAAGATCTCCTAACGACTTACGAAACGAGAAATCTCTTGACATTCAAAGATTCAAAAAGTAAGTTAGTTGCTACGACTTCTCCAATTTGTCCTTGTAGCTATTGTTAGATTGTTGGGTCACGGCGCTCATGGAAAGCAGGAACGTATTTATAGTAGTTATTTTGTTTGATTGATTATATATCCGTAGCCTCCTCCGCAGGCATCTCTAATTTTTGAAGAAATCAGAATATGGGCTCCCTGTGGCAGGCGAAGAAAAGAGAGGGAGATTGGAGCCCAGTCCTCCTCTTCTCTCCCGGAGTCACAGGTAACCCAATTTACGATTTTTTAAATCTGATTTCTTCGAAAATTAGAGATGCCAGCGGAGGAGGCTAATATATCAGTTATTGTAAACCAATTTATAATGCAATTGTGGGTTAATTAGTGACATAGTGTAAAGTGTTATAGTTATAGAAATATTTGTAGATTTTAGTGATAGCCATGATGGACATTTTTTTGTTGGGGTATATTACAGAGGAATGTTCTTAGCTCTTCCCATATTATATTGTCACACAACACTGTAGACGGTAGAGTTATTTTTAGCATAGAGTTTCCCGCGAGAAGAAACACAGGCCGTCACTTTTAACCAATCAGGATGCACTGAAAAATTGTAATTAACACGGTTCAAACTGCTAAAAATACTAAAGCGCAAGAGACAAAAGACAACGTAATTGCATACCAGAACTTCGCGACAATAAATAGACACACCATCTACTGTGTTAGGGGCCAACACAAGGGCACAGGTACACTCCAGTGTAATATACTCCTGGTTCTTAGCTATTTAAATAAGCATTTGAAACCTGATGAGCCACAGCGTGTTGAAATAAAGATTGACTCAAATAATTTTCATTCCTTGGTTTTTATAAACGCTTTTGCATGGATTAAACTCTGCAATTGGGTAGTATATCATTATGGATGTGCCCGGGAATGGGGTATTTGCCTTATTTCTTTGGCCTCACCTTGGGGCATTTGAACACTTGCTTGTCCACACTGTGGGAAATTTCTTTTTCAAAAATGACATAGACAGATGACTTTATTGGAAGCCTTATACCGTATGTGTACATTGGCAGTAACCCAAACGAATTTACATAAAAGACAAGATCAATAAATAAAAATTAATCACAGAGTGTTATGAAGTTGTGGTAGTTGTCCTTTTCTTTCTTTCTTTTACACATTCATATTATAAATTTGGCAATTTGTTTTTGTACAGCTCTATCCTTGTTTGGAGGGTTTATGATCAGTAAAAATACCTCATTAGGCGTCACCCTGTTTGTTTTAATTTTCATTTGATCCTCCAAATAATCGAAAAGGTTTTTCTTTATATTGCGGTATGCTGGGCATTTTATAAAAAAAAATATTTCGTCTTTGACGCCTTTTGTACAAATAGGGCATATTCTTTCTTCGGGTACTTGATAAGGTTTCAAGTAACGCCCAGTTTCAACTGCTAATTTGTGATTACTTAGCCTCAGCTTTATCAATGCTATTCTTTAATTGGTATTTGTGACCTGTATATGGTAGTCTTCACAATTATAGGTGGACTTGAATCTGCGGAAAGTCCTTAATGTATTACTTTGGCGGGATCTTTTCTTTTATCGTTATTTATATCACTAAGCCATGTTTGGTACTCTATGTCCTTTAGTCTCTGACTTATAAAGAATATGTACCCAAAATGGTTTTGCGATCAGGAATTGATGTTTGTACGTTAGTCCATATTTCCCTTAACACTATATGACAGAGCAGGGCTTTTAATTTTTTTAAAGTAGGTATATTATTTTTAACTCTCTAAAGTAGGTATTTCTAATGTATATAGGCTTTTTTAATCTATTGTAAAATTTGTAATGTATTTTAACAAATTGGAAATAAATTAATACATTATTATTATTATTATCAATGCGAATTGATTTCTCGACCGATGCTAGACAGAGATTCCCCTCGACTTTTAAATTCTCATAACTGTATGTTCTGAAGCATACAGAGAGAAGTGCCTTCGTTTGCCTTGAATGATTTCCCGCGCTGTGCAAACTCACCGTCGGCCGATTTATGACGACTGTTAGGAGAATTGATATTTTGATCATGCGTGCGTAAGATCTATTTCTCGTGTTTTTCCTGTTCGTTATTTTATAAATAAAGCCTAGCGGCTCGTGAGTTTCTGTTTGTTCTCCCAACATATCTGACGTGTTTATATGAGAACAAAGACATGGAAAGCGTGTTATATTGCTTAAATGCAAATTCTATCATCAAGCTCGTTCCCAGGCTCTCTGGTGTGCTAACACCATAGCGAGTGAGTGACACCATTCACCCATCCCAATAACTCATTTTAGATCATCGCTTGCACACGTCCACGATTTAACAACAATGAAGGCCTGGTTTCTTTCAATTTATAAGGTGACTTAGACCTATCCAGAGTCAACTAACCAAAATTTAAAGTTAACGACAAAGTTCGCATTTCAAAATGTAAAAGATAAGTCTTTGATAGGGGCAGTATACCCCAAATTGGAGTGAGGAAGTCTTCATTATAGACAAAATTCAATACACGAATCCAATAACATGATCTCAAGCACTTAATTAAGGTATCTCGATCGAAACGCCGAATCCACATTGCGAATTTCAACAAAATGTCATAACTTTTAAGATATTATGGCTTGATTCTGCTGAAGTCTTCACAAATAGTACACAAATTATTGATACAACTAATAATATCATAATCTTGACCCGATCGCACATACTTATGACGAAATAGTGACGTAATATACAAACAAACCCACTCTTTATTGACATTTAGAGCCAGGTGGGAAATTTTTCGCCAACTTCCGCCTAAGAGATTTTGATCAAATAGTCCAGTTTGGTATTCGAAAATTACCGCTGAATGCAATGATTACAGATACATGTACGCAGGGTTAGCCTCATTCTGAAGTTAAACATTCATAAATACCAGCAAGAAGGTGGGCTATTCACAACTCTGCGTATTGTTGTAGTTTCGCGTTTTGCACCTTCTCGCTGGTATTTATGAATGTTTAACTTCAGAATGAGGCTAACCCTGCGTACATGCGTCTGTAGTCATTGCATTCAGCGGTAATTTTCGAATACGAAACTGGACTATTTGCACTGCATTGTACGTGTGTTCTATGTTTGAATAAAGTTTCATGCAGTTATTTGAAAAAAAATCGTTTACTAGATTTCGAGTAATATTATGACTCAAATAGTAAAAAGAGTGTTGCTGACTTACGTCACAATTACGTCATTAGTATGTGTGATCGTTTCAAGAGTTTGGCATCTTCTGTTGTAACAATAAATTGTGTATTGTTTGTGAAATTTTGAGTAGAATCAGGCACAAATATAAAAAGTTATCACATTTTATTTAAATTCGCAGTGGCTTCGGAGTTTCGATCGAGACACCTTAAATAACAAAGAAATACAATGATCATATTTTTGTAAGCCTGAATTACAAAAAAACTTTCAAGGCGCGTACGTATATATTATATTTCGCATTGAAAACGTCATTCGATGAGACTATAAGTAGAAAATGGCTTCGATTAAGTGGCGTGGTTACTATGATAAGTCAGTTAACAGTTGGATTCCCATGAAGGATGTTTAAAATATCTAACTATTTAAATAATGACGCGTGAAAAAGTTTTAATAATTGAGAATAGTGAATTCGTTGAAGAAATCATAATAACTTTCAATATATTAGAAAGAGCATTCATTGAAATCTTAAAATTCATTAAACAGGCACAACGATTAAAATGCTTAAGGAAAGCTTATCATGGGTAACTTTCTAGGGAAAGGTCTTTAAGCAAAGCATATGCAAATTCAGAGTTTTCAGTCAATTCATCATTTATGACCCAATGCTTTCAACAAGCCATATGTTTCACAATTGAGTGTTTTTACACAAATTGTTTCGCATTTGTGGACACATAAATTAAGACGCAAATTGTGTACCAATTAAAATAAAGGTGGCTGGGCAAGTCTGGGAATGTTATATCGTCAGGAGTATTGAGCAAGTTTATACACGTTCACTTCACTTTAATAGAATGTGGAACGTTGATAATCGATATACATGCACATCATGTTTGGCCAACTTGTTTTGACAACTTTGGGCAAGTTGTTCAGACAAGTTTGGGCAAGTTGTTCAGACAAGTTTTGGCATGGTACCGTAATGACGTCATACCCAATGTCGAAATCTCGGCATGTTAAGTAGTTCATAGCCCAAGGTACCTCACCATATAGAATCGATTACAGTTTTTCGCGGTCAAATCGATTTCAGAAGTACGCATGATCACTGGATTTAACCTTTGCTTGATGACTATAATACCGCTGGCTCAAACTTTTTTTAGTTGTTAACAGTAGACCAGTGGTTCATGCGCAGTTGTTCAAGTCTTTTGATTCAACTGGCGTGCCACCATTGTTAAGTAATGATCCGTGTAAAAAGAACGATAAAATCCATTGTTTTGCGGCATTGAGCCTCCCTCACATGAGATTTGTCTGTGTTTTAGACTACGAAAACACTGAGTGATAATTATGATTAGTATATACCACACCAGTGAATATCACTTTTCGCGCTCTCTGATTGGCTACTCAAACAGTGAATTTAAAGAGATTATTACACGGAAAGTTGTGAAATACGGCTGGGTATTTTTACGAGTCAGCTTTATTTTTCGAACAAAAAAGGTTTGTTTTGGCTTACCTTACTGCTCTGTTTGAAGAAAATATTGAGACAAGATATCTCGAGAGAAGAAACCTCTCAGCCTCAGTTGAAGTCAAATGAAGGGGGCGAGCGCGCACCGAAAACGTTTTTCCCGCGCTAAAAGCTGATTGGCTGTTACGCAAACAGCCCCATTTCGATTGGCTCGCGCGCTTACAAAACCCTTTAAGGTGGCTCGCCTGGATTTTCCAGAGACGTACCATACCCACTTTGAACGGCTGATACTCCACTGTCAGAGCTCGGTCGGGCTAGCCACTTCACCCATTTACTAGAAATAGAATAAACTTTCCAAAAATGTAGGTTTGTTGACATCGGTGTTACCATAGCAACACAGCGTTGACGTCATGTATTTTACATATTATCAATTTTCTCGAAATCTAGACCTAAACTTTTAAAACTACCTAGTGTCCCTTGTAGTCTAAATGTAGGCCTTCAAGACTGCAAAGTTTAAAAAGATTGTATGAGAGCGTTTTCGAAAAACATTGGGTTGAATATTTTCGTTTAAAAAATATACAATTCGCCTTACTTCCTGTTTAGTCGTCGAGAACTGTATTTTCCGGACCGCTTCAAGCGATGTTTTTAGCATATTTCATACCTGTGGCATAGGACTACTTCCCATGAAATTTTCATTCTCTTTGCTTTATTCGATTTCGGTTTATGGAATCATAAGAAATGTCATAAATATGCTCATTTTACTCAAAATAGTAATGTATTTGTTAAGGAGGCTGTAATTCGAAAACTAGTCGATAAATTATTATGTTTATCTTTCCACCTGAAATTCAACATGTACTACCCTGGCCCTGTAAATTTCAAGAGCATTGAATCATTTTAAGGGCGCAAAATAAAAACAAAAACATAGGGAACTTTTACATTCATCCATGCAAGCTTCATTGCCGTATCATTTTATTGATAGCTTGTGTCTTTCCGAAATTTCTCTTTTGTCTAGATTCTACATACTTGTGTGCTTTTGAACTAACAAGTTGACTGCATGCACGCTTTCTACGTTTCGCCTACTGCCGGAACGCTCGTGCAAATTCTGTTCTTAGACTTAGTACAATGACATGCAAATTAGTTAAAGCATGAAGCAAGGCAGTGCGGGATGATAATGTTGAATAAGTGTGTTTTTAGTAACCAGATGTGACGTCTAGACCACATTTTCTAAATACTAAAAAAAACGAGATTTTGTATTAGTGATATTATAAAACGTCTTGTAAATAAATATTATAAGTTATATTATTACAGCGTTACAACTGGCAGCGTGACTATGATTTGCATGTCATTGCATGTCATTGTACCAAGAACAGAATTTGCACGAGCGTTCCGGCAGTAGCGAAGTGTAGCAAACTTGTTAGTTCAAAAGCACACAAGTATGTAGAATCTAGACAAAAGAGAAATTTCGGAAAGACACAAGCTATCAACAAAATGATACAGCAATGAAGCTTGCATGGATGAATGTAAAAGTTCCCTATGTTTTTGTTTTTATTCCGCGCCCTTAAAATGATTCAATGCTCTTGAAATTTACAGGGCCAGGGTAGTACATGTTGAATTTCAGGTGAAAAGATTAAAACAAATATTTATCGACTAGTTTTCGAATTACAGCTTCCTTAGCAAATACATTACTATTTTGAGTAAAATGAGCATATTTATGACATTACTTATGATTCCATAAACCGAAATCGAATAAAGCAAAGAGAATGAAAATTTCATGGGAAGTAGTCCTATGCCACAGGTATGAAATATGCTAAAAACATCGCTTGAAGCGGTCCGGAAAATACAGTTCTCGACGACTAAACAGGAAGTAAGGCGAATTGTATATTTTTTAAACGAAAATATTCAACCCAATGTTTTTCGAAAACGCTCTCATACAATATGTTTAAACTTTGCAGTCTTGAAGGCCTACATTTAGTCCACAAGGAACACTAGGTCGTTTTAAAAGTTTAGGTCTAGATTTCGAGAAAATTGATGATATGTAAAATGCATGACGTCAACGCTGTGTTGCTATGGTAACACCGATGTCAAACAAACCTACATTTTTGGAAAGTTTATTCTATTTCTAGTAAATGAGTGAAGTGGCTAGCCCGACCGAGCTCTGATAGTGGAGTATCAACCGTTCAAAGTGGGTATGGTGCAACCCTGGAAAATCCAGGCGAGCCACCTTAATGTTGACTAAACCTGTGCAAACCTGTTTGTGACCGGTGTAATACGGTCTCATATTTGCACTCGTTTTAGCCCGTATTTGCACTCGAAAACACCAAGCCGTATAATAAGATTTCATATTCACCTCCGAGCAAAGCAGCGATCATCTCGCGCGAGTCTTTGTCCATTTGACAGAAAATAAAATAACTATTTGGTGCTGGCTATTCACCTGCAGTGTGGTATACTAAAACAAAAGCGGCTCGGTAAATATCCACCACTATTCACCTCCACTTCGGTGAATAATATTGTTAAATATTCTGAGATAAAAGTAAAAAGTAGTAAAAAGTCTTAGGCTTTGTCCACACGTATCCGTTTTCGTTTGATAACACCATTTTGTTTTCTCCGTTGAAAAAAAAGAACCCGACTACACGAGAGCGTTTTCAAAACATTTCCCCGTCCACACGTAAACGCTAGAACAATTCGAAAACGCTAAGATACGTGACAGAGCATGCTAAGATAGCTTGAGCCAGCGATACCTATTGTTTCGCGCCATTTTGGCTTGGTTTTATCGTACACGAAGAAATAAAATCGATAAAACAGGGCGTAAACAGAAGAAATACTATGACACGAGCAAGCATAATTCTTATATTTGGACAGACGATGAAGTGGAACTTCCACTGAATATTTAATAACGCAATATTAAGTTGAAAACACGTTGAAAAAATTCCGATTTCGGACTTTTGGCCGTCCATACGAGAACAGGAAAACGGCGTTTTTGAAAAGTTCCACTTTGGAGAGCGTCTTCGAAAAGTTCATCGTTTACGTGTGGACGGAAGGCCAATCCATAAAAAAGAAATTGCGTTAAAAAAAAACCCGGATACGTGTGGACGGGATCTTAGTTTCATTGCATTTTTATGAACTGGTACAACCAATAGGAACAGCCAAAAACAACAGCTACGAAACAAGCACGACTGATAAGGTTCCGAACATACGATTTGCTTTATAAACGACGTTTGGAACCGTGCAAATCGTAGTTTTAATAGTTTGAAATATTGGAGGAAATTAAACGTCTTCCTAATTTTTAGGGCGATTTTCATGTTTCGACCAATTGGATCAAGAAATATCACAATACAAAATTAACACCGGTGCTGTACTTCTTACACGAATCATTACTTAAAGTGCAAGTTCTATTTTCTTTCGCTACGCTCAGCCAAATAGAAAGTATTTCTATTTTCTGCATATGAATAATGATAACAACGTTTGGAGGGAGCCGCATAGCTGACAGCATAGTTTATTACATTCAGGTTACAGCAGTAATTGGTGTTATAACTAATAACAGTAGTCTGGTACAATAATAGTACAATTCTGAGCTAGATTTTAGATGGTGAATTGCCGGATACGAAAAACCGGGATAAAAACCCCTAGTTGAGGAAAAACCCGGAAACGTATTCTCCAAACCAGTGCAAAGTCACCTCTACCTCTGGAGTCTAAAGGTTAAAGCTTCCTATTAATATTCTTTTAAGAACAATATTTCCGCACAGCCGACAGCCGCACAGCCGACAGCCGCACAGCCGACAGCCGCACAGCTGACAACATCGTTTATTACAAGTTATTGCAATTGTATACAATGCATACTCAGTTACTGTTACGTACTATTAACTCAAACTATAAGAGAGCTATATGTGAAGAGAAAACTAGTAAGGCCGTTGCTGAAATGCGACGTCAAGTGGTATGAACGTGTGAAGGAGTGGTATTTATAGAACTGCTAATTAATCCCAAAGGGATAATACAAGCATGTATTCAACATGTAACAAAGAGAAAAATATTATAATGTCAAAAAAATAAAAACCATATATTGTATGATTGTGTTTATTTCTCACAAAAAAAGGTGTTAATCTTGCAAATTTCTGGCATTTAATCCCTAATTCTGGTTACTTTTCATAGATCCTGTAACGTCATAAGATGAATCAACTCCCTCCCTAGAGAAAACTATACTACAATAAAATTCCGTTGGTTTTCATTGCGGACATCACTCCAAGATGAATCAATCCGGGTAGCGTTTATTCTAGTTTAATTTCTGCTCCTGCCTCTGAAAGAAAACTAATTAAGACAACTGAAGTATATTTAGAAATAGGGCCAAAAAGAGTTAATGTTGTTTTATGGTTAACATGCACTTTAAGTAAGTCTAGATAAGGACTGTTGTGCTCTACGGCAAAGAATGTTAAAAGGACGCTCACGTAAAAAATCTAGCTATATCTTGTTATGGCACCTTAGCCAGTATCTTAAGAAAAATTAAGAATTTTACCATGCACGTACAATCTTAGAAAACAATTAGCTGAAACCTTAATTCTTTCCCGACTTAATTTTAGTGACATTGTTTTCTATCCACTTACTGAATACCTTCTTAAAAGACTTCAGCGTATTCAGTAATCTGCCGCTAGTTTTGTCACCGGTCACTATATTAACTCTCTTCTCAAGATAGGCTGGCTCTAGGAGCCCCTGAAAACTAGGAGCGTCCATCCCACATGCTAGGCCTATGTCACAGCGTTTTTACAAGTTAGGTTATTTTTAGAATGGTTTCCCGCTATTGTTGAGTTGCAATTATTCCTAAGGATTCAAATCACAAAAGCGTGGCATCCATGTTGTTTAGTATCACAAAAGTAGCTAATGAGGCACATTTTGTTCCGCCGTGATGCAATCTACCAATTGGCGGAGAAAATAATCTAAAAATAGCCCAACTTGTAAAAACGCTGTGACAACTATATAGGAGATATGGACGCTCCTAGTTAATAGGGAGCGGTCATTAATTACTGGGGGGGGGGGGGGGGAGCGCCGGTAAATTCAGGGGGAGGGCTAAGATTTTTTGGGCTTCGATTTGGGGAGGGTCACAAATTTTTGGGCGCCTGTTTTAACAATGAAACTTTTACAATATTTTTAAGCTACTTCAATCGACCATTCAGTTCCACCTTGGAAATGTCCCTTAACCAGCAATCAGCGCGTGCTGGATGCTGCTAATGGGCAACGTTCGAGACCTCAAACATTCTGCTTGATAACGAGGTTTTCAGGAGTAAAACAAAAGAAATGCTTTCCTCTTTTGTTAAAAAAAAAGACGTCATTTTTTGATGTTTTGGGGAGGGCCAATATTTTTTGGGCTGTTGTTTTGGGGAGGGCCAACATTTTTGGGTCCTCGTTTTAGATATTTTACCGGCCCTCCCCCCCCCCCCCCCCCCCCCCCCCCCCCCCCCCCCCCCCCCCAGTAATTAATGACCGCTCCGTTATGGGCTCCTGCTGGCTCCCAATGAGGGAACGTAGAGACTGGAACCTATTAAAAGCTGACCATAATCATGCTCCTCAACTAGTTTAGTTATCCCATTAGATTCTAACACCTTCCAGGATAGTGCCTCCAAACTGTTTAACTCTCTCCCAGCCTCTACCAGATCCTGCGAAAGGCATAGGCAATTTTGTACACAAACCAAGGCCATTCTGAATGTGCGCTGCTGCCCCAATTAGTGTGCTAATTTAATATGTATATTTCTCTGCTTCCCCTGCTATTAAAGTCTGTATATATTTTATATTTCCAACCTTAGTAATTAGATTATAGGTCCTAGTTAGTGTTGTATTTAATTATAATTTTAGTGTCATTAAGTTGTTACTATTCATATCTAGTAGCCGAGGGACTTATGTATTTATTTATGCTTATTGATTTATTGCATTGTATATATCTCAAAATAGTTAGTATCTTACTTATATTTAATCTTAGCTTCTTCAACAGGTGAAGAGCCAGTGTAATGGATATACTGTTGAATAAACCATTATTATTATTATTATTAATTTTCTATTATTCGTTCTCGTAATTTCATTGGTTGATACTTATAAACTCAATAGAAACCCATCGAACTAATGCATTTTCATTCGATATTTTTTTGTGGTTTGAATTTATTTTTGATCAAACTAACATGGTTTAATTTCGAAGAATATCGTGTGTGGGGAAAATTCTCAAATTTGTGATTGAAAAATCTTTTGTTTTCTCTATATCCGATTGGCTGGATGGTCACAGAAAAAAGAGCCAATAACATAGATGTAGTGTGGACTGTAAACACTTAAGGCATATGTGAGGAAGGCTCATTGCCGCAGAACAATGGATTCTACTATAGTTCTTTGCTGGATCATTACTTAAACCTACACGCCAAAGAAACAAAGGATTTGTACAACTATACATGAACCGTAAACTCGGTATAGACCGAGGGTAGGTTAACGGCTAACCGTAAACGGTCTGTTGTCAGTTGCGAAACGGTCGTGCACAGGTAATCAAGAAGAAAAGATAAATGAGAGAGAAAACCAGCTATTGGTTCTACTGGGAGTCGAACCCTTGACCCAGCGCGTAGAAAGGGAATGTCTTCACCACTGCGCCACGCTAACGACCATGCCCAATTATTACAAATTTCATTTTTATACTTGAGTGGTGGCCGATGTTCGCATTGCGGACCTGTTTTTATACTTGATTGCTGCCTATGTAAATTAGTACCAGTCCTCTAGCGGCCAAGGGCAGTTTGAGGCATGGAAACAAGTGTCTACTACAGCCCTGTTCTATAATACTTTATAATATAAATTATGGGATCATCCTAAGAACGTGCGATTTGATTGGATGCTCAGCGTGCTTGATTTTGTTATAAATGCACGCTCAAGAAAAAAATCAAGCACGCTGAGAATCCAATCAAAACAAAAAGGATCGGTGATGGTCTTTCGCGAATTTATATAGCTAACGGAGATAATTTCATAGACTGGGAAGAAAAAACATGTCCGACTTTGAGTTGTTAAGGTGTGTTGAAGAAGAGGAAAATAAAAGTCGCTTCCCAAAACTAAAAGAAAATGATCGGCGAGAGAATTTAGCATGCATCGTCTTCGCTTCTAAAGCGACCAAAATGGGATGATAAAACGTTTCAAGTCGAGAAAAGCAATGTCCACATTCTAATACAGTGTTACTCATTGAGAATTTGATATAAAAAATGATTGAATTTAAGAAAAATGTCTTTTCTAGCAGCCTGGCGTATTATTAAAACGAGAGGAAAGTGACAACACAACAACAAGACATGACTCACCAATAGACTATATCGCAACTCCGCCGTCGCAGTGCACTCTGGGATGGATATATCAGTTTTCCATTGTTGTTGTTGGGCGGCCATCTTGGATTTAACAATGGAAACTGAGATATCCATCCCAGAGTGCACTGCGACGGCGGAGTTGCGATATAGTCTATAACTCGACGATAACTGTAATAAGCCTGCTTTATGCTGAAACCTGAACAGTGAATTGCGAAGAATACAATGGGATTTCTCTGGTTTCATCTAAAAATTCGTTTGAGAGGTTCCGGAATGTTCCTGAATGAAAAACCGGCGATAAAACTTGCAGAGAACCCAGAACTGGTAGAATTTCAGAAGAGTAGATTATCATTCATGTGTATAGCGGCCATGTCAACGAAGAGAGCCTCAAAAGCTGTGCTCGCGTTCCGCTCGTGCATCCGCAGTTTTTCAAGACCTCGAGCGTGCATTATTTTGTTATAGAACAAGGAGAACCATCTTTTATTTGTTAAATAAATGCTTTCTAAATTTGCAAAGCTCTCTAATTAATAAGAGGGTCAGGAGTCCATCCCCCATACTACGTCTATAGACTATATCGCAACCCCGCCGTCGCAGTGCACTCTGGGATGGATATCTCAGTTTCCATTGTTAAATCCAAGATGGCCGCCCAACAACAACAATGGAAAACCGAGATATCCATCCCAGAGTGCACTGCAACGGCGGAGTTGCGATATAGTCTATGATGCAGCGTTTTTACAGACCGGATTATTTTTAGGATGTGTTTCCCACGAGTTCGGTTTCAAATCATATAAAGCGTTTGCGTAATTATAATTCAAACGATTGACCCAAGAATAATGCGGTCATGATGAAAACACAAACAATTTTAAGGGAAGCCCAGGGACAAAACATCTAGATTCAACGAAGCTAAATCTCCTAATGGAGTAATACGCCACAGGGGAGAGGAAAGGTTTTACATGCTAGTATTCAGCTTATTTGAAAACATGGTAACTGAAGTACATGTGACTACATATTGTTGAAGATAGTTCAGTTGTGGAATGGTTTTAGCAAAAAAAAGTTTCTGAATTGTTCTGTATGGAAGGAGAGTTGTCGGAATTTAGCAGAGTTAAGTTAAACCTAGTTCTACAATAACCTAATAAGAGGTAGTCCTGCCGCTTAAGTATCTCTACAAGACTATTTATAATTTTGTACAGCAGGGTCAACCTTAACTTGCGCCTTCTTGTGCTGAGATCTTGCCTTCCGAGTTGCTTACTGCCATTTACAAGGTACCATTCAGAGCGTGAACCTTTTTCTGCGTTCGTCAGTTATGTTTGAAACCTAGACGTCTGGCGGCCGAAACCAGTTTCAATTAACCGCGATAGGGTTGACAACCTTTGTTAGTATAATTGCATCAGTACTAGTGAATATAGAGTTCCCCGTGCTCTGATTGGTCAAGAATTACGTCATACGTCGCTATATTCACCTCCAGAGCCCCTGGAGGTGAATATAACATACGAGTCATTTACCAAAATGGCCGCTCGCATATTTACCGTTGTTTCTCACGAAGAAATGAATATTATGAAAGAAAAAGCTTTTTCAAAACCCACCAAAAAAGCAACTAAATAAGTACGGCTAAACTTGAAGCTTTTTTTAATCCATAAGCCTTCTCAAAGAAAGTTTACTTACGAGTTTCCAAGGGCACCCAACGAGTACTTTTTGAAATTCGTTTGAAACCAGTTGTCTGCAGCTTATCTAGCCATTTTAAGGCGCCTACTATGTCTTTTGACGTATTCTAGAAAGCTATTAGCTGTTCGGATTTTCTAGGTGGAAATCGCGTCAACCGAAAATACAATGGCAAAATATTCCTACGAATTTGTTAGTAGTCTAGAACATAAACAAGAATTTTCTAGCCCAAGTAACTTAATGTTGCAAAGTTTTGTGGAGGTACGAATTTTTTAGGGATTCTTTTTTCCTTTAGGCAATTCTTAGGGAATGAAAATTTGTTGTTCTGACTCTATATTTAATATTTATTAGACGAATTGGGACGTACGAATATTTTAGGGGAAACCTTTTAGTCTCCCTTTTCTTCTATAATTTTCTAGGGGTTGAAAACAAATTTTCTCGCCAGTATTTCAGAAAACAATTTTCTAGGGCCAATTTTTTTAAATCCGAAAGTTTTAAGGTGATGTTACACGAGACGATTTTTAACGACGATTTTTCGTGCAACATTGTTGCGCGAAAAGTCAACATAGTGTAACATGGCGCTCTGGACAATTTTTAACGCAATCTTCGTTGCGGCAACATGTTGCAAGTTTTGAATTACCTTCAAAACTGACCTGCAACATTGTTGCCCAAATTTTGTTGGAGTTGCTTCGTGTAACACCCTCACCGTTGACTTTTCGCGCAACGTCATCCCAGAAACCTGTTCGCTACGCCCACGGAAACGAGGCTACGTCAACAAACAAAGACTCCACTCGTCAGCCATATTTCTAAACGAGGGTGTCGGAGTAGGAGCCTAGGTGCTAGCTAGATGTTGCGCTAAAAACATACCCGTTGCCGCAACAATGTTGCGCTAAAAGTTGTCTCGTGTAACATGCATTAAAAATCGTCGCGAAAAATCGTCTTTAAAAATCGTCTCGTGTAACATCACCTTTAGGCTAACTTAAGGTGATGCTACACGAGACGATTTTTAACGACGATTTTTCGCGACGATTTTTAATGCATGTTACACGAGACAACTTTTAGCGCAACATTGTTGCGGCAACGGGTATGTTACCCGGCACGATTTTTAGCGCAACATCTAACTAGCACCTAGGCTCCTACTCCGATACCCTCGTTTAGAAACATGGCTGACAAGTGAAGTTTGTTTGTTGACGTAGCCTCGTTTCCGTGGGCGTAGCGAGCAGGTTTCTGGGACGACGTTGCGCAAAAAGTCAACGGCGAGGGTGTTACACGAAGCAACTCCAACAAAATTCGGGCAACATTGTATCATGTTGCCGCAACGAAGATTGCGTTAAAAATCGTCCAGCGCGCTATGTTGACTTTTCGCGCAACAATGTTGCACGAAAAATCGTCGTTAAAAATCGTCTCGTGTAACATCACCTTTACTCTCCCGAAAAGCTTTTTAGCCGAAAAACTTCGTTGGGTGCCCTTGAGTTTCGGGTTGAGTTTATTCGGTCCTCATGCATGTCTTCATGAATCACAAACTTTTACAAGGAAATAACGTCTACTTAGAGAAATAAATAACATAAAGAGACCTTTTCCTACAAATTTGGGAACGGTTCGACTGTACTTACTCGAGTTATTTTCCTCGTGGTTTTTGATAGAAAAACAACAAGTTCTAGTTTCATTCAGCTAATTCAGGGAGCCGGTTGCTGTTAATTGCTCTTCTCTCGCCGCTCTCCGTGTGTTTTCAAGCTTTATCTCATACCGAAATCATTTGTCTCTTGATTTACCATTGTCTTTGATGGATATAATCCACAAAACTAGTTCGTAGTTTCCAGCAAATTTGTCCTTTGAAGTGAACTCATGAAAGCGGTTCCTTTCGATCATGTCAATTTTCACTCGCCGTGGCATATTTTCAGTTTTATCCATTTCCACTCATTTTCGCTGCATTTCCTCTCTTTGTATCACGGTACGAGGTCTCAAAAGTGAAGACTGCTGCTTCAACTTGAATTCTAGTGTGCATTTGGACTGTTTTTTTCGGTAGTTTTCTGTGTTTATAAAATCCATCCTTGTAATCCCTGCCAGTCTCGTGTCGAGTGGGTTTGTGCAATCAACCGAAGGAGGATTGGAAGGCCTTCCCACAAACCTTTGCGTAGCAACTATATTATCAATTTTCCCGGTCACGTGAGCAATTCATTCTGCGTTGAATTTCGTGGAGATCGGACCTCAGCAGCACTCATTTTCAAACATTTTGTAATTGTACGAGCGCGCGACTGAATAAACCAAAGTATTTACTTATTTCTGCCCTTTATCTTTTGAGGTAATCATATTGTTTTTAAGTAAAATGATTAACAAAGAATCGTCTGTTTTTTGGGTATAATTAACAATAAACACCACTCGTACTGTTCGCGAAATGCTTCACGAACGATCCGCGTGAGTACTGTATATCCAATGAGCGCGACATTTTGTGAATGGTATCGAAACACGTTTTTACCACAACTGCCGGTAATCTCGTGATCTGATTGGTTGAAGTACGGTGGTAAATGAGAGTCCAGACAACGGTGCTGACGCGAGAAAGTTATAGACAACGTTGGCTCTTTCAAAGCTGTCACGCTTTGTAACGAAACTTCCTTGTACGTTTTCTAATATTGCTGTAAAAAAAAAAATTCCTCTGGTTTTTCGTGGTGTGGACTCTTATTTAGCACGATTTACGTCATCACATGGTCAAAATTTGTTGTGGACTCACGAGGCGGAGCCAAGTGAGTCCACAACAAATTTTGACCATGTGATGACGTAAATCGTGGTAAATAAGAGTCCACGCCACGGAAAACCAGTGGAAATTTGCTAAAAAACAATACGCATTTTCAACGGCTTTGTAAACCTCTTAAACCTGGAGCCCTTTGGAGCCCTTTGCACAAATTAGACACTTAATTTATTTATGTCACTGTTCATACTAATTTCCAGGTAAGTTTAGTCTTGAATTCGCGGAAAATTTCTCCCAAACAACCTCTCGAGAAAAGTGTCCGATAAATATGCTCAGATTGTATGAAAAGTTCAAAAATTGAAGATGTTTAGCGAGTAGTAAAGTTAGAAAGTATATTTCTGACTTTATTGAATCCATTCTCTAGTTTCTAGAGTTAAAAAAACTTCAAGGAGAAATTTAGTTGGAAATGACAAAACTCGCGGGAAACTTCAAGTTTCTCTTCTTCTGTACAATGGGAAGGCCTTACAATCCTCCTTGAATCAACCGTAGCGGCACGTGATTATGCAAATGTTTGTCACAAAACTATCCTGTCACGCGCGCTGGTACATATCAAAGTCATTGCGTACAAAAGCCTACATATCGATAACCGGTGACTCACTTCCGGTATCGGCCCAGTCATTTCACTCAAAAATACATGGATATGGGAGCTATTTTGCCTTATAAAACAAATAAAATGATATATGACTTCCACTTACCTTCAAATCAAAGTTAAGTAACATCTAATCTGCAACTGGTAACTATTCAGAGTGATTATATTACGATTTCGATCGTACAAATTTGAATTTGCTTTCGCGAGTAAAGTGTTTTTTACAAGGCGTTACTGGTTTAGGAACTACGAAGCAGAGGAAAACTGGGTTTAGCTTGAATACACATTTCTGAACTAACTACCTGCCGCTGAATTCAGATAGAAGAATACATTTGCAGTGTTCTGGTGTATAGAATAATGAGGTTTCTCAAGTGTAGAGTGGTACAAATTACTGTTAAATTTGCATTTCGTCATTATTTCGTACTATTTTTCTTGTGTGACCTTTGGTATAGCGGGAGCTTGGAGCGTTCAAACGAAAGAAGAGAATTCTGCTTCGTATAGTTCCGGTATCAGTAGGTAAGCCACATTATAAACTTGTAATGCGACTGAAGTTGTTCTCTCTCAAATAAAATCGCATTTACTTCAAAATGATGACCAATAGCAAATGTCCTCTTCTGTGTGCAATGATTGGATTGGATTGGATTATTTATTTACCATTTGTACTGACACATATTACAGTATTTTTAGATTTTTTCTTACAATGGTTGGAGGACTAAATAAACCCTTACGGGCTTTTACCAGGTAGTCCCCCAATTAATTAAAATAAAATTAATGATTTGTGGTATCAAGTGGCAAACGTTACAATTTTACGTATTGAAAGATAACAGTTTGGTAAGATTTTGATATGAAACTCATAAAAGGTTCGGAAGTCAGACTTCGTCTCGGTAAATATTCACCAATAGTCACTTCGACTTCAGTGAATAATTGTTAAATAGTGTCGCGCTTTCACGTTTATACAGCAGTGTGGGAGTTCACATTTGGAAACATTTGAGCTACAGGTTTTCCTTCGCGATACGCGCTAACATAGAAATGTCAGCGTAAGTTAAAGTTTTGGACGCTCAAAATTATGAGAGATGCAAAGCAACAGCTGTCTCTAGGCATACTCTGAGTTTCACAACGGTAGAAAACATATCAAAGGTTTGCATCAAGGTTGAAACTAATTAGTTTGGCGATGAATTGAAAAGGTTTGTGCCGCCTCAATGCCGCCTGATGTCTAGGTTTTAAACATAACTGAATGAACGCAGAAAAAGGTTAATTGTTTTTGCCCCCTAGGCATCCCATAAAATTGGTTTTGTTTTCACATGGCGGCATTATATATAGACACAGAGTCTATTACTGGTGACAATTATTATGATTTAGTTACTAATGCAGCTGAACGGGGACAATAGTTAAGAAAACAAATTCACATCACTGTTAAGTGTGAATACCATAAAGGGGACGCGTCGTTTTTTAATTTAAATCAAATGCGGAAAATTTTCACAACGAGCAGCTGTGGTTGATGAATTGATTATATTTCGGTTTAGAGTCGTTGGAGTGTATACGTCTATCTATGCCAATTCATCTACTTCAAAAAACTGTTCTTGGATAACAGATGGGGAAGTTGTTCATATTTTAACAGTACTCCACGACTTGGTCGATCGTATTTATGCGACGATATCATCACTTGAAGTGGATATATGTATAACCTATCCTCAACAGCGTATACCTGTAATTATTGGATCTAGACTGAGAAAAGACCAATGTTTTTTTTACCGCAGCACAGTGTGGTTGAGGCTCGAGTCTTTTGGAGAATATTCGCCTTATAATAATAGAGGAAATCACAGGTCGAGCAATAAACTGGAAAACCTACTGAAAAATTGGATGAATAAGAAATAAAACGCTTCGGATTATTCGCAAGAACGGAACACATTGAGAAGCTTTCTGTTACAATTGTGTTTGAAATAAAGTTGGTGATGTTATTGAAAAAGGAGAGGCAATGATATGGAAGGGTTTATGACTAATGTGAAGACACTGTAAGGAAGTGATTCAGTAGAGACAATATCAATCACAGAAATTATCCACTACAAACGAAAGCCTATACAGTTGAAAGCAAACGGTAACACGTTTATCTGTTTAGTACTTTGTATTGGCTCACGAAATTGAAAACAGGAAATCCGGAGGTAGCAGCAGCCAAACTATAATTACTGATACTGCTCTCTCCAGTTGACTGGTCTGTATATCTTCACACTATCTCTACGGACCTATTACAGACAGATGCCAAAATGAATATCACCAGTGGCAACTCTGTGACGAAGAGTGGAGTTAGTGAATCATTCCATTATTTTAGAGACTTTCGGTGTAAGTGAGACCGGACATTTTCCCATACTGTACATCGCTCAAAACTCCCCCATCACAATAACTCGCTTCGCATATCCACGAGTTAAAAATTGAAACATATAATAACACAAAAGACTGGCCTGCAACCTTTATTTCCCAAGCTATCAACGTTATGAAGTTATCAGCTATCAAGGTAACTCTTTGGCACTCAGCGTTCGAATAATCACTTTATGGCATACTAATGAGCATAAGGCTGGGGGTTGTACTCTTTGTTTATTTATTTATTTATTTATATTTATTTAAAGATTCGTCCAAAGGGCAGGTGTTGTACAATAGGACACGAGGTCCCCTACTAGATACAGAACACCGCAACCCCCACCTCTATAAGAACATCGTTACTCTAGCCCCACCCTTACCCTACCCAGTTAAAAACATGTTTATGTGTGTAGAGAAATTAATGAAAATAATTGCTATATAGTAGTAAAGAAAAAAAGAAAAAAACTTAGACATATTCAAATGTATATAGGTAAATTTCTAAAGATAATAAATAAATAAATATTCAAGAATGTTAACTAACAGCTACAAACCGACATAGCATTAATTCGACGACACTTAGGACATAATAGCTTGTACGTACGAATATTGTCAGGATCAAAAATTGTGTTGAGTCTCTCAAAGAAAAATGATTTAAGATCTTTTTTGAAAATTCCGAGAGAAGTGTTAGATTTAACATCAACTGGTAAAGCATTCCATGAGTGCACAATTCTGTTGAAAAATGAGTCTCTGAAAAGAGAAGTTCTTGATTTCTGTACATTAAGGTTGAGGCCTGATTCAGAGCGGCGAGTACGAGTATTACAAAAAGATAAGTAACTGTGCATATCTAACTTGACTTCGCCAGATTTACATTTAAAGAAAAAAACAAGATCAAGGTATTCTAGCCAGCAATTAATAGGTAACAGGTTCAATTTCAGTAAACGTTCAGTATAGTTAAGGCCAGAGTTTTTACATATAAACCTAGTAGCTCTTCTCTGGATTTTTTCTATAACGATTACATTATAAAGTATACGCAGACATTCAATTCAATGATGCGATATGTGAGCTCAAGTACGATGCTTTCACTCATTCTCTGTTCGAGAACGGGAACCATCTCGCCATTATGGGACCGGATTTTTTTTGACTGACCATACTCCAACTACGCATGTTATTGACATAACTTTCGCACCGAAATAACTATTGATAACTTATTCTATGCTTTTCAACACAGTCACCGATTATTCTTTTCATGAATATAGTTCGTTATCAAACCGAATTGTTTGAAGGGTTACGTTTATTATAGTTTTGATTAGACTGATGGCTCATCAAGCAAAAGTATATACGCCACGACAAAGTGGCATTTATTTGTTTTATACAGTAATTAGATCGGAGGTTGCAAGTGATTTTGTGCAAATATATGACGTCATCTGTGCATTGTTCTTTTCGACCAATCAGAGCGCGCGTTCTCACATGTCAGCCATGTTGAGTCCCAGGAGGAGAAAAACTTTTAGTTAGTTTGTGCTACTCTACTCTAATCTCGTTCTGAAACTGCTCAGTTCGAGGCTGACATTGAAAAACCTTTTGTTTCTAGTCAACATACGTCCCACACGCCATCAGATTTTACCAGAAAACGGCACAAAAAGACATTGATTGCAAACAATTTAAGGTGTTTCGTTTAAATTTTAGGTTTTCTAGTCATATATCATCACATTAACCGACCCTGGGTATCCGAGGATGATATCATCATCAAACTCGTGAAATGCTGAAAACCTTTCTAAAAATAGCCAGTCTGTGTTTATGTTTGTAGGATATATTTATGTGAGAAGACTATTATGCTCTAATTGGTTGTCTATTGTTTTATAAAACAAATAAAATGATATATGACTTCTACTTACCTTCAAATCAAAGTTAAGTAACATCTAATCTGCAACCGTTTGGAGTGATTATATTAAGAATTTGAATTTGTTTTCGCGAGTAAAGTGAATTTTTACAAAGCGTTACTGTTTTAAGAACTACCAAGCAGAGGAAAACTGGGTTTAGCTTGAATACGCATGTCTGAACTGACTATACTTACCGCTGAATTCAGATAGAAGAATAAATTTGCAGTATTCTGGTGTATAGAACATTGAGGTTTCTCAAGTTTAGAGTGGTATAAATTACTGTTAAAGTTACATTTCGTCATGATTTCGTACTATTTTCCTTGTGACCTTTGGTATGGCGGGAGCTGCAGTAGGAGAGAATTTGGAGCGTTCAAATAGTTCCGGTGTCACAGCGATTTCGCCCCCCCCCCCCCCCCCCCCCCACTGATTTCGCCCCCCGGGGCGAGATCGCTAGTGAATTCGCACTCCCCGGGGCGAGATCGCTAGTGAATTCGCACTCCCCGGGGCGAGATCGCTAGTGAATTCGCCCCCCTTCAGTGAATTCCCCCCTCCCCCCTAGGGGGGCGAAATCGCTAGTGAATTTTATTTGTAATTATTATTGAAATCTCCCCGCCTCAGAAAATAGAGGCAGTACATGTCAACGCACTGAATAAAAAGTTTTTTTTAATATAAATTTAATCAGGTCATTAAACATCGTACACCTTTTTCTGTGGAAATTTATTTATTGAGATAATAATTCTCTTTTATTTTCTACATTTATCACATGAAGTAACACGTTTATTTAGAAGTATTTACGAATGGCTTTATAAAGAGAACAGAAGTATCTTTACATCAATTTGACCAGTAACTAATCTTATGTGATCATTAAGTTACATAAATCGTAGCCTTTTGTGTGGGGGGCGGCAGGTTCGGCAGAGCCACGAGTCCTCGTCATCAATATCGGCCATTGATGTAATCCCCTCGCACTTGTAGTGCTTCCACTCTTGGCAGAGGTCGCAGATGATCATGTCATCTAAGCACTCTGATAATCGGCACTGACAGTGGACCTGGATCATTGTCTGTATGGCATCTGTATTTCTTTTCATCAGGCTATTTGGCAGTTGTTTCCAAATATGAGAAGCTAAGGTAAGTTTTAAAACTTCCCGCCGTTTTCGATCTTTAAAATTAGGGGGGGCGAAATCGCTAGAGGGGGACGAGGAAGGGGGGGGGACGAATTCACTAGCGATATCGCCCCCCGGGGGGCGAATTCACGGGGGGGCGAAATCGCTGGTACACCGGTATGACTCGACTTCGTCTCGGTAAATATTCACCAATAGTCACTTCGACTTCAGTGAATAATTGTTAGATAGTGTCGCGCTTTCACGTTTATACAGCAGTGTGGGAGTTCAGATTTGGAAACATTTCAGCTACGTGTTTTCCTTCGCGATACGCGCTAACATAGAAATGTCAGTTTAATTTAAAGTTTTGGACGCTCAAAATTATGAGAGATATGCAAAACAACAACTGTCTCTAGTCTCTACTCTGAGTTTCACGACGGTAGAAAACATATCAAAGGTTTGCATCAAGGTTGAAACTAATTAGTTTGGCGATGAATTGTGCCGCCTGACGTCTAGATTTTAAACATAACTGAATGAGCGTTAATTGTTTTTGCCCCCTAGGCATCCCATAAAATTGGTTTTGTTTTCACATGGCGGCATTATATTATAGGCACAGAGTCTATTACTGGTGGCAATTATCATGATTTAGTTACTAATGCAGCTGAACGGGGACAATAGTTAAGAAAACAAATTCACATCACTGTTAAGTGTGAATACCACAAAGAGGCGCGTCGTTTTTTAATTTAAATCATATGCGGAAATTTTTCACAACGAGCAGCTGTGGTTGATGAATTGGTTAGATTTCGGTCTAGAGTCGTTGGAGTGTACACGTTTATGCCAATTCATCAACTTCAAAAAACTGTTCTTGGATAACAGACGTGGGAGTTGTTCATATTTTAACAGTATTCCACGACTTGGTCGATTGTATTTATGCGACGATATCATCACTTGAAGTGGATATATGTATAACCTATCCTCAACACCGTATACCTTTAATTATTGGATCTAGACTGAGAAAAGACCAATGTTTTTTTTACCGCAGCACAGTGTGGTTGAGGCTCGAGTCGTTTAGAGAATATTCGTATAATAATAGAAGAAATCACAGGATACAGGTCGAGCAATAAGCTGGAAAAACTACTGAAAATTGGATGAATAAGGAATAAAAACGCTTCTAATTATTCGCAAGAACGGAACACACTGAGAGGCTTTCTGTTACAATTGTGTTTGAAATAAAGTTGGTGATGTTATTGAAAAAAGGGGACGCAATAATATGGAAGGGTTTATGACTAATGTGAAGACACTGTAAGGAAGGGATTCAGTAGAGACAATATCAATGACAGAAATTATCCACTACAAACGAAAGCCTATACAGTTTAAAGCAACCGGTTAAACACCTTGAACTACACAGCCCGTTTATCTGTTTAGTACTTAATATTTGTCTTCACTCACGAAATCGAAAACAGGAAATCCGGAGGTACCAGCAGCCAAACTACAATTACTGATACTGTCCTCTCTAGTTGACTGGTCTGTATATCTTCATACTATCTCAACGGACCTTAGAAATTACAGACAGATGCCAAAATGAATAACACCAGTGAACGTCGCAACTCTGTGACGAAGAGTGGAGTAGTCCTTGTTCTTATGGGACTTTGGGAAAATTCCCATGCCATTGTTATCGTCGTCGTTTGCTTCTATTTCCTTCTCATCATCTGTGGCATCATCCTCAATACCTTGGTATGCTACATTATGATTCACAGCAAACGTTTCCTCAAGAGCATCAGCAACTTATTCATAACTCACTTGGCAGCGATTGACCTGGGATGTAGTCTTATCCTCACTCCTCCATTGGTATACCTTGCCGTACCGTCCAGTGACCCCCCTGGTTCCATCCCGTGTAAGTTTTCTACATTCGTGTGGAGTACATGCAGTGCCGCCATCTTTGGTAGCCTCGTAGTCATCGCAGTTGACAGATACCAGAACATCGTTCGCCCTTTACAAACACTGAAACGCAGGAGGCGACCAGTACTGGTGGTGCTGTGTGTGTGGCTGTACGCCATCCTTGCCTCCTTCATGTTCCTCTACACTGCAGAACAGGTCTCCCTCGATAAACTTCCCGAGGGTAAAGTGATCCACCGTGCTGGAAACCCAACGTCGTGTGACATCACACCTGGCTGGACTGGCGGAACATCTGTCACTATATTCTTTGTGTTGACCTTTGCTATGCCCATGGTAACATTGCTTATCACTTACACAACCATCTTTGTCAGCTTGAAGCAGAGATGTCAGAAACATCAGCTACACAAAGTAGCTGCCAAGTCCAAATCCAAGGCTGCCCGAATGCTGGTTACCGTAGTCAGTTGTTTCGTGCTGTGCTGGGGTCCTTCTATTGTGGTATCAACGCTTCGCTCATACGGATGCTTCGATAGAGTTTCCATAGTAACCATAATCGTGATTTCTATGGTTACCAATTCTCTGAGGCTCTGTTGCTCGCTGGTAAACCCATTGATTTATGCTTTTTACAGTTCGGGTTTCAAGAAGGATCTCCTTCAAACCTGCGGGCTGAATAAAAACCGCAAAGCTGCAAAGACAACAACGTCAATGTCAGGAACAATTCGACCAGCCATCTGTAATGGGACACATATAACAACCTCTCTCTAATCAGCTCCGCCAGCGAGGATTGGAAGCTGTCCGGAAACACGAGTTGATTAAGAACATATCCACCCAATGGAGAACTTGTGGATACACGTATACAAGGTTAAATGTATTTTAGCAAGATTTGAAGGGAGTTATCAGCCGGCTCCTGATGTATGATAAAGTTTCGTCGTATCCGCTCTGTCCGGCTGTCAGTATGTATCTGTTTTATCGCTGATAGAGCGCTTTTACTAGACTTTTGCCAAAAGTTTAAGGGATCGAAATGTGTAAACAAATGTAATGAGAACCATCGGTCGATTTATACATTAGTTAAAGTAATACTACCTAAATACATTTTTTAATGATTGTAATGTAATGTTTATTAAAATCCCTTGGCAGAGTCCCTGAATTACAGGAACTTTACGCTAAATATCAGTATGCACACCTACATAATATATATAATAAAACATCATATGTTATCAAATGTTCAGATTTATCACCAGACCTAAGGGTATAGCCGTGATTTACCCTATGTTGGTTAGCTGAAAGGAGAGATTTCAACGGTCCCCCTTTCTGATTTTGTCTTATAAATTGTTTAAAATATTCACTCTCCTATGAGTCAGTGAGTCCAGCTTGGCAACTTGATAGCCATGTCATAATGCAAACCTGGGGAAACAATTCTCATTGCACGTTTCTGGACAGTCTCAATACTGTCACACAAGTAAGCAGGTATATGAGCCCAGACAGGGACGGCATATCCAAGAACAGGACGTAATAAACTCCAGTAAATGGATACAAGCTCAGTGGAATGGCAGCCTACCCTACATATTAACTGATGAAGTATGTAAAGTCGTTTACGGTAGCTGTCTTGACTACACCGTCGCAGTGGGTGGACCAGGTTAGACCACTAACAGACTCAATAGCGTAATTTCCAATAAACAAAGGGGCCTCAGGATCGGGGGGCGATACTGTAAAGTATCAATTATCATCTCTTTACACGTCCTAGGGTTTAATCGCATGCCCCGTGCGCACGCAAAGCGGTGAATACATTTACAATATATGGTGTAATACTAGTTGGGCATCGAGGAATTACTCCTCAACAATAGATAAATCGATATCATCGACATAGTTAAGGACGGTGCCTACTGTTGTCAGGCGCACGCCGTTCTGCGCATCTTGCGTCCCGTGGGTCATCCCGCGAGACAGGCCATTTGCAGAACTATTTTGAAAAAGCTGTGTTAATTGTGTAATTTTACAGACAGAAAGATGAAGGATTTTAAAATACGGTCGAAAAATATGCTTGAGAAATGAACGATTTGGGAAATCTTAAAATTCCACTACACGGCCACGAAAGACAATTTTCAGCTGAAATGGTATTAAAACAGCCGACCATTTCAATGATTTATCGTGGGGAGATGGTCGAAGAATCGTAGATTTAAGAGATTTATCCGACCAATTGAATGAAGGTTGTTTGGACTGCCATGAATCACTGCTGTCTTTTCGCCCAGCGCCTTGTGCTTTAGGCCTGTCGATGCTTTCGAGTTTCGTCAGTTTCTCCAAACATGGACTCGGCCGAGTATAAACAATGTGTGAATACGGTCAAATAAGCTTTGTGAAAACGGGTAAACCTCTTGAAAATCCAAAGAAGAATGAAGAAGGAAGGACTGTATGGGGTTTGAGCACAAAGGAAGCAGCAACAGGTTTGATTTTCAATGAAGAAAGTCGAAAGACGGGACTGACTCTTTTCCCCACCGCCATCTTGAAAATCTCCCAGAATGCAATAAAAGAACCAATTTTCAGACTTACTAGGGAGGCCTTGGTACAAAAATGTTAATATTTGAAAATAAAATTAGCGATAAAGAGGCCTGGCCTACCGTCCACATACCTTTTTAAAACGCGTGGATACCCCCATTTTTTCTTTTGGTAATCTATAATATAGAAGCTAAACAACGTTTACATAATATATTTTTGGTCTTTATAAAATTGAAACTTGATATGTCCATTTCGGCAAAAAATATGTGTCTGTTCACGGTCACTAATGAGGCTTACAAAGCAAAATTTGTACAAAAAATTATAATCATTGTAAGCTAAATGTTTTTTTATTTTTTATTTATTTATTTATTTACTTCGGCCATAATAGAAGATACAAAATAGAATAAAGTAAAATATACAACAAACAAAACATAGAGGCCAGGAGAACCAACACAGCGTTAGCCAATTACGTTGGTTTCCTATGAAAAATAAAATTACAATAAATGATCTAATTACAATACCTATATTTCAACCTAAAAGCAGCATTTGAGAGGTGCGGTTAACTGTCTTGCCTGGTGACATTTCAGACATACAGACTTCCAAGACCTAGGGTTCTCGATATCAAATACAGAAGTGATGGCAGACACGTAATATTTAAATAGTAATGATCTAAACTTAGGTAAAGAGATATCTGATTTACGCAGTTCGTGTGGAAGTGTGTTCCAAGTTCGGGAAGCTCTTATAAAATAACTATTTTGGTAACACAGGGTCTTGACATTAGGAATCTGATAAGTAATAAGATTAAGTGAGTTATCCATCGAACGTAGAGAGATGCTTAAATTCACCCTGTTTACAAGCTTTGGCAAAACATCTGGAGCTAAGGTTACTAAACCGTGTTTTGCCTTATACAAGAAGATGAGGTCAAGGTATTCATACCAGTAACATAAAGGTAAAAGCTTTAGAGTTAAGAGTCTAGATTTGTAGGAGATGTCTGTTTGGAAGGGCAATAGGAGAATAAACTTAGTAGCCCTCCTTTGTGTTCTTTCTATATCCTGCATCAGATCGACAGTTTGTGGGCTCCATACTTGTGAGGCATAGGCAACTGAGGTTCGACCTAACCAGGGACAAGTACAGACATCGACGGGCGCTAGTACTTCGGACTTTGACGGTAGAGCGTCTGAGTAGGCCAAGCAACTGGTTCGCCTTGGTGATCTGTTGACGAATGTGATTGGACCATGTAAGGTCGGTACCAACGGTCACGCCTAGGTCTTTTTCGCTAGGAACGTGGTCCAAAACTTGACCATCAATGGTATAGTTAGCCAATAGGGGACTGCGTTTCCTGGTAATGGTTAAAACTTTACATTTCTTCGCATTGAACTTCAGCCGCCAAGAGCGTGCCCAGGTCGCCAAATTAAATACCTCACCCTGAAGAATGGAGATGTCTGCTGCAGATTCCACTACCGAGAAGCATTTGGTGTCGTCAGCAAACATTGTCACCTCGACGGAGGACGAGATGATCGATAATGGGAGGTCGTTGACATAGATCAAGAACAGAAGGGGTCCCAGAATAGACCCTTGGGGAACACCGGAAGTGACTGGAAGCGTGTTCAACATGGCGCCATGAACTGTTACACGCTGCTGGCGACCAGAGAGGTAGTTCTTGAACCAGTCTAGCACTCCACCTGTGATACCAAATCGGCTAAGTTTGCGCAAGAGTAGTTTGTGGTCAACTGTGTCAAAGGCTTTAGAGATGTCGAAGTAAAGGACGTCGGTTTGTTTGCCCAAGTCCAGGTTTTGACCAATGCGATGGAGGACTGTCAGTAGCTGAGCGGTACAGGATTTGCCTTTAAGGAAGCCGTACTGAGCTTCAGAGATCATATTTTGAAGGTAACCTTTGTGAAGAACGCTATGTCTAACATTTTTTGTCCTAACATTTTGCCAGATAACCCAAAATATTAATCGAATTAAAAAATAAGATTCTCGGACAAAGAAAATTGCAGAGTCAGCACTTTTTTCGATTTTCATCCTTAATTCTCTCTCTTAAACGTATGGGTACCCCATAAAAAAATTTCTGATTTCAAAAGCTCCTTAGGAGGTTCAAACAATCCATATAGATTTTTAGAAAACAAATTGGTTTGCAATTAGTAAGCACCGTTCTTAATTCTGAAATTCCGGTCACTAACTAATGAATTCACAAAAATGGACCTAATTTAGTAGAATTCCCCCATTTACTGTTTTAAACTCTGAAGATGAGCCGCTGACCCTAACGCATTGAGAACGGTTTGTCAGGAATGATCTTATCCATCTAACCAATACAGGATGTACCAGCTTATGCAATTCCGCTAAGAGGACATTATGAGCCACCAGATCAAATCCTTTACTAAAATCGGCAAAGTAGGTTCGCACAGAACAGTTTCCCCTCTCGAGTGATTCGAGAATGTCAGTATGGAGAAAATATACAAGGGCCTGCGTAGTAGAACGCCCTTTTCTAGCAAACTGAAAGGGTTCAAGTTTATCCATTATATGTCGAAGTTGTGGTTTTAAAGTGAATCATTCCATTGTTTTAGAGACTTGCGGTGTAAGTGAGACCGGACATTTTCCCATACTGTACATCGCTCAAAACTCCCCCATCACAATAACTCGCTTCGCATATCCACGAGTTAAAAATGGGAACATAACACAAAAGACTGGCCTGCAACCTTTATTTCCCCAGCTATCAAAATTATGAAGTTATCAGCGATCAAGGTAGCTCTTTGGTACTCAGCGTTCGAATAATCACTTTATGGCATACTAATGAGCATAAGGCTGGGGGTTGTACTCTCAAGTATGCGCAGACATTCAATGATGCGATATGTGAGCTCAATTACGATGCTTTCACTCATTCTCTGTTCGAGAACGTTAACCGTCTCGCCATTATGAGGCCTAATTTTTTTTCACTGACTATACTCCAACTGCGCATGTTACTTACGCAACTTTCGCACCGAAATAACTATTGATAACTTATTCTATGCTTTTCAACACAGTTCCCGATTATTCTTTTCATGAATATAGTGCGTTATGAAACCGAATTGTTACGTTTATTATAGTTTTGATTATAGAATGGCTCATCAATCAAAAGTATACGCCACGACAAAGTGGCATTTATTTGTTTTATCCAGTAATTAGCGTGAAAAGGATCGGAGGTTGCAAGTGATTTTGTTCAAATATATGACGTCATCTGTGCATTGTTTTTTTCGACCAATCAGAGCGCGCGTTCTCGCATGTCGGCCATGTTGAGTCCCAGGAGGAGAAAAACCTTTAGTTAGTTTGTGCTACTCTACTCTAATCTCGTTCTGAAACTGCTCAGTTCGAGGCTGACATTGAAAAACCTATGGTTGCTAGTCAACATACGTCCCACACGCCATCAGATTTTACCAGAAAACGGCACAAAAATACATTGATTGCAAACAATTTAAGGTGTTTCGTTTAAATTTTAGGTTTTCTAGTCATATATCATCACATTAACCGACCCTGGGTATCCGAGGATGATATCATCATCAAACTCGTGAAATGCTGAAAACCTTTCTAAAAATAGCCAGTCTGTGTTTATGTTTGTAGGATATATTTTATTTGAGAAGACTATTATGCTCTAATTGGTTGTCTATTGTTTGAGTCGGAACTATGAATTGGGACGCAAAATGGAAATCCTGTTTCTATCTCCCGCCACAACCGGTTTAGCATACTATTCGCGACAGTCGCTTTCACGCTCATCAAATAAGAATGGGAAAAGGCAACCGTTTTCAAACGGAGTGGAAGTGGCAAGGAAATAGGGAGGGGAGGGGAGGGAACTGCATGAACACAGCCGCAGAGAGAGAGAGAGCGTGAAGGGGAAAGCCGCTACAAGGCATGTTTACCACTGCGGGAGGCTGAATCGCATCTGACATGAACTAGTGGTGTTCTTATTTATACTCGCATTGAAAGGGACTGGCGCGAATAGCATACTATTCGCGACAGTCCCTTTCACGCTCATCAAATAAGAATGGGAAAAGGCGACCGCGACAAAGGGAAGCAAGTTAAAGGGTCTAAACCCCAAACTCCCAGCGATACACCCATACTTCATAAGCTGATACCCAAGCCGTAACCTCAACACAACCTCGAGGTTAAAACAATTATGATACCCAAATCTATGCGTCGTTCAACTACAAGAACAGTCATGAACTTGAACAAGTTAAGTCCCGTGTTGAACTCTGCCTGTCTGACATAATCAAGTGGATGACGCTAAATAAGTTGAAACTTAATACTGATAAAACAGAACTTCTCCTCCTGAGCTCTAAGTTTATTCGTGAACCTGACTTCTCTACGCTGACAATTGGTCCTGATAGCATATCGCCATCGAATGCAGCAAGGAACATTGGGGTCATATTTGACAAGACTCTGACTATGACGTCCCAAATTAATAACACCTGTAAATCTGCATTTTTTCATTTACGTAACATTGCTCGTGCCAGGCGATACTTGTCATTCCAGACTACTGTGACGCTTGTGCATGCGTTTGTTACCAGCAAGCTAGATAGTGCTAATGCTTTACTCTATGGACTTCCTAAGAACCAGACGAAAAAGTTACAGTGTGTTTTTAACGCAGCAGCACGATTATTATCGGGTACACGAAAGTACGATCACATAACACCAATCCTTATGCAGTTACACTGGCTACCAATTGAGGAGAGGATAACATATAAGATTTTGCTATTGACTTTTAAAGCTCTTAATGGACTTGCTCCGAATTATATTGGGAATATGATAAGTCAATATAGACCTAATAGGAACCTTAGATCAGGTGGAGTAAACCTGTTGAGGGAACGAAAGTATAATTTAAAAACCTATGGAGGTCGAGCCTTCTCCGTGGCGGCTCCAAAGCTGTGGAATGGGCTACCTTTTACCTTGAGAAAATGCACAACGCTATCTGACTTTAAGATCAAATTGAAAACGCATCTGTTCCATGTCGCTTATGATTGAAATTATTTTTAGTTTTTTGTTTATTAATAATACTTTTTATTATTATATTTTTTATTGTATTTATGTGTTTTTTTTATTTTTATTTTTTATTTTATTTTTATTTTTAGATTATTCAGTGATATATTCCATTTTTATATATCTTAGATACCTGTAAAGCGCTTAGATCTATTTGTATAAGCGCTATATAAGCTGTATATATTATTATTAATTGTCAAATCACGTCAAAACAGTGATAATCATTATTCTTAAAACCAGTCAAGGATAAAGATAAACAATTGTCAAATTCCGAACGGCGGTAGACGGGCTTAGTGTAGTGGTCATGACGTCTGCACTACACTGCAGTATACGCAAAGGGCTACGAGTTCGAGTCCGAGTAGGAGCGCTCAAAAAAAAATCCTCTCGTTTAACGTCTCTTCTTGTTTACCTGTGAACCCTAGCTCAAGGTGAGTGAGAACCCGTCGTTTACCTGTGAACTCGTCCGATGGTTAGGGATCGGTTTGTGGTTCGGGTTAGGGTTTGTCTTAGAATAATGATTATCATTATTTGAAAGCGATTTGACAAATAATGATAATCATTGTTTTTAACCTCGAGAACGCGTTGGTAACCTAGACACAAACACAACCCCCAAACTTAACTAAAGAGGGGGTCGCGAAGGAAGTGCCTTAAATTGTCTGAGTAGCAGGAAGTGGACGAACGAGTGAGGGAATCATCGGCCGACTGTGCAAAGTTTCACCTTCGTCGACTCGACTGTCCCTCCAGTCGGCTGGAACAGGTAGCCATTATAGATGGACCCAATGATAGAAACATTCTCCAACAAGATCTAAATACCTTATCTAGGTGGGAAAAAGATTGGTTAATGTGTTTTAATGTAAACAAGTGCCATACTATGAGCTTTTCTTCCAAAAATGCTACCAACAATCATGACCACATGTATATTATTTAAACAATCAACCCTTAGAAAAAGTTCACCATCATCCTTATCTTGGTATCACGCTATCAAGTGATCTTAAATGGAGTGAACATATAGCACATGTAACCACTAAAGCCAAACAAACCTTGGGTGTCATAAGACGTAATTTTAGACATACATCTAAACAATGCAAATCTAGATTATATACTAGTATCATTAGACCCCAATTGGAATATGCAAATACTGTTTGGTACCCTTATCTTGAGAAAGACAAGTATAAATTGAATATGATTCAAAGATCTGCAGCTAGACTATGCTGTAACGATTATTATAGGAATCCTGGATGCGTAACCCAAATGTTAGGTGAACTAAAATGGCCTTCAATTATAAGCCAAAACAAAGTAGCTCGTCTATGTATGTTTCATCGTATATACTACAACTCAATTGATTTAGATAAGACACTATATTTAACTCCTATAAAGAGAGTTACAAGAGGCTGCCATGCAAATTCTTTAAATAGACCTCACTCAAATTGTAAAGTCCATGAGTTTAGTTTCTTTCCCTGGACTATTAAACAATGGAATAATTTGCCATTTTATATTGCAAGCATAACAGATCATCTTAAGTTTAAGATAGCTCTAAAGGAACACCTTATTGCCTCTGGCGAGTGGTTTTAATACTAATTATTTCTTTTATTTTTAACTTAAGCAGACTTATTACTGCATTTATATATTAGACTTTATTATTGTTATTATTTTATATTCATTTATTATCTAAGATTATTATTATATTTATAGTTTAAGCAGACTTATACTGCATTTACATATCAGACCTATTAGATTCATATTGTAATTATTATACTTTAGCTTGATACTGACGTGATGCGGATATGCCGCTTTGTTAGTTAATAAACCAGAACCAGAACCATTAGAGATGTCCAAACCAAGCCTATAAAATAGAAATAGTAGACAAAAGTATAAATACTTGTGCGACTGAGCTGCCATCCCGTGGGTCAGAAATGAAACAAACTAGTAACTCAGAAAAGGCTATAGGGGAATGGAAAATATAATAAACAAGAGGCCCTGAGTGGCCTTAACTCGGGCCACCTAGAAATAGGTTAATTAATACATGGAGTTCTAGCATATTTTTGTGTCATACACTGTACATGTACATGGTTTGTGCTAGGGGAGCAGGATAATTGATTCACTACTCCGAGTAGCATGGAACCTCTCGAGACCTGTATTCTGATTGCACCCATAATACTATACTTCTATGGTTTTTGTACTGCACTTTCTAATGGTTAGGGTGTTTTCTATTGTTGCGTAGGCCAATATACTATAGCTTGTTTCGAGAAGTTCCACCCAACCCCTTTCCTGCCGCCGAGAGAAACCTCTGCCCACGAAACGATTACATGCGCCACGGTATCTCGATTACCATTAGCCGAGAAAAACGAGACGGTAAACAATTGTAGCGTCATTGTAGATTTCAGATTGTCCATTTCCTATTGTTAACGGCAAGAGAAGGCGAAGTAGAGAAAATATAATACCTTTTCATCTTTCTTTAGGATAAATTAAAGACCCTATGTCCGAGCCCATGGTGCTTTGCGCCAATGTTATGATTAGTTTGTTTATCAACGGCCGCATAAATTAAAGGCCAGCTTTTAGGCGAACTCAAATGCTCTCGATTGTTTATAAGTTTCATAAAAGAAGTACACATACGCTTTGGATAACGAATTTCATAATTTCTACCGGATTAAAAACCGGCAGGAAGCCAGTTGTTCTGTCTTTAGATTCTAATTCGATTTACGAGTGCGACTTTTCACAACTCTACAAGCAAACACATACTCTTGTTACCTTGTTTTCATGTCTCCAGTATTGCTTAGCTGTATTTGAAGATCTCTACTTTCTTTGCGAATGAAATATTTTGAGTGCAAAATGAAATGTCGTACTCGCACTCGAGTCAAACTCACAGCGAAGTAACAGCTGAACTCGGCAGATTGGAGTTTGACCCGCGATCGTAGTGTTGGTAGCAAGACTTTCTGGACGTACTGGAGGATGAAAAAAAGGTTAAGGACATTGCTTTATCTGCTAATAAAAATGCAAAACATATACAGATACAGATAAGTCGTAACACCTCAGTGGAGCTTAGCCGTGCGAAATTATAATTACGAATGTTCTTGATGCCAGAAGTGGTTGCTTTGTGCTTTGTATTTCCAACGAAGCCGCCGGTCCCTTAGTGCAGCAAATCCCCGGGAAACTCACGTAGTAATCCTTTTGAACCACAAGTGTTCTCTTGTAGACCTAGAGAAAGTAAAATGTGGACTGCTGAAGGATTATTTGTCGAGTCACTTCGCCTCACTGTCTCGGTCCTTTCTCCGGCATTCCTCTACTCGCCACTCTAGACCGGGATTCGAAGAAATATTCGAACTAAAGTTTCATTTAAAAAAGTATATATACAAATGTTAAGATAAAAGAAAGTCAGTTAAGCATATATACCTATGAATAATTACACGATGGCCCAAACTAGGGATGGATTTCGAAAGATTCGGGAGTCACATAACAACAACATTTTCGTAGCCTACGAAAGTGATTTGCGCGCGCAAAGCACCATGGGCTCGGACACAGGGTCTTTAAGGTAGATTTATTGAACGGTAATTTCAAGGTCTTCTGTGCAATTCAGTAAAATAAGAAAACCAAGCCAGAGTTTGAAGCCCGTTCATATCAATCGTCGGCAAACAAAAAACTGCGTGGCGACATAAATATAAACGACTGCGAAGGATACTGTGGGGAGCCCTAATTTATACTCGAGTTCTAGTTTCATGACAGTTCGACAAATCCTGCTGTTCTTTTCACCGGTCCAATTCGATTTTAATACGGTAGTCATATCCATGCAGTTCTGTTTATGGGTATAATTCGTGGTCAATTCTATCGTCTGCCGTTCTGTTATTCTTTTGACGATTTTAACTTTTTCTTCTTGGTCTGTATAAAGTCACATTCAGTTCAATTTACGGACGATTTCATTTCCAGTTCGAATTACAATCAAGGGACAAGTAAGATTTGTGTGCGTATATAATTATAAACACAAATATTTCAACCTCACCAGTTATAATTTCCGTTCGCGTTCAAAGACAAGGGTCAATCACTGTTCACTTCCAGGTTATTCTACTCTTGATTTGAAGTCTTAGTAAAGCTCGGCATTGGTTGACTGGTTTAGTCAAGAGTTCCCAGTTGTATAATCTCAAGAGTATTTCATCAGGAGAGTACTTGGCGCGCGGTAAACAGCCAACATTGCAAACAATCAAAATCCCTCACCTCAGTGTGTGATGGTAATGAAGAGCATTTCAACAATATCAACACTGCAATCCTATGGCATTTAGATGCAGCAGTTCAGGCATTTTCTTTCCGTTTCCGCGGATTATTGGACTAAAACCATCGAAACCAAACCATCAGTCAGTCAGTCTGGCCGGCCGGAGGAGGAGTGAACGATTAGATCGCCACATCCCTTTCGTAAATGTAAAAATTTTCCATCGAAAGCTCCTAAAAGTCTGTCAGCCCTAGAACAACTGAACATCTTGGTATTTCATTCGAAGAAACCATTGGTTTCAGCGAAATAATGGTTAAGAATGGCCCCGAATCTTCGCTCCGTTGCTGGTTGGCACACTATAAGCATGAGACAGACCACAAACCAAGATCCAGCGGGTGTCGAATCTGATTGGTTGATCCTGTCACGTGTTGGGAATCGAACAATGGGCTCCTGTGTAATCTGATTGGTTAACGGCGAAAAAGCTCGACTTGGAAAAAAAAAAAAAAAAAAAAAACACTTCCGATTTAGGACTCGTGCCGGCCAAAGGCCTGGCCCGAGTAATGAATGCTGTACCGCCTAAACGTGCGGGAGGACCCAGGGGATGACAGCCTAAGCGTCATTAATCCGACTAGGGAATTAGTATCCCTTTCAGGCTGCCATAGCGAAAGGGGGCAACGGAGCAGTAAGGAATAGCCTGCGTAGCAAGCCCAGGGGAATGGGGAAGAGGGGAGAGGGAATGGGGAGAGGGGAAGAGGAGAAGAGGAGGAATGGGGAGAGGAAAAGGGAAAGGAGGGCTTGCAACGAACCCCCCGTTTCTTCCCTTTAAACGTTCATTTTTTAGACGTAAAATTCCGATTGGCTAAAGCCGTGTTCAATGACATTTGATTGACATTTGATTGACACTTGTAATAAAAATTTCGGTTATGGCGCGATGAAATGAATTCACACGAAGGACTTGTTGGCCATTTGACCCACCAGATTTGGAAAAAGTATCTTCAACTTCTTGTAGTTTATAGAGCTAGAAGGCAGTAATCAACATGGTAGTCCTTCTTTTCCAACCAGTGCTGTATTTTATACAGTATAGGACCGTATAGACTTTGACTAGGCCAACTTTAGCAGCCTTGAGTTGCCTAAGTAGCAGATTATTCACGACTAGGATGTCAAGTGATTCAGGATAGCTACGTCTCGGGACCAGAAACTGCGAAAGTTGTATTTAATTTTGATGCAAATGTCTGAAGGGTTGTGTTTTGTTAGTAACGCCAGTGTTTGGAAAGCGAAAGTCGTGAATCGACATTTTCAAACTTTTGATGTAGAAACACTGACTTGTATGGCCAAATATCAAGGGCACCCAACGAGTACTTTTTAAAATTCGTTTGAAACCAGTTGTCTGCAGCTTATCTAGCCATTTTAAGGCGCCTACTATTTCTTTTGACGTATTCTAGAAAGCTATTAGCTGTTCGGATTTTCTAGGTGGAAATCGCGTCAACCGAAAATACTATGGCAAAATATTCCCGGCCTACGAATTTGTTAGTTGTCTAGAACATAACAAGAATGTTCTAGCCCAAGTAACTTCATGTTGCAAAGTTTTGTGGAGGCACGAATTTTTTAGGGATTCTTTTTTCCTGTTCTGACTCTATTGATCAGACGAATTGGGACGTACGAATAGTTTAGGGGAAACCTTTTAGTCTCCCTTTTCTTCTATAATTTTCTATGGATTGAAAAAAAATTTCCAGCCAGTATTTCAGAAAACAATTTTCTACGGACAATTTTTTCAAATCAGAAAGTTTTAGGCTAACTTACTCTCCCGAACAGCTTTTTAACCGAAAACTTCGTTGGGTGCCCTTGAAATATTGTACTACACTTGGATAATATTTACCCAGGAGACTGTCGATAGCTTTTATTGCACTCAATTCAGTGCAGAAATGTGTTTTTGCGTACAAAACGCTCGCCAGATTGAGTGAGAGAAAAAACAAAATGGTCTTCACATCAGCGATGTCTTGGCTAGGCCAATTTAGTAGACTTAATTTTAATTACCTTAGGTTGCCAGAAGAAGCAGATTATTTACGACTAGGATGTCAAGCGATTTAGGATAGCTACGTTTTAGGACCAGAAACTGCGAAGTTGTATTTTATTTTGAGGCAAATATACTGAAGATTAGACTCTAGAGAGTTTTAAAAATTCTTAGCGCGAGTATAATTGCGTTTTTCGACAGTTTAAGCCACAATTTCCCGCTGTATGGATACCCCAGGGGTTGCAGAGTGTTTATTTGGTGAAAATCCATGCAGAAATCAATTTTCTAGCCGAAATGTTTGACCTCTGTTCTTCGTTTTTCCCTAGGGTCATTTTGAACTTCCTTCTCACCGAAGGTCAAACATTTGTAACGGACAGAAACAAAGAGGTTGATAGGTTGATTTTGACAGATGACATGTCAAACGACACTGAAAATGAATTTATAATTTGGGGGCGTAAGGGAAAAAACGGGGGGTTCGTTGCAAGCCCTCCTTTCCCTTTCCTCTCCTCATTCCCCCTCTTCATTCCCTCTCCCTCCCTCCCTCTCCCCTCTTCCCCATTCCCCCTGGGCTTGCTACGCAGGCTAGTAAGGAACAATGGAGCCGACCGAGTAAACAACTGAGGCAAACAATATCACTATAATGAAAGAGCTAAAAGCCAACGGACAAGGGGAAGCAGATAATTAGACCATGCAAACACTTGTGCAACTGAGCTGCCATCCCGTGGGTCAGAAATGAAACAAACCAGTAACTCGGAAAGGGCTATAGGGGAATGGAAAATATAATAAATGAATGCTATACCGCCTAAACGCGCGGGAGGACCCAGGGGATGACAGCCTGAGCGTCAGTAATCCGACTAGGGAATTAGTATCCCTTTCAGACTGACATAGGGCGGAGAATAAAGGGGGCAACGGAGCAGAAAGAACAATGGCGCCGAACGAGTAAACAACTGAGGCAAACAATATCACTATAATGAAAGAGCTAAAAGCCAACCGACAAGGGGAAGCAGATAATTAGACCATGCAAACAAATATGACAGGTATGGCAATAAAAGGGCTAAACAACTAAAAACGATAACTGAAAGCCAGGCAATCGTATACCGCATGAAATAACATAAACAAATAAGAAAAATGAGTGCAGAAAACACTTCAAAAAACAAACAAACCATGGCCTAAACAAGTATCCTTCGCCAGATGACAACTGAATAAAATGCGAGTCCCAAATGCACAAAGTGCGATAAACAACTAAAAAACCTACAGATGCCGTGCAGAAACCAAATATAAATATAGTATACCAATCCAAAACCTGGTGCTAACCACAAGGAGGGTACGTCTGAATCAATTCGCATAAAACGCATAAGACAGAGTACCAAATAACAATCAACTAGAAACGGCTATAGAAGCGTGCAATAAGCAAGGCACCGGGACTGACCGCGGGTAAATAATAAAGCCATTACTCAAATCCGTGTTTTCAATCAGGCAAAACACGCACTAGATGACCCGCGTAGAACGAGCGAAATCAGTCTGGTTATAAACCCATAACAATCCACTGAAGGCAACAAAATGCATATAAAACAACTATAACTGGTTATACAAGCACAAATCCGTATATGTGAGGCCAAATACGTACAAATTAACTATAACTGGCTGCTCAGCCCTGGCTACTCAGCCCAACGTGCATACAAAACCGTACAGGGAGAGAAAGGGAATTATCCAGTAACTGCACAAATCCGTATTTGTGAGGCCAAGCACGTACAAAATCACTAAAGTAACTGGCTGCTCAGCCCTGGCTACTCAGCCCAACGTGCATACAAAACCGTACAGGGAGAGAAAGGGAATTATCCAGCAACTGCACAATTCGAATTTGTGAGGCCAAGTACGTACAAATTAACTATAACTGGCTGTTCAGCAATGGCTAATCAGTCCAACGTCCGAACTAGGAGGGAAAGGAAGTAGAAAAAGGCAGGGAACCGAGGGGGAAAGCGAAGATCAAGCGTTTCCGTGGGTTTTTTCGGAGCGAAGGAAGACTTTTACGCTATTTGGCCGCGCGAAAAATGGGGCGAGAGCAAAAAATGGAAGGAGGGGGGAGGGGAGGAGAGAAGAAGGAAACGCTTGCAGACAAACCCCGAGATTCTGAAAACCGCCCACTTGACCTTTCACGCCTGAATTCACTCGATGACGTTGAGCTGTCAAATGTTGACAATGGAAAGAAAGCGTTAGCAGCGGAAACAAATTTTAATTCCCAAAACAAACTTGCAAAATTTTGAAGCGATGTGATGTCGAACAACTCGAAGAATCCAAGTGATAACTGTAGAGTTTGTAAGTGCGATTTAAAAGTGAAATTTGGCAATTTGCTTCAGCCAGGAAATATGGATAATATTTCCTCAGTGAATTTGGTCAAACGTCGAAAAGGAAAGATTGCAGTAGTGTATTAAATTCTAGCAGATATGTGTAAGGGAAGCTAAAAATGGGGTGTCTATAAAACGAAGACCTATAAAACGAAGACCCCCACAAATAATAATAATAATATTTATAAGTTAATAAAGTCACAAATATTGAGCTGACAACTCAAAGAAGCTTTGCGGGTATTCGGTTCCTACACATTGTCTACAGGGAACTTTTATCGCCAGGGTCTTCGTTTTAAAGATCTTTAAAACGAAGACCCCAGTTTCCTCTCTCAGCTTTATCGTAATCTAAGCTAATAAAGTCACAAATAATGAGCTGACAACTCAAAGAAGCTTTGCCGGTATTCGGTTCCTACACATTGTCTACAGGGAACTTTTATCGCCAGGGTCTTCGTTTTAAAGATCTTTAAAACGAAGACCCCAGTTTCCTCTCTCAGCTTTATCGTAATCTAAGCTAATAAAGTCACAAATAATGAGCTGACAACTCAAAGAAGCTTTGCGGGTATTCGGTTCGTACACATTGTCTACGTGCTTTCACGCGGGAAAAATATCAGACACTAGATCAATTGCGTTGTTATATCAGAATTCTAGTGAAAGACTCGAGTTTTAATGTCTGAATTCGCCCTCACTCTTTAGCGGTAGCAGCCGTCTCTGGTATCTTAGAACAGCATTTTGCATTCGTGGAAAAGAAAAAAAGAAGAAAAAACAAAACAGCCTTGGCAGAGTTCAACGTCAATTTACAAGTGGCAGGTAAAAAAGGCGGAAGAGGCAAGTTCCACTATAGGCCACCAAGAGGGCAAAACCAGGACGAACCAAACAACGAACCCGCTCCGAACTACACTGCCATTCACCACAATGATAACCAGTTTGTTCTCCAGTTCCTTTCTCCAGAATGCAAATCGTGCAAGTCCTGTGATGTACAATTCTGCCACAGGCAAAAGATAATACCATTCGATATGGTGTTTTCCCACAACTGGAGAGGTGGTACTTCCCAGTAAATGGTAACTGGTCAAATAAGAAGGCGAGCCAGAAGGAAACCCCAAGGTATTATCACACAACAACAACATGTTTGAAAGATAGGTTTAGATATTTATGGGCTCCTGGTTATTTCGACACAGATTATGTTACAATTCCAGAGGGGGTGCTTTCTTTGATGACTGAATCGCACAAGAAGTACCTTAACGAGGAACTGGGTATTCCATTTAATTGAGAAACGAGAATGGAAAGAGACTGATGAAATACGTGTTGAGCAATTTCCGATCTTTTATATGAAGGCGGCTTAAGTGACTTCAACTAGTTGACCACCAAGCACAGGTAATAGACCCTTTGCAGGTCACGCAACTACGTACTTTTTTGTTCTTGGCACGGTGTGACGTCATCTGTGCATCGATAAGAAAACAGACGCAAGGTAAAATGAAATCTAGTCGTTAAATGTAAAAATAGGGCATTTCACCCAAGGTTGCAGTTAGTGTTATTGGTAGATTTTTAATAGATAATAAGTTGATGACCAATTTCAGATCCGATGGAATTCGTTGAAAACTCTTTATAAATGCCGAAGAAAGGCGTAACAGACAAAAGACTGTGAGATACATACATAACCATTAAATTGTTTATCATTGTTTGTGTTTAACATACATGTATACAAAATAGCAGCCTTTGAATTTATATAAATTGTTTTATTGATATATAAGTTAACAACTTTGTACAGTAAATAAAAGACAGTACATCTAACAATCGTCAATAATGTGTATGACGTTTCTACGACTCCGTACATGAATAAAATAGGTTCATGAAGTTCATCTTCGAGTGGGAAAAATAATATTTATAATAAATATATACATATATACATATATATATATATATACACTGAAACAAAAAAACTCTGCAAAAGACTTACATATATCATATATATATATCCTTTATATTTCCATCAAACTTTCTTGACAGTTGTTGCTTTGGTAGACACAAAGAAACATAATAGGCTTTGTTTTCCTTTGTGCTTGACGGTAACTTGACGGTAACGAAGTAGCAAGTTCAACCGTGAAACTCTGCCTTTTGGCCTGCAATGTTTTGATCACATTTTCAATAGCAAAAGCTGTAGCCGGTCAGTCGCCTTTCTTTAGTTGCTCAATAATCTAAAGGCCGGTTTACATGACGCGTTTACTGATCCCGGGGCAAGATGTGTCATGACATGAAAAGGAGTTATTTTGTATATGACTTTACCCTCATAACATTACATTTTTTACAGGGAATGATGATAATCCAACTATAAAGAAATTTGATATGAAATATCGCCGTGGGATTAAACGTGTCAAGTAAACAGGCCCTTAGATGAGTACTGCTGACTAGCTTTTAAGACAACTCGTTGAAGACAACTCGTTTGCATAACGTCCCTTAAATGACGTCATTTCAAGGATTCGCCAAAACCTTAATTTGCTCTGATTTCTCCACTTTGAAAAATCATTTTCAGCGATAGGATTTGATGCATTATTCTTATGAATGATTGAATTTAATGCTCACAACCTTTTTAAAAAATTCTGGACGTTGTTTTTAGAAAACCTGAAATTTGTAGATTTCGATGTTTTTGCCATTTTTCGACTTTTTTACTCTCTCGAAACTAGAAATATTCACAACCTTTTTTCTGTTTTCGCTAGTACAATTTTATTTGGCATCAAGATTTTGTAAGCTTTGGGGAATATTTTTAAGCAGTTTGGATTCTAATCACTTCTATTGTCAGAAAGCTACGGTCATTTCAACTCTGACAACGTTAGTAAGATGAGAATTTTGTGTTGTTTTCAAGAAAGAAATCATTCGACTAGATTTCGAGTAATGGCTCAAAATGTCAAAAAAGTGGGGTTAACTTACGTGACAATTACGTCAATTGTATGTGTGATCCAGGTCAAGATTTTGACATTATCAGTTGTATCAACAAATTGTGTACTATTTGTGAACATTTGAGCAGAATCAGGCAAATATCTTAAAAGTTATGACATTTTGTTTACATTCGCAAAGTGGCTTCGGAGTTTCAATCGAGACACCTTAAACACTGCACCGTTTTTTAACGAAATAAAAACTAAAATACTCTCAAAATATCCTTCGTTCATTTCTATATTATTAACCCATGGATAGATGGGTGCAAAAATTAGTGTGGTCGTACTAATAAAAAGATCAAAACAAATTATTTAGGTTCAACACGGGTATTTTGGATCAGTTCAAAAGCCGCAATTTTCTTGCAATAACGATTCGGATATAATTTAAAGTCTTTTCTGTATAAAAAGATACACAAAATAACTCATTTTCCTCTCATGACACATTTTGCCCCGGGATCAGTAAACGCGTCATGTAAACCGGCCCTTGGATTATTGAGCAACTAAAGAAAGGCGACTGACCGGCTACCGCTTTTGCTATTGAAAATGTGTGATCAAAACATTGCAGGCCAAAATGGCAGAGTTTCACGGTTGAACTTGCTACTTCGTAAACGTCAAACACATAGGAAACAAAGCCTATTATCTTTCTTTGTGTCTACCAAATCAACAACTGTCAAGAAAGTTTGATGAAAATATAAAGGATATATATATATGATATATGTAAGTCTTTTGCAGAGTTTTTTTGTTTCAGTGTATATATATATATATTTATATATATATATATATATACAGCCGTTTGCAAAAATTCTGACCCCCTTACCATATATAAATATATATCAAACATATATCTAACATTATGGGATGTCATTGCTGATATTTTTTTCAAGTTGCCTATCATCAAGGGCTTCAGAAAAAAATATTGGAAGAGGTATCCCATAATGTTTGATACATTTTTTATATATATTTATATATGGTGAGGGGGGTCAGAATTTTTGCAAACGGCTGTATATATATATATACATCCTGTGTCCAAAGTGCAGAGTTGCCATAAAGCCATTATGGTGATAGCCGAGATGGCGCATTGTATCATGATTCCATGTTTGTTCAACCTAGCGAATTGGACAGATGTGGATGATTGTATATATATATATATATATATATATATATATGTATAACGAAAGACAAGACGCCATAACGATACGGCGAGAAAACACTCGCGCGTCAGCATCCAGCACCCGATCAAGTTGCGTAATTTTAGTGTCCACTACTGTATGTAGAAAACTTTGTTTCTTTAACAAAATGGGGCCCAATGCGCATAAATCTTCACTGCTGCTACAGAGTTTTAAAATGAGGGAATTGTGTTGGAATGGAGTTGCGAGCGAATCGGATGTCCATTTACACGTACCTATTCGCTCCAGGATTAATAGGTTACGTTAAGATCTTTGAATTGGATGCCCTGGCTAATAGTGAGTTGAGCCGTAAAAGTGAAGTCGCCAGTTTGTTTTCCTTCTCTGTTAGCTCTGTTAGCTCTGTTAGCTCTGTGATAAATTTTATGACTTTCTTAGCTCGGTTACGATAAAGCTGAGAGAGGAAACTGGGGTCTTCGTTTTAAAGATCTTTAAAACGAAGACCCTGGCGATAAAAGTTCCCTGTAGATAATGTGTAGGAACCGAATACCGGCAAAGCTTCTTTGAGTTGTCAGCTCATTATTTGTGACTTTATTAGCTTAGATTACGATAAAGCTGAGAGAGGAAACTGGGGTCTTCGTTTTAAAGATCTTTAAAACGAAGACCCTGGCGATAAAAGTTCCCTGTAGACAATGTGTAGGAACCGAATACCGGCAAAGCTTCTTTGAGTTGTCAGCTCATTATTTGTGACTTTATTAGCTTAGATTACGATAAAGCTGGGAGAGGAAACTGGGGTCTTCGTTTTAAAGATCTTTAAAACGAAGACCCTGGCGATAAAAGTTCCCCGTAGACAATGTGTAGGAACCGAATACCGGCAAAGCTTCTTTGAGTTGTCAGCTCATTATTTGTGACTTTATTAACTTATAAATATTATTATTATTATTTGTGGGGGTCTTCATTTTATAGGTCTTCGGTCTTCGTTTTATAGGTCTTCGGTCTTCGGTCTTCGTTTTATAGGTCTTCGTTTTATAGACACCCGCTAAAAATGGCGAGATATATTCGGTTACAACCCTTGCGCCCGGAAAATAAGAAATCTTGGAACTCTGTACTGGCTCATAAAGGGCTCAAATATAGGAAGTAAGACTCCCAACAAATCGAGAAACCCGAATTCCAAACGCTTGCTAGAAACTCCGGAAGCCAGCATCCCCAGTCGAAAGACAGTTCGGGGCCGACAGTTCGTGTGAATTCTCCGGTTGTTTATATAGGGAAAGCTTCGCGAAAGTCTTTGATATTTGGTGTGGCAAGACTCCAAATAAACGCGAACGATAGCCTAGAGTCGTGCCGAAGGCTCATCCCGTAAAAGACGACTAAATCCTCGCTCGGATATGAAATTGAGAGCCTAATTCACGGGTAATTGAGCACTTCCTCGAAAGGGCAGAGACTTCATGTTATGTTCACACTACGATTCATTGCAAACCTAACCCCCAAATAAAACAAACCCTAACCATTTTCGATCCCCAATCATTTTAGAACGACTCTAAATACACCTGAACTATGATGGAGAACTATTGGCCTAGTTTAACTCTGGGAATCGTGGTGTGCTATAACATGAAGTCGAAAGATTCGTCGGCCATTTGACATGATGAGTTGATTGTTTGAAGCCTGGCCTTGCGTGCGTCAAAATGTGATTGATGGGATGTCAATCAAAGAACTCGAGCCGCGCCAATCAGAAATCCCGTTCCTGGACGAACGGGGTGGTTTTCAGAATCCCGGGGTTTGTCTGCAAGCGTTTCCTTCTTCTCTCCTCCCCTCCCCCCTCCTTCCATTTTTTGCTCTCGCCCCATTTTTCGCGCGGCCAAATAGCGTAAAAGTCTTCCTTCGCTCCGAAAAAAAACACGGAAACGCTTGCTACGCAGGCTAGAGTTCTTGTGCAGCAACGACTCTATCCAAAAGAGGACGCTGATCTTCGACTGCACCGCCTTCAGTTGGGCTGCACGTGGGACTTGTAATTGAGCCATGGTCGTAGAGAACAGACTGCGGGTCTAGCTGAATCGCATCTGACATCTGTTCGCTAGTGGTGTTATTTTTTTTATTTTTTTTATAGAGGTTTATTAAATATAAAATCGCACAACGTGGTGTTCTTATTTATACTCTCATTGAAAGAGACTGGCGCGAATAGGACTGAGAAAGAGTGTAACACAACAAAGATAATAGACCGATTTAACTTGTACATTTGTTGTCCCAATTCCGGTCACCTGACTTTTCCCTTGAGTAATGTTTTCTTGTTTTTCAGTATCAAATAAATGTACAAATTCCTCTAATTGGAAAACAAAGCACTGAATCCTCTGAAGAACTGTCACATGATCTGAATTGAGATCGACAACAAATGTACAAGCTGAATCGGTCTATTATCTTTGTTGCTGTACTCTTTCTCAGTCCTAATTGTATCACAGGCAGCCCAAGCTAATGATTTTTACAAGGAATGTATGGGAATTTTTAGAAAAAATCTCAAACTGTACTAAAATGATCAAAAAATTTATGAAACTTATCTGTAGGTTGTGAAGTTGTTCCTCTTCATCACTGATTTGTTTATTTCTGGTTTGAAGCACTTTTGTTTTTTCCCTCCCCTATATAAATATTGAGAAGGCAGGAAACACGAGACGTCATTAGTCCATTTGGCGAGTCTTCGAAGCCTCGTAATTTTTCGAAAATCCAAACTTTCAGCATTTTACCTCCAGGTACCCTTTCTCATATTCCTCTAGCACTAATTTAATCGACCCATCGGTTATTTGCTCGCTTTTTAAGTAGTCAAATTCGACGGTTTGGGATGGCGGGAAAACAGCACGGGGAAAGTACCGCTGGATCCTCACGCAGTGGCGTGGCGCGAAATACAGTGTTTGTATTATGGGAATCCGATGCCAAATAATTTCCGTAAAATCGAATTTCTGAAATATTCACTGTCTGCAAACTTAAGATACCAGGTAAATATTAACTAAATAAAATTTGAGGAATGTAGTGGAGTGATTTGTTTCTGAATGAACACGAGGATTCGAGTCGTTTTGTACGTAATAGACAAGTTCGCGGATATAGCTGTGCTGGGAATCGTGAAATTGTGTTTTCAGTTTTACATACAGTCTGTGAATTTTCCCGCGTATCCGTTATTACAAACAATAATTTCCACGCAGCCAAAACCATTTTATCGATCAGTTTCTTTGAATTGAAATAACACCTGGCCATGACAATCCAACACATCAACACGTCATTGGGATAAGCACACTTTGGACAGGCCACCGTAGGGCACCACACCTTTGGTACAATGGAACATGCCTGAAATAGTCACAGCGGAAAATGGTTTATTACTCTTTATAATATAGATACGATAGTATGCGCGCTCTGATTGGCTAAAAAGCCATGTTTTATCAGAGTATATAACATGGTTTGCCGTGTTTTATTGTTTTCAACTGGCGGTGTCCTTTCATCGCGCGTATAAATCTATATCATAAAGCAGATAAAGAAGCCTTAAATCCATGTTTTATACTATCATAAAACACTCTGGTCATTTGAGAACACTCGAGAAATGTTGAAAGCACGCGCCTTCGGCTTGTGCTTTAACATTTCTCTCATGTTCTCAAATGCCCATCGCGTTTTATGATAGTATAAAACATGGCTAAGGCTTCTTTATTTGTTAAATACGTCAAAGTGGAGTCAAAAGACGTAAAGGTCCCACGATAGTGGTCCATATTCTACGAAACCTTGTTTGGCTAATTAGCTGTAAATCCCGAAGAAGCAATATCTTGACGGATAACCAAGCTGAGAGTTACGGCGCGGTCAAATGATGGAGCTCCTGCAATACCGTCGTCTAAATAAAGCAAAATCAAATGACCATTTTCTCTCCAAAACTTGACCAGCTGACGCATAACTTTAGTAAACACGTATGGTGCTGAAGTAAGCCCAAAAGGCAAAACTTTAAACTCATAATATGTCATTACTCCGTCTGTGGAGAGCCACTTAAAAAAGACAAAAACTTCCTATGATCTTCGAAGATGTCAATATGGTGGTAGGCAGACTTTTAATTAGATCGAAAGAGAAAGCAAACGTCCCCGGAAAAAATATCTGTAAAATTGTTCTTAAGTCTTCATACTTTACGGACTTCTTAGCAATCAGATTGTTAAGATACGATAAATCCAAGATGAGTCGCAGTTTTTCCGAAGACTGTCCTACAACGTGTAACGGGTTGCAAAATCCGTGATAAGAATTCACCTCTCTGATACAACCACGATCAAGTAACTCCAGGATAGCTCCCTGAACAAAACTCTCTTGAGGAAGCGCTGAAGACCTACTTTCAATGGAATAAGGAGACGGCGATTCTAGAAAAATTAACTTATAGCCGTTTTCTATGATGTCAAGAACAAAATGAGAAGCTTGCACTACATCACGCCAGAATGAAATGTTCGCACGTAAAGTACCTTGAACAAAACTGGAAGTGTGAGAACCTTGTTCAAATTCAAAAGGATCTACGACCTGATTAAGATTTTGGTCCAGAAGAACTTGACTTGTGTCTGGAAGGGCAGAAATTGGCGCAGTGACCTCTTCTCCCGCATCTAAAGCACATATCAAATTCTTTGTTGAAATTACCGGGAAACCGACGACCTTGAGAACGAAACTGATAATTACTGAGCTGATAAGGGCCGAAAGAGCCAAAACCACTACCAGTTCGGAGAGAGCTGGACGCTGAAGGGAGTGTAGAGGGTTTTTGTCTGGTCTTCCTCTTTTTCTCTTGAAGGACCCTAATCTTATCGGCAGCTCTCTTTTCTGCTTTTTTGATTTGCTTGGCATCGGCATCGTTGTCAGCCAATTCATCCCGAACATATTCCTGCACTGTAGCCCAGCCAAACTCCGACTTATCCGCTAATCTTATTACCTTTCGCCTATTGTTAATCAAAACAATACCTTCTTTCAGCTCTTCCTTCGCTTTGGCGATATTTCCACGGTGCAAGGCTTTTAAGGCTACGGCACTCTTGTTGGAAACCTTGCGGTTAAACTGGAATTGCTGTTCGTTTCCTTTCTTCTTAAACGTAAAGCTCTCCGGCTGAACTTCTAAGGCTATCTGAGAAGCCAATTCTGATTGAGCTTGTAAAAAGATTACTTTGAAGACCCTGAATTTGATGGTTAACGGCAGCCAAGATGGGCTCGAATCTCCGGAGAAATACCAACGGCTCCAACTTCAGGGTCACCCATGAATGTGAGGCTTGTAACTCTGAGTATCCTAAGTTAAGTTGAGGGTAGCCTCCAGAAATGAACACCAAGAGAATGAACCAACATACAATCAGTCCTTAAATACCCTACCAATTCCCTTGGTATATATATAGTCACATATCAACGAGAGCATATTTTCTCGCTTATTTAACAAAACGCGAGAAAATTCATATTGAAATTAGAGAACACTATTCAACCAAGAAGAACAATTGTTTCGGTCAGAATGTGATGCCGTGTAAGTTAGTTTGTTCTGGATTATACCAGTAGAAACAGATTCGTCATGTTTGTTTGGCTAATTAATAACTAGCCACGCCCCAATTCCATTGTTCTATGCAGGTTGATCCCAATGGGAAGACCTGCATTCTAAAAGCCGGGAGCGGATTTGAATAGCAAAGGAGAGCGGGGCTGAATTTAAAACCAAGGACAGGTCTATATGTTTAACATATAGACCTCCCCTGTATTTTGAATTCAACCTTGCAACACGTAATTTTTAAAAGCCTTTTTCACTGATCTGGTTAAGAACTGAGCGCTACATGAAACTCTGAACTGAACAAGGCTCAAAATGCATTGGAAATTTCCAAAGACTTTTAACACTGATCTGGTTAAAGACTGAGTGCTACGTTACACTCTGAACTGAACAAGGCTCAAAATGCATTGGAAATTTCCAAAGACTTTTTACACTGATCTGGATAAAAACTGAGCGCTACATGAAACTCTGAACTGAACAAGGCTCAAAATGCATTGGAAATTTCCAAAGACTTTTAACACTGATCTGGTTAAAGACTGAGTGCTACGTTACACTCTGAACTGAACAAGGCTCAAAATGCATTGGAAATTTCCAAAGACTTTTTACACTGATCTGGATAAAAACTGAGCGCTACATGAAACTCTGAACTGAACAAGGCTCAAAATGCATTGGAAATTTCCAAAGACTTTTAACACTGATCTGGTTAAAGGGGCTTGATCAAGCTTTAAACTCCTCCCCAGTCATAACTCGGTCTAGTCTATTTTGCGCGCGAACACTGCGAAGAAGACGGGAAGCGAGTTGGAACTGCAGTACGACACTAAACGCGGAGGAAAACATGTGAGATTCCAATGAATCTGAACAAAGCTCGATTATGGTCGAAGTGGTAAGTCAAAGGTGTATTTATTAAAGTACTACAGAGCTGTAAATTCTATTAAAATTGTTGGTGAACATGTCACAGTTTTTCACACAGTTTGGACGATCGAAGCCCAACAACAAACTAAAAAGGTTCATTTCTTGTGCCAGGGTGCCAAGGGAAAACAATGCAAAAATAAGGTTAGTTTGCTAAAATTTGCTTCGATTATTCAGCTCGGGAGCTGTAGAGACCACTCGATTTAGTCGAACTTGGCATGCTACTTTGCCGTGATAGGTGATAGCCAGTGCGGTTCGCCATTGCTGCTCTGTCTACTAGCTAGGCCTCTCTACTAGTTGTAACTCGTTTCTTCCAGAGGTTGTACTTCCAAATCCAATACCAGTTGATGACAATCGCCCCAGTGAGGACGAGGAACGGAGAAAAGAAAACGAAGACGTGAAGGTACATAAGCTTGTAGATAAACATGTTTATTGTTACCTTCGCACTTGCAAGTCAATAACATGAACTTGTAGGCCTAGACACAAATGTCACAAAAAATTCCCATATACAATATCTTTCAGGAATTTCTATTTTTTTTTCTAAATATCCCGAATTTTCCTAAATATCTAAAAAACTACCTAAAATTTATTTTTATGTTACTTATGAATATAGGCATTATGATTCAAGTAGTTGTGGTCACATACTACTACTATAGTTGACTACCATTAGAGTCAGGGGAGACATTACTAGTATTCAGGTGGGAACTTACTGCTGGCATCAAGATTTCAAGACATTAGTGAGAAAGAAACACAAACCTCGCTGCAAAAAAACTCCTAACTATATTATGTGGTATCATTTTCTCCTAAATAGCCACAGTTTCTAAATATCTCAAGAACTTCTAAATATGCAGATATTTGTGTCTAGGCATAATAACATACCATTAGGCCATGAAGGACTCATGGGCTGAGTCTACATTCATTTTCATGTTGGGCTCTAAACTGAGAAACGTTGCATAAAAATAACCACAGACGGGGAAAGGAAATTTATGTGCTTGTCAGGGAAATAAATTATACTGCCTGCTGTATTTAGGGCTGGCTAAACTAGGCAACATTGTTGCAGGGTGTCTAAACTAGCAGGCAACAAAAACAGGTGCAATTTGCCTTTCCTAGCTAAACGAGGCAGTTGTTGCAGCAACATTCACATGCGCATTCCTGTTCCTTACTCAGTAAAGCTGTGGATTACGACTGTGGCTTACATTCACATTGATGGCTTTTATTTAGGAGAGCCTGGTGCCCAACATTGTTGCCTAGTTTAGCCAGGGCCTTAGTGGCAGAATCACTGCCAAGAATATTGAAAACAGAAAATAAGTATCTCTAACAAACATACTGAAGGTATACTCAAAGAGAAATGCTAATCCAAATGTAAAAAAAATATTGAACCAGCCCAATTTTCCCACATATGCAGTTTATTAACTAATTATGGGCTCCTGTGGGGTTTACACATCCAGGGCTCAAGTCCAAAAACTGTAAGGCACCAAGAGAGAAAAATAGGGTCACCAGGTTTCAGAAACAGTGCCTAGGGCCTTGTCACAGATTGTTAGGCTTGTTTACTGGGCTCTGCAGTCAAAATACTGTGGGACAGTTATTTCCAGTTTTCATTTTCCAATGACCATTACTGTACCAGTATATATTTTTTCTGAAATGGCATGGAACTTGAAAAGAAACCCCAAATTCCAGGTGTCATGAAACCATCCCTGATTGCTTCTAATATTACAGAGCTAAAAAAACAGGTGGCCCCTGTTAGTACTTTGAAATTGAGGCTGAAACAAACTTTTATAACATACTAAAGAAGTTAACCAATCATATCAACCCTCAAGGTGCCATAGAAATTAGTTTGTATTTTGTACTTGAAAACAACTTGTGTCCTGAATGGTTATCTCTTTCAGAAATTTATAGCTGAACTTGATGAGGTTACAGTGAGAAAAATTGCAACTCTAAGCCTCCAGCAAGGAATAGGGAGCATGGATGTTATTGAAAGCCTTCTAATTCAAGAGGACCCGAATGCAGAAGATGAAGAAATGGGAGAGTTTCCAAGAGAACAAGATCAACCTGATCAGCCACCCCCCTTAAATTTAGATCCAGGTCCTGTGCCTGAATAGTGTAAATGCAAAAATTGTAGGTCAATGCCACAAGAGATAGAAAATAAATGTTGTGGGAAGAGGAACTGTGTGACCCTCAACAAGATTTAGCAAGCTAATTCTGGATCCCGAAGTTATTCAGTTATCAATTAAGAACACTGGAGACATACGTAATGATAGGGAAGATAACAGTGCACGTGCCTTTAGGAAGCAGTCCTATAGGCTATACATTTTGGACAGGTACACATATCTTGGTAAAGGCAACAGAAAAGTTGCACCTTCATGTGTTGTTCTTTGCATTCGTAGGCACTACCCTTCTGCTACTGGGGTATATACATGGGATTCCGCCCTCATTAGAAGCAGCCTTATGATAACACTGGGTACAGTCATGTTTTGGTTTGAGGCCATGCACAAGTTTTCTTGACTTTGCAAGCTAGGTACATGTAATGTTGTCCCATTTCAGATCACTTGACCATTCCCTGGAGCATCAATTATTTTATTTAGTTTGTTCTAGAAAAGGATACCAGTAGTATGCTTGACATAATTGAAATGGGAAGACATCAATGGAAGCTAAAGAGGTATATTGATTCACATCCAAATTTCACTGCAAGTATAGATAATTTGACCAATGCTGGTCTTCATTCTACTGAGCTGAGTTTATAGATGGGTCAAGTCATATAACCCATTATGTGTCATAACAGGAAATGACAACCTATGGCACTACTGCAACATACATGTATTGTCTTCTGTTACTTAGAATTTGATCAAAAAGATATGTTTGATGCTGTACCAAATATAAGATTGCAAATATAAGATTGCATGAAAAACGGAACTCCTTGTGCTAAGTGTTCAACATCGCCCGCGCCCGCAAATACAAGTTGTTAATGTCGCTGATGCAATCATATCTCCATCAACTTCAGCCAGGAATATAGGAGTAATATTCGACCAATCCATGAATTTAGAGCAACAAGTTCAAAATGTGTGTAAAATAGCTTTTTATCATATCCGCAATATAGCTAAGATTAGGAACTGCCTTTCCCAGAAGGATACCGAGACACTAGTGCATGCTTTTATATCTTCTAAACTGGACAACTGTAATTCATTGCTTACAGGACTTCCTACTTATCTGATAGATAAACTACAGAGAGTGCAAAATGCTGCAGCGCGCCTGGTCACACGCACCCGAAAGTTTGATAGGATAACGCCAATTTTGAAGCAACTTCACTGGCTACCAGTTAAAGAACGAATCTCCTATAAAATACTTCTGCTGACCTACAAGGCTCTTAACGGCATGGCACCTCATTATATTTCTGACCTCCTCGATAAATATGTACCTGTAAGAACTCTTCGCTCCTCGAATAAGCATCTTCTTAAAGTACCATGCTACCGCCTAAAGACGTATGGAAGCCGCGCGTTTCAAATTACAGCTCCTACTCTTTGGAACTCGCTTCCTATGGGGGAAAAGCGGTCATGCTCACTTTCACATTTTAAGTCTAATGTAAAAACATTTCTTTTTAAGCAAGCGTTTGTATGAACTTTAGTTATTTTTATTATTTATTTAATGTTATTTTTATTTTATTTTATTATTTCTATTTTATATTGAATGTGAAGCGCTTTGAACTATAGGAATATAGCGCTATATAAATCTACATATTATATTATTATATTAATATTTTTTATTGAAAATTATTTTGTCATTAAATTTTATCTTCATATTTTATTATTAGGAAATAGAAAATATTCATGCTTCTACAATTTGCAATATGCATCAAGAGAGATACCAGTATACATGTATTTAAATTGTATTTGTTGATGTTCGTTACTGTGATTTTCATTATTTTGCAAACTCCGAGGTTCAAACACCAACCCTTCATAACTGATCATGTGATCTGTGTCGCTTGGGGCATGTTCACAAGTTTGAATTATGGAAGCAAAAATGCCAAGTGGCCATTTGTGTTTGACCATCTGAGTTTGCAGTATAATGAAAATCACAGTAATATTTTTATTGAACAGACAAAAGTTAAACCTAATTTTGATGCTATATTTATACAGAAGTACATGTAGTGTGAAACAGCATGTAATATATATTTGTAAATAATAATAATTTCAAATATTCGTCTATTTGTTTTGACCTTTACAGTAACAGCATGTCTGTACAGTAGGTTAGCTTGTTCATACATTTTCATGCTTTTGACTTCCCAAAGATGTAGTTTTCAATGCATGAATCACACCATAAATTGGTTGCCTAACATTACTACCTCACTGTATATACATGTATATAAGCATTAAAATACACTTTGACCAAAATAAGAACAACTTCATTTAGGAAGTACATCGCAGGCATGTTCTATAAAGCACTGTTCTCTACATTTTTTTTGGGAATCTGCTGAGCCGTCTAATTTCCTTGGTTGGTGGTGGTGGTACAGAAGCAATAGTGTGAGCAATGCCTTTGGGGTGATGTTGAGGTAGGTGTCTTGGCCAACATACCACCTTCAGACTGCATGTCGCTTGTAAATTTTTGCTTGAAGCATTGGTAAATATCCATAATCCTTTGATACCTTGACAGTTTTCAGATCCCAGACCTTGGTCCTTGGGTTAAATTTCCTAGTGACACGAGGGTCTCCTTTGCGGTCTTTGCATATACTCGTTCAAGATGGCAGTTGTGATCGACTGCTGCTAAGACCTTCCTGGCTTTGAATGCCTCATTCCTGGTGGTGAAAATTGAGATAGAGAGTGTTGTGTACAATATTGTAGCTTTAATAATAATACTTATTAACTTATATTGCACATAATTCATATGAAAATGATTTCATGTGCTTTATCCTGAGACATACATGCAATGGGATCTGTAGTGCTACCCTGCAGTGCCAGATCTAAATGTTGGCTTTAAAATGTAATAAAAAAAACTCAGGTTGAGTACAGTACATACGTTTACATTTTCACAATCTTTTGCACCAAACTCATTAACAATAGCCATTAATAAGTAATCGTGTGGCTACTATTGAAGTTTTTTAAATTACTACATGTGGAGTACAACATAATTGTACACTAAGCCTAAAATATCTTGCATATTGTGACACTTACTGAAAGGAGCATCGTTTTGGGGCATACATCAGGGACATTGAATTCACTGACTCCAGTGTGCCTATAACCAAGGCATTGCATAGACAGTTGTCAAAAGAGACAAATACCAGTATTACCTGTCACTCTCAAGGTCTGATGAAATCGACTCATCTAATAAGCCGGAACTTGTCTGTGTCGCTGGAGCACACTTTTGAGGTGTTGATGCAAATAATTTTAATATCGGTCCTAAAATACACTTGATGTAACTTAACTTACTATTTACGAACAGATTATTAATCTACAGTTTCCCGTTCCCAATTGGGTTCCCACAATTATTTAACTTTGAAATGAATGTTTCAGTGGTAAAGTTAGTCAAAAAGAATGGAGAAGTGTGTCTCACCTACCTCTCACTGATTTTTGTCGCTTTCGACGACTCGGTTTTCTTTTGACCTTGATCTTGGTTGCATTGGAAAACATGGTGGGCAAACTAGAGTAAGCCAAGTGAAAACAGATATTATGTTTAATGGCTATTAATAGCAGAGTAACTCAGTAAGCTTAACTTATATTATGAACACAGAGTAAGGCATAAGCTCGATTGATGCAAGATCTCACCTCTCTCGACGTTTCATCTCCAGAGACAGGAGAAATGCGGCGAAAGCCGTGTCGTTTGTGAACGTTCCCGACATTTTTAGTGATTTCCATGTGGCATGGACATTATTTCTGATGTTCACCGTAGCGTGGTTTGACCTCCACAGCCTTTGACTCAATTTGCGATTCCTGGATTCAAGCGGCCATCGCGGCCCTCCAGCACCGACTCGCTTACCGCCCCAAGAAGCACTCATTTTCGGAGATAAAGCGAAAATATCTCTTCCAACTAGAACAATGACATTTCTTCTAATGTACAACTACATTTCAGGTGCAAAAAAAACTAAACAAGGAGCCGATTAAAGAGGATTTCCCACAGTTGTACTTACTCTCGCTTCCCGTTTACAGTGAACTAGTTTCAAGATTTGCACTAATTCTTCCCCAGGCCCCGCGCTGTCAAAATCTCTGATCGAGCCCCTTTAAAGACTGAGTGCTACGTTACACTCTGAACTGAACAAGGCTCAAAATGCATTGGAAATTTCCAAAGACTTTTTACACTGATCTGGATAAAAACTGAGCGCTACATGAAACTCTGAACTGAACAAGGCTCAAAATGCATTGGAAATTTCCAAAGACTTTTAACACTGATCTGGTTAAAGACTGAGTGCTTAACGTTACACTCTGAACTGAACAAGGCTCAAAATGCATTGGAAATTTCCAAAGACTTTTTACACTGATCTGGATAAAAACTGAGCGCTACATGAAACTCTGAACTGAACAAGGCTCAAAATGCATTGGAAATTTCCAAAGACTTTTAACACTGATCTGGTTAAAGACTGAGTGCTACGTTACACTCTGAACTGAACAAGGCTCAAAATGCATTGGAAATTTCCAAAGACTTTTTACACTGATCTGGATAAAAACTGAGCGCTACATGAAACTCTGAACTGAACAAGGCTCAAAATGCATTGGAAATTTCCAAAGACTTTTAACACTGATCTGGTTAAAGACTGAGTGCTACGTTACACTCTGAACTGAACAAGGCTCAAAATGCATTGGAAATTTCCAAAGACTTTTTACACTGATCTGGATAAAAACTGAGCGCTACATGAAACTCTGAACTGAACAAGGCTCAAAATGCATTGGAAATTTCCAAAGCCTTTTTCACTGATCTGGTTAAGAACCCAGCGCTACGTTAAACTCTGAACTGAACAAGGCTCAAAATGCATTGGGAATTTCCAAAGACTTTACACTGGAAAGGCTGACAAAATGCATTGGAAATTTCCAAAGACTTTACACTGCTCTGGTTAAAAACTGAGCGCTACGTTAAACTCTGAACTGAATAAGGCTAACAATGCATTGCAAATTTCCTGTTCTGTCTTCTCTTTATACTCTAGATCGTCTATACAGCAACAATATTCCTAAAAGAGAATTAATATGTTATCCATTAAATGGATATTTAAGAGCGACGTCATGAAAAGTTATGTGGTGAGGTCAAGCGCATTGGACCGCTTTCTTTAATACATCCAAGGCACGACCGGCTCTTTGCGTCTTCCTCGTCCTTTCTCGTCACTTTTACCACTGACATTAAATACCTCATCAAAAACATCACTTTCGATAAGTACTGTATGCTGGTTATAAACTTAGTTTATTAAGGCACTGTTCGTAGTTAAGTCGCCTGGACATTTTACACGGTAAAGCTAGTGAATAGTGGGTTACAACGAGACAATTTCGGCTTTTAAGAGATTCGTTGAATAAATAATGTTGGAATTGTTCAGTTTATCGACTCGCTTGCTGCTATTTTGATCCTGAACCCTCACACAATGGGTGCTGCAAACATGCCGTGACCTTTGGTTTGCTTTGGTTTGTTTTTGAGAGAAACGTACTGGTCGCAATACAGATAAAGTTGAACTCATACGCCGCGGTCAAGTGAAAGTAAACTTGATCTAAATCATACACACTATATCAATAGCTATCTTGTAAGTAATTTGCAGTTTGAATTATGAATATTGTGTTGTACCATCACATAGGAAAAAAGCTACGAATTCTTACCTTCAAGTGAGCGTGTATTATCCTGAATATTCCTATGAACAACGAGGCTTATGTGGTTGATATCAAAGCTGAAGACTTGTAAACGCCGAAGTGCAACGGAAATTAATGTGACAGTTAATCTGTTTTGTGCTAGTTTTCAAATTGTGCGCGGAGCTGAATAGCCAATAATCCTCAAGAGTACTGGGAAATAATAAAAGCATTATAGTCCGTGATCCACTATTGGTTAACGTTGACACTTCACACGTGTGAAGTGTCAACTAAAATTTGCATCTGACACAGCTCGGCTGAATCCAAATTTTAATTAACTGTTACGTTAATTTCAGTTACACGGAGCGTTCTGTGCATCAGACCATATGCTCTTAGATTCGTAGAAACCAACTTGTTCTTCATATGAATCTTCGGGATTACACGCTCACTGAAGGTAAGTATCGAAGCTTTTCAGTGCCCATAATGACAGTAAAACACAACATTCATAACTATAATTTAAGCTGCAAATTACTTATAGCAGATAGCTATGGCTGACCGCGGCGTGCGAGTTCCTTCATATCTGTATTTCGACCGGTTAGTTTATCCAGAAAACCAAGCCAAATCAACTGAAAGCAATTAAAGCATGTTTGGAGCACCGATTCTGTGAAAGTCAATACTAAATACTTAATTAATAGATTAAAGTTCAGGATGAAAATAGCAGCAAAGCCAGAGAATTTACTCAAGAGCACCAGAGGCGATCGAGACAGCGAGAGAATGACTTCTGGCACCCGGCACCCAGGGAAGTCGGTGAACTGAACACGTTCAAAAATTATTCAACGATTATCAAAGTCGAAATTGCCTGGTCATAATATGAAATGTCGAAAGTGGTGCTTTTGATGTTGTATTTAATGGCGGTGGTAATGAAGAGGAGGATGCAAAGGGCCGGTCGGGCCTCGGATGTTATTAAAGAAAGTATTGCGCTTGATCTAGCGAGACATTTCTACACCTAGCACGGGTTATTGTTTTTCTTTTAAATGTTGATAAACTCGTTAGAACCTATGAACCCTTATGTTTAAATGTAGTCATGTACTGAATTTTCTTCCAACCGCCTCATAACGTTTCATCCTGTCACTCGTAATATCTATATAATGCTAACATATGAATTCTCTTTGGGGAAAATTGTTGTTGTAGAGCCGACCTAGAGAATAAGGAGAAGACAAAACTTTAAAACCATTCATACGGCAGTGTATTTCAAATATTCAAACTACGCAGATGGGATAAGTCAAATTCCAGGATCACGAGAGCAGCGAAAAACGACGATCAGTTTGTAAAATTTGATACAGTTACATGCATTTTGAGCCTTGTTCAGTTCAGATTTTAACTTAGCGCTCAGTTTTCAACCAGATCAGTGTAAAAAGTCTTTGGAAGTTTCCAATGCATTTTGAGCCTTGTTCAGTTCAGATTTTAACGGTAGCGCTCAGTTTTCAACCAGATCAGTGTAAAAAGTCTTTGGAAATTTCCAATGCATTTTGAGCCTTGTTCAGTTCAGAGTTTAACGTAGCGCTCAGTTTTTAACTAGATAAGTCTAAAAAGTCTTTGGAAATTTCCAATGCATTTTGAGTCTTGGTTAGTTAAGATTTTAACGTAGCGCTCAGTTTTTATCCAGATCAGTGTAAAAAGTCTTTGGAAATTTCCAATGCATTTTGAGCCTTGTTCAGGTCAGAGTTTAACGTTGCGCTCAGTTTTTAACCAGATCAGTTTAAAAGTCTTTGGAAATTTCCAATGCATTTTGAGCCTTGTTCAGGTCAGAGTTTAACATTGTGCTCAGTTTTTAACCAGATCAGTCTAAAAAGTCTTTGGAAATTTCCAATGCATTTTGAGCCTTGTTCAGTTCAGAGTTTAACGTAGCGCTGAGTTTTAAACCAGATCAGTGTAAAATTTGTATATGCAAAGGTTTGTACCAGTGTGCATAGAGTGTCAAAAATAGGTACTGTATTATACAAAGTATGCCAGTTTGAATAAAATATCATAATTATTAAAATTTTGTCGTTTTGGTAATAATCATGTATGATAGGTTCTCAGCGCACCGCGTTTGAATAAAATGGCAATATTGATAAATGATCACCCAAATTTTTACCAAATTTCGCCTACTTCAGAATATCTGACTTTAAAAAATTACGTGTTTTAATGCCCTCTGAATAAATTTTATCCAATTCTTCGGCTGACATGTATTCCAAAGCTTTCCCAACAAAACTCGCCAACTCTAGAATTTCTTTCTTCACGCCACTCCTCGAACATTTTCATAGGCCAAACATTCTTATAGAGCGTGTTTTTCAGAACTGCTTCCTTGATTCTTTTAGCAATATATCTCGCTCTCACTTTTCGGCTCACTGAACCTGAAGTTTTGCCTCTCTTCCTTTCCATTCGCGTCTTCTGTTTCGTTCACTATGCTGCTTAACACATCTTCAAGGTAGTTGTCAGTTGTCCATCCACTCCAACGACTCTTGGTCTTCATGGCGGTCGAAATCCATGTCGTTCGCAGCTTTGCAAAGCGAGAAAACACTGAAGAACTGCGGTCTGGTGAATGAATATGAACTAAACGCGCAATAATCATTTGGAAATTGTAAAACTAATCATGTGAATAATTGCTGCCATATGACAAATCAAATTCATAGATAAAACACAAAAGAACTAAATTTCGGAGTAAAACCTGTCATTCAACAGCACAATGCAACTGATTAACAATGGTTGCCCGATTAGGGAAATGAGTATGCTATTTATCCACTTTTACTAATTAATTTTTGCTAATTCTATAAAACAACGGAACCCAATTAGCAAAACCCAATTACACATAGGTTAGCCGTGTAAAAACTGTGATTGCATGAGAACAATGGAATTGGGGCGTGACTGGTTATTAAGTCTGTTCAAAACCGCGGGTTCGGTCTTTCATTGAAATTAAAGACCTCACCCTTGGTTTTGACTTTTACATAGCACTATTTGAACAACACAAAACAAAGGATTTAGTGCTATTCACAGATATAATGATTGCGCTCTAGGGATTTAGAGAGAGGAAAGCGTTATCTACCTTTTGAACAACAGGACCCTTGCAAATATTGGCTGCCATTCAGTTTCTGACTACGTGATCAAGATGGCGAACAAACTGATAATGTTGGAAGTGAACAGCCTCAGTCAAGAAGATTTCATTGCGAGATTTGGAAATGTGGTAGAAAAGAACCCGCTTTTCCCTGCTGCGGTATGTAAAATGCGTCCATTTGCAACTTTTGATGAATTATACAACGCTCTGTGCTGGTTTATCGACGGTTTATCATCCGTTGGAAAGGAAGGGGTTCTACGATGTTTTTCGGATCTCGCTGGACGCCGGGCAAAAATGGGTACACTGACATCCGAATCCAATCGAGAACAGACACAAGCTGGACTTAAAACCTTAACTAGGGAAGAGGATGATACCCTTACTTCTTTTAATGCTAGCTATCTTCACAAGTTTGGATTGCCATTTGTTATTTGTGCTCGTCAGAACAAAAAAGTCGCAATTCTTAACATTCTCCAAAGAAGAGCCAGGAGCGACTTTGAAACAGAGCTTCACACTGGAATAGAGGAGGTGAAGAAGATTATGCTTCTCAGGCTCAAAGATATAGTTGTATGCGGAAAATCTAATCTCTAATCAAAATAATGACAACAGAGTTTCACACTGGAATAGAGGAGAAGAAGAAGATTATGCTTCTCAGACTCAAATATTTAGTTGTCACAATGCGGGAAATCAAAACTCTAATAATGACAACAGAGCTTCACACTGGAATAGAGGAGGTGAAGAAGATTATGCTTCTCAGGCTCAAATAGTTAGTTGTAGTGCGGGAAATCAAAACTCTAATAATGACAACAGAGCTTCTAATCGAGATTAATTGCGCAACTGACGCACGTGAGTCGTTAGGCTCAGGTGTCGGTCTGGGTGTAGTTGTTCTTCGAGCAAGCACGTTCTTTGTATGCGGATACGATTTCACTTGGTTTTTCTTTCCCACCTTCTCACTGTAAGTTTACTATATTATTAGTGTGGCAGAGAGATTTATTATCGTTAGTCAGTTGTATTATTTTGTAGCTCCTTTTTAATAAACTTCTCTACTCTACTAAACTAATGTCTAGTTATGACATTAACTCCCCCGGGGGGAGGGGGGAGGGGGGTACTTACATGAAAAATGGGTATGTATGTGAGGCCAAGAGGCTCAAACCCTGACCCTGTTTGACCCAATCCGAGCTCCAACACCCTGATTGCCCCCTTTTTTACTTTTTTGTATTTTTTTTTTGGGGGGGGGGGGGAGGGGGGGGGGGGGGGGGGAACCCTGATTGCCCCTTCTTTAAATTGTTTTCAAAACACGGTCGGATATATATCCCGGCCGGTATAACGCGTACCGGGATTGCATGCAAAAAAAGGAACATTTCAAGTCGGGACGTGGCATTGGGTAAACAAATCAGCAGATGAAGTGCATAGATAAGTACTGAAGTACGAATTAGCGGCGTCACAATGTATGCGGGATCCTCAGTGCTTGCATGTGGGCAGGCGATAAAAATGCGGCAACAGAATGTCTTTTTTTGACATAGTAGCTAAAAAAACAACCCTATAAACTGCCGAAAAAATACTGAACCCCGACCCTGACTGCACCCAAATTATATAATTATACTCAAATTCTGACCCTGATCTGCCCAAATCAGGTCAAAACCCTGACCCTATCTGCCCAAACTGAGCTCAAAACCTGACCCACCTGGGCGGCACATACATAATACGTCACAAACAGGAGTACCCCCCTCCCCCCCCCCCCCCCCCCCCCCCCCCCGCGGGAATTAACCCTATGATTATAAATTGCATATGTGATTTCCTTAGCGATAGATATCAGCGCGTTAAATTAGCCTCAGATTGCTATTCAGGATGGGAATCAGTACCAACTATAGTCTAGTCGAAACTAGGCCCATGGCTTTATATCACTAAGATCACTGTTCTATTCTCTTTCACTACGTTCAGCTGAATAGAAAACATTTCCCATATAAAACACAAACACGACTGGAGGGAGCCGACCAGCAAACTTTAATGGGACTATATAGTCAATTATAATAGCTGCTATTAATAATACCCAGCTGAGCAAAAGCTCAAGGATCTAAACTTGATTATTTCTATACAGAGTTCACAAAGTTTAATTTCGTTAGATATTTACAACAATAGCCCAGTACAATTACGGTACAGTGCCAAGCTAGATTTTAGATGGTAAATTGCCGGATACGAAAAACCGGGATAAAAACCTCCCAGTTGAGGAAAAACCCGGAAACGTATTCTCCAAACAAGTGCAAATTCACCTCTACCTCTGGAGTCAAAAGGTTAAAATATCCTATTCATATACTTTTAAAGAACAACAATACAAATAGGAAAAAAGAACCCCGAGCAAAAAAACTGAGAAAACTGGTTGGCGTGTGAGACCACTTATAGTGTCAACGAACGAATATATCAAGCTGCTAATTTGTAATTATTACAAACAAATAGCTAAAAAGGATAATATATTGCTTTTAATTTAGGACGCTGAACTAAAAAACGGTGACAATAAATATTACTAATATTTATCAAACATTACGCATGTCCGTTTGCCGGTTCGATGTCATACATAGGTCGCAGGGCACAACTTTACGATACAATGTTCACAAAATCCAAAGAAGATATTTCTGCATATACTCGTTTTGCACTCGAAGTTTGTTGAAAAGTTTAATTTATTCGCCTGGATTCAAAGGCATAATGACGCTATCGGTATGGACGATTCTTTGCGGAGCCCGTTGGAGCTAGCACAAAGATTAGGCTGTTTTCGCAGGCTATAGTGAAGTAGAAGATGTAAAACTACAAGGCAGGCTTTCCTTCGAATTCAGATACACAATCCAATAATTATTGTTGACGTTCGAGATCTGAAGTCTTTGTTTACAAGTTAGTACATCCAGAAAACCAGTTGATATGGAACTGGGACGAGTACGCGCATTAGGACGAACAAAATAGGATATAGATCGGCGTAAAAGTTGAAACTACAAAAATAAACATAGATGTGAATAGCCCGCCTCTGCTACTATACGGAGTTTGGGTTTCCTGTGCCTGTGTCGGCGAAGAGCACTGGGGCAAAGAGAAGGGGGAAATGATTCCTTACTCGCCAGTCCCTCTACTCCTTACCATATATAGTTGACGTGAAATCCTGAAGACTAGAGTAAAATAGAGTTTCTTGTGTCTGTGTCGGCGAAAGGAGAGCAGTGGGACAGAGAGGAGGGGAAAAAGGCCCCCTCGCCCCTTAATCGCTACACTCCTCTCCTCCACAACACAGGTAACCCAATCCTGAAGCCTATCGAGTGAAAATAGAGTTGCCTGCGGAAGAGGCTGGGTGGCTAGGCCGGCCAACACTTTTCAAATTCGAACCTAGTTATGACCAATCCAGTCCTGGGAGTCCATCGGGAGAGCATATAGACAGCAAATGATCTGAATACCAGGATAACACGGATCATGTGTACTGTACGCAATGTCGGCCGACGTATCGGTCTGGTATGCAATGTCGGCCAACGTATCGGCTGGTATGCGATTACGTTGTCTTTTGTTCTCTTGCGCTTTAGTATTTTTAGCAGTTTGAACCGTGTTAATTACAATTTTTCAGTGCATCCTGATTGGTTAAAAGTGACGGTCTTTGTTTCTTCTCGCGGGAAACACAAAGCTAAAAATAGCTACATCATCTGTTCTGCTGTTGGACAGACCTAATTTGGGAGATGCACGCTCCTGGTAATGGGCTCCTGCTTTAGTATATACGCCACACCTTTGAATATCACATTTCGCGCTTTCTGATTGGCTACTCAAACTGTGTATATGATTTCATATTCACCTCCAAGCGAAGCTGCGATCACCTCGCGCGAGTTTTTGTCTATTTGACAGAACATAAAATAACTATTTGTGCTGGCTATTCACCTACAGTGTGGTATATACTAAAACAATTATTCACCACAATATCCACCACTATTTACCTCCACTTCGGTGAATACGGCCTTTGTAACTTTCGCGTGGTGACCCCTGTTATTTATGTTATAAAATTAATGAAGAAAGACAGTTTAGCGTTTGGATATATTTTATTTTAGAGAGAAAACTGATTATCATTGATTTTTTAAACAAACATTGGATACCTGTCAAAGTCGATTATGGCACTGTCAGAATTACTATTTATTTAAATAGCCATTAACGTGGCCTTAGGTAATTAAACTGTTACCTATAGTGAGGAACCCCTATTTCGAGTTTTCTGACTCGTATTTAGATAAATCACGCTTAATTCTTGGAAAATAATTTTTTTTTTAAATACTTTTTAAAGTGTTGAGTCAGCATTCTTTTACGACATTTAACCTGATTATCTCTGAAAAATGCACGGTTACGCCCAATTTTTCGGGGGGATTTTGATAGCCCTATATGTGACCTAAAATGCCTATATGGTCATAAAAAGAAAAAAAATCCCTTGTATTAGGGCCCACCGTCCTAAACTATGAAAAAAAAAATCTTAACTATAAATATTTTCTCTTAACTATGAATATTTTTCCTTGGGGGTCACGTGGGCTGGCCTGCAGGCACGTGTCGACAGAGATCATAGCGGCTAGTTCTGCTGGTGCAGGCGATGATGAAGTAAGGTACATTATTCATGTGTTCCTTGGAATGAGTTAGAGACTGTAAATTCGACCTCAGTAGAGATTACCTTTATCGCAAAAGGAAGCTAGTAGTGAGACAGCAAACTGGAGAGTGTTATATTACCGGGTTAGCCGGCGTAGCGAAATCGGCGATCCATCATTGTACCACATTTTGGATAGCAGTAGTCGTGCTCCAGGGATATTTTTTTTTAGTTTCTAACTGAAGGAACACATGAAGATCGTGATTTACTTTATCATCGCCTGCACCAGCAGAAATGTAAACTACTAAGGGCAAGGATCAATGGACAAAGTACACCGTTATGAGTACACCGAATCGGCCGTATCATCCCTTGGATGGGATCTAATCAGCAAATATATACGGATACTAAGGCAAAACAAAAGGCCGATTGTACAGTTAGGGAAAATATATATAATTAAAACCGATATTTCGACGGCCAACTTTCTTCATGCAGGGTACATGCAAGTATACATAGCAAGTTATTAAAACACGGAAATAGCCGCCACGATGTCTGTCGACACGTGCCAGGCCATGCGCTAGTCCACTTGACCCCCAAGAAAAAATATTGAAACTGTAGTTAAGAAAAAAAAGTTTTGTAGTTAAGAAAAAAAAAACTTCATAAGTTAAGAAAAAAAATATTCATAGTTAAGAAAAAAAAATTGTCATAGTTAGGCCAGATAAAAAAAAATGCTTGTTTAGCGTCCCCGCCCGACCTGAGAAATGTCCCCGACCTCAATATTTTATTTATTTTTTATTTGTCATAAAAAACTTTAGAAAGTGTAAATGCGCCCGCGAACACCAATTCTTGTACCCAGAACCCTACATGTACCACTTAAAATATGCGCCGACGCATTAAATATTTTAACATCGACGCCATTTTGTTTCTACAACACGAGGTCATGAACACGAGGTGAGTGAATAATGTCTAGTCAAGACAAAATAAACTTCACATAGAAAAAAAACACCTCCCTCCCTACCTGGAAAAATTGAAATGGGTGGACGCTAAACAAGTATTTTTTTTATCTGGCCTTAACAAAAAAAGTCTCATTTTTACATGTCCTAATAAACCACCGAAGAGACCATATCGTTATCAGCAGAATTTCCAAGAAGTGAAGCCGGCACAATGACATGATAATCATTCAACGACAACTGCGATACGATCAACCTCGAACAAATAACTAGTTCCCGTGTTATTGTCAGATTCAGGGTTTCCAATGTTTCCAATACGCATGTCTAGATATAATAATATGATGGTCTCAGTAATATTCAAGAACTAATGTTTGGCTAGTTTCTTGAGAGAAAAGACGTACCATAACCGAGTCGCTCTTTCCCCAAAGTACTACCCATGATACACTTTACATATCATTAGAACCCAGTCCTTTCCTCGTTTCGGTCATGGCCAATAAGTGTCGCCGGATCAATAGCGCCACAGGTATCCCAGGCTCTGTAAGATGGCTATATTTTTTTCTAGCATTTGTATAGGATTTTTTAGTCTTGCATTTTCAAAGCTAATTGAATAACAAAAGGGCCCATTTTCCTCCCTCTACGCAATAACTTTAGACCATAAAATGCAAATAACTTGAAATTTGGCAGGACGATAGGCCAAGACAAGGGAATCTCAAACATAGTAGTTTGGTAGTGATTGACAATGTGACGACACTGTAACGCCAAAATTTAGGATTTTATATTGGATTTTCGAAAATGTTTCCAGTGTATTATATTCTACTCCCTTGGTGAAGGTGTTCAGTGAAAACCAGATTTGAATCTGATAAATTGGAAAATGTTATGGGGTATTTACCGATCAACATGTTTAAGAAAATCTGACGGATACAAAGTGGACCGAAAATGAAAAGGCAAATTTGTATTTATTTTTATCTTACAACATGGGTATTAAGTTTCCCCGTCATAATGATGTAACTGTGACGTATATATTACGTATTCTGACGTTATAGAATATTTAACCATATAGTACCAAGTTGAAAAAACTACAAAATTTTTAATTGTTCAACTTCAAGTCTTTTACATGTTGTTCCTTTATTGCCTTCAGTGGTAAATACCCCTAAATTGACTTTATATGGTAATCGAACAATTATATTCCTTAAATTGCGGCGAAAGCGCTAGCTGGCCAGCGGGAGATTCAAAATCTATTTCCTCTTATAACTTTAGAAACCAATTGAACAGAAACATAGTATCAAATACCTTGGATTAATTACCGATTCAAATCTAAGCTGGAAAGAATCGAACATATTCGTCAACTATGCAAAAAGATATCTAGAGGCATTGGAATTTTATCAAAACTTAGACACTACGTATCCAATTGTATCCTAACCCAACTTTACTACTGTCTCATTTATCCCTTTCTCACCTATGGTGTAATTATCTGGGCCAATACCTATGAAACTACTCTTAAACCTAAAATAACTTTACAGAAGAAAGCCATAAGAATTATACATTTTGCCAAGTTTAATGATCATACGTCACCTCTTTTTAAGGACTCAAATATCTTTAAATTTATTGATATTATCTATTACTTCAACTGCGTCTTCCTTTTCAAATTTCATTCCAACTTGTTACCAGCTGTATTTAATAACTTTTTTCAAACAATCTCTTCAAGACACAAGTATAATACAAGGTTGGCATCAAGATCGTCGTATTGTATTCCTTCTGTACGAACTAACTTCGGAAAATTCAATTTTCGATTCAAAGGTGCTACAATCTGGAACGATATTGATGATCTATTAAAATACTCTAGCTTTTTCTCATTTAAACTTTCAATTAAACATTGCAAAATCGAATCTTCCCTCAGTCTCGTCAGTTTTGTTATTTGTTTATTTTTATTCTTGTTCTTGTTCTATACTTGTGTCTCAATGTGTATATATGTGTGAGACTATAATATGCTACTTGTTCGACTCTACAATGTTAGAAAAATATTGTGTAACGCTACCTAGCTAGATTAGCTTTATATAGTCATTCTGGGTAGCAAATACCCTACTTCTGAACAATCTCCCTTTCACTGTATATATAATAATTTGTGGTATTTAAATAAAGTTGTTGTTGTTGTCGTTGTTATTGTCGTAGTTCCTTTTATGCAAATCAAATGAAATTTTCGGTTTTCTGTTTAACTCGGTAATATCATGGTTTTCCATCTTAAAATGAATGACCATATTTTCTTATTCCTCAGCAGTTGGCGCGAAATTCAGGTGTATACTCGCATGCCGTGACGCATAAACCTCCAAAACATATTATCCTTCTCTGACTTCATGCCAAGTTTTATATCATTCTGATTTTTTTAAATCCTTCTACGAAGCTTCTGGGAGGAAAATGACCCCTGTTTGACCATCGTGAATGGACAAAATTGACACAGCCCATGAAAAAACAAACACACCCTGTAAGTTTTGTTGATTTTTATTCAATGTAAGCTTTGAAAATGCAAGACTAAAAAATCCCATACAAATGCAGGGGCAGAGCTTGGATTACCTGTGGTAGCGTTCAAACAGTTTTGATAGAGGCAAAGGAAAGTTATTCTACAAACTTGATGTCGGCTATGAGCGGTAAACCAATCAGTTAAGTTGCTCTAACGTTCTCTTAAAAGCAGTATTTTTCATCCACTCAAATCTTTCGATTCATCAAAATTGTATCATATTTTCTCCAGTATACCTCGGAAAGCATACTCTACAAATCTGAGTTGTTATTTTTGTCTTTCATCATGAGAATGTTTATTATTTAAGGATTGAGAGTGCCCTTTTTAAAGGTCAAGCTGTATCAATTAGACATCACAACTTTAAATGAGACACAGGAATTATTTATGCTTGTCAATGAGCTTGTTTTGACTTTTTGAAAACATGTTTGCTATTTGGGAATATTGACCTGTTAATCTGTTCAGTCTTGGAGCTAAAACAAACATTGCCAAAGCAACAATTCCAGGAAATTAATAAATCTCACATTCACGATAGTCACAGGTAACAACGAGTCAAAATCCGCGGAAAAATACAGACAACTGTATGGAAAACTGAAAATACGATTGCTAGCTTCCCAACACAGCTACATCCCTCGAATTTTTCATAAATTCGATTTTATGGAAATTATTTGGCAATGGATTCCCATACAAACACTGTATTTTGCGCCATATATACTAGATCGCAACCCCGCCGTCGCAGTCGGCACACTTCAGTGATGTCGTATTATACCTACATTGCGAGAATTATTTTTCTTATTCTAATTTTAAAACACCACTGAGATTACCCAGACAACCTGGTCTAAATTAGAGTAACAAAAGAATATTGTGGTATCAGTTATACGTCATCATTCATATTAAGGCCAGAAAAGTTGGAACTAGAACAGATAGAAATCACTGGATATTATACTGACTAGCTAACCATCAAACTTCCAACTTTTAGAACTTCCGGCGTCCCTTGGTAATTATACAGGGAACTATTACATCAATTACATAATTTTCTATTGAACCTCCACGGAATAGGTCCAGTTTCCCCAATTCAGAGGCTAAGAGAGCCACTTTGTCGATTACGAAAAAGGAACACTGATCAAATATATGTTTTTTCCAGTTTCTAAACATTAGAAACAGCGGCCGGATCACGGGAGGCAGAGTGGCGAAATGTTTTTAAATGTCGTAGACATATGAGACTATACGTCATCCGCTCCGTGAAGTGTGGGGGGAGGGGTGGGGGTTTCCCAGAAACCGTGATTCATCGGAATTCTTCACTTGGTATATTTGACGACGGTCAGGCATTGAAAGTTATCTTTCAGGAAATAGTATTAGTAAGAACCACATGCGCGATACGTCAGTGTCACAGCATATGAGGAATTTACCGTAACATTAGACAAGACTGAAGGCTTGATTTCAGTTGTCAAACGATATTTAACCTACCGACCTACCAGACTAGAAACACAACGATGGAACTAAAACATGGACGACCGTCTGTAAACAACAAACGGATACAGTGAGTAGAATTACCAAACTATTTCTTGATAGTAGATCGGCCAGGGGAGTAATAACGCACATGGAGAAACTAAAAAAGATTGAGATGTCGTCCAGTATCCTCTCGCACAAAGTGACGAAGTCGATTGTAGCGAGGAATGCGATCTTTGATACAGAACTCATGCGCGATTGTAAAAGCCTGGAGAAAGCGAAACGAGGACTGCGCGTTGATTATATGACAACGAAAAGGAGCTTGGAGAAACGTTTGGAGAGGCATCAAGAGGATTCCCTCAACAAAGAAGATCTCAGAAATTTGCAAAAATATATCGGGGATGCGAGTAATGAGGACGAGTTCTGTTCTAACTTTCACTTCAGTCGAAGACGGAGCGCTTTGTCGGGAAGTCAGAGCCGCGGTAAAAAGGGCGCTCTCACTAAAGCAACTTTGAAGTCTACAGGAACTTTTAAGTATGGGGAAATGTGCTGTTATAATGCAGCTTCGACTCTGGGGACGCACAGTTCAAATGCGCAAGGCAGAGGACACAAATGCGAATCAAAATATAAAAAGTTAGACCATGGAATGATTCAGTACCAGGACATTTGTCACGTGGGGAAACGCGAAGGTGATTATCTGTTGGCAAAGACTGGTTTACAAAATGACCACGAGGAGTGTAGAGATGAACGAGACCGAGCAACGCTAGGGAAGCCTGGTATTTGGAGTGGTAGCACAGAAACTGAGCAATGTAATTCTAATGAACCAATTGAGACCTTGAGCCTTGCATCGGTATCCCCATATCGGCCTGACGGACGGTACGGTCCATTGGCATTGCTATGGGCTGCGGAATCAGCTGGAGCGACAGAGAACCCAGAAGACTGCTGCTTCCTCAATTCGTCCACTAAGGGTTCCCCTTGTTGTAAACCGGAAAAATTAGCAGAGGAAGACAAAGAAAAGAAAAACGATTGCGCGACAGCTAAGAGACATAGAAAGCGAAGAAGTGGATTAGTTAAGCCCGAGAGATTAGGACCTACTCCACAGGAGTGTGACGAGGAGAGGAAAGACAAGGAAGAGGGAGCAGAAGGAGTACGGAGCGTACTGGGGCATACAATAAGTCCGTATAACTTGACCATGACTGTTCCTGATACTGAAGCTGATAATGTGAACGAGAACTTCAATACAGGAATTCCCAGGCCAAACCTCGTTAGGAAAATATCATGGGGCGAAGAAAGTTTAATTGGAAAAGAGTTTCCAAGAGCCATCTTGACTAGTAATTCTTCGATTGACAAATTTGTGCCTCACCCGCCAAATACAGAGTCTAAGGAGTTAGGAAACAGTAGATTAAGACAACGGATAATTTCGGAGCCTTTCAGGTCTTGGGATGGCGCAAGTTTGGCTAGTGAGCCGTTAAGTTCAACTGGGACCTGCACGACTTTACCGGCCGCATTGGATAGACAGTGTGGTGGCCAGGTTAATAACCATAAAAGAGTTCCATTCCTGCAAAAATCAAATAGCTACCCTACGGCACTTGGGACGAGGGTACATTCGTACTCTGAGGAACCGTTTTATCTTCCAAAGAGGCGACTATCACGGAGATTAAGCTGGCAGAAGGCGGGAATCAATGCGGAGATGTTAGAAACTGATCTACGGGAATTACACAATAAAGGTTGCGATAATGCTGAAGCGGGCAGAAATCAAGAAGTAACAGTTATCGAAGAGCAGGCTCTGGAAGAAATACTTCCTCCCATTGCCCTGCTGAGTATATATGCACAAGAGAATAACAAGACTAAAAGATCAGAGAATGAATTAGATGGGACCAAGAGGAAGGGTACAATACAACAGGAGGAAACACTGGACATTGGCATCGAGAAACTAACAAAGAATCTTACAGACTGTAGATACCTTAGACTTCATAATAAACACTGAATCTGTTTGGTGTGCGTGTACGGGTAAAATGGGAGTCAAGCTTCGTAACAAGTTAAATTCGCTGTAACATTACCACATTTCTTTGTAATAGATACAGAATAAGTGGCCGTGCTTTATTGGATTTAAAAAATCGAGCTGAAAGCGAGAGTTTGTAAATCCCATAAAGCATGGACACGAGTTCTGTATAGCTTATTAAATTGCCTGAAAACATGCACACAGGAAATGGTTAACTCGAATGCTCTGCACTATTTCCAAGTATCTTGTTTTGTTAAATTGTATTGTATTACATGATGTTATAATTCTAAGGGCGGACATCAGCATAATCTAAAATAAAACACGAATTAAGCTAATTAAACTGGCTAACTCTAAATCTGCAATATTGGGAATTTCAGATGATATCTTCCTCTTCCGTAAACCCTCCTCGCTCGGCTGATACGTTTGAACAAACGCTAAACAATCAGAGATCAGTCTTTTCAATAACTTTCTGCCCTCTGATGTCGGCCATCCATGAGACATCCCGGCTGTCAATGCTACATGGTTCTGCTAAACTTTATGATTTATTGATGTTTATTGTGATAGTAATTAATTTATTTTCTAATGTGGAAAATTTGTGATTCCCAGCGATATCAACTGGCCCGCCGACAAATAAAACAACGGACGTCTAGCCAGCAGACTATTTTCGTCGCTTTATAGTTCCGCTTTAATGCTGGTACTTTGCCAGAAAAAATAGCAACGAACTGTCAGGTTAGAGAACAGTTAGTAGGCTTTAGCACATTCTGCCGGCAGAATTTCGAGCTTAATAGGGCCTCAGGAGCAGAAAACGTAATTGGGGCATAATCCGGGCAGAATAGGCCATTTTGCATATTTTTGGGGCTGGGAATGAGGAAAAGTGGAGACGAGAGGGAGCTGGGTACGAGCAAAACAAAGATGCCGGCGGAACAAACAGAAATCATTGACTATGACGAAGAAGGACAAGAAAGACAGTTGGTTACCAATGCTTTAACTTATCTTAACTTTATTGCTTTCTCCGAAAAAGTCCGACCTATAGCTCGTAAGCGTTAAATTAGTACTATAAATCCATGAAAAAATGGAATAATCGGCTCGTACACGCTAAGACTGCAACTGCCCCAAATTTTTCAGAAGCATAAATTCGAGCATAATAGTACTTTTGGAGCATAATTTCGAGCAGAATAGTCTTTTTCGGGCAATTCTTTCGAGAAGAATAGCCTTTTTTTCGAGCAGAATGTGCGGAAAGAGGGTTTGATAAAATTACTTTTAATTCGCCGCATCGTTATCAACTTTTGATCTAGCTACCTCTTAGTAAATTCTGCTTTCTGAATTGGGCTTAGCTAAGCCATCTATAGATTGTGAAAAAAATAATGTGAAATTGTTATGACGTGGGATAAACTAGGTTGATAATTTGGCAGATCACTCCGCCGCAGTGGGCAGCGAACGTTTTTTTCTAATACTGAATAGCAGCCCATCAAAGAACTCTGAAAGGGGGTTCATTTTTGAACACCTTTAGGGTTATTAATTAAGAACGGACGTCCAATTTACGATACTGGTTTACCGTGGGATGTCCTCTTATTTACCATGTATTGCGTCATCGTATGGTCAAGCTTATTGTGTATCGGCACGTGGCGCTAACCGAGTGAATCGACAAAGTTTGACCATATGACGAAAAACATGGTAAATAAGAGGACATACCACAGTAAACAATCGTGAATTTGTTTCTTATACAACAACAAACTAAACATAGTGAAGCGAGCATGCCCAATAAGACAAGGAACACTGTCTTCAGTGTCGGTGAAAAGTGGTGGATATTTACTGAGCCGCTTGGTAAATATCCACTACTATTCACCTCCACTTCGGTAAATAATTGTTCATTAACGTTTTTGTTCTGGATGATCTGCAAGTTATAATATATCTCGTGCTTTTGGCGAGGTGAGTACCTGGAGTCAGAAGGCTTTTTTGTTTATGGAAAACCTCAATTTTAACACCGTTTTATAAATGAGTTTTTTTCATTTTTAACGTAACATTTTCGTTCTGGTCTCAGTCATATAAAATCTGCCGTATAGAGATTCTGGGGTCAGGAAGTCCTTGGTCTGAAATGCCGTTCTTTTTTCCTTCAGTCATCCATTTCCCCGCGCCTATATTCCCCTTTATTTCAAACGAAGATTACCCTTTAGAGCGGTTTTCAGTTGAGTGTAGTAAAACCAAACGCAAATTACCCACAGCCAGCCAATCATAAGAGCGAGTAATCACAAGTAACTCATAAATAGCTTCCCTGTGAGCCAGTGACAAACCAAAGCAAAACCAAAACCAATTTGCGTTTGGTTTTACTTTGGATTCTGATTGGTTGGTTTACTTTCTCAGCCAATAGGAGAGCTTAGTAAACGCAAAACCAAAACACTTCCTACACTCAATTGAAATCCGCTCTATAACACAGTTGCGGCAACTAACGATCTTCACTGAAGGGAACATGGCACCAAGATGTGATCTAATAACCTCTAATTACGCCTAGAAACTTCAGTCCATCAGAAACTGAAACAGATCAAAATACTATAGTAATACGTTATATTTTTCTCTTTCATGGCTTTACACACACCTTTGATATAACAGATCTACGTACATGCAGTGATCCTATGTGAAATGTAGCTGATTATACTTAGTTAGAATACTCTTTGCTGCCTTGCTAGTTTCAATAGTAGTCCCCGTTAAATCAGTATCAGTTAAATATAATATACGTACAGCGCAATGACTAAAAATAATACCGAAGTTAAGAATATGTCCCTGTAAACTGATTACACTTTAAAATCTACTCAAAGGGGTAAAAGCAGGTCATGCATATTTTATGTATAGCAAGGGTGGCAGACGAAAATTAACACTGAATGATCTACATCATCAACTAGCTAGAACCTAATAAGGGCATTACGAGCTAACCACCGTGGGAAGCAATGTGCACGACTGACGTCACTATTAGCCGGTAACAAAACGAGCGGGGCACAGGAACCGAGTCAGTAAAACTAATTCAATTAATAACTAGCCAAAGTGAGCATTATTTTCCAAAAGAACAGATCAAACTTAGCTAGTCTGGAATGTTTGGTGAACTTTGTCTCAATATTGACGATGCCAGAAGGCATCAAATATGTCAATTTTCCCATACAAACTCTCTTATTTTTTAACATTATGCCTCCAAACCATACATTGACTGTAAAATTTTGGAAGGGCAAAGACATTTAAATTGCTTATAATTCAGACAAGATTCACGTGAATCACGTCAAACTTGGTAAACATGCTAATTTCAACATGCTCTGTCATGTGGTGAACTTCATTTTAGAATTAGAGTAATCCTGATAAACTCGGTGCCAGTCCCCTACTCGTTTTGTTACCGGTCAATTAGCTCTTAATCAGAGCTCTCACAGTTAGCATAGCCTGCGTAGCTCGGCTCAAAAAGGCACGGAAAAGGGCCCGGAAAAGGGCTCGGATGGGCCGGAAAAGGATTCGGAAAGGGTTCGGAAGGGAAGGAGGACTGAACCCTTTCCGAATCCTTTTCCGGCCCATCCGAGCCCTTTTCCGGGCCCTTTTCCGTGCCTTTTTGAGCCGAGCTACGCAGGCTACAGTTAGCAAGGCTGATATCATTCAGCTTTGTTGATAAAATCGAGTTTTCAAAGAGAGTGACGAGGCGCTAGCTAGCAGACCATCAAAGATGAACAGAGCGCCTATATTGATGCCATGCTTCAGTAGATATAGCTGACCGAATTAAAACTGCTTAATAACTAGAAAAACAGCAAGAACCGTTTATGACAATCCTGTCAAATGGTACGTTGGATCCTCAGCGAGATCTGATCAGCCAAAAAATGAAAATAGGAAACGTCCGAGGACTACGGTAAAACTGATCGGACCACGTATATATTTTAAATGCAGGCCCTTCCGTAGGAAGGAACTGGAACCCCATAAGTAGATAAATTTCGCATGCTCTCATTGGCCAAAATGGGTCACGTGGTACACTTTTACAGGCCGGCGGATGTCAGCCGGGGATGTCAGGTAATATTGCCCAGTTTCGAAGTGATATCCTAGCTTCCGAAGGTGAGATCAGCCCAGTTGGAAAAGAAGTTGCATGCAGAACTTCGTTCCCGTGTTTTCAGTAGAATCTCTAGACTTTCTCAGTCCTTCTTAGCCCCCTGCACGAAGGACTTTTCCCACTTGCATCGCGCCAAATTTACCGGTTGATTTTTCAACCGGAGGTGTGGCTTATGACGTACTAAGATTTGCCCAATCACAAAGCGTCAATTCTTCAGGCATTGTAAGTTGACGTGTCAAGTCAGTCGACCGTGGATGTGGTATTTACAATTTGATTGTACTCGGAAAGAGTTTGTCAAAGGCGCGAAATGTAAGCTCCGCCCCTGAAACGTGTTTTTGCGCCAAATTCAATTTCCTGCAAGTGAAACAAGTCGAACTCGCCTCTCGCTTCGATTCTCGCGCTCGATTTTTGACCCAGTAATCGCTTACCTAATGACTCAGCGAGTTCGACTTGGAGCAAGTCTATAGAATATCATGCATGATGAGAAAATAAAAATAACTGGTGCAAAATGCATTCCCAATAAATGCCAAAAAGTCTACAAAATATGATGTCATTGAAAACAAAACAATAGACCAGCAGTTGATACAAAATCTCTCACAACTCAATGAGTAATTAACTATACTTTCACTATTTCCTACTTAATTCTAACCTTATCTGTCCAATGTTCAGCTTGAAGAAAAGGAGGACAATATTGTTACTCCTCTGCCCTCAAGTCGCACAACCCATAAATTCAACAATAGCTTGACTCGTTTGCCTTCGTCTATCGCTGTGTTAAGTGAGATGCTACTCTCTCAGTTCAATTACCACATGTCCATTCTTTACTGAGTCCTAATGCAGTTCCACACAATGGCAATTCCAAGAGTTCTATGCACATTTTAAAGCTGCTTTCCTTCGGTTCTATTTTGTGTCATTTGCGAGATTTTACATGCAGAAGTTAAAATGTACGAAATCTATACAGTACTCAAATAAAGATTATATACCTCTTCAAAGTTGTGTTTTTGATTGTTCTATGCACTCATGGGGGTGATTTTAACCACTTTCACAAGATTTCCAATTCACCGTCCCAACTGCAACTGTAATAGAAACTAGACAAGGCTGGCAAGTGGAGTGCAGCAGTTATTTTGAACTTCACGGCTATGCGCGCACGCGTGACGTTACTGGCACGGTGTTCATCACAGCAGGATTGAAAAAAGTTGTGGAAAAGGGACTATTAATCGGACTAAAAAGTAATTGTGGTCATCAAGGAGAATGCAGGTGAAAGGAAACGCAGTGGACTTTATATTAGGATTAGCGTGATTTTGTGACAATTTTCCTTCCGGGTAAATTCGCGATACGAGGGAATTTTCGGCGATCGCCATCGTTGGATGCGAGGTGAAGTCTCCAGCCTTGTCATTTTCTATTACAGTTGTGACGGTGAAATCTTGTGAAAGAGGTTAAAATTACCCGGCCCCAGGAGTGCACAGGACAATCAAAAACACAACTCTGAAGAGGTATATAATCTTAGTTTATTTGAGTACTGTATTGATTTCGTGCATTTTGTTAACTACGGTAAAATCGTGCATATGACACAAAAATAGGGCTTGGGCTGTCTCTGAGTAAAAATGACAAGGGGTCATTCTCGTTCCCAGTGCCTCCTCGACTAGAATGGACAAGGAGTGAAAGTCGCTCGCTACAGCGACCCCGACCGGCCGTGAATCTCCCTCAAAAAAACACATTTCTCAGACGTCTTTCATCTTTTAAATGCCATTTCCCTAGAGACACATTATCAGGCAACAAGTGAACTCTAAAATTGAAGTACCACTCTAAATCAATCTACCCTTTTGGGGCAATTTAAAACTACATTTCGGGTTTCCGTTTGACCCCCACACTCTGGTGTGCCAGCAAACGACCAAAAACTGCTATTACTCTGCCCTCGGGGTGGCGCAGTGGTGAAGCGCTTCGCCTCTCATCTCTGTGACCCGGGTTCGATTCGCGTTCGCGGCGCCACATGTGAGTTAAGTTTGTTGATATCTCGCCCTTGCTACGAGGGTTTTCTCCAGGTTCTCTGGTTTTCCTCCCTCCACAAAAACCAACGCGATAAATTCCAATTCGATCTGTGGATTAGCCGATCCTGCCTTTGATCAGCCCCTATGGTTCTTTCAGGTCTCGTTAGAAATTCAGAGATACTCACAGCATCGGTTGAAGAGAGCAAGAAACTGTTTCCGACTTTCAAGAAATTGTCGCGGGAGCGCATGTGGGAGATTTTAGGAAGTCTTGGGAGTAGGAAACAAAAGTATATAAACGCGCATCGAGACAGGAGCAACCAAACCCAGTCTCTAACACAAACTTGAACCCGAACCAAAAACGTGCCCTAACCACTTCGAAAACAAGTTTCCAGGTAAACGACGAGGGTTTAGGGCTATTAATAGGGTTCCCAGGAAAACAAGAACAAAATGCGGTTTTTTAATCGATTCCGAACCCATAACCACAATAGGTCTTTTGCAGGAAACAGTCACGTGCTGACATAATACTTCGTCAGTAACGAATGAAATGAGCTCGTGATCCCCACGGGAAAGGCGTTACCATGGATGCTGGATTGCAAGCTATCTTTAAAAACGCTGTTTTAGAAAGATCACAATCGATTGGAGGTAGATTGTAGAATTTAAGGGTTTTGCTAATAACACTACAGATCACGTACAAGTGCCTTTAAATAAATGAAGTCAGATTTTTTGACATCCAGGACAACCACGTGATTGCATTCCTGCAAAAGGCCCATACTTCGTCTGCTGGATTTATTTTACCGTGCCAAACTTAAGCTCTACTCACATCAACTTTTTTTTCCTTAAAAGAGCTGTTTTATGATATGTTGTTAACGTCAGATTGTGCCTGTTAGGTAGTCTCGCTATTTGCTTTGATTTTAAACATCTCACAAGTGCTGGAGTTTCGTCAGTGCCTATAACCTTTTTGCAATTTTTACAGCTATGAACCTCCCAAACGTTTTGAGTACTTCTGTGAAGAAGGTTTTGGTTTACAGTGAATACGGTATGTTCTACGCTTTTTTGAAATCGTGTAAATGTGACCTTTTGTGACCTTCTTTGACCCATGACCGCGAAAGTAAAACCTGTATAGACGTCATCTCATTAATTTCTCCATGGCGCCTTTCTATCACAACAACATCGATACATAGTAAACATACACAGTTTGTGAGTTGTTAGTAAAGAAAAAAGTCATTTTAGTCAACACGATAAGTATTTCTTCAAATGATTGCAAAGCCGAATTAATTTATGACGTCAAGATGACGTCTATACAGGTATCGACCCAGGCTTTTACTTACGTGGTCATGGGTCAGGAAAGGTCACATTTACACGATTTCAAAGAAGCGTAGAACATAAAGTATTCACTGTTAAACCAAAACGTAATCAAAACTTTTCGCAGGTTTATAGCTATAAAAAGGTTATAGGCACTTTAATAAAGACGTTTACAACCAACCACTGCTTATCAGTGGAAATAAATTTTATAAGTTTGTTATTAAAAAACAAATTCGAAGATCTGAAAGCTGCAAATGATGATATGACAGCTGTGTTTACACGAAAATATCCCGTATGAGAGCCGGCAAAAAGGAAGATCGCCAGTCAGCAGCGTTGTCATGGTTTCCTGAGCCCAATTTCAAACTAGATGCTTTCGGAGAGGTATCGAGCTTACCGTGGTATACACTCTTATTAACCACGTTTTTCGCTATCTTTATCCAGTAAATCGCCTCTTATTTATCATGTTTTGTGTCATGAGTTTTTAGAATGTGTTTTGGAATGGTGCATGTTTTTCAATTATTTGGAAAAAATCTACCGTTAAGCAAAAGTTTGCGGCGTAGAAAAATCAGTTGAAGTTATTGCAGAACGTTCCATCCCGTCCAGTTCTTCAGCGCAAATGTTAAGCGCTTCTTATCAGTACGGACACTGGCGCCGAGTACATCCACCTAGTTTGTCAATTTTACGAAATTCATGCTAAAATCCGTCGCCATCAAGATTCAAGATTCATCAGTTTGTTTAAGTCATTTAAAATAAAAACCGCGCTGGAAACCTGGAGCGTTTACCATTTACACCGAAACAAAACAGGTACCCAGTGGGTAGGTGTCTACTGTGCGTGTAAAAAAATGCACAGGTCAAGTTTATTGTAGGACTTTAGGAGCATGGGTAAAGCACCATGATTATGGGATTATACCATTATTGGGTTTGGTTTTAAAGCCCGAATTGAGTAAATACCAGGAGCCCATTACTAGAGCGGATTTCAATTGAGTGTCGGAAGTGTTTTGGTTTAGCGTTTACTAAGCTCTCCTATTGGCTGAGAAAGTAAACCAGCCAATCAGATTTTAAAAAAAAACCGCAAATTGGTTTTAGTTTTGCTTTGGTTTGTCATTGGCTCACAGGGAAGCCATTTAAGAGTTACTTGTGATTACTCGCTCCTGTGATTGGCTGGCTGTGGGTAATTTGCGTTTGGTTTTACTTCACTCAACTGAAAACCGCTCTAATTAGTAATGGAGCTCCTGGTAAATACTGACTGGGAAACAGTATTTAGACTTACCAAAGCGAATCTTCCCACGAACGACAGCAAACAAACGCAGCAAACAAACTCGTGGTCTTTCAACCTGGATGCGCGGAAGACCATGGCCTGGCACGAACACAGCGATAGAAGCAGTAGACACAAAAACGGTATTTTCGGTTGGGAATTCAATTCGAACGGTTCATCCCACTGGATTTTTTTCGGAAGGGAAGGAAGACCTCCTTCGGTCATTTCGGTTGGAATGGAAAAGAGGAAATACTTCCCAAGGCATTCCTTCCTTTCCGAAAATCTGCCAGTAGAATGAACCGTTCCAAACTGAATTATTTTCCCCACCGAAAATACCGGCGTTTCGGAGCAAATGATAAGCGCTCGTGGTATCCAGAACACAGAGACAAAAATATATTAACAAAGGAATATTCAACACAAAAAAAGACTAAGAATATGTTTGGCGTTAAAATATTTATTATGTTTTTCAAAAGCATGCATGAACTAAGTTTTCTATAATATACTGCAAAGGCAGCAAAGGCTTTTGACATCAACATTAAAACTGATTTCCATGTCTCTGTTCTATGTTATAAAACACTTTGTAGATTTGGAGAAGAAAAACATGAAAATGACGGAAAATCTTTTTACAAGATACGCGCGATAGTTAGCAAGTATTATCATAGATAATACTATTAAAATAGATTGGAATGGTTAGGAAACCTGGCAAACTTCAAAGGGGCTAACAAAGGCGTTGCGATTTAGGTTGGAAGGGGGTAAGACAAAAGATTGTGCACGGTCATAGCTCATTAGCGTCCCCTGAACGACTGAACCCACTTCTATTGGCTGATTGATTAACATATTGGAATTTATATTGTGTTTTTGTACGGTCAAGGTTGAAAAAAGCGAAAAAAGACATAACAAAGAAGGTCGCTGGGTTTCATAACCATTCCACTCTATTAACTGTGGTATTATATACATGTACATGGCATTTAGCCAATAAGAGCGCGCGTTATATGTAGCTTCTTCGACATATTTACATGACTAAGCAGTGCTCTAAGCTGTGACCATTTTACTCGCCACTAGGTGTTCAAACTGGCAACAACTCAGACCAGTTTACGGTTTATGCGCAGTTGTTCAAGTCTTTTGCTTCAACTGGCGGGCCACCATTGTCTAACACCAATTTGCCCACCAAATAAATAAAGGATTTGTACAACTGCGCATAAACCGTAAACTGATCTTATGGATCTTATGACGACTGCACTTTCTCTAAAAAATCAGTTCGCAAGAAATTTGAACAGGCTTCCCACACATTTGCAGGGAAAAAAAACCCATTAATTTTCCCTTTTCACTGCCCAAGAACTCTAAGAAGCATTTTTCACTGACCTCCAGCTCGTATTTTTCCAAATATTCAATCGCTATTTTGGGACAGAAACATTGAACAGCACAGCCCAAAGAAATAAGAATATAAAGCCTGAAAATTAAAATTCCCTGACCAAATCCTAAATTCCCTGACCTTGAAAAAAGTTAGTTTTCCCTGACTTTCCCTGACCGTTGGAACCCTGTTGAAGTTAAACTATGTAGATTTGAAAAGGCAGATGAAGTAGCGAATGTGCATAACGTTAACGTTAGGTCTTAGGAAATATATAACGCTGTGTCATTATTCGAGATTTGATCAATTAAATTTGGCTACCAAACGTGTTCTACCTGGCGAGATAACTAACATCTTTGGTCGCCAACTGGCCACTGAAAATAAATATTAGATTAGAGCACTGCTTAATACCTCAATTCTTCTCTTTTACCTCGGGAAACTCGAAATCGTGTTGAGGATGCCACGTGAGGTAATTCGTTAAATAACACGCTTCTCTCGTATGCTTTTTGCTATTTATAGTTAAAATTAAAAGAGATGAGGAAAATGGAAGTGGATGAAAAGACGTTTGTGTTAGACAGAGACTGATACCGGCAATTCTTCCGTGGTTTAAATACTGTAGCTAACAAACATAACGAAAAATACTAACAACTGTTTTCACTGTATATGTCACACTCCTCCTCTCCTCTCCCATCATCTGTACTGACATGAGATGTGTTTCTCACCCCTACACCACATTTACACAAATGAGAAGTTTTTTTCACCCCTCCCAGCACTGTGTTTCTCACCCCTCCCCCTACTAATCTGTTTCTTATCCCTCCCCCCACTAAAGTGTTTCTCACCTCTCCCCCACTGACTTTCTCACCCCTCCCCCTACTAATGACTTCTCACCCTTCCACCCACTGTGTTTTCTCACCCCTCCCCCTACTTATGACTTCTCACCCTTCCACCCACTGATGTGTTTTCTCACCCCTCCCCTACTAATGACTTCTCACCCTTCCACCCACAAATGTGTTTTCTCACCCCTCCCCTACTAATGACTTCTCACCCTTCCACCCACTAATGTGTTTTCTCACCCCTCCCCCTACTCTCCCCCACTGTGTTTCTCACCCCTACCCCCACAGTGTGTCTCACCCCTCCCCGTACTGTGTTTCTACATTGGAGCGCTCATCTCGTAGTTCTCAGCGTCATCCCGGAAGTGATCTACGAGGTTATTAACCTCAGCCACGCGGTCCCTGTTCCTCGTCACCTCGTCATTGTGGATCTTTTCTAACAAAGTCTGCATGGTAGTATTGGCCCGCGTAACGATATCATCCTCCTGCAGAAACACAATGGAACAACCTCTGTCACTGCAGCCGGGAAAGTTTTAGAATTAAGTACTATGACTAACATCACGACTGTCGAATAGGCATTTTGCAGGAAACAGTCACGTGCTGTCAATTCAACAACCAATCAATGGTGCTCGTGATCCCACGAGAAAGGCAAACAATTTTCAAAACGCTCTTTTAAAAAGAACAAAAATCGATTGGAGGTGGAAAATAGCATTAACAAACAGGTTTTGCTAATAACACTACCGATATCGTACAAGTGCTTTTTGCCATCCAGAACAACCACGTGATTGTATCATGTCCATTGCGTGCCAATCAAAGTATAACGGTACGGACACACTCTACAGCATGGGCTGTCATCACAGTTCGACCATCTTGGACCATCTTGGTTTTGGCCCCGGTAGCCTCGCACTGGTGGGGTTCAGAACGAGATTACCAGACGAGAACATGGCCGCCTCGTGATAAAACTCCATTGCTGTTAACAGCGACATTGCTCCGTGCCTCTTGTTGCGTGCACTGTTTCAGAACATGTTGCAGCGTGTTTCAACCCCTTTCCAAACCAGTTGCCAGCAATATTGCGTGCAATGTTTCAGAACATGTTGCAGCGTGTTTCAACCCCTTTCCAAACCAGTTGCCAGCAATATTGCGTGCAATGTTGCAGCGTGTGTACGTACCAAAGAAAGAAACGAAAGCATTAACTATATCCATATTGAAATCACAGGGGTTTTCTGCAGTGTGATTGGTTGAAAATAGTGCGATTACAGGCTTAATCCTTGTGTTAGACTTTCTCAAAGTCCCTTAAAACGAGATTTTCATTTCCCACATTCGCTTCTCTTAAAACGAGATTTTCACTTCTCTGGTTGATTTTCATTTTTTTCACTTCTCTGGTTAAAGGGACTTTTGCTACCTGTTTCGCGCCCAATTAACCGGTGGATTTTTCCACCGGTGACGTAAGCAAAGCTGTCCAATAGAAATAGGGCATTTAGCCATGACGTCATGACCGCTTGACGACTGTTTCTCCTCCGCGTTTTCTAATTATTTCTTGAGCTGCCTTGAAACTTTCAGTTATTTTATCGACTTTCTTCAATAAGGTCACATTCTTTTCCGAACAAGAACGGCAAATAACGTTCGATAAGTATGAAAACCCAGATCCAGTTGGGCAGAGTTCACAGGAAATTTCAAGAATTCTGTCGAGGTTCTTGCAAACTTGGGTCTTTTTAGAGCCGTCAAATAACTTTCTCCTCTTGTCTACATCAGAAATCAGGTAAGCACATTGCAAACAAATAGATCCCTTTGATTTTGGTGTCAGTGCAACTCTACAAAACGATTTTGTGGGAGTTGATCCAGCTTCTTCCATGACTGTTTGTAATGGCTGTAAATATAGCTTCACGGACAACGGACGCGCACGTGCATATCACATATGTCAATCAACTTTCGCGCCAGAATATTTAATTAGATTCAAATCCTCACAAGTGAAACAAGTCGTCCTATCGCGACTTCGTCGCTCGCTTCCGCTCGCGCTTCGCGGTCGTTCTCAGAGGAAAAGAGGTCGACCTGTAGCAAGTCTATCCTTGTGTCTGCAGTCACATCCTTTTTCTCAACCAATCAAAATGCAGGAACCTCAAAAAATCAGCCAAAGAAATCAAAGGATTTGAGAAGCAATCACAAACGAATGTTCTTTCGGCCAGCGGAGAATAGCGCAGCCACCATTGCATCAAGCTCTCTCTGATTATAGCCGATCTTTCGCTAAACAAAGATCTGCAGGCAGTCACTAGCTCATAGGACATACGCCGAGTAGTAGTATGAGAGGGACCGAATTAGCCCCCTTTTTTAAGGCGCTATGCTAATTTTTAAGGCGCTATGCTAATTTTTGCGGCGCGCTCATGAATAAAGTGTGGCGCTCATGAATAAAATGCGGCGCTCTCATGAATAAAGTGCGGTGGTTTCTCATTATCTATTGTCTTAGACTCATGAATAAAGTGGTGAGCTCATGAATAAAGTTGTGCGCTCATGAATAAAGTGGTGAGCTATGTTAATTTTTAAGGCGCGCTCATGAATATCTATTGTTCCTTTGGATGAGGTCATCGATCTATTCGGGCATGTTTGGGCAAAGCCTATTGTTTGGAGCAGCTATAAAACCAGGAGCAATCGACCCTGAATACATTCGAAGTTGAATGAAAAAAAGTAATAAATATCTCGCAATATCTAAACCCCTTTGTAGCGTAAATAGTAAGAACAAACTACTCGTGATAGGCTCTAAACTGTCTTTATTATTTTCCTTTACAGTTAATAACTCATAAGATAATTGTATACAAAATCCACTGTGAGAAATGTTGCTATTGTCCTTAGGGATTAACGATAACTGAAGAGCCTATTGTTTGGAGGAAAACTCTTGTGATGCAAATTCGTCTCTAAAACTGAACTATAATTACCATACGAATATAAACAAACCATCAGTAATTAAACAAAGTTTATTCAATCTCAAAAACACCAATTTTAAAAACAGTTCGTTTCCCTTATCCTCGCGGAGTTGATAACTTTCTTATTTCTCAGTTCTTGGGTTGATATAATGTACCGTGTTACAAGATTACACTGATTTATGTTTCATTGATATTTTTCTTGTTGACAAATGCTACAGACAGTTGTGTTTTACCGAGGAGAGGAAAATTAATGCCCTAGGTAGTCTGGTCTAGTCTAAAACTATACTTCGGCTATCATTTTCTAGTCTAGTCTAGAAATTGAACTTAAAACGAGGACAAGAGGAAGAATATTTTAAGAGACGTTTATTAATAGAAATCGACTTAATAAAACTTATTTCTAAAAGGTACGAATGTATTATTCATCGCGGAATCACTCTGTTCCGGAATAGGTTGTTTTTGGAATTGTTTATTCAACAAGAATTTTCGGTGGTGAATTGCAGCCTCGGTCGCTTCTTTCCATCCATAATCTTCCGTGTTCATCAAGTTTTGTTTTGTTTCCAATATTTTTTGGAAATCAGGATCTTTTCTTAAGCTGTGAATCCATTTCATATCTTCGAACAACACTTCTCTTAGGTCTTTTCTATAGGTAGGAACCAAAGCGTTACTGGCTTTGATTTCAGCAACTTCATGACTATCCCCATCGTGTTCATACTTTTGAACCAACGCTTCCCAATCTTCCTGGTGCCGTTCTTTAGCTTCGTTACGAATTCTTTCCCAAACATCCTCTTCTCCGTCATAACTATCATCTGTGGAGTCCGTGCTCTCCTGAGAATCAGAGCTTTGATAATAATCTTCAGTCATTTCATCATCTGAGTTGGAACGATTAGCAGCCATCGTTTATATCTTTACTCTTCAAGGATCGGGAGTATAATGTCAGACCCTTAAAAGTTTCCAACTTTATAGAAAACGAATTGGCGTGGTCACTACGTTTAACAAATGTCGATTAGCTGATTTAGCTAAGGTCTCTCAGTTAGACCAACATTATAAGTAGGATTCCTAACCAACATATTTTCCATTATCAACAACTGGATTTACATTCCTCGACAAAAACTTTCTTTTTTGAAGTTTTGCTTCTTGTAAATAGGGTTTTCGTTCTTGAGTTGATAACCTATGGACTTGTGCCAAGTGGTTGGATAATTTAACAAGATACTTTGATGCACAATTCGGTACAGGGCAGTTTTTTAAAGTCCGATTTTCCATGTTCACTCGTTGAAAGTTAGTATCAAATAGCACAAATCTACTTGATCGTCCCTTTTATCTCCTTTCGTCCCTTTTGTCACCTCTTGTCCCGCTTTTTTCGTTTTGAAATAAAAAAAAAGAGGGATAAAAAAAGAAAAAAAGAGGGACAAAAGGAGACAAAAGGGATGAAAGGGATAAACGGAGATACCTATATCCGAATGTGGACACGTCTCTTGTCAGTAGGCCCTTTCGTCCCTTTTGTCTCCTTTTGTCCCGCTTTTTTTTTCGTTTTATGCTTCTTTTTTATTTCAAAACGAAAAAAAGCGGGACAAAAGGAGACACACGGGACGAGAGGGACTACTGACAAGAGATGTGTTCACATTCAGATATAGGTATCTCCGTTTATCCCTTTCATCCCTTTTGTCCCTCTTTTTTTCTTTTTTTATCCCTCTTTTTTTTTATTTCAAAACGAAAAAAGCGGGACAAGAGGTGACAAAAGGGACGAAAGGAGATAAAAGGGACGATCAAGTAGATTTGTGCTATTTGATACTAACTTTCAACGAGTGAACATGGAAAATCGGACTTTAAAAAACTGCCCTGTACCGAATTGTGCATCAAAGTATCTTGTTAAATTATCCAACCACTTGGCACAAGTCCATAGGTTATCAACTCAAGAACGAAAACCCTATTTACAAGAAGCAAAACTTCAAAAAAGAAAGTTTTTGTCGAGGAATGTAAATCCAGTTGTTGATAATGGAAAATATGTTGGTTAGGAATCCTACTTATAATGTTGGTCTAACTGAGAGACCTTAGCTAAATCAGCTAATCGACATTTGTTAAACGTAGTGACCACGCCAATTCGTTTTCTATAAAGTTGGAAACTTTTAAGGGTCTGACATTATACTCCCGATCCTTGAAGAGTAAAGATATAAACGATGGCTGCTAATCGTTCCAACTCAGATGATGAAATGACTGAAGATTATTATCAAAGCTCTGATTCTCAGGAGAGCACGGACTCCACAGATGATAGTTATGACGGAGAAGAGGATGTTTGGGAAAGAATTCGTAACGAAGCTAAAGAACGGCACCAGGAAGATTGGGAAGCGTTGGTTCAAAAGTATGAACACGATGGGGATAGTCATGAAGTTGCTGAAATCAAAGCCAGTAACGCTTTGGTTCCTACCTATAGAAAAGACCTAAGAGAAGTGTTGTTCGAAGATATGAAATGGATTCACAGCTTAAGAAAAGATCCTGATTTCCAAAAATATTGGAAACAAAACAAAACTTGATGAACACGGAAGATTATGGATGGAAAGAAGCGACCGAGGCTGCAATTCACCACCGAAAATTCTTGTTGAATAAACAATTCCAAAAACAACCTATTCCGGAACAGAGTGATTCCGCGATGAATAATACATTCGTACCTTTTAGAAATAAGTTTTATTAAGTCGATTTCTATTAATAAACGTCTCTTAAAATATTCTTCCTCTTGTCCTCGTTTTAAGTTCAATTTCTAGACTAGACTAGAAAATGATAGCTGAAGTATAGTTTTAGACTAGACCAGACTACCTAGGGCATTAATTTTCCTCTCCTCGGTAAAACACAACTGTCTGTAGCATTTGTCAACAAGAAAAATATCAATGAAACATAAATCAGTGTAATCTTGTAACACGGTACATTATATCAACCCAAGAACTGAGAAATAAGAAAGTTATCAACTCCGCGAGGATAAGGGAAACGAACTGTTTTTAAAATTGGTGTTTTTGAGATTGAATAAACTTTGTTTAATTACTGATGGTTTGTTTATATTCGTATGGTAATTATAGTTCAGTTTTAGAGACGAATTTGCATCACAAGAGTTTTCCTCCAAACAATAGGCTCTTCAGTTATCGTTAATCCCTAAGGACAATAGCAACATTTCTCACAGTGGATTTTGTATACAATTATCTTATGAGTTATTAACTGTAAAGGAAAATAATAAAGACAGTTTAGAGCCTATCACGAGTAGTTTGTTCTTACTATTTACGCTACAAAGGGGTTTAGATATTGCGAGATATTTATTACTTTTTTTCATTCAACTTCGAATGTATTCAGGGTCGATTGCTCCTGGTTTTATAGCTGCTCCAAACAATAGGCTTTGCCCAAACATGCCCGAATAGATCGATGACCTCATCCAAAGGAACAATAGATATTCATGAGCGCGCCTTAAAAATTAACATAGCTCACCACTTTATTCATGAGCGCACAACTTTATTCATGAGCTCACCACTTTATTCATGAGTCTAAGACAATAGATAATGAGAAACCACCGCACTTTATTCATGAGAGCGCCGCATTTTATTCATGAGCGCCACACTTTATTCATGAGCGCGCCGCAAAAAATAGCATAGCGCCTTAAAAAATAGCATAGCGCCTTAAAAAAGGGGGCTAATTCGGTCCCTCTCATACTACTCCGAGTCATACCAAGACCAAAATTCATTAGAGCGGTTTTCCATTGTGTTGAAAGTAATAAATGATTGCTTTGGTTTTGCGTTTGCTTAGCTTTTTTATTGGCTTTGAAAAATGTTTTTTGTAATTATCAGCCAATCAATTTCTAAACTAAAACTAAACAACGTTCGGTCCGTCATGCATACAATCAATTTTCGTTTTAACAGCACCCAACTGAAAACGCTGTAGTCTATATGTTTAACATCATGATCGGACCGTAGAAGCTCGTGTGTCAAGGAAAGCAGCTGCTGTGATGTGTACCAGTAGACAGACACTAATTCTTACCTTGTTGTCAATTTTCAGGAGGTGGGTGTCGTGAGACGCGCTAACTGCGTTCATGATTGTATCTTTATCCACAAAGAGCTATGGAGATGGAAAGAAGTCACCGCCAGTACGTAAATATAGGTCGGGGTTATCGCCAGCCCAAAGGAACTGCCCCCCTCCCCCACTCCCTTCACTCTCACATCAAGTCCAAAATAAATATTTAGCCACTGGGTGTCACTCACTGGGATACAATATAAACACTCTCACCCTCGCAGCCTCGAACACATTTTCCCATTTGTTTGGGCTGAGTCCAAAACAATGGATTTCGAATGGGACCCAATTTTGTCAGGGGAGGTGATGGGTGGCGGGTAATACCCCCTACCCCTTTTCGAGGGTTATTTTCTCGCGTTGTAAAATAGGGATACCTGATTTTAATGCAGACACACCACCTTCGGTATATACTTCATGGTAGTATTCCGTTCCATATAGTCTCCCTGCATAATCACTTTCTCTACTGTTTTACAGTATTATGCAGGGAGACTATATGGAACGGAACACTACCATGAAGTATATACCCGTTCTGTTCTTGTCTGCCTGTAGAAACTAGAAATATAGGTACTTCTTCAATAAGTATTTTATTCATGAAGATATTTGTGGTCAGAAATCTAGATTTTGCCAAAATAGGTGGTGGGTTCCGGGTACAACCCCGCTTCCCTCAAAAAATGGGTCCCGTAAAAGTACCATTGTTTTCACCTCTTACCTAATTTCTGACTCGCCTGACTAGGTTTCCCATTCTTTTACATCCCCCCACCCCACCCCTTCCCAAATTTCAGATTTTGCCTGACCTTGCATCCAAATCCTGGCGACAATAGGATATTCACCGAACAAGTTGGTCAATAAATGTTTTATTTTATGGCTTTTGCAGAACAAGCGATTCCAGGAGGAAGCTGATTCCACTGTAGTGTTTATTTCGCAAGCTACAGTATAGCATTCCCTATGATTGGTCAGCTGAATGAGATATGATTGGCTTTGAGTAAGATTGAAACCCTTTCAAAGTTAGATACAGTATGTAGATTTGATGTAACAGAAACTGAGAAAGTGAAATTCAGTTACAGGAGTTCACCTCGAAATAACAGCAACATCATTTTGTTCTCCATTATATATAACGTTTCTCAATAACAAGTGTGTACGAAATCATTTCACATCGTCCTCTTTTTTCTCTAATTTTTGAACGTATAAAACATAGATGTCATTCTCCCATTCGCACAGATGACGTCACGTGACGAGAACAACAGCAATGACACTCGACTTCGTCTCATTACGTACTTCATTGTTCTTTAACAAGTCGATGTCATTCTCCCATGGGTCTCTCCTCTTATAGACACATGCACATATGACGTCACAACGTGACGAGAACAACAGCCATGAAGTATATAAGTATACATAAAACCATGTTGACTTATCGATATTTATGGTGGCCATGCGATATTTGGGATCTACTGTATTTGTGTTAGTCTAGGACCATGGAAAGGTTGCACAACATTGCGTTTCCAGAATTGAAACTGCGACGACTGTAACTGGGTCCACACTTAGACAACGAGAACCAATCACATTCGAGCAAGTTGATACTTAACAATACACCCGCCAAAAGCAACCAAATTACTATTACTCGCGACTAAAACTTTTCCGGCAGTCGCAAATATTCACCTAAGAAATAAATGAAAGAAAGGTCCAAAAGTCTTGTGTGTTATAATGCTTCAGTGGAATTTCACAATTTTTCAGCAAAATCATACACCATTTACCTTCATTTTTGCCTTTTTATTTCCCTTTAACCAAGTGACACGGTCCTCCGCTCAGATGCCATTTTAAAGCGGTCCCTTTTTAAAATATATCGCGGGCGCAGCTTTTTGTCGTAAGACCGCTGGATTCTATTTTAGCGACTAAAAATTGCGAACTTGCGACCAAATTTTCATAACACGTCGCAAAATGCGACCAGAACTTTTGTTTAACTTCGAGCCCTTCTTTGTTTTCATCCTTTAGTGTTATATGTACTAGTACAGTGCCTCACCATTCTCAATTCATCGGGCAGATCCTCCTCCAGCTCGTTCTTCATCAGTTTTTCTAGCGTGACAACTGCGATGTCAGACACCTTCTCATTATGGATGTTCTCGAGGTCACGCAACTGCGTCATCGTGACACTAGTCAAGGAACAACCAAAACTTTTCTTCCCAATATATTGTCATGTATACATACTGCAGAAGAGTGTATATAGAGGTTAAGCATCTGATACGGATGTGTATTTTTACGAATAAGAGAGCGATAAGAGTCTCAGGCTAACCAACACGTTGTTTATTATAAAAATAATAAATAACGCCGAGACGAAATTTGTTTTTTATCCACGTCCGTCCTTTTTTTCTGGCTATGGTAGACGTAGGCAGTGATCAAATTGAAAGCTTCTTGCTACTTTGATCACTGCGCACGACAATTGATTATAGTTTCTTTTTATGTAGATGTATACTATTGTTATGTGTTTTATTTATCCTGTAATTATCTACTATCCTGTTAATTAGAAAGTGTGCGAATAAACTGAAAACAGTCTTGCTTTCCATAATAACCAAAAACATTGCGTGCATGCTCGCTCGAGAAATGGTGATGGAACCCATTTGACTGTATTACCGGAAATACGGTCTCATATTTGGTGCGTCCTCGTGCATATTTGGTGTGTTCTTGTGCATATTTGGTGCGTTCTTATGCATATTTGGTGCGTTCTTGTGCATATTTGGTGCATTCTTGTGCATATTTGGTGCGTTCTTGTGCATATTTGGTGCGTTCTTGTGCATATTTGTGCGTTCTGTGCATATCTGGCGCGTTCTTGTGCATATTTGGTGCGTTCTTGTGCATATTTCGTGCGTTCTTGTGCATATTTGGTGCGTTCTTGTGCATATCTGGCGCGTTCTTGTGCATATTTCGTGCGTTCTTATGCATATTTGGTGCGTTCTTGTGCATATTTGGTGCGTTCTTGTGCATATTTGGTGCGTTCTTGTGCATATTTGGTGCGTTCTTGTGCATATTTGGTGCGTTCTTGTGCATATTTGGTGCGTTCTGTGCATATCTGGCGCGTTCTTGTGCATATTTGGTGCGTTCTTGTACATATCTCGTGCGTTCTTGTGCATATTTCGTGCGTTCTTGGCAGAATTATATCATAAAGGGGATGTAATGATTGACTAGTTTCTGCAAAAAATTAGCGCAGGTCTGCATCGGCGGGGAAGATAAACAGTTAATTTTATCAAATATAAGATGTTTCGTTACACGCTACCCACGGCAATTAACACGTTCCCACATAAATTTTGCAGGGAATCTAAAGAAAATGTTGCGAATTGGGAGAATGGAATGGAAATCATTGATACTACTGAACTTCCTTCGGGAAATGCACAATTCGAGATGAACTGAACATAAATCGGAGGAAACATTTGCGAAAACACGTCGCTGCTTCAGGGTTCGACGTCTAACTCTTTGATGTGATAGCCTAATAGACCCATTGCATAAATGGCGTCTAATTTAAATAGCTATTGTCCTAGAGACTTTAGCCTCGTGTTCATGTTGCCACACAAAAGCGTTTCCACATGAAAGTGAGACTAAATATTACTAAACAATGGTTATTCACATTGGACGCCATTTACGTAATGGTCCATGGCTAGTGTCATGGCTGCATGTTCTTAATAACCAAACCTTTATTTTCACTTGGCAACTTTAGAAAACTATACAGAACTTCTACTATCCAAAGTGAGTAATGGATATATATAAAATCTACTTCAGTACTAGCCAAAAACCAAACAAGTCTTTGGCTAGCAGGCTGCTGAGGCCACAGGCAGCCCAAGCTCTATTTTTGTGTCATTATTGCGAAATTTTGCAGAAATTAATAAAATGTAAGAAATCTATACAGTACACAAATAAAGGTTACATACCTCTTTACAGTTGTGTTATTGATTGTCCTGTGTACTCCTGGGGTCATTTTAGCCACTTTAACAAGATTTCCAATTCACCGTCCCAGCTGTTATATAAAATGACAAGGCTGGAGACTTCACCTCGCATCCAACGATGGCGATCGCCGAAAATCCCCTCGTATCGCGAATTTACCCGGAATATTGTCACAAAATCACGCTAACCCTAAAGTCCAATGTTCTTTCCTTCACCTGCATCCTCCATGGCGATCACAGTTACTTTTTAGCCCGATTAATAGTCGCTTTTCCACAACTTTTTTTCAATGCTGCGATGCCTGTGATAGACTCCGTGCCGACCACGTCCACGCGTGCGCAATTTCAAAATAACTGCTGCACTCCCATTGGTTGGTTGGTACGAGCTTTCCCGCTAGATTTGAACCCGCCAGGGTGTACGATAATCGTGTTTGGCACAACTCATCGAAAACTAACAGGGTGCTAGTGATGACAGAGAAGCCATGATGTTGTGATTTGGATGTCGTGAGCGGGTTTTCCCGGGAGCGTTTTTTTATTTATTTTGTCCCTGATACGATTGGCCGGGGAAAACCTTTAAATGGCTTCTCTGTCATCACTAGCACCGTTAGTTTTCGATGAGTTGTGCCAAACACGACTATCGTACACCCTGGCGGGTTCAAATCTAGCGGGAAAGCTCGTACCAACCAACCAATGGGAGTGCAGCAGTTATTTTGAAATTGCATGCATGCGCACGCGTGGACGTGGTCGGCACGGAGTCTATCACAGGCATCGCAGCATTGAAAAAAGTTGTGGAAAAGGGGCTATTAATCGGGCTAAAAAGTAACTGTGATCGCCATGGAGGATGCAGGTGAAGGAAAGAACATTGGACTTTAGGGTTAGCGTGATTTTGTGACAATATGCCGGGTAAATTCGCGATACGAGGGGATTTTCGGCGATCGCCATCGTTGGATGCGAGGTGAAGTCTCCAGCCTTGTCATTTTATATAACAGCTGGGACGGTGAATTGGAAATCTTGTTAAAGTGGCTAAAATGACCCCAGGAGTACACAGGGCAATCAATAACACAACTTTAAAGAGGTATGTAACCTTCATTTGAGTACTGTATAGATTTCTTACATTTTATTAATTTCTGCAAAATCTCGCAATAATGACACAAAAATAGAGCTTGGGCTGCCTGTGCTGAGGCTTGAAGCGTGAAGGCGGAGTAGACTCTTGGTTGGAACACAAAATGAAAGTTACGCAGCAGAATTCCCTCTTTTTCTGTATATAGGTTGTCGTAAAAATGATCACACTTTTCTTGCACTTACACATGCGGCGACACGTTAGGTTTATACGTCAAAAGGATATAGTCCCTGGACGTGTTCTACTAATGACGTCACCATGTCCGCCATGCTCCTCTCAAAGTCCTTGATGGTGTCCTGTGGGTGGACAGATAAACACAGAGCAAGTCGGTGGACCGACATACTGAGACGCCTTGTTCCCCTTCCAAAGTTTTATACCGTAAATTCAACAGTTGGAACGCGTGCTCTGATTGGTCGATAGCCGTGTTTTGTTGACGCACAGATGACGTCAAAACGTGACGAGAATAGTCACGACACTCGACTGCGTCTCGCAGCGTACTTCTTAGTTCTCGTCCTGTATTGGCATCATCGGCTGCACATCTCGATTACAGGTCATAGGCGTGGAAATATGGCATATATTTGTTAACTATAATAGCTCTGAACAACCGACCCAAGTGCGTGTTATATCGGGCGGCGTTATTTTATAAAGACAGTCAGCAGCAACCATTTGTTGATGGTATAGTGCAACGATATAACACCATATAAGCAACGGCAACGTCTAGGACGACGGTATAAAACAATAGCCTAAGTACAAAATACAGTAACTGCACGTGAAAATACAAGCAAAAACACAACCTATTCCCTATTCGCAGTCCAGGCCGGATACAGTTATTATCAGCGATGTTCATATGCACTGACGAACCTCGCGCACATGTGGGATGGTTAGAATCGAAGCAAATATGCAAAAATGACTAACAAACTGTTTCAATCAAGCATCGACAGAAGGGAGTTCAAATGTTCTGTAGCCAATTAATAACCATTAATCGAGCGATGGCTCCATACATGCGCAATACCATGACATAGTCCCTTTAACAAGGCTAGATATACCCACCTCTAGTTGATCTACTAGCTGCATTTCTAAACCCATCAGTGTGTCCCACATCTTGGAGATTTCCTCCTGAATCTCCTTCATCATACCTTCTAGTACAGTAACATCACTCGTGTTCGAGTAGTCCAGGAACGCCTGATACATAAACAGAAACGATTTAACAATGAGTTTGTACATTGCATTACAGAGGTCACCTCCTCGGCAAAACTTCACGCGCATGCGCTTCGAAGAGCAGAGTACACGCGCCTCTCCTCAGTTTCCCGCTCAAACTAAAAGAAAACAAAGACAATAACCCCTGTTTCTAATGTGAAATGTTTCGCCAAAAACCAACAAAACTACTTTCAATCTAAGCCTAAATCGTTAACAGGTTTAGGTTTTAACAGGTTTAAGTTTTCTAAATTTGTAATTCACTGTGAGTTTACTTAGTTAGAAAATTATTTACTAAAATTGTTTCGGCCCTCGGAAACTTGTATTTGATATCCAGAGCCTGTATTCCCATCGGTCAGCGGAGGCCCCTTATTCCTTCACCTTCAAAGTACAGTTATGCAGTCCTTAGCGAGGATTCGTAAGGCAAAGCAACACTACTTTATTAAACAGCAAATCAAAGCAAGAGGTTGATGGTAACCTATATATCGCATGCACGTTAATTATTTTAATAAGGGTCGTGACTCAAAAACCAAAATCTGAACACACAATTTAGTACTATTCTCGCCTTTGTTTAACCTGCAAACCTTATTTACTTTTGCGTACACAGGAAAAAAAACAGTTATTATAGTTTTGTTTATTTCCATAATATGAAAATGGACAAAATTAGTTTTGAAAATTTAAATTTCAACTATTTCCATACTATAGAAGTGGTCCAATTTGTCCGGTGTTAATTGTCTGTTCTGTTATAGTTTATGTTGACAATACACCCCTTGAGTTCTCCCTTTATTCAGAAAATGATGACTTTGCTAGTGTGAAATAAACCTTTGAAGGCACGCACGTTTGAATGATGAGCAGCATATCCAGTAAGAACTATAAATAATAAACGTTAGTAGACTAGCTAGTCTCATTTTAACTTTCTCTTGCGGATTATACTGAAATTATACTCAAACATTAACTATCAGTCTGAATACCACCTCTCAAACCTTTGTGAAACAGTTTCGTTCTCGAACTGCAAATGGTTAGACCTTCACGTCTTCTCGAATAAGGACGTACAATCGTACTAGCTCCCATGTCGACCTCAAGTTTATCAGTCTCACCAGACTGTCACGAGTTACCGACGTTAACTAAAGTTGCTTTACCACGTTTTGTATACTCGTGAATATTAGTTGTTAGTCATATACCACACAAGTGAATAGTGCTTTTCGCGCGCTGTGGATAACCCTGCAATATTCACCTTCCGGCTTGAGACAAAACGGTGTACGCGAAGTACTCACTTGTAAATGTCATTTTCATGGTTGCCACCCATCAGAGAAAAAAAAACACCCTGATTTTTCTCTGACTTTTCCTGACCAGTAAACAATTTTCACTGACCAAAATAAGGCTGTTTGACATTCTCTCGTCCAAAACAAAAGTCATTATCAAAACCTGTAGCCTCCCCTCGCAGACACTTTGAGGCATGAGGGGCCATCGTGGCAACCTAAAAATAAAATTCCCTGACTATTTCCTGACTTTGACGAGAAATTTAGAATTCCCCTGAATCGCCTCTTTGCAGTTAAGCGAGATGGTTCGCATTTTTAGAGCTCCGCAAAATCTCATCAATTTTATTGTCCTGCTGGTTCTTATTAGCAAAGAAATCCAGGAAGATGAAAATGCTCGACTCCTGGTTGACGTACGCAAAAAAGCAAACCTGTTTGCGGTCGGAAGAGAGTTATCTAGCCCCACCATTTCTCCAAGACTCAAGAAGAGGTCCGCCATTGTTCCGGCACATGGTTTACTCAAGGCAACCACTATTCTCCATCTGACCAGAGATATTCTTATCATCAATGCCTTAATCTTATGTGGAGACATTGCCAAAAATCCGGGACCGACTAAACTCACAATAAACTCATCCTTGCCAAGACCACGAGGATTTAAAGTTTGTCATTGGAACATCCAGCGCCTAACTGACAGTAAGCTTGAGGAACTCAGAGTTACTCTTACGAAACCTAATAATGACCTGGATATTCTGTTACTTACGGAAACGTTTTGTTCCAGAAATATACCTGACTCGTTCTATGCAACCCCTGGCTATGATGTTTATCGTAAGGACAGGGTTGGAAAATCTGGCGGCGGAATATTGGCTCATGTAAAAAGTTCACTTTCATTGAAGCGGCGTAATGATCTTGAGACCAGTGATATCGAAACATTGTGGTTGGAACTTTGTCCCTACAGGTCAAAACGCCCCTTTTTTATTGCAGGTATCTACCGTCCAACATCGCATAGGGCAGCGGACGACAAGAAACTAGGGAAAAATATTGAGAACGTTTATTTACTCAATAAGGAAATAATTCTACTGGGTGACTTTAATGTTGATTTCCTCTCCGCGGCTAAATTCCGTAAGCACTCGCTTATGCAAACACTGTGTAATTTGAATTTGACCCAGCTTATACAGGAAATTACAAGGCCATTGTCTAAAACCTGTTTGGATCATATCTGGTGTAGTCATCCTGAACGAATGAACAATGTGCATGTAAGGCCCTCAGGGATGTCAGATCATCTACCAGTGGTTGCAACAAGGACATATAAGCGTGCTAAGGACAACGAGGCTGAACATGTCACGGTGACCTATAGGGACATGAAAAATCTTGACAAGGAACAGTTTATCGCTTCGCTTAAGAAAGCCCCATGGGATTGCACCTTTGTATTTGAGAAATCTGACGATGTAGTTGACGCGTGGTACAAGATCTTTAACAGGGTTATAGAGGAACACCTTCCGCTAAAACAAAAACGCGTCAAACGAAATGTCCAGCCAAAATGGTTTAACAGTGATATTTCCAAAAGGATAAAGGCTCGGGATAAGCTTCTTAACAAAGCGAGGAAAAGCAAAACAGAAACTGATTGGGATGCGTTCAAGTGAGCGAAAAATAGAGTGACTCAGGTAATCAGAAGCACAAAACAAGCTTACTTCAAGGATAAAGTTACTGAAAACAAGAATGACTCAAGGAAACTCTGGAATCTAATCAAGTGCTTGTCTAAAGATGGTGAAGGAAGTGAAAGCGGAATCAAGCAGTTGGTAGAAAACGAGATAAACATCTCGGATAAGGAAAGTATTGCTGAGATAATGAACTCGTTTTTTGTCGATCAACCGGGGAACTTGATTACAGCACTAGGGCTTAGTTCGCCGACAGAACCCTCGACGATGACTCTGATTAGACTAGGCAGTGGCGCATTTGACATCCCGCGAATCACACAGAAGAGGATTGCAGAATTACTGCTCTCTATTCCAACCCATAAGGCTACTGGCGATGACGGTATAAGCAGTAAAATGCTCAGAATCGCTGCACCTGCAATATTACCCTCGCTGACAAAATTACTGAACCACTGTTTGAGTACGCAGACTTTTCCTGCTGCTTGGAAAGCTGCAAGAGTCACGCCTGTCTTCAAAAGAAATGGCAGTAGGGAAGACAAGAATAACTATAGACCGATCTCGGTGCTACCCGTTCTCTCAAAACTACTGGAGAAACACATATGTGAACACTTGTGTAATTACTTAAGGGAGAATGATTTGCTTCACCAATTCCAGCCTGGATTCAGGAAATCGTTCTCCACTGAAACGGCGCTTATACGGCTAATGGACCAGCTACTGCTTGACCTCGACAAAGATAAAGTTACGGGTCTTGTTTTTGTTGACTATAAAAAGGCGTTTGATTTGATCGACCATCACCTATTACTGTCAAAGCTGAGGCTGCTAGGAGTGGGTGAGAACCATCTACCCCTATTTAGTGACTATTTGAGTGGCCGTAATCAGTACGTGAACATTGATGGGTATCATTCTACCCAAAGGGCCGTAAATCTGGGAGTGCCACAGGGCAGCATCCTGGGTCCTATTTTATTCCTTATATTTATCAATGATTTACCAGCAGCACTACATCACTCTGTGGTTGATATATATACCGATGACACAACAATCAGCTACTCAAGTGATTATAGGGCGGCTCCTCAAGCACTCTCTGATGGACTCCAGAAGGATATCAATGAGATCATAAAGTGGTCAGCAGAAAATAAGATGATTCTTAATGAATCGAAGACAAAATCTATGATTGTCACGGGCAAGCGACTGGACAAGAAAATGGAACATTCTGCATTACAGATACAGTTAAACTCCACTGAACTTGAACAAGTAAGCTCGCACAAATTGCTAGGGGTAACGATTGACAATCAGTTGACCTTTGACCAACATGTCGACAAACTCTGCAAGAAATTAGCACAGCGAATTGCTGTACTGCGGAAAATTTGACGTTTTCTACCTTTTGATCAGCGGAAACTTTACTATAATGCAATGATCAAACAGATAATGGTGTATGCTTCAACCGTGTGGAGCTCCTGCTCTGTGGAGAATATACAGAAAGTCTTCAGACTCCAGAAGCGTGCAGCTCGTGTAATACTTGGTGCTGATACACGAGCGAATAGTGTCCAACCTTTTAAACAACTAGGATGGGTCCCATATTACCATGAAGCAAAAATAAATAAATCCTTATTAGTATATAAACGGCTGTACGGGGACTGTCCATCGTATATTTCCCAAATGCTGATGCGGAATGCTGATGTTAATGAGAGAACCAGCAGACATGGAAAATTAAACCTAGTCTGTCCCCGATTCAAACGGGAGACAGAGGGAGGGAGGTCGTTTGTAGTGTCGACTACACGTTTCTGGAATACGATCCCAAATGAAATAAAAAGAAAACCGAGTCTAGGTAGTTTCAAGAAAGCTATGTTCGAATATTTTATTGCTACTTATAAGGATATAGAACATTTTACTATTTAAATATTAGCTCTGCCTTTGGGGTCACATTTTTACTATTTTTAATATAGATACACTGTACATATAGTCCAATATTGATACGTTTGTCTTTTAGCTTGCTCATAAATTAATTATATTTTGTAATTGTTATTCAGAGTTTTTATATTTTATGATATTAATTGTAGGAGGGCCACTGGTTTTTCAGTTGTAATACTGTTGTGTGTCTACCCTCTATAAATAAAGTTGATTATTATATTATTATTAGATGCAAAATTCCCTGACTTCTCCCTGACTTTGAAAAAAAAAATCCTGACTTTTCTCTGACCTGTGGCAACCTTGATTTTGAACTTTCTAACAATAAAATAAAATAGCTTCGCGGCTCGTTAAATCACCACCACTAGGCACCTCCACTTCGGGGAATAATTATTACAATGCAGTTCACCTTTTTCTTGAAGTCGATGTAGTTGTGTATGTGAGTGATACCATCATTCTTGTTGTCTGTCATGGCCTCCAGTAGACAAGAGAAGAATGACTCCACCTCCTCTTGTCGCTTACGTTGCTCCTTCAACCCGAACTCGAAAATCTCCTGACAAACTTCTGTGAACTTTTCTTTATATGTGAAAATAATCAAGGAACACATAGCACTGTATTGGACCATAGTTAAAACTTTTGCTGAGCTATTGCAAATTAAATTGTAAAAGTTATACAAGTCTTATGCACTAACGCACGTTGTGATTAATATTCTGTGTGAGTACTCTGTAGATCATGAAAATGATGTCAGGATTGTCACCAGGATTTGGGGGTAAAATCAGGCAAAATCAGAAGTGGGAAAAACGTAAAAAAATGGAGGAAATGGAGGAAATATTTGGGAATAAGGTTAGGCAAAGTCATAAAACAAATGGGAGAAAATGTTTGAGACTCTGAACCATGTCAGTGACTGACATTTAATCTGGACTTGATATGAGAGCGAGGAGGGGAGGGAAGTTCCTTTGCTCAAAACAAATATTAATTATAAGACTGGCTGTACGTATAGGTTTCACTCCATTCCAGATGGCAAATGTAACAGTTACACATAAGTACAAAGGATATGAAGTGAGAATGTCTTCCATTCCTGGTAGAGTTGACATCTTGGATGCCTCGGGGTCTTCAGTGAACATGGAGTCAAACAGATTCGGGCCATCAAGGTCCTCTACATACCCACTCTAATCGTCAACAAAGGAAAAAGGTGTCACAAAATGAGTAATATTAATTAATTATTACTGTTTTTGTTGAAGTGCGACCATGATAGTTTCAACCCTCATCAGGAAAATTGCCGTTTAGCCGACCGTCAATCAAGTCTTTATTTTAGTGGTAAAAGCTTTGTATGAGACTAGAGACTAGACTCAGTGTTTGATTGATGGTCGGCTAAATGCTATTTTGCAAACAAGACTTGAATCTTTCAGGCCTCCTCCTCCCCCTATATTTTTCTCGTAAAACCGGGTCATCGCACATCCCTCCGATTATTACACAAGTACCGCTTCTTGTGAGTTATGGCTTTGAGAACATGGTTTTTGTGACTTAAGGCCCTTGTGACATGGTTCTTGTGACTTATGGCCCTTGTGACATGGTTCTTGTGATGCATGGCACTTGTGACATGGTTCTTGTGACTTACATGTATGGCCCTTGTGACATGATTCTTGTGACTTATGGCCCTTGTGACATGGTTCTTGTGATGCATGGTTATTGTGACTTATGCATGGCCCTTGTTACATGGTTCTTGTGATGCATGGCCCTTGTGACATGGTTATTGTGACGCATGGCCCTTGTGACATGATTATTGTGATGCATGGCCCTTGTGAAATGGTTCTTGTGACTTATAGCCCTTGTGACTTACAATGTATGGCCCTTGTGACATGGGTATTGTGATGCATAGCCCTTGTCATACATGGCCCTAGTGACATATGGCCCTTGTAACTTAATATGGCCCTTGTGAAATGGTTCTTGTGACTTATAGTCCTTGTGACTTACAATGTATGGCCCTTGTGACATGACCCTTATCATGCATGGCCCTTGTAACTTAATATGGCCCTTGTGAAATGGTTCTTGTGACTTATAGTCCTTGTGACTTACGATGTATGGCCCTTGTGACATGGTTTTTGTGACTTACGGCCCTTGTCATGCATGGCCCTTGTGACTTATGGCCCTTGTAACTTAATATGGCCCTTGTGAAATGGTTCTTGTGACTTATAGTCCTTGTGACTTACAATGTATGGCCCTTGTGACATGGTTTTTGTGGCTTATGGCCCTTGTGTTGGATACTTGAAGATACACTCCATGATTTCGGCAGTGGTATCATCTATGTAATAAGCTGGCAGTGGTGCAGCCAAACCGCCAATAGAAATAGACGGTCTTTGAGTAGTGAATGTCGTAATAGCGTGCAGTGATCAGCGGACGTCACCGATATGTAATGATACATTTTTATGTTGCGCGTACAATTCGGTGTTTTATAGCTTGGTGAATAATAAATAGGATATAATATGGCTGTGCGGAGATATGAAGTTTATCCTCGAGGATCAAAACATTTCACGAGTGAGCGCAAGAACTCTTCTCATTCTTTTAGTTACTGCCTGTACATCTTTCGAAAATCACCTGCAAGAATTGTTTCGAGTTTTCTTGTCTCTTCATTACAGTCGAGAAAATCCTTAAAGTGTTTTTATAGATGATATTTTGGTCTTTTTGCGGGGAATTTTCATTTTCTTGCTGTTTACGTCTTCCTCTGTGATTTTCACGAATCTGTTTTCCATCTTTGTAGTGACGTCATCGATATTTTCACTAGTATTTGTACCGCCCCACAAGACCCGGATGTAGCTTCGTATGAGTTCTTCGAGTGGTTTATTTCCTAGTAAAACTCTCTCGTCAGTACGATGAATGACATTACAATTGACATTACCGGTTACACGTGTAATTATGAAAGTGCTGTAGTACGTGTTTAAACACTTGGTAATAGCGGGTTATATAGACGTTCCTTGCCAATGCTGCCTTCTCCAGATTAAATGCGTAAAAGCAGTGACGATCGCCAATGAAATATAAACCCGCATGCATAGCGTTATTCAATCTTCGCGAATGGCGCATGCATGCCATCAACGTCACTGACTTGTCTTACCTACCTTTGGGGCGCCCCAAATGGTCACGTGAGCGAATCAATATTAGTCAAACGATCGATCGTTATTTTGAGGTTGCTAACAGTCGAGTGATTTTGGTAGTAAATTAGATGGCCACGCGGAGTGACCTCAGCGAACGAGTGTATTTCGACGCATTCACCACGACAAGATACGTGCGACACAACCGCGTATAACCATGTAATTCCTTTCAGAGCGGTTTTTGATCGAATGACGTAAAGCCAAACCCAAAGTAATGACAGAGCTACAATCGAGAGAGCAAGCAAAACCGCAATGAGCCAAGCACGAGCTGAAGTAATTCGTGATTGCTTTTACTTGAACCAATCAAAAGTAAAAACAATCAGGAGAAGTAAATGCAATCGTGGATAGAGCGGTTTTCAATTGAGTGTCGAAATTGAATTTGATTGGTTAGTTATCCATGATTGCGTTTGCTTTGCCTCGTGATTGGCTCACGTAAAATCAATCGTGAATTACTTCAGTGCGTGATTGGTTCATTATGTTTTTACTTGCTCCTGTGATTGGCTCACTGGTTTCACGACACTCAATCGAAAACCGCTAACTTTCCCTAAAACTACAATCAATATTATTGCGTGATGCACCAAAATGGTTTTAGTTTAGAACTTGATCGACTAATAATTACAAAACATTTTTCACAGCCAATAGAAAAGCTAACCAATAACAAAACCAAAGCAATCACTTATTACTTTCGACACTCAAGGGAAAACCGCAGTATGTCGCGCATAGCCTCCTCCGCTGAGGCAACTAGTAGTATTAAGAAACGAAGAAAACCAGGAGAAAACCGAAGAAAACCGGGCTTCCTGTCCGCGCTCGCCTGTCTCGCCTCAGTCTCCCTCGTGATCGCACAGGAAGCCCGGTTTTTCGGTTTCCTCCGGTTTTTCGGTTTCCTCTGGTTCTCAATTATGTCGCGCATAAAACCCGGTGTTTTATGGCTTGGTAAATAATCCATACAACTACCTTATGTAGATGTCTTTTCTTGTCCATCTCTTCCTGTTCGTCGCTCTTTCTCCTGGCCACTGTCTCATCGTGTACCATCTCCTCGATAGAGTACTTATACTTCTCTGTTGCCACCTCTCGCGCCATCTCATCAATCAATCTAAAGTCCAGGTACACGAGGTCTGGTAGGTGAGCTATCACATACTCCTTGTAGTTAGCATCCTCACAAAATGGGTTGAAACTCAAGTTCAGAGTACGCAGATTTTTGAACCGTCTCAAGTATATCACCTGGAAGTATCACAAAACCACGGTTGTGTAGTTAACAAATAGGCTAGTATACCTAATAGGTAGTGAATGCTGCCGCTCAGTTAAGGAAATGTACTAGAAGAAAACCTACATAGACTATATCGCAACTCCGCCGTCGCAGTGCACTCTGGGATGGATATCTCAGTTTCCATTGTTAAATCCAAGATGGCCGCCAACAACAACAATGGAAAACTGAGATATCCATCCCAGAGTGCACTGCGACGGCGGGGTTGCGATATAGTCTATGTACAGTAGCTCTTTGGCCAGTCAAACTGGAGCTAGCGCATAGCGTGACGATCCTAAGAACGGCTGCGAAGGAGACCTCTTTGGCAGGAACAATATATTACTCGGTAACAAAACTGTCAAGGTGTGATAGAGCGGTTTTCAGTTGAGTGTAGTAAAACCAAACGCAAATTAGCCACAGCCAGCCAATCATAGGAGCGAGTAATCACAAGTAACTCATAAATGGCTTCCCTGGGAGCCAATGACAAACCAAAGCAAATCCAACATAATTTGCGTTTGGTTTTACTTTGGATTCTGATTGGTTGGTTTACTTTCTCAGCCAATAGGAGAGCTTAGTAAACGCAAAACCAAAACGCTTCCGACACTCAGTTGAAATCCGCTCTATCTGTTAGATGAATCTATTGCGTAGCTGTTTGTCATTTTACCGCGTGTCTGTTCTCTTAAGGATCTGAACTCTGAATTTCTAACGAGACCTGAAACAACCATGGGGGCTGATCAAAGCCAGGTCCCGGCTAATCCATAGATCGAATTGGGATTTAGCATGTTGGCTTTTGCGGAGGGAGGAAAACAGATGACGTCACAACGTGACGAGATACAAGACGTACCTACGAGATGCAGTAGAGTAACGTGATGTTCTCGTCACGTTTTGACATTATCTGTGCGGCAGAATGACATCCATTGGTATTATACACAAACATATAAGGGAGTTGAAACGTGTAACAGCGGCCCCAAGCTCTGGATTATTCAGCAGTTTTCGGCCTATCTCAAATTTGACATTTATCCCGAAATGTGTTGAAAAGGTTGAGGCTACTCAAACTTATCACCACGTGGAATACAACGACTTAAATGAACTATACCAATCAGCTTATAAGAAGTACCGTAGTATTGAAACGGTATTAGTCAAGGTACAAGACGACATTCTATATAAGGGCTATTGACAATAACTTCTCGGTCATCCTCTGGCACTTGATATTCTAGCTTTTGATACCGTCGATATCGATCATGGTATCCTCCTGACTCGACTATCGCAGAAGTTTGGCATTGTTGACAATGCATTAGAGTGGTTTAGATCATATCTATCTGATCGACAACAGGTTGTCAATGTTGCTGGAAATCAGTCATCTGGATGAGTTCCTCACACCAGTGTCCTCGGGCCTATATTATTCTTCATATAAACATCCCCACTTGGACCTGTACGCAGACGATACCCAAATGTACATTACGTTCAAATCGTCTATCGAAGGCTAAGTAGAGCAAGTGACATCCAGGATGGAGGCGTGTGTTCGGGACATCGATGCCTGGATGACGATGAACAAACTTAAAGTGCCTATAACCTTTTTGCAATTTTAATAGCTTAATTATGAACCTCCGAAAAGTTTTGAGTACTACTGTGAAGAACGTTTTGGTTTATAGTGAATACTTTACGTTCTACGATTGTTTGAAATCGTGTAAATATGACCTTTTGTGACCTTTCCTGACCCATAACCGCGTAAGTAAAAGCCTGGGTTGAAATCTGCATAGACGTCATCTCGTGGATGCATTATTCTCCATGGCGCCTTTCTATCACAACAACATCGATGCATAGAAAATATACACAGTTTGCGAGTTGTTAGTAAAAGAAAAAAGTCATTTTAGTCAACATGCTAAGTATTTCTTCATATGATTGAAAAGCCGAATTAATTTATGACGTCAAGATGACGTCTATACAGGTATCGACCCAGGCTTTTACTTACGTGGTCATGGGTCAGGAAAGGTTACATTTACACGATTTCAAACAAGCGTAGAACATAAAGTATTCACTCAAAACCAAAAATTTCTTCACAGAAGTACTCAAAACTTTTCGGAGGTTCATAAGCTATAAAAATTGCAAAAAGGTTATAGGCACTTTATGTTGAACAGGAAGTCAAAACTATATAATTAATTGTTTTGAATGCGAGTCATCGTCCAATGCCTCCCCTTAGCTCAAATATAGTTTGTGATGAAGTGATTAGTCCATCTTCTGTCTTCTGTGGCCAGAAACATTGGCGTCTTCTGTGATATGTCTACATGTATGTCAATGGAACAACATGTTAGCAGCATGTGCAATCAGCTTTCTATCATCTTAGAAATATAAGGAAGCACCTAAGTTTTCATACTGTACAGAGATCTTGATGCACGCTTTTGTAACTTCGTCTGCCTATAAAACACGTTATTAAGCGGCTACAGAGTGTCCAGAATACAGTCACACAGCGGTCAAACGTCTGCGCATGCGTCAAAAGTCTTGCAACAACAACGTATTCCAAAACAAATTCAAAGCGAGCCGGCGGCCGTCACTGTTCACACACCCGTTTTCAAACCTTGATAACTTTTTTGGTAAATTACGAAAAAGTTTGGTAAACTCACAGTTTGAAGTTTGTTCAATTTCCCGTCGACTGTGAAAATAGAAAGCTTAACTTTCACGTATTTTTCTTAACTTTTGGGGGTATAAGTTCACTGTAATACGTTTTAAGGTAATTTTGCGCAGGAAATTCGCGCAACCGCCCACCAGACTGACCATAATACGCACGCGCAGACGTTTGATCGCTGTGTGGAATACAGCAGCCAGAGTTCTCACGCTGACACGGAAGTGCGAACAAATTACATGCATCGGTCTTATATATACTACATTGGCTGCCTGTAGAAGAGCGTATAACTTTTAAGATCCTTTTACTTACATTTAAGTCTTTGCATAGCTTGGTTCCGCTGCAGACTAGTCCCTAGGCCTTCTGACTTGGTATTTTGTCTGAGTGGGTTAATGGGATCCCTGTGGTTTGTAATGCCTTGTGACGTCACTGCTCACTGTCGGTGACGTCACAAGCCATTACCAACCACAGGGATCCCATTAACCCACTCAGACAAAATACCAGCCAAAAGGACTAGGCTGGTATATTTCTGATTTACATGTAGTTAAACATTATGTCCCTAGGTGGAGTTTAAGGTATGCTACTAGCAATCGCTTTGTACAAAATGTAGACGTATCCTATAATTTACATTCTTATGGCTTTAGAGCCTTTTTGACTGCTGCGCCAACTCTGTGGAATTCTCTACCACAAAACATCAGAAACTGCAGCACAATCAACAATTTTAAAAGGTGAAAACGTCTATTTTTAGGAACGTGTTTTTAGATTAAATTATTTTTAATTTTCTTTATGATAATAGTTTTAACTCTAGCTTTTTAGGGTAATTTCTACTCTTATTAGTTTTTAAAGATATTGTAACATTATATTATTGACTGACTTCAAATGAACTGTAAAGCGCCATTGGACAGAGATGGAAATGGTGCTATATAATTGCTTATTATTATTACAATTATTATTATTCAGTGAATAAAAAGTACCGTATTTGGTAATATAAATGCAGTCTAGTCTAGCGTGACAGTCTAGTCTAGACACAGAAGCTGGTTACTATTCTATTCCATATATAGTCATTTTTATTTGCTGAATAATCCAGAGCATGGCACTAAAGCGAAGTATGCGCAGTTGTATGCGCATTACACGTTTCAACTCCCTTATAAATACATGTATGTTTGTTTAATTTACAATAATTAGTGAGAACATTAAAAGGATACAAAATTATTGAAGTCACCAAAATGTTGTTTTTATTGTTGTAGTCATTGTACCGTGTTTTGCCTCTCGTTTAGTGTTCGTTTTGTGATCATGCAGTGTTTCAGGTTTCGGCTAGTGCTCGTTAGTGTTCGTGTATCATTCGTGCGTTCTTCGTATCTCGTTTAGTCAGGCGTTCCTCGTTCATTGAATAAATTAGTTTTGGCGCGTAATTCGTTTAGTTAGTGGCCGCCATGTTGAACCTGAATAGTCGGTAAGTGAATATTGCTCAGTTTGTAATTTGTATCAGTCCTTTATTTGTATATTTCTCTATGTGCTTATTTTATGTATCTGTTCGTTTACTAAAAAATCTGGTTCATAGCTAGTTTGGGATGTTATAATAGCTGTTCTGCAGTCATTTGTGGCCGTAATAGTGCGAATGGCTCATTAAACCTGAGTTATCGACGATTGGTTCACCTAAAAACGAGATAAGGTCGTAACAATTATTGTGTCCAAAACGTGCCATCATCTGTGCTCTAATAACACCGATATGGCTATCGGCCAATCAGAGTGCACGTTTTGCAATATTTCATTGCATAATGAATGATAAACAAGGCAATTTCTTGTGGTGAAAATATTTTCGAAATGAGGAAGGAATGCGTTTTCTGTTTGCCAAGAGAGCTCAAGCATCGTGTTTTTTTCTAGTGAACCGCTAACGGCAGAAACAGATCACGATTTTCCTGTGCTTGCATGCCGCTTCTACATGAAGGTGAATACATGTACATGTATGTTGTGAAAGTGGGAATTATTTTTCATTTTTCTTATAAAACATTTTGTACTTTGAGGAAGCTTAAACAAATTTGACGTTTCCCGTTTTTCATAAAACGCAGTGCTCATGATAAATCTCGCTAAATATTACATGTATACATACGTGTATATGACAGTGTATGGTTCATGTCATGCACTGTATGGTTCATGTCCAGTTGACTACAAACCCTTTGTTTAACTGTGCTAATTATGATGTTGCCATGGAAACACTGTTGGCCCCAGGCTTATTCCATGAGGAAACCATTCCACAATTTCTACTTTGTCTTGGAAACACAATTTACTGCTGCTGTTTATTAGCATCAGACGATTTGGAACAATGTAGGAACTGTAATGTGAGTGGCTTTTTAAACCGCCCAGCAAACTGTTTTGTTTTACAGAGACACTAAAATTGCAATTTTATTTTCAAAATGAAAGGAGCCTGGGTCAAGAGTATTTCCAACATTGGCAATGTCATGATTTTTGCAGAGTGTACACGTATTTTCCTTAGTACAGTTAATACCAATGTGCAATTAGTTTCAATTGTTTATGAACATATCCAAAATTTGAAGAGATACAATGTACATTGTATTCTTCATTTTGTCACATTTGTATTAAGTCATATATCATCTCATTTGCATATTGAAAAAAACATTAATATCTCAGTGGAAAGACATGAGAAAATGCCATCCTTCCTCATTTTGAAAGAATCAATTTTTTTTCGTCCATTTAAGGTTCTTTAAGATACAGGTTGTGATTGACAGCACTTACATTATCTAGTTGTTTCAGGCTGTTGTTACCAAGAGAGAACACATGTAGCTGTGTTAGAGAGTCCATGTTTTCTATCTTAGATATTCGGTTATTGTACAAGGTCAGGTCTTTCAGTTTTGTCAGCCTATCAAGCCCTTCTATCTCTTCTATATTGTTGAATGATAAATCTGAAAGATGATTGCATTAAGAGGTCATTAGTAGATATAAATTTGGAAATGTTTTATACAGCTGGATAGTTATTATGAATACTATTATAATGAGTTTTACTTTTTCAAGCCTGGATACCATATGCATTAATTATTATTAGTTATACATGTACGGACTTAGATAGATAGATGGATACCGGGTAGATTTAACTTTATTAAAATTATCTACTTAATTTTGCAGTCAGACTAGGCTGAATTGCATAGTATTGAAATTATAATTAATAATAAGTAAAGGAGTTATTTTAATAATATATATAATATAAATTTAAACAGCTTAAAAATATTATGAATGTAAAACATGCTACAGAGTCATTGAGAGTTTAAAACTACTGTTAACCATCACTGTGCTGCTAAAATGGCCATGCAGGAAAAAAATATTTATATCAGTTTTTTGCTGACCACTTTACAGAGTTGTGGTAGTTTTCAGACTTTCACCTCCCAGAAGTCAGTACTCCTGCATTGGGCTGGGGAATATAATTTCCACTTTTAATAATACGTACCACATACACTGTGGAATATTTTGTGGTTTTTCGTATCTGGCAAAGTACATGTACATGTACATTTAAGCACTGTGTGTGATTGCATATCATGTTACATAAAGTGTGTAGAATGAAGTACAGTATAATTAGTACATGTACAATACATTATGTGTGCAGTTATATCTGTCAGGGCCACCTCCCACATGTGTGTGTCTGTTGTCAGTTAATTGAGGAGAAGGAAATATATAAATTATAAACAATGTAGCAATTTGTGAACTTGTGATGCAGAGCAGCTAGCATATACTATTTAAGTGACAGCAGCTAGTACATATGTATGCCTTTATATTAATGAACTAGGAGGCATTTTTCAAAACATGAGGGATCAATTAATTACATAAGTGCTTGCAACCATTTCCTTCTCTCATCTTGCCTCCCTCTTCAACATGTTTTAATTGTCTTAATTGCTCCATTCTCCAGCACTGCGGGGGAAAAACATTGAAATGTCGGAGTAACTGCAGAATACCCCCTCCGAATAACGAATCTCACAACCAATGATACTGATACCCCTGACACCCGGGACACCCCTGACACGTCTGATAAACGTGACACCCCTGACACCGATAAACGCGACACCCGTGACACGTCTGATACGTTTGATACACCTGATACGCTTGATACATCTGATACCCCTGATACAGGTACTCCTGATACGAGTGATACACATGATACGAGTGATAAACATGATACGTCTGATACACCTGATACGCTTGATACGTCTGATACCCCTGATACAGGTACTCCTGATACGAGTGATACACATGATATGAGTGATAAACATGATACGTCTGATGCACCTGATACGTCTGATGCACCTCAGTGATACAGGTACTCCTGAAATGACTATATAAACTAAAATCTTACCTGAAACATAAAAAAAACCTAACCGGTCAGTAAACAAGATCTTACCCACCTAGAGCTAGGGTTCTCAAGAAAAACTTCTCAAGAAAATGGTGATGTAAAAAAAAATTAAGAGATTTTCTGGAACTCGAACCCTGCTCCCGCCTACTCGTAAGGCAAACGTCGCAACCACTACACTAAACAACCATCGTTGCTCAATTGCTCTCAAATTTGTACATTTTAAAACCACTGCTAGTTTATGTTAGTTTATATGGTCATTTCATGAATTAATTAAGTGAGCGATTCCTCTCCTTAGGAACTCTAGGTATTCTGCAACTAAGCCGTGAAAAATGTCCATACAAATATTCTGAGTGATACGTATGCAGGAACGACTGCAGAATACCCCACCACAGCAAGTAGACTTTATTCATGTCAACGCGTCAACGCGTCATCGCGTCAACGAGTAGACTGCGGTTGCTTGTAGAACGAAGGTAGTAATATATAGAGAACACTTTATTCATGTCAACGTGTCAACGAGTAGACTGCGGTTGATTGTAGAACGAAGGTAGTAATATATAGAGAACACTATTCATGTCAACGCGTCATCGCGTCAACAAGTAGACTGCGGTTGCTTGTAGAACGAAGGTAGTAATATATAGAGAACACTTTATTCATGTCAACGCGTCAACGAGTAGACTGCGCCGTTGATTAACATATAGAGAAAACTTTATTCATGTCAACGCGTCAACGAGTAGACTGCAGTTTATTGTAGAACGAAGGTAGTAATATATAGAGAACACTAGGGTATTCTGCAGTCTAGCCCGTACGCATATCTTGTTATTATTCTTACGTAAATAATGTAAATTCTATTCAAATTGAAACTGAAAAAATCCCGATGTACAATTATACCGAGTGATACACCTGATACGCATATCTTGATACCCGTAACACACATCTGGGAGAGGGTATTCTGCAGTTGTGCCGAAATGTCTACAGACACAGGCTACACATTATGTACATTGGTATATTAAGAATAATGCAGATAATGTAGCTCAGCTGGCAGCTAGCATGATAATCTGCTTACCTAACCACTCCAGATTGACAAGCATTTCCAGTCCTTCGATCTTCTCTATGATATTATTATCTAGCTGTAATGTAGTAAGATTGACAAAGCTCCACAGGTTGTCAATCTTGAGAATATCTAGTAAGGATAATTAAAACAATATTAAACAACTTTACCTAAGAATGCATGTACATGAATGTATCTCAGTCTATACAAATCTCTAACATCCTTATCCAACTTTCAGTGGTGCATAAGTCCTGTACATTTTCGTAACAACTTTAATATTACGGTAATATTGCAAGTAATGTTTGTTGCAATTTTGTGAAAACTGTGTCTCTAGAAACTCTAACCCAATTATAACCATGACTAAGCTGCCATAACCCACACTGTTACAATCATAGTATCTGTCCCGAGAAAAGACTCATATATCAAACCTTTGTACATAAACTTATTACGTACTTTTGAAGTCCAGTCTGAGCGCCAAAACATCTCCAAAGTCAATGCCTTCCTGTTTGGCTATTCTTCCAGCCTCCCCTTTAGGACCTTGCTCCTCGACGCCTTGCTTGAGCATATGCTCATCGATAACAGAAGGCTCTATGGTATCGTAGAGTCGGCTCATTTTGATGTTATTAGCTTCCACTCTCCATAAATGAAAGAAATTGAGGAAATTTCACGAGCTTCAAGTTGTCAGGTTCAGTTTGTTTTCCCAGACAACGGGACCGTGAGGCAGCCATAAGTCTGGGCACTAATGTCAACAATTCGCATGCTCCTTGTGTGTAACCGCTAGTAAAGCATCGCGGTCTCATTCGTACACGAATCAAAAAAAGTAGTTTCTTCTCAAAGAAATCTTCGACTTTGGTCATAAAAATATAAGCCAAAATGATGGAATATGAGTATGAAATAGACCCTAGGTAAGTTTTTAGCCTTCATTTTACATGGAGGTTGAGTTTATTCAGTAATCAAACGTTAGAAACTTGGGTAAATTTTTATTTTTATTTTCAAACAGGGGTCTACAAGGAAAGCCTGGTTCAGTAACGCTGACGAAAGATAAACAAAATTTAATCGGAATTAGTATTGGTGGAGGTGCTCCTTTATGTCCGTGTTTGTACGTAGTTCAAGTGTTTGATAATACGCCAGCGTCTAAAGATGGGACTCTGCAAGCTGGTGATGAAATCGTAGGAGTGAATGGGAAGTCTTTGAGAGGCAAAACCAAAGTTGACGTGGCTCGTGCAATCCAAGCAGTCAAAGTGAGACTGAGAACAAATTCAATTAGCTATATATCATTGGAGACTTTTTTATCTTTCATGTGAAAGGCTATTTTGTTGTTTTTCCTCTATAGCGACAGACGTACTGACAGATTTGGTTTTGTAGTTCAGTGGTCACGTTATAGTTCATCAAATATTTATGCCATTATTTAATTTCAACATTCTTGCACGACGGCGACGCTGATGCTTTTTTTACTATTTGTTAGAAATCAAATTGTATGTTTATTCTTTGAGTTTTGAATAAGTGAAGAATCAATCTCTTTGTTTAAAATATTTTAAAATACATGTATCAATTATTTAGTTTTATAATATAGATACGATAGTATGCGCGCTCTGATTGGCTAAGAAGCCATGTTTTATCAGAGTATATAACATGGTTAGCCGTGTTTTATAGTTTTCAACTGGCGGTTTCCTTTCATCGCACACGTAAATCTATATTATAAAACAGATAAAGAAGCCTTAAATCCATGTTTTATATTATCATAAAACACTCTGGTCATTTGAGAACACTCTAGAAATGTTTAAAGCACGCGCCTTCGGCTTGTGCTTTAACATTTCTCTCATGTTCTCAAATGCCCATCGTGTTTTATGATAGTATAAAACATGGCTAAGGCTTCTTTATTTGTTAAATATGATCTCTTCCAGTGATAACACTATAATTTTATTCTGGCTCCTCAGGGACCCATACATGTAGATTATCTTGGTTTTGGGTCCCGCCCCCCCCCCCCCCCCCCCCCCCCCAAAAAAATAAAAATAATATATATATGATATACCTGGCATTATCATAACAATCAAGCGACATCACATGCCAAATGAAATAGAAGGAAAGGATACAATATACAATTGCTATTGGCCTTAACACTATATAACTAGTATATATTGATCTACATGTGAAATATGTATATACATGTAGATCAATATATGCAGTACTTATATTTTTAGTGTTAAGGCCGAGAGTATTGGTTTACATACCTTGTACCATTGTTTTTTTGGTTTAGAAGACAATTGTTTTTGGATTCCCAGGTCACAGCCTTGGTCATGGACATAAAGCAATTGAAGGGGTCCGTGCAAGAACAACGTAAGTGACTTTTGATCAAGTTCTAAATTCTCTCTTAGAAAACAAAGAATATCAAGAAGAATTTGGAATTTGATCAGAAGTCACTTACGTTGTTCTTGCACCGACCCCTTCAATTGACCTTGTCTTCTTCCTGTTCTAGTCTATACATTGTCTTCAGGAAGATTCATGTTCTAATCTATACAATATGTCTTCTGACACTCCTGATTGTAAACTGTGTCACAATTGCAGTCTGTATCTCAATTAATACCTCTCTTGTGATGGCATTTGAATACATGTACATTCAATGTAACAATAGAACTTGCATTATTCGTCATTTGCACATCACATCCTTGCCACCATGTTGCTGGACATTATTGACAAAAGCAACACAGTGGTGATGGCTTTGTCACCTCATACTCTGGGGATTGGCTGCAAATCATCAGTATAAATGAATAACTTTAACATACAGTGCAAACACATATACATTTGTATGTGTACATACATGTGTGTTAGCTATGCACACATCTATATCTATGACTTTTTCATTCTTATATGCACAATGTACATGATTGTGCATAGATATATAGAGAACTACATATGTCTTGTACATGTATCTATCCTTAAAGTGCCTATAACCCTTTTCCAATTTTTAAAGTTTATGAACCTCTGAAAAGTTTTGAGTACTACATGTAGCTTCTGTGAAGAAAGCTTTGGTTTTGAGTGAATAGTCCTGGACTAGTAAGAAATGCTTCTGAACTAGTAAAAAAATAGAGCCACTAATCACAGGGCTAGTAACTATTCTATAATTTGTAATGTTTAATAAAAGATAAACAAAAACATGTCCTGTGATTGTTGTTTGAACACGTTTCTTCACAAACGTTCCGAAAACAATCGCAAAAAGGCCGAGAAGACTGAACAAGGCTGAGGTGAGGACTGGGCACTAGTCAGCCCCAGGATCTCCCGTGAAGGCCGCTATCGCCACCATCTTTGTTTTGACTTGTTCACTCGTGCATGCATCGATCATCACAAGGACAAGGTACTCCAGGCTCATTATGCGTAACGGTTATTTCCGCCGATATTTGAAATTACAGTAAATGTATGGAGTTTTAGTTCGAATGCCTGTTTGCTCTAAAATTAAATTCAATAAATTGTCAAAATATTCTCACCTGTCTCTTGTGTGTTCCTTTCAGTTTCTGTGAAGTTTCAAGCCATTCCATTCAATATTGAGGGAGTTACAGTACCTTTCCTTCCACTGTAACTCCCTCAATATTGAACGGAATGGCTTGAAACTTCACATAAACTGAAAGAAATACACAAGAGACAGGTAAGAATATTTTGACGATTTATTGAATTTTATTTTAGAGCAAACAGGCATTCGAACTAAAACTCCATACATTTACTGTAATTTCAAATATCGCCGGAAATAACCATTACGCATAATGAGCCTGGGGTACCTGTGGTATCATGCAGCAAATATTGGCATGCCGCAGTCGGGACTACCAGGAGTTTTCGCTGGACTAGTAAATTTTCAGCTCTACTAGTCCCAGGACCAGTGATTAAAAACATTAAGGTCGAGCACTGAGACGTCATCTTGATGTCATATAATTAATTCGGCTTTGCAATATATCATTTGAAGAAATACTTATTTTAACATGTTGACTAAAATTACTTTTTTCTTTACTAACAACTCAAAAACTGTGTATTTTTCTATGCATCGATGTTGTTGTGATAAAAAGGCGCCATGGAGAATAATGCATCCATGAGATGACATCTACCCAGGTTTCAACCCAGGCTTTTACTTACACGGTCAGGGGTCAGGAAAGGTCACATTTACACGATTTCAAACAAACGTAGAACATAAAGTATTCACTTTAAACCAAAACTTTCTTCACAGAAGTACTCAAAACTTTTCGGAGGTAATTCATAAGCTATCAAAATTGCAAAAGGGTGATAGGCACTTTAAACATACAGATATATTGTACTGTATAACCTCTATTGCGTAAATGCACTGACTGCATAATTATATGCAATATAATTTAACATGTTGTTTTGTGCTGTATTAACAGGAGGAAGTGATTATCAACTATGTAAAGCTTCATGCTGACCCAAGGGAAGGCAAAACTCTTGACATTGGTGGGTGAAATACATGTATTGGTGGAACCTGTGGTTTCAAAATATTAATTAGTACTTTTTAGAGTAGGAGGCACTAAAACAAAAGTAGGTGGCTCATTGAACAAGGATGCTAAAGGCACCTGAGCCTCTAGGGGGATCAAATTGTAAAAGTTACAGATGTATCTGTGTACAATGTACAATGTAAAATTTAATGTACTTTGAAGGTTTTTCCGTACATGATTATACATTTTTATTGCATTGGTGCATTGGACTGTATGAATGAACATGAGTTATGCGATAAACAGTGTGAAATGCGTGCTCAGTCATGATCACTGGTCATGCAGTAGCAGTGACAGATTTTATTACCTGCATTTTGCATTATTTACACAATAATATAAAAAGAAGCAAGGATACAAACCAGCGAAATATAATGTGTCTAAATATTAAATAGGTACCCTCATTAATTTTCTGCATTGATCAGAGAAAATAAAATCTGAAACCTTCCCTGCAATCTCTAGCTGCTCTGTACAGGTGGCCCAAGTCTTGTCATTTCAGGTACAGGGAATAAATTAGTTTTGCCATGATGATGTTGTCCCTGGAGTTGAAAACCTGGTCAGGACTAACAGCTCATAATTATGGACCAGTGTGTTTTCTTTTTGCTGGAGGTGTGATTGTTTTTCCTTGGTATTGTACAATGTACGAACATTAATTTGTAAATTTTTCAGCGGATAATCTGTTATTTTTCAAACTTGAAAAGTTTATACATTATTTTCTCTTCATACATGTAGATCGACACTGGATCAACACAGAGAATAAAATAATTGAACTTCTTTTGGAAACATCTTACAAGTGTACATGTATAGTCATTGGGTTGATTTAGCCTCTGCAGCAGGCATCTCTAGTATCAGAAACTGCCGAAAAAAACAAATGTGAAATTGGGTTACCTGTGGTGTAAGGAGAGAAGAGGACTGGAAAGGGGAGGAGAGAAGAAGAGGAGAAAGAGATGCCTGCCAAAAAATGGTGGCTTTAGACATGCTGTTTCACCCAATGGACTTGTCATGGCACCCAGGGTTCCCTAGTGAGATAATTGTCACTACCAAAATTTAGAACAGGTCCCCTTCGGATAATTATATAACAACTCAAGAAACCAAGAAGTTGCAGCATCGAATACATGTATGAAGGCTTTTAAGGAAGTTGAGGTTTACAAAATCTAGAGACAACAACATTGAGGACAAAGAAGCTGAAATTAGCAATTTGAGGGCAGCAGTTGAAGAACTTCATATTGAAAAGGAAAGAAACGTTTGAGAAACTGATGGAACACGCAGGCTAAATGACTGAGGAGATACATACATGTACATGTAGAAGATTCTTAGATACGATAGTCCCCATAATATCATTGAGTGTAAAATAGAGGCAGAGTTACATGTACAAAAGTCATGTACTTACAAACGGCATCACTGACATTTTGTCTTCTACTGGTCTTGAAGTCGTTTGATCGGAATTAAGCTCTTTACATCAATATCTGCATTGCATTGGTTGCCAATTACTAAGCGCATTTTGTTTATAGTTTTACTTTTTACTTATAAGGCTATACACAGTTGCGTGCCAGCTTATTTAAGTGAACTTCTTACATGTATGCCATACATTGTACAATGTATGCCCCACGACGTAACTTGCGCTCATCTGCAAAGGGCTTACTTGTTGTTCCTTGGTCTATGTCTGGCACATATGACGATCACGCATTTTCAATCTCGGCACCTAAGCTCTGGAACATGCTGCCTTCCAGCATTAGAAATGCTGAGTCCATCACGCAATTTAAAGTGTTTATGAAACCAAATTTTGCATCTTTATTTTATTGCATAATAATGAAGTTCATTCTTTTCTGATTATCAAGAGTATATTTATTTTTCAGTTTTTCAGATCTATTTTTCGCCATTCAAATTGACTACTTTATGCTTAAAACTGTCCGGGGCCTGGAACCGAATCCTCTATTACAATGATGTCACTGTGAGGACTCGCAAGTGGCAGTCCCTTCATATGATCATGTAGGAAGACACGCATTTCTCCAAAAAAATACAATAGAATAAAGCACAATACAATTCAATACAAAAAAATGAAATACAGTAGAATGCAACACAATACTTAACAAATAAAAGATGGTTCTCCTTGTTCTATAAAAAAACTATTGCACGCTCAAGGTCTTGATAAACTGCGGATGCACGAGCAGAATGCGGGCGCATTTAGCAGCATTTCAAGACCTCGAAAGTACATTATTTCGTTATAGAACAAGGAGAACCATCTTTTATTTGTTTTATAATATAAACTTTTTTTGCAGGCATCTCTCCCTTTCTCTCTAACTTGCTCTCTCAGTTCCAATCTACCTGTTCTGTTTTCTTCACCTGCCATGTACAGGAAGCCCACAGTCCGAGTTGGAACTTTGAGATGCCGTGTGGAGAAGGCTAGGGTGGATTTAGGGTTCAGTTCCCTTTTAAATACATTCTGTTCTGACATGACTGTACATTGTACCATTCATTTCACTAGCAACTGATATTTGCAAATTTATGATTTTGCATTCAGTTCTCAAAAAGATGAAGCATCGTATGGTAGAGCACATGAGTTCATCGACGGCAGACGCACTAGGTCTCAGCAGAGCAATATTATGTAATGGTGAGTACAGGTTATAGTGTCTGTTTCAAAATTGTTGACAAAATCGTGTAACGTACCAGACATGCAGTTAGTCAAAGATTATTTGCCATATACACTGTAAGCAGGATTGCATACATGTACATGTACTTGATTGGGGGGACTCCATTACCAAAATGATGGGGTCGCTTGGCAGTCATTTTGAAAATGACCCCTATAAACAGGTATATTCATAAATTAAAGGAGGTTTAAAAACCAAAATGAGTTAATAACCCCTAAAAGGTATGCATAAATTAAAACCATGAAGTGATTCCTTTCATGTACATTGTAAAAGAACCTTGAAATTCTAATTTTGAACCCCTAAAAGGTATGGTTTTAAAAGATACTGAAGGAATTACTGAAGGAAGAGCTCATCGAACGACCTAAGCCATGTCAGAGTGCTCTTTCAGCATTGCAAGAGTATAGACACTAATGTGGGTGTTGTGATTAGCCTCTCACTCCAGACAACAAAAGAAGCACAAGTAGAAAATTACATGTAGCTTTAAATTGTACAAGTGCAAGTTGTTTTTCTACTCTGACTTCCTTCTGTACCAAGGAAGACCAACTGAAGGAAGTTTCAAAAGCAACTATTAAACATGTCTTTATCATTCTGTGTGATACTTTGAGGACATTAAATTTGAGTAAATAAGTTTACTATATAACCATGCATATGACTGTGTGCTACCGTTAAGTTTAGCATCAGTCGTTTTCCACATTTGTTTATGTTTGAGACCTAGATGTTTGGTGGTCAGTACAAACCTTTTCAATTACATGTAGTGTTGACAACCTTTGATATGTCCCACCTTCACCATTCAGCTTTTTGTCAGTGGGATTCAGGTTTGGAAACTTTTCAACTACAAATACTGTACATGTAGGTTTGCCTTCGCACTATATGTATGCTAATTAAATCATAGAAATGTTGGTTCAAGTTAAAGTTTTAGGTGATCAGAATTATGAGAGATGCAAGACAACAACTGTCTCCAGGCATTCTCTGAGTTTCATGACATACATGTAAGTCTAGTAGACACGTCAAAGGTTGTCATAGTCATGTCAAGGTTGAAACTAATTAGTTTTATGTCTAATGAAACAATTTGGTCTGCCAGACATCTAGGTTTCAAACATAAACGAACATGGAGAAAGGTTCATGCTTTTAATGGTAGCTTGCAAATGGTACATGTTACTAATACTAGTCGATATACATGTACATGCATGTACATGTACTGTCATATGATTGTACAGTACATGTATGTATTGTTTAATAGCAAGTGATGTCACTATATTTATGAAAAAACAATAGAAGTGTAATGGTGTTAAATATATTTTTCCTTTTTTCAGATGGTCTTGTGAAGAAACTGGATGAGTTAGAACAAAATGCTAATATTTATAAAGGTTAGTTTTATAATATTTATACTGTTTCATAATAAAAACACTAATATTATTCTATTAAGTAATAATCATTTCCTCAACCAAGCTGGCACCTACATGTAATTTGTGATACACATACATGTCAACTACATATGTATGTACCGTAAAGACCTGTGTATAAGCTGCACCCCAAGTTTTGAAGCTTGAATTTAGGAAAACAAAGGTGCGGCTTATACACTGGTCTTTACTGTATTTCTATTAATTAAGATTCACCATGCTTCATGTTAAATTGATTATTGAATTCTTCACATTGTAATGTATTGGATTGATAATCACATTAGGTCTTCTCGAACATGCTAGACAGTACCTACACAGCTTCTACCAACTGGCACAGACACACAAAGGTGATTAAATCAACATTGTTTATAAATTAAGTTACTATTTTAGTTGATCATAATTATTATGTCCCATACTGTCCTGCATGCGCTTTTCTTTTAAAACCATTTGGGCCGCGTCAGGCAAAAAGGGCCTGGATGACATAATATGTAAATGTATTTTTAAATTGTACCATGTTTTTTATACTTGTTGTGCGATTACAATATGCATCGCGAGCGCCACATTGTGCTACTAACAAGCAGTGTTGATTTCATGAAATTGACAAGTGAAATTGAAGACGAAATTTACGATATTTTTACATGACGGTGTGATCACAATTTTAGCTGGCGCAACTGATTCCTTAATTATCATCAGAAGATTGTTTCAAGGTGTAACTTGTACTATTGCTAAAATCATATTACGAGCTACAGGGAGTAGAGTGACTGCAGAAAAGATTGTTTTTTGCCAAAAAGTGATAATCTTGTTGATCTTATTTATTTTTTACTCTTTAATGCCAGCAGTTATAAATGAATGTCATACATCAAAATCATCCCCTCTGACAGGATTCCTAATTTTTGTGGTCATACTTGTAATCGGCCGGGCCCTTGCATCAAAATCACGTAAATTTCACCCCTGATTTTTTTTGTAATTTTTTTAAAACTGACATTTATTGTTAGGAATGAAATGTAGCGCTTCTCGTCAAGAATACAATACAATCTTCAACCTGTTATTAGGAATACTGTTGTAGGAATTATTTAACTTGAATATCGTCCCGGCCCTTTTTGCCTGACGCGGCCCATTTACAAAAGTCACGTGATGGGGGCTCTGCATGTCTGATGTGAGTGTGCCGGAAAAAGCTATCCGACCCTGCTTAATTTCTGTTTGTAGTTTTACTATTATTAACACATACTACATGTAAGTGATCATACGATAAAAACAAGTTTTTGACTGAGTTAGGTCAGGCCAAATGGAAAAAATATTTGGCTGGGTCATTTTGTACCCTCGCTGCGCTCGAGCCAAATATTTTCCCATCTGGCCATGACATCCCACTCAGTCAATAAGTACCTATTATTTTCTTGAATGCATATTGTTGTGTCTTGATATCCACAGAACTTGGGGATATATTTGCATCAGTTGGGGTCAGGGAACTGCAACCTAATGCCAGTGAAGCCTTTGGAATATTTAGTGAAGCGCACAGGTATTATATTATAACCCATCAAATATTTTCTCTCATGCATTATCGGTGGAATGTGTCACGATATGGTTGCTCTTCACCAGATGCAACTGTGCAAGCTAAGCCTCTTATAAGAGACAAATATTTGAAGGATTATAAAGAAAATAATCTACTTCCTTGTATACATTTGTAATTTGAAATACGGTGCAGCTCAAAAATAATGCACCCGCAAGAAGTCCCGCAAGAACCCGCAAGAAGTTGATAACCTTATAATTAATTATAAGCGCAAAAAGAAGTGCAATAAGTCAACTTCTTGCGTCCGCAAAAAGAAGTTATTGCGCGTGCATTATTTTTGAGCTGTACTGTATGAACTGATAGTTTGTCTTTGCTTGGACATTTTCTGTTCCTTGAATCTCGTAGTTTTCCTTGATTTTTGCTCTCAGAAACTGTTCGCTCCTTCCAACAGATATGACTATAGTTTTGATAATGAAAAGGCTGTGTACAACATGGACATGTGTGACTATTTGACTGAGTGGCACTCTGCATTTATTTAAGGTCTCGATAAAGGTTCGAGGTGTCATTTTGGCCGGAAAAACGGTCTTGCAGCGTCGCAATTAAAGCCACATAGACATACTATATACCGTTTTAAAGGTCTTGAATTGGAGAAAGAAAGTATTTAATCTATTTTGAACAAATGTTAAAAGCGTATATATAAGTTGTATATATTCAACGCGAAAAGAGTCCGTCCGCAAGAAGGAGTTCAGCCCTTCAGGATTTGAAAAACAAAATGTTCTTAATTATCCCATTTCGAATCCCAACTAAATTGTCTAAAATACTGTGTCAGGGATTTTTGATATGTTGTGGTGTTACAGATTTTATTCCTTTTCAAAGTTGAAAAAGTAGTTTTTCATCCCATTTTGATGCAAACCAGGTCATAAAACCTGAACGAAAATATTTTTTTTAAATTCCCGACAGTATTTGAGAAACAGCTGTTTTCTACGACTCGTGAAAATATGGGGATTGGACAAAAAGTGAAAAGGCTGGACTTCAATAAAGTTCTGTTTTTGCCATAAAGAAGAGCCGAGAAACAGCCCAATAAAGATTGAAGTCCCGCCTCCAAGGAATCTCATTAACTTTAGCCAGTCAGAATGATTCATGTTGTGTTCAGTGGCTCAGAACACAGGCTTGACTAAGAACAGAGAAAGCTAGAAATGTATACACTGAATTTCTAACGGGACCTGAAACAACCATAAGAGCCTGATCAAAGCCAGGACCCAGCTAATTCACAGATCGAATTGGAATTTAGCACTTACAGAACTTTGAGTTTACCGATGCCCAATACTTCTACAGAAACTAGTGTCGATTCCAGTTTAATTTCAAAGAAGAAACACTCTTTTAAGAGTACAGAAAAATGGCACCACAGTAAGCGATCAATTAATATCAGAGCAAGGAAAACCATTGAAGCGACAAGCGCTGTTCCATATGGCGTCATATCCCCGCCAAAATTCAAGTTTGCTTTTCGATGTTCAAGTATACAATTCAACTTTGTTATTCACGTTGCGACATTAGATGTTCGCAATTCAACATTGATATTCACTATACGATATGCAACTTTCACAATTTTCCATCGGTGCAAATTTCCACACTTTGTTTTTCCGTAAGCATCCCAAGTTTCGCCATGCAACATTCAAGTTTCGTCATGCAACATTCAAGTTTCGCCATGCAACATTCAAGTTTCGCCATGCAACATTCAAGTTTCGCCATGCAACATTCAAGTTTCGCCATGCAACATTCAAGTTTCGCGATTGAACTTCACGCATGAATGGTTCACCTTTCAATGAAGATTCCGCTGTACCAAGATAGCGCGGGAGCAAAAGAAGGCAACACGTGGGAATCACCGTGTTTCTTGTCATGATGAATAACAACAAAAACGCTAGAACGACCCTTCGTCTAGTGGCACAACAGCTGCTATCTCTTGCGAATGAAGGTGAGTATTTTAACTATCAAATAATTCACTCTTAGTCTAAGGGTGTATTCGTTTGGGAAATCCAGTTCTCATCCGAAAAGGGATTTGTTGCTACGGCAACTGTCTAATCCGTCTAAATTAAATTGGTCACGCTATCCAAAATGGCACACTGGCGAAGAGCTCTCGCTGCGCTCTTCTTTTTGATGAGTTTTTTGATACTGAAATAGATGCAGATATTTTGAATGAGTGTGATGACAATGGAGCTGTTCTTTTGCTTCTCATGCAAAGTAACCAACAGACGAACCGAGTGCGAATATCATTGTATTTTGAAGAGGTTGTACCACACTACCGTCTGTCTGTTTCCGTATGTCTCGCGGGTCAATTCTTCTTGTTCTTTGTCTAGAGCTACCTAAGCATCAAACCCACGGAGGCAGGGCTCCAGTAGATTTAAGAAAGCATACGAGGTAATCCCGATTGCATGACATGAGAGTCAGTGTCAGATCGATTTGATGTTACGACATCCATGCACTGCTTTTGAAGTTTATCACCGAGTCTGCAAGGTAATCGTATATCGTTTGTTCATTAGTACTATTTTACTAATCCGTTTTCGGATTTCCCAAAAAAACACAAAGACAGAAATCCGGATTTGGATTAATCCATCTCTGAGTCCTTCTCAGAGATGGATTTCTTGGATCATGCTAAAGTCGAAATCCGTTTTCGGATTTGCCAAACGAACTCCGAAAACGGATTTCCCAAACGAATACACCCTTAGACTAAGAGTGAAATATTTGATAGTTAAAATACTCACCTTCATTCGCAAGAGATAGCAGCTGTTGTGCCACTAGACGAAGGGTCGTTCTAGCGTTTTTGTTGTTATTCATCATGACAAGAAACACGGTGATTCCCACGTGTTGCCTTCTTTTGCGCCCGCGCTATCTTGGTACAGCGGAATCTTCATTGAAAGGTGAACCATTCATGCGTGAAGTTCAATCGCGAAACTTGAATGTTGCATGACGAAACTTGAATGTTGCATGACGAAACTTGAATGTTGCATGACGAAACTTGAATGTTGCATGGCGAAACTTGAATGTTGCATGGCGAAACTTGGGATGCTTACGGAAAAACAAAGTGTGGAAATTTGCACCGATGGAAAATTGTGAAAGTTGCATATCGTATAGTGAATATCAATGTTGAATTGCGAACATCTAATGTCGCATCGTAAAACTTGATTGTCGTAATAGCAAACAGCAATGTTGAATTGCGAACATCTAATGTCGCAACGTGAATAACAAAGTTGAATTTCATACTTGAACATCGAAAAGCAAACTTGAATTTTGGCGGGGATATGACGCCATAGTTCCACACCATGTACATGTAAACTGTCTATGTCACATTCTTGTTTCATCGCGCTGAAGAAAATCCGGCAAATCTTAGCTTCCTGCATTGAATTCTCTTGAAAAAATTTGGTCGATTGAAGATAACAAAAATTTCATTGCTTGATTCTTTGTGGACTTTCGCTCTTCGCAGGGATTGAGCCAGAATTTGAGCCAGAAGGGACAATTTGGCCCTTTTGCGAGTGAACTGGCATTTAATTTCCTTGGAAGCGGCCAAAGCAGGTCAATTTGACCATTATGTATTATTTTTCAAGGGACAAATGTATTTTCAATTCGGGAATGCCGCAATGGAGCAGCCTGGCTCGTTCCCTGTCTTCGGTGGTTTTAATTTATTGGAACTTGAATATAAATCCCCCCAGCCATTGTTTGTCCTAAGAACTTTACACCCGCTGCCAAATTTATACTCGCAAACTAAATTATAATAAACTAAATCGTGCTGCTTTTCTCTTTTCTTCTTTTTTGAATACCACCAAGAACGATCTACTTTCTTGGACATTGCATCAACGTACATGTACGTAGAAACCTTTACGAACGAAAAGTAGCGCAGAGAATCACAGAATAACATGCCCAGTGAATGACAGCAGCTGTCAATCATTTTTCATTTTAGTTTGATTTTTTTGTGATGATAAATTAGGGCTTTTAGATTTAGAATTTGTGAAAAAACGTATTTTCGAAACTTTTCCATTTTAAACCTTACTCTTTTGTTGGCATATTTTTTTCAAATTTGTTGTCCGACCTCTGTTGTAACAAGTGCATTGGACAGCGTCCGCGACATTGACAGAGAATCGCTCTACTGCCATCCGAACCGAAGACAGAAGCCATTTCCATTAATTTACCATCCATCTAATCGCCCTATCAAGAAAATCATCCACTGCAGAAGAACTTCAAGATCTTGCACAGGGTTGCCACAGATCAGGGAAAAGTCAGGAAAGAATTTTTTTTTAAAGGTCATGGAAAAGTCAGGGAATTTGGCATCTGGTCAGGGAAATTCTAAATTTCTTGTCAAAGTCAGGGAATTTTATTTTTAGGTTGCCACGATGGCCCCTCATGCCTCCAAGTGTCTGCGAGGGGAGGCTGCAGGTTTTGATAATGACTTTTGTTTTGGATGAGGGAATGTCAAACAGTCTTATTATGGTCAGTGAAAATTGTTTTCTGGTCAGTGAAAAGTCAGGGAAGCTTTTTTTCCCAGATGGGTGGCAACCATGTTACAGAATGATCCAGAGACCGCCCTCGTTTTTCCACAGCCACCACTTACCTCTTTTAAGCGAGACAAGAACCTTCGGGATTTCCTGGTCAAGGGATCACTACAGCCCGATCTTCAACCAGGAACTTTTAAATGCCCCAAGAAACGATGTAACACATCTGCTTTCACTAAAACTGCCACACACATTTCAGGACCCAAAGGCTATTGAAGTTACCGACCATTTTGACTGTACGTATAGTAATGTTATTTATTCTATCTCATGCAACTTTGTAACAAACTCTACATCGGAAAAACTGGGCGAAGATTAGGACATCGATTCCGTGAACACTTGCTAGATGTTAGAACTAACAGCAAGGATCGTGCCAAACCAAGCAGTAGCTCGCACTTTAACCTTCCTTCCTATATGCTGCATTTCTCTTCATCAAGGTCCTACCGATACCCCTAAACGCAAAGAACAAAAACTTATTTTCAAATTAGGCACTTTGCTACCTAACGGCATTAATGAAAGCTTTTCGTTCATTTGATTTCATAATTCGCGTATTCATTCATACTTATATCAGCATATTTCATTACGTTATTCATCGACACTCTTTATTGTATTGTGGCTATTAGCATTTCTATTGTTGGCTCAATTTCCTTTGATCCTAATTGATCCGAGTACATGTTTCCTCAGCGGTAATCATGCAGTCAACACTATATTGACCCTTTGCACGTGACGTCATAGCCGCCATGTTGGTGTACCTTTAACAATAGATTCCTCGTTAGCTTCTTTTGTTCTGTACACCAACATGGCCACCATGCCCTTTGTCATTTGAATCTCTGGGGATTGAGTGCAAACCATCTATAAACCGTTTCCTCACCCACAATTCCCTCTTTTGCTTTGACAAAGGGCTAGCGCTCGAAACGTCAGCTGCTACTCGTTTCCCACGGCGGTTAGCATACCTTAATCAGTTGATCACACCAGTGTTTATCTTTCCCACCGATAATAATAATAATAATAATAATAATGCAATTTATATAGCGCCTATACATTGCTGTTCTAGGCGCTTTACAATGGAATAGACCTAATAAATAATAATACTAAAAAATACTGAATAATTACAAAATACTATATTACATATTAAAAATCAGATTAATAATAAATACTAATAATGCTTATATAAAAATATGACTAAAAGGGATATAAAAACAGCACCGTTAATTTAACTAATTACAAATTGTAAGCAGCTTTAAAGAGATGTGTCTTCAGCCTAGACTTAAAAATAATTACATTCTCACTCAACTTAACATTTAGTGGTAATGCATTCCACAGTTCAGGAGCAGCTATGGAAAAGGATCTATGTCCATAGGTCTTCAAATTGTAAATAGGCTTATTAAGGCGTAATGTACAGCATTGGATGAACGGAGTTGTCTACGTGGTCTATATAACTCTAGCAACTCCTGCAAATACTTAGGTGCTAAATTATGTAAAGCCTTAAAAGTAAGTAAATTAATCTTAAACACAATTCTCAGTTCCACAGGCAACCAGTGAAGCTCTTTAAGCGTGGTAGTGATGTGATCATGTTTACATAAACAAGCTATAACACGTGCAGCTGCATTTTGCACATATTGAAGTTTCATAATCTCATGTTTTGGCAGGCCGTATAAAAGCGAGTTGCAATAATCCAACTTGGAACTAACAAATGCATGAATGAGAACCTTGGTAGTATCGAAACTAAGATATTTCCTAATTTTAGCAAGGACCACACATTTTAAAGAGAGTTTACCGTCAAAATCACGTCCGCCATTACGCGAATCCGTTCCCGTGGACGAGGAATGCCTAGTCATTTTTTAGCGTATGTGACGTCATACACTTAACGCATCGTTCTCAAGTTGCTTCGAACCCATACATTTCTTCTTATATTGTCTACAAACTCACACTGCGAATTTTGCTGTGGTTTAGTAAATAACGACCTAAAATCTGCATCAGATTCTTCAGAACATAGTAATGTGTCTTTCTGTTTAAATTTATTGCCGGATGTTGATGATTTAGGGGAAATAGAGCCGCTTGCGACCGAGTTGAAAGCTGGACGAATGAATAGTCGCTAAAATTGCTTGGGAAGTGGCCTGCTAGTAAGTATAGTGCTAGCTAGCAGAGGTTTCTTATCTTTTTGGGGTAATTTTTTCCCAGGGTATTGTCCCTGGTTCGGCTTTCAGGTTATACTGTTACTGGATCCGGGCTACAGGGAGAATTCAGCGGAGAAATCACTAAGGTAATGATCAGCAGTTTATAAGTCCTAAGTTTGTTCATTGTCTATAGTGAAACCCGGATTGCTAGTTCGTAAATGAGAGAGATCGAGAATTATCTGTGTCCCGGCAATAGATTTTCCGGCGAATCTACATTCTAAAATACAATGTAATTGCTATAAAATTAAATCGCTCTCTTGTCTAACATGAAATCGTGAATGATAAGAATTTACTAGAGACTAAAAAAATATATTGAAACTGACTGATCTGCAGCTTTTACAGTGGCTATCACAGAACCAAACTTCGCGCCCCCCGTTTCTGTTTGACACACAAACAACTGAAACAAGGTACTTCATGAAATAATATTGGTGGTTTCTTCTGTGGTTTATTGTCTTGAAAATAAAATTAGCAGTAAATTAAAAGGCATACTACATCGATAGGTTTATCTGTTTATAGGAAACAGCAATATGAGTTATTTATGATAAACTATGTTCTCAGCAAACGTAGCCGCTTATTTTTCGGTCAATCTATACTATATAGTACTTACCGGCTATTCCATGTGATACGAACAATTATGGAGAAACTTCTGTCCTCAAAACGCACACAAACCATCCTTGCATGAGGCTTGAAGAGAATTACAAACCGTATTCTTGGTACTCGACTATAAGGCTTGAATGTAGCGAAATGCCAGCTTTGTGGTTCGTTAAATTGCTACAGTCCTGTAAAATGCACAAACTTGAACGATTATTTCTATTCAAAACGTTTTGTTCGCTTTTCAAAGCGGGAAAATGGTACACTTTCTTACTACATACATGTTAGTTCGCGTGAAGGTTTGTATGGGAAAAGTAGCCACACGTGTTGTTGTGGGAAGTTTTGACTGTGACATTTCCCAGTCACTGGTTGAAAGAATCAGTCTCGCCGGCCGGCTAAAACTTTTCAGAGCGTTTTCTTGACTTTCTATTTTCGTTCTAAACATAGTTTGAAAAAAGCTCCAACTCGACGCGAATTTGTGCGAATTACTTAAAATGTTCACAGATTGTTCGCAATTTATATCAGCTAAAAAACTGTGTCGGCGATTATTTTAATTTCTAAAAGAGAGCCGCTGAGAGCGATTCCCGCATGTATACTTGGATTGCGCGTTAGCAGTTTCACGAAGACCAAAATATCTTCAGAACGGCTTCGAATTTCCACAATCGCCGACACAGTTTCGTAAACAAGGTCTGTGGGAGTCCAGAAAAGCAAACAGATCTTAAATTAATTAAATTGCCATGGAGTTGGAGCTCTTGGAAACCAACTCTCTTGTTCGGAAAAGAAGTTTATTTAAAAATCGCACTTTTATCAAAATTACAAACCTTAGGTATATCGTTGTAGCCAATTTTATAAGCTTTAAATGAGGTATAATTTATCTAAATACGAGATAAATATTCGAGACGCTACTTAATTTTATCCGGAACAGTACCCTGAAGGTATACGATAACCTTAAGTGTATGACGTCACGTACGCTAAAAAATGACCAGGCATTCCTCGCCCACAGGAACGGGTTCGCGTAATGGCGGATGTAAAATTCAAGATTCGGAGTTCAAAAAATAAGACTTCCCGTCTTCGTATCGAAAAACGGTTTGAACTGGTAATAATATAGCCACTCTACTTTACGAATATGAGAAAAAAATGATATGTCAAAATTTGATCGTAGGGGCACTTTAACAATACAATTAACTTGGTAATACATGGACATAGTGTTATGAAACACTACACCAATATTACGCGCGCAATCCGACGGATATATGATATCAGAACCTAGAGTAAGAGAAGGTAGTGGAATATGTGGACGAAATCTAGAATGTAACAGCAGAAGCTCAGTTTTATCCTTATTCAGTTTAAGCTTGTTATAAGTCATCCATTTGTCAATATCAAGTAAACAACTTTCAATGCTACGCTGTGCAATAGCAAGTTCCTGATCATCATTGTAAGTGAATGTAGTATAAAGCTGTGTGTCGTCCGCATAAAGATGAAACGACATACCACACTTGCGTATAATGTCTCCAAGCGGAGAAGTGTACAGCAAATACAATAAGGGTCCAAGGACGGAAACTGTGGCACACCACAGTCAAGCGACCGCACAGTGGAAGAGGCATCATCGATCTTAACAAATTGTGTACGGTCAGTCAAATACGATTGGAACCAAGCAAGTGCATTCCAAACTTAGAGGAAAGTCTTATAAGCAAGATCATATGATCCACCGTATCGAATGCCGCGGATAAATCCAGCAGTAGCAGAATAACACAGCGATGATTATCAATCGCCCGTGGGACATCATTCTGGACGCGCACCAGAGCAGTTTCACGACTGTGACCTTCCTTATATGCAGACTGAAGGGCTTCGCCGAGGTCATTCTCACGTAGATAGTCTTTCAGGCGCACTGCAGCTGCCTTCTCAATAGCTTTAGACAGAAACCTTAGATTCGAGACTGGCCTGAAATTAGGAAAAAGTTCAAAGTCCAGAGATGGTTTCTTTAATAAGGGAGATAAAACCGCTTGCTTCAAAGAGGTAGGCATCTTACACAGTTCAAAGGATAAATTCACAATCTTGGTAATGATCGGTAATAAATCAGACACACAGCACCCAAGTAATGTAGCAGGAATAGGGTCCAGACAGCATGATTTAGAGACACTTTTCTTGATCACGTCCAGAAGTTCAGTTTCAGTCATAGGTGTGAAATGTACAAGTTCACAGTTAAAATGAACGTTGTCCAATCGGTCGAAAAAAGGGAGGTCATCTTCCTGGACAGAGTCGAATTGATCCCTAATTGCAACAATTTTATCAGAAAAAAAGTTTGCAAAACTGTTGCACAAGTCAACAGTAGAGTCACACGTAGGGTATAGCTTCTCAGGCTTAAGGTGCAGCAGGCGATTAATAGTATTGAAGAGGAACTTGAGGTCGGATTTATTGTCAGTAATCAGTGTGGAATCGTGATTCATCTTCGAGGACTTGATTAACTTCCTAACAAGTTTACACTGATCAGAATATAGTTGTCGATCTATTATCAATTTGGACTTCCGCCAACGTCTCTCCAATTTACGACGCTTGCATTTTTCGGTGGCGATCGCATCTGTATACCAGGGCGCAGCAGGCCGTACAATTACTAACCGCTTCTGTAAAGGTGCATGACGGTCAACCAGGAGCGATAATTCTGAATGATATTGATCACATAATTTATCAAGATTGGTAGCAGTCGAAGAAAATAATGAGGACTTTGTCAGATCACTGCGGAAAACATCCAAGTTAACAGCACGCAGTTTACGGTAGAGATGCAGATCAACACTAGTACGACGGTACGATGCAGATCAACACTAGTTTTTACAGGAACTAGTCACCCATCGTGTCATTTTATCTACAAAAACCATTTTCCTTCCGAAACTTAAAACGTACATGTTAACAGCGTGTGCACGCTCTTCGAATCGCCTTCTTACCCACCCACCCCCTAGAAATAACAAATATTTTTTTCACTATAGAAATGGCTTGATTACTTGCTTGTTTTGAGCTATCATAAATCCTCTTTCATCTGAAACGCTGTGATTAACAGCATGTAGCAAGAAGAAAAAATGCTGGTTTTCCTATTTTTTAAATAAAGTTAATTTTTGAGTTTTTCAAATCGTCACTCATGCCCATTTTTCACACAGCTCTTCAGTATTACATGTATGGTTGCCAGAAGACACTAAAAAAAGAAAATGTTTGAAACCTGTAAGCACTTGATTAATCAGACATGTGCTGTAATATGAATGAAACAACGTTTATTATTATCATGGTAATTTAAAGTCCAGTGCCATTACTTTTTACAGGAACTTTGATAAACTTGGAATGGATTTTCTTAAGAGAGTAAAGCCAACACTGAGTGACCTAAGCACATACTTAGCTAAGGTAAACCAATGCAAAATAACGTAAAATCCATCACTTGAAGTCCTGTATACTGTACAATACAGTGGCGGATCCAGGATTTGAAAAAGGGGGGTGACTATTTTGACCGGTACAGTTTCTGGTGCGAAATTTCTTACAAAATTTGAACGAATGTATTTTATTTTTACGAATTCTTATACAGAATTTGTTTTTGGCCCAAAAGGGGGGGGGGGACCACCCCTGGATCCGCCACTGCAATATATACAGCTACATGTACATGTATTTCAAAAAGGCTGTCCCGGCGAAGTGGCAAACGGCAAACGACATTCTCCCAGACCGAAACGAATTGTGGTTGTAGCTGAAAGTCTTGTGAATTCGTTTGTTTTTGGGTCAAAACTTTAAGATGAATATTAATGTTGTCCTGCGAATCGATTTTCGAATTATACCATAGTTTATCCGTTTGGCACAGCTGGAAAGTTAGAACCACAATCCATTTCGGGCTGGGAATGTTGTTTGTCGTTTTCCCGGGACAACCTTTATTGAAATAGCTGTATGTATGTATTAGTCAACATTGAGTGCCCTGAGCACATACTTAGCTAAGTTAAAACAATGCAAAAAAATGTTGGTAACATAAAATCCATCACTTGAATTTTTGTACAATGTGTGTATTTATAATTTAGAGTGGATTTCGTATGAGTTGGATAAAAGTACGGCATGTCCGTATATCCTTACTGTAACTGTGCTGTACCGTACATGTAACTGTAATTTGATTGGATCAGAAGGACAAAAACAATTGGGAAGCCATTTCAGTGTCACGACATGCTCATACGAAATCTGCTCAAGGCACAATATAACATACACTCTGATTGGCTAAAAGCGTTTTATCAGGAGATAAATTGCTATACATGTGCCAGCATGTTTTATTGTTTGGTCTGCTTGTTTGCTTTCATCATGTGCTTAAATCAATATCATAAACCAAGTAAAGAAGCCTTATCTATAGTCATGTAAAAAAAACTATTATACTGTCATAAAAACACCCCTGATCGTGATCAGTCATTTGAGAACACTTGAGAAATGTTAAAAGCCTGTGCCTTCGACTTGTGCATTCAGCAGTTCTCTCATGTTCTCTTGCTTTATGACAGTATAATTAATACATGTCTAAGGCTTATTTATTTTTCAAATACGATCAGGAAGGTGGTTCAATGAGACACATTTCTGTCTTTTTATGCTGTTCAATATCTGACATACTGAATAAATCCTTGTTTTTGCTTATTTTCAGGCAATCCCCGACACAAGGTTAACAATCAGGAAGTATGCAGATGCAAAGTTTGAATATCTGGTATGTACGAATTTAACGATAACGATTGTTTTATTAATAAAAGAATACTATTTACAATTTCACTAACCCACAGGTAGCTGAAGCTAATCGTGGTGGCTAGTGTACATATATTCAAAGATACATGATATTATTTAACTATAGCATTTTAAGGAGAAATGTAAAGGGAAAGGAAAAAATTACAATGACAAGGAAATATAAAGAATGAGGATATTACATAATATACATGTAGAAGCAGGCATTAGTCATGTGGGGATTTTCTTAATTGTCTTAATTAACTTAATTATCTTAAATATCTCAATTATCTTAATTACCTTAATTATCATGGTACATCAACACAGTCATCCTCATTTCTTAGAATTGTCTCGAGTAACTTTAATACACAACTTTAATGTAAATATCGTTTTACGTTCGTTTAGTATACTTGAAGGTATAGTGTTTCAGATAACTCGACCTGATCTTGAAAAAGAAAGCTTTAATTTATAATTCGAGTCTAGGATAGCGGCCGATCTAGTAGTATAGCTAATATGCACATTAGCTGTTTTATGTACCAAGTTTGGTATGTTCAGTGGTGCAATACCGGTTGATATATCATGCATTAATTTAGCCGTCTCTTCGAAATATACATGTAAATAGAAGGACATTAGAAGTTAAGAATAAAGGGATAGCATGTCTTTTCGAAATACATAAGTCTAAGTGCTCGTTTCTGAAGATTGTATTCTCAATGAAAAGTGCTTACAATGTCAGGATTCCGCTTTGTATTTATTTGGACAGACGTAATGTAGTTTAGTTACAAACTACATTACATTTAATTTGTACTGAGCTGGTACAGTCATTTTCATAAAAGCTGTCTTCACACACTGAATTTCTAACGGGACCTGAAACAACCATAGGGGATCAGTGGTCAAAGCCAGGACCCAGCTAATTCACAGATCGAATTGGAATTTAGCATGTTGATTTTTGTGGAGGGAGGAAAACCGGAGAACTCGGTGAAAAACCCTCGGAGCAAGGGCGAAATACCAACAAACTCAACTCACAAGTGGCATTGTGGCATCGAAATATGCTATGTTATTATTCAGTTCCTCAGTATCCCGAATTCTGATTGGTTGATTCACCTGCAAATAACTGCGCGCAAATAAGTGTTTGCCTGCAGATATTTTTGTGAGCATGCGCAGTGCTGTTCAACAACAAATCCAACATGGCCGCTCGGTTGCCAGAGTGTTCAGAGGAGGAAATTGCGAGCATTTTGGATGCCAAAAGTAACAAAAACACTGAATAATAAAACAATTATTGGAACTCCGACTATCGCAAAATATGATGAATGTCATTGTCATAATATTTTGCTCAGCCTCGTCCAATAATTGCTTAATATTTGTCCTTGGACATTACCATCTGATCCTCGAAGCTCACAGTTTCCCTCGAGCTTCGTTCTTGGGAACTGTTCTCTTCTCGGATCAGATAATTTCCGCGAACGAAATATCAGGGCATATTTCGACGTCACAAATGGGTTATTGTATTTATATGCGATATTGTATTACAATTTTAAAATACATGTATAACCATATCGTGCTTTTTTATTAGTCTTACTGCTTGAAGGTGAAAGAGATGGATGACGAGGAATATGCATATGCAGTAAGTACACAATATCTACATGTAAAGCATGTACGTTAATAACCCACCGCCTCCCCTCTAATTTGGGTAGTTTAGGTATAATGCTTCTGGGTTAGCTCAGTGGTTAATCTCCAGTCCCTCCCGGTTAGATCAGTGATTAAGCTCCAGTCCCTCCCTGCTAGATCAGTGGTTGAGCCCGGTCTGTCGTGCGGGAGGTCGCCGGTTCAAACCCCAGCCAGACCAACACTCAGGGTCTTAAAATAACTGAGTAGAAGGTGCTGCCTTTGTTAAATAATCTCGTTCTCGAAATTCCAAATGGTCTGAAATTCCAAATGGTCATAAAATTCCAAATGGTCAGAAATTCCAAATGGTCAGACCTTCATGTCTTCTCAGATAAGGACGTAAAATCGTAGGTCACACGTCGGCCTCAAGTTTATCAGTCTCACCAGACTGTCACGAGTTACCGACGTTGAATAAAGTTGCTTTACTTGACTTGACTTTATGTTCTATCTTGCGTGATTGATGTAACGCGTCACGTATATATCAGCGAATACATCCCTGTGGGCGTAGTGGGCCTCCTGTAAGAGAAAACATTTGAAGGATTATAAAGGTAATACCCTACTTTGTGGCGTTAAAATGTGAACTGATAGTCTCCTTGGGCATTATCTTTCCCTCGAAACTCACAGTTTTCCTCGAGCTTTGCTCTCGTAAACTGTCCTCTTCTCGGAACAAATACCAGTGCATATACTAGTGCATATTTCAACACCACAAAGTTGGGTATTCCTTATATTTACCCCTGGGAGCGGTGCACGCGCAAGAGCTCCCGTAAATGCCTGGGAAAACAAGGAAACATCGTTGCGGAAACATTGTGAATTTCAGTGTTAACGAAAATTAATGTTTCCTCATTTGCACGCATGCAAAACATGTTGCGGTTTTGCTTCCACAACAAATGTTTCCAGTTTGCTCACGGAAGCAACACTGAAATTCACAATGTTTCCGCACCAATGTTACCTCGTTTTCCCAGGCCTTAAAAGAAAACATTTGAAGGATTATAAAAAACAATAACCAACTTTATTATTCATTTTAGTCACATTCTTGATTTTGATTGGCTCGGAGTTACCCGCGAATTCACGATAGCGGTGTGTGTTCGATATTAGTGCGCAGGCTACAGATACCTGTAGTGATGACACAGGAGTCATCTCATTGCATAATTTTCAGCTGGTACATGTATCTCTCTGCAAAATATTTTTTAAGAAGTTTAGAAAATGATTAATAATTCAATTATTGGATTCGGTTTTCGCACAATAGCAAAATTGTCAAGACCTCGGTCTGTGTTATCAGCCTCAATCTTGGGGTTCGGCGGATAACACAGACTTCTGTCTTGATAATTTTCGTTAGTATATACGACACAAGTGAATAATGCTTTTCGCGCGCTCTGATATGATTAACCTTTGCTATTCACCTCCGAGCGAAGTAGCGATCACCTCGCGCGAGTTTTGGTCCATTTGACGGAAAATAAAATAACTACTTGGTGCTGGTTATCCACTTGTGTGGTATATACTGTACTGAAACAATTATTCACCTCAGTGCATGTCGGTGAATAATTGCTCGCTATCATGCTCACCTTCATCTAGTAACTGCTTTATTGTGTCTGCTCATTGTATATGTCAGAACTGAGTTCGTTCACGGATATTATCTTAGTTCCGAGAAGTAAACAGATTCCGAGACCGAAAACATCTCTGAGAGGGTCCACTTTCATTCACTTTATAACATAGCTCTGCGATATAACGCGCTTCGTGATCGGCTAAAAAAGGGTGTTTTATCAGAGTGCTTTTATCGCGCGCTTAAATCTATGTCGTAAAGAAGCCCTACCTTGTAGTGTTTTATGAATACTCGGCAAGAGTGAACGAAGATGTCATAAAACACGACCGGCATCTTTGTCTTGTGTTTTCAATATTTCTCTCATAATCTCAAATGCCTGTTGCATTTTATGACAGTTTCATATTACAACTTAGAATCCATCAAATATTTTCTCTCGCGCGTGATTGGTAGAATGCGTCACGTGACCCGATATTTTCTCTCCGCAAGCGGGAAATATCAGCGAATACCCCCCAGTCAAAATTTCCATACAAACGTCTGTAAACTTTTACGAGTTTGCGGACCTGTAACCGTGGAAGGGTCTATTACCAGGAGCGTCCATCTCCCATACTATGTCTTTTTCTACACCTTGAGCTATTTATATAAACATGTTTCATTGTTTTATAGTCGGCTTTGGCACATTCTGCTCGAAAAAAAGGCTATTCTGCTCGGAAGAATTGCCCGAAAAAAAACGACTATTCTGCTCGAAATTATGCTCCAAAAGTACTATTATGCTCGAATTTATGCTACTGAAAAATTTGAGGCAGTTGCAGTCTTATCGTGTACAAGCCGATTATTCCATTTTTTTCATGGATTAGTACTAATTTTACGTTTACGAGCTATAGGTCGGAATTTTTCGGAGCCTGCAATACAGTTAAGATAAGTTAAAGCATTGGTAACCAACTGTCTTTCTTGTCCTTCTTCGTCATGGTCATTGATTTCTGTTTGTTCCACCGCCATCTTTGTTTTGCTCGTACCCAGCTCCCTCACGTCTCCACTTTTCCTCATTTCCTCATTTCCAGGCCCCAAAATATGCAAAATGGCCTATTCTGCCCGGATTATGCCCCAATTACGTTTTCTGCTCTTGAGGCCCTATTATGCTCGAAATTCTGCCGGCAGAATGCGCTAAAGCCTATTTACAGACAATGTACCTTCTTGCGAACACTGAACGCATGAACAACGTACGATCCTGACGGTACAGGATATTATCTTTGCCGTTATTTGTTTTCTTTCGAACAAAGAAAAACATTTCGTGGAAACAACATTTAGGAAACACATTTATTCGTGGGAAAAAAAACTAAAAATAGCGCAAGGTGTATATACGCTGAGTTACCAATAGCACAGATGGACGCTCTGATAATGGCTCCTGGCTAATGACAGTACTTTACTGATGACCACAGCACGCTGTGCGCTCAGTTGGAATATTAAAATATAGAGACTGGTGTGCGTGTTTTATTGACAAATCCAAGGAGGTGATTGGCTAATGACAGTACTTTACTGATGACCACAGCACGCTGTGCGCTCAGTTGGAATATTAAAAGATAGAGACTGGTGTGCGTGTTTTATTGACAAATCCAAGGAGGTGATTGGCTAATGACAGTACTTTACTGATGACCACAGCACGCTGTGCGCTCAGTTGGAATATTAAAAGATAGAGACTGGTGTGCGTGTTTTATTGACAAATCCAAGCAGGTGATTGGCTAATGACAGTACTTTACTGATGACCACAGCACGCTGTGCGCTCAGTTGGAATATTAAAAGATAGAGACTGGTGTGCGTGTTTTATTGACAAATCCAAGGAGGTGATTGGCTAATGACAGTACTTTACTGATGACCACAGCACGCTGTGCGCTCAGTTGGAATATTAAAAGATAGAGACTGGTGTGCGTGTTTTATTGACAAATCCAAGCAGGTGATTGGCTAATGACAGTACTTTACTGATGACCACAGCACGCTGTGCGCTCAGTTGGAATATTAAAAGATAGAGACTGGTGTGCGTGTTTTATTGACAAATCCAAGCAGGTGATTGGCTAATGACAGTACTTTACTGATGACCACAGCACGCTGTGCGCTCAGTTGGAATATTAAAAGATAGAGACTGGTGTGCGTGTTTTATTGACAAATCCAAGGAGGTGATTGGCTAATGACAGTACTTTACTGATGACCACAGCACGCTGTGCGCTCAGTTGGAATATTAAAAGATAGAGACTGGTGTGCGTGTTTTATTGACAAATCCAAGCAGGTGATTGGCTAATGACAGTACTTTACTGATGACCACAGCACGCTGTGCGCTCAGTTGGAATATTAAAAGGGTTAGATACGTTATATACTTTGTTTTATTGCGGTAATTAAAGACACTTACTAGTACTAACTCAGTACGATGAACTCAAAATTTATTCAAGCTGCGTTCGGCCTCGGGCAGTATTCATTATTTTTCGTTCATCGTACGTCTAATCAGTGATACATGGCTACGGCTTCTTTATTTGTTAAATAGCATTACAGTTATTTTTCCATCAAATTGATGACTTTGTCTTCACTAGAGAGGTGGAAGATGCAGTGGAAGATGCAGTGGAAGATGGAGGTGGAGAGGGAAGATGGGAGGTGTGTGGTGGTGGTGTAAGATAGGAGATGGAGGAGGTGGTCATGACTAAATACATTTTACAGTATTTTAACGCTCAAAATCCTCACACATTTTACTGTACTGGAAAACTAGTTTTTCGCGCCTCACTTATGATTGTTGCTTTTTTACTTTTTCTCTCTAAGGCGCTGCATGAATCTTTATATCGTGTGGAGACTGGGAACTACGATTACAGGTAGGTGTCGTATGTAGGGTATTGCATAACCATTCATATGTACAAATGTACGTATCATGCAAAAACATTATTTTGTATTCAGATTGTATTGTGCAGAATATTGTAGTAGCCATTTCCGAGTTGAGGAAGGGACTGGGTCAGAATGTAATCCGATTAAGAAATGAACTCCATCACGAGTAATATCACAATAAAATGAGTAAGTTTACCGAGTTTGAGGCGATTGGTTTGACGATAAAAATGTGGTGCTATTTTGAAAAAAAAAAGGAAAATAAGAGAGTGAACCATACAGTACAGTCTGTTCTATTTTTCGATTTTTGAAAGCTTGCTATTCTCTTCATATTTATTCAGACATTCTTAAACTGGTAAACAAATTCATTTTAGTGTGATCGTTCTTGTGATGGAGTTCATATTATAATCACATATGTTTTTTCACTCGGTCGCAGAGATTGGATGCGATTATCCCCACGTTTTATAGGAGCTGCCTGTATAACAATCAAATCGAACCTTCAAGTTTCTTAAAACAAAACTACATACATGTATAAATAATAACAATCAAATTAAACAAAACTACATACATGTATAAATAATAACACCCCGAGACAGAAGAGAAATGCCATGTGAATGTCCTGATATGCTTTTCACACTTTTTCGATAGAGGATGGCAAAGATTAAAGTGGATTACAAAAGCTTATTCTAGAAACTTCATTCCGTTTACAGTGAGCCGATTCAAGTGGCTCTAAATTTGTCTTAAAAGCTTTGCCATCCTTCATCAAAATTGTGTCATATTTCTCCACTATACGTGTACGTGGAGAGCATACTGTACTAATTTGAGTAAATATTTTTGTCTTTCGTCATGAGAAAGTGTATCATTTCAAACCCAACCTTCTCGTCTTGTATGTTGTAGAGTTGTACTACGCTGTAGACAGCTTGCAAGGGAAAGGTTCGCCAAACTGAGATCGGATGTGCTTATCAAACTGGAACTACTGGACCAGAAACATGGTGAGCTGATATACCTTAACATTAGCTGAGCTTCACATGTAAATCTATTATCCGTTAACTTGTGGTTTTACTAAAAACCGTGAAATATAATAAAGCAATTATTGGACGCGGCTGAGCAAGATATCATGATTTGTTTTGTTCGTGGCGAGCTATCAGTTATTTGCCGATGCCGAAGGTAGAAGCTAATAACTAGTGACAGCGAGACACAAACAGATCATGATATTTGTTATTAGCTGAGCTTCACATGTAAATCTATTATCCGTTAACTTGTGGTTTTACTAAAACCATGAAATATAATAAAGCAATTATTGGATGCGGCTGAGCAAGATATCATAATTTTGTTTTGTTCGTGGCGAGCTATCAGTTATTTGCCGATGCCGAAGGTAGAAGCTAATAACTAGTGACAGCGAGACACAAACAGATCATGATACTGGTGATGGTCGAGTTCAATAATTGCTTTATCATTTGACAAAATACAACATTACCTACAGAGTTTCAAACTGGAACTTTGAGTCACCAACAGCTGTACAAATCGATCTGCCTTGTTTACCAAACGGAGTGGTTAATAGTGCGCATTCTCTGACCGTTATTTGTTGCAAATATTGAATTATCACGACTTTGAATGCTCAGACGTCAGGCGAATCAACCAATCAGAATTCGAGATGGAAGATTTCCTGCGATGTGATTGGGAGCGGGCAGCTTTTTCCTATATCTGACCGTAGTCACGGTAACCAGTGCGCATGCGTTCAATTCTTTGGAGTTTGTTCAATAATTCGTCTCTGAAGTGAAGGAGAACAGAAAAAAATACCGGCTTAGCGTCGGCCCTTATAGAGAATGTATGTAGTTATGATATTGAATCATGTTTGCCGCGTAGCACTAGTAAGTGTAAAGAATGTAATATATAAAGTGGTAAGCTGTAGTGCTAAGTGTGCACGCCCTACGAGGGAAAGAGAAAAAATATCTGACCCAAGTGGGACTCGAACCCAACGACCTCCAGGTTTACATGTCTGGCGCTCTACCAACTGAGCTATCAAGTCAGATGAGAGCAATCGTGGGTATTGGTGCGTTATATGGGGTCACGGCGATTATATATGTATATGTAATTATGATATTGAATCATGTTTGCCTCGTAGCACTAGTAAGTGAGAATAACTGTACCCAAGGTCTGAAAAGTACATTTCTAGTGCACAGTCCCCCTGGCCGCGTGACCTCTCGCTGATATCATTCTTCTGTTTCTTGACTGGTTTTCGTGATATGAAAGAGTCTGTTTTTCCGTCTAATGATAAAACACATTCTGTTTCTTTTCCTAGTTCAAGACATCGTCTTCCAGCTTCAGCGATTCGTATCAGGCGTAGCGGAGTACCACGACCAGGCCTACTCGGTTCTCAAGGATGCTAACGTGTTCCCTATCGAAGTGGACTTGACCCGGGGGGCACTGGGCAATACACTCAATTAAAATCTTACAATAATATAAATTAACTTATAAATCATTTGCGAACATTCTCTCATGAGAGTATACGATGTGATTTGCATCTTTTCGCAGGAAAGAAAAACATTGGACGTTTTCCTTGTAAAGGTGACATTGTTAATAATGATACGGCTATAAACTGGTATTATTATTATTAGAAAGTAATAATGACAATACATGTTCATAAGAGTAACCCCGTTTGCAAGAATCGTCGGGTTGAAAAAGCATGGAGTCCCTGTGGTATAAGTGGGAATAGTGTTTTACGGAACACTGTTAACCCCCACATGATAATGGTCATCATGACGAAACAAAGAAATAACTACTCAGATTAGTAGAGTATGCTTTACAGATACACTGGAGAAAACCGGAGACAATTTAATGAAAAAGATTCGACTGGATAAAAAATTCTGCTTTTAAGAGAAATTTAGAGCAACTTGGAATCGGTTCACTGTAACTGAAATCAAGTTTCTTTTGTAATCCATTGGAATCTCTACGTTAGGGTGTTATTTTTGGTAGTTTTGTTTAAAAATACGTGAATGCTCAATTCGATTGATTTTTCTTTGGTCGTGTCGTTCAGTATTCTCTGTCCTGTTATTGTTATTCACCCATACGTGTGCAGTTAATCTCATTATAAACTCGTGATTCAAAGAACGTTAGCAGTTTATAACTACTGGTTATTTCATGGTTTTCTATGGAATACGGGCGAATATTTCACGAGAAATTTGTATTATTTTGGTTTATAATATAAATTATGGGATCATCCTAAGAACGTGCGATTTGATTGGATGCTCAGCGTGCTTGATTTTGTTATAAATGCACGCTCAAGAAAAAATCAAGCACGCCAAGAATCCAATCAAAACAAAACGTATCGGTGATTGTTTTTCGCGAGTTTACATAGCTAACGGCGATAATTTCATAGACTGGGAAGAAAACATGTCCGACTTTGAGTTGTTAAGGTGTGTTGAAGCAGAGGAAAATAAAAGTCGCTTCCCAAAACTAAAAGAAAGTGATCGGCGAGAGAATTTAGCATCGGCTTCGTACTCTAAAGCGACCACAAAATGGGATGCTAAAACGTTTGAAGTTGAGAAAAGCAATGCCCACATTCTAATACAGTGTTACTCATTGAGAGCTTGATATAAAAAATGATTGTAATTAAGAAAAATGTGGTTTTTCTAACAGCCTGGTGAGAGAAAAGTGACAACACAACAACAAGACATGAGTCATGACTCACCAATAACTCGACGATACCTGTAATAAGCCTGCTTTATGCTGAAACCTGAACAGTGAATTGCGAAGAATACAATGGGATTTCTCTGGTTCCATGTAGAAATTCGTTTGAGAGGTTCCTGAATGTCCCTGAATGAAAAACGGGCGATAAAACTTGCAGAGAACCCAGAACTGGCAGAATTTCAAGAGTAGAGTATCATTCATATGTATAGCGGCCATGCCAACGAAGAGAGCCTCGAAAGCTACGCAACACGGCCATCAGAGCAGCAGTTACAACACTGTTCCTTGATTGGGATAAAGAAAATATCCTTCTTCAGACCACAGAATCAGTAATCAGTGTCAACTATGCAGTTGTTGTAGAAAATAGTCGGCAATCCTCAACTCACGTGTCCAACTCTACTGCCGCTAATTCGCTAACACTTTCTCTATGAATGCTTTTCCATCAGGCATTTTCAACGCCTTGCACTATCACAATGTGCATATTAACCTCTCCTGTGCTGACCAGAAATTGTAAAACGAAAGCACTTCGTTTCCTGCAACAGTTTTGACCAGATGACAATATTACAACCCATTTCATTTGCCGGCTCTTGCAGTTTCTGTCTTTCACTTTTATCGATTGACACGTTCTATTCTTAGCAGATTACTTCATCCAATAAGAAACGAGCTTTCAGATCGTCAATGTCAAGCTGTCACAATTGAACGAATCAGCGACGAAAAAAGTTGTAAACAAGTCAAGTACATTAAAATGGGGTTTTCGCTGACGTCAGTTTGCTTTTCCAGGTTAGATGTTTACGAGGGTTCTAAAGATAGCTTTATTTCCTTCGTCTATATTGAAGTTTATATTATAAAACAAATAAAAGATGGTTCTCCTTGTTATATAACAAAATAATGCACTTTCGAGGTCTTGAAAAGCTGCTAAATGCACTCGCGTTCCGCTCGTGCATCCGCAGTTTTTCAAGACCTCGAGCGTGCATTATTTTGTTATATAACAAGGAGAACCATCTTTTATTTGTTAAATACAACGAGCCTGATGACACATTACGGAAAGCTTTATCACCAAAACAAAGTAATTTACCGGACGATAGACTGCAAATGTTCTCGCCGGATAACGAAAATATGGAGTGCCGGACGCGTCTGCAGACTAATTATGTATTCAAAATCTTGAATTCTTATTGGCTGATAAAGAAAAGGCGCGACATTTCCTGCATTTTGATTGGCCTAATCTAGCCATGAAATACCGCCCTGTATTGCATAGTAAAGCTGAGCTCTGATTGGCTGAAATATAAGATTTATAGGATAATAGCCTAAGTTTCTTTGTCCGTGTAGCCGCCACCGCGCGCTGGGGACGTGACAGTTTTTGAGAAAGTCACGTGCCGGTGCAAGCAAAACAATATCGCTTTTCAAAGTGTAAACAATGGAAACAAATGCTAGATCGATAGCAAGGGAACTTTTCACGACTCAAGAATGTAACTGACGGACTGCGTTATATTTAAAGTGGCAATGAAATTTATATTCACAAAGTAAAAATATGACTGGATGCTTTTATTATAAATAGTATTGCCATCTTCAAGGTTTCTCAAAGTAAGACATATTTATATTGAAAATTGGCCAAAAAAATGAACTTATTTTGTAGTATGTGTGCTGATGAATATAAATGCGCAGACCCAGTGACGTCACGCACGTGATTATCATATCATTTAACGGTAACAATTGTCGCCTGATTTTGGTAATTTCGCCTGACTTCGATACGAAAAAAAATTATGTTCGCGCGCTCCATATTGATTTTTAATTGCACAAAATGACTAAGAAACCTAGAATTTAATAATAATAAAAAGACGGGATCGATTTTTTTTCATTTCATTGGCACTTTATGTTATATATATGATTATATAGATAAATATAGATACAACAAGAAACCTTAAGCCACTGCACTACTGTAATATCAGTAATGACTAGCTGCGTTATGAGTTACAGGTATTCGATATGAAAGTCTCGTGGTACTTTCGTGTTTCTTTCTTTCTAAAAGAAAATAGACTGTTCGCTGACTAAATCTGTCCCTATTCCATTCTAGCCCACTTGGTATTTGCTGTTACCCCTTTGTCCCACAACAAAAGAGCTACTGTTAGGTTCAAAATGGGGGCTTTTAGTTTAGATAATGTGCTTATGAACCCTAGCCAGAAATCGTTGTTTTAAATCTTCAACCATTTTTGAGCGATTTATTGTCGTAATATTTCTTAAAGTGTATATAAGGTCAAATATTTTTATCACCAATATCGATTCTACATCAAGTGAATAGTTGAATAGTAGAATATTTCTCGATTTGAGTGTTGCATCCATGAGATATAGTGGTTTATATTTATAATATATTCAAGCCGGTGACGTAAATTCGGTCTTCATTTATTATACAAAAACATACTGGTAGAGATAAATGACCTTTTGTAAACATCTATGTTATATTTGAAGGTTATATCAGTGATTCTAACAAATATTTTGTCAAAATCAGTAAACGGTTTTATTCACAAGGAAAAAGAAATGAAAGTAAATTCCCGAAATCACGTCAAATTTACGTCACATGATTAGCATATTGGAAATAGAAACCTCTATAACTCGTAGACGCAACACTCAAATCAAGAAATATTCTACTATTCAACTATTCACTTGATGTAGAATCGATATTAATGATAAAAATATTTGACCTTACATACACTTTAGACGTATTACAAATTCGTGAAATTACGTCAAGTAAGATACATTATGCTAATGAGTTGAACATGAATAGCCCTTTTGTGATCACCACCAAGCCTCACTTTGGCACAACATTTGTCAACACAGAAGTGAGGCTTGGTGGTGATCACAAAGCGTGACATCACGTAATGTTTCTTTTTTCCAGTTTGTTTTCAAGCGTCTGACATTTGTTGCTTGCAATCTTATTGAAATATATTTTTGGAAGTGGAGTTGATATAAATACAGAGCAAAAGAAACTAGAATTGGCTTCTGACGTAAAGTGCCTGTGAAGCGAAAATTAAGTTGATCTAATGTTAAAATGCTTTCGAAATGAGGAATATTGACATTTAACAAATCGCACACATTTTGCCATTGTCTGAATCAATACGATCAATACGAGTTCAGACAATGGCAAAATGTGTGCGATTTGTTTTTTTACAACGACGAAGCACTTATAGCTTCAAATGAGTGCGTAATAAACTGCTTTCGAGTCGAAAAAGGCCATTGAAAGTCAAAACGTAAACACTTCTAATTACCGTTGCCGAGAGAAAGCTTTCTTACTCTTAGACAAATGGCAATTTGGTTCACCGATTAACTTCTGTAATTGATGGAATGCATGTGAAATCCTTTCTTGTTTTTTTTCTGGATCAGAAAAGTTATTGTTATATAATTCAAAACTTTTGAGCTGTGAGAGAACTAGTCTAGTCACAAAGTCTCATTACAAATTCGCCGAAACTTTCTCCACTCGGGACTCATTTTGCCAAATGGCACACTACAAAGAAGTTTGACTCACCGATTAACTTCTCCTAGTAATAAAATGCTTGTGAAATCCTCACTTTCTTGAATTCACAAACCTCGCCGGGTGGCGGGAAAGCACTTTGCAAAGCTACCACAGCTTGCGAGTGACGTCATTTTCATTGTATGTGCTTATTTTGCATATAGCGGAGAGCCAATCAGAAAGCGAGCAAATTGGATGTTGTAAAATTTCCGTTTGTCAACATCTCATCTCGTTTCAGAGATATTGAGGTGTTTGTAATATGCAAATGAGATTACCTATGACGTCATATTGTGTGCACAGCCTGGAGACAAATCACAAAATGAAGAATATCTCTGCAAATTCTTGGGTTGCAACCAATCCCCAGAGATTCAAATGACAAAGCCGTGGCGGCCATGTTGGTGGAACTAACAAGAGAAGCTAATGAGGAATCTTTTGTTAACGTCCACCAACATGGCGGCCATGACGTCACGTGCAACCCAGCAATACTGAATACAAATTACTGAAATTTTGCACATGTATGACACTATGAAAAATACACATCATTGTGGAAATTATGGTGTTGCCATGGAAACTGTCATGGCCCCACGCACCTTTTACCTTGAACAGAAAATTCCAATTTCTTTCCTTGTTACAAAAAATAAATTGCTTAAACTACTTACATACAATGCCTACATTGTTCCAAATCTTATTTTGGACCCACACCCAAAAAATTGTGTTTCCATGGCAACATCATAATTTGCACAATGATGTCTATCTTCCATAGTACCACATATGTGCAAAGTTTCAATAGTTTTTATCCAATATTTGTAGAGATATTCTTCATTTTGTGATTCGTCTCCAAGGCTGTACAAACAAAATGACGTCATAGGTCATTATTTGCATATTAGAAAAACCTGAATATCTCTGAAACGAGATGAGATGTTGACAAACGGAAATTTCATTATTCCTCATTTCGAAAGCATTTTAACTTTAGCTCAACTTAATTTTCGCTTCATATGCACTTTAAATGACGTAATAGTCCTAAATATGGAACCGCCATTTTGAAAGGCAACCAAGCCTGGAGTTGAGACAACACAGTTAGAGAGTCTTGTATCTATTAAGCATAAACAAAAGCTATCCATATTCATAGCAAGAGGGTTTGTATCAGTGGCAGCGTCAACTCCATCCGCCATACTGGTATTTTGAAATTTGATTCGGCTTGATAAACGAAAATGCTGGCAGACTCAATTTTTCCCCGATGTCGGTCATTTGATCTTGAAATCAATTATAACTGGCTAGGGCTCGTGTGTACTTTAAGAAAATAGCATACGAATAATTATTTCCATAAAAAAACAGTATGGTCAGGAATGACCACACGTTTTAGCGCCGTTCGGGTTAATTCATTCTCGATCCCAGACCCTTCTCTTATTTCTTACTGCGCATTCTCGACGATTTTCGTTGCGCGTGCGCAGTAAGAAATAAGGGTCGGTTCGAGAATGGGTACTGCGTCAAATTATGTCCGGCTGTATTGAGTTTCTTGAGAGGGTCGGCACTGCTGATAAAACGTATGTATGCTACAAAATCGTTCACGTCAAAATAAAGATTATATATCAAAGTGAAATTGCTGTGCGCATAATTCTTCGGCTCCTATCCAATACTAATAGCTCAATCAATAGCGATGTTTCATGTTGATGAACATTACAATTGTTATGCTAATGTTAACCGTGATTTCGAAAGGCCGCTTTGTGTCTGGAACCAATGGATCTCTGGTTGCTACATTAATAACTCTGGTTCCTACATTAACGACAACGCTATTGTTACATTGGCGTGTACAAATGGTATATTATTCCTACCTCGAGTATTGTCATTAATAAGGTATGAGAGGCCAACTCCGACCGGAACAGACCCGGTACGAAGTGGCAAACATTGGGAAATAGGTGTCTGGGAACTAGGCGCATAGGAACCAATCAAACCAGGCTTGAAGAGGGTGGGTGGGTGGGACGCCCATTTCCCTCAGCGTGTTTGTTGCTCACAATGCTAGTTTGGAAGCGTCCTTTATACCCCTCGGCCACCAATGAGAGGTCGGCCTTATCGCAACATACCGCTTTTCACGTGCAGGGAGTCGTTAATGAACTCCTCTCGGCAGTATATGAATATTCAATGCAGCGGTATTGACCCGCCTCACTTCGATGTAATAAAGCGGCATTGAAACCATTCTTGCATGACACCACCCTAAAAAACACGACTAATTTAGATACACAGTTTGAATAGCGCTTCATTACATCGAAGGGAGGCGTTTGGATCAATACCGCTGAAACTGCTATTCGTAGACGCAACTGTAATACCAGCTATTCGGCGCATGAAAAGCTAAAGTTTGCCGTCTGAAACGGGCTTTAGTCCTGCATTCATGATACCTCTGGTATTGCTGGTACAATCAATCCAAAGAGGTAACAAAGACGGCCGCCCAATCTCGTACCCAGACCCCACTTGTTTCTTAATGCGCATTATCGACGAAAAATAAATTCGTAGAACATACAGTAATAAACAAATGGGGTCTGGGTACGAGATTGGTGGCCGCCATGTTGGATGAACTTACAAGAGAAGCTCGAATGTGGGGCATCAATAAACGAAATGCCCGCCCCCTGATCTGTTGTTTGTGTTTAATGCAGTTTAGCTATTAAATGTTTTATGCTCGTTCAGATTGATAAGAGTATAATGAGGCAATATTTGTTAAAGCTCAAGGAACCAAGATGGCGGCGATGGCGTCACATACGTGCAGCTAAATACAGAAATGCTCCGACCATAAAAGAACCCTAACGGGTCAGTAACCAAGTTTCCAGGTAAACGACGAGGTTTTTGGACTAATTTGTGGCCAGGGTTCACAGGTAAAGGAGTTCTCAAGAAAATGGGAAAGAAAAAATTGAGACCTTTTCTGGAACCCCGCTCTCTTGCTCGTAAAGCAGACGTTGCAACCACTACGCTAAACAACCATCGTCGCTCAAGGTCCGTCAAATTTTAAATTTTATAACCATGTAAATTATTCCCAGTCGTCAGTGGCCACTGCTAATCTATTGTATTCTTGGCCAATCAGAGGTCGGAGCATTCTTATATTTAGCCGCTTCTGCGTCACGTGCACACTAGCGAAAGCTGATATTACAGTTGCTTCTACGAATGGCAGTTTCCGCGGTATTGACCCGAACGCCTCACTTCCTTGCATGACACCAACACCCTCTCAAACAAGCGCTTCATTACATCGACTGCGAGGCGTTCGGGTCAATATAGCTGAAACTACTATTCGTAGACGCCATTGTAATATCAGCTACTGTTTTCGACGAAAATGACACTGCACACCGCGGGAAGCCTATAGCCTGATACTGTGTCCCGAGCAAACTGAAATACCACTGGGAAGTCTGATTGTTTCTGGGAAAATTCACAGCCGAACAGATCACTGGAGTGACAGACTTCACTCCTTGTCATTTGTCTGGTCCTTTGGTGTTGGTCGATGGGTGTCTAAAGGCTGATTCACATACAGTAAGCATAAGAACATACGCAATTGTACTTCATGGTTAGTTAACCCCTTGATACTTGAGTGAGAACAAAGCATTCATCCAACCTTAAAGTACAATCTGCGCTTGCGTATGTTTTATGCTTATGCTCATGTCGCAAGTGTGAATCAGCCTTAATTATAAACACGAAGTTCCGGTATAAATAGGTTAGCCCCTCCTCTTTTCACGCATGGAGATCGAGCTCGAAATTGAAAATTCAAATTGCTGAGCTAGCAGTGAAAAAAGCAAGCGTGTATATAAGCCTCTCCTTTAAAATGCTAGATTTTTAGGGTTTAAAATTAAAGAAGGCATAAAAAGTGACCAGAGGGAATATAGCTGTCCATTTATGACTGCCAATGTTATGACTGTTTGCGAACTCTGTAGCCCTTACTGAAGTTAAAAAGTTTTTTTGTTTCATTTGAATTTCGCGCGATAAGCAATCAGTACGGAGCACTCAAGCGCAGCATCACGCAGATGTTCACTACACAAAGGCTGAGTGACAACTGAAGGGTTACAAATCCCTGGGCTCCCCTTTTTATACCGGAACTCGTGTTTATTGAGTAACCCTATTTAAAAAAGAAATGGAAATATTTAAACATGAGAAGGAAGAGTTCGCCATACATTTTCCCTTGCCTCAGTTAGCTGTGTCCATCTCAAATCCTCTGGGAAAATATTATTTCTTTTCAAGCGCAATTTGAAGTTATATCTTTTTAAACTAGTTTATCACTGAAAATTTAGATTTTATTTAGATTTAGATCTTTATCATTATTATTTGTATTACCTTAGTCTTTTCAGATATATATAGTGAGATCTATATGCCTTAGATTTTATTCAAACATACATATATACATTTTTATATCATTATTAGTTAATAGTTATATATTGTTTATTATTAGTTTTAATTGTGATGCGCAACTGATCATCTATTTGTATGTTGCGCAATAGAAGAAATTAAAATATTATTATTAATTATTATTATTATAAATTTTTATTTTCCCCGGTCCGGAATCGACTAAAAGAGCGCTCTGATTGGCTGGCCATCAATTCCATTTTTTTTTTATCAAGGCCCTGTTTATATGAAGGAAAGTTGGCTCGGGTCACCCTCCCTCCCGAGCCAACTTTACCGAGCGTTTATATGGAAGAAAAGTTGTCCCGGGTGCCCGAGACACCTTTGTCTTGAGCGAGTCTGGGCACGTAATATTGGATTACGCATGCTCTGTGTGTCCCGAGTTGGCCCGGTTAGGCGAGCCAAAGTGTTTATATGAGAAAAAGTTGGCTCGCCCCCCAGGGTCACCCTACCTTGTGAACCGAGTGCCTCGGGGGGAGGAGGGTCACCCGCCCCCCGGAGCCAAGTTTGCGGTTTCTCATGTAGACGGTTGACTTCGTTTTATAAAGAAATGTATGAAAAGTTGGCTCGCCCACGGTAGCTCGGGGGGGAGGGTGACCCTACCCCCCCGAGGGTGACCCTCCCCCCCCCCCCCCCCCCCCCCCGAGCCAACTTTCCTTCATATAAACAGGGCCTTACGTACTTTATAATTAACACGTTGTATTGAAAGCCTTTGAAAAAAGTGAAAACTGCAGAAAATTGCCTGTGATTTGATTGAAACAAAGATCACACGCTCAAGACTGACAAATGTATCGCTTCTCAGGCCCGTAGCTAGTATAGAGGCAACCGAGACAGTTGCCTCGGTAAAATAAGATAGAAAAAGGTATGTTATTAAATTCTAACCTTTTATTGAGCGATTATTTCTATAATAATTAATAGTGCCCCGGTAAAAAAATGGTCTGGCTACGGGCCTGCTTCTTGCGCGAGCATGCGAAAGCAAGTACACTAAATTGAATTGATAAGGAAAAATAAAAACGTTACTACCGGCCTTGGGTCGCTCAGTATGGAACAACACGTTGCCCACGATCTTTTATAGGGGTCTTTATAGCTTTATCTATCCACTGTAAAAAAAGGAAATTTCAACGAAGTACTATTTACAAGCAATTATTGTTTAGCTCTCCGGCTCTGCAAACAAATTGATGTAATGACTGGCGTGTGTTTGCCCTGAGACTATTTTAAAAGGAACGTGATAAGAGATCACCCCCCCCCCCCCCTTCCCTAGACAATGAGCAGTCTCTAATATCCGAGGTACGAAAATATGAATATTGAATATCATGAAAATCCACATTAATAATGAATAGTGAGAATAGTGATTTTATCTGCAAGGGTTGAATATTCTTCTTGAAACGCCGATGAACTGGTAATGAGGATTATATATAAGTTATAACATTCACTTTGTGTTCACCACATCGGTATTTCCAAAGTTCTGTTATCTATATAAGCTGCGTTACACAACTGAATTATTCTGACCCCATTTTTACAATCTGATTGACTTCGCTGATCAATATTATTGAACTGAGGCAGAAATATAATTATAATGAAAAATGGGAAGAAAATTGACTAATATCCGCTTAGCTGGTTGCTGCAAACCTACAACGTTTCCATTCGTTTTTGTATCTAACGTGTTTTAGGGTCTTATAGGAAGATAGCGGTTTCCAAATCTGCCTCTGATAGTTCTCTATAATGTCGTCTTATACCTTCCAATTCCCTCAGAGATAATTAATTCAAAGCCAAACCTTCCATATAAATAGACACTAAACATTTTTAATTCCTTTCACTGCTTGAGCTACCGCCTCGATTTCTCTCTTGAATAATATAAAGGTGGGTGGAGCCTTTGTTTTACGAGCCTCGAAGACAAAAAGTAAACCAGAGTATGAAAGAAATTCACATTCGCAATATATTTAAATTGCTTAAGTAATATTTCAGCCGACATTATATACGACACAAAGCCACCGATAAGAACACTTTCGTTTTCAATATCACGATTCCCAGCTGCCGTCGATTCTTTATACACAAATATAAGCTGACGAATCACTTCACCGAAGGTTATTGAGCAGGTATGCAAATGTTATAATGGGAGCAGGAGTTTCATTTATTATTTATTCATAACTCTCCCCGAGCGCCTTCTATTAGTGCAAGGGAAGCCCAAAATCTTGAACTGAGTTTCGTTCAGCAGCGCAAAATTCAATGGATAAACTTGACGATGTCGAAGCGCATGAAGAAACTGCAAAAGAACCGACTGAAACGGAATTTAGCATCGTAAACGAAGCAGAAAGCGATCAGGGTTCGACAGCAAGGAGTGATTTGATCGAGGTCGGAGGCTTCCTGGCCCTAGCAGTTGTCACATATATTCTTTACACGACCCTGATAACCTCGGCTGAAGATGTCCTGGCATCTACAGATATTCCTACCTCTGCTACAATCATCTGCCTCAACCTTCCTTACTTCATAATGACTCTATTTGTTCCCTATTATATCGACAAGGTTCCATTGATAGCCAAGGCAGTGGCCTCGCTCACGTTTTTCGCGCTTGCTATTCTGTTGATAGCTCTTATAAAAACGCCGGGGCTCAGGCTTGTTGGTATTGTGGTAGCCTCGCTTGGTATGGGGACGGCTGAAATCGGATTCCTCTCTGCAACCTCTTTACATCAAGACATGACAATTTATTCCTTTACCACCGGCACTGGGTTGGGAGCGGTTATCGGGCCCACCTTCTACACTGGTAAGCTGAGCGATAACCAAATAGCTAATAACTCCGTCCTTTTCTTGAGCTTCGCAGGTTTAAATTCATATCTCGAGATTCTAAGACCATCTTACGCCGCATTCGATTGACCATATTCCGAAATAAGAATAGATGTACCAAAGACTAAACATTTTCAGTTCACTGTAACTACTACAAACGCTTGCTGATATGCATTTAGTATTCCAGTAGCTGAAAAATCCCGATACAAGCGATTCGTAGTGATCATTTTTGTGTATTCTTATTCTGTAATACGGTCGATTGAACACACCCTTAAATGTGAAATTGTTATGCAATTGTTCGAACAGAAGAGTTATTATCTAGCTGGCATGCATGACATATAACGTCCAATACACAGAACCGATAATGTTTACCCGATCGCCCTAAATTACTATTACATGTATTAACAATTGTACACCGGTTAGAAAAATCACCAGTGCGTATGATCAGGGATTATATCACGGCAGGCTATGGAAGGGATCGGGCGAAATATGAAAAGCAAACCGAAAATGTTCGTGTTAATGTTTTGCATGGCCATGGGTTAATCGCAATTTGTGTCAAATTCTCAAGCATGATGATAATGGTTTATCTATCAGTTATTAAGTGCTTTCTTCATCATCCTCAGTTTGATTTTTAAAAATATACCGAGTTATAACAAGCTGGAAACGTGGACCGCCAAATATTCTGGTTTTAAGTAATGCTCCGGCTTAAGAACGAAGCAGGAACGGCAAAGGAATGTAACGGAGGTGTTATTTTTTATTCTTCTTTCTCGTAATTCCATTGATTGATACTCGTTCATTCAACTATAGTTTATAGAGAGGAATGGTTATGAAACCCAGCGACCTTCTTTGTTATGTCTTTGTCCTCTTTTTTCAACCGTGGTCTTGCACAAATCACAATAGAAATTCCAATATGTTAATCAATCAGCTAATAGAAACGTGTGTTCAGTCGTTCAAGAGACGCTAATGAACTATGACCGTACACAATCTTTTGTCTTATTAGTCTTATATACCCTTCCAACATAAATCTCAGCGCCTATGTTAGTTCCTTTGAAATTTACTGGGTTTCCTAACCATTCCATTCTATTAACTATGACTCAACAACAAAACAACGAAGTACTATATATTTTCATGATTTGATTTAAAGAAAATTGCATGTGAGAATGTTCTCAAATTTATGATTAATGGTTCGCCAAAGAACAGGAGCGGCAATGAGCAATTCCCAATAACGATTTTGCTTTAATGTCTGAGATGTCCATTAGGCCAGATAAAAAATACTTGTTTAGCGTCCCCGCCCGACCTGAGAAATGTCCCCGACCTCTAATTTATTTTTATTTTTTATTTTTAATAAAAAAACTTTAGAAAGTGTAAATGCGCCCGCGAACACCAATTCTTGTACCCAGACCCCTACATGTACCACTTAAAATATGCGCCGGCGCATTAAATATTTTAACATCGACGCCATTCTGTTTCTACAACACGAGGTCATGAACACGAGGCGAGTGAATAATGTCTAGTCAAGACAAAATAAACTTCACATATAAAAAAAAACCTCCCTCCCTTCCTGGAAAAATTGAAATGGGTGGACGCTAAACAAGTATTTTTTTTATCTGGCCTAACTGAAAATAAAGGAAACTGTACGCTTTGCTGTGAAAACTGAAAAAAATCACTATCCAGCCAATCGGAAAGGGGGAAGATATTTGAAATAGAAAATTAACACCTTTTTCATTCCTTGCCGTTCAGTGCTACTGTTCTTAGGTGGAGATTACTTAAAGTGCATATGAGCCCAATTTTTTTATCATTAAAATTGATTCTCCATCAAGTAAATAGTTAAATTATAAAATATTTCTTAATTTGAGTGCTGCGTCTATGAGTTCTAGAGGTTTCTATTTCCGATATGCTAATTATGTGACGACATGTGAGGACTCATTTATTATGCAAAAATGTGCTGGCAGAAATATACATATTTTTCTACACATCCATGAAATATTTGGGCCTTATATCAGTGATTTTACCAAATGTTTTGTATAAATCAGAAATAGTTTCATTCACAAGGAGAAAGAAGTGACCTTTAGTTGGCCTCACATGTCGTCACATAAAGAGCATATTGGAAATAGAAACCTCTACAACTCATAGACGCCACACTCAAATTAAGAAATATTTTACGATTGAACTATTTACTTTATGGAGAATCGATTTTAATGATAAAAAATTTGGGCTCATATGCACTTTAAATATATTTTGTATTATCCCTTCCTATCACAGGCAACCCAAGCTCTAATTGTGTGTATTTGTCAGTATAATATAGGGGAACTACTATAAACGGGGGAAATCACGAATTTTACCACTATTAATAGGTTAAAATCAACTGAAATAAACGTACCTTTGTTCTAATTGTTGTCTTTTGTCGTTTATTATTAGCGATTTGGGCCTATTTTCCTTTTCGCTAATACGTTTATTTCAGTTGATTTTAACCTATCAATAGTAGTAAAATTTGAGATTTTCGTCGTTTAGTAGTTCCCCTATATTATACTGACAAATACAGACAATTAGAGCTTGGGTTGTCTGTGTTCCTATTAGCTGGATTGTGTTTTCCCAGTAAAACTGGCTAACAGAATACAGTTTCCTTTATTTTCTGCTTGTAACTTTGAGTGTGGGCATCTTAGCCAGCAGATTCAAGGAAAATCTTATGTGAGGATATGCTCATTGCTGCAGCCTATTGTCTTTCAATATTTTTTGTTACCGTTCCTAGGCGAATCATTACTAAAATTACCTCTGTTTTATTCTGCGAATCACAGCAGTCTTCTGCGATTCGAGGCCAAAAATTCCATACTGATGACGTTATGCGGCCAGGATCTGGTCGCGTTATTTGAGTGCTTTTATATGATAATTAGGCATACTAGCCAAGCCAATCAAATGACGCGCCCAGATCCTGGCCACAAACGTCAACAGTATGGAATTGTTGGCCTCAAATCGCAGACGTCTCTCTCGGCTGTGGCTCCGGATGTTGGCAGGCTACTCGAGCTCTGTTAATTAGACGATTACGTTTACACTGAGGAAAAACGTATCTGGGTTCATGTTGTTTTACATTCTCCTGGGAATAGAAAAGAATATACTGATTGTATTGTATTGTATTGTATTGTATTTTATTCGCCACTAATAGAAGTTACAAAGTAGATAATACAAAGTAAATATATATAAAGGTTAATGGCGAGGAAGCCTAAAAAGAAACCATTAAGGGCTTATGTGAATTTAGGCTTCCTCTTAAAATAACAGCAAGTGGATAGACATAACGAGTAACTATGACGAACTGGCGTTTTTTCCTTGTTATTTTTTGCGTTACCTGTATTCTTAATAATAATTAATCATGATTAATATTTACAAAAGAGATAGGATTTAAAATTTACTTTGAAAAGATGATGCTTTCAGAGACTTTTCTTTTCACGGCGAAGCAAAGGGAGAATTTCAAGGGAGGAATTATACTACTTATACTACATCTACTTACCCATACTTAGGAATTCTTTAAGCCATGCAAGTGTATGTCGGTAGTTGATACTGATTTAGCTTTCTTTCAAATCAAAATAACATTTAGATGAGCAAACTAACACTTTGAAATAGAAGATAAATACCATGTGAGTGTCCTGATATGCTTTTTAAACGTTTTCAATAGAGGATGGCCAAGATTAAAGTGGATTCCAAAATTCTCTCTAGAAACTTGATTACAGTGAACGTACAAGTTGCTCTAAAGTTCTTTTGAAAGCCAATCATGATTGACCCGTGATACTAGTACTGACGGAGGAAGTTGATCATAAAGCTTTAAGATCCACTTAAAAGGGATATGTGTGTCAATCCCCATATGATAAATTAAATTTCTCATGACGAAGGAAGCAAATAACTACCGAACCCCCCTTTTTTCAAAATGGAACCTCCTTTCTCTGTCGAACCCACCCACTGCCTCCCTTTTATAAAGAAAAACAAAGAAGTTGGCATACAAAATATTATGACGAAAATTTCCTTTTTAGAATATTTTAAAATCCGTCGCCAAGGCTACAGAAAGTAGTAGGTAAATACATATTTCACTGTTTTACGGTACGCAACAACTGTAAATAAGTATTGGAGTCGGAAGTACCCCTCAGTGGTACAAGTTGGTGGGATTAGGGTGTTGATTGGCTAGCCGTTTCGCGCTCTAAATGGAGAATTTCGAATAGCGCGTGCATTTTTGATTTGAAAAATAAACTGGTGATGTCGTCTTTCGCATTGCACGTTCAAACTGAAAATTCGTTGAAAACAACTACAAATTCATCAGAACTTAGCCTTTTTTGCCTTTTTTAATACTCACTTCGCAACTGGGTTCAAGTAGAACAATGTATGGTTAGAATTAATTGAGATCACACTTAAACCGATAACCGTTCTTCAGCGATGATGAATATCCAAGATGGCGGATATTCTTCAAAATATTTAACAATTATTCACCGAAGTGGAGGTGAATAGTGGTAAGTATCCACATATCCATCACTCTTCACCGACAATGAGGTGAATAATTGTTTAGTATATACCACACTGCAGGTGAATAGCCAACACCAACTAGTTATTTTATTTTCTGTCAAATGGACAAAAACTCGCGCGAGATGATCGCTGCTTTGCTCGAAGGTGAATATGAAATCTTATCATATGACCCGTACGGTCCCCCGCGCGCTTTCCTTTCTAATAATATACATGAATAAAATGTTCAATTCTGATTGGTTGAGGGCAATGCAATTTCAACACAGTGCAGAAAAAAGGAAACATAGTGCCGAAAAAAGGAAATATGATGCAAATTTCTTTGGAAAGTAATGAAACAATTCCTTTTGACTCTGAGGACACTCGAACAATTTGAATTAATTTGAAAGTGTGAACTATTATGGTTTGTTGACTGAATAAATTACTTTGTCACATGACTCGCCAACGTCACTTCCTGGCAATTGTTTTCATGTATATTATTAATAAGTAATCATACGGTTTTCTCGTGCAATTTGGGATTAATTTGCACGAGTGGGTTTTTGAAAGAGTATAAGGTCGTATAAAAATTGCACGAGCCCGAAGGGCGAGTGCAATTTGAACTCTTTGAAAAACACACGAGTACCAAAACCATTTACAAAAGTCACGTGAAGAGGGCCGGACGTGTATGGCGTGAGCGGGCCTGAAAAAGCCGTCCGGCCCTGCACAATTTTTTCTTGCTGTTTTGCGGTTTGTTCTACAAAAAAATATGGTCATATGATAAAAACCTATTGACTGAGTTAGGTCGGGCCGGACGGGAAAATATATGGCTCTCGGTCATGATCATTTGGTATGACCTCGAGCCAAATATTTTCCCATCCGGCACGACCTAACTCAGTCAATAAGTACCTAATATTCACTATTTGAGTAGCCAATCAGAGCGCGCGAAAAGTGATATTCACTGGTGTGGTATATGCTAAACTCGTATATTGGGTACACATTTGGGTCACATGACCATTATCTTGGATTAGGCGCGTGAAGACCCCTGGGAACGAGACTGAATAGAGGCAACACCGTGACGTCATATAATTTACAATTTACCGGAAACTAATTAACACAGCAACATATTTAGACATCTCTTAGCCAGCCCATCTAGGGGGCTTACGTAAATAGAAATTACATTTTCCAGCTTTGACCTTAGGAAAAAATATGAGAGGAAAGAAGACTGAAGGAAAAAAAGCTTCTAGTAGTTACAACTCAAATAAAACGAGATGTTTGAATAATAAATGATTAGACGGATTTTGCCTTAAAGTGCTTCTAACCCTTCTTGACAGTTTTCTACCAACATGAACCTTCGAAAGGTTTTGTAATGAGTACTTCTGCAAAAAAAAATTGGTTTACAGAGAATACTCTATATTCTACGCTTGTTTGAAATGGTGAAAAATTGACCTTACCTGACCTATGACCGCGTTAGAAAAAGCCTGGGTCGGTTCCCGGGTAGACGTTATCTATTAATTCGACTTTGCAATAATTTGAATAAATACTAATTCTTTAAAATATGTTTTTCCTCCAGCATCTACTACATTCCTCTGTATGCATCCCAGCACCGCCTTACTGATACTTCTCATCATACTACCTCTCTACCCTCTCATCGCCTGGCTGGTGACCAAGAACACCAATAATAAGAACAATAAAGACACCACACAGCGCGGCAGTCATGTTGAGTACACTCGTATTGGCGACGTGGCAGAACCAGAGGACATCCACCAGAACCTGACTTGGAACGAAAAGGTGCAGGCCGCAAAAGAGAACATGTACCTTGCCGTGCCGCTTTTCATTGGTCTTTTCGCTGATTATGCAACAATGCAAGCTGTAGTAACTACGATTGCCTTCCCGAATTCTCCATTCGACCCAAGAGACCATTACCAGTACTACACCCTCGGGTTTTGGATAGGAGAATTGCTAGGCCGATCGTATGGGCTCTTACTCTCTTGGGGAAAACCCAACTGGACAGTTGTAACCGAGAAGACATGGCTTTTAACTGGCATTATCAGTGGAAACATGCTTTTCTTGATTTTATCTAGTTGGTACAGGTTTCTTCCAAGTTACGTCATCGTCGTATTGCTCACTTTTATCACCGGCGCGTCGGAAGGCGCGCTCTACTTAAACACGTTTGCCGTGGCGGGAAAAAACATGCGGCCGCGCTACAAGGAATTTTCCCGCGCTTTTTTGACCTCCGCACTACAGGGCGGCGTTGTTTTAGCCGGTTTTACAGGTTTGTGGTTGGAACCAGCTTTACAAGACCACTGTCATCACATGATTAGTGACACAGCGTACTGTTTTACGCGATCAATGCATGGATGGAATGCAAGTGTTTCCTGTATCAACTAATTAATATATAAAACCCTCGGGAAATGCTGCTCGAACCGAATAATTGAAACTGTGAGACAAATACGGTGAAGACTGTAAATAGACTTCTGAAATAATATATAATGACAAATATGATATTGAGTAGTTTAATAGCTTAAAGTGTATATATGCATGGTCAAAAGATTTTATCATTAATATCGATTCTTCATCAAGTGAATAGTTGAATATTTCTTAATTTGAGTGTTGCGTCTTTGAGTTATTGAGGTTTTTATTTCCATTATGCTAATCATGTGACGTAATTTGACGCAATTTCGGGAATTTACTTTCATTTCTGTTTCCTTGTGAATGAAACTGATCTCTGATTTTGAAAACATATTTGTTAAAATCACTGATATAACATTTAACTATAACATGGATGCCACTAACGCTAATATTTATAAACTGCAGGCTGTACAGAACTTTGCATGCCGCATCGTTAGTGGTGCACGGAAGTTCGACCATGTAACACCAATTTTAAGGGAACTACACTGGCTGCCAGTTTCAATCCAGCTCCATTATCGTAGTGTCATAATGGATTTTAAGTGCATGACTGGCTGTGCATGTCCCTGATTACCTTTCTTCTCAATTTATTTAGCGTAAAGAAATAAGTAATCGCAATACGTACCAGAAGCTCCCAAAAACTGAATATTCCTCTATTTAAAACTGTCAGTATCTGGAACTCACTAGATCCGACCTTGAAACTTTGCCGAACCATTAGTATTTTTAAGCGTTCTTTATAAAGACATAAATTACTACAGAATTGTATTGATTAATATTTTCCATATACATTTGTCCCTTTATTATGCGTATATAATCATTGTATATAGTTTATATAGATATAAAATTAGTTAATTATATATTTAATTGTAATTATCTCTGAAAAACCCCACGGGGGAGTGGATATTAAAAGAATGTATGTATGTATGTATGTTTATAAAAGGTAATGTATGAATCTCTACCAGCATGTTTTTTTATATAAATAAATAAAGACTAGTTTTACGTCACCGGCTTGAATATATTATAAATATAAACCTCTAACTCATGGATGCAAAACTCAAATCGAGAAATATTCTACTATTCACTTGATGTACAATCAATATTAATGATAAAAGGGTTTGACCATATATACACTTTAAAAGTAGTTTTGTTTCAACTGAGAAAATTAATCTTGTGGATTATTTTAATTATAATTTTTGGCTTACGGATCAACTCTCTTATGACTGTCATTAATCACATATGACCAATTGTGGCACCGACTTAAAACTGTAAATAACCTTTTTACATCGGTATGAAATAAATTTAATGGGTAAGGGAGTTCAGTCAAGTGCGTCAGAAACTGCAATTTCTCCCAGGTAGGCAGAGCGAGTAGATACGACTTGATACGTCCATCGAATGTATCGTTTACGAGAATGTTTTCTCCCCCTCTCTTTTCCCTTTCCTCCCCCACGCCTCCGCCCTCGAACAGGAAAACCGTAAACACACAAAAACGTATACATCAATGTCCCCCTCTTTCGTGATCGGTAAGAGAGACCAGACTAGTTTGACTATATTAAAAGCCCTGATGCGAAACGTTTTGCTGCTCTCGTCAGTATAAATTCTTTGCCGGGGATCTGCAAGTTTATCTTCTTCAGCCTGATCGTTAAGACTATAAAGCTATAATCCCTTTAACCGATATCGGCTCAGGGTCGTGAAACGAACTATGAGCGCGGTCAGAAAAATGATAACAACGAGAGACCACGCGGCCAGAGAAAAGAGTCTCCTTTTGATCGTAAATTAACGATAAAGTGCCTATGAACCTTATTTTTTTATTTTAGATATCAATTCTACATTCGAGTGAATAGTAGAATGGTACAATATATATATACTGGTTTAAATGCTGTGCCAATGACTTGCAGAGGTTTAAATTTCCTAAATGCTAAGTACATGATGTCAGGGGAGGCATCAATTATTATACAAAAAATGTTGTTACAATTAAACAAAATTTTCGAATTATCAGTGTTATACCGCATGGGTTGAAATAAAATGATGTTAGAAATTTGGTTTCCTATATCAGCAGAAACGCCCATTCACAGCCACTAAGAAATGATAACAAATACCTCCCCTGACGTCATGTAATTAGCATTTTGGATATTAAAACCTCTTTAAAGGGGCTATGTCACGGTAAGACTTTGCATTCGTTTTTCCGGGCCGGAAAGAACTATTTTCACCGATTTTGATATGAACTAACGAACCTCTCGGCCATGTGGGATGCTTAAAATGAAAGCAAATATGCAAAAATGACCAACAAACAGTGGATATAAACAGTCTCCAGGGAAAATATTGAAAATCCTTTCAATCAAGCATTGAGGGAGGGAAGTTTAACTGTTTGTATCCAATTAACAGCCACTAAACGAGCGATTACTCGATACATGCGCAGTACCATGACATAGCCCCTTTGACTCAGCGACACAGCATTTTATCATTCTATTATTCACTTAATTAGAATTGATATCTAAAATAAAAAAAATAAGGTTCATGGGCACTTTAACCAACTGTGATGCAATCTTTTGGTCTTAACTAAACACATGCAAGCTATAAGGAAGGGGGCATTGGGGGGCTCTCGATACCGCAACACCGCAAAAAAATCCGAAAACACCGCATCACCACATGTAACGTTGACAAAATACCGACAATGCAATGACGCAATAATTATTTTAAGAGTCCCGTGATTTACATGGATTTGATCTGACATGGGTCCAACAGGAAACCACAACACCGCAAACATATCGTTTTACCGAACACCGCAGGTTTGAAAACAGACAACGCACAACGCAGGATTTGAGATCACCGCAATATAGGATTTAATTCACCGAAATACCGCACTAAAAACTGACCCACACCGCAACACTGCAATGTCCCCCTCTATAAGTCATGAATAGGCCTTTTGCAGGAAACAGTCACGTGCTGATATATCACTTCAATAACCAATGAATTGAGCACGTGATCCCATGGGAAAGGCTTTACTGGAAACAGTCACGTGCTGATATATCACTTCAATAATCAATAAATTGAGCTCGTGATGCCATGGGAAAGGCTTTACTGGAAACAGTCACGTGCTGATATATCACTTCAATAACCAATGAATTGAGCTCGTGATCCCATGGGAAAGGCTTTACTGGAAACAGTCACGTGCTGATATATCACTTCAATAACCAATGAATTGAGCTCGTGATCCCATGGAAAAGGCTTTACTGGAAACAGTCACTTGCAGATATATCACTTCTATATATAACCAATGAATTGAGCTCGTGATGCCATGGAAAAGGCTTTACTGGAAACAGTCACGTGCTGCTATATCACTTCAATAACCAATGAATTGAGCACGTGATCCCATGGGAAAGGCTTTACTGGAAACAGTCACTTGCAGATATATCACTTCTATAACCAATGAATTGAGCTCGTGATGCCATGGAAAAGGCTTTACTGGAAACAGTCACGTGCTGCTATATCACTTCAATAACCAATGAATTGAGCTCGTGATCCCATGGAAAAGGCTTTACTGGAAACAGTCACGTGCTGATATATCACTTCAATAACCAATGAATTGAGCTCGTGATCCCATGGAAAAGGCTTTACTGGAAACAGTCACGTGCTGCTATATCACTTCAATAACCAATGAATTGAGCTCGTGATCCCATGGAAAAGGCTTTACTGGAAACAGTCACGTGCTGATATATCACTTCAATAACCAATGAATTGAGCTCGTGATGCCATGGAAAAGGCTTTACTTGAAACAGTCACGTGCTGCTATATCACTTCAATAACCAATGAATTGAGCTCGTGATCCCATGGAAAAGGCTTTACTGGAAACAGTCACGTGCTGATATATCACTTCAATAACCAATGAATTGAGCTCGTGATGCCATGGAAAAGGCTTTACTGGAAACAGTCACGTGCTGCTATATCACTTCAATAACCAATGAATTGAGCTCGTGATCCCATGGAAAAGGCTTTACTGGAAACAGTCACGTGCTGCTATATCACTTCAATAACCAATGAATTGAGCTCGTGATCCCATGGGAAAGGCTTTACTATATAGACGGCAAACAATCACTCCATGAAATGGGCTGTATAGCTTAATATCGTGTCAATAAAATGCATCGATGTGTACTTTTCGTCCTTTTGCTCGAGGTACGTACAATATGAGTGTGGTAAATGCCGTACATATAGTCTAGTATTACCAGGAATTATATAAGCTGCATGGTTGTACAAATCCTTTGTTTATTTGGTGGGCCACCAGTTGAAACAAGAGACTTGAACAACTGCACATGAACCGTAAACTGGTCTATTATAAATTCGATAATAATTTCTAAAAATCCCTAATTATTTCTGTATTGTTCTGTGCGGTAAAAGTGCATCCAGTAGCGATTCTGCGATCATTATCATGCGAATCTGGCTCTTTGTATACCGAGAGCGTATCATGCACGATGCCAATTTACTAATTTGACAACTGCGAAAGGTAGGGTAAAATAGTCCCTAATTCTCTACGTTGCGCTATAACTGAACACAATTACTAGATTTAATATGATCTAATGAGATTAACCTTCCACTGATTGACTGAGTAAACTAGTACTTGTACGAGGATGGTATACGACCAGTTTTAAGGGACCTTATACGACCAATTTCATGCGCTGAATCTTCAGAACGCTGATTTAGAAAGATCGAAAATCAATAAGCTTTTTCAAGAAAATGATGCATCATGGGTTATCAGGGCCAACATGATGGAAACTACAGTGTCTATGAGAATCTAATGTCAAATAACTTCCATAAAATTTCAGTTCTGTGAAATTTATAAATTGTAAACTTAAGGTACTAGGCAAAATATTTTACTGATCAAATTTCAGCGGTTTATAATTACTAGAAAGCGAGCAGTTACACTTTTTAGTTTCTTTACATTTCTGCGTAAAAATGCCAATTCATGTATGGAAACGGTTGCTCTCTTTCTAGTAAAGCTACGCCACTCAAATTTTATCAGCAAAATATTTTTCCAAGTACCTTAAGTTTACAATTGATGAATTTCACAGAATTAACATTTTATGGAAATTATTTGACATCAGATTCTCATACAGACACTGTAGTTCCATCATGTTGGTCCTGATTACCCATGATGCATCATTTTCTTGAAAAGTCTTATTGGAGGTGGTAACTGATAGCAATTCACAAACAGATTTTGCTAATAACACTATTACCGATCTCGTACATGTACCTTTAAGGTGACTCGCGGGTATTGTGGCATCATAAAGATTCGTACTTTTCAACGGGAAGTTTTTGGCCGATCTCAGCATAGTTAATAGAGTGGAATGGTTAGGAAACTCAGGGACCTTCTTTGTTATATGTCTTTGTTAGCTTTTTTCAACCACTACCGTGCACAAAACACAATAGAAATTCCAACATGTTAATCAATCAGCCAATAGAAACGTGTGAGTTCAGTCGTTCAGGGAACGCTAATGAACTATATATGATCGTGCACAATCTTTTGTCTTACCCCTTCCAACCTAAATCGCAGCGCCTTTGTTAGCCCTTTTGAAGTTTTCCGGGTTTCCTAACCATTCCACTCTATTAACTATGATCTCAGTGAGAGATGTTTTGAACCCTTTATTTCCTGATATCGAAGAATAGTAATCACAAAACAGAATTCCAATGTACATACAGTCGAACCCCTCGTAAGCGGACACCCTTGGGACCGCCTCGAAGTGTCCGCTTACGAGGGGTGTCCGCTTACGGGGGGTTGAAATTTCAAAAAGAGTTAAAGGGACAAGAACAATGATAGCATACAGTAGTTTAATCACAAAGTAAGGTTGTTACAGATGCAGAAATTGATTGGTTCAGGTGAAAACAGAATCATCAATTGTACTGAAGTTTTGTTTACATTGATCTTCGAGCATGATCCCCTGATTAGTAATTGTGATCACGACAGGATATCACTAGATACTTGACACACGACAGGATATCACTAGATACTTGACACACGACAGGATATCACTAGATACTTGACACACGACACCGATGCACAGTTGTGCGATGAAAGGAGTGCTTTTGTATCAAATAAATATCATTTCCTGAGGATTATGTTTTCAAGTGTCCGCTTACGGGAGGTCTTTTTTGCCGTTGGGACCAGAGAAATGGTGTCCGCGTCCGCTTACGGGAGGTGTCCGTTTATGGGAGGTTACAAATATGGTGTCCGCTTACAAGGGGTGTTCGCTTACGAGGGGTGTCCGTTAGGAGGGGTTCGACTGTAATATATTTGGAGATGTAAGTGCTCCTTTCGACCCCTTGTTTTGAAGTAAAATGCGAAAATCTTCAAAACGACACGATTGATTTTTTTGCTAATGCTGTTATAGATTAACTAACCCATGAGCATTGTTATTAACGAGTTTCAATAAAATCAATGGAATTGAAACTTCCACAGCAAAAGAGATATAAATGCAACTGCAAAATAGTTGTTCGACAATTTCTTGCAAAACTCAGGTAACTATGAACGCCGCTTCCAATTCTACCCAATAATCTATAGTTTGACACCATGGGAAACCAAACTACTATGTTAACAACAAGAAAAATCGAGAAAGCGGGACGGAGTGTATTATTAGACGAAGGACCAAAGGTTAATTGTGAAAATGTGGTGAAAAGCGCCAATTTTTAATTGATGTAAATATCTAAACAAAAACTTTGGACTCGTTCGCGAGTATGTTGTAGGAGAACATGTTTTGTGGTACCGGGTGCAATTTCATTTATTTTCATGAATACGGTTTAGCGCGCTGAGGTCGGTAATGTGGCTGGTTGAAACCTAGACTTGCTCTTGCTCCAAGTCGAACTCGCTGAGTCACTGGATAAGCGATTACTGGGTCAAAATTCGAGCGCGAGAATCGAAGCGAAAGGCGAGTGCGGGGGGCTAAGAAGGACTTTGAGAACGTATAGTTGAAACCTTCAAAATTACTCAGCTCCAAGCCTTTTCTAATGATGCGCTTTCTAATTATGCGAGAAATTGTACATTTCATCAGCGTGCTTTCAAATTCCTCACGTGTATTCACTGAGTTACCTATTCATGACGAAAACTAAAGTAATTACAATGAGGAAGGGTAGAGTTTGGTGGCATTTTTGCCTTTTTGTTGCAAATTTAAAAATAAAATGAAAAGCTTAAAACAAAACAACAAAACATATTCCTTTTTTGTTACTTTTAAAAGCTTAATTAACGGCACAACGTATATGTTTCCCTCGTCGTGAAATGAAAAATATATTCAGTGCTATTGAACGGGTGACTGAATGCACGTGCCGGAATTTGAAAACAATCAGATGAAATGTACGAATTTGCGCAAAATTAGAAAGCTCGGAGGAGAAAAGGCTAGGAGTGATTTTGAAGGTTTCAACCACCCACATTCCCGACCTCAGTGCGATAAAAACGTATTCATGAAACGAAATTGCACATGGTGTCACAAATTATGTTGTCCTACGAGTCCAAAGTACATTCGTCAATATTTTTTTATATTTAAATAAATTCAAAATTGTCGCTTTTCACCAAATATTCATCTAGTGATATACTACCTCCCGCTTTCTCGATTTACTTGTAGGTAACAGAGTAGTTTCCATGGTGTTAAAATATAGATTACCGGGTAGAATTGTAAACGGTATTCATAGTTGCCTGATATTTTGCAAGAAATTGGCAAACCAATATTTCGCGGTAGCATTGATATCTCTTGCTGTAGAAGTTTCCATTCCATCGATTTTATTAAAACTTTTAACCAACAAAGCTCATAGGTTAGTTAATCTATAACAGCATTTTAAGAAAGACCTATCGTATCGTTTTGACGATTTTCGCATTTTACTTCAAAACAAGGGGTCGAAAGAAACACTTATATCTCCGAGTATATTATCATATCTTGGATTACCATTCTTCAATATCATTCAATACATGGCCCAAAAAGTCTCACTGAAAGATCGGCCGAAAACTTCCCATTGAAAAGTGTAAATCTTTATAATGCTAGTCGGCTGTCACAATTCAATTGCTTGTTTGCAATCAATCCCCAGAGATCCAAATAACAAAGACGTGCGGCCATGTTGGTCGAATCAAACAAATCTTTTGGTTTCATGGTTTCATTCCTATACTACGCAACACGCCCAACGCGTACAAAATCACAATAACACTACGACTAGTGGAGTGTGCCGGATGCCTGGTGGACAGCAGCAAACGGTTTCTTTAATCATAAACTACGGTATTACAAATCATTACATAGTTCTAATATTACAAAATCATAATATTTAACAGGACATGAAGGAATGGAGAAAACATTCCATAACCACACATCATCCTAAAAGGATGGTTGAACAATCAAATGACGTAGTCACGTGATAATAAGTAGCTCAGTCACATGCTTAAATCAAATAATGTACGTTGCCCGGTGCGAAAAACCATCGTCTTGCTAAATGGAAAAACTTCTGGAAACTACTCCTCGACCGAATGCAATCGTACAAGGCTCCGAGGGCTAAAACCAAAATGGTTATATCTTGATGAATAATAATTTAAAACATTAAAACTAAAGTTTGGCTGACTTGTGGCTGTCCAGCAAGCGAGAGAAAGAATTCTAAACTGATTGGTCTTTATGTACCTCAAATATGAATATTAACATATGTACAAGAAAAGAAATAAATGAACTATCACTTAAGTGATAAACAAATAGCTACGTGCCGTAATAAGACGCACTCACTTTGTTACGTTGGAAAGCCTCTATTCATTCCTATACTACGCAACACGCCCAACGCGTACAAAATCATAATAACACTACGACTAGTGGAGTGTGACAGTGCCGGATGCCTGGTGGACAGCAGCAAACGGCAAACGAGAAAACTACAAAGACGAGGACCGTAACGGAAGCAAGCATAGAAAGAGACAAGTAAATAAATAATCGATCGATCGAAAGATCTAGATACCATTAGCTTATCTGATAATCTAATGGCAACAGCCTAAAATTTCTTAACTATCTTCCCGTCTCTGATCTGGAAAAGGAATTGGAAACCGCACGAAATTGGAATACACCACCAGAAGTAAGTAATACTGAAGTAACACAGAGCATAAAAGGAATACTGACCGCTTAGATCAAAAATAATCATGTGCTCAGGTAAATATGAACCACATGCTTCCTAACGATTTGAATTCATTACCATCTTATAAAGGCTACAAACGAAACAAAATGAAACAGAGAACTGATTCTGGACACCAAGAGATTACAATTCTATTCATGGGGTTTCTTTCAGTGTACTGGTTTTCCTAGCAATTTCATGGATGCCTCAGTTTGTTTTACCGAAACGTAACGAAATATAGACCTGCAACTTTATGGCCCGTCGACACCATACACCGTACACCGTACAAGGCTTCCTTAACTAGGCACATGCAGGTGACTTGCAATGAAGCTTCAAAAAGACAAAATTTATCTCTTAAATACGAGAAAACAACAGAAATGAACACGGGTAAAACAATTAGAACTTCGCGATCTATTCTCTTTTCCCCAATGAATCCATGCATTCTTGTATTCCTACAATCGTGAACGATGCCTTGAAACACATCTGATAAGGAGGAAGTGATCTGCTTGCCTCGGCGTTTGAGGATCGAGATGTTCAACCTGTCATGCTCGGCTCAAGACTCCGACCTGTGTGAAGACCGTTGACAACAAAACAAAAAGAGTAACATGAGAAAAACATGCATCGTACCGCTATATTACACGTGTGCAGTTCCCTCTTCAATAATTTACACTAAATTTAGGACATGCAGAAAACACGGACTTTAAGTTTCTACTCGATAAACAGAGCACGACCGACAGCAAAGTGTACAGGTATTCCTAATTAAATACGTATATCAATACTTCTTTGCAGAATCAGAAAATACTGATCCATTTGTCTGATAAAAATGTGGCGAAATTCGACCTTAAATGCGATCGATGCCGTGTGAAAAAGACGATTAACTGAAATCACACTACACTAGTAGTACATCCCTTAATCTAAGGTCAGGGAAATCCGTTTAAAACAGATCAATATTTCAGAATCTTAAATAACATTCTAATATATGGTATACCTAAGAGCATACCTAATCATTCGCCCGCTAAGAGGCTCACAGTTAAACTTTTATCATTACACTTCCAGCCCAATTGTTACAAATCACTCCAAGTTTGTGTTGAAAAAACAACGGGTTCAAGATCGGAATAGTTAACCGTGGCAAGTAAGAATTGAATGTCAGTACATTATGTCTATATCAAAACGGACTAGGACTGACTTAAAATCATTTTGAACAGCTTAAGGTTAACAACCCATTATTGATATCTATAGCCAGCAAATGAAATCTGGTCTTGAGGAATCCAACGAGTCTGAAAACTAAATATTAATAAAATACAATAAACTGAAAATATAAACTGAAAATCTCATGCAAATGATGACAGGACTATAACACATGAATAATGTAAATTAACAACAGTCCAACTCTCAACAGTAATCTCTCTACATGCACTAACATCTTCATTTCATATACCAGTACAGAATTTTGCGGTCTACAAAAAATAAAGGCACCATAACATGTAAAACTTGCATCACAGATCAAAGCTGCTGTGCAAGACAAAACTGTCGATATGAAATTAAAACCCTTAAAAATGTATTCATTTAATACACCAGCAAACGCTTTCATTATATACATATTTCGATACTATTTTGCAGAATCAGAAAATACTGATCCATTATTTGTCTGATACTGATTGAAATAATCTGGTCAAATTGGACCTAATGCAATCATGCAGTAGTGTCAAAAAGACAACAGCACTGAAATCGTGCTACACTATAACACATCCCTTAATCTAAGGTCAGGGAAATCTGCTTAAAACAGATCAATTTCACAATCTTAAACAACGTACAAACATGGTATACTTATTATACCAAATCATTCGCCCGTCTAAGAGGCTCACAATAATAATAATAATAATACTAATAACAACAACTGCTATGTTTAGACAGGGGTACATATCTTCGAGGAGTTTACAATGGGGTCCTGCGTAACATAACTAATAAAGTAAAATAATGCTTCGATAGGTAGTTACAACTAATTAAACTTTTATCATTACACTTCCAGCCCGATTTTAAATCAGACTTTACAAACGAATTTCCGTAAGCAGATTTAGCTATATATATATATATATATATATAAACACATTTTACAAGCAAAATTACTATTATCAATTAATGTACATAATACCGCGGAAATGCAAAGATCTACAACTAGTAATAACAAAGTCTGAACGAATAGCAAGTAGATGTTAAGACAAAACTTTAAACACGATATATTAATATATCGCAATATATCCCAGAAAATCCTTGATTTTGTGAGACAGACACTTCCAACGATTTGGATTAATATCCGAGCAATGGTACGTGATAATAAATTTCAACTGATCCAAATTACTAGTAAGAGAAAAACAATCCTTCTTAGCATTTCGTTAAAGAATCGATAAAGTAGCCAAAATGAACCACTTCATACTTCAACTTGAATGACATAATACGGGGTAACTGAATGACTAAGAGTAGTAATAACTTACGGCCTTCTGTCAGCTACAAAAAACATATTACAAAGAGTTAGCTGAAAATTCACTCTAAATCTGTTACGTAATAATTCATGAATTGCATTCCCAGTGAAATCTGGATGATTCAATGAACTCCTAATTACTGTAGTTAAAAAATAACTGAATAAGAGCGAGCTTTATACATAAGCTATATGAAAGCAACTGATATCCGCAAACCGCAAACCTCAAACTATCAATGTTTATAATTATAGAAAGAAATCCTTCATATTAAACACTTAGACTTGTGTTATTCCTGGATCTGAAAAAAGCGTTTGACACTGTCGACCACAAAATCCTTCTTGAAAAACTTAAATTGTATGGATTACATCAAGCCTCTTTGAACTGGTTTGACTCGTATCTTAGTAACAGGCAGCAACGATGCATGATAAATAATGAAACATCTAGTCCCAGAACCCTCAATTGCGGCGTGCCCCAAGAACGATCCTAGGGCCCCTTCTGTTTTTACTCTACATCAACGATCTACCCAACTGCCTATTAAAATCTTTTCCTCGGATGTACGCCGATAATACAAACTTAACAGTAACCGGCGAGAGTCCGAGAGAGATAGAAGAATGCTTAGGACTCGACCTCCAAAATGTTAGAAATTGGCTTTGTGCAAATAGACTCACCCTAAATGCAACAAACTGAATTGTTGCTAGTGGGTTCCCACCAGAAATTGATAAATTTTCGAAAGATTTATCTTTCACCATTGATGGTAAAGTCATAGAAAGAGTTACCTCAACAAAATATCTTGGTGTACATCTAGATCAAAATTTGTCTTGGAAAACCCACATTAACAAACTCATGAAGAAAATCTCCTCAGGTCTAGGTGCACTCAGACGTATAAAGCCTTTCATACCCCCCAACGCACTGCTAAGTGTCTATGATACTCTCATTCTCCCTCACTTTGATTACTGCAGTGTTGTATGGGAAAATCTAAACAAAGGACTTGCCGAGAATCTACAAAAGTTGCAAAACCGAGCTGCCAGAATAATAACCGGTTTACCCTTTGATACTAAGATTGATGAGCTCCTAAGTACTCTAAATTGGGACAGACTATATATTCGACGAATCAAACGAAAAGCAATAATGATTTATAAGGCTTTAAATATAGCCTGTCTCCTGAATATTTATCCTCAAAATTTATACCACGTTCAGCCTCTACAAATTACAATCTTAGGGGCTCATCAACAAAACTAACCCTCGTACAGCCACGAACCAATTTCGGTATAAAGGCTTTTCGCTTTAGTGGGGCTAAGTTATGGAATGAACTGCCTGAGGATGTAAGGCAATCAACTAGTTTAAATAACTTCATTTTTAATCTTACGAAATCGAGTTATTTTAACCTTATGTAAATATTTCTTATATATGACATTCCTTTTTTTCTTATTCGTCCCTGCAACATGGCTTTCATGTAAAACAGTTTCATATTTTAGTGTTTTTTATCTATGTATGTAACTGATGATTTTCCATGTATAAATAAAGATGTACTGTACTGTACAGATCATTAAATCTCAGGCAACTTCGCCTATAGTTTATAGAAAACAGCAGGCAATAATTCAAAATCAATGTCACCTAAACAGAAATTGAAGAATCTTAAAAATAATCAAAGACTGATCGTATAACAACTGAACTCATTAAGCTAAAGTTTCTCTTGGTAAAACAATCTGGTTGGCGTCTGTATAGGGACTCACGACTCTTTGGTGCATGTTGAGAGGCTCGATCTGCATGTGCACATGCACGTGTGACTGGGCGGCTGACCATGGCCGGCAATGATCCCGAGATAACAGTTCCTCAAAAAATATCCGGTTCTCCCGCATAGGAGACGAGAATTCATAGGAGAAAAAATAGACAAAGAAGAATCATGTCAGAAGGCTTGTAAAACACATAAGGAGCACTAAATGTTATGTACTACGTTGTAGGACTGAATTTTGAAATTCTCAAACTTTTTGTACTGCCTCGTTGACTCTAATCTTTTGCGACTATACAACAGTACGAATACATGCCTTCACGTAGAGTTTCACAGGTATCCTCTAATTTACCTCTTAACAGAATAGAGTACGCCGCCTTCCAAGGAGACTTGAAAGAAACTTTAGCTCAAACTCAGTGCTCTTCCGTTGTGCCGTTCAACGCTGAAGGTTCTTGGATAATAGTTCTTCCAAAATTGTCCGATTTTCCCGCGGTGGAGACGAGAATTCATAGGAAAAAAGATACACAGAAGAATCATTAATGTCACAAATGCCTTGTAAAGCACATAACGAGCCCTAATAAATTATGTCCTACATTTTGAAATGTTCTCAATCTTCTACTGCATCGTTGACTCAAACATTTCGTGAATATACGACGTGTTCAAAAACATTACGAATATATACGTACCTTCGCGTAGAGTTTCATACGTATCTTCTACTATAAAATCTCCGTCAGAAAGTTTGGCTGACTTGTGGCTGTCCAGCAAGCGAGAGAAAGAATTCTAAACTGATTGGTCTTTATGTACCTCAAATATGAATATTAACATATGTACAAGAAAAGAAATAAATGAACTATCACTTAAGTGATAAACAAATAGCTACGTGCCGTAATAAGACGCACTCACTTTGTTACGTTGGAAAGCCTCTAATATTTTGTTAACGTCAACCAAGATGACGGCGATGACGTCACTTGCAGCGCAGCAATACCCGCGAGCCATCAAAAATAATGAAGTCAGATTTATTTTGCCACCCGCCTTAACCACGTGATTGCATTCTTACAAAAGGTCCATTGATTTTGAAGGACAATTTAACATATAGAAGATGGTTCTCCATGTTCTATAACAAAATAATGCACGCTCGAGGTCTTAAGAAAATTGCAAGTGCATTTAGAAGCTTTTCAAGACCTCGAAGGTGCATTTTTTTATTTGTTTTGTAATATAAAATTCGATCTACGTGGAAAGAAATGCTGAAGCGTGCATTATAAAAAAATAATATTCAAACTTCGTGCACAGCACAAAATCTACAGTACAAAATCCAAGTGATTGGCTAATCTTAATTATTCGGTTAAGAGTTAACAGTTGCATCGTATGGATTCCAGAGCAGCACGGGGTGGCGGGTTATTTTCTGGTTGCTATTATTATTAACTAAACTATCGTAGGTTATAAAACTTCCCGTAGTCACATCAGCAAACAGTTGAAATCTGAAAAGACTTCAACCAACATTTTCGTAAGATCCCTCACGCTCAGAGAGGTTTCGTGCTGGGACACGACCACCAGTCGAGAGCGCAACTGACGGTGTTGAGTACTTTCTGATAATGTGCTTCTTCCTCTTAATTGGATGCCGAACTGTTAGCATTCTAGCAGCATGAGCCTGTTTAATATACTGTTTTCATTTGTTTCATATACGAGTCACAGGATTCGACCGGGGTTTCAAAATCCGCGTGAAATTTGAAAAGCCGAGCCGAGGGCGCAGCCCGAGGCATTTGACTTTGAAAGTCCCGTCGACTGAACCGTTGACGAATATATTAATTAAACATCTTCTAATTATTACATACATGTTTTATGTAAGCACCAGAAAATAACCAGTCACTTCGTGCCGAAATTCATCAATACAAAAAGTAACACGATTCAAACTGAAAAAAAATGTATATCAGCTCTTCAATCGGCACTATTGTTGTGTTCGTAGCCAACTGTTTTCACATCAGTTTAGGCAATAGTGCCGAAGGAGAGGCTCTCAAGATTAAAAATATTATTAATGCTTTTTCTGTTTCCCGTGCAGCAGGAATATATGCTTACTTGAAGCGGCGGATCTAAAACGCGGGTATCGGGTAGCGAGTAAATTTCCCCGCCTACTCCAGACATAATATGGAAAATTGACTGACACGATTGCATGCTTCCCACCACAGCTACATCCCTCAAATTCTGATCAGTTAATATTTTATCGTATCTTAAGTTTGCAGGCAGTGAATATTTCAACGAAACATTGCTATTGTTTACGGGTTAAAAAAATGTGGGGAATTTATTGGAAAATTGGTGTCCAATGGACAAGTTGCTGTAATGTAGAAATTATTCGATTTATGGCCGGTTGAGTGGAGGCACCCGAGGTCAATATCTCGACCTGACCTTGAATTCTTCTTAGGAGTCTTAAAATGCAAGCGGTTATTTTTTGTGTGTTTTTGTTTGGTGTAACAAAATTTTGACTTTTGACCCATGCGGTTATTTTTTCTTTGTTCCCATGTATTAAATTTCTAGTTCACCACCAATCAGATTGCACTGTGGTGGTCACGTAACACTCTCCAGGTTAATTTATTTACATAATTTAATACAGTAAATCAAGATGGTCGACCCGCGAGGAAATTTCTCTCAAATTTGGAGTCCCATCTCTCAAATGTAAGCAGTTTAATGTTTTATTTAACTTCACCGTGCGAAAGCCTTCCAACAGGCTCAGGATATTTCAACTGGCGCTCTTGTCGGAGCCGAAGGGCCGCGTTTTTTACCCAGATGGCCAGTGATTTTATATACAACGCGACGACCTGAAGGGGCTGCATGATCAGAAACTCAAACTCAAAGCCAGGATTCCGGCTAATCCACACATATCGAATTGGAATTTAGCGTGTTGCTTTGCTGCTGAAACCAAAGGCTTCTTCGATAGAAATGGCAAGATGTTGTGTTTTTCTAGGAGGACAAAATATTTCTCGTTTAAGCTTCTCTTTCGCCACGTCGGCTTTGTTATTTGAATCTCTGTGGATTGGTATACTCAAATATACTGCATAAATTATACCATACAACTGAATAAGAAGTCTTTAACAAAGCCAAACTCAACTTCAACTCAAGAGCAAAGCTGAGAGGGAAAGTGAAATTGAACAGTGTCTTGTCAGGTCATGAATTAAGGTACGGTGATCATGAGGTTGAAATCATTGCGTGTTTATATCTGCATTTCTTTGTCGATTTGTTGACCTCGTGGCGCTGATATATTTTGCCATCGGACGGTATTCTTGTTTGAGGTACGTTTCGTAGGTTTTATGCCACATTTCATTTTACTCTCGGTCATAATACATACCAGCGCAAACACCGTGATCTGTAGGCGTCGCTCGCCAAAACGAAGCCAGAAATACCCCGGAGAAATAAACACTCAGCACAGAATAATTTATGATGAGCGAAGCAATATTCAACTCTCAAGGTAAACTTAAACAAGAATCCTCTCACGGCCGAGGTTTTGGTTCGAGAAATTAAAGGCTTCCAACAGTTCCCTTTATAGTTCTGTAATATAATGAGCAGACTGCAGTTTTGGGAAGGAGGGTAAAAGCTTTTAAATATAGCTAGATAACCAACAGGCATTTCAGTTAATAAATACCAATATGGACGCGAGCTGCGATAAAGAGCCGCAGGGTAGAATGAACAGTAGAGAAATATAGTGATAGCTCCATCATAGGTGGACAGGATACAACTTATAATATGGGACGAATATAAACATACATTTGAGACACTCATCTATTAGTACTCTGAACCTGGAGAACAGCAGACTAAATTGTAAGCGTGCGTTACATGAATAAGTAGAGGTCAACTTCTTTAATTTACATACACGAGAAAAACAAAAATATTAAATTACATATAAATATACTAGGGGAGCAGAGAATGAATGTCACCGCGCTACCGGCCACTCCTAAAGACTGCTAAATTCAGCTAATAATTCTTCACTTCGGTTATTACTAAAAGGATTTCAAATGAAAGTGTAGTTCATCTTCAATCTCATGTGGCCCGAGTGAAAGCCCAGATGGGCTCTTGTTAATTGACAAACACAGGCACATATTAAATGCAGTAGCACGTGCCTGTATTTGTCAATAAAACACAAACATAAAAGTTTCTAACGTGCTTTTTAATATTCCAACTGAGCGCACACAGCATGCTGTGGTCACCAATAAAGCACTGTCATTAACCAATCACCTGCTTGGATTTTGTACTTTGCACGAAGTTGGAATATTAATGAAATAATTTATAGCACAGCAAAAGAGTGTACTCTGAGATTCAGCGTGTATAACCTTGATATTCTTTTATCTTTACCTTAAGTTTCCAGGCTTTTCATTTAAGAGGGAGCTAGCGGTAAAATTTATACCGCCTCGTTAAACCCTCTTTACCGCCTATTCTTGTGCCAGTCTTTTACTGTTTGCTGCATTCTTCCTTCTTTCAGTGGTTTACCGCCCTGCTCAAAATCTACTGAGAACACTGTTTATTTATTCGAATCCTTTGAACTGATCGAACTTCCTGTGCTTGCCTCGCAATGCCTGCTGCATAGGTTCAGATTTTATGGGCCCAGCATGCCTTGCAGGATTGTACTGGAACAGACCCTTTGCGTAGGGAAACAGCGGCCGTACAGGGACTGTGAAGGAGTCTGACTCGAATTTTGAAATTCAGATTGCAAAGTAGTGAAGAAGGTAAGCTAGCATATCGGTTCTCTGCTGTTAGAATGCTAGATTTGTACTTTTCCCCACAATCCTTTACAAACCCCCTACGAGTAAAACACTTTAAATCCGTTTTAAAATGAAGTCAGAGACGTTTTGAATCTTTAAAACAAGTGTGATGAAACACAAATTGAGCGACGTTCTAATCGGAAAGTAATTCTAGCTTTTACTCTATAAATTCAATCGTAAACTCTGTTATATGACAATTTCACACATCAAATCTTACTTGGGTTAACTGTCAATAACAGTTGCCTTGGTAGAGCACGGTCTAGAGTGCTGGAGGTCGGGGGTTCGAATCCCAGCCGCGTCCTTGGGCAGGGAAGTATAAATCGTTGGCCTTGTTTCCTTCCTCTTCTAATCTACACGAGGGGAACGTGAACGAACCTGTTGTGTTATTTCGAGAAAGAGTAGGGGATTGTCTCCCAACACAACAGCCTGGTATTCTGAGGTACTAATAATCACTCATGATTGTAAACTGCACTGCGCCACAATAGCTGCAATAGCAGTCTGTATCACAAAATATAACCTTATCAAGCGCATTTGAATATATTCATATAGAATTTGCGCTATATAAATGAATACCTTTTTTACAGTACGCTTCGATCAATTATCTTTTATCAACTGGACAGGTTCTTCCCTTCGACAACTGATTGTTTGTTATGTCCAAGAATGACTACATAGGTTTTTATTTCTTTCGGCGATTGACCCTCTACTGATTAGGCTCAACAACAGCTAATTAAACGCGTAATGCACCAGTCAAAGTTATTTGTTTGCCATCTAGTACAACCATGTGATTGCATTCCTACGAAAGGCGATTCTATTATATATAAATGAGCATGAATAGTGAATCAATAGACTTAGTCAGCTTGCCTGTTTGTTTTACCATTTCAGACCACCTGACTTTTCCCTTGAGTAATGCTTTTTATTTTTCTGCATCCCAAGAGGAAATGTACCAATTTCTATAATTGGAAAACAAAGCACTGTTCAAATCGTCTGGAGAACTATCACCTGTTCTGAAATGGGGCAACAAACAGGCAAGCTGACTACATCTAGATATATCCGGCTTCCCTAGCACAAACCATGTATGACACAAAAATATGCTAGAACTCCATGAACTACATGCATGTATTCACCTATTCCTAGGTGGCCCAAGTTAAGGCCACTCAGGGCCTCTTGTTTCTCATAAATCGATCTCTAGATATCTTTTTCTTTCAATTGGCGGATCTCTTACATCCTTAACATATTCAATTTTCGCCCCCTTCTTCCTCTCCCCAATTTCCCCCTCTTCTTCCCTTCTTCCCTTCTTCCCTTCTTCCCTTCTTCCCTTCTTTTTCGCCCTTTACGCCGCTTCGCAGGCTAAACTGAGCCAAACGATATTACTTTTTGCTTGTCTTTGTTTAATGCTGTGTTATTATATATATTTGTATAAACAAGTTAAGCCGTAGTTGGCTATATAAGCAGCTTAAAATCCTTGTAAAATATAGAGCTGAAATACTACGTTACTCCAGTACGCACAGTGTACGCAGAGAAGAGTTCAATAAACCACCCAAGTACAGCCGAAGCTAGTTCCCCGTGTCGTCTGATATACCTTATCAACACAAGCAAGTACAAGTGTTGTTACCAAGACAATGTCATTTATAAAGAGAATAGATGATTCCTATTTGTTGTATGGACTTTGTTGGAAATTGTGGTCAAATGTAAAGCAGCCATCGGCGTTTTCCGTATTGTAGCTTACTGACCTACAACTCGTTTCAGGCTGGTGTCTACTTTTGCTCAGTGGTTTTTTAGCAAACATGAGGCACTTGAATTCCAACCATGCATTGACCTAGTGAAGCAGTACCTTCTATCCCAGACGACATTCTGACAGTGTTCTCGCAGAGAATGTTCAAGCCACCAACCTACAGCACCGACAGTAAGTATCCCACCTTGAAGTGCAGCCGTCAGAAAAGCGCGCGAAAATTCCTTGTAGCGCGGCTGCATATCTTTTCCCGCCACTGCAAAGGTGTTGAGGTAGAGTGCACCTTCTGACGCGCCAGTGACAAACATGCACAATAGTACTGGAATGAAGCCCGAAAGAAAGCGGTACCAACTGGATAGAATGAGGAAAATGAAGATCACAACTAAAACTGCGGTTAGGATCCAGGTCCTTTTGGTAACGACTTTACAGTTTGGTTTGAACCAGGAGATAACAAGTCCGTATGATCGACCTAGAGATTCTCCTATCCAGAACACCAGGGTGTAATACAGGTAGTGGTCCCTTGGATCAAAGGGCGAATTGGAGAATGCAATGGTTGTTACGACGGCCTGCATTATTGCATAATCCGCAAACAATCCAATAAAAAGCGGTACTGCGAGGTACATGTTGTCTTTGGCGGCCACTAACTTCTCTTTCCACGTCAGGGTCTGATGAATTTCTTGTGCCTCCGATCCGTCATCGACGTGAGTGTACTGCACATTACTGCCGTTTTTAATGATGTTGTCATTGTCGTCCCTGGTGATCAGCCAGGAAATCAGAGGGTACAGTGGTAGAATGACGAGCAGTGACAGTAGGGTTGTCTTCGGGTTGACGCAGAACAGCGTCGTCATGGCTACAAAAAAAGAGAAACTATATGAAAACAAATGATATCAATTATGCAAATGAAAGACTACAAACCAAGCTATCTAGAAGCCTGTGTTTCATCATCATCATCATTTATTACGAAAAAACACCAATTACAAACATGTATAAAAAGGCACTACTACACTACGCTACACTACACTACATAACAGTACACAACTTCACATAGTTAGAAATATAAATAAATAGATGCCATATTTTAACAAAAAAAAACTAGCGGTGGAGAAAAAGTCTAAATAGAAGCTGAAAGCTTATTACTCGGGCTGCCTGTGGCAGCACCGAGTCTTAAAATGCAAGCCGTTATTATTATTTTTATTCAGTGTAGCAAGCTTTCTGCGCATGCGTTAAAGGTCAAATTCACACCAACCAGATTGCACTGTGCTGGTCACGCAACAATCGCCAGGTTAATTTATTTACATAATTTAATACAGTAAAAGCAAGATGGCGGAGGCCCCGCGAGGAACTTTCTCTCTAATTTGGAGTCCCATCTCTCAAATGTAAGCACTTTAATGTTTTATTTAACTTCACTCGTGCGAAAGCCTTCCAACAGGCTCAGGATATACTTGTTATTTATTTATGCTGAACCCGAGTGAATGTGCGATCGAAAAATATGTTTGCCTTGCTCGCTGCATTGAATATTTGTGCTGGCCAAGATGCTATAAATCATACCGGAAGGCTGAAGAGAAATACATGGATATGAATATTTCAGTGTGAGTTGTGAAGAAGCTTTTTAAATACTACACGTGTGCATGGTTTAAGTCAAACGTGGTCTGTTTTGTCGGCGCGGTGACGACACCAGCGAAGTTGAACAGAGAACTGAGTCAAATCAACTCACCATAATTTGTAAACAACCGAGTGAATTCTGTAACTGGCTTGCTCGCTGTACTGGATTCTGCTTTTCGCTGTTCATACAGATACCGGAACTACAAACAGTAAGATGACCTGGCTGAAGAGAAACAAGGTCCGAGTTTTCTAGATACCCGTAATCGGCGTATCTTGTGTGAGTTGCGACACTGTACATCTTGGTTATACAAATTAACGGATTCAAATTAACACTACATTCAGACAGAGAGTTAATCTATACCGACACTTTGATATGCCAAGGAACTGGAATATCAACACAGTACAAGGTGAGGGAAATTTAAAGTACTGACTTCATTGCTGTGTTCAATTAATCTACACTGAATTTCTAACGGACCTGAAACAAGGCTGATCAAAGCGATCAAAGCGATCAAAGCACCAACATTGACCATAAATTATTCTGGAACTAACTGCCATATTTTCTCTTCGCTCGCTCCGCTCGCAAATTACAATCAATGGAGGGAAAAGGAGGGACTGTTCGCAGTCTAAATATTCTGCAACCGACCTTGTTCTCACTTGAAAAATACCCGGGAAATGTAATGTGAATGATCTGAATCGAAGGAACTGCATGGGCTATACTTTATACACATCCATATATAGTTTATGTTCTAGGAACTGGAATTCAGTTTATACACATCTGAATAGTAATATTTATTTATACGTACTTTATATTAATCCCTTTATATATCCTGTAATATAGTGTCCCCAATTATCTTTACAGCTAAACTCAAGCATGTTAAGGCCTGGTTCATTTAAAGGCCGACGGAAAATAGATTACGTTAAAAAATGTTTTCTGACAGAAATAACAGTTTAAACAAAATCTAATTACACCATAATACTAATATTACCTTCCTTAAATTTGTTGAGTGGATGGTTGTCGTATCACGTGTTCGATGACGTCATAATTATATAAAATCGTTTAAGTGAAATGCGGCTGCGACGATAACATATGAATATAAAGTAAACCTGCTAAACCATTACTCCTTCCGCAGTGTTTCAGACCACGCTTAGAAAACACGACTATCCTGTAAAGATAAGGAGATATTGGGTACAAAAAGTCACGTGACCTATTTTGCACATTTTCGCCTTAATTACTCGTTAACGAAACATTGTAGTCATCTTTTCTAAGTTGATTTAGGAAAAGGCTTCAACCTTAACTAAACGTATCCATTCATCATCCTAGTTGTTTTAAACATGTATACATATAGCCCCATAAGCATCGCATCCAATGATTTAATGTTACACAAAGATAATTACAGTTTTATACCCAGATGCATCCCATTGTATATTAACATATAAGTCAAGACATCAAAATTTTCACATTAGTTAAAAAACAAGCACTTTTGATCAGGTTTACGTACACCGTCCACATCATTGCAGCAATTTTCAGCTTTTCAGACTGTTACCACAGTTCTTTCTCTTTCAAAAATATGTTGAACGCACTTTGATAATCTATGATTACTTCTAGTAAATAAATAAATATGAAGAGAACGGGTACAAACTCAGTCTTATTTTCTCTAGCATAATAGAGTTTTACTTGTAAAAAATGCATAAAAGCTAATATTTGCTGAGAAATACGTCCTATCTCATCCAGAATGAAAGTAATACTGATCAGTCCTGGTTACAATATATTACAACACCCCTCCCCCCGGGCAAATGTGCAGCATTTGGCAGTTGTAGTTCATTATATATCCATTATCACTTATCGCAAAAGCATGAGTAGTGAACCAGTATTATTCTCTGGCTATAATAATAACATTTATTTATGACAAAAACTATGCTAAAACTCCATGGACTACATTTATTCAATGTCTCAGATGTATTTTTAATAGAATTCGATTAATTTTATCTGAACAAAATTTGGCCCATCACAGAACCACTAAGCTCAGTGGTTAAGTGTCAGTCTGTTGTGCAGGAGGTAGTCAGAGTTCAAATCCAGGTAGGACCTTAAAATAACTGGGAGAACTGGTACTGCATGCCTTTGCTCTGTCACCTCTGCAAATGGTTCTAAAAGCTTTGTGTCTTCTTGGATCACAATGTTAAATTGTAGGCCAACACGTACACTGATAATGCAACCAAATCTCTGGTAGTGACCACCCTCAAGTGTAGTGGAATTATATAGTTGTATAGATATGGAGAGTAAATAAATTTGTCCCCAATTATAGCAATACCATGCTAAATACATTGACTCTCTTTTCTGTTAGTAGTAGTAGTACTAGTTCCCTTGGTGCCACTATATACATTTTATATATTATAAATATACAGGCTAATTCCAGTAGATTACATACTAAATAAAACATAATCATGACTGCTGCCTTAAAATGTTTTTTATTGTTGTTGTAAATGGATGGGTAAATAATGCATGTATCAGCAGCTTCCATCAGGGGTGGATCCATGGGAACCTTGTCAGAATTAATTGTTTGTTGCCCATTGGTGAGGGGGGGGGGGGGGAGGGGGGGGGGGGGGTAGGGGGGAAGCTCACTTTGGTCCATGGATTAGGAACCAAGGGGACCAACCTTGTATGAATTTTTACTATTTGTTGTGCCGTATACCAGAGGGGGTTTGATTGGGCATTTGGACAAATCCCCAGGGTACCTGACCCCTGGGGAAAGCCACTGATACATGCATAACACTGCTGTGGTAGCTGCCAGTAAATATGCAAAGCTACTGAATACAGACTGTTCAAAACTGAATGCTAAATCACTGGGAGGAAGTTAAAATGAACATTGCATGTGTTATTTTAAAGACTTGTTGTTGAGGTTGTACTTGGCCTCTTGTTGTCATTACGAGACAAGGAGATATAGATCGACGAGTCATTGTCAGAAATCTATTCCCGGGCATAACATTAGGCAATCTGTCAATGGTAAAACTGTTGACAGTTTGGGTCAGGTCAACTACACAGCTAAGGCATGTTTTACGACAGAATAACCTAGCTATAGAGAGAGTCTACTGGATTAAGATACTGTTACATGTCTGTTAATATGGGGAAAATGGAAGAATCCTTCATAACCATGCTTGATAACCATGTTTGGACTTGGAAGCAGAATTGAGACTTTAGATGTATTTTGTGAGTTCCAAATCGCTAGTTCCCATACAGAGTGGAGAGGAACGGGTAGTGAAATCTCACTGCTCCTTATTTTTATTTCGACATTTCTCCCTCCTCCCTAGCAAGTTTTAAAATTTCTCTCTAGAGCATGTATGTAGATCCCATTTTCTCCCCCCTCCCTGTATGCTAAATTCTTCCTCCCTAGTTTTTCTGGACATTTCACCCTCCTATCTGTTCTGTTCCTCCACCCTCCATACAAGTCATACAAACACACGTTTTTGTTTGCCAACCACATTATATATGCAAATATATAAATGAGGTCGTGTTTACAAACAGTAGTATCGCTATAGCAAGAACAGCACACAAATTGACATAGCTAGCTCCATCACAGGATGGACAGGATACAACTTATAATATGGTACAAATATAAACATACATTTGAGACAATCGGAACCTGCAGTATAACAGAACAGAAAACTAAATTGTAAATGTGTGTTACTTGAATAAGTAGTGTTTAAATTAAAATGTCAACTTCTTTAATTTACATACGAGAAAAACAAAATATTAAATTGCATATATACTAGGGGAGCAGAGAATGAAAGTCACCGCGCTACCGGCCACTCCTAAAGACTGCTAAATTCAGCTAATAATTCTTCCCTTTGGTTATTACTAAGAGGATTTCAAATGAAAGTGTATTTCATCTTCAATCTCATGTGGCCCGAGTGGAAGCCCAGATGGGCTCTTGTTATATTTAGACTGTCTTTTTTTTCCTTTAGATTGTACTTTTTGTGTTTATAGTACAATAAGATTAACTTAATACAGATAAAGAAGTATTATGGAGAAAGGAAGGAGAAAAAAGAAAAAAGAAAAAAGAAAAAAGAAAAAAGAAAAAAGAAAAAAGAAAAAAGAAAAAAGAAAAAAGAAAAAAGAAAAAAGAAAAAAGAAAAAAGAAAAAAGAAAAAAGAAAAAAGAAAAAAAGTGAAGTATGCAATTATAAGTGGAGGAGATTCAAACAAGAGGCTTATGAATTAATCAAATACTTTTTCAGTTTATATTTAAAGTTTATAAGGGAAGTACAGCATTTCGGTTCATTAGGAAGAGAGTTCCAAAACTTGGGACCCTGATAAATTATGGAGAATTGCCTGGTGTTGGGTCTACAAAATTCAGGCCTGTACTCATGAGCTCTCCTAGTGTTGTAGGAATGAAAGCTAGAGTTAGTGTTGAACATTTCTTGAAAAACATTTGGTAGTAACTTTCTTTCATAAGAAAACATAAATACACCTACTTGTAATTTATATATATTCGATAAAGTTAAAAGATTGCCGGCTGAGAAAAGTGGTGCAGTATGGGCATCAAAACTTGATTTTGTAATTATTCTAATAATTCTTTTCTGCAACACCACTACCCGATTTAGAGTACTAGCATAAGTGCTGCCCCAAATAATATTACCGTAATGCAGATAGGGATAAACAAGTGCAAAATATAGGCTGTGTCAAATGATACAGAACACTAACTAAGCTCAGTGTGTAAATATTTAGAAAGGTGGGTAACTCGACCTCGCCAAAATACAGACTTCCCTCAAAAATCACCCAAAATTTCCTCAATTTTCTTCATCGCTCGCTTTTCAGCTTTCGAGGAAATAGTTATCCTGCAACATCTGAACCGAGATTTAGGAAGATCCATCAAATATACGGCTACCCACATTGACAGGGAAATATTTTACAATTTCGTCTTTCCTTTTGTGCCTCAGATCACAATCTTCGCCCCACCTGAGCTGCCAATTTCTTGCTCCTCTTCGGCATTTTCATATGCCCCCGTGTAAACAAAATCGGGAATGAGAAATGGTTTCTCGCCTCCTTTTTTTGCTCCCTGTGCCATGGAACCCAGGAATACTTGAGATTGTCCAGTCGCTGGATTGGCGTCGTTTGTGGGGGCGATGATTCTGTAGCTCCCAAGTACAAAAGTGGGTCGTCGAGAGAGCCAACTTCTTCGATTTTCTTTAGTAGTTCCTCTAGACCCCTGTCTTTAGCCAGCGATTTCGTTGTTACCGGCGCCGGGTTTGCCGCGGTGTCAGGCTCCGTTGTTTCGGCGTTCACTTCTTTGCGAAGCTGGCTGATCATGGCTCTCCCTATAATTTTCCGCTGCCCCAGGGTAACGTTGAACTTCTTAACGTCGTCGTCCGTTAACAGAAGAAGAGCTTCCTTGTCATCAAGGTCCTCTTTTTCTAACAGCTCCACTGATGCCTTCTTTAGTCCACTATTTTCGCACTAGGCCTTAAAGTCAAAACTTGTCATCTTACAATAAGAGTATTCAAACAGTAACTATATAGTGATCGCTTCCTGCTCGCTGGTCGCAATAATGAATGTGACATGCGTTAACCGCTGTATATATGTTGGGCTTGGTCAACCACTTCCGCCCTTGGTATTTAATCATGATAAACAAGTCTATCACCCACAATTTGTCACCGCCAAAAGGCCAAAATACCTCAAAAGCGCTTTCTTCCTATGATCTGCACAAACCAGACCGACCAAAGAGGTTGAAAAGCTGCCCACCCTACCCCAAACGATGCAAATCGCGCTTGGGGTCCCCCATGAAAAAGATTAGTTGCATACATTCCTTCTATGGAAGTATAATTTTGCGCTTGCGTCTCCCCCATGAAAAAAAGGGTGTCCTGTGCCGAAAGCTGAATAGCAAGCGATGAAGAAAAGTGCCAGTTTTTGGGTGATCTTTCAAGACAAGACAACATTTATTAGAGAGCCATATACAGATGTACATGTATTGGCGTAATAACTCTAATAGGATAAATAAATAAATATTAATACTAAGTAATAAGTAATACAATAGATGTTATTTTTATTTTAAAAGTTTTCTTATTTCAACACATTCATAAATATATTTTGCAATTAAAGATTTATATATCCTAGGTGCGATCAGTGCTTATAGTGTTTAAGTTCTTTGCCAATTTCTTGATATAGTGCATTCCTTTTGTCAGAATAAATGTCACAATCAATTAGAAAATGTTTTTCATTTTCCATACGTTGACAACAGCGGCACTTCCTTTCTTCAGGACTATGATAAGCGGTGTTTTCGCTCCGCTAAGTACTATTCTAAAACCAACACATTCAAGAGTGCCGTGTCTGAATAACTATATAAATAACTGATTTCAAAGAGCTGATAAATTCTACTTTTCATCCGAAACATATTTTCAACGTGAAAGAAAAAAACATTAAGTTTATTCCACAGCTCATGGCCATCTTAATTTGGCTCAATCCCGTTTCTGGGAAACTACCCACCCACCCCTCCCTTGGATATGCATCGTTCTATTAATGACTAACCGTCAAAGTTAGGGTGAAGTGTGGGGGAGGGGTGGGGTTTTGTAAGTAAGATATGGATGCCCTCAGGCAAGAAACACATCACTGATCAACGCGATGTTTATATTAAAGCTCGGAGGGATGTCACTTGAGCCTGGCTATTTTCAATGCAATGAATATTTAACAATAACCAGACTCTCAATACATTCAGTTCCATTCTGCAACAACGTAACTGTGGGAATTTTTTGTTCAGTAGAAGCATATGTGGTATATATTTAGTGTTATCAGAGGCTCTTTGCTGTAGTTCTATGAACATCATAGTTTTTGTTAGCCTCCTATGCAGACGTTCTTTGTGTCGCATCGACACAAACAACGTCTGCATAGGAGGCTAAGTATATGTTCGATCAAACTGGGAGTGAGTGATGTTGTACAAACTTGGAGGACATCAATAAAGTGCTCCGACAGTGGAGCCATACAGAATAGACGATATATCACATTAAGTTTTAAGTTATAAAAAGACGAAATAGCGATTTTCGTCGATAATATTACAATAAAAATATTTTAAACCGTGGATTCAACTGATCGCCATCATACTTTGACTATAGTTATACTTAACATCGGCGGCAGCTTAGCCATATTCCTTACCGGTGAAGAATCCTGTTCCCAGAACTGCTCCCAGCCCAGTGCCAGTCGTAAAGGAATGAATTGTAAGGTCTTCGTGTAAAGAGGTTGCAGAGAGGAATCCAATCTCAGCCGTTCCCATACCAAGCGAAGCCACCACAACACCAATAAGCCTAAGTCTTGGTGTATTAATCAGAGCTGCTACCAATATGCCAATCGCAAAAAACGTGAGCGAGGCCATTGCCTTGGCCATCAAAGACATCTTGTCGATAAAATACGGCACGAAAAGCGTCATGATAAAGTAAGGTAGATTAAGACATAAGATTGTAGAGGAGGTAGGGATGTCTGTTGAGGCGAGAATATCTTGAGCTGAGATGATGAAGGATGTGTACATAATGTAGGTGACAACGGCGAAGGCAAGGAAGCCTCCAATTTCGATTAAATTGCGTTGTTTTGGGGATCCCCTTGTTTCACCTTCTTGGATGTCTTGAAGCATACTGTTGTCCGATGTTTCGGCTTCTTGTTGTTTGGTATTGCTCATCTCTGTGGAGTTTCTTTCAGCTGCTTAATGGCGTGAGCCTTCGAATAAGGAGAAACCTATATCGCAGTCACTTTAGCAACTATCAATCAAAGGATCAGTTTCAGCTGAATGATCTTTTATTCATAGCTGACTGGAGAAATCCAGGTGCCCTAGGGTTTTGGTCCCACCCATCCTAGGAGACCCAGGGACAGTTAGTGAATCTCCGAGGCACTGCCGACGTTGGGTCCCACCACATTCACTATATTTAAAATTGATTTGATCTCCCTTTGTGGTCCCCGCTAGTGGATTTTAGTTTCGCTTAAATGTTCTTTGTATAGTTGTTCTCAAGATCGTCACCTGCATATGTGAATAAAAACCCAAAGTACTCGGCGGCGTTATTGCTATAACAATCGGATCTCGAAAAAGTAGAAATAGTGCACTGTGAAATAGGACTGAATCGTTTATATTCACGTCGCGTAAAACCTATTAACATTTCCTTTTTTCCTTTCACCTGTACCTTGGCAACGGGATAATGTGTTCAATTACAGCAGTGCCACAGTCAACGATTCTTTTGCTGTTGTATTTTTAGTATACCAGGAATACTGCCGCTCAATTTATTAAGGAAGTGTATTAGATAAAGGTCTTTGGCAGGAAAAAATATATTATTGAGTAATAAAACTGGCATGGTTTATAAATGATAATCACTGTGTAAAAAAGTGATGCGACAGCTCAACTGAAGCCAATTTGAGCAGCGCCATGTTTTCTCAAATCTTGTCCCGATATATTTTCAGTTCGACGCTCAATGATTTCCCGTGTCTCCCATGAAAATGCTATTCTCATGAAACAAAATGTTAGAGCAGATCCCGTAGCAGATGAAGCGTAAATACCGAAAATCAACCTTAAATGATATATATGCTAATTTCGTGTTTTGATGGGTGGAACCCCACTGGCACTTTTCAAATTGCAAAATAATTGATACTCGGGTCATCGCTAGCCATCTATGAAGGAAAATTTTCGTCGCAATTTCCATTCCAAAACTATCTTTATACTTTTTAATATAAATTTATTGTAATATTTCATCTGAGCGTTGACCATTATACCGTTCAAGGTTAGATGTCTTCATGCGGCTTAAATTTGACACAGCCATTCTTGATTATTTGGAATTCGTGTTTCAGCATTCGTGTTGTATTTTTTGTTATTGTTGACGAATTTTGTCTTTGTTATCGTTTGTTGTTTTTCCCCTATTTTTTCCTAATTTAACTTGTAATTGTTATAATGTTACACAAGCTTCCTCGACGAATTTCTAGCTCTTGGTGCAAATATAAGATCAAATATTGTTTAAATTAAAGAAAACATTTGTTGAATGTTTCCTCTCGAGTTTCATTTCTTTTCTCCATAGCCTCGAGGGTTTTAATTTATTGTTTTCGAAATATTTGGAACCCCTGATGAAACACGAACAATGAGTGTTTGAAATGACTCACTCATGCGAATGGCTAAATCGAAAATTTACGTACGCTTATTTTAAAACGGTAAACATGCAAGTATTGTTTACCGTTTGACTGTTGTATATAATTATTACATAGATAGCTTATTATTCTTTTTTATTTCAACTAGCGTACTCAGTAGTGTAGTGGCCAAGAGTTAGTACAAGCAGTCGGTAGGGTCGAGGCTCGAACTCCAGTGGAGGCAGACTTTTGCTTTCTATGTCGTTCTTTAGATCTCTTTACTTCTTCACTCTTTACTTGAAGTTTATCAGTACATAAGTAGTTAATGCATATGATGATTAAGAAATATTGATCACTAGAGTTGGAAATCTGATCAAACACTGGTGCGTTTGGAATTAGTGTTTCATTGGATGTCAAGATGCATCCACCTGACGAAGATTCGAACAAGGGTTTCACCCGGTTTCAAGTCCCATGCATGTGACCATGACTATCTCATGAATTATTAAGTAATGATCCGGCTAAGAACGATAGCAGAATCCATTGTTCTGCGGCAATGAGCCTCCCTCACATACGATTTTGCTTTAATATATTTTAAGTGCTTTAGGAGATGTCTACATTCCAAACTACATCTCGAAAATATTTTTTATGCTATTGGCTCTTTTTTCTGTGAAAACTTAGAGAATCCACCATCCAGCCAATCTGAAATGGAGAAAACAAAAGATCTTTCAATCGCAAATTTGAGAACTTCCTCACACACGATATTCTTCAAAATTAAACCATAGTGAGTTTAATCAAAAATAAATTCAATATAGAATTTTGAACAACTGCCTTTATCTTAATTTTGATTTATTTCGTTTTAAATTAATTGAGTGTTCACGTTGCTCTTTTTGTTTAGTTAACCAAGAAACAATAGATCATCTATTTGTAGAATGTATAGAGGCCAAACATTTATATTTTGAATTACGAACTTGGTTAGGAAAGCACGATATAAATCTACCACCATCGAATCTTGTAAATATCATATTAGGGGTAAACGAACAGCCACAAAACTTTATTATCTTAATGTATAAATTAGCTTTATATAAAGCAAGAGAGAAAAGAAAAATCCCTACATTAGCTCTATTTATAAACTCTTTAGTGTATTTTGAAAAAATTGAATCCAACGTAGCAAAGTCAAGGAACAAAACCCTGGAACACCTTAAGAAATGGGAAAAATTGTTAATTGCAATTAGACATTTTTCTGATTAGGAACAGTTGGCTTAGAGTATTTTCTTTTCTCTTTTATTTGTTTTTTTTCCTTTGTCTCTTTGTCGTGTCTTTTAGTGATTTAAAATTAGTGTAATGTAATTTAGTAATCAGAAATGTTTACAATAAAAAAGTTATTTTAAATAAATAAATTCAAATCTCAAAAATTATCGAATGAAAATGCATTATTTCGATGGGTTTCTATTGAATTTACAAGTATCAACCAATGAAATTACGAGAAGAACAATAGGGAATTAATACCTTTTACATTCCTTTGCCATTAATGGTATCGTTCTTAGCCGGATAATTACTTGATGATCTGATAAGTACTGTTTAACGGCCGACAATTGGGACTTAAAGCAACCAGGACGGCGACGGCAATGACGACGGGACGTAGAAATGTGTTTTCTCCCGAAATTTGGTGTCTACTATTTCCCTTGTTCGCCTTGAATTGTTTTCACAACGAGATTTTCGAAAAATATGACTAGTATAGAGTTCCGTTCACGCCGAACGAAAACCGGATTGATTTACTTTCTTACGTTCGCGTTCTCTTTAATGGGGTTTTCACGTTGTGTTTTTGCAGAGAACGGTGGAAATGTTGGCTGCGTGCATTTTCACGTGTAGCAAGAGACCATTACCTAAGAGAACTGATCTCGTACCCTATGATAGTCTGCGCCAATCTATTTTTAGCTCAGTGGACGTCACGATGCTATTTTAAGATTCGGTTCCAGCTCCTCACGGATTTTCATCGCTCCATCATGAATTCAACCTTGAACAAAGAAAGAGAGGCGATGGATGCGAAACTTCAAAACTCTGAATTATGGCTCTGAATTATATGTTGCTCCATAAACTTACTACTCGGACTGGTATGGGACGGATCTGACCTGATCTGACTTGAAGACTCGAGAAAATGAACTTTGAATTTAATTAATATAAGCTACGGAGTGTAATTTGAAAACCCGTTAAAAATATTGCCGTTTGGATTTGACTGGGAAACTGTAAGCTGTATTAAGCCAGACCCGTAAGAAATTCGGATGTGACCTGGAAGCCGTGAAAAGAAACTAGAGTGACCTGAATTTCGTGAAACTATCAAAGGAAATGAAGCCGTATTCCATTCAGTTTGTAGCCGGATCGGCGAGCATGGAAGTCTTCCAAAAAATGAATAAATTAACAATCCCGTATCGTTGTTATTGAAACTTCGCTTACCTTATAAATACTCGTTCCCTGTAGCAGTCATATTCATGTATAGCTAGATAACATACCTAGGGAACTGACCGGATTATTTGCTCTTTCATCAGGCTAATAATTTTAGAAACGTTCAGTTTATAGCAAGCAAGCACGCATCGACTTTTGACCACAATTTGGCGAAATTATAAATCCAGTTAATCTGAAACACTGAGTGACTGAGTTTGGAATTATCGTAAACAGACGCTTACAATTCGCTAAATAAATTAGAAATAGAACCTATAATATCGTAAATAATCGGACATGCTTTTGCAACACCGTAATCAATATGAATCTGTAGAGTAACTGTCGTGAAAATAGAAAATTGCGAATGCTTTGATTACTGAGTAAAACACTGAATGCATTCTTCTGCTCTCGCCGCCCGCCGGGCCATTCGGACACGTAACACCCCAACCAATCGGATAGAGTGGTAAAAATAGTCGAACTAATTTATGCATGCTAAAAATAAATCGGCACAGACTATCATGGGGAGAGAGGCTAGTATGGGGAATCGGTTCTCTTAGGTAATGGTCTCTTGCGTGTAGCTATTGTATTTTGTAATTAAGGATATTGTTTTATGCCGTCGTCGTAGACGTTTCCTTCATGGTTGCTTAAAGTCCCTATATAATGAGGACTGGATGGGGTTTCAAAGTCCGCGCAATTAGTTCCAGTCCGAGGCGCAGCCGAGGCCTGGAACTAATTGCGAGGACTTTGAAATGCCGTTCTGTCCGAATTGGAGGCCTTTAAACAACTTCTCGAACTACTTAATAATTCCATGCTTGTTTGGTGGTTGTGGGATAAACAACACAACGATTTTAAAACTTCATGCATTTAGAGTTTCGATGTTTCAGGCTTGTAGGTTGTACTTGCGCATTTACATATAGTTGCTTTATTTGACTGAAGTAATCAATTTAAAAGACGGAATGTTAACAATTATGTGCTTGTTCTCGTGGGAGTACGTATCTGGTCTCTGGAAATTCGATGAAAACATTATAGTTTGGCGCTATAGGTGGCGTCACGGACATGCACAGTGTCAGAGCAGAGTGCAAAAAAAACAGGTCCCACATTGGAGAGACGGACTGTATGCATCAGGACAGGTATCGTACGCCGTTATTCTTAACCGCTTGGGGAAGTCAGTGTTCAATCGTGAGACCTCCTTTTGTTCAAGGTATTTGCCTACAGTACTTTTGAAATTCTTTTATAAGTCCAAGGAGTTTGAGCTATGAATATTCATAGTTCAAACTCCTTGGTCTGGAAAGAGATTTCAAAGTACCGTAGAGAGTACTTTGACGTGGTTTAAAAGTACTGCACGTGGTACAAATCGAGACCTATGGTTGGCTACTTACCTCATGATCGTTAAGTAGTTTGAGAAGAGATGTTCAAAACATTAATTATTCATGAGATAATCAGCCAACCAGAGGTATGAGTGTACCACGTGCAGTACCTTAAAATCCCGTGAAAGGACCGCCTACAGTACTTTGAAGTACTGTTTAATAAACGAGCAGCAGTGTTTTATCAGGTTTAAAAGTCGAGGGCGCAGCCCGAGAGTTTTAGACCTGATAAAACACGTGCTGCGAGTTTATTAAACGGCTCCAAAAACTTATAATGGTTACTTCTTAATGAACCATTGAACATTTGTATTCTCACAACGCCATGCAAAATATTCGAGTAATCACCGCCTGCGATTACGAACATCTCAAGGGAATGACATGAAGAAATTACCATACTATGTTGTTTGAAGCGGCGTTTCGCAATGCTGAAAGCATTGTGTGGCAAAGAACAAGCTGCACTTGAAGGATTTCGTGTCGTGGTTGCATAGCATCGATAAAGTTTAAGACTTGGAAAGCGATGTGACTGACATGACGGCAGACTCTAAATATTTGACTCCGGCACAGAATATGAAGAGAATGTTTGTAAGTTTAAAGCACATCTTTATTATTTTACGGCTTTGAGTTTGGTTTAATAATTGGAACTAAACAGTGGCTCGGTAAACAAGTAATGGTAGTTGGATAACTTCATTTTAAAAATATCATCTGTGTATTTCGGTAGTATGCTGATATTAGTAAATTTAGTGCAAATTTTGTTACCTAGGTACCTTATATTCCGTGTACTTTTTGCTATCTTTGGGTCTTTATCAGTAAATTCTTAATTAGGATGAAACTTTATATAGAATTTCATGTTCATTAGTATTCTTTATATAAAGCGTTCATCCTATAATTAGCAATTCAACGAGAAAGCTGAAACATCAATAGAAATTCCAAGAGTTGCAAGGTGTTTATCCATTGTCTGACTCATTAACCCCGTTTCCCCTGGGACAGAATTCAAATCCCTCCGCGGGATTTTTAGAATGATGAGATTTTATCAGGTATAAAGGAACATGCACGGGACTGATTTGCTTCATCTGATTGTACAACATGCTTATTAATTATTCATGAATTTTTAAAATATATTTCTCAAACTCATTAATACTCTATAAACTAATTGCGATTTTGAGACGCCGATACCGAATTATATTGCCGGCCAGTTGGGAGAAAATATATTTCGTATTGGGCGGAGTCGTGCAGCGACGAAGCCCAATACGAAGAATATATTTTCTTCCAACGCCGGCAATATAATTCGGTATCGGCGTCTCAAAATCGTAATTAGTTTTGTATCGATCGTAATTTCAATTCTCAAAAGCCGCCTGGTATATCCATGGCAACGGTTTCACGGCTTGAGACTTGAGACTTGAGGAGAAAACTTTCGCGACGTGTTTTGAAATATCTTCAACACTTGTCAAATAAACATCAGTTTCAAAATTGATAAGTGATTTCGAATTAAGGGTTATCTAAGTTTAAAAGAAGTGTTTTTTTTTCCTTTGAAAGAAAGGCTTTTTCATTTATTTAAGAACTTTGCTTTGACTTTGAGGCTTGATTTGAACGACTTTTGCAATTTTAAAGCTTTGAGAGGATGAAAATTGTACTTTTAACGGATTGTGTTAGATTTCTGACGAAAACTACAATGCCGACCTTACCTTTAGGATTGAAGAATTCTTATCTTGTAATTTACAACGATTTGAAGGTGAAATTGTAGAAATCTTGCCACGACGCACTAAATAAACTTTCGAAAACGCTCACATACAATTTGTTTAAACTTTGCAGTCTTAAAGGCGTACATTTAGACTAGGTCTAGATTTCGAGAAAATTGATGATATGTAAAATACATGAAGTCAACGCTGTGTTGCTATGGTAAAACAAACCTACATTTTTGGAAAGTTTATTCTATTTCTAATAAATGGGTGAAGTGGCTAGCCCGACCGCGCTCTGACAGTGGAGGATCAGCCGTTCTCAAACTCATTAATAATTCATGAGATAGTCATCCAATGGAGGAACTGCATTTGGTCACATGCATGGGTCTTGATACCGGGTGAAACCCTTGTTCGAAGCTTCGTCAGGTGGATGCATCTCGACATCCAATGAAACACCAGTTCCAAACGCACAAGTGTTTGGATCAGATTTCCAACCCTAGTGATCAATATTTCTTAATCATCATATTCATGAACCACTAACTAATTACATACTGATAAACTACAAGTAAGGAGCGAAGAAGTAAAGAAATAAAGAATGACATAGAAAGAAGAAGTCTGCCTCCACTGGAGTTCGAACCAAGACCCTTCCGACTGCTTGTACTAACTCTTGTCCACTACTCTACTAGCACGCTAGTTGAAATCACTGCCATCAAAAAAGAATAATAAGCCATCTATTGAATAATTAGATACAACAGTCAAACGGTAAACAATACTTGCTAATGAAGTTTGAAAAGAAGCGTATGTAAATTGTCGGTTTTGCATTCGCATGAGAAGACATGTCAAACACTCATTGTTCGTCTTTCATCAGGGGATTGAAAGATGAAAGACTCCAATTCGTGTTTGACATAGTACTTCAAAGTGGGTGTGGTGCGTCCCAGGAAAATCCAGGCGAGCCACCTTAACCCCTTGAAATAGATACTAGCGTAATTACACACTGTTACACTCTAATTCTTTTGTTCTCTTTTGTGTTTATCTTGGTACGTATTACACACTAACTAATAGTCACTGTTTCACGGGTTAAGTAAAATCACTCTAACGGACTTAAACTAGTTTGAGTTAATTAAAACTAATTTAAGTAATCTAGATAGTGAATCTAGAATCTAGCGAGAGTCGGTAGTGCGAGAGAAATGCCGCTTATCAATCAATCGAGTACCAGGTCACGTAAACCTTATTGCTCAATATCCCCTTATGGTTCCAGAGATGTTCTACTGTGTGGCGCAGATTATTAAAGGCAATAATCAGAGAGACAGAAAACCATTTTGTACCTTGCCGTACTAATTAAGAATACTTATTGGCGCGTTTGTTGTTGAACTTGTGCATTTAAAAAAGTCAGGGCAGGGTTAACTTATTTTGGTAAAAGTGTGGTCACCAAATGATAGTGTGATTTCACGTGACGTCATCAAAATTCTAAAATCTAAACTATAAACTCTAGAAAGCTGTTCTTTTTCTTTTTATATTATTCAGAGGTCGGTATACTCAGTTTCTTCGAAAATGTCACCTCAATAAGGTGATTCGCTTTTTTGAGTTACATGTTTTTCAATTTTGTGACAGCCCAGCTCAGCGTTTCCGAAATGACACGAAAATCAGGAGCCCATTACCAGGAGCGTCCATCTTCCCCACTGTGTCTGTACCCCAGCACAGAGGTAGATGAGGCTATTTTTAGCATTGCGTTTCGCGCGAAAAAGAACAAAGGTAGGCTATTCTTAGCCAATCAGATAGCTAACGTCACTTCTCATTATCATTCTTCTCACTTTCAACGCGGGAATTCGAATTGCTGGTTTTCACTCAATCCCCAGAGATTCAAATATTGGTGCCCCAACAAAAGAAGCTAACGAGGAATCTATTGTTTAAGGGCACCAACATGGCGGCAACCTCTTTTCGCGGGAATTTCGAATCTAAAAATAGCATCATCTACCTCTGTGCTGGGGACCCAACCCATAACAGAGGAACGCTCCTGGTAATGGGCTCCTGCACGAAAATCCATACATTTGGGCGAGTTTAAAATTTTAGACTTGATAAACTTTTAAAAGTGATATCTAAATTGGTTTGAATATATAGAAAGCTAATCATACTAATGGCAAATCAGCTTTATTTACATTCTACTTTGTCGGCCGCCATCTTGGTGTACCAATTTATTAAATTTTTCAAATATTATTTTCCCAACAGCTCGGTTGTAAAGTGCTCTTTGTTGCCTGTTCTATATATACAGAAGATCTAAAATGATTGTATTTTCTGAAGGCAATTTCTTTGCATGACGTCAGTGAAAACACACTACTAAAGTAGCCGAGTTATGTGAGTTTGAATAATTTGGTGTAGTTGATAACTGAGGTAAATACTTTAGTGGAAATTATCCTGTTAGACTCGCTTCCGTAAAAATTATGAAATTAATTTATCAAACTCATGAATTATTCATGAGCGCGCCTAAGCCAATGGTAACCGTCGAAATTGTCACATGCATGGATGCTGATACCGTACGAAACACCATGCCGTCAGCTGACTACAAAAAAGGTTATTTACCAGCGTGTCAACTCGCTCTTCCTATCAGAGCATTTGCAGTTTCGGACACACTTGACTGAACTCCATTTCCCGTTAATCTTATTTCATACCGATGTGATAAGGTTATTTACAGTTTACAGTCGGTGCCACAATTGGACAAATATGATGTAATAGGGCCATTTATACGAGAGGAATGCGAACGATTAATATAAATGGGTCATAAACTGAAGTACTGCTAGTTCGCGACTGATTCGAGCTGCGGCTTAATGAAGCCCTCGTATAAATAGCACATTTTTGTGCTATTTATAGGTAAGCCGCGGTTTTTCAATTGAGTGTCGAAAAGTAATTGCTTTAGAATTTGATTGGTTAGTTATCCACGATTGCGTTTACTTTGTCTTGTGATTGGTTGAAGTAAAACCAATCGTGAATTACTTCAGTTCATGATTGGTTCATTGATTTCTTACTTGTTACTGCGATTGGCTCACTCAATTGAAAACCACTCTAAACCGCGGCTAACTTGCTCTCGTATAAATGGCCCTAATGACTGTCATAAGAGAGTTCGTCTGTAAGATTTTACTTAAAATAATCCACAAGATTATTAATTTTCTTCAAGCAAAATTGCAGACTTTTCAATATCATATTTGTCATTATATATTATTTCAGAAGTCTAGTTCCAGTCTTGACCGTGTGTCTTGCAAGTTCAATTATTCGGTTCGATATTAACTAGTTGATACAGGAAACACTTGCATTCCATCCATGCATTGATCGCGTAAAACAGTACGCTGTATCACTAATCACGTGATGACAGTGGTCTTGTAAAGCTGATTCCAGCCACAAACCTGTAAAACCGGCTAAAACAATGCCACCCTGTTGTGCGGAGGTCAAAAAAGCGCGGGAAAATTCCTTGTAGCGCGGCCGCATGTTTTTTCCCGCCACGGCAAACGTGTTTAGGTAGAGCGCGCCTTCCGACGCGCCGGTGATAAAAGTGAGCAATACGACGATGACGTAACTTGGAAGAAACCTGTACCAACTAGATAAAATCAAGAAAAGCATGTTTCCACTGATAATGGCAGTTAAGAGCCATGTCTTCTCTGTCACAACCGTCCAGTCGGGTTTTCCCCAAGAGAGTACGAGCCCATAGGATCGACCTAGCAATTCTCCTATCCACAACCCGAGGGTGTAGTACTGGTAATGGGCTCTTGGATCGAAGGGAGAATTCGGGAAGGCAATCGTAGTTACTACAGCTTGCATTGTTGCATAATCAGCGAAAAGACCAATGAAAAGCGGCACGGCAAGGTACATGTTCCCTTTTGCGGCCTGCACCTTTTCGTTCCAAGTCAGGTTCTGGTGGATGTCCTCTGGTTCTGCCTCGTCGCCAACACGAGTGTACTCAACATGACTGCCGCGCTGTGTGATGTCTTTATTGTTCTTATTATTGGCGTTCTTGGTCACCAGCCAGGCGATGAGAGGGTAGAGAGGTAGTATGACGAGAAGCATCAGTTGGGCGGTACTGGGAGGCATACAGAGGAATGTAGTTAACGCTGGAGGAAAAACATTTTAAAGAAATGTTACATTGCTTTGTAAAATATCATTATATGTACACCTCAAATGAAAGTTGTTCTATCGAAATGGTCGCTTCGTCACACGGTTGCTGCTTTGTCAGAAAACAATAGCTCTTTTGTTATGTAACAATAGAGGCAACAGTTTAACGTCATACGATTCAAGATGCAGGTGTTGGGAAACTCAAATGAGTTTTAGTATGGACAGCAAAATCTGTCTATAGAATGTTTTTTTAGTGGAGTTTCCCTTTAAGAGAACTTTAGAACAACTTGAAATGTATTATATATATATACAGTGAATCCCGATTTCTCGAACCTTCGATTTCTCAAACCTCATTTTCCTTGGATTTGTTTCACCCGAACACTGTAATTTTCCCCCCCGATTTCTCGAGCCCTCGATAACTCGTAACTCCCGCAAACTCCAACCAATTATTGGCTCCCATGGGAAAAATTGAGCCTCCATAATTCGAAAATTTAGAAACCACTTAGTGCCAAGTGCCACTTCCAGAGAAGTTGTATTCTCTATTTTAAATTTATTACACAGCAAGCGACAAATCTGTTTTTATACGAATTGGAACGCAGCAGAGAGTGCCTAGAATTATCGCCTGTATCCACTGGGTTCGGTTCTGCCGATTTGACTTATTATAAGTAATACCATGACAAGAGGAAAATTAGTGATTAAATGTCCCCGAAGGCCGAGGGACTTTTATAAAATTCTCCCGAGGGCTGAGGGGACATTTAATCACTATTTTCCCTCTTGTCATGATCGACGAGTTTTGAGCTACCATTTTAGATTGGTAATCCGAAAACCATTGGTTATTCAACTGTAATCGATGTTAAGAATGATATTAAAGAGTGAATGAAGATGATGAGCTGGTATTGAATGCATGTCTTGATTATGAAAAGAGTCTAAGTCGTAATGTTGGTCTAAACAATCTATTGCAAGGAGCAAGTATGCAAAATGTCACCATATATAAATATTAATAAGTAAATATTGTAACTCAAAATGTCAGAACAGACTTTAGTTTATTTATCATTTACAATGATTCTTAAGTAATAAGGTGTGATATTACTATGTAAATCCTGTAAAATGCAATTGAAATGTCAAAAGTGTCAAGAAATAAAACGAAAAATGAACTAAAATTGAACATATATGTGATGATAATCATTATTCGTGTCTGTGGAGCATGCGTACCTATTGTTGCGTATCCCACATGGAAGAACGATGCATCAGAGGTTATCTGGATAGCGTTCCATAGCCAAAATATGGGTACGTGTGCAGGGGTACGGGAAAAGTTAAATACCTACTCTACCCCAATACGTCAGGGGACAACTCAACGCATTGGGTACATTTCCCTGTAAACAGGGAAATTTCTATTTTTTCCGCGCTTGACGTCATTTGACGGAAACATAGAAATTTCCCACGTTTGACGTCATTTGAGGGAGATTAAGAGCAAGTATACATACTGATGAGGGAATTTAGACGTTAATTGTCCCTATTGGAACAAAGAAACCCGAGGCGATCATGGTATTACGTCTTTAAATTACGTTTTGTTTGTAAATAAAGATCTGTATCTGCAACAAAAAGGGTGTTGCAGTATTTGTATGAAAATGTGCCTACTTGGTCGTGATAAAACAGTAAGTACCTGTCAGCAATTTAGCGTAATTCAGTGCCTGATATGATCATGACCTTCGATATCTCGAACTCCCGATTTCTCGAACCCATTTTCGTTTCCCTTGGAGATTCGAGAAATCGGGTTCCACTGTAAACACCTCAACCATGAATTACGAATATACCCTATCCCACCACCCCTGGAAAAGGTCTTAGCAAAATGTTTCCCGAATGTCATTCATGACAAAACCGATCGGTTTCTAAGATTTCAAGTTCTAAAAAGAACTACAAAATTATGATACCATTATAGTTATTATTTCTAATATAGCCTGACTGTAGTTATTGTTTACACCTCCCCCCTCCCCTCCTCCCCCCTGCCCCTCCCTTCTTGCTAACATTGACATTATTGTATTTGGACTTTGCATAACTAAATACATCGGCTTTTATCCTAATAAGTTATTATAATAATAAATGCTGGAGATACGTAAATATTCAAGACTCTTTAATACATATTTGTATAAGCCATGGTAGAAGTTATTCATTTGTTCTTAATTTCTTTGATGCATTCATATATGTATCTCGATACTAAATTTTGCACATTATAGGGCGGGTTAATCAATAAGAAGAACATCCGTTAAGTATTGTTGTACTTTTCTTTTTATAGTTTTTTCTAGAGCGTCGAAGAGTCGATCACGCTTTGGGTTGTAATAAGGGCATGGAATTAAAAAGTGTTTTCATCTTCAATTTCTCTATGGCATTTTTGACAGATTCGGTCTTCTAATTTCTGAAAGGGCTTCAAGTGCCTACCCTTCTCGATTTGAAGGCAATGGTTACTGATACGGAGCTTAGTAACTAAGTGATATTCTGTGCTTGATATTACTAATGTGATTGAGGTATTATTCTTGTTTATAGTCTATTTTAAATAATCAGTAAGTCCTAAGTTTATTACTCTGTGTTGTATCTCTGCGTTGATCATTATAAATTTCTTCAGTCCAAGACTGGAATTCGATATCTCTAAGCCTTTGTTTTACTTGTCTACGTAGGTTTTTCCAATCAATACGTGTTTGATGTGTGTTTGAGCTGTTTTCGAGCCAAATGTATCCGTAACCGAGTTGTTCGATGATAGTGTTTCAGCTTTTCGGTCCAGCTGAACGAGTGATGGTAATGAAGGCAATCCAAAATAGCCTGATCTAATAGTGTGCTTTTGTCAGAGACTATCAATTTCATCCAAAAAGTAATGCTGCTGAAGATTGCGTCAATTTTTAGAGGCCATCTACCGAGCTCTGTCCTGCATGCGTTATTCGTGGCAGTCTTGCTAACACCAAGTAGCAATTTACAAAATTTAGTGTGCACCAGTTCAGCTGGATCTTTTTCTGTATTCTTCTTTATATCTACTCCCCATATTTCACTCCCATAAAGTTCTTACCCATTTCTTTACGTAGTTTGAATAAAGCTTTAAAGACCTACTTTCTTTATAGTTCTTGTCTCGCCAAATCGAAAGTACCAACTGAAGAGTTGTAAACATTAAACCGAGATATTTATACGATTTTGCATTTTCTAGTTTTGTATTATTATAATATATAGAAACGATAATTATTCATTCGCTTTCCATTGTTATTGAATATCATAACCTTAGTTTTATCAAAATTTACACTTATTCTGGATGATTTACAGTAGTCATGTAAATAGCGTAACTGCATTTTGTAGTTGTCCTTTTTCGGTTTTATAGACATGATAACTAAATCATCAGCGTACAAGAGACACTGAGTTGATTTTAATGATTTTGAGTTTCGAACAATTCTGAATTGATTCTAGTAAATCGTGTAAATGACAACATACATCCTTGTTCACTTGTTTGACTCCTAAGAAACATTTGAAGCTCTGTGTGACTGAGTTAACCATCTTAACTGCTGATTTGTCGTTGGTGTACATAGAGACAAGGAGAGAATATAAATTTCCTGTTATTCCTACCTTTTTTACTTTTTCGAATAATTTGCTTCTTGGTATGCTATCAAACGCTTTATTAAAATCCACAAAACAAGTAAATAACAAGTTCCTCTTTTTCTTAAGTTTACTTTTGACATACTTATCAATCATTGCCTTAAGAATTAAAATACTATGTATGGTACCATGTTTTTTTCTAAAGCCGTCTTGCTCAGGTTAATATTCCTTTACCTATTATTATAAAGTATCCATACAATATTTTGTTAAATATCGAAGTAAATAGTTTTTCTAGCGACGAAAGCAGGGTTATACCGCTATAGTTTTCAACATTGTCATAATCTCCTTTTTTGTGTATCGGAGTTATGTGTCCGAAAATCCATTCTTCTGGTCGCATTGTTGGAAGAGATTCGAAAGAGATCGTGAGTGAGTCTGTCGTGCTCCCTTGGTTGGTTCAATGCCTCAGTGATTTCATTGTCAGTAATTTCAAAATCTAATGGACCTTATTTCTTGGAGTAGATTCAGCATCTATTTCTATGTAATCGTCTGGCTTATCGTTTAATTTTCTAAAGTAATTGTAAAATTCCTTGCTTTCTATGTGTGATTTTCGATTGTGCTTTTGTTTTTTTAAAGTTAAATAATGTTCTTAGTTGTTTCCATGTACCCTTTGTATCCGTGTAATCTATTTTATCGAGTTTATTCTTAATATATTGACGTTTCTTTTTCTTACATAGATGTTTAAATTGCCTTTTATGGTCGTGTAGTTTATTTCTCGGCTGTTCGTCTTTTGGATTATTACATATCAGTTTTCCTAACGATTCTAGATTACCTTTCTCTGTTTTGCATTCATGATCGAACCATTGTTGACTGAATTCCTTGGTGTCAGGTTTATTGTTTGTAACTATGTGTCGTAGTCCTGCTTTTTCACTGACTTCTATAAGGGTTTTTGAAAATTTTCGAGTCGATCACTGTACTTGGGTCCTTGTTTACATTGTATTCATGTAAGATTTCTGAGAACTTCGTTTGATATTCCTCAGAATTGAGTATATTGAGTTTTTTTGCCAGTGTTATCTCCTATTATTCTTCCGTTTAGATTCCTGAGGTTATTTCCTGTACATGCCTCTATTAGTAATTTTCCTCTTGCGTCTACTTTGTTTTCGTCTTGCGAGTAACGTCTGTTGGGAGTATCTAGTTCGTAGTCTTCGGGTAATTCTAGATATCTATTGTCGTCTATGTTAGTGACATCTAGAGTAGTATCTGTGGAAATTCTCTTTAAGAGAACTTTAGAGCAACTGGAAATCAGTACGTTCACTATAACCGAAATCAAGTTTTTAGACTTGAGTAAGTTTTTGTAATTCACTTTAATCTTAGCCATCCTCTAACGAAAACGTTTGAAAAGCATAGAAGAAAATTTACATGGTATTTCTCTTCTATATATCCTTCCCAGGAAAACATTTTTTTCCTTAGCATAAACGTAGTCTAAGTAAATTAAATAAAACTGAGAGGATTTTAGTAACTATTTAAAGATAATAGGCTGCGGCAATGAGCATATCCGTCTCATATTTCAATCTGCACGATCTCATTTTGAAATGATTTTCTCAAACTAATTAATAATTCATGAGATTTTTAGTTAATCAGAGAACTGCATTTGGTCAGGTGGATGAGTTTGGAAACCCAATGAAACTGATTTTCATCCCTAGTGGTGAAACTGTTCTTAATCATCATATTCATGAACCACTAGTAACTACTTACATCGGCTGATAAACTACAAGTAAGGAGTGAAGAAGTAAAGAAACACATAGAAAGTAAAAGTGTGCCTCCACTGGAGTTCGAACCAAATGCGTGTACTAACTCTTCACCACTACACTACTAGTATGCTATTTGAATCACAACAGTCCGAACGGTAAACAATACTTGCTAATGATGTTTGAAAAGAAGCGTATGTAGATTTTCGGTTTAGCCATTCGCATGAGAAGTAATTTCAAACACTCGTTGTTCGTTTTTCACCAGGGGATCCAAATATTTCGAAAACAATAAAACCATCGAGGCTGAATTAACATGCAATGTACGTGTGAGCAGAGATTTTTAGTATTGATAATCATTATTAGTCAATTAGTTATTTTATGTCATGTTTTGCACATGTATCTGATTGTTAATGTTAATAGTATCATGAATGAAACCTCATCGGAATTAACCTCCATAGCCATCATGATTTTCCTTTCCCAAATACATTATCACACCCACATATTAAACTTAACCAACTATCACATTCTTTCAATCAATACTTACGATGTCACCCTTCCTCATTCAAAATTTGAGTTACAACACCAACACATACATGATTTACCTCTAATTAAATTTTATAGAATAGTTTTTGCATATTTTAAGATAATAAAACTTATTTTTCATGTTTCATAGATACATGTGTTCTTGTTTTTGGTGGAGAATAAAGATGAAGAGAAGTGATCGTGCTGAAAACTATACATTTTTCGAGTCTTAATTCCATATAGATGTGCTCCTTTTAATGCTGTGTATATGGGCCCAGATAATTATGTCATTTTTTTCTGCATTAAAAATACAGGTTTAAAACACTTATAGTCTCAAATAATGAGAAAGCATATATAGATGAAAACTGTATACGTTTGTATTTGTTTTCATAGTTTGCTATATTTGCCTGACTTTGCTTTTGTTTGGGAAAAATAGAGATAAAGAGAAATAATGGTGTTTGCATGAAGTCTGTATTTCGAAACAAGTAATCTGTACTATAACCAGGTGCTCCTCTTACTATTTCGGTCCAGATATTCCAAAACAGCAAACAAACACTGAGTGAATTGGGAAGAGAATCAAGTTTTACTATTTTACAGGAAAATAAACAAGACCAGAGGTACTGCTTCTTTGCTTGATCTGCATAAAATGTGTACAAAAGCAAACAATGCAAAGCTTGGGTGAGAAAGTCCACATGCAGGCTCTTGCATGATTTCATACACCAACCATGCACCTCTAGCTCTTACAAAACTACACAAAAATCCCACACAACATAATTAGTGTCAACCCACTTCTAACGTGAACAAAATTAAATGAACCAAAGGCATTCGATTACAACTGTATTTTATTATTGGCTTTCTGAAAACAGAACAATTATAACATATTAAGTTTTTTTACATGTATAGACCCTATGCATAAAGCTGGAACCTAATTTACATAAATTCAGAATTTTAACATTAATTTTGAAGAAAAATTTACACTGTAACCTGAAAGAGCAAGTACAAGTTATTCATCATATGGAATTTAATAGTTTTGTCACAAATTTCTCCAAAGTTATTATCATTTAAGGCTCAGGAAAAACATGAAAGCGAGGCTGGTAGGGCATGGCTGACTATTTTCATACAGATCTTTCAAAAAAGTATTACTCTGCAGCAATGTAACTTATGACACTCAAATTTCACAGTGTTACTTATTTTTGCATGTCCTTTTACGTGACAATGTTGGTTTTCACAAATATTCAATGTTGACAGGAGAAATCCAGTTGTAATCAAAATGTTCTTTATGCATTTAAAACAAAATTAAAATTCGTTTTCTTTACATTGGTAAAATATCAACTAATTCATCAAAATGCCGAAGTAATACCATATTAACCAAATCAAATGAAATATTTTTATAATTTTCTGACAATAATTCTGTAGCTTTACTTACAGTCTTTGGTAATGATCGTCGTTCCAAGATTTCTACTGCTGTAGACAGTCTAGTCACTACTGTACTGTCACTTCAAATGCTTCGTTTCAAAAATGGTATTAAAATCTCGAATATGGTATTTTATATGTTGAAACACATTACCTCCTTAGTTCTCTACCAAAGTATAAAGCTTATATATTCACAAGTTCCCCTATTTTTGGCGTTTTTCTAGTCGCATATGAACATTTGCAAATGGTTCGTTTTTCTTGAAGACAGAGTTGAACGAGCAATTGTAGCGTTCTTTCTGTGGTCTGGATTATGTGTTATTTGGGCTCAGAGAAGTCACTGAAGAATATCAGTCCATGGTGTGAAGTAATAAATTAATCGTGGTATTTCTTGAGCTGTGAAAGGTCCCTGAAAAAGAGCTACAATCCACTCCCGCTCGGCGGCCATCTTGATTCACTTTTAATGAAGTGCGCATGCGCTCCGTTTTTCCGCTCTGTCGGGACATATTGTTTATGTGTCATTTGCACCCCTCGCTACGCTCGGGCACAAATGACACTACGCGGGCCACAAATAAACAATATGCCCTCCAAAAGTCATGTTATTATAGCAATAATATGCCCTCCAAAAGTCATGTTATTATAGCAATAATATGACTTTTGGAGGGCATATTGTTTTTTATGCCGCGTCATTTGCTAGTTATAAAGAGATCGAGAGCTCTGCATGGCGTCGCACTAGTTTGCTGAAATATTGAACAAAGAGAATTATATCCAGTCTCAGTTTGGAATAAATCGGGCCACTACTGTGACGGTTTTATTTTAACATATGTCAAGGACAATAATGTCCTATACAATAAACAATTGTTTCAGCAAAGGTGGGAGAAGACCCGCCAATACTGAACAACGTAACACACGAAAATATTAAAATTAACATTTATATAAGATAGTCTGCAGGCAGGTGCAGGGGAGGTGGCGGGAAAATGTTCGCCTTAGGTATCTAGAAATGTTGTTGCCGCAAAGCTGGTCAGAGTAGGAAGGGCCGCCTGTATGGCGGAACATGCTCTTAACAACCTATAGATGAGAACGCCCCCTTCCTCTGATTGGTAACATAATTACACTAGCTATCCGGCTACCCTATCCATTGTTTATTTGTGGCCCGCGTAGAGTCATTTGTACCCGAGCGTAGCGAGGGTGCAAATGACACTACGCGGGCCACAAATAAACAATATGTCCCGACAAAAAAGTCATGTTATTATCATTATCATCAATATACAAGGCCAAATAACTGATAAAATACTTTACTGAATTATCATTCGGCATAATCAGTTTACTAAAAGCTGCGGTGTACAAAAGTATTATAATAGTTAACATTGTTCTTAAAAACATAAAGATCTTTTGAAATGGTTTCCTCGCGAAATCTGATTGGCTAACATCAATCGCACGATCCATTCTCAGCCAATCAGAAGCAGGGCGGTAAATGTGTTTGCAGCCCGCTCGGTTCTTCATCGGCCCGCTAGTTTGAGAGCTTTCTCGAGGCCGGTTTTCTATTAGGCCGCGTATTTTGATGATAATGTTATATTGCAAGCAGGTCCCAGCTGAGAGTCGAACCCATATATCGTTCGAGTATCACCACGGGGTCTCAGTCACTCATACATTTGAAGTCAGCGCAAATGGATAAGGCCGGGATGGGGGGGGAGGGGGGGGGGGGGGGGGTGGTAACGTCACCGTGAGGCATCCATGGAGTCCAAGGCCACGCCCATCTTTTGCCCAGGAATACCGCAGACCAGTGTATTGACACACCGCCTGTACAAAACAGGATGTGATGTTAATACAAAAGTTAGCGGCATCAAGATCCAAAGGGGATGTTCCTATTCTTGCAGCGAAAGAACCATGACCGCAGGCTCAACATTTGGTAGACAAACCGGAAACAAGTCATTTCCAACGCGCTCGTCTCCATGGGCTCCTCCTCTGGTCTGTGCCACCCCACTTCGCGCCACAGCTCTACCGTCTCGTCCACGCTCCGGCCTACGGTCTTCTGAAACAAATCCACGGCCGCCGCCAAACCCGACATTCCTCCTCCACTCTAAGACCTCCTTGGGCGTGATGGCATATTCGTTCAAAGCTTGAAAATAATGTTCTGGATCGTAAAGCGTGGGGATTTCTTTTCCACCATCCAGGTAAGCCGCAATATATGCACAAAGGGGACACCTTCTCTTGCCCTTTCGTTCACGAACAAAAAGTATTTCCTATGGGTCGACATCTTGTTGTACCAGTCGGGATTCTTACCGCTTCGCGTAAAAAACTTTCTATGCCGTACATACATACATACATACATAAACTTTATTTCAACTCGAATTTTCAGAGTAGCAAATACATGCTAATATCTTCGAGAAAACTACTGTTACTAATACTAATACTATTGTTATATTACTAATGCTAAAAATATTTACAATGAAACCTAGAAATTATTAACAAATAGACATTACTGTAAAATTAGATTAGATTGTATTTACGGATTTCTCTCTTAAAATCAGTGATAGTTGTTAAAGATCGAAGATTATCAGGTAGGGAGTTCCAGAATTTTGCAGTCGAATATTTGAAAGAGTGCAGGCCATAAGTTGTTGTTTGAGGTTTAGGTAGGTTCAAAATATCAGTGCCTCTTAAGGAATAGATTACAGATCTTAGAGTAAACATATCTTTTAGGTAGCCTGGATAGTTTGAAAATTTCAGAGATTTAAAAAGTATAATTAGCATATTCTGTATTCTTCTATTATATAGTGAAGGTGTTTTAGCTTTATATAATAGCTGGTTGTAGTTAGAATTCCTGTCATCGAACATAAATCTCAGAATACGCTTATTTAAGGCTTCTAATTTATCAGTGTTTCTACAACTACAAAAATGCCAAACCGTGGAACAATAATGGAAGTGCGGTAGGATAAATGCCTTATATAGGCGAAGCAATGTACTTTTAGAAATAAGCTTGCGAAATCTAATCATCACATTAAATTGATTATTAACCTTTTTACAAATTGAGGTTATGTGATCGTCAAAGCTAAGCTCATTATCTATGGTCATGCCAAGCAAGTCTATCGAACGTTTGACCGGAAAAGAGAATTCATGGTCAGTCTTGCCCAGCACCATAGCTTGATGTTTTGTGGGATTTACAATCATACCGTTGTCATTATACCAATTATTCGCAATGCTAACATCGTTCTGTATGCGTCTATCTAGGGCAGCAGGATCCTTGTCAGAATCATATATCTGTTCATCGTCCGCGTATGCGTTCAATTTTGTAGTTTTATTATGATAGAACAAATCATTAATAAAGATATTAAAAAACATCGGTCCCAATACGCTTCCTTGAGGCACGCCTCTTCTGACTACCTGCCAACCAGAATACGCGTCCCCGACCTTCACTCTCTGCTGCCTGTCTGTGAGGTAGTCTCTGAGGAGTTCACAGCTGTTATCATTAAGGCCATAGGCCCTCAGTTTAGCTATCAGTAACGCATGTGAGATGGTGTCGAAGGCCTTAGACAAATCCATTAATACTACAGCCACTATTTCCTTGTTGTCTCGACTCGTTTTCCAATCCTCCGTAAGTCGCAGAAGAGAAGTTTCGCAGCTGTAGCATTTTCTGTACGCAGAGATAAAATCCGATAGTAGTTCTCTATAGAAATCGTCAAGTTGAGACGCTAATAGTTTTTCAAATATATTATTAAAACACGGAAGGACAGTCACAGGCCTATAATTAACTTTAGACATTTCGTCATCCTTTTTAAATAAAGGCGTCACCTGCCCCTTCTTCCAGTGGACTGGATATCGACACTGGCTTATGGATGTGTTCAGTATGTCTGTAAGTGGAGCTGCAATGGCGCTAGCAGAGCTCTTTATAAGACTTGGTGGTAATGCATCGTGGCCACTGGACTTACGAGAGTTGATGTTCTTCAATAGCTCTTCCACTTGAATCTTGTTTGTATACCGAAAACTAAAACAATCAGCCACGTGTCTAGTACCATTGTGTTCTAGAATTGCCTTTATGCTTGGATGTGCACTAAAATCAGTTCCAAAATGATCTTCGTTGATCTCACAAACACCGTCCACAATATGAATAAAATAGTCATTAAATATCTCCGTTAATTGCTTTTTGTCAGTTATGACAACATCATTCTCTTTAAGAGTTATGTCATTTGCTTGCTTGGTTTTAGAGTGTAGAAAGGGACGATACGCATTCCAGAAATCTCGTACATCTCGTACATCCCTTCTCAATTTCACTTCTTCTTCTCGGACCGTCGCCGCTTGCTGATAACCCCACCTAATTTTTCCGTCAAAGTCCCCCCATTACCTCAGATCGCCACAAAAAGTGCCCACTACGCCGTGGTCGTCGCACCGCCGCGCTTTTAACACCGTCGAGCACCGGCATCGTTTCCGGTTTGCCTACCACCCCTCCCCTCCTTTCCCGCCCAATGTTGAGCCTGCGGCCACCGCTCGTGGGGGCGACCGCTGAAGACCCCTTGTGTGTTACTGCCGTACTATACTACTAATATATACGCTGTTTGATCAGCTTTTCTGTAGTCATTGGACTTGTTCACTTATTACTGTTTTTGGCTGATCAGATCTCTCCGCTAGATCCAACGTACCACCGAGAGAATTGTCGTAAACGGTTTTTGCTAGCTTTCATTAGCATTATAATAATAATAATAATAATAATAATAATAACACTTTATTTAATGAGGATATGCAGATAAAGTTTACACTTGTTTCCAATCTGGTCCTCCTAACTATTATATGCCAAGATAGAAACATGATATAATTACATTATAAGACTATAGAATATAGAACCATTTACAAAATAACTTCTGCATTCATCTTTTAGAGTTTAAAATATTTGTTCACGACAATCTAGCAATTAAAAGAGTAAATCGGTACCCACAATGTATGTTTTCAGAATGTTCAATTTTTGAGAGGAAATAGTGAAAAGACGATACGTCATTGTGACGTCATGTATTTTTGAAAACGTCTTTTAAAAATAACTATTCGAGTATTTTTCGGGTTTTAAAGAGGAAAGGTACTTATTGTACGCTGAATAGCCGCAATATGGTCTTTTTTTGTTTCTTCAATTTAGAAAGCATGACTGATGTCAGAACCATGACGTCAGAAAATGTGACGTCACAGGAAACTTCAGTTCTTAATAACTCGGCATATATTTATCGTAGAGACTTGCGGCAATCAAAAGCACATGTTGTTGTGATAACATGCTTTATTTCAAACGTATAGGTAACGCAGAATTTGACCTTAAAAGGAGTTGCTCATTATGACTTCGCAATAACGTTATTATACAAACGTGCTTGATCCTAAAGACGTTATTTCATTTTAATATTAACATACGAAACTTTCGTCAAATTTGAAATCGAATTAATCAAAATGTGCTGGGTTATATATTTTTGGCTCTCTTCGCAGTGATCGATTTTTAGGTAACTTATGCCATGCGTGTTCTTTGTTTTTTCCCTTTTTTCTCTCTTATGGATTTTCTATATGTATAAAGTTCGCTACTGTTATAAGACCAACACATTCAATTCAAGGGTGACGTGTCCGTCTGCGGATAATTTGAATAATTAGTATTAGTAATCATTAGTGTGCAAATTCAATTAACGATTAATAGTGCTTGTGATCACAGTTCGTCCTGCGAACTCGTGTTATTTTGTTAGAAATAAATATAGATGCAAAAATGAAAAGGAGAACTGAACTAACTAGTTTTTTTGCATCGAATTAACTGTTTGCGCTGCATGCTGTTAGTGATTAACATGTCTATGCTCAGCCAACATTGTAAATTTTCTCTAGTAATGATTAATTAGGGCTAACTGACAACTGACAAATGACCACAATTTTAACTGACAACTGACATGTAGACCCCCCCATTGAGACCCTCTTAAGTTTATTCCACAGCTCATTTCATCTTAGCTTTGTAAAAAATGTCCTCAGACAAGAAATACACAACTTGATCAACGTTACTTAATGTTTATGTGAAAGCTTGGAGGGATGCCGCTCATTTACAATGCAGTGAATATATATATATATTCACTGCAATTAGATGTTTGTATCGGCAGATGGTTGGCAAGAGGCGCTACCACGAGTCAACGATTAAAGTCGATAGAAACCAAGAGCGAGAAGTCTAAATGTTTTAGCATAACCAAGCCACCGTTTTATCACCTTAGCGATCGGGAAACTGAACTGTTAGAACACTTTTTCTGGAGCACGTATCGACTATCGATTGACAGGCGGCGCCTGGGTAGCCAATCAGATGGCGAGTTTTCCAATAGACGGCGACGGGGTTATGCTAAATGATAATAGCCAGATACTGAATACATTCAGTTCCATTCATCAGATACTGTTTGCTGTAGTTCTATGAAAAGCATTAGTATATAATAGGCACGTGATTTCGATCGCACTCATTCTTCAAGTTCGATCAAAACTAATATTATACAAAGTTGGAGGACATCAATAAAGTGCTCCGACAGTGTCGGTTTAATTGAGAATAGACGAAATAACAAGTCTTAAATTATAAAAATACGAAACAGCGATTTTCTTCAATAATATTACAATATTTTAAACCGTGGATTCAACTTTTCCCCATTACTTAAACTATAAGTTATACTACATCAGTAGCTTAGCCATATTTCTTACCGGTAAAGAATCCTGTTCCTAGAACTGCTCCCAGTCCAGTACCAGTCGTAAAGGAATGAATTGTAAGGTCTTCGTGTAAAGAGGTTGCAGAGAGGAATCCAATCTCAGCCGTTCCCAAACCAAGCGAAGCCACCACAACACCAATAAGCCTAAGTCTTGGTGTATTAATGAGAGCTATTAACAATATGCCAATCGCAAAAAACGTGAGCGAGGCCATTGCCTTGGCCATCAAAGACGTCTTGTCGATAAAATAGGGCACGAAAAGCGTAATGATAAAGTTAGGTAGATTAAGACACATGATAGTAGAGGAAGTAGGGATGTCTGTTGAGGCGAGAATATCTTGAGCTGAGATGATGAGGGTTGTGTACAGAATGTAGGTGACAACGGCGAAGGCAAAGAAGCCTCCAATTGCGATTAAATTGCGTTGTTTCGGGGATCCCCGTGTTTCTCTGGTTTCTCCTTCTTGGGTGTCTTGAACCATACTTTTTTCCAATGTTTCGGCTTCTTGTTGTTTGGTATTGCTCATCTTAACGCAGTGCACTATATATTAAACTGAAAGGATGTTTCAGTGGAATGATTATCCCAGAACAGGTACCCTAGGGGATTTGGTTCCCCATGGATTTGGTCCCTCGGACCATATTCACTAAGTGGATTTGGTCTCCCTTTGTGGTCCCCGTTAGTGGATTTGGACCCCTAGCATTTTTTTAGTTTCGCTTAACGTATGTTTTTTTGTGGATTGCTACGCAGCATCCACGAGTTAAAATGGTGACTGCGGGCTGCGGAAAGATCCAGGTCTTATTTGTAACGACAGTTTGGCTTGAACCAAGAGATGACAAGTCCGCATGAACACCAGGTTGTAATACAGATCAAAGGGATCATTGAAGGATCAAAGGGCGGATTGGAGAAGGCAATGATAGTTATGGTGGAACACATCCGCATATTATGTATGGAGCGGTGGTACTTGCTTGCACAAGCACATATGCCACCATGACACGAGAATACAGGAATTGATGGCATTCAGTGTGAGACATTTTTTCACACTCATTCTTCGTGTTTCAACAGGGGATTCCAAATGCGTAAATGCATTAAATGGTAATGCGGTAAGGTAAATTCGCTCCTGATATAACAATATTAGTCAGTTCTTGGATTGTCCTAACGAACGTTGGGATTTCACTATTCCCATGAAGCGAGCAGTTGACAGTGATTGACATGTGCTTAATGTGGGAGTAGAAGACTGGTAGAGTATTCCCACACCGATTAGTTAGCAACCAATCACAATCGCCCTCTCGCATGAGTATTAGAAATATTACAATTATTCCGTCCTCACTTGAACCTCCCGGCCGTAAGTAAATTTCGCCGAGAACAATAGCATGGCTCGATGAAATGTGGTGTTACGTATCCCAGGCTCCACTGCCTTTGGCTTTACATAAAATTTCAATAGCAAATTAGGAAATGAGCATTCTTTTCACTCCAAGGTACACATAGTTTTTTCTGTTTCTCAGGTCTTCCTTTAATAATTTGCCCTCACAGTTGAACATCTTTTTATCCATAAGGGGATATTGAGCAAAACAGGTTACGTGACCTTGTACTCGATTTAAAATCACCGGTTTTCTCCTTACCAATATATAAAAGTCATGGTGTGAGGGCAGTATGGAGTGCCATTCGTAAACAAATTACGATATTATTTTCGTTTCGAAATGTTTTCAAAAAGTGAGTACCGGAGAACTCTAGTTAAGAAATGCTTATGAACATGCACTTTTTCCACAACTCTATCAACTTCAGAAAAATATTCAGGTATGTTCCCTGCTCTGCTCTCCATACAAGAGAAGCAAGGCACGAATAAAAAATAACCCGGTCAGAAAAAAAAAAAACTTTTTTTGCCACAAGGAAATTAACATCGACTGTTGCCGTTTTAAAGCGTGGCATTCTAAAGTCACGGGACAGTTCTTAAAGGGATTGTTTCCATACCCCATTTGCAGTTGAACGAGGAAGGGTCACGTGACATGTCACAAGCATGACTGCAGTTTTCACTTTAAACTAAGGTTCACGAGTTATGTTAATATGTGCAATTTTGTAAAGATTCGCTTAAAACTAATTTCATATGCATAACAGAGATATTTAATCAATGTTAGCCGTGTTTTTGTGTTGTCCCAGGCCTTAATTAACTTAGTATACTTTAGAGATTGAACGCGGTCAAGCCATTAGTCACTCACCACTGGAGTTCTGCCCTGGCATTTTGTGATAAGGTCATGCGTTTATCAAAATTGCCAAAATTGCCTTTGCTCTGGTTGAGAGCGAGTTTCTTATCCGATTCGAGGAAACGAAATGAAAGAGGGCCAGGGAACGACGAAATAATTTTACCAATAACACGAGTTGTATCTCTAATGAGCGAGAGGTCGTTCCCATACTATGTGTTGCAGTGTGCAACTGACGGCTAGTGCCTTTTCATGAGTTAGTGACGTAGTCATGTTGGAAGAGTTTAAAGTGCCTATGAAGCTTATTTTTTTTATTTTAGATATCAATTCTACATCAAGTGAATAGTAGAATGGTACAATATATCTTGCTTTGAATGCTGTGCCGCTGAGTTAATGAGGTTTTAATATCCAAAATGCTAATTACGTGACGTCAGGGGAGGTATCTGCAATCACTTCTTAGTCGTTGTGAATGGGCGTTTCTATTGATATAGGAAAACAAATTTCTAACATCATTTTATTTCAACCATGGGTATAACACTGATAATTTGAAAAATATGTTTAATTGTAACAAACAATTTTGTATAATAATTGATGCCTCCCCTGACGTCATGTAATTAGCATTTTGGATATTAAAACCTCCTGAACTCAGCGGCACAGCATTCAAAGCAATATATATTGTACCATTCTACTATTCACTTGATGTAGAATTGATATCTAAAATAAAATAATAAGCTTCATAGGCACTTTAATACAAACCCTAAGAACACTAACTGTTGTGATGGTTCAAACGGTGAATAACAAATCCCAATGAGTCAAACAATGAGATTGTGTCTGCTACATTTTTTAATACGTATGCAATCGCGGTAATTTCTACCTTGTAAAGAGGTCGTCAATATAAGGGGCGACGAATGGTAAATCCGATACTTTGCGAGACGCCGAGACTTGCGTTCCGAGACTTTAAAGCGATTATAAAATCCGAGCCCAAGACTTTGAGGATTTCAAAATCCGAGCCCGAGCTCGTCCGTTTTCAAAATCCTAGCCCGAGACTGTTGTTATTGTAGTTCAGTATTTAGCCTGCTTGCCGGCTCTTCTGTAATTTTTCGGTCGTGTTTTTCCGGATTAGGTCACTTGTGGCACAGAAGAGCCGGCAAGCAGGCTATTCAGTATTATGACGAAACACCCAGTACCTTTCATCACGCGTCGTTCGCGTAGATAGATAGATACTTTATTTAAAGAGGGCGCACAATTACAGTAAATATCGTATTCTCCCTTGTGGCCCTAACAAAAAGGATTGAAAATAACAAAATATAAAGATCACTCTAAAAAGTTTGAAAGTTTGAAAGCGAAAGCGATATATGAAAACAATTAAAATATATATCCTAATAAGAGAAAACATATTACGATGCATCTGATTACTTAGCATAGTACATAAATAAGTTTAAACTAACACGAAAATTATCAGGAGTGTACTTAGACTTTGAAAATTGAAAGTTCAGTTTCTTAAGTGAAACTATTGACTTAAAATCTTTAATATCATTCGGTAGAGCGTTCCAGATGTTAATAACTGAATAGAAAAGTGTTCTGCAGAGACTGTTTGTGCGTGAGACAGGAAGCCTATCTGGTATTGTATACAGAAGTGAATTTAAAATACGATAGCTTGTTAAGTAATGCTCCGGCAAAGAACGATAGCATGAACGACAAAGGAATGTAGAAGGTGCTAATTTTCCATTCTTCTTTCTCGTAAATTCATTGGTTGATACCAGGAGCGTCCATATGTACTATGGTCACTATGGACCCTTTGCACGTTACGTCATAACCGCCATGTTGGTGTACAGTAAACAATAGATTCTTCGTTAGCTTCTTTTGTTCTGTACACCAACATGGCCGCCATGCCCTTTGTCATTTGAATCTCTGGGGATTGAGTGCAAACCATCTATATCCGTGAGTCAGCGTATGACGGGATTGACTAGCTATTTTTAGAATGTGTTTCCAGGGTAACTAACTGCCTTCTAACTCCGCTGCGCGCGACCGTGCATTATCAAGATTGAGAATGATCTATTATTCTTTGAAGTGATTCACTAACACTGCATTGTACTGAATATGGTTTGATTGGATTATTCTCAAAGTGTGGGCACGAGAACTCCCATGAGATATTTTCTAAATATAGCTCTATCCGGTTATATGCTGACTCACAGACTTAGTATGGGCAGGAACCCATTACCAGGAGCGTCCATATATACTGTACCCGTAAGTCAATGTATGACCGGTTTGAGCTATTTTTAGAACATGTTTCCCGGGTAACTGCCTTCTGACTCTGCTGCGATCGTGCATATGCTTGCCGTAATTATTAAGAATGATCTATTGTTCTTTGAGGTTATTTTATGAACGCTGCATTGTCCTGACTATGGTTTGATTGGATTCCCAAAGTGTGGGCACGTGAACTCCCGTGAGATCTGTTCTAAATATAGCTCAATCCGGTCATACGTTGACTCACAGACCTAGTATGGGAGACGGACGCTCCTGGTAATGGGCTCCTGGTATGGGAGATGAACGCTCCTGGTAATGGGGATCCGGTTGATACTCATAAATCTAATAGAAAACCGATCGAAATAAAAACAATTAATTCGAAAATTGTTGAGGTTTTAATTTATTTTTGATCAAACTAACTATAGTTTAATTTCAAAGAATATCATATGTGGGGAAAGTTCTCAAATTTGTGATGGAAAGATCTTGTTTTCTCTCTTTCCGATTGGCTGAATGGTATCTTCTTTGAGTTTTCACAGTAAAAAGAGTAGTTTGTGTGTAGTTTGGACTGTAGACATCTCACATATCAATAAAATAGCAAGCAAAAGTGTCGTTTTGAACTTCCCGCGGCCTCTTCCATATTAGGAAAATTCCATATTCCATATTTGGAAGAGCTGCCATGATATTCAAAATGGCGGTTTCTAGGTCCCAGACCTCTATATCGACACTCGTTGTTTGATATGGACAGCATATTCAAGCAAACTCGTATGTGGGCCGGGATATGCCCATTGTCGCAGCCTATTCTCGTTTGCTATAGTTCTTAGCGGAATCATTACTTAATGAGATAATCAGGCGTCCGTTTGCATATCAAAATCATTGCACACAGAAGAGCACACTTGCGAAAATCAAGGAAAACCGCGCCTTTGAATAGTTAGTGCTTTGTCAATGGCTTCAAGTCACTCCTCTGTCATATGATGGTTTCACAAGAGTAGAGAGGGCGGAATCCAGACTGACAAATATTGGAAGGAACTGCAAGGCGAAGAAAGTAACAGAGAATGGGTCGCAAGGTTACCCGCAGTCGTCGCAGCTTTGAACGACGAAGTCACCTGCGTTTTGTGAACGAAACCTACAGAAGCCGTGAAGAGAAAAACACGGTTGGAACAAAAGCTCCCTCCCAACGTCTTAGTTCGATATTTATACCAACCTGGTGAGTTGGAAGGAGGCAGCCGCCGCGCTACAGATCCCAACTGGTCTTTGGAAACATACCAGATTTCCAGATCCGTAATTAAAAAGGATCAACCTGTGCTGTATTATTTGCAAGATGGTCCCAAGAGAGGATTCGTCCGAGAATCGTGCCTAAGGACACAGTAACTCATTAATATATTCGACAGTGCCCATGAGCCAAGGTATCTATTCCATTGGGTGCAATCCACCTCTTAGATTCAAAAGGTGATAACGAAATTTTATTGACGCGCGTTTCATAAATTTGATGCCTTCACTTCTCAGCATATTCATATCATGCCTCATATTTTTTTTGTCCCATAAGACCTCCTTAAACTGCTCGTGCCTCAGGTGTTTGTTAACGACATACTTTCGGACGCCCTTAGCCTTTTTAATTCCACCTTCATCAGCTCGTAAAATCGAATACATCTTTGGACGCAGCCCTACGTATTCTGCAATTGGCGACCCAGCAAATTCATCTTTCATTTTCCCTAAGACCTTCTTAGTTTTGGTACTATACAGCACACGATCCTTTGGATAATCACTCGTGTAATAAAGTTCCATAGAATGACTCATATCTTCAGTTCATACAAATATTCCGTCTGAACTTGCAACAACAAACTATCAGTATCCGTATAGAGCAATTAACACTTATCCCCATATTTATCTTTCAAAGTATTGTAATAAAAATCATATATCAAATGCTTCGACAAATACGAAATGCTCGTTCCCACATAAACCGGTCGATTCAAGACGAGCTTAGTCTTTCATGTGAATCGCCGCCAAATTATTGTCGAAGAAATTCGGCGTTGCAATCAGCTCCTGTTTCGTTACCCCTAACCAAATTTTACATAGTCTTACCAAATACGGAATTATTCATGAGTTTTTAAAAAATATTTTCAAAATCATTCGTAGCCCTTTTTCTAAGCCTTTTTTCGAATATAAGGCTCTATCCATGGGCTCTGGTTAAATTGCAGCACCCTATGAGCCTTCTTCAACTTCATGCCAAGCGCCAAGTATAATTGCAAATTTCGATAATGAACGATATACTTATGCTTATCAAAAACATTTGGCACGAACTTATCGATACCTGCATGTATATTTAGATTTCAAGAGACCAACTTGATAATCTGACAGCCACTCCTCTTTAATTTTCATCTTTTCTGGAGCCAAAGGATAGGCATTGTGCAGCTCGAATTTCGAATTTCGACGCGTATAGCAAGCTACGCGTAGCCGGCTACGCGTAGACATAAAAAGTTGCGGGGTATTCTGCAGTTTAGCCCGTTGTTCAAGTCATCCCCAAAGAGTTTAATTCCTTCGTTCACGCGAATATTAGCAGAGATGTAATATTCACGTGAACGAAGGGATTAAAGTAAGCGAACCCGGCTGCCGTTCGCGTACTGATCGCTATCTTTAGAAGCCCATCACAAATACCAATTCAAACGATGTACCTCACCAACCTCGTGTTAACGTAAAAGTACTTCGTAGTTCTCGCGGCCAGCCGGAGTCGAAGATCTTTGAAGTCAGTGCTCTGGCCTTTTGCCTGCCATAGCTCTTTGATCTTCATATAAGTAATTTCGTAGAAAGATCAAGGTCGTAGAATTAAAGGGTATACCATCGCCTTTTACTATCTACTGCTGTCCCGCACATCTGTCCCGAAGACCTGACCTTGCGAAGTTGCCCGCCAAAACTTGAAATGATTTGAAATTCATGCGCCTATTTCGGCGATAAATCGAATATTAACTATTATTCTAATTCTCAGTTGGGAACTACAAAAGGCGAATGGTGCCTGCCGATGACGGCTTGGTATATAACGTGTTACAAGATACAATGATACGGAGATACCAAGATACAGTGATACGGTGATACGGCGATACGGCGATACAGTGATACAGTGATACGGTGATACGGTGATACGGTGATACAGTGATACGAACATCTCAAATTTCCTTATTTTTAAGCGGACGCGAAATGGCCCCGCTAAATACAGGTTTCTGTATGAAACGAAATGTTGTATGGGTCACTTGAGCTCTTGCAGCCGTGGCGTGACGCTAATTTAACGGTATTATCTTTCAGCATGACTGCTTTGTCTGACTATTTTGTTATTTAATTTTAACTTTTGAACGTTACGCATTTAACATTGAACCACTTTATTGCCCTTGTTGAAGAAAGGTTTTAGCAACACAAATACGAAATTAACGCTGAAAGCTTTATTCTCATTGGCAACTAGATTTAGGGACGGACCATTTGAAAAGTGATGGAGAGGGGGCCCGGTTTTTTTTACTCGATTTTTTTTTACGACTTCTGATCAGTTGCTGCAAGAATTTTTTCTCGCATCAGAACCTTGCACGATTTTTTTAAAGTTTCGCCCTTGCTTGATTTTTTCTGGGTGATATTGCAATTGGCTCGCTCGATTATTTTCTGTGCAAATTCGGCTTGCTCGTTTTTGTTTTTTTTGTTATTGGGGGGGGGGGGGGGGGGGGGAGAGGGGGATTTTGACAATTTTCCGCGATCTAGTGAGATGGCTTTCAGAAGCTCCAACTCCAAAAATATGTTATGGTTGCTTTGTCGCATTTCGGAGGAATCGTATTACAAAACCGTGCAGGGGAATTTGGTTATCATGCTTTCGGTGAAAAGGCGAAAACATAAATCCGACTAGATATAAGGGTAGATCTGCGGGAAACACCGTCAAGAGCTCTCTTTTTAGAATTTCCCAATTCCCCAATAATTCCCAATTCCCTTATCAATTGACATTGTGTAAAAAATTCAGACAAATCGAATCAATTCTTCTTGAGTTAAGTAGAGCTTTTTAAAAACTCTATTTTGGTTGAAAATCGAAAGCGTAGAAAATAGCCCAAGATTTCCCGAAAATGCAATATTGATTTCCGATCAAAGCTACGCGCCGCATCGAGAATATTTTATAGCCGGTTCTAGTTTTTTTATGACTTGGAAAATGGAAAAGACGAAAGGTCCTTGAGGGACAAAGCCAAAGCGAACACCTATAAATGACAAAGGAAGGGCACAGAACTGAGCAAAGGCCTTAAATGCCAGTGACAGCGATTTGCATGAGTCTTAAAGGTCCTGAAATAGCACGGCAAATAGCGAGATCGTGGTGTTGGTTTCAAGCGATTCAGAGTTTTAATATGTTTCCATCTAAGCTTTCTTGGAAACAGATCTTCTCTCGGCTGGTTCCTATGAATCAGATCATTTTTTCTTTATGTTCAGATGTGGACCACTCGGCACTCTGTCTGAACTTGTCGGGTTTTGCGAGGCTCGTAGGCGTATGCATTGTTTGGCCTTGTTTTGCTTCTTTCCAAGCTAAGGGCATCCTGTTGGAGCTTAGCCCTGCTGGAGCATTTAGCCCTGCTTGCTTTTTGAAAAACATAAGGCCAACAACCTAAACAACCCATGGATCAACTATTTACTTGATGGATAATCGAATTTAATGATAACAAATTTGGGCTCATATGCGCGGACGATCTTTATGGTCATAAAGATCGGACGCGAATCGTGCTTGTGAAAGGAACAATAATTGGAAAGCACATTATTGTTATGTGATTCTGTGTTATTCTAATTATGGAACTTGAAATGTCCATGCATGTCCCATAGGAGTTACCGCGTATCTTTATCAAAAGTTATGCATAATTATTAGCTGAGTACGAAATCTTTATAATACTGAGCTGGGAGTCAGTTCTCCAGACAGCTATAAAGAAAATATCATCTAACTGAAACATCCTCAGTTGATTGATAGTTGCACTGCGATACAGGTTTCTCCTTATTTGAAGGCTCACGAAACAATAATTGGAAAGCACATTATTGTTATGTGATTCTGTGTTATTCTAATTATGGAACTTGAAATGACCATGCATGTCCCATAGGAGTTACCGTATCTAATAATTATGCATAATTATTAGCTGAGTACGAAATCTTTATCAAACGTTAATTTACTCACTGAATACTGAGCTGGGAGTCAGTTCTCCAGACAGCTATAAAGAAAATATCATCTAACTGAAACATTCTCAGTTGATTGATAGTTGCACTGCGATACAGGTTTCTCCTTATTCGAAGGCTCACGCCATTAAGCAGCTGAAATGAGCAATACCAAACAAAAAGAAGCCGAAACATCGGACAACAGTATGCTTCAAGACAACCAAGAAGGTGAAACAAGGGGATCCCCAAAACAACGCAATTTAATCGAAATTGGGGGCTTCCTTGCCTTCGCCGTTGTCACCTACATTATGTACACAACCCTCATCATCTCAGCTCAAGATATTCTCGCCTCAACAGACATCCCTACTTCCTCTACGCTCATATGTCTTAATCTACCTTACTTTATCATGACGCTTTTCGTGCCGTGTTTGATCGATAAGACGTCTTTGATGGCCAACGCAATGGCCTCGCTCACGTTTTTTGCGATTGGCATATTGTTAATAGCTCTCATTGATACACCACGACTTAGGCTTATTGGTGTTGTGGTGGCCTCGCTTGGTATGGGAACGGCTGAGATTGGATTCCTCTCTGCAACCTCTTTACACGGAGACCTTACAATTCTTTCCTTTACGGCTGGTACTGGACTGGGATCAATTGTAGGAACAGGATTCTTTACCGGTAAGGAATATGGCTAAGCTGCTGGTGTAGTATAACTTATAGTTTAAGTAATGGGGAAAAGTTGAATCCACGGTTTAAAATATTGTAATATTATTGAAGAAAATCGCTGTTTCGTCGTTTTATAATTTAAAACTTTATTAATTCGTCTATTCTCAATTAAACCGGGTCTGGGTTCTTTCTAGCTGTAAGAAACCTGAATATTTGAAAAATATGCGATCATCTCGGCGAATTCCCTCGTGGCGTAGTGGTGAGGGATTGGTGACGGTTAGGTTAGGGTTTGCTTCGATTCTTCCCAGACGCTAAATATGTGTTATATAGTTGAGGGTACTTGTGAGTATCTTCGTCCTAAAAATTTCTAAGTGTCGCTTTAGTTTGTACTTTCAGGGAATCCTACAAATTCGGGTTTCTTTCACTGAGAAAATACCCAAGATTGTACAACATCAGTTTTGATCGAACTTGAAGAATAGTGCGATAGAATACTGATGCTTTTCATAGAACTTAACAGCAAACAGCATCTAATAACACCAAAGCTTCTAACAAAGGCATATTTTTATCACAGTTATACGTTGTTGCTGAATGAACTGAATGTATTCAGAGTCTGGCTATTTAACAATTAGACCCGCAGCCCGAATGGGCTACGAGTCAATAGCCGCATGAGGGCGAGAGGTCTAATTGTTTTAGTATAAACTAACTAGTCGGAGAGTAGAAAATAATAAAAAGAAACAAATTGAAGTTGAAAAAAAATTATTTCGTGAAAATGCGTGCGGTTTTTCTCCGTACCATGGGCTATCACAAATAGACCTATAGTAGGGTAGTCAATCAGAATGCATGATTTCTAATAGTCCACTAGTTAGTTATACTAGTATTATTTAGAATCCCATAGCACGACTCAAACTCGCGCGCTGATTGGCTAACGTAGCGTTTAATATTTTGTGGAATTCAATGGTTTGAAAGCTGTATTCAACGGCTTGAAAAGCTGTATTCAACGATGTACAGGAAGCCCGCGCGTAAATATTTTGTTTATTTTTATTATCGCGAACAGAGACACAAATCATGTTAAAATTACAAACCAGGATATTCACAAAGTTAACAGTAGTAAAAGAACGTGAAAATTAGATATCGTTTATTCCGTTTTTCACGAGAAATGTTATGTTTTGGCGCTCGACTGAACAAGAAACCGACTCTAATCATCCGAGGAATCGACAAAAACAACTGCAGCAAAAATGTGTGATTTTGAACGAAAAAGCTGGGGCTTCCTGGATTTGCTGATTTAATTGATGTAATATTCACACAGAGAAGCTAAATGACTGAAAACAGTAAAACCAGGACGAAAAGAATGGCTACAGAACGGTACTAAAATCGTGGTACAAGGAAAATTTTGGAAACGAGTGGACCAAACACAAGTAACATTCAACAGTTCAAAAACAGGTTTATTTATTGTGAGAATTGAGCATTAACATTTGGTAATTTGCTTAAAAAGTAAGGAACACTTAATACTTACAAGTTTGTGCGTATATATACTTGTGCAGCAGCTCTTCGGTTTGTCAGGTTTTAGATTTTCACTTAGCGACAACTGGTTTCAACCACACCGCGGCAAAACGGTATGCTGCGCTGGCCAAAAGAACGAAGGCTCTGCTATCAAATACAAATTACCGAGGGTTTCAACTTTTTTAGTAAATAATTTTATGACTTAGTAAACTCACAGTGAATTACAAATTAAGAAAACTTCAACCTGTTAAAGTCTTAGGCTTAGCTTTTAAGTAGTTTTCTTATTTTTTTGACAAAACAGTTCACAAATGGATGCTTTTAAGCAGAAATTTTAAAATTACGGGTATGTGCCTGTTGTTTCATTTCAGTTTTGGCGGGAAACTGGGGGCGGCCGCGCGCCGACAAGAAATAGCAAATACGCATGCGGCTAACGTTTTGCCGCGGTGTGGGTTTCAACAGGCCGCCGGTTTTCTAAATCTTTCACAAACATTCACAATTTTGTCTCCAGTTAATGCACTTTCGCTTTCTTGGTAAAGATTAGATCGAAATTAAGTGTACCTAAATAAAATACAGGTATTTTCGTGCATAAAAATCCAGTTTTGATGTCGGAAAACCAAATTTTATGAGGAACGACTGCACTTTTAGTTGAACATCGTGTGAGTCTCAGTCTAATTTTAGCTTGATTCCTATTCGCTCGTTAGTTTACCGCGCAATGGGTTCCTGGCGCGTGGCGGGAATTTCAGCAACTTTCAGACTGAGTTATTCTTTATTTATTTTCGTAAATCACTAGATGCAATGGGATTCAAAGAAAATTCATTGCCTGACTCGGGAATTCCACGTTAAATTTCACTTGAAAAACCGATATCGCACTCATCGCTTCGCGATTCGTGCGATATCGGTTTTTCGCGTGAAATTTAACATGGAATTTCCTCGTCAGGCAATGAATTTACCTATAGTATATACCACACCAGTGAATATCACTTTTCGCACGCTCTGATTGGCTACTCAAACAGTGACTATGATTTCATATTCACCTTCGAGCAAAGCAGCGCCGGACATCTCGCGCGAGTATTTGTCCATTTGACAGAAAATAAAATAACTATTTGGTGCTGGCTATTCACCTGGAGTGTGGTAAATACTAAAACAATTATTCACCTCAGTGTTGGTGAATAGTGGTGGATATTTATCTTGCCGAAGCGGCTCAGTAAATATCCACCACTGTTCACCTCCACTTCGGTGAATAATTGTAAATATTCACTGCATTGAAAATGAGCTCGAGTACTACCCCTCCGAGCTTTAATATAAATTAAACATTAAATAATGTTGATCGTGATGTATTTCTTGTCTGAGAACGTTTTACTGACAAAATTGAGATAACAGTGAGTAGTGGAATAAACAAAATGTTTTCGACTCTTTCATGTCGGATGAAAAGACAAAAGTAGAATTTATCATTTCCCAACCAGCTCTTTGAAATCAGTTATTCATGTAATTATTCAAATTACCGCAGACGGACAAGTCAGCTTTGACCTTCAGAATAGTAGCACCGATCGAGCTCTTCGCGGACCGGCGAAAGCGGAGCTCTATACACATAGAAAATAAATGAGATAAAAAGGGAAAAATGAAAAAAACCACAAGGAAAATGAAGGATAACCATGCCAGTAAAAATACTAAGCGCGCGCGTACAAGCGGTTGGGCGAAAATCTCAAAGGAAAAACACTTGTATTGATGCAGAGATCATATAATCAATGTGGGCCCTGTTTATTTGTACACTGCATGTCCGTGACGTGTAGAGCTGAACTCTGTATTTGTTTTTACGTTTTCTATTACAATTTCAGGTTGTTCAATATTATAATATAGTTTCATTTCATACGTAGTTTACAACATTCGTATCCATGTTATATCGCGGACTGTACAATCTCGAGCCGGACAATAGAACGTGCAAGAGAACTTTATGACTATTCCCCATGCTTAAAAGCTTTATCTTTGATATTCATTTTGTTTTCTTATAATTCCTCTGTTTCGTAGGCATGACAACGCTGTTATGCGTGAACCCGAAGACAACCCTACTGTTACTGCTCGTCATTCTACCACTGTACCCTCTCATTTCCTGGCTGATCACTAGGAACGACAATGACAACACCAAAGTCGGGAGTCATGTACAGTACACTCGCGTCCACGATGAAACGGAGGCACAAGATATTCATCAGACGCTGACGCGGAAAGAGAAGATAGTGGCCGGAAAAGACAACCTGTACCTCGCAGTACCGCTTTTTATTGGATTGTTTGCGGATTATGCTATAATGCAGGCCGTAGTAACAACCATTGCATTCTCCAATTCGCCCTTTGATCCAAGGGACCATTACCTGTATTACACCCTGGTGTTCTGGATAGGAGAATTTCTAGGTCGATCATACGGACTTGTTATCTCCTGGTTCAAACCAAACTGTAACGTCGTTACCAAAAGGACCTGGATCCTGACGGGAGTTTTAGTTGTGATCTTCATTTTCCTCATTCTATCCAGTTGGTACCGCTTTCTTTCGGGCTTCATCCCAGTACTACTATGCACGTTTGTTACTGGCGTAACAGAAGGTGCACTTTACCTTAACACCTTTGCAGTGGCGGGAAATGATATGCAGCCGCGCTACAAGGAATTTTCGCGCGCTTTTCTGACGGTTGCTATTCAAGGTGGGATACTTACTGCCGGTGGTGTAGGTTTGTGGCTTGAACATTCTTTGCAGGAACACTGTCAGAGTATCGTCTGGGATAGAAGGTACTGCTTCACTAGGGCAATGCATGGTTGGAATTCAAGTGCCTCATGTTTGCTCAAAAGTCACTGAGCAAAAGTAGGCAACTGCCTAATACGAGTTCAAAGTGTTAACCCACCATAGGGAAAATGATGGCGGTTCAAGACAAAAACTAAACACTGTCTCACAAACTGTTGCGCCTTTAATAAATAATGCCTCAATAAAGCAAGTCACAACAACAAAATCTCTAGGGGTACATATCGATGAAAACCTAACATGGACAAAGCATATTGAAGTCACATCTACGGGCTACGCTAGAAGGGAGCCATCTTTTTCACCATGCAGTGGATTGCACTGGTTGATGGAAATATATTGTAAAGTAATTAACTAAATATTGTTTGGTACATTGTATGTAGCAAATAGTTAAAGGAATACAGACCAGGCTATCTTATGTAATTTCGCCCATCCAGATTAATTTTTTTAGTTTTTTTCTCGTACAAATAAAGTTCGGGGGATCGGGGTTACTCCGTTTTGAAATATTGTTCCCGCACTCGTTTCTCAGTTCTGAAAGTTTATTTGAACCAAACTAATAAGTGTTTTCATGGCTAACATTTTGGTGAAATATCCATATCGCTACGTTCCTTTCTACCAGAGAAAATGCATCACCTTTTGTTTTGGCCGAGCGAGTTCCGTAGAGCAGCTTAACGTTATTATTTATTTCTCATATTCTATTAATTTTCTGACATTTAAATCTCAGAAACTGATCAGTTTTGTTATGACCAACGTACCAACCAGGTTTTGGTAACACAAATAAAACATTAATTTCTAGGGAGGAGCGGCGGAAATTAATAAACATAATGGTTGTGATTGTGTTAAATTTATATTACTGGTATTCTACTTCCAGATAACAACAGTTCAAAATGAACTGACTCCCCAAGGAAGACAGAATGCGTTTAAATTTATATTACTGGTATTCTATAGCTACTTCCAGATAACAACCGTTTAAAATGAACTGACTAAACTGAATGAGTTAATTATATAATATTACTGGTATTCTACTTCCAGATAACTACAGTTCAAAATTGAACTGACTACCCAAGGAAGACAGAATGAGTTAATATATAAATTAAGACATGTTGTTACAAAGCCATAAGTTTTCCAGACACAACGCACGCTCTCATTGGCTGATTCAGGGTCACGTGGCAGTCATCAAAATCCAATGTTTCCCGCGCGGGCAACAATTTAACAAATTGAAGTTAGTTTTTTATGTGTCTGTCCTAATATTGACAATGATTTCGTCATAACATGGTCAAAATAGCTGTGCATCCACGAGGCGTCTTCTTTTTTACAACAACAACAAACTAAATAGTCAATTTTACAACAACAAAACACATTTAACTTCAAACCAAAGCCGCCGCGCACTCCTTGACAAATGACGTCCGCTTTTGTTGTCTTGTCAAATATTGCATATGAAAAAAAGCCAATCAGATTGCGAGAAATTTGGCGGTTGTTGTAAAATTAACAAATTGAAGTTAGTTTGTTAGTCTGTCCTAATATTGACAATGATTTTCGTCATAACATGGTCAAAATAGCTGTGGATCCACGAGGCGTCTTCGCCGAGGACAGACACATAAAAAAAAATAACAACAAAACACTTTTAGCTTCAAATGAGTGTGTATAAACTGCCTTTCGAGTCGAAAAGTCCAAAACGTAAACACGTCTTTATGCTTTCCCGAACTCTAGAAAAATACCTAAGCTACTCTAAACTGTTTGTTTCTACTTAAGAACGTTATGTAAATATCCTGAATAAGAGATTTTAATCACGAACTTGAAGATTATGTATTTAATTAAATACCATTTCTCAGTTTTTTGGGTAAAATTACTTTGATAAGCTTCAAATATAACTTAGAATTTAAAAATAGGTAATATGTCTCTATCAGCATGCTTTTGTATAATAAGTGATGTCGGTGATGACATCATATCATTAGCATATTGGAAATATAAACCTTTATATCTCGTAGACGTAACACCCAAATCAAGAAATATTCTACCGTTGGACTATCCACTTCATGTTTAATCGATATCAAAGATAACTGGCTAGGGCTTATATACACTTTAATTATTACTCGGGCCAGGCCTTTGGCCACCCGAGTCTAGTTTTACAAGTGTTTATTAGTTATTTTTTGTTGTCGCGAGTTGGCTCAACACGTGACAGGGTTAACCAATCAGATTCGATATCGCTCGGGACACTGCGAGACAGTGCGAGTCACTTAATTTATTTACAAACACAGTAAAAACAAGATGGCGGAGACCAGGGAGAGAAAGTCCGTGGCGGATGAGATGCAAACAGCGTAATGTTTTATTTCCACTTCATTCGTGGGAAAGCCTTTCAACAGGCTCAGGATCAAGATAGATGACTTTATTTCACATGTAGAACGACACATCCTAAATATTCACAAGGGATATAGCTATTAGTGCTATATGCCTTCCACTCAGCCTCCCTGAAAGAGCAACCCTACACTGAGATATGGGGATCTCGACCGTACGAACACGGAGGAGTCTGGACTAAGGCAAAGTTGCTCTAAAAGGGGGCTGGGCGGGAGGGTCGCTCCCGACGTCGACTTGTCCGAAATGTTGTCAGAAGTGACTGTTAAACCGTGCCAATAAGCAGGATCCAATCCATACTGCTTTGTGGCTGCCTCCCGGAATATTTGAAACACATCAGCCAAAAGAAGCACGTCGGATTTTAAGTACAAACCATGACAATCTCCCATGTCTTTCCATCCAAAGTCTCCCCAAACTTTTTGTGCATGTTCATATGATTCATCGTTAATGCCCTCATCGACCAACTTACTAAAAAAATCCTCTTTTGTTGGTAATGGGTCTGAGAAACCTTTCCCAAGAATTCATATATTCGTATGGATAAACGCCCTTTCTAAAAAGCAGATCGCCCTCCACATATTTTTTTGTTATGTGGAAGTCGCCTGGATTATTGGCTTTTACGAGGCTATCCAATGAGCTCAACAAGAACTGGACACTATCAATAAATCGCAGCTGCATGCCCCAAAGAAAACGAAAGGTATTTTTCAGATGAATTAGGATGCACTTACTCTTCCCCTTAAATTTAGAATTGGACTGCATTATCAAATGAGAATCATATCCTCTCAAATTATGAAATACGACTGGAACAGTTACCTTGTAAGGCTCTAATCTTAGTTTCAAATTACAAATATTACGAGCCGCTCCTCTATATCTTCCAGTTATGTGGCAATGGTCTCGGACTTTATCCCCAGCTAAGCTGCCCTCCCAAACATGGCAATGGGTTGCGACACGAAAATCTTCCCAATCCTTTGGAGTCATTCTAAGCGGGAAATTTTTCTTGCATAATATATCATTAATTTCTTCCTCCTCCTTTTTCAAAGCCCATAAAAAGCGCATTGCAGCATCGGGCCCCCTGTAAATAACTGGATCTGCTGCCTCACCATCATATCTAACAACGATATATCCAAAACTACATGCTTCATGGATGCTCGTTTTTTGCGTAGAATCTCCTTTGGCTGCATCCATTGGCTTAATCAAAGATTCAAAATCAGCATAAATAATATATGGAACTGGCATCTTATTGTTAAAGTTCGTAAATTTAATGATGGTACCCCCTTCTGGCATAACTGTCCTTACTGCTTCGTGCCCAACTCCTTTGAAACCTGGCATATGCGCCTGTAAAAGATCCTCCCAGGAATAGCCATGGAGGCACCTTTCACCAAAATGCTTCCTGCCTTCATATTTCGATTGATCGTGAAGCAACCTGTTTAAATCCTTAATCCAAGTGTAATGGAACTTAGTTCTTGCTGCATCATGTATCAATAGAAGGTTACGTTGATCCTTTTTAAAGTTGGGGGCTGGTTGCTAATCTGAAGAACAGTTACGTTTTCCCCCTCCTACCCAAATACGTTTATTGCCAAATTATTTTGCTTTTCAACTTTATGGACTTCTGTAATTGGCGTTAGGGCAATGATACCTCCAAAGTTTAAATCATTCCTAGGATATTTCGAGGGGCGATCTGAATGGTCCGTTGCTGGAAATAGTGCCGAACTAGTGCCCATCTAAGACAATTATCATCCTTGTTTTTTACATTAATTACTGCCTTTTTGTCCTTTACGTATTTTGGTAAGTGGAGATAAAGAGCCCCCTCTCAGCGGCTGGTATTTAGCAATATCTATCCATAATTTTTCGACTGCATGCTTCAACAACCCAACCAGATCCTTGATTGGTAAATATTTCTAATGTTTCGAGCATCCTTGCAAAGCCGATCCATCTAATAAGTCACTTAAATCCCTAACTTCCATCAAGACTTCCGATTTCGATCTAAGATATCAACTTCAGCAAATTCCATGGTCCTATCAGAATTTGTTTTAGTTAGTCTTACTTTCAAGGTCAATTGAAATTTAATGCCACCGAGTTCGGAAAGCTCTAGCCTACGGGTAGCTGTTACCCACTGAAAAATGAGAGGCTACCCGTAGGCTAGGAAAGCTCTTCTTTTAACTTGGTTTGAATCATCAGTTTTACATGCTGCAAAAATACGTCTGGATCTGATCCAAATTCGTGACCTTCTGGAATTTCCATCTGCCATCCCCTTAAATAGCCTCCAATAGCACTTAGTGTTGGTTCAAATCTTAATCCCAGTTGCAGCTCTGATATGTCTCCTGGGTATTTGTTTGGGCTGCCAAATATGGGATCAAACTCTTCTAATATAGCTCCGGCTGCCGTTCCGCGAACTTTTCCTATGAGCGGGGATGGTTTAGCGTAACAGCTTTGCCGAGTGAGGAAAAAAGGAGACTGTCGTTCAGCCTGCTTGCTTGCTGAACACAGGGCAAATATATGTGGCCGTCTCTCCCGGTCCCTGCATGGTGGACTTTGTCCACGCATGGGGTGGGACTGGGCTCAGTTTTTTTTGGCTTTTTTAGCCCGAAAAAGTAATTTCTTTTACTTTTTCAGAGGGCTAAAAAGTCGAAAAAAGTAGACCTCGAACTTCGGGGGGTCTGAAGAGAATACAGTTTATCGCTAGCAGTAGCACGTTCCGACGAAACATCTGGTGCCTGACTGGGCTGACCTAAAGTTACTCCGTAAACATTTAAAATGTTTACATACGAAAATACTGGTTAATATTTGAAAAAACAAACTGCGTAAAATAACAAGCATAGTTGGTACCTCAAGGCGTTCCTGACAGAGAGAGATTCTGTTTAACAGGAGTTTTTACGCAGTTATAATAGCACCAATAGTGTGTCCTCTTTACGTTTTCTTTAGGTAAGGCCATCCCAAATTTTTTTTCCGTTTCTCATCGTCCGACCGACCCATTGTTGTGGCTTTTTGTAAAAATAAACATAAAATTAGGGGGAGGGTGGGGGTGAAGAAAGGCCTAGAGAAAAGAAGACTCAGGAATTGTCTACTGCCTTTATTTGTAATTCCATGTTTGTAGCGTATACGGACGACGACATCGATGGTTTTTGAAATCCCCACCGATGAGAAACGGGAAAAAAATAGGGATGGCCTAATACACAGATCAAGAGAATATATGATAATAAAATTTCAATTATTGTTTTAAAACAGAAACGCCGAATGACCGCATTGCAATACAAAGCTGGGTTAATTAGGTACGGATACTAGACCTAGGGCCCTTGCACATGCTACGTATTGAATTCAATAAAATACAAAATAACAAATCTTACCTCCGTCTTTCCAAGTTTTGTGATCTGTGAGTTACTCACCGCCTGTCATGTGTTTCCACAATACCCATTCCGCAGTTTTAAAAGGGTTTACACAAAGTGCGAGGCAGCGAGGCAGTGAGGCAGCGAGGCAGCGAGGCAGTGTTTAAAATGATTCTGGCCAAGAATATGTATTAGAATTTATGTTTACCGTATCCATTACAATAAAGGATTCAAAATATGTCATTCGCATTGCTGGTCTCTCAAAGGTTCCGCCATTTTGCTTAATATTTACTCGTTCCAATTCTTCCACGCACACAAACCTTCCACAGGTTACCCATACACACAGGTTGCTAGCTGTCAATCAAAATCATCACATGTTCACTTGTTCATTCTCTTTGCTCGCTGTGTGTTCAGTCGTTCAGGATCAGGAGTGCATAAAGCTTCACTTTGAAAGGCTTCAACGATTTTTTTACAAACGGAAATCTTCAAGAAAATGGACAAGCTTTGCAAGAGGGTGCAAAACGAAGGGTTCGAGGTATCCTTTAATCCTCCATCGGACGGGAGATGTTTCTTCCACGCGGCCGGTTTTCAGCTTGGCATCGACGCCAGCGCCATAGCTTCTCTGGTGTTCAGTTATGTGGACAAGAACCAGTAAACTGTAAGTACATCATACAAACTGCATTACTCCATTAGATTTTGCTGGTCTCGCAAAGCAGCTACTAAAAACAGGAATTGCTCACGACCGATTCTTCAATAATAGGTTTCGGGTAAGTTTCTCTTTGTTAGCGTTTTGTTCAGGTATAAAGCTTTGTATGTATTAAATAAACCAGGTTTATCTTCCATGTTTGTTAAGGTTTCAGGAAAGATTTGTAGGTATTAGAAGTCGTGAGCAATTCTTTTAGCCGCACGTGTCTCTCAAAGGTGCCGCCATTTTGCTTAATATTTACTCGTTCCAAGTCTTCCACGCACACAAACCTTCCAGAGGTTACCCATACATACTGGTTACCAGCTGTCAATCAAAATCATCACATGTACGTAAAAAAGACATGTGATTCGGGACTACTCAGACGCCACCTATCAAAACCTGTACAAAGTATAACTAAAGTATACAACTTGAATACTGCTTATATAAGAACTCTAGTGTGAACCCACCTGATAAATCTTGTTGTGTGACTTGTTTCTATGTGTGTTTTATTTATTTATTTAATTGGTATTTTTCTCTTCGCCTAACTTTTATTTGCACCAATAAATTTACTAAAGCATCTTAGCGACATAATACAAAGGCTAATGGTCGGCCCTAGGACGGATCATTAATTATTTGTATTTTGTATTTTTATTTTGTGTAGCCAAAACGGTCTATATTGTTTTTGGGGGATAGCTTGTGACGTCATATTTCAAGATCGGGGGGATCAATATTTAAATAAATATGGAATTGTAGTCTGCTGCGCAGTGCCTGGACCTCCGGGCACTCCCTGCCCGCGCTGAAACACATACATACGCACATACACGCACATACATACACGCACATACATACACGCACATACATACACGCACATACATACACGCACATACATACACACGCACACACACCATGTGCCACTCAGAATTTCTGCTGTCAGGAGATATAAGTGCAATTAGTGTTAAGTGGTTCAGTGTATACTATCTATTAATTAGGCTCGTGGTGAAAACAAAATGGATTTTCTGTGCGAAGAAGATCTCGGTGGAAAGGACGTTCCCTTGACATGGGTCGGGGTAGTGGATCTTCTAAGGAAGAACTGGGCGACGAATGTCACCATCCAAGCCTTGGCTGATGTCTTTCATTATAATCTGTTAATTATAACGGTGCATGGGGTAGGTATTAGCCTTATGAGTTTTTCTGTTAAGCTTCTTGGTGATTATTAGATCTGAACTAAAGAATTCATCACAAGTAAAAATATTTATGTATATCGTGTAGCATGAAATTTTTGCGGGAGTTTTATTTTGCAGATTGGTGGTTTTTCGTGTTTTGAAGGAATATTTTTTTGCGATTCGAGATGACTGAAATTTATGCGGAGAACTAATTTTTGCCGTTCCTTTTCAATCAGCGAAACATTAAAAAGGAAGGAAGCTTAATATTTTCAACTTTTATTACTCGTTGAGTTACCGTATGCTCAACTAGAGACTTTTCATGGAATTATACAATCTTCGAAGACGAATCAGTACTGACGCAACAACAAAATCAAACAAAATGACTACTGATTAGCCTGGTTACCCAGTCATGCTCAACAAAAATGTGATATACTAGCGGTATTATACGTATGCTATTACGAGAGAGTAAATTTTTTGGGAGTATTATTTTGAGGGATTTTTTTTGTGGGCACTTATTTTTGCAGATCGAGGGCAATCCCCAAAATCCGCAAAAATTAAAACCTGCAAAATGTTCATGCTGCACGGTAGACTGATTACGTGTGTATATTTATACTAATATACTACAGACAGAGAACTACAAGAAGATTGTAAAACCTGCATCGTTGGGTGCCACGGTTGGCACATTATATTTCGGCCATTATTCGGCATTATGTTGCTTTGAGGCCAACGGCGCAGGTAAAATTGATTTGATATATTTATTGTATTTGAGATTTTAGTACAAGCTTTCAGACTGGAGGCTGAATCGTTTTCGGGTCGATTCGGATGTCTCATTAGAGGTCTACGGTCACTACAGCCTCTTCCCGGGCGATTATGTCCTTTCTAGAAGTGGTAGACAAAGTTGTCTATGGGTAAATGACGGAGGTCACATGGTTAATTTATGTCTACATTTGAGTGGTTATTTTCAAACTAACATTCGCTCATCCAACCTACTTTAGAATGGGAGTTCCCTTCCAACATATCTAGTAATTACGTATTTCAGATACGGAATATTTAAAAAAGTAAAGCAGAAATTATACAGACCTTTTAGAAAGTTTATTTGAGTAAATTTGTATCTGATAGTATCTGACTGCATGATTAGTGATTTCTTTATTTCAATAGCTCCCTAAAAGTGATGTAGATAGGTCCAGTGATCCCGAGTCCAGCGACGTTGATGTTAGTGACAGGGAAGCAAAGGCGAAGAGAAAGGTAAGCAAACATATCCTCTTTAGATCACCGCACAACAAAGTCAGGGGGCCGGGGCATCTGTCCCAAAAAAATGTTTCAGTAGAGCTTGCTCGTGGTGGCCCGAAAATATACCAGAAAATACTCTCAGAATACAGGATATGACCTTCTACACAATGTAATTTTTCAAAATTGGGCTTTGATCAGCGATCACAACATTCGTTCTGTCTTTTTTTTTCTTAAAACTATTGAAGAACAATGGAATCACACGACAATGGGTGTATATTCGGGTTATTTATTTGCTTATTTATTTATTTATTTATCTGTTTTTAATCTTTCCCTGCAATACCTTTCACATACTCAGGAAAAATGAAATGGTGTAGAGGCCAGGAGTGCTAGTGTTTCATTGTAACGGAATTGGTGTTATGGGGGTCTACTACATGTGCATTTTGATGAACATTTTCTCTCCTAGCCTCGACATTTTTAGAACTGTGTATTCTGGCGCTGATTCTACTTTTATCTCTTCTGCTGCTTCTAAACTTACCGCTTTTATTCTACAGGAATGATGTTGACGACATTGTCATACAGATGGGTAAAAGGGCTTATCTAAATCAAGAACAGATTGACAGTATGGAGATTTCCCAGTGCGAGACCGTGCCAGAACACCCTGAAGGCCCATCGAAATTCAGGGTTACGTACAACGAAAAAGTTCCATTGTCTCCAGCTGCAGATAGTTGGGAATGGGGACGTGCTCAGCACTGCCCACGAAAAGCCTTCTGTAAAGGTGGTCGGAGAACATTACAGAAATGCAGGGGCTATCACAAATACATGAATGATGTGTGCCTGTATAAAAAAAAATCAACAAAAGCAAAACCAAATGCATGCACTGTGGACACGCCTCTTCTCACGTTGAATGCTCTGCCAGGAAATATATCGAAAATGACCGCTGCCATAAAAATATGACTTTGATATATGTTGGCAAGCATGTGTGCCCTCGTAGGCAACCGTCTAAAGCAACCCCTCAGAAGGAGATAGCAGAATACATGAAAACTCGTCCAACAACAACAACCTCACAATTGAGAATAGACCAAGTAAGGGAGGCTTTACTTAGCGGGAAGTCCGCCGAAGAAGTAGACAGTATAGCCTTGAATTATAGTGATCCAAGGCAATTAGAGTATATGCAGAGGACTGCCAGTAATGTAAAACGACCTGGCAGCAATGATATTGAGGCGATTAGATTACTCAAGGAAGACTTTTTGCGCAGAAAATTGGACGTAAATTTGATACTCGAAATAGGAGACGACTATGTAATACTGTCGTCGAAAGATAAAATTCGTTTGGCCTGTTTGATAACACTCGGTATCATTGAAGAACCAGTAAGTCTAGACGGATGTGAGAGTCACGCGAAGAACTACACAGAGATAGAGATGACTACTTACAATGCAGGTATCCGAAGAAATGTCAAATTAGTTCATATGTTTTGTCCAAAGCCTGGAGAAAACTCTTCAAATATATCAAAAATGATAAAGTGCTTTGAGGATGCAGTAAACAAAGAACTTCCTTCTGTTGCCCGCGAGCACGACAGAGGTCTCGACGCTGCCTCTTATGTCGGAGATGAAGGTGGGGCGTTGTGGGCTGGACTATGCAAATCTAAAGGCGACGCTGTCAAAGATCGTACTATATCTGACGCGTACCACCTGAACCAAGACATCACGCGCCACTTGAAATACTTTAAGGACAACGATGACAAGAAAAAGTTCAAGAAGCTAATGCAAGAGGCAAATGTTGCTACAACGTACATCCAAGCAGACAAAGCAGAAAAGGATTTAATCAAATTGATTGGAAAAAACTCGACTGATTCCAAAAAAATGACAAAAGTGTGGTGGTGGGGAAGAAGAACAAGGTGGCAATCGTGGTGCCAGTGCTTCTCCACCAGTCATGCCTCGTCAGCAGAAGTGTCAAATGCAAGATCACTGAGTGCTTCGGGATACCGCAAGCGTCTACTAGACGTTGTCACTGTTGAGTGCACTGCCGCGGTTTTAGAGTCTGCGGAAATAAAAAGACAAGAATTGGGCTTGAGAACTGTCGGGAGGGGCCCATCATCCGCAGATCGTGAAAACGCTCAACAGTCAGAGTTGTTAGCTGATATCGATAACGCGGCACTGTGCAGCATTTTCCTTTGTCAGGTCATCATGATGATTTTGACTATGCACGTGAGCTAGAGAAAGCTCACGCTGAATATAGAGTGAACACAAGAGACACGCACAGGGCAGACAAGAGGAGGAAAGAGGCCTCAGGCAATGGTGCTAACTGTACGAAAAACAATGATAAAGTTACCAAGCAACGGAAACAGCTTTTCAAAAAAAAAGCCGTTCAAGGTGTAAACATGGATATTCTTGAATGTGTGTCCTGTCTGGAAAGGTTTAAATTCACTATACTGGACACCATGGGATAAATTGAAGAAATAGTTGTTTCCAAAAACAACGAGCTGATTTTTTCATCCACTGGATGCAGGAAATCCTGCTACCATGCTATTTATATATTTCACAAAGTATTCAACTTCGATAGCAACGTGCCTCTTATATACAAAAAGAGGTTCACACAAAATGAATGGAAAATAATCCTGGATTCATTTCCACAGACAGTACCAATCGTTAGGGTGGGACGACAGGAAAGAGATCGTCAAGTTTATAAACTAAGTCGTCGACAAGGAAGCCGGAATGTCAAGTGTGCAACTTGTAAAAAACAAATAGTTGAGGGTCAGATTCAGGCTAGTAACTGAAGGACCTTACAGAACTTTACAAAGAAACTGGATAAAGAGAACATTTTATTTTTGTTCTAAAATCGCATTTATGGGAAAACTGCCTCGATATTCCTACATATACCCTTTTGGGTATGACACGAAGCTTGACATTGTTTACCCTTTAACTCGCGATGCATTAACCTCTCAGCAGAAGAAAGACTTGGCGCTAACTTTAAGTTTAATTTAAGTTTATAATTAGTCATAGTTTTATTACGTTTGCGTTGAAAAACAGTTAAATAAAGAAAGAAATAACATGTTAGTATGTTATGAACCCCTGCTAGCTCATGCTGTGGTTTAAACCTTCGAAGTACATGCAGGCACACTTTTTAATAGATAAGTGTGCTATCATATGGTTAAATCGTGATGGCTGTAAGAATTAATTCACGTGGTCTTCTAAGCCGGGTTCTGCCAATACAATGGAACCTCGATATAACGAAGTGCCAAGGGACTGGAGAAATTGCTTCGTTATACTATACCGGAGTTTCGTTATATCGGGGTCAAAATCCATACATTTACTATTACTGGGTACACAAAAATAAGTTCGTTATATCGGGGTCTTCGTTAAATCGGGGTACGTTATATCGGGGTTCCACTGTATAGCGGTTGATTAAGGTTGAGATATGACTGAAATACAGTCAACCTGCTCAATAAGAACATCGAAGCCTGGACATGACGTCACTATCATTCATGTATTCACATTAAGAAACACTGAAGAAACATTCTTGTTGCATTATTGATAACTGAGCTTAAATAAAATTGAATTCGTTTAGCCATAATTTTTCATCGGTTTGGATGTCTAAGAGATTTCTATGAAGTAACGAGCACGCATGCTTTTGAAAATAGTCATAATGAAAATAGGGCAATTCATTAGGACGGCAGTCACGGCACTCGAATTCTGACGAAGCTGAAAAGGTCGAGTTAAACGTTACTAGTTTAAATGCTCGATGCCAGTCCTAACACTGATACAAGCAGAAAACTGGATATGAACGTTTCATTATAGATTCAGTTTCTTCGGATAAACCATATATACCCATATATTAGGCTCGGTTTCCAGCCGTGGGGGTTTCGGTGAGCCCGCGATCCTCTCCCCACTCACGGCTGGGCGCGCGAGCTGAGGCATTGTCGGTTTTTAGCCAATCAAAAACTTGCCACTCAAATCCTGTCGCTGAATTGATTTGCATAATTTATATTGTAAACTTTTCAAAACCGGACTAGAAGCTTTGAATCGCTGTTCCAAAAAGCGTTTAAATTTGCTTTGGAAAAGTTTGCTTTCGAATAATTCAAGGATTCAAACAAGGAAGCAGTAAGATAGTTTTTCATTTTTCCAGTAAACCTGTAACTATTATTAATTCCAGTACGAAATAAAATTTGTTGTTGTTGTTGTTGTTGTTGTGTTGGGTGAAGACACTGTGTCAGTACGCACCGGGTTTGGAAAGTCACTTGGGAAACCGTCGTCACTTGTACCAAGCTCGAAGGTCACGAAACCCGTAATGTTCGGTCATTTCTTTGCCTATGCAAGACCAGGTAGCCATTCTTACTTCAAAGAAAATTAGTACTGCCTTTATCGGAGACGAAAAGACGAACGACTCCATATTAAAAGAGTTATAAGAGAGGAAGTCACGTCTGACTCAGGCCACGTTTACGCGTTTAACACTGCGATCACAATTCACTTGAAAATCGCTGCATGAAACGAGTTTTACAATTCTTTAAGTCCTATGTATTTTTTAAGGTCTCCAAAACATACTCTACACAAGTACTGAGCGGGAATACTCGACTCTAGCTCAGAATAGTTCCGAGATAATATCTGAACTTTATCTCCGTATTTCGGCTTTTAATTTCTGTCAGCGAGGTGTCTTGAGCGGCACTATTATATTACAGAGTAACAAATAATTTAGCCTAGTTTCTCAATAATTTTAAATGGTGTTTGTTCTTGAGAATTCATTTCACACTTGGAGTTTTAGTTTACTGAGTTCCAGTGTGTTTTGAAAGTTTAGAGCCTACGCTACAGTCGTGAAAGGAAAACGGCTTTTCTTGTCAAAACACGCAAATTGAATAATATTGGATTTTAAGTAGCTGACGTCACGGACACGGTGTGTTGACCGCGCGCCCAGCCGTTAGTGGGGGGAGGCTTTGGAGAAACGACACCCCAACGGCTGAAACCGAGCCTACCCATATATGGGCTATACGGGTATGTGTCGCCAAACAGGGTATGGTCTTCATGAAGACTACTTCAGTATACTTCAGTGTGGAACAGGGTATATCAGTAAACTCGCTGTTTTGGTCTGAAACAGGGTCTTAATCTCGCTCTCCGGTCAGTTTTATCATCGGCAAGAGGACCTTATAAAAGATTTCTTATTCGAATCGGCGCCAAGTCATCGCTTAACGTCTAACACACGGTACAGTTTTCACATGTTTTTGTCTGGAACAGGGTATCTTTTTTCACTAGTTTGTCTGGAACAGGGTGGCGAAAATAGCATTTTCCTGGTCTGGAACAGGGTAAGGGTTTCAAGGGCTCAGCGGCACACCCCTACTCCCCCCCCCCCCCAAAAAAAACCCACAACGTCTATACCACGTGCAAATAGCAGAGTTAAGTACAATCTGCTCTATTTTTATTTAAAACCCTTGAAACCCTTACCCAAAGCTATTGAGTGCGACTCTTGTTTAAATTGGCATCATTTCAAATGTAGTAAATTAACAACTAAAGAGTTCAATTATTACTGCTTAACAGGAGATCGCTGGCTTTGTTTGGCCTGCAGAAATGATATATTTCCATTTAATTTCCTCTCTAACTCTGATTTAATTAAGATAACATTCAATTCCAATACCAGTTGTTATTGTTCAAAACAAATTTCTCAATTTAGCTTAGACTGCTCATCACATTTTGACATAATATCCTCTATCTCAAATATACCACATTTAAAAGATTTTGATGTTGATGCACAGATGCCATCTAATTTAAACTTTGACTACTATTCTTCACATGATTTTCATAGTAATTTGAAAATTTTATCTTTAAAAAAATCTTTTTCTGCTCTGCATTGTAATATTCGCAGCCTACAAGCTAACTTTGATAACTTAATTAATTTGCTTGATAGCCTAGATTTCAATTTCTCAATTATTGGCTTATCATAAATTAAGTTTCAAAAAGGAAGGGATGTATTGTCCAATATTTCAATACCTAACTACACCTTCATATCACAACCCAGCAACACCATTGCTGGGGGTGTTGGATTTTACATTCTCACACATCATTAGATATTCATGACACATCGGCCAATGAGGAGTCTCGTTTGAGGTCACGTGTTGATACATGAAACTAGGGATAGTACGACAAAGTTAATTATTCAAGTGGGCAGGGCTTTGAAGCTGAGGGAAATTGAGGGGTAAAACAATAACTAATTTACATAATTGCTGTACTTTGAAATCGTTTCCAAATACAGAAAATATTCAAATAAGTTAAAACAATAGCAAATTTGCATATTTGCTGTACTTTGAAATCGTTTCCAAGTACAGACAATATGCAAATTAGTTCTAGATTACGGTTCTAAAAACATGAGAACATGAGACATGAAATTAGGCAATTTGATGTAACGTAATAACTATCTCCTAGTTTCTACATACAATAACGAGACAGAAGTTATCAAAATAAGAGATATACATATTTCAATATTTAAGCAATATTTCAGTTCCTAATGTAGCAACGATAAAGCTAAACGTAAATTCATGGAACCAGAACTTATTTCTGATGAAATGAAATATTAACAGTACAATTACTAAAGTAAATAGTATTTAACAAAGTTTCTGCATTCTTATCTCCAAGTAATCCCATTGTCCACAGCAGTGTCTCTTCCTCTTGGGTGACTGGTTTCTTCTCCTCACGAGAATGTTTCTCCGACAAGTGGTCGCCAGCTCTGTGTGACATCTTCATTTCAGCATTAAAAACTTTTCTAAATATCTGAAAACTAAACATAAAACAAAATTAATAACAAGGTTTATCACGGGTATAAAAAAAAGCTCGTTGAAATAAAACCTCTGTATACTTACGAGAAGTTCTTAACATCCAGCGGGTTAGCTTTTTTCCCTCCATCGCAAGTTCTTTAAAAATGCGAATTACGGTACAGAAAGTGTTCTTTCCAGTAGTCTTTCCACACTACGTATTTCATGGAATGTTCACCTTTCAAACCACATCGTTATTCTTTTATATTCAGAACGTGCAATAACAAGTAATGTTTGTTCAACATTGTCCTCTGTGTCATGAATATCTAATGATGTGTGAGAAGCCATTTCTAAGCCGCGTGAGTCGGGCTACGCCCTCGACATTGTTCATGGCACTCGGATCTTGAAACCACGTCTAAAACAATCACTTGGCTTAGAAATAGTACTAAGCAGTTATTTGAAGTATTCAGAAAGAAATGATTTGAGTCAATGCACTGATTATTATGAGTCTATTTGGATTGAAATTGAAAATTCTAATGGGATGAATTTTCTTTGTGCTGTCTTTTATAGACATCCAAGTAGTAACCTGGAACCTACACTACAAAAGCTATCTATTATTCAAAAGAAATCCATTCGTATTATTACATTTTCAAAGTTTGATGCACATACAAGCCCCCTCATTTTTCAAGAAATTAAACGTTTTAAAGCTAGCAGATCTGATATTCTTGCTTTCAGTTACGTTTATGTTTGATTATCATAATAATAATATCCCAACTTCTTTCTCGGAATTCTTCACTCTAGTCAATAGAATCCATGAGCATAATACTAGATTAGCTTCAAAATCAACATATTTTATACCAACTGTTCGAACAAACTACGGTAAATTCAGTTTAAGATATAAAGGTGCTGTAATCTGGAACTCACTTTCCGAAGAAAATAGGACAATTCAGTCAAGGAAACTCTTCAAATCTAGACTCCAAAAACAGCTCATAGAGAATTACTAATTTCATTTTTTCTTTTTTTTCTTATATCCATCTTCTCTTCTAAATCTTGTATTTGCATCTCCCCATCTCCCTCCCCAAGATACCTGTGTGTAGTTTCATCGTCATTTAGTGCTTAGTGTTATTGTTGTCAAGTGTGATAATATACAATTGTGTCGTATGTTATATATATTTCTTCATGTTTCCTTGTTGTGTTGTTAAAAAAATTTGCCTCGCTACCTCGCATCATGCCTCGCTGCCTCGCATCATGCCTCGCTGCCTCGCATCATGCCTCGCTGCCTCGCATCATGCCTCGCTGCCTCGCACTTTTGTGAACCTCGTTTTAAAATTTAGGCCAGCCCAGCCAAGGCCGGCATCATCTCCACATAGTAGAAGAAGGATCTTCACCCAACCTGACCACAACTTAATTACTTAATCCTCGGGTGTACTTACAGTACAAACCCACTTGCCTCCTCTCATGCTTGTAATCAAATGTCGTAGATCGTAATTCGCTTCAGTATCACACTGTTAAGCAGGACGCATTAAAACTTAGTGGTGTATTTTTGATTGTCACTTTTTACGCTTCGCAGGATTGCAGCAAAAGCTATCTCAAGAATGTGGAACTCGGATCCACATTTCTTTGTTATTCAAATTTGGTACGCGCAGAAATTTCCTAGCTGCGGCTCCTCATGAAACGCTATGCATACTTATTAGCTGAATACGAAATCCGGCTTTATCAAAAGTTAATGTACTCATTGAATACTGAGCTGGAAGTCAGTTCTCCAGACAGCTATGAAGAAAATATCATCTAACTGAAATATCCTCAGTTGATTGATAGTTACACTGCGACATAGGTTTCTCCTTATTTGAAGGCTCAAGCCATTTAACAAGCAGCTGAAAGAAACTCCACACGCAGAGATGAGCAATACCAAACAAAAAGAAGCCGAAACATCGGACAACAGTATGCTTCAAGACAACCAAGAAGGTGAAACAAGGGGATCCCCAAAACAACGCAATTTAATCGAAATTGGAGGCTTCCTTGCCTTCGCCGTTGTCACCTACATTATGTACACAACCCTCATCATCTCAGCTCAAGATATTCTCGCCTCAACAGACATCCCTACCTCCTCTACGCTCATATGTCTTAATCTACCTAACTTTATCATGACGCTTTTCGTGCCGTGTTTGATCGATAAGACGTCTTTGATGGCCAACGCAATGGCCTCGCTCACGTTTGATGCGATTGGCATATTGTTAATAGCTCTCATTGATACACCACGACTTCGGCTTATTGGTGTTGTGGTGGCCTCGCTTGGTATGGGAACGGCTGAGATTGGATTCCTCTCTGCAACCTCTTTACACGAAGACCTTACAATTCTTTCCTTTACGGCTGGTACTGGACTGGGATCAATTGTAGGAACAGGATTCTTTACCGGTAAGGAATATGGCTAAGCTGCTGGTGTAGTATAACTTATAGTTTAAGTAATGGGGAAAAGTTGAATCCACGGTTTAAAATATTGTAATATTATTAAAGAAAATCGCTGTTTCGTCGTTTTATATTTTAAAACTTATTAATTCGTCTATTCTCAATTAAACCGGGTATGGGTTCTTTCTAGCTGTAAGAAACCTGAATATTTGAAAAATCTGCGATCATCTGCAGCGAATTCCCTCGTGGCGTAGTGGTGAGGGATTGGTGACAGTTAGGGTGGTTTAAAATCAGGGTTAGGGTTTGCTTCGATTCTTCCCAGACGCTAAATATTTGTTATATAGTTGAGGGTACTTGTATGTATTTTCGTTCTAAAGATTTCTAAGTGTCGCTTTAGTTTGTACTTTCAGGGAATCCTACAAATTCGGGTTTCTTACACTGAGAAAATACCCAAGATTGTACAACATCAGTTTTGATCGAACTTGAAGAATCATTGCGATCGAATACTGATGCTTTTCGATGAATATTAGGATTATTCTGTGCTCTGTCACTGCGTTCCGATGCACAGAAAACGTTTATATTGTATATTCTCCATCAAACAAGACAGTGTAGGAGAGCCGCGAACCAGTAGTGTCAAGAAACAAAGCTCGGGGCGCAACAGGCTATAAGACAAATTCTGGAAAACTAATTATTTATATGTAAACTAATTATAGCAATATTTCCTTTCGTATTACCAACACCCTTTTCCTCTGCTCTTTTTCTTATTTCTTTTGTATAATTCCTCTGGAATCTTTTTCCTCAAATTCTCCTCTGCGCTTTTTCCTATTTATATAATTCTTCTTAGATGTGCGTAGTCGGGTCAAAGTAGCCGCTAGGCTTTCGAGTTGATCACTACCATAGGTATAATAGTCGAGAGAAAAATAACCTAGCTTATTAAATTTAATAGCTTATATTATCATTCCTTTTTCCTACATATTTGTAAATTTTATTTAAAAAAAGGAAAAATAGTGCAAAATAAATGAATCTAATCTGAACTTAACAGCAAACAGCATCTAATAATACCAAAGCTTCTAACAAAGGCATATTTTTATCACAGTTATACGTTATTGCTGAATGAACTGAATGTATTCAGAGTCTGGCTATTTAACAACTTAGACCCGCAGCCCGAATGGGCTACGAGTCAATACTGAGCCGCATGAGGCGCAGCCGAATGGGCTATTTGACTTGTAGCCCACGAGGGCGAGAGGTCTAATGGTTTTAGTATAAACTAACTACTCAGAGAGTAGAAAATAATAAAAAGAAACAAATTGAAGTTGAAAAAACATTATTTCGTGAAAATGCGTGCGGTTTTTCTCAGTACCATGGGCTATCACAAATAGACCTATAGTAGGGTAGCCAATCAGAATGCATGATTTCTAATAGTCCACTAGTTAGTTATACTAATATTATTTAGTATATACCACACCAGTGAATATCACTTTTCGCACGCTTTGATTGGCTACTCAAACAGTGACAATGATTTCATATTCACCTCCGAGCAAAGCAGCGACATCTCGCGAGAGTATTTGTCCATTTGACAGAAAATAAAATAACTATTTGGTGCTGGCTATTCACCTGGAGAGTGGTAAATACTAAAACAATTATTCACCTCAGTGTTCGTAAATAGTGGTTGATATTTACCTTGCCGAAGCGGCTCAGTAAATATCCACCACTGTTCACCTCCACTTCGGTGAATAATTGTAAATATTCACTGCATTGAAAATGAGCTCGACTACTAGCCCTCGGAGCTTTAATATAAATTAAACATTAAATAATGTTGATCTGAGAACATTTTGAGAACATTTTACTGACAAAATTGAGATAGCAGTGAGTAGTGGAATAAACAAAATGTTTTCGACTCTTTCATGTCGGATGAAAAGACAAAAGTAGAATTTATCATTTCCCAGCCAGCTCTTTGAAATCAGTTATTCATGTAATTATTCAAATTACCGCAGACGGACACGTCAGCTTTGACCTTCAGAATAGTAGCACCGATCGAGCTCTTCGCGGACCGGCGAAAGCGGAGCTCTATACACATAGAATATAAATGAGATAAAAAGGGAAAAATGAAAAAAACCACAAGGAAAATGAAGGATAACCATGCCAGTAAAAATACTAAGCGCGCGCGTACAAGCGGTTGGGCGAAAATCTCAAAGGAAAAACACTTGTATTGATGCAGAGACCATCTAATCAATGTGGGACCTGTTTATTTGTACACTGTGCATGTCCGTGACGTGTAGAGCTGAACTTAGACTTGCTCCAAGTCGAACTCGCTGTGTCACTGGGTAAGCGATTACTGGGTCAAAAATCGAGCGCGAGAATCAAAGCGAGAGCAGAGTTCGACTTGTTTCACTTGCAGGAAATTGAATCGGGGGATTATGTATTGGCGCGAAAACACGTTTCAGGGGCGGAGCTTACATTTCGCGCCTTTGACAAACTCTTTCTGAGTACAATCAAATTGTAAATACCACATCCACGGTCGACTGACTTGACACGTCAACATACAATGCCTGAAGAATTGACGCTTTGTGATTGGGCAAATCTTAGTACGTCATAAGCCACGCCTCCGGTTGAAAAATCAACCGGTAAATTTGGCGCGCTGCAAGTGGGAAAAGTCCTTCGTGCGGGGGGCTAAGAAGGACTTTGAGAAAGTCTAAGCTGAACTCTGTATTTGTTTTTACGTTTTCTATTACAATTTCAGGTTGTTCAATATTATAATATAGTTTCCTTTCATACGTAGTTTACAACATTGGTATCCATGTTATATCGCGGACTGTACAATCTCGAGCCGGACAATGGAACATGCAAGAGCACTTGATGACTATTCCCCATGCTTAAAAGCTTTATCTTTGATATTCATTTTGTTTTCTTATAATTCCTCTGTTTCGTAGGCATGACAACGCTGTTATGCGTGAACCCGAAGACAACCCTACTGTCACTGCTCGTTATTCTACCACTGTACCCTCTCATTTCCTGGCTGATCACTAGGAACGACAATGACAACACCAAAGTCGGGAGTCATGTACAGTACACTCGCGTCCATGATGAAACGGAGGCACAAGATATTCATCAGACGCTGACGCGGAAAGAGAAGATAGTGGCCGGAAAAGACAACATCTACCTCGCAGTACCGCTTTTTATTGGATTGTTTGCGGATTATGCTATAATGCAGGCCGTAGTAACAACCATTGCATTCTCCAATTCGCCCTTTGATCCAAGGGACCATTACCTGTATTACACCCTGGTGTTCTGGACAGGAGAATTTCTAGGTCGATCATACGGACTTGTTATCTCCTGGTTCAAACCAAACTGTAACGTCGTTACCAAAAGGACCTGGATCCTGACCGGAGTTTTAGTTGTGATCTTCATTTTCCTCATTCTATCCAGTTGGTACCGCTTTCTTTCGGGCTTCATCCCAGTACTACTATGCACGTTTGTTACTGGCGTAACAGAAGGTGCACTTTACCTTAACACCTTTGCAGTGGCGGGAAATGATATGCAGCCGCGCTACAAGGAATTTTCGCGCGCTTTTCTGACGGTTGCTGTTCAAGGTGGAATACTTACTGCCGGTGGTGTAGGTTTGTGGCTTGAACATTCTTTGCAGGAACACTGCCAGAGTGTCGTCTGGGATAGAAGGTACTGCTTCACTAGATCAATACATGGATGGAATTCAAGTGCCTCATGTTTGCTCAAAAGTCACTGAGCAAAAGTAGGCAACTGCCTAAAACGAGTTCAAAGTGTTATCCCACCATAGGGAAAATGATGGCGGTTCAAGACAAAAACTAAACACTGTCTCACAAACTGTTGCGCCTTTAATAAATAATGCCTCAATAAAGCAAGTCACAACAACAAAATCTCTAGGGGTACATATCGATGAAAACCTAACATGGACAAAGCATATTGAAGTCACATCTACGGGGCTACGCTAGAAGGGACCCATCTTTTTCACCATGCAGTGGTTGCACTGGTTGATGGAAATATATTGTAAAGTAATTAATTAAATATTGTTTGGTACGGTAGCAAATAGTTAAAGGAATACAGACCAGGCTATCTTATGTAATTTTGCCCATCCAGATTAAATTTTTTTGAGTTTTTTTCTCGTACAAATAAAGTTCGGGGGATGGGGGTTAAGTCGTTTTGAAATATTGTTCCCGCACTCGTTTCTCAGTTCTGAAAGTTTATTTCAACCAAACTAATAAGTGTTTTTATGGCTAACATTTTGGTGAGATATCCATATCGCTACGTTCCTTTCTACCCGAGAAAATGCAGCACCTTTTGGTTTGGCCGAGCGAGTCCCAGTTTTAAGGTTCTAAGCTTAACTTGCTGGCTTATAAGCCCTAGCCAGTTATATTTGATATCGATTGTACATGAAGTGGATAGTCCAACGTTAGAATATTTCCTGATTTGGGTGTTGCGTCTACGAGATATATTTACATTTTATATAAATAAACATTTATATTTTATATAAATATACATTTATATTTTATATAAATATATATTTATATTTCCAATATACTAATGTATGATGTCATCACCGACAAAACATTTTTTTGGTAAAATTACTTTGATAAGCTTCAAATATAACTTAGAATTTAAAAATAGGTAATTTGTCTCTATCAGCATGCTTTTGTATAATAAGTGATGTCGATGAAGACATCATACATTAGCATATTGGAAATATAAACCTTTATATCTCGTAGACGTAACACCCAAATCAAGAAATATTCTACCGTTGGACTATCCACTTCATGTACAATCGATATCAAAGATAACTGGCTAGGGCTTATATACACTTTAATTATTACTCGGGCCAGGCCTTTGGCCACCCGAGTCAAGTTTTACAAGTGTTTAGTAGTTATTTTTTGTTGTCGCGAGTTGGCTCAACGTAGCCTGCTTGCAGGCTCTGGTTAATTTGGGATTCCTGTGCAAGCAGGCTACTCAACACGTGACATGGTTAACCAATCAGATTCGATATCGCTCGGGACAGTGCGAGACAGTGCGGGTCACTTAATTTATTTACAAACACAGTAAAAACAAGATGGCGGAGACCAGGGAGACTGTGAAAGTCCGTGGCGGATGAGATGGAAACAGCGTAATGTTTTATTTAACTTCATTCGTGGGAAAGCCTTCCAACAGGCTCAGGATCAAGATAGATGACTTTATTTCACATGTAGAACGACACATCCTAAATATTCACAAGGGATATAGCTCATAGCTATTAGTGCTATATGCCTTCCACTCAGCCTCCATGAAAGAGCAACCCTACACTGAGGTATGGCGATCTCCACCGTATGAACACGGAGGAGTCTGGACTAAGGCAAAGTTGCTCTAAAAGGGAGCTGGGCGGGAGGGTCGCTCCCGACGTCGACTTGTCCGAAATGTTGTCAGAAGTGACTGTTAAACCGTAACAATAGGCAGGATCCATCCCATACTGCTTCATGGCTGCCTCCCGGAGTATTTGAAACACATCAGCCAAAAGAAGCACGTCGGGTTTTAAGTACAAACCATGACAATCTCCCATGTCTTTGCATCCAAACTCCCCCCAAACTTTTTGTGCATGTTCATATGATTCATCGTTAATGCCCTCATCAACCAACTTACTAAAAAAATCCTCTTTTGGTGGTAATGGGGCTGAGAACCTTTCCCAAGAATCCATATATTCGTATGGATAAACGCTCTTTCTAAAAAGCAGATCGCCCTCAACATATTTTTTTGTTATGTGGAAGTCGCCTGGATTATTGGCTTTTACGAGGCTATCCAATGAGCTCAACAAGAACTGGACACTATCAATAAATCGCAGCTGCATGCCCCAAAGAAAACGAAAGGTATTTTTCAGATGAATTAGGGATGCAATTACTCTTCCCATTAAATTTAGAATTGGACTGTATTATCAAATGAGAATCATATCCTCGCAAATTATGAAATACGACTGGAACAGTTACTTTGTAAGGCTCTAATCTTAGTTTCAAATTACAAATATTATGAGCCGCTCCTCTATATCTTCCAGTTATATGTGGCAATGGTCTCGAACTTTATCCCCAGCTAAGCTGCCCTCCCAAACATGGCAATGGGTTGCGACACGAAAATCTTCCCAATCCTTTGGAGTCATTCTAAGGAACTTTTTCTTGCATAATATATCATTAATTTCTTCCTCCTCCTTTTTCAAAGCCCATAAAAAGCGCATTGCAGCATCTGGCCCCCTGTAAATAACTGGATCTGCTGCCTCACCATCATATCTAACAACGATATATCCAAAACTACATGCTTCATGGATGCTCGTTTTTTGCGTAGAACCTCCTTTGGCTGCATCCATTGGCTTAATAAAAGATTCAAAATCAGCATAAATAATATATGGAACTGGCATCTTATTGTTAAAGTTCGTAAATTTAATGATGGTACTCCCTTCTGACATAACTGTCCTTACTGCTTCGTGCCCAACTCCTTTGAAACCGTAAAAGATCCTCCCAGGAATAGCCATGGAGGCACCTTTCATAAAAATGCTTCCTGCCTTCATATTTCGATTGATCGTGAAGCAACCTGTTTAAATCCTTAATCCAAGTGTAACTGATGGAACTTAGTTCTTGCTGCATCATGTATCAATAGAAGGTTACGTTGATCCTTTTTAAAGTTGGGGGCTGGTTGCTAATCTGAAGAACAGTTACGTTTTCCCCCTCCTACCCAAATACGTTTATTGCCAAATTATTTCGCTTTTCAACTTTATGGACTTCTGTAATTGGCGTTAGGGCAATGATACCTCCAAAGTTTAAATCATCCCTAGGATATTTCGAGGGGCGATCTGAATGGTCTGTTGCTGGAAATAGTGCCGAACTAGTGCCCATCTAAGACAATTATCATCCTTGTTTTTTACATTAATTACTGCCTTTTTGCCCTTTACGTATTTTGGTAATGGGAGATAAAGAGCCCCCTCTCAACGGCTGGTATTTAGCAATATATGTCCATAATTTTTCGACTACTTCAACAACCCAACCAGATCCTTGATTGGTAAACATTTATAATGTTTCGAGCATCCTTGCAAAGCAGCCATCTAATGAGTCACTTGAATCCCTAACTTCCATCAAGACTTCCGATTTCGATCTAAGATATCAACTTCAGCAAATTCCATGGTCCTATCAGAATTTGTTTTAGTTAGTCTTACTTTCAAGGTCAATTGAAATTTAATGCCACCGAGTTCGGAAAGCTCTAGCCTACGGGTAGCCGTTACCCACTGAAAAATGAGAGGGAACATGTTACCTCTGATTTTTCAGTGGGTAACGGCTACCCGTAGGCTAGGAAAGCTCTTCTTTTAACTTGGTTTGAATCATCAGTTTTACATGCTGCAAAAATACGTCTGGATTTGATCCAAATTCGTGACCTTCTGGAATTTCCATCTGCCATCCCCTTAAATAGCCTCCAATAGCACTTAGTGTTGGTTCAAATCTTAATCCCAGTTGCAGCTCTGATATGTCTCCTGGGTATTTGTTTGGGCTGCCAAATATGGGATCAAACTCTTCTAATATAGCTCCGGCTGCCGTTCCGCGAACTTTTCCTATGAGCGGGGATGGTTTAGCGTAACAGCTTTGCCGAGTGAGGAAAAAAGGAGACTGTCGTTCAGCCTGCTTGCTTGCTGAACACAGGGCAAATATATGTGGCCGTCTCTCCCGGTCCGTGCATGGTGGACTTTGTCCACGCATGGGGTGGGACTGGGCTTTTTTTGGCTTTTTTAGCCCGAAAAAGTAATTTCTTTTACTTTTTCAGAGGGCTAAAAAGTCGAAAAAAGTTAATCTTGAACTTATATTTACTATTCGCCACTATTCGCACTATTCGCGCTATTCGCTATTCGGGTTTTCCAGAAACCCCGACGGGAAATGTTTCTTCGACGCGGCTGGTTTTCAGCTTGGCATCGACGCCAGCGCCATAGCTTTTCTGGTGTTCAGTTATCTGGACAAGAACCAGTATACTGTAAGTACATCATACAAACTGCATTACTCCATTAGATTTTGCTGGTCTCGCAAAGCAGCTGCTAAAAACAGGAATTGCTCACGACCGATTCTTCAATAATAGGTTTCGGGTAAGTTTTTTAAGTATAAATCCGGTTTCTCTTTGTTAGCGTTTTGTTCAGGTAAGCTTTGTATGTATTAAATAAACCAGGTTTATCTTCCATGTTTGTTAAGGTTTCAGGTGCCGCCATTTTGCTTAATATTTACTCGTTCCAAGTCTTCCACGCACACAAACCTTCCACAGGTTACCATACATACTGGTTACTAGCTGTCAATCAAAATCATCACATGTGCGTAAAAAAGACATGTGATTCGGGACTACTCAGACGCCACCTTTCAAAACCTGTACAAAGTATAACTAAAGTATACAACTTGAATACTGCTTAATAACTCTAGTGTGAACCCACCTGATAAATCTTGTCGTGTGACTTGTTTCTATGTGTGTTTTATTTATTTATTTAATTGGTATTTTTCTCTTCGCCTAACTTTTATTTGCACCAATAAATTTACTAAAGCATCTTAGCAACATAATACAAAGGCTAATGGTCGGCCCTAGGACGGATCATTAATTATTTTTACTTTGTATTTTTATTTTGTGTAGCCAAAACGGTCAATATTTTTGGGATAGCTTGTGACGTCATATTTCAAGATCGGGGGTATCAATATTTAAATAAATATGGAATTGTAGCCTGCTACCCCCGGGCACTCCCTGCCCCCGCTGAAACTTACACATACACGCACATGCGTATACGCACCCACACACATACACCCACGCACGCACACCCATACAGGCCGCAGGTGGTTTACAGGGACTTGGTCCCTGGACCGACATTACAGGTACCACATGATATGTTGATGCTAAGGGCTCGTCCTTGTGGCACCTAGTGCAGTAGAGGCCAGGGGTGAAGACTGCTATTCGATATTCAGGATTATTTAATTTCAACATTTTGGGCTCATAAACACAACGGGTTACGGGGACCACAAATTACCAACCTCTCGGTTTGAATCCACACCGCATTGTAAGGACCTGTGTTTTGCAGTGTTAGTTGATTTTATCCTTTTGCATTATTGGGTTGTTATTGAAACTTTAGACAAAATTGGCCCTGTTGAATCCTATACCCGCATTGTGAGAACCTTTGTAATTTACTGTAATTAGCGTGACTGTAGGTAATACCGCGCTTCGTGTTCTGGAACACACAGGTTTATTTCATTCTATTCCATTTTTCAGTTCCCATGCCATGGCAATTCTGATGATCTGCTGAGCTAACGCCAGCGTTGCGAGGATTCTAGCGAATAGCACTTTTTCTTTTCAGATTTGATAAAACTAAGACCAGTTTTCGCGCAACATTAGCCTAAAACTCAGTCGCCTTCTCTCAACTCGTCCCCCTCCCACGAGAAATACTTCTGATAATACCTTCTAGTATAACGAGTGAGAGAAGGCTGAAGGTGCATAATGCTGCGTGAAAAATCAAACAAATCGCACCGTGTAACATCGCCAGTTAGCTAAAACAACAAGCACTTTAATCTGGTAGACAAATTTTCCACTAACAACTTACGATTGTGAAAAAAGTTACAAGAGTTACAAAATATCTATTTTTGTTTAGTTGCGTTATATTCAAATACGTTTTCGCAGCTACCAAGCCTTTCATTGTGATATATGATAACAAATATTTCGTCACTATTTTTATCCTACTTGCTTCTTATACAGCGTGGGCCTAGTCTGGTCTCTGAAAATGTTGTATGCTAATATCTTGAAACTGTATTTTTAAATGAAATGAAAAGCTAAAACGCTTGCTATGTTCGCCATCAGAACTTAATCTGAATATACATGTATGATATTTCTGATCGTCATAATTTCACACAGAATGGTGAAAGGGATAATCAAAATATGAGCACAATTACTGCTCACCCCCCCCCCCCCAAAAAAAAACATCCCCTCCCCCCCGAGAAGGCAAAAACACTCCAGTCAATTGAGAGAATACATATCACTTTATTAACTAACTATGAAGCATAATTAACATTTTGCAAAGGAAGATGCATTCAAGAAAAAAAAATCCATTTCATCGCGACTCACTGCCTTATAGTAACTGACATAACAAATGGTAGGGAGATTAAGATTCCACGACGGCAACGACAATATGATGCAACAATTAGTTTTCTTGATCATTAGTTTTGTTTTTAGTTTCATTTCTTAAATTTCCCCCCGTTTTTCTTATCCAAGCTTTTAAGAAATTGATCCTGCACAAAATTATCAGTTAGGTCGAATGAATAACGTTTCTAGGTTAACAAAAGAGCGTAAAACTCGGTGTTTTCATGTCGTTGCTCTACAGACGACAGCTAAAATGAATGCTGCTATTTGTATTTTCTCATGCTGTTGTTTTATTTTGTACTGATTAAGCCTATTGTTTCACTGCGTTATAGTAAACGTTGCCGTTGTGGTATCTTAAAGTGCCACTACGATAATAATTTGAGATAGTGATATTTTTGCGTATTTGTAAAGTAAAGTTGTTATATTTTTCCTATCCACACAGTTTTTTTTGATATGACGACGGGAAGTCTTATTTTTGGGGGTCCAAATCTTGATTTTTTACGACTGCCATTACTCGAACCCGTTCCTGTGACAGAACTAATTTCAAGCGGACGTGACGTCATTTTTTCAACACAACAACATGCTGGGCTACGTTTCACACAAACTTTCGCATGAACTTATAAATAAAGTACATATTTATACTATTTTTTTCCAAAAAGGAAAGGAAAGAACAAAGTTTTGAATGGAAATATGCATTTACAAGAGCGACGCGTTGGGAAAATGACGTCACGACAGAAAACCGCTGGTCGAAAATCGGAACACACTTCAGTAATGGCAGACGTGATTTCGACGGTAAACTGTGTGCACATTCATTGCTTAATTTGGTCCTTTGGTAATATTTTCACTGATTTGGATATTTTAGACACTGTGTCGTTTGGAAAAGTAGAAAAGAAAATGGTCGAATTTCATCGTAGTGGCACTTTAGTAGTGAAAAGAGATATTCAACTGTTGTACTCATGACATACGAGCTCTTCTGACATATAATCGAATAGCTAGCTCCAATAGCCTCGTTCTTCATTTTCCCTGAGTCGAAAGTTGCAGTGATTTCATGCAATAGATCAAAATATTTCGGTTTTACTCGTTTCGGCCGTAAAATCAATGTCAGTCATCTCCAAAAATATAGGGGAAAAGAGAAACAGATTACCAAAACAGTGTTGCAATGATGGCAGATAACAACTGGGCCGCGTCATGAAAATTGGGCCTGGACGACATCAAGTTAAATAATTCCTATAGTGGTGTTCATAATAACAGATTTAACATTTTATTGTATTCTTGACAATGCGGCAATCGCGATGCAGATTCTAATAGTACCACATGTATACAAAACATAAAACAATTGCAAAAAATATTTACATATGTCGTCCGCGCCCTTTTTGCCTGACGCGGCCCTACTGATATTAGATACAGGCCATTTTGATGATGTTGCGCGCGCAGCTAGAACAATGGCTATCTGTTTTAAATAACAAAAGGCTTGTAAACCAGAACGAGTCTTAGCAGCTCGGGTCTATTGTTCTACTGATGCGTGCGTAACATCGTCAAATGTTGACGTGATATTAATTAAACAAAACATTAAAGTATATAAAAGTTAATACAAAAAAATATATTATTTTTAATTCCCTGACTACTTAGAGCAACATGCCTAATTTCAAGGGCTACCGCAATACAAAAGTGTTAGTTTTACTACAATTTTACAGTTCTGAAAGCACAAAACGAGAGAGTTAATTAACACTGTTATCTGTGTTGGATACCGGTTATCTTCTACAGGCAATAGCCGCACTGGCAATAGCTGTGCAGGCAATATGCACTCACTCACACCCAATAGCTGCCCTGGCTACTTGTACTCTCCTACAGACAATAGCTACACTAACAATCTGCACTTTGCTATATGATACAGCTGCACTGGCTACCTGTACTCTCCTACACATATAGCTGCACTGGCCACATGTATTCTCCTCCATATAAAGCTGCCCTGGGTACCTATACTCTCTTACAGACAATAGCTATACTGACAATCTGCACTCAGCTATATATGCTACAAGCACACTGGCTACCTGTACTCTCCTACATATTTAGCTGCCATCGCTACCTGAATTCTCTTTTAGGCAGTATCTGCTCTGGCTAATAGAACTCTCCTACACATATACACGGCTTTCATAATGGCCGCCTCCTAATTTGCATATGTGATTTTCCGTTTCGGTAGTTTATCCACATGCATAGAAAATATGAACATTGGCATGTGAAAGAGCATGTCGACATTAGTGAACTTGTGAAAGTTGAGTGCTGTGGCTTATAAAGCAATGAAGTTACAGCCAGTTGAAATTAGAGAGATTTGAATGAGAAAAGCAACGGAGGCCTTTCTAGCCTCGCTTTCATGTTTTCCTGCATTAGAAATGCTCATAGCTCAGCAGCAATTCTTCGCATTGCTCTAAAACTCAAGACAATTACTAGTTTTAATGTGATCTTTCATGTGGTAGCATTGGTTTCCCTCAACAGATTTATCTTCCAAATTATGCAAATTAGGAGGCAGCTGGAGGCGGCCATTATGAAAGTCTACCTGCACACTCCTACAAGCAATAGCTGCCCAGGCTACCTGCATTGTCTTTTAGGCAGTAGATGCACTGGCTACCTGTACTCTCCTACAGACAATAGCTACACTGACAATCTGTACCCCGCTATATGCTACAGCCGCACTCACTACTTGTACCCTCCTACACATGTTGCTGCCAGCGCTACCTGAATTCTCTTTTAGGCAGTATCTGCTCTGGCTAATAGAACTCTCCTACACATATAGCTCCACTTGCTACCTGTACTCTCCTACAAGCAATAGCTGCCCAGGCTACCTGCATTGTCTTTTAGGCAGTAGCTGCACTGGCTACCTGTACTCTTCTACACATATAGCTGCACTGGCTACCTGTACTCCCCTACACATTAACTACCCTGGCTACCTGCATTCTCCTGTAGGCAGTAGCTGCACTGTACTCTCCTACACATATAGCTGCCATGGCTACCTGTACTCTCCTACAGACAATAGCTACACTGACAATTTGCACTCTGCTGTATGCTACAGCTGCACTGGCTACTTGTACTCTCCCACAGACAATATAGCTACACTGACAATCTGCACTCTGCTGTATGCTACAGCCGCACTGCCAAACTTACTCTCCTACACATATAGCTGCCCTGGCTACCTGTACTCTCCTACAGGCAATAGCTATACTGACAATCTGCACTCCGCTATATGCTACAAGCACTATGGCTACTTGTACTCTCCTATACATATAGGTGCGCTAGCTACCTGCACTCTCCTACACATATAGCTGCACTGGCTACCTGCACTCTCCTATAAGCAATAGCTGTACTGGCTACCTGTATTCTCCTTGACATATAACGGCGTAGGCTACCTGTACTCTCCTACACATATAGCTGCGCAGGCTGCCTGTACTCTTCTACACATATAGATGCACTGGCTAACTGCATTCTCTTTTAGGCAGTAGTTGCACTGGCTACCAGTACTCTCCTACAGACAATAGCTACACTGACAATTTACACTCTGCTATATCCTACAGTCTCACTCGCTACCTGTACACTCCTACAGACAATAGCTATTCTGACAATCTGCACTCCGCTATATGCTACAAGCACACTGGCTACATGTACTCTCCTACACATATAGGTGCGCTAGCTACCTATACTCCTACACATTTAGCCGCCATCGCTACCTGAATTCTCTTTTAGGCAGTATCTGCTCTGGCTAACAGAATTCTCCTACACATATAGCTGCACTGGCTACCTGTACTCTCCTACAGACAATATAGCTGCACTGACAATCTACATTCTGCTGTATGCTACAGCCGCACTGCCAAACTTACTATCCTAAACATATAGCTGCCCTGACTACCTGTACTCTCCTACAGACAATAGCTATACTGACAATCTGCACTCAGCTATATGCTACAAGCACACTGGCTACCTATACTCTCCTACACATATAGCTGCACTGGCTACCTATACTCTCCTACACATATCGGCTGCACTGGCTACCTATACTCTCCTACACGTATAGCTGCACTGGCTACCTGCACTCTCCTATAAGCAATAGCTGCCCTGGCTACCTGCATTCTCTTTTAGGCAGTAGCTGCACTGGCTACCTGTACTCTCCTACACATATAACTGCGTAGGCTACCTGTACTCTTCTACACATATCGAGTAGCTGCTCTGGCTACCAGTACCTGTACTCTCGTATACATATAGCTGCCCTGGCTACCTGTACTCTCCTACAGACAATAGCTACACTGACAATTTGCACTCTGCTATATGGTACAGCCGCACTCGCTGCCTGTACTCTCCTACAGACAATAGCTATGCCGATAATCCGAACTCCGCTATATGCTACAAGGACACTGGCTACCTGTATTTTCCTACACATATAGCTGCACTGGCTACCTGTACTCTCCTACAGACAATATCTACACTGACAATCTGCACCATGCTATATGCTACAGCCGCACTCACTACCTGTACCCTCCTGTACATACAGCTGCACTGGTTACCTGCACTCTCCTACAAGCAATAGTTGCCCTGGCTACATGCATTCTCTTTTAGGCAGTAGCTGCAGTGGCTACCAGTACCTGTACTCTCCTCCACATATAGCTATCCTGGCTACCTGTACTCTCCTATATACAATACCTATACTGACAATCTGCACTGAGCTATATGCTACAAGCACACTGGCTACCTGTACTCTCCTACACATATCGGCTGCACTGGCTACCTATACTCTCCTACACGTATAGCTGCACTGGTTACCTGCACTCTCCTATAAGCAATAGCTGCCCTGGCTACCTGCATTCTCTTTTAGGCAGTAGCTGCACTGGCTACCTGTACTCTCCTAGACATATAACTGCGTAGGCTACCTGTACTCTCCTACACATATCGAGTGGCTGCTCTGGCTACCAGTACCTGTACTCTCGTGCAGTTATAGCTGCCCTGGCTACATGTACTCTCCTACAGACAATAGCTACAATGACAATCTGCTCTCTGCTATATGATACAGCTGCACTGGCTACCTGCACTCTTCTATAGGCAATATAGCTACACTGACAATCTGCACTCTGCTATATGCTACAGCTGCACTGTCAAACGTACTCTCCTACACATATAGCTTTCCTGGCTACCTGTACTCTACAGGTAGACAATAAAGCTATATAGACAATATAGCTATACTGACAATCTGCTCTCTGCTATATGATATAGCTGCACTGGCTACCAGTACTCTCCTACACATATAGCTGCACTGGCTACCTGTACTCTCCTACAGACAATAGCAATGCATTTTGTAGATCAGTTGCTACATAATGAGAATAAATAGTGCAGTTGCATTATAACTATTTGTTACACCCCAAGTCAAATACGTCATAGTTTAAATTGTTCTGGGTAGACCGTGTCACATAGCGGTCGTCTAAACATCATAACCCCCAGCTGGGGAACAAGACATCAAAGCTTGTAAAAATAGTCGCGCAATTATGATTTTGGAGCTACAACAAAACACTTATGCCTTCACTCTCGGAAAACAGTGAGGTTTTTTTACCTCGACTCTTAATGTTCCCTTTGTTTCTACCTCGGAGGAAGTCGTTAAGTGCTCAATGACCCAGCTACAGTATGTTGCCCTGTATCTGACCGATGATAGTATCCAACCACAGCAAAAGTAATTGTAAATTTTACCAAATACAGGCAAACAAAGTATTCAGAACAACTATCGATTACAGGTCCAAGAAATACTCTGCGGGAAAGAGCAATTTGTTCAAGTGAATAAAACTTTCACGGTCGAAACGCTGCCCTTTTCACTTCCCAGGAAATTACCGTAACTCATCGAGGTTCTTGCAGCTAAAGATATCAGCTAGTATTGATTTTTTCACGATTGAGCACAGTGTAAATTACACTAAGTTTTCACAGGTTGATCCAAATCTATTGTCTGATGTGTCAATTTTTACGATATATTTGGAAAGTGAACTATTGTAGGGCAGAAATTACATTTGTACATTTTACGAGAGGGAAGATAAGGAGATTATACGGTGAACTGGTCGGATACTGGGCCACATACTGTATGCTAGATTTTTGCGAAGCCCACTACTGTAAAGTGCCAATATGCAAATGTCCAGTACTACTTCTTAGAAACTTTCCGCTTCCTCTTGGCTATCTCGTTTTTAACAAAATACTTCACGCCGGTCCAGTTTCTGTTCCTAAGAGCACCTTTGCTTGATAAAATGCACTCCTCGCATTTTCTTTTGCCCGGCACGTTTCCGTCCTTTATATTTCTTTGTAAGTGCAGTAGCACGGCCCGCTTCTCATCGTTTGTCCAGGGGTATTTTGTCACTGATCCTGAAATTGAAATATCATATTATTAGACTACTGAATTGAACTATCACATCATGTTATGGCGTTCCGTTACGGACAAAATTATGAACACTGTTAAAATGAAGTTCAAATTCAAAGGGGAAAGAATGAAGAAAAGAAAATGAAGTCGAAATTGAAAAAGCAAAGTCCAAAATCCAAAATTAACTGTTCAAGCGCATAGCACAGTCGAAAAAAGAAAAAAGAAATCTACACGTCTCTGCATAATAATGAAGTTCACAAAAGTCCGAGTTGAGAACACAAAACACAAAATTATGAGTCGAGAACTCAAAAATATTGAGTAGCACGAAACCTCTGCACTCATCATACTAACAAATGGCCAAAATTTTAACTGACAACTGACATTAATAAAACATCAATGTCTTTCTGATTCTACTGGAGATTTCGTCCTGATCTACATAAACTTTGGCTTCGATTTTCTCGGCCAAAATAAGTCGTATCGCCAAAATAACTGAAAACATGATTCTCTACATCTAGACGATTGATAAGTGCGATAAAGAATTCGCGTCCGATCTTTATGGGATTTACAAACTCTTTCTTTATCTAGTACTTCAAATCAGCTTTTTACAGAAATCTTACTTTGGTTTTCCCTGAATAGACTACAACATATGGTTTGGAAAAGGATCGAAGAACCGACTGAAAGCCCGTATCGAGGCCCGTATGGATGTCCTCTTTTACTCCTCTCTTCCTTTAGGGATCATTAAGAAGCTCTTACTTTGTTTCTTTACTTTTCAATTGTCTTTTCAAAATGTTCTGACTACGGCACATGTTCAGCGATTTTTTTTCCAAAGTTAGTGTTCTGACTACGGCACAGCGACTGTCTCGATCCACGCCGAGGCGGGAATTAGTTCCCATGGCCGAAGAGAGCTTCGAAACTGTATACAAAGCCATGACAGGAGTGAATTTTTTTGTGTATTCTAATTTATGCTGTGTTGCTTGTTTCCTTTCCATTTTCCGGGTCATTTGCCCACAGCGGTTCTCAAGACCAGCGATTATAATTTTAATTATCCTAACTAAGTAAAATTTAGGGCTTCCAATTCCCTTTTTTTCGCTATCCGAAAAAAAAAACCGGCCCTAAAAAAGAAGAAAAAACTAAAAAGAAATGCCTAAAGCACGAGGTATTCCCAGGCGGTCACCCATCCAGTTACTAACCTCGCCCGATCTAGCCTCCTTTGCAGACGTTTTTAGTTTCGGTCCCATTCTAACGTTAGTGTGTAGGGAGAATGGGACCGAAACTAAAAACGTCTGCAAAGGAGGCTACGCCCGATCGGGCTTGATCGGATTACCGTCTGAGCTAAACCGCCGGAAGCCACAGGAAACCCAACTAGGTCTGTCAGGGCTAGTGCAAGTTTGCTGTTTTATTTTCTTCAACATTTGGCAAAGCTGCCTTCTAATGATATCTATATTGGCACGAGTTCGGTTGGTAGTGCCAGCCTCTTGTTATTTTTTTAATATACGGCCTTTTTGAAAATATTTTGCGACTTGGATGATGCGATATGGTGACTTGTTTGGTCTGACTTTATTTCGGATGGATGGAAGTTCGTCAAAAGCTGAGCGAGACCTGTATGTTTATATGAGTTCGCAGCAAGCTCGGGCCGAAACGTTCAACCTCTGTATTATTTACTTCTCAAAGTGTTCAAAATTAAGGCCAAAAGAGTCAGCAATACATCTACAAACGACTGACTTTGATAAATAAAGGCCTTCGTGGTGTACGTCGTGTGGCCCTGGCTGGAGAGATCTTTTGGCAGGTGCTGGGCATCTGTGTCCTTTGTATTGATAGGACTAAAAATATCCACTAAAATCACAAATATATATATATATATGTTCTAGATCTTAAACTGGTGCACTAGTAGACCAAGCGAAGTTGTGACTGAAAGAGAGTTTATCGGAGATGTTTGCTTCGACTGTAAACAAGTTCGTATTTTAGTATCAGTACCTATTAAAAGTTTAGCCGGCTGTCTTCTAAGTCTTCCCTCAGGTTATTTCACATACTTGCCGTAGTCGTTGTATCTTAAATTCCCTAGTATGGGGGGTCTCTGACTCCCCAACCCTGGGGAAAAACGTTAAAAGAACACTGGCCTGCTGATGAATACAGACATTATAGACCTGCGTCGGTGGACACTGCGCATGACCGTTTTCCAAACGGCTCGCATCGTATATTTGATACAATTCGGTGACGGTAAATAGCATATATCTGATATTTTTAAAACTTACTTTTGTTTTTTGGTAGCCTGCTCTCTGTCTCTCTGTCTGTGGTAGTAACTGAAGCCTTGTGTTCTTAAACATGATTAATGAGACAGTATTAATTTTTTTTATCACCCTTGATTGGCTAAGAAGTGTGCAATTTATTGCAAACACCAGCTTTGTTCTTTATTACCTCAGGAGCGATTGCAACTCAAGCATAGTTCATATGGTTAATGACGTTTTAGTTTGCAAAACACTTACCTTTCTTTCTCTTTGCAGTGGTATTGCTCAGCTGCCAGTCTTCATCTGAATCCGAAGAGGAATCTGCAAAAATACTCCATTCAGCTAAAAGAGCCAGCAGTACTCGAACAACTGAGCATCCTCGCCCAGGAGGTCGACAGCTTTTGGTACGTACATTCTACCGTGAAAGTTATATTAAACGGACAGTAGCTAGTGTCGTGTTGCATGTTAAACATTTCTCACATTTCATTGGCTAAGAAGTGTTACATATATTGCAAGCACTAGCGCAAAAATAAATGTAAAACACAAGTGCAAATATAATTCCAGAAACAACAGAAAACTCATTAATTTTGTTGTTTTTGTTTCTATACATTGATTATTATAGTGTTGGAATCACTTTGTGGAATAATGCTTAAAAACGTAATAACTTTTTTTATTACTTGCAAGTCCCATAAATGTCTGAAAAGTATGCGTAGGTAGTATAATAAAACGGCATTTGTTATATGTTAGAGGGCGATAAGGCATATGATTTTACCAATTCAAATTTGTCAATATGGTTTAGAGGTTAGATTCAGATATATTGTTAGCCAACGATTTTAGAATTGTTACACAAAGCGTATGTGAAATCAGCCTTTTTCGTGGATTTTCTTACAGGCAAATGCATTGCCACTTAGGTAATGCAATAATGATGATTCCTTCATACTAATGTATACGGTATTTCTTAAACTTACTTCTGTTTTTTGGTAGCCTGCTATCTGTCTCTCTGTCTGTGGTAGCAACTTCAGCCTTGTGTTCTTAAACATGATTAATGAGACAGTTTGATTGGCTAAGAAGTGTGCAATTTCTTGCAAACACTGGCGCAAAACTATGAAACACCAGTGCAAGTATAATTCTCATTTGCTGTTTTTGTCCCTACCAACCAACATGGGCTACATACTTTGTTCTTTATTCGTTTGGGCACGATTGCAACCCAAGCATATGACTATATGGTTAATGACGTTTGAGTTTGCAAAACACTTACTTTTCTTTCTCTTTGCAGTGGCGTTGCTCAGCTGCCGGCCTTCATCTGAATCCGAAGACGAAGACGAATCTGCAAGAATACATCATTCAGTTAAAATAGCCGGCAGTACACGAACCGAACTGGGCACCATCGCTCAGGAGGTCGACAGCTTTTGATACGTCAAGCCGGCATGCTCATGCACTTCGAATGCAACGCGTGACGTTCGTTAAAGAGCGTTTAATCTGTGTGTTAGCACGTACAACCGACTCCCGTAATAGCGGACACTCATATAGTCTCAGAACCTAAATGGGGGTTCCCTGTGGAACTCCCATTTAAAAGTGACAGGGGATACTCGTCGTAAATTTTGAAAGCAACCCCTAAAAGGTTCCAGAATATTGTTCTTAAAGTGTGACTCATCTTTGATTTTAACCCTGAAAGGTTCCAATTTCAAAACATAAAAAAACATTGCTAGTATTATGGAGATAGAAACAGTTACATCCCAGTACAATCGACTGTGTAATATACCAAGGAGCGAAACTATGCGGTTAAAATATCATCATATAGCCAAATTTTATGTAGATCTGCGTAGACTCATTCATCTTACTCTCAATGCCCGGCTAAAAGTTACCATGATAATCACAACTGTGAACGTTTCAAATTCAACAGCCTAAGTGGTACCAAACTACGCATTTTAAATCCTAAAAGGTAGGGAACGGGAGTCTGTAAGTTAAGTGGAAGTTCGTTTTGGCAAATCGCAAAAGCCTGTGATTTTTATGAACAGATTATAATTTAGTGTACACTGCACATGTAATCAACTCAGTGAGAGTTGGTTGAATAATGAGCTGACGCCGTTAGAAATGAGTAGCAGCCGACGGCTGACGACTGTCAGCTAATGTATGAAACGTCAGCTGCTACTAAACTTTCTAAAGCCTACCGAGAGAATATCGTGGATGATAGTATAAGCGATCTAGGCCTCTAGTTATACCATACATACATACATACATACATACATAAACTTTATTTCAACTCGAATTTGCAGAGTAGTAAATACATGCTAATATCTTCGAGAAAACTACTGTTACTAATACTAATACTATTGTTATATTACTAATACTAAAAATATTTACAATGAAACCTAGAAATTATTAACAAATAGACATTACTGTAAAATTAGATTAGATTGTATTTACGGATTTCTCTCTTAAAATCAGTGAAGATTACCGAAACGTATATGGTAATCAGCTATGTAAAATTTAATTGAACGAAATATAACAACTTCCGGTATTGTCATTCAATGCACCTTACCTTCTCCGTTGTTCTTGTCACCTTCTGGTATATCAGGTATATCTGTAAATAAGTTATACGACGTTTTATTGAGATGCTGGACTGAACAAGTGCATATGAATCAAAGCTTCGACAAACGAAGCGTCAATAGTTATTTGGTTTCAAATATTATTAAAGTTATAACATTTGAAATCCACTGTTTGTTTCCTTAGATAATATTGGGCAAGAAATTCCAAACCAAACGCTGTCTCCTTTTGTATTATTTTCCTGTTTGGTTATATAACAACATTCGCAAATACCTTTTATGTTAATATCGGCAAGGCTTTTGCCGACCAAGCTTTTGATATTTCCCTCATCCACCGCCAACAGCAGCTTGCTAACCTTTGCCAACTCGATGGTCGACTCGTGCAGTCGATAGAAGTCTCTATGAACTCGAACATCGTGCCCAAGGTGACGTGCTACCCAGTCTATGTCCACCTCGGACAGTGCTCCAACTTGAGTAATGGTGGCGATATACTTCCTCAGACGGGTGCTTGTAATAAGTTTTGGGCTGTTTGAGAGGTAGCTCGTGTGCTGCGGAGGACAAGCAGTCCCAGCCCCTTAAATGTCCAATGGACCCCTTCGTTGCCCTTGCGAATACAAACGGATTCTGTTTTGGAATACCCACGTCGGACCGAGTTAAATTCAAGATCTCGATAGACTTCTTCGTCTCTGGGCTTAAAAGTATTGGTACTGTGCGTCCTCTCTTGCCGGTTACTTCAACTAGATCAAATCTGAAAATATAAAAAAACACATGGTAAGTTCAAATAAGAAAGTGAGACGTCATAAAAGGTTATTCATTTCGCCATTATTTATGTGAAATATTGCCTGTAGCTTGTGTTAACTCGTGCGATGGTACGTGAGATAATTGGCTTGCCTTATCGCTGCAATACGAGCATCCAAAGGCAGCACAACGTAAACTCTTCGTGATGTTTTTCTTGGTTATTCATTTGATTCCAATAATTCAATAGTAAAGTCCGGCCCGGCACGAAAGTAGACTGAAAGTCTTGTTCGTTGTATATCCATCCCGTGTGACGTCATGAGTTCCTACCTCAAGGAAGGAGGGTGATCACTAGTCATAATGAAATTCCTTTATATACAAAGCAGTAATGTAGCAGTATCTCTCAGCAGCCCTCGTACTGTGGAGAGCGCTTCCATTCCCGACATGATTGACAAGAGCGAATCGCCATGTTCCCGCCGTGAACTGAACTCTACAATGGCGGTCGCGTGATACAACGAAAATGACTATAGGGGATTACTGAAAGACCTGATCATGAGCTATGAAGCAATACGAGAAAACGTAGTCAAGGGTTTCAATCTTTCTGTATTACACAAAAAGAGCATATAAAGGAGAGTCGGCTAGTTTAGATTTAAACTGGCGTGCCAAATTATATATAAAATCTTGAACTGAAACACCCTTGTTTCAGTGTTTAGTGTAATACACATGCAGACTCCCAATCAATACTATCGTCAGTCAAACAAATAATTTTATCAATTAGTATTCTGCTGTTAGTTGATCATTTTTTTCAACGACAATTCCGGTATCAATATAACAGTTTGACAATGTGTTGCCTTTAAAATTAAATTGTCTAAGTAATCTTGAGTACATTTTATAAATTGGCATGACCTTACCTGTTACAAAGCTGAAGTTCTATAGGGCTCAGCGTTTCTTTCAAGGCACCTCCACATTCCTTCCAATTGGGCCGGCTTTCGAACGATGTGATAAGCAGTTTTGATGCCTCACCTGACCTTCGTTTGTTGAATATTATTATCCTTGCCAGTGTAACCTTTGCCAGGTCGCTCCATGTACTAAGCGAAGGTTGTTGAGTTGCTGACAGTCTGGCAATTTTGGCGTCCATGTGCCTCCTTAATTTGTCTAAGTCTTCTGTCAGGGGTAGAATGTCTATCTTATTTTGCTTTCGTTGACCAAGCGATGCCAGGGAGCGTGAAGATATTTTGTCTGCCCAATCTGCTTCAAACAATTCAAGAAAATGCTTTGCATTTTTCGACAGGCTTTCGTCCTTTTCCCTCAGAGCCTTTCCTTTAACAATTTGTGCACATTTCTTGAGGCTGTGGCCGAGTTTTAATGCCAGGGACGGGATTTTGACGTCGGTTTCTGTATTGAACTGACATAAATGCTTTACAGCTTCTATTACAACATCGAATTTGGACGTGTCGATAAAGTCTATCAGAGATCCCTGGTGTGCGCCATTCAGTTGCTGCAAAAGCCGTGCTAGCTGCCTCATTCTTTGTGACACGTAGTTGGCGTTGCGTTTTCCAACTTTCTCCAATATCGAAGACCCAAACTTTAGGATAAGTTCGTCGTGCCTCGCCGTAAATGACACCGTGTCATTCTTCATGGTGGCTAACACCTCCTTTTGCAGCTGCTCGCTTGCGTCGTTTGAAGATGGCGGAAGGAGCATTCTTGCCTGAACTTGCACCTTCTGGTACTTTCTATTATCCGTCTCTGCCTTAAAGCTGCATATCTTAACGTGCCTCCACAATTCATCCCCTTTGCAGAAGCCATAGCAATGAGGACAGGGTAGGAAATCGCTAGGGCTTGTGTCCTTAGATGGCTTTCTCATTACTAGAAGTTCCCCTTCGCCTAGAGCAATCACATTGCTGTTATAATGGTAATTCCCAAGCAACCTCAGCTTTTCAAGGGCGTTCGTCATCTCACGGCTTCCTTTTCTTAGCGCCAAAATCTTCATCATATCTGTTTCATCAGAATGGGATGATCTCAGATGTCTGGCCATTTTGGAGTACACCTTGCTACAATAAAAGCATGCGTGTTTCTTTGATTGTATTAGAATCTTGCCAATCTGCTTTGATGCTTCCTTTGGATTCACTGCAAAACAATTTAATAAGATGTTTTCCGCTTTTAGCAACTAATAATATTACCAACAACCTAGCACGTATATCATGTTGTTCGTTACCGAAATAGAAGCGATGTTGATCTCATCCTTTAGAACAATGAACGACTCAAGATCAGTGCTGATTATAATGGTTTTGGAGTCACTTTGTGCCCGTCCCATAAATGTCTTATAATAACATAAATTTGTTATATATTATAGGGCAGTAAGGAATATATTTTTATCAATACAAATTTGTCAACATGCTTTTGAGGTTACGTTCAGATATATTGTTAGCCAGATAAGGGAAGTTCTGAAGAAAAAAATAATTATAACTATAAACGATTTTAGAATTGTTACACAAAACATTTGTGAAATCAGCCTTTTTCGTGGATCTTGTAACAGGCAAATGCATTGTCACTTAGGTAATGCAATAATTATGTTTCGTAAATCAATCAATCAATCAACTTTATTATTACCATATATACATATTATTCACATTGTAAGACAAAAAAAAACAATAGATAATAAGTAGTATGTGTAAAATAATATAAGTTACAAGACAAGTAAATCTACTGGTAAAGTTGCACCTATGAAGTAATAGTGGTGAGTTAGGAAAAAGTGGACATAAAAGTTGTGAGTTAACGTCTGGTACAGATTTATAAAAAAAATATAGAGCTAGAGGGTGATCAGTTAAAAAAAACTCCAGAGAGCTTGTACAAGTACTGATTACCCAATTCGTTCTTACTAATATATACGGTATTTCTTAAACTTACTTTTGTTTTTTGGTTGCCTGCTATCTGTCTCTCTGTCTGTGGTAGTAACTTCAGCCTTGTGTTCTTAAACATGATTAATAATAGAGTATTATTATTTTTGTTCTCACGTTTGATCGGCTAACAAGTGTGCAATTTTCAGTGCAAATATAATTCGGGTTGGGGGGGGGGGGGGGGGGGGGGGGGGTACTCAAAACTCTGTCCCTATCCCAGACCTAAAATTGCCGTTTACCATACCCTATCCCAAACTTGAAGCAAAAAATATATACTCTATACCAGACTTGAATCCAAAAATCTATATCCTATCCCAGACCCAAACCATAGATTCATACTCATGCATCATTAGATATGAAAGAGTCAAGAGTGTGGTTGATAGAGCGGTAAGCATGGCGTCAACGACAAGTATATCAAAATCCACACCCTTTCCCAGACCAAAACCGTAAAAAGGATACCCTTATCCCAGATCTCGGCAGCTCAAAAACCATACCCTATCCCGCGGCACATACCCGTATATCCCATATAAGGGAGTACCTCCCCCCCCACCCCGGGTATAATTCTCATTTGCTGTTTTTGTTTCTACCAACCAACATGAGCTACATGCTTTGTTCCTTATTACCTCAGGAGCGATTGCAACCCAAGCATAGGACTATATGGTTAATGACGTTTGAGTTTGAAAAACACTTACTTTTCTTTCTCTTTGAAGTGGCGTCGCTCAGCTGCCGGTCTTCATCTGAATCCGAAGACGATTCTGCAAGAATACATCATTCAGCTAAAAGAGCCGGCAGTACTCGAACAATTGAGCATCGTCGCCCAGGAGGTCGACAGCTTTTGGTACGTACATTCTACCGTGAAAGTTATATTAAACGGACAGTAGCTAGTGTCGTGTTGCATGTTAAACATTTCTCACATTTCATTGGCTAAGAAGTGTTACATATATTGCAAGCACTAGCGCAAAAATAAATGTAAAACACAAGTGCAAATATAATTCCAGAAACAACAGAAAACTCATTAATTTTGTTGTTTTTGTTTCTAGAAACTATACATTGATTATTATAGTGTTGGAATCACTTTGTGGAATAATGCTTAAAAACGTAATAACTTTTTTTATTACTTGCAAGTCCCATAAATGTCTGAAAAGTATGCGTAAGTAGTATAATAAAACGGCATTTGTTTAACAAATAAAAGATGGTTCTCCTTGTTATATAACAAAATGATGCACGCTCGAGGTCTTGAAAAACTGCGGATGCACGAGCGGAACGCGAGTGCATTTAGCAGTTTTTCAAGACCTCGAAAGTGCATTATTTTGTTATATAACAAGGAGAACCATCTTTTATTTGTTTTATAATATAAACTTCAATGTAGACGAAGGAAATAAAGCTTTCTTTAGAACCCGCGTAAAAATCTAAAAGCAAACTGACGACAGCGAAAACCCCATTTTACTACTTGACTTGTTTACAACTTTTTTCGTCGCTGATTGGTTCAATTGTGACAGCTTGACATTGACGATCTGAAAGCTCGTTTCTTATTGGATGAAGTAATCTGCTAAGAATAGAACGTGTCAATCGATAAAAGTGAAAGACAGAAATTGCAAGAGCCGGCAAATGCAATGGGTTGTAATATTGTCATCTGGTCAAAACTGTTGCAGGAAACAAAGTGCTTTCTTTTTACAATTTCTGGTCAGCACAGGAGAGGTTTATCTGCACTGATTGTGATAGTGCCAAGCGTTGAAAATGCCTGATGGAAAAGCATTCACATGTACAGAGAAAGCGTTAGCGAATTAGCGGCAGTAGAGTTGGACACGTGAATTGAGGATTGCCGACTATTTTCTACAACAACTGCATAGTTGACACTGATTACTGATTCTGTGGTCTGAAGAAGAATATTTTCTTTATCCCAAGGAACAGTGTTGTAACTGCTGCTCTGATGGCCGTGTTGCGTAGCTTTTGAGGCTCTCTTCGTTGGCATGGCCGCTATACACATGAAAGATAATCTACTCTTTTGAAATTCTGCCAGTTCTGGGTTCTCTGCAAGTTGTATCGCCCGTTTTTCATTCAGGGACATTCCAGAACCTCTCAAACGAACTTCTACATGAAACCAGAGAAATCCCATTGTATTCTTCGCAATTCACTGTTCAGGTTTCAGCATAAAGCAGACTCAATATTACAGTTATCGTCGAGTTATTGGTGAGTCGTGCATGTCTTGTTGTTGTGTTGTCACTTTCCTCTCACCAGGCTGTTAGTAAAACCACATTTTTCTTTTAAAATTACAATCATTTTTCATATCAAACTCTCAATGAGTAACACTGTATTAGAATGTGGGCATTGCTTTTCTCAACTTCAAACGTTTTAGCATCCCATTTTGTGGTCGCTTTAGAGTACGAAGCCGATGCTAAATTCTCTCGCCGATCACTTTCTTTTAGTTTTGGGAAGCGACTTTTATTTTCCTTTTCTTCAACACACCTTAACAACTCAAAGTCGGACATGTTTTCTTCCCAGTCTATAAAATTAGAGTCTATGAAATTAAACTCGCGAAAAACAATCACCGATACGTTTTGTTTTGATTGGATTCTCGGCGTGCTTGATTTTTTCTTGAGCGTGCATTTATAACAAAATCAAGCACGCTGAGCATCCAATCAAATCGCATGTTCTTAGGATGATCCCATAATTTATATTATAATATATGTTAGAGGGCGATAAGGCATATGATTTTACCAATTCAAATTTGTCAATATGGTTTAGAGGTTAGATTCAGATATATTGTTAGCCAACGATTTTAGAATTGTTACACAAAGCGTATGTGAAATCAGCCTTTTTCGTGGATTTTCTTACAGGCAAATGCATTGCCACTTAGGTAATGCAATAATGATGATTCCTTCATACTAATGTATACGGTATTTCTTAAACTTACTTCTGTTTTTTGGTAGCCTGCTATCTGTCTCTCTGTCTGTGGTAGCAACTTCAGCCTTGTGTTCTTAAACATGATTAATGAGACAGTTTGATTGGCTAAGAAGTGTGCAATTTCTTGCAAACACTGGCGCAAAACTATGAAACACCAGTGCAAGTATAATTCTCATTTGCTGTTTTTGTCCCTACCAACCAACATGGGCTACATACTTTGTTCTTTATTCGTTTGGGCACGATTGCAACCCAAGCATATGACTATATGGTTAATGACGTTTGAGTTTGCAAAACACTTACTTTTCTTTCTCTTTGCAGTGGCGTTGCTCAGCTGCCGGCCTTCATCTGAATCCGAAGACGAAGACGAATCTGCAAGAATACATCATTCAGTTAAAATAGCCGGCAGTACACGAACCGAACTGGGCACCATCGCTCAGGAGGTCGACAGCTTTTGATACGTCAAGCCGGCATGCTCATGCACTTCGAATGCAACGCGTGACGTTCGTTAAAGAGCGTTTAATCTGTGTGTTAGCACGTACAACCGACTCCCGTAATAGCGGACACTCATATAGTCTCAGAACCTAAATGGGGGTTCCCTGTGGAACTCCCATTTAAAAGTGACAGGGGATACTCGTCGTAAATTTTGAAAGCAACCCCTAAAAGGTTCCAGAATATTGTTCTTAAAGTGTGACTCATCTTTGATTTTAACCCTGAAAGGTTCCAATTTCAAAACATAAAAAAACATTGCTAGTATTATGGAGATAGAAACAGTTACATCCCAGTACAATCGACTGTGTAATATACCAAGGAGCGAAACTATGCGGTTAAAATATCATCATATAGCCAAATTTTATGTAGATCTGCGTAGACTCATTCATCTTACTCTCAATGCCCGGCTAAAAGTTACCATGATAATCACAACTGTGAACGTTTCAAATTCAACAGCCTAAGTGGTACCAAACTACGCATTTTAAATCCTAAAAGGTAGGGAACGGGAGTCTGTAAGTTAAGTGGAAGTTCGTTTTGGCAAATCGCAAAAGCCTGTGATTTTTATGAACAGATTATAATTTAGTGTACACTGCACATGTAATCAACTCAGTGAGAGTTGGTTGAATAATGAGCTGACGCCGTTAGAAATGAGTAGCAGCCGACGTGTTCTTAAACATGCTTGTTAAAAAATTCTCACATTTCATTGGCTAAGAAGTGTTACATATATTGCAAGCACTAGCGCAAAAATATAACTCACCAGTGCAAATATATTTCCAGAAACAACAGAAAACTCATTAATTTTGCTGTTTCTGTTTCTGTCACTTTGTGGAATAATGCTTACAAACGTAATAACATATTTTATTTATTACTGAGCTTTCATGGTTTTTTTTCTTCAAAGGTTTGAATGCTTTTACTTCTAACTGCTCTTTCGGGAGACGGTCATTTTTCTGTGAATGCCTCGAAAATCTGATTTATGCAAAACAGGCCATTGGTTTTTGCATAGGGTGTATATGTACGTTTTTTTCTTTTTTACATAATTTTGTGAAGGGAATAAAAGTAAGTTGAAAGTGCATATTTTTAAACAGGCCTTCAGAGAAATGAGCTCAGAATTGATAATGTTAGAAGTCCTTTATGGCAAGCACATTTCAACAACTAGGGCCGATTAAACGAAGTCAAAATTTAACTGCCGTTTATATATTGTGTTAGACACGTTTAAACAGCTGGCCCCTGGAGTCGCCTACCTAGTGAATTGTATTTAACCCAATAGTTACCTCTCCTGAGATGCACTAGGTCATCTTCTTTGTCCATTACTGCATCCTAATCAGAATAAATATAACAATTATATAATGATTATTAATCACCCGCAATGGCACAGTGGTTAGCGCTTCTATATCTGTGCTTCTTGTTTCTTTATTTCTCTTTACATTGGGGACAGAGAATCCCCTGTGGCTCGGGTGACCATTTATACGTAAATTCGTGGGACGTAAAAACACTGGGAACGCAACCACTAAAAGCTCTGGCAGTCATCACTCATGTTTGTAAACTGCTGCATATAGCTGCTACTGAAGCAGTCCGATAAAGACCTCTTTAGTTCCAATATTGTCCGACCTATTTCAGATAACATAATCATCCCCTTCAGAATCCTTTCTTATGTTTTTAATTAGCGCACGAAATGATTCCTAACTATGAAAATTATCTGAACTAAAATAAATTCTAAAAAAAGTTCATGAATTGAAACGGTGCCTGAAAATAGGAGTTGATCAGATTTAGGATCCGGCTTAAACCACAGGTCGAATCAGAATTTAGCGTGTTTCTTTTCTTGCAGAGGCAGGAAAACCGAATAACGAAACCCTCACAGGAAGGGCGAAATACATGTACCAACAATCTCAACTCACATGTGGCACCGCGAACGGGAATCGAACCTGTGAGCGAAGCACTTATTCATTGCGTCACGCCGAAGAATTTGAAATAGGACAACATTAAGCCAACTGAAACTAAAGATTTATAAGAATACAAAAGTAAACAGACACTTACACCTTCATCATCAGCATCATCCTGATTGAATCGTGGTGCTCGCCGCCATTGCTTTCCAAACACTGAACAAAGACAAGAGAGACAACAATACTGGAATACTTGCATGGTCTCACAGTATTTTTACGTTTCATATTTCGACGTCAACTTGGAACAGCAAAATCGCCTATATTTAACTATATTCTTGATAAAACTCACAACTTTAGCATGTTTTGCTAATTTCGAGATGCTCTTGTCCGCAATTTCGAGATGCTCTTGTTGCTGCTCTTGTCCGCAGCAACAGTGAAATGAAATCTTATATCAGAGAGCCAATATTTTTGCGTCGTGTTTTCCTCACACAGAATAACAAAGTACATTTTCAACCCTCATCTTTGCTAGTTATTGAACTTTCCAGTTTTATTATTGCTCGAATTTAAAGTACGATAAAGTAACAAACCTTTAACAGTAGTTGCAGAATAAACGTTCTTCTTTTGCGGATGACCCTAAAAAAAATCCAAGATAATTATCGAAGATAAGTGACAGCATGGCATGAGGGAAATTAGTGATTTAATCACTAATTTCCAGAAATATTATGATATCTGCTGGTAATACCATGTTCTCCGAGGAAGAGAACTAACCTGCACGACGTTTAGTTTATCTACATACTCTACGACACGTTTGTGTTGTGTTGTTGTATATTGCTTTCAAAATGCTAATTACACAACATTTACTCGTGAAACAGTGTTCAGAAAATGAGCACGTGAAATTACCTAGCGGTGTAACGAATACAGAAGATAAAAGGCTTCTAAAATAACACTCATATATATTCATTACCAAACATTGGTTTCATTTGAGTGGACCGTTTCACGATGCAATAAGGACTGCTATTGTGAAAATAAAGTGAAATGTGTGATACAATGACGTCACAAATATCAAATTAATGTGTCTGATCCATATTTAGCATGCATAAAATTTCACTTAAGAATCGCACATGGATAATGGGGGTAACAGTTATCAAGACAAGATTTTCGCGTAGTCAAACGAGTTAGATGAAGGATTACTATCCAGTACTTACTATCACCCGATGCGGTCACGGGGAATCTTAACGATCGCTCAACCGCTTGCGTGCTCTTCTTACTTTTCCTCATGCATGTTAATGAGGGAAGGTTAGAAGGTTTTTATTTCCACAAAACAAAACAATAATTACATTTAGGACATGCGACAAAAGATAGTTGCTAATGTGGAGGAGCACAAGCACTAAATGTCCACCATGCATGTTAATGAGGGAAATTTATTTCTAATTTTCCTTCTTGCATGGTTAATTAGGGAGATTTGTGTGTGCTGATGAGTAGTTGTTAGACCTTAAGTAATGGTTCGCGTAAGGGGTAAGCATATCTAATGCATGGAATGCAAAAAGGTGCTAATTATGGCGTTGTTTCAGTCGTCCACTTCATTGGTTTAGACATCAAATTCTGTCAAAACTTGAACAGGAATTTTACTATACCTCAGCTTTTTCACCAGATATGCCGGAAATTCAATGTGGGGAATATTTAAAAAAATTGAAGGCTTTTTGCGTTATTGTTTACTTCTATTCTGATTGAATAAAATGTTTTCACACAAAAGGAAGGCAGTTTTAGAACGCACTTTCAGGTTATTTTATTTAAAAAAAATATTATTTGAGGATTCATTTGTTGTCAGTATCAACAACATAACATATTTTGATGTGGGAAATGCCTAATGCACCTGAACTATATAATTCTGCCTTCTTCCTACACGGATTGTTCCTCAAATGTCCCTCGTATAACAAGGAAAACAGAGAGAAGACCAAGGTATTACTTGTTTAAAAGTTATGAAGACAGCGTTAAAATAATACTTATTAAATCGAGAAGCTCTGAAGTCTCAGTGATGGTTCGTTGCATCATGTATGATTATGTTGAATACTTCTTGGAATCTAATTTGTACCCAAAAATCTACAGAGTAGTATAGAGTAAAAGCAACAAATCGTCTTCCTTACTTCCTCTAAGGTAACATCGCTTTCGTTGAGGTCCTCATCTTCGTAATCTTCATCGTCGTCGTCATCGTCGTCATCATCAGGATCATAACTAACATCGTCAAAATCATCACCAGAAGATACAAGATCGCCATTGCTATCTAAGCTTAACACATCAGCACCGTCGCTAGCACAATTACTACGACCACCGCCACGAGTGCTCGTCTTAGGCGCATCGTGACCGCAACCAGTTCTCGTCTTTGGTGCATCGCCACCGCCATCAGTGCTCGTCCTTGGCGCATCGCCACCGCTACCACTGCTCGTCTTTGGCACATCGCCATCGCCATCAGTGCGCGTCTTTGGCGCATCGCCACCGCCATCAGCGCTCGTCTTTGGTGCATCGTGACCGCCATCAGTGATCGTATCTGGCGCATCGTGACCGCCACCAGTGCTCGTCTTTCGTGCATCGCCACCGTCATCAGTGCTCGTCTTTGGCGCATCGTGACCGCCATCAGTGATCGTGTCTGGCGCATCGTGACCGCCACCAGTGCTAGTCTTTCGTGCATCGCCACCGCCATCAGTGCTCCTCTTTGGCGCATTGCCATCGCTATCAGTGCTCGTCTTTGGCGCATCACGACTGCAACCAGTTCTCCTCTTTGGCGCATCGTAACCGCGAACAGTTGTCCTCTTTGGTGCATTGTGACTATGACCAATTCTCGTCTTTGGTGCATCGTGACCGCCACCCGTTCTTGTCTTTGGTGCATCGCCACCGCCAGTAGTACTTATTTTTGGTGCATTGTCAGCGCCATCAGTTCTCGCCTTTGACGCATCGCGACCACGACCAGTTCTCTTCGTTGGCGCATCGTGACCACGACCAATTCTCATCTTTGGTGCATCGTGACCGCCACCCGTTCTTGTCTTTGGTGCATCGCCACCGCCAGTAGTACTTATTTTTGGTGCATTGTCAGCGCCATCAGTTCTCGCCTTTGACGCATCGCGACCACGACCAGTTCTCTTCGTTGGCGCATCGTGACCACGACCAATTCTCGTCTTTGGTGCATCGTGACCGCCACCCGTTCTTGTCTTTGGTGCATCGCCACCGCCAGTAGTACTTATTTTTGGTGCATTGTCAGCGCCATCAGTTCTCGCCTTTGACGCATCGCGACCACGACCAGTTCTCGTCTTTGGCGCATCGTAACCGCGAACAGTTCTCGTATTTGGTGCATCGTGACAGCGACCAGTTCTTTTCTTTGGCGCATCGCTACAGCTATCAGTGCTCCTATTTGTACCACCACCATCAGTGCTCGTGTTCGGCGCATCACCAACGCCACTAGTGCTCGTCTTTGGCGCATCGTGACCGCCACTAGTGCTCGTCTTTCGTGCATCGCCATCGCCATCAGTGTTCGTCTTTGGCGCTTCGCCACCGCCATCAGTGCTAGTCTTTGGCGCTTCGCCACCGCAACCAGTTCTCGTCTTTGGTGTATTGCCACCGCCATCAGTGCTTGTCTTTGGCGCATCGCCACCGCCATCCGTGCTCCTCTTTGGCGCATCGCAACGGCCGCCAGTGCTCGTCTTTGGCGCACCACCACCACCATCAGTGCTCGTCTTTCGAGCATCGCCACGGCTACTAATTCTCGTCTTTGGCGCATCACTACCGGCGCCAGTGCTCGTATTTGGAGCAGCGTGACCGCTACCAGTTCTCGTATTTTGTGCATCGCCACCGCCATCAGTGCTCGTCTTTGGCGCATCACCACCGCCAACAGTGCTCGTCTTTGGCGCATCACCACCGCCAGCAGTGCTCGTCTTTGGCGCATCACCACCGCCAGCAGTGCTCGTCTTTGGCGCATCACCACCGCCAACAGCGCTCGTCTTTGGCGCATCGCCAGCGCCACCAGTGTTAGTCTTTGGCGCATCGCCACCGCCAACAGTGCTCGTCTTTGGCGCATCACCACCGCCAACAGCGCTCGTCTTTGGCGCATCGCCAGCGCCACCAGTGTTAGTCTTTGGCGCATCGCCACCGCCAACAGTGCTCGTCTTTGGCGCATCACCACCGCCAACAGTGCTCGTCTTTGGCGCATCACCACCGCCAACAGTGCTCGTCTTTGGCGCATCGCCAGCGCCAACAGTGCTCGTCTTTGGCGCATCGCCAGCGCCACCAGTGTTAGTCTTTGGCGCATCGCCAGCGCCACCAGTGCTCGTCTTTGACTCATCGCCAGCGCCATCAGTGCTCGTATTTGGCGTATCGCCACCGCTTCCAGTGCTAGCATTTGGTGCACCACCACCATCGTCAGTGCTCGTCTTTGGCGCATCACCACCGCCATCAATGCTCGTCTTTGGCGCATCGCAACCGGCACCACAAGTGCTCGAAGCTGTTGCGTTGGTACCACCAATAGGACGTTTCTCGATTCCATCACATTTCCCAAGTTGGTCGTTCTTAAAATAACGAGAGAAATGTTAATCAGCGAAGTAATAGGAGGTTACTGTTTGCTACTTTGAATGTAATGGTTCAACGATTACAACCATATGGATGTCCAAACATACCATGGAACTTTCTCATTCAAGGTCCCTTTCAACGCTACATCTGCATAATTTTACCACAATCAGTTTTAGTAGAGAAATTTGATCTATAACTTTGAAGGAGACTGGGTCGAGAATTAAAACTCTAAAATCCCTCGTTTGAATAAAAAAATCCCGCCTTAATCTTTCTGTACTATACAAAGACGATTAATCTTAGGGTAAGAACTCAGACTTTTTGATAGCATAAAAATTTGAGTTGTGACAGGTCACATGATCAGCCCATGCGATACAAATAGAACCACTGTTAAATCTTTACCTATTGGTGGTTTTTTATCATCATGACTCTCGGATCGACCCTCGCCTCCCGGTTAGCTCAGTGCTTAAGTGCCAGTCTGTTGTGCGGGAGGTCGCAGGTTCAAACCCCGGCCGGACCAATACTCAGGGTATTAAAATAACTGAGTAGAAGGTGCTGCCTTTGTGAAACAATTTCGTTCACGAGCTGCAAATGGTTAGACCTTCACGTCTTCTTGGATAAGGACGTTAAATCGTAGGCCCATCAGTGGATGAATAGCCACCTCGTGGAAATGCCACTGATTAATCCGTTATTATATTATTATTATTAAAATTGGTTTGCATTGAGAAAACATTTTGATCCTTGTAGAATTCTACCAAAAATACACGTATAATCCAAATTTTGGAACAAGATTATTTCCTAACGGAACTTTGGGCAAATTAATGTACAATAATGTTACAGTACTTTGTTTGCGGCCGCCATGGCGGCCATAAAATGAAAATAACAATAAAGCTTAATTAAATCATTGGGTTTCACTTCAAAACTCTTTGGATGCAACTTTTAATGCTTTATCGAGTTCAAAAAAGAAATTGATACGATTACATGGATTTGTTTGCCTTCCGGAAAACACGCTGGGTCGTTCTGTCATAAAATTCAAAATGTGTTTACTCCGTAACAATACATACACTCTATCGACGTGAAATTTTCTGTGTAGACTTTTATTATCGATGTATAATATATTTACAGAGAACAGCTTTGTATCGATATGCTCCACATTATGGGATAATTATGCATACTTCCTAATTAACTTACTGGTCAGTGTCACGTGTTTAAAGCTTTCAAATGCAAATGAGTACCATACAAAACCCAAGGCGCAATGAATAATAATCAGTTCTTCCTTTGGTGCTTACAATAAGGTCAGTGGTCTCTTATATTATTATTATTGTTCATTTATATTTCAAGTCTCAATCGAAACGCTTGTTGCTGTTTCTCTAAACTAAAAAGTTGAGCAAATTTAGTACCTCAATCGCAAGGACAGAAGAGGACAGAAGCGTCAGCTCGATCGATCCGTTTGGTCGAACGCGTGGCCGTACATCATGGCAACTTCGCCAATGAAACCGCTAAATTCTTCTCCACAGACGAACCGACTCGGTTCTTCGGAGAATGGATGTATTTTGCAGACTTCGCTAACGGTTGGACGTCCCGCTGGTTCGTCCCACTGGTTCGTCCCGCTGGTTCGTCCCGCTGGTTCGTCCCGCTGGTTCGTCCCGCTGGTTCGTCCCGCTGGTTCGTCCCGCTGGTTCGTCCCGCTGGTTCGTCCCGCTATCAACTTGGAATGTCCACATTCCGCTACAGTCGCTGAATAATTCACGAGTTTCATGAAGGTCATGAATTTCTGCAGCTCTACTTCAGGGTCTGCACGCGTGTCGGGTCAACATGCAGATTTCGTCAGACTCCAGTGCAGAGGAATCATAAACCTGACGGCCTTCCATACCCGACAGACGGACTGTTAGGTCGACGAAAGGGATTTGTTCCAAGCTCAATATCTCAGAACATGATGACGGGAATCTTTATAACCGAATCAAGTTCAAGAGCCGACAGTGGAGCCGACTCGGCCGCTGTCATGCCGGAGGAGTTGAGCAGATAATCACTCTCCGTGCTCGACCTCAACTGAAATCTTCGAATCGAAGGTTTAATAGAGGCTCAGGGTGACGAAACCGATATGTTCCGAGCACAGTATCTCGGAATACAATGAAACATTTTGCTTCGAGCTAAAATCGCGGCTTCTGATTCAGAAACAAACAGTGGAGCCAACTCGGCCACTGCAACGCACGACGGGTTATTAACAATTTCGTCCTCCGTGCTCTACCTCACCGAAACCTTCAGTTTCAAGGTTTACAGGTTCGGAACAAATGATTTGAATTATAAGTCTATCACTGTAAACAATGGCTATTAGTATCCGACACCCGAAAACTATGATGTGATGTCTGTTGTACTATGTTAACCAAGCTCTTGAAGCGAATTACCACGTGCCGCAAAAGGGTACATCAACACCGCCTCCCGGTTAACTCAGTCGCTAAGCTCCAGTCTGTCGAGTGAGAGATCGTGGGTTCAAACCCCGATCAGAACAAAACTCGGGTTCTTTGAATAACTAAGTAGAAGGCGCTGCCTTTATAACTGAAGACAAAAAATTCAGAAATGTAATAACAGTAAAACCGTCTCAGATGGTAAAGGTGGCGACTGAATTGTTATTTAGGCAACAACAAAACATCCCTATATAGGAGTCCACCAGAAAGTCTTATAAGATGACTTATCTACCAGATTCATTGACCACTTTTTTGGTAATGTCTCGTACCAAACCTCGCATAATTTTTAGTGAGGAAGGTCAGTCATATTTGTACTGGTACTGTAATTCATTGAATAAGTTACAAATTGGTACCAGTAATCCCTGGTTCGGGATACCATCTTGCCTAGATTATGAGTCTTATCACTAAAGTCCATTGAAAACGATGACTATTAGTATCGGACACAATTTGCTTCAAGTGATAATCGCGAGCTTCTACATACATGTAGGCCATTTTGCCATCTCCCCTTTAAAAATGACGGGGATAAACAACTGATGAATCAGTAGGTTTATAATTCGATCAGGTTGATACACTGATCAGAAAAGGAACCATTGCCTATATGAAGTTTGTTTTTCGTACCCAAGAAAATTGGTCATATGTGAGAAGTTATTAATTTGAAGCCGTTAAGTGAATTCATTTCAAAAATGAAATATATTAAGTTGGCAGCTATAGTTCTGTTACTCAAGGGGTACGCCCTTTTTTAGTGTGCACACAAACAAACATAAAATAAAAAATAATATTTGACCCGCACCGGAAACATTTCCGTTGATGTGGAGAGCTCAGTACAAGTTCGACTGCTTAGAGTTCATAATGTTTACACCAAGGTCCTTAAACCTATTTTTTTCAGGGTTCAGATTAAATGGTTGCAAGGTTCACTGCCATTTTATGGATGTTATTCCACTTGTTGCCAGCTCTCCTCCGTGCATAGCACAGCGAACAACTCTCTTCAATTAGACAATCCTTTCAAAGTTTGGGATTTGTCTTTAACTTTGACTGATACCAAATCTCAGTCTGGTCCTTGTCACAAACCTTGGATTTATTATACGAAATTGTTCATGTCTGCAGAGCAATTACAAAATTGTCTTTGCTTGCACGAAGCAAAAATAGGCATATAGTCCGAGAGGCAACTCATGTGACTGGTTGCTAGTTTTTACAGCCCTTCCTGCTGTAAACTATCCATGTTTCGTTTATGTTATAACAGATCCATTGAGTTAAATGAATCTCGAGCGTTATCGGAGAATCCAACGATCACTATCATTTAAGCCTTCAGGCTTCCTTGGACCCAAATTGGAGTACAAATAATATTCAAAGTTTATTGAATGGTTATGTTTCGACCATCATCAAATTGATGTGTGCATATAGAGTGCGATGCCGCCAATACAACTGGCTGGGGAGCCGTTTGTTATGACCAATGGTCTACACATATATTAGCAGCTCTTAACAGGCTTTTTGTTCTCAACTTGTACAATATTCAGCTTAGACTTAAGCTTGACAACTCCACTGCTGTTGCTTACATTAATAAGATGGGAGGCATGATATCGCCTTGTATAGATTCTTTAGCAAAATCTTGTGGGAGAGCTAGGTGCATTGCAAGGACTATTTATGTTTTGCCCAGGAGAAATGAACTTCATACCAGATTATTTATCTAGAGATTTCTCACTCAAGTTGGATCTCTAGACACTGTTCACTAGCATTACATTTATTTCAGAAATAAATTGCTTGCCTCGAGGTTTAATGACAAGAACCCAGTAGTCAATATATTTCTTGGCATCCGGAACCCAATGCTACGGGCGGCTTTTGACGCCTTTAGCATTTGCTGTGTTATTCGTTTTCAGCATTTTGGCCGTTTAAATACGCCACGAAAGAGCCCTAGTGCTTCTCATTGCTTCAGGGTGGACCATCCAAGCATAGTACCTCCTTTTACTGCGGTTTTGATAGACCATTTTGTTTTCCTACCAGAGTAGGACGACCTTCTCACCCTTACCAGTCTGCAGCTAGCTGCTTAGATATGATCTGGAAATCCCTCCCAGACCATGGCTTTTCTGATGAAGTAATCAAGATCATCAGAGTGTCATTATCATCTGGAATTGATAAGCAGTACAACGCAGTCTACCTGGTATGGTCAGAAACAGATCAATCAACTTCAGGTTCCTATACCGTACGAGGCTGCAAAATGTTCTGGCATAATGCTATACTGACTATTGTACTGTAAATACATACCGCTCATCATGTATCTGTTGTTTCACATCCTCTCATTACCAGGCTTCTCAAGGGAGTCAGTACAACCTTAGGACACCAGTCTCGGTTGTCTTCGACATGGGATATGTGTCATGTCAATAGTCGCCAATTATGTCAAGATATTGTTCCCTTTGGAACAACTTGATTTAAAAATCATAACACTAAAGACAAACTAAAGTACTGTAACATTATTGTACATTAATTTGCCCAAAGTTCCGTTAGGAAATAATCTTGTTCCAAAATTTGGATTATACGTGTATTTTTGGTAGAATTCTACAAGGATCAAAATGTTTTCTCAATGCAAACCAATTTTAATAATAATAATATAATAACGGATTAATCAGTGGCATTTCCACGAGGTGGCTATTCATCCACTGATGGGCCTACGATTTAACGTCCTTTTCCGAGAAGACGTGAAGGTCTAACCGTTTACGGCTGTATTATGTAAAGGCAGCACCTTCTACTCAGTTATTTTAAGACCCTGAGTGTTGGTCCGGCCGAGGTTTGAACCCGCGACCTCCCGCTCGACAGACCGGAGCTTAACCACTGAGCTAACCGGGAGGCATTAACATCTGCTCAAAGAGAGCAGATTTTTTGCGCATTAGATTTTAACTTCAAGGGGGAAAAAACACTTATATTTATGTCCTAGATTACAGTACTAGAATATGTTCGTCGTACGACAGATCTGAATAAAGTCCAGGTTTGTTTGTATCAAAGTATCAGTTCAATCATATCCTTTGTTCGCCACATAAGCCAGTGTCTATTCTCACCATATGTAGCGAGATGGATTGAATCAGTATTACTGCTGAAGGCGTAAATTTTAAATGTATCGATATTAAGGCTCATAGCTAGCCTTCAAGGAGCATCTGTCATAATGATAGATACCTATGTATGTCAGGATGTCCCGACAAATGGGCACACATTTAGTAAATATTATCTCAGGTTTCCTGTCGGAAGTTGTCTCTGCACTGCATGTTTATAACAATTCACCTTGTGTTGTGAAGATGTTGCATACTGGCTTCGGTACTGTAAATCGCATAATTATCCCATAATGTAGAGCATATCGAAAGAGAAATTAAAATTAGACGAAAGGTAACCTACCTTGAAGTATAATTGTAGTTATCTGAAGATATGTGGAGCATTATGGGATAATGTTCTATACTAACATGATTATCCCACCTCTCATCCACATGAGACCTTCGCCAGCTTATTAGTTGCGCTCCAGAAAGAACTGATTATTATTCATTGCGCCTTGGGTTTTATATGGTACTCATTTGCATCTGAAAGCTTTAAACACGTGACACTGACCAGTAAGTTAATTAGGAAGTATGCATAATTATCCCATAATGCTCCACATATCTTCAGAGAACTACAATTATACTTCAAGGTAGGTTACCTTTCGTCTAATTTAAAAAAAAATTTATGACATCACGTGAAAACTACCAATATGGTTCACATTAAAACAATTAGTTTTTGAAATGATATGTTATAAACTAGCTTTGACCACCCCTTGCATTTGTTTAGCCAAAATGAGGTTGACCCATTCCTTTATCTACCTGAGTTTAAAATTAGGTAGATCTGGGTGATTCACTCATGTCGTTTTCGTTGTATTAATTGCGGGCGCCATTGTCGAGTTCACGTCTTATTGGAGAATGGAACGTTCCTCGTGACACAACGAAAACGACTCAGGATTTTAGAAACAAAAATGTAATATCCCTTACCTCACAATTGACCACAGTTAATCCCATTAGACCGTCTAGGGATAGCAATTTATCCTAAAAAAATAAGGAAATATCTTAGCAATTTAAAAAGCTTCCTGCAGCCGGTCACTCGGTACAACTACAGAATACCCCGACACTCTAAAGCTTCACCGCAGTGAACCACCCCTCCAAATCAACTTTTGAAGCTGAATGTTTAGTGGCTATACTCGGATACGCAGTGAGCTATATGGACCACCCCTCCCCATCAACTTTAAAATACATCTTCAAAGGATTAAGGGGAGGGGTGGTCCATAGAGCTCCGTCACTGGGTATCCGCGTAGCCACTTAGAAATACAGCTTCAAAAGTTATAATATCTTCGTACTTTAAATAACAGGCATTACAGCTTGAAGGGGTGGTCTCACTGACTGCGTACCCGCGTATCCGCGTAGCCACTTCAAATCACAGCTTGAAAAATAGAAAGGGGAAGGGTGGTCAGGCTTACTTGAACTACAACTTAAAAAGTCTAACGGATATTTCAGCTTAATGATTATTCCTTCTACACATCCACACCAACTTGAGCCGGTCACTGCGTATCCAGGTAGCCAGCGGGCAATTTTAGGGTGTGCTACGGATTTGCGGGGTATTCTTTGTTACTCCGGTCACTCGAACTTGCTTTGGACCGGCTTCCTGCGGCGTTCCTAGCAACCAAGCGAAGACAGCCGGCGAAGAAAAACACCAACCGGTATAATATTTCAGCAACGACATGCAAGAGCTTTTTCACCATGATTTGTTCTTTTGGTACAGCCTTAAAACAGGCTCTAGAGTGATGTTTTTAAAAGTGTTTTCTCTATTTGCTATGTAGGTTCCCATAGTGTTAAACTAAATGACATTAATGGCTATACCTGCCTGATTTTTTGCGTGGAATTGTCGAACATCAATTTTGCAGTAAAATCTATACTCTCTATAGTTCCCATTGCACCGATGTTATTGAAACTCAATACCAGTAAAGATCATTGCAGAGTTAGGGAAGAGGTTAAAACAATATATGGTACTCTGGCGGGACCCGATTTTGATGGAAGGGGGGTTGTACCCGGAACCCACCACCTATTTTGGCAAAATCTAGATTTTTGACCACAAATATCTTCTTGAATAAAATACTTATTGAAGAAGTAACTATATTTCTAGTTTCTACAGACAGAGAAGAACGTGTGTCTGCATTAAAATCAGGTATCGTTATTTTACAACGCGAGAAAATTACCCTCGAAAAAAGGGGTAGGGGTATTACCCGCTACCCACCACCTCCCCTAACAAAATTGGGTCCCATTCGAAATCCGTTGTTTTGACCTCTTCCCTTACTCTATAACAGCAATTTCAAAAAAATATGTAACTCAGTATTTGACGTAAAACCAAGACCAAGGGTTTACATACCCTTAGCGAATTGTTTTGCGATGCAGCTAGTAACAAATTGCCTAGCCTGCGAAACAGGCTCTCAGTGTTGTAGTGATAAAATAATTTGGCCGCGTAAAAATGGGAAAAGGAGACTGACACAAGGACTGGGCAATCTCGTACCCAGGGTCTTCTCGGTCAGAGCCGGTCTATATCACGGGCGAGGATCGAGGAAGAGCCGGAACATGAAATATGAGTGGTCAGCGGTATAAAGAGTGACTACCACAGCAAGCCCACCAAGAGTTTGGTGCTTGCGAAGTCAGACCCGATATATAATTTAAAAAAGTTAGTCGGCAAGTAAGGGATGGACCATTGTATTTTTGAGGGAGGGGGTAGCATTGGAAGAGAAAAAAAATATGCATGATAAACCATAGAAAAAAAACAGTGGCCGGTCAGTGTGATAAAAATTTTTTTACAGAGCTTTGAAATACTCGTAAAAAAAATCCAGAAAAAAATTACCACCCGCTCCCCTCCTCAAAAATATAATTGTATGAGATAAATGTATAAGTATTGGTTCATTTATAAATCTATCCTCCGTTTTTCAATTTTGCTTTTGGTATTTTTTGAAAAGTTTACTACCTTTATTGATGATATAGTTCCGCGCAAGATGTCTCTGCGAAGGATTTGGTGTCAATGATCGCGAATTCCATGTGGGAACGCCAGAGAGTAGCCTCAGTTATCTTCGGCTCTTCAGTTATGTGGCTGACATCCATGGGCAGTCATGGGTAAAGTGTATTATGAGGTGATAATAATGTGTCTTTCAAGGAAAACCCATGCATAAATATAGCTATCTCGTTTTATTACCTTAACTAAATATCATGGAAGCTTTATCTATTCAAGATCACTCAGTACGATTTAGTATTTCCCTCCTATCTTTTTAAATTTCGTATTTTTTTACGAGGAATGCCATGGTCTGCAAAGTTTGCAACGGTGACGCCCGCGATGAAGACTACGGGAGCGGCCATTGATTCTTTCATGCCAGAATTTGCAAAAGACCCTTGCGGGCTATATTTCGTTTTGCCGTAACTTCGACTGCTCCTCCTGCGCTTGCCAGACGTCTAACAATACAACTAACTGTAACTCCAGTAAGCTCCAGTATGGTAGCCAGCTTACGTCGACAACTTTCTTTTTATTAGACAGCCAGTTTAGACTGAAACAACAACGACGAAGTTATTCCTACACTACCGAGAACAGACCTACCAAGTCTCGCTCCTTGGAGTGGGCATGAGACACACCTCGGCGTCTAGGGTTTAGCCTAACCTAAGCCCTAATTAACCTATCTTCTGGTTCGCCAGACTGCGGTGCTGGACGGCTTTTTGAAGCAGCTTGTATTAAATGTATGTATTTCGGAGGATTTGCAAACTCTTTGAGAGACTGATGGGGCGAACGCAATAAGCTAAAACCGAACTGTCTTCATATATATCTAAAGTGGTACTGTCGCAGTCCTTTCCATGGAGACCTTTGAACAAAAATAGCTGGTTTTATCGAAATTTCCGTATCTGAGAACCAATTGACAATTTTACCAACATTTTGCATTGCATTTGACAGCGAGCGAAGTTGCACGCATTTCAATCAAACCAAATCAAAATTGGCAGGCTATCACACGTCGACTCCTATTGGTCAATTAAGAATGGGTTACAAGTTAACGGAAATCATTTTGCGTGGAGGGCGGATATTCAGAAACCAGGGGTTTTCGTGCAGGCGGTCTTTCCTTTCTGCTTCCCCTTCCCCACCCCCCCTCCCCACTCCATTTGTCATTCGACCCCAAGTCTCAATCACGCTCGGCCAATATGGCGGCCGCTTCGACGATCCGTTTGCTTTCCGCCTGCAAGCAGGCTACTTCAAACCCAGATTGAATGTCTTGACTGAACCTAATAACAAGACCAGTACACAAACCATTCAATATTTTTTCTTCAGTTTCAAGCAAAAAGCGAGATAGCTTGCACACCATTCCCTGGTTGAAGAAATGTTGCATCGTTTGCAATGCGTCGCCCCGTGGTAGGGAATGGTGTGCAAGCTATCTCCCTTTTTGCTCGAAACTGAAGAAAAAATGTTGAATGGTTTGTGTTCTGGTCTTGTTATTAGGTTCGGTCAAGTCATTCTATCTGGGTTTGAAGATGAGTCCAAGGTGGGAAGAGGCATGTACTGCATTCTTGAGGCGAAAGTTACTTTTAGTCCGAGTTTTAGTGGACCCATTCTACAAGAGACGGTTGACGGCAAAGAGCATGAGGTAAATGATTTAAATACCGTTCAGAAGAACTCGCTGCTTATCGCAGAACTCCAGCACTGAGTGATGGAGAACTCATTGATTTCCAGTTAACTCTAGCCTAAGAACCTGGTCACTCAAATTACCCTTACATCAACGTGGCTAGTATGGCTGCCTGTTTTGGCGACCTGACCCAGTAGTTGGCTACTTTTCTACACGGCTATGCAGATACATATGGGTACACGTAAAGTATTACTATTTCCATGTGAATGTGATCTAACCTAAAAAAACCTGAACCGCTCCAAAAAATAAGTTTCTTTTGGTAAATAAGTAGTCCTCACTGAGCTGGGTTAGGGCTAGAGTTTACTGGTAAACAAAAAGTTATCACTGGACTTACTGTGACGTCACACAGGCCTGTCATGCCACATTTGTTGTATTCTGTAGTTGGCAGAAACGAAGCGTGAATGCAGTCAGTTGCTTATAAAATCACAGGTTGGTGCTAATATTCATTGCAAAATTACTCTTCTTGTTCTTCCAAAATGCAAGCAAGCCCTTTCATCAAAGTTTATATGCTCTTAAAAAAGAATTAGGATATGGAAGCAGAATTGAGACTTTAGCTGTATTTCATGAGGCCCAAATCACTAGATGCCATACAAGTCATACAAACACGTTTTTTTTTTGCCAACCACATATGCAAAATATATATAAATGACGTCAGTGTTTACAAACAGTAAGTATCGCTAGGTCGGGCCGGATGTTACTAATTCAGTCAATATGTTACTAACTCAGTCAATATGTCACATTGTTGAATGTGCCCCTGACATCTTCACATTATAAGTAAACACGGTGGAATTATTGCAAGGGGCAAATTATTTGGTACAAAGTGTAGCTCATTCAAAGAAAAAATGGATGTCTGCTTAATTAGTTTCCAATATGCAAGCCTTATTGTTTTGTGGACCAATCAGATTCTAGTTTCCATATCCTGGAAATGTTACATTTATAAGGAATTGGCCGGTAACAAAACGAGCAGGGGACCAGAACCGAGTTTATCAGAATTACTCTAATTCTAAAATTAAGTTCATCACATGATAGAGCATGTTGAAATTACCATGTGTGCCAAGTTTGACGTGATTCGAGTGAATCTCGTCTGAATTATAAGCAATTGAATTTTGTTTTGTCCCACCAAATTTTTACAATGAATGTATGGTTTGGAGGGACAACGTTAAAAAATAAGAGAGTTTGTATGGGAAAATTGACACATTTGATGCCTTCTAGCATCGTCAATATTGAGCCAAAGTTCACGAAACTTTCCAGACTAGCTAAGTTTGATCTGTTCTTTTGGAAAATAATGCTCACTTTGACTAGTTATTAATTGAATTAGTTTTACTGACTCGGTTCCAGTCCCCCGCTCGTTTTGTTACCGGCTAATTCAGACAATACATCTACCACTGGCCAATCACAGGAGACTGTTCCCATATAATTATGCTTGATTGAGACCAGACTAATTTGTAGATTTCATATTCAACATGAAAAATCTAACAATTGAAAACCTCAGTGGAAAAAGGGCATACATGTAAGTAGTATGTTTATAGGTGCTTAATTAAACTGACTAAAAATGAAGTATTTATCATCTACATGTAGCATGCTAAGATATTACTTGAAACGTAACAGGAATGAAATACGGCTCAAAATAAGCAAGTCATCAAGCCATTTCTACATGTACAGCAAAATTATTTATTTTTGTTTTGTTGTTCTATATTGGGGGAAAGGGGGGTGGAGATAGATCTAGAAACAACATTATCGTATGCACGCTCATTGGCTGTAATTATTTCGGTGGGAAATACCTTACCGCTTACAAACTGAATATCAAACCGACTTTCGCTCTCTCTGAAGTTGGACGCCAAGCTGGAGAGAAGGTTGAAACAGTGGAGATACGGATGGACGGAGTAATATTTTGAAAAAGCAACTCTGTGTAAAGGGCCGTTGGACATCATTAAGTTGCCAGCTTATAATTACATGTAACTCATAGTTGAACGAAGAACTGTTTGACTAAAAGGCAGTTTGTTATTGCTGGAGATTTACATGAGTCACGTCTCTTCAGGCAAAGCAAACTGTTAATGTTTTGGAGCTAAGAAGGCCATTTTGGTAAGTTTCGTGGTCTGAGCTGCTTAATTCCAAAGATAGTGGTGTCTGGCCTGGTTTGTGCTTTGCCTGGGGACGTATACAAGATTCTTAAGATGAAACCATATAGAGTTTCTCTGTCAAATTTTTTGCTGTGTATGCACAATTGTTTTCGGCCCAGGTCTAATCCGTGTTAACTATGGGGATTATTATATAAAATTGTAGCTTGCGATGATTTTGGAAAGATTATAGTTTTAAACAGCAAAGCGACTAAACTCTGTCAGCCGTGCAATAAGACCACTTTACAATCAAAATAAGTGAAAGTGTAAAAACCTAGAGCTGATCCCTAAACTCCGAGTTAAAATCCTGAGGTGGATTTTCGAGCTCGATTTCGAGGTAAACCGAAGAGAATCAGGTCAAATCTGTGTTAGCTACGGACATACATTTTGTAGCTCGCAAGGATTTCGGAAAGATTATAGTTTTAAACAGCCAAGCGACTAAACTCTGTTGGCCATGCAATAAGTCCGCTTTACAATCAAAATAAGTGAAAGTGTGAAAACATAAGTACTTAATAAACAAATGTTTCTTTGTGACTGGTGCACTATAGTGTGAAGCAAATTTTTGATGAGTGAATGGCTAATGTTTTCAAGTTTGAAAATCAATACGGCAATGCAAGGAAAAATAAACAAACAAAATTAATGAAAGGCTTGAAAAAACCAAAAGAAGCCATTATTACGTTAACTGAAACAAAAATAATTGTTTGACCTGTACTGAAACTGACTGAGTATTGTGTGTGTAAATTTCATGATTCTCGCGAAAGAAAAAGAAAATTGGACAAACATACTATTTACGCCCTTTTTCCACCGAGGTCTTCAATTGCTGTGATTGGAGCGAAAAAGCCAACAATCCTGACTTCAATTTGTTGTTGAACTTAAAAAAGTCTAAGTCAATGTCTGCATATTGGAAACTAATTAAGCACTGGTTGAGCAGACGTCAATTTCTTGTACAAATTTATGAGAGTTAAAACATACAGTATGTCTGCACAGCAGGCTAAGTGTTTGGGTGGTTTCCCTGCAGCAGTCAGCCTCCATTTATCCCCTTTCTGCTGTAATCACTGGCAGGGAAAAGGTCAGCCTCTGCTCCCAGTCGCAACTTTGTTCATTTTGCATACATTAGTGCTACTAAGCGATAAAAAAAACATTTTGTATAGTGGCCCACTTATCAGTGAGCAGTACAAGTAACTAGCATGCACAATATCATAGTGGGCTCAATTTTCAATCAGAAAAAAACCTGCAGGTTATTATATAAACCAGTAAACTGGTTTGTTCGTCCACAATTGTGGATGGCAGGGGAGAATGTAGACTCTGCTGGCAGGGAATTGGGTGGTGTGCTGTGGTGGAATTTCATTTTTGTGTTATTTTCATTTTTAAAGCTCCTTTTCAAGTTTAAACATTTTATTGCCCCTACTTCATTTTTTGGGATAACCCATTGTTTTGGAAATTACCATGTAGCCCCCTCCTCCCTTAATCCCACAGTACTAATTTAATTAAATTCCATATTGTATTAGCCTGTATAGCTGACGGTGTTGGGCATTACGCAACTTGGCTAAGATTGCAGCTGTTCAAAAATATTCTCCCAGCCATGGCCTTAACACCGCCAGCTACACAGGCCAATATTATATTATCAGGGATTACCGGTACATACCACTTTCAAGTGATATTCATTTAGCTACATGTAGTTTATATATGTTATGTCAGCATACACTTTAATGTGTACCCATAACATGGGTGACATTAATATTTTACGCCCTCCCCCACCCCTGTGTGTTGGAAATTCCTATATGCCCTTACACCCTGTGCTTTCAGAATTCCCCCAACCCCCCACACCCTCTGTAAATCTTAGTTTAAGTTTTTCTTTAAAAAAAGTTTGAGTAATGCGCAAAATGAAAGAGTTATACATGTAAATTTTGTGAATCACCAAAACAATGGTAATCTGCTAATCTGCACCTCTTGTGTTGTGTTATGTAAATCACAGTTAACACTAAGTTATTACATTTAAGAGCAGAAAATGCAGCAGTTTTCAGTTTTTGAACTCTATGAAACCTTGCCATCATAGTCTTAGTTTGTACGTTCACAATTTGTTCCTCGTCAAACAACAACCCCAGACTTTGAGGTTGAGAAGACCTTGAAATCCCCCTTCCAACTGGAATTCCAGGTTCAGAACCCCCCACCCCAATTGCCATAATCATCTCTAGACCTGCTAATGTTTTGATTTCTTTACCACCCATGCAACTGTTACATGTACAAGAACAGCTTTAAATTCATAATTTATAGTACTTACCAGAGCACTTTGCACTGCACTTGTCACAGCTTCTCTTTCATCATTAGACTCCTCTGAATCACCAATATAGAAGTCATCTACAACTAAGTTCATACATAATTATAAAGATTAAATGATTGCTAATTATTGTATTTGCCACTAATAGAATTTACAGAGTAAATAATACAAAGTAAAATATACAATAGGGTTAGTGGCGAGGAAGCCTAAAAAGAAACCATTAAGGGCTTATGTGAATTTAGGCTTCCTCTTAAAACTAACAGCAAGTGGATTGATATAACGAACTGGCATTTTTTCCTTGCGTTTTTTTTGCGTTACATGTATTCTAAATAATAACTAATCATGATTAATATTACGAAAGAGATAAGATTTTTTTTTTAAATTTAAAGGCAGGTCTGCACATACAGTACCGCCTGGAATTATTGAAGCATCTGGTCGCGGTAATACCGCGGTCATTGGACGCGGTATTACCTCACTATGGATGAGGTTTTACAGCGGTCAAATTATTCACTGCAGTGAAAGCCGCGGTCAAAATCCACGGTCAAATCAGAACTCTTAACGCCGGGTTAGAATTTTCCGGCTTTTTCGTGTCCAAGCATATACAAATAACGTGGATAAGATGGTATAAACTGCAGGTTTCTAGGTTTAGAGAAATATATAGAATCCACAGAGTAATTACAACAACTCAGATTTTTTTTTTTTTACTTGATACAGTATGGCATCATCACCACGAGACAAGTCTCTTTCCCAGAATTCTTTTTGGTAGTGTCAAATGCCCCACCATTCGCCCTGGTTTAGAATAATGCCTGATGCCCAGGCCGATATAAGGTTACAAATGCTCCACTCTCGGGATTTCAAAGTATGCAAATACCCCACCATGTCCCAGGGGGGATGGGCATTGCTGGAATTGACATTTTGCTTGTGGTAGGGAATAACAAATTATAAGGGTCTGTGAAAAAATATGTACTATGTAGCCCATTAATGGATGATTGGAGCGTGTTATTTTTCTAATTTCTTTGTGTATTTGGTCACTGGATTAAATTGAGTCCAGGGATATTTGAGCCAGATCTCTGTAGCAACTGTGTTTTTCCCCTTTAAAGTAGATGTAGAGTGGTTATAATTAGCTTATCACAGTGTTATGGTCATGGAGGTATCAATTGTGGTGGCAATTAAGGGCATTCATAACCTGAATCTAGTCTTTATTTTATAATTTTATGTTATTGGGTTATATACATGTAGGGATCAGTAGGAAAGAGTATTAAAAGGTGCCAGCAAAAGTTCACTCTACTAGCTGAAATGAATGCCTAATGTATATAATAAAGACCTGCCTTGAATAAATGGCACCTTAAAAGAGCTCAGTTTTTAGAAAAAAGCCATGCATTATAAAAATACAGATCTAGATTTCATTATTTTAATAATTAATTACCTTGTTTTCTCCAGGGAAGATCACTAACTCCATAATCATATCTTAATTCGGAGTTAGCTTCAATGTCACAACTGGCAAAAAGGCAGAGGTAAGTGCACCCATTTAAAGAGATCTTTTTCATATGTGCATTTGCTTTTGCCCTGGGTCTATCATTTACGAGTCGCCCCAGACCAGTTGAATATGTTGCATCAATGCTGGAAACAAAAACAGTTGTTTGAACATACAAAATTAATGTGTTTTTAGAGATCATAATCAGTTAATATTATTAATAATAATAAATGAAATTAGTTATTTAATTATAGTGCATGCACCGTGATAATCCAATTAAGTGCTCAGGATGCTTAACGGGCGAGTGCTTAAATTACATTGCAGAAAGGTACTTATTTAGGACAGGGCACTTATAAATATTAAATGCTTTATATTTATAGGCCTAACTTTTTTATTGCCAGGAAGATTAAAAAACAAAAGCTGCATTTGAAAGACCTTATCTTCTCAGAGATAGATAACTTTATTTATTAGGGTGGCCTATTCAGCTGCAAGGCTCAGTGGTATCAACTGGTCATGTATCCATATCATAATTATGCTCACTTAAAAAATAATTAACATTAAATCTACATTATATTATTAATTAAATCTAAAAATAAAAAAATACATTTCAGTAATCAATCAATCAATTAATTAATTAACTAATTATATTTGTCATATCAAATAAAGAAACTCCAAGAATGCAGTAGCTGTTCACTTATATAGTATTGTGAACCATGAAGTGATATTAATGATTATTTTAGGCTTTGTCTTGTGGAATCCCAAAAATCTTCATTTATCACATCTAGATACAATGTAGATGTTATGCATAATGGCTGCCACCTAATTTTCATAAACTGGAAGATTAATGTGTACAGAGAAACTATTGCTACCACATGAAAGATTGTACCTAAATTAGTAATTGACCACAGTTTGAAAGCAATGTTTCAAGTTGCAATAACACTTCCATTTAGGCACCTACATGTATGTTTATCGATTATCATCGTTTTACCTTACATGTAATTCACAATTACGTTACAGAAATTATGCACAAAAAATTGATAAAACTATACAAGGTTAAAACATTTTATTGTGCCACTCAAGATCAAAGGGATTTTATAATTAATGTAACACTTTAATCTCCAGAACTATATTAATAAAGGCAATTAAGCTATAAAGGCGCTTTCCTTTTAACCGAAATGACTTCTCTGGCTGTCCCCGCATAATTTTTTTTTCACTAAATGGCTAAAACCATCACTACTGGGCGACCGGTCATTTCGGTTAAATGTAAAGGACAGCAAGAAATGATTATCACTTGACTTTGTATCAGTTACAGGTACGTTTAGACTCCATAAGAAAATAAAGCGTATACACACTCGACTGCGACTTGTCACATGTAAATGTACATCAATCGGCCCTTACTGTCAGAATACATAACAGAACAACTTTCAAACATATTATATCAGTTCTATAATATGTACATTCCTCCCAAAATGTTCGTTCAACCATTCATGAATTTTCATATTCAGTTCTTTTCCAGTCTAGACAAGACAAAACAATGGATATGTTGTAGGTTGTTTCTAATTTCAAGTTGTTTTTCAAACAACCTAGGTTGTTTCTCATTTCTGATCATTTTTGAAACAACCTAGGTCATTTTTATTTTTTTAAATTACCTAGGTCATTTTGACATTTCATTTCGAGTCTTTTAAATGTTGGATAGCATTACATTTGTCTGTTATTTAGTGACTTAATTAAACCTAAACAACCAAAATTATTGATTGTAGCTCTTAAAATACCCAAAGTGAGCAGCCCTTGTTGACGTTTAGGGTTTTTTTAATGTAGGGTTAGGTTTTGGATTAATTAGTTCACAGGACCATTGAAGAAGCATTATACTTGTCTGTTGTTTTAGTGACTTAGCTCAAAATACCCAAAATTAGAGAGCAATTGGTTACTGTTAGGGTTACTTAAATGTTGGGCTAGGGTTTGGATTAGTTTGCAGGACCATTAATTCGATTTTAATATAATAGTGTTTAATAAGGAATTATTTTGTTTGGAGTGGGGTGTAAATTGGCTTTGATAAATCTGCTTGTTATTGGCACTTGTTCCGCATGGAAACGGCAAAGTGAAAACATAACTGTTAATAATGTTTTGAGTTATTTCTGTGTTAGCAGTTCTCGATCATTTATCCATTTTTACGTCTTTTCACATTCTCTGAGGAATTCTTTGATTAGAGAACAACAGACTTAATTTACCAGACAATAATTTATAATACAGTGTTACTTTGATCCACTTCAATTTTTTTCTAGACACAGTGGTCAGTGTTTTATTCCATTGGAAAAGCTGAGTCTAACGAGTACGAGCCAGCTTCCAAGATCCTCTACACTCGTTAGTTTAATACTGAGATACTATTTAGCTCTTGAATCGTAAAAATCTTCTTCTAGATACAATGTTAGAGGTGATGCGCTTTCTTTTGTCTTTATTTTAGGTCAGTGATTACTGTAAGTTGGTTCGGTTGACACAGTTTGTTTCGAAGTACGAGTGGAGTCGTAATAAAGTCAAGAAACAAAGTATTTTTCTGGATTTAGCTTCCTTACTTCCCTTGAGTTGCTGCAGCTTTCATAAAAGAACGCAGAGTCAACAGCAACTTAATCTGTGTTACAGTTTCGTCCTGGTTTAATGTTGTTCATGCTATGTTTTCGAAAGATGTTTCAAAGTCTGATTTTGTTAGTAGTACGCATATGCACATAACGAGAGGGACTTGGTTTGACGATTAGTCACTTGGAGAATAAATGATGTGTTCAAATCAACAAGCGCTTTCGTTGCGCAGTGCGATTAAATCCACTGGATTAATATCTACCAGGCATTCCTTGTGATTCGGCCAAGTTAAGCCCGACCGGGCAAGGTTAGTAAGTGGATGGGTGACCGTCAAGGTAAGTGGTACAGTAAGGTGTGTCAGGGGGGACAAGGAGAACATTGAGAGGCAGTGGGAAGGGAGGGGAGGGAAGTAGAGGGGAGGGGTGGGTTGCCAAAAAATATTTTGTAGGGGAGGGGTGGGTGATTTTTTTCTTATTAAATCCACCCCCCCCCCCCCCCAAAAAAAAAAAAAAAAAACTAAACCCCTTTTTTTTATGAATCCCAAAAAATAAAAAAATCCCTTTTTAGAATCATTGATATTCCAACCTAGGTTGTTTGAGAAACAACCTGAATTGAGAAACAACCTACAACAGATATATCAGTAGTTGTGAGACATCATTTACATGATCGTGACAAAGAATCTGAAATCAATTGCAACCAATCGATATCAATCTATAATCTCAATAACGTTAATTGCTCAAAAAAGTTGTGATATTGATTTTTATCAATTGACCAATACATTAATCAATATCAATTAACTAACGAGTATTGATTAATATCGATTTATTGATTGATTTTCCTATTTCGATTTTTATCAATTGAACATGCCGGGACAACAAGTAAGGTTACACAAAATTTCTACTTTGGAATTTAATTGCATTTCAGCGTAGCGACTAAGTTAAACTTTATTATTCCTAAATACTCTGAGACCCTGACCCACAAACACAATAACAGCACTTTGCAGTGGTGGGTCCTGGCCCACAATATCCACTGTATTATCATTATCATTATCATTGATAACCACAATGTACATGTAAATCTGTAATTTATAGCAGCCATAATCTAGTATGTAATATCTATGCTTACAAGTACAATGTATCACATAATGCTTACAATTTTGAAAATGACTACTGGATAGTTGATAAACTTTATAATCTAACACTTGAAAACTGAACTTGTAACTACTGTAACTAAATCCTATCTTGTTGAAAACCAGAAGCACACTGGAGCTGACTCTATCACTTGACAGTTATATACAATAATTATGTAGTGCCTCATACCATCATAACAAGGGCTCCAGGCCCTCTCGTCCATTTAGGAAACTATTTCTCTTTACACTACCCATTCATTGCATTCATAGTCCATTACAAGAGAAATATATTCTGCTTTTCCCCCACTAATTTAAATGATTTTTACTCAAAATTATAGCTCATACAATGAGCAATGAGCAGATATTTTTTATTATTTGTAGGTTTCAAACTAAACTCTGCCAAGTCAAATAACTGCACGAACTACCAGTGTTTCAGAGTCAGCGTTACAAGAAGAAATGTGATTGACTGTACATGTAGAAACGTTTTCCAATGCTCTGAACTGTTCAATAGAGGGAAAATGTTCAAACTTTGCAGATTGAAATAAAGTGTTGCATTTTTTCGCTCTGCTCATGTGTGACATGTATGTGTTACAAGCAAAATTTCACTGTTGACATGGATTTTGACTCTATTTTCTCTAAAGAAAATAAGTCCTTTTATTTCCAAAGGCTGGCATAGCATTCTTCAAGCATCACTTACAATAATAAAATAAATAGCTTTCATTCAGGTGCCTCAGGTACCACATTTTTTCCAAGAATGTAACAACCACCCCCAAAAGCACATTGTGATTGTGCAACTCATCACAGAGACATGGATCTCTTGCATTTATTTATTTAACAAACTAGCTAAATATTACATGGTGCCAGAAGTACAACCACTGAGACTCTTTGAGGAATTTTAGTGGAATTTCAAGTAGGTTTTGGCTGAAAAGAACACAGAGAAGCTAGTTTGCCTACTAGACATGCCATATGAAAATTCACCGCTACCACAACCAGTTGAAAGTCTTCCACAGCCAGAGCATGTTAACCAGGTATTTACATCTAATATTGCTATATATACTATCAAGACACACATGGAAATCTAGCGAACACTTAGAAGAGTGGCGAAACAGTAACAAATTTGAATGTGAAGTCTGCAGGCAGCTACAAAATAATGTATATACATGTACTAGCTAGAGTCACAAGAGCACATTCATTACATGCATTGGCCCTAAAGCTCTTGAAATCCACTGTGGCCTACCATAATCTCAACAGAAGTGGGAAGGGGTAAGATTGACAATTAAAAAGTACTTGAACTGTGGAATGATTATGGCACTGGAAAACAAAAATTATCTTTGAACGCTATAAGTTTCAGAACCACATACAAAAACAGGGCGAGATGTGACAACATTATTCCTACATTCACAGACATGTGACAAACTGATGCGAGACCAGAATGATTGTATGTGGTATCTGCAAGGACAATGCAGTCAGATGAAAACTACTCTAAGAGTCTAAGTTGATGCTTTCAAAGTGGATGCATTGATTATTGTAGAGCAGCTGAAGCTAGCATGTACAAATAGCCAGTTTAAATTGCCTCTCAACCACATTTTTTTTGTTGTGTTTTCGAAAAGAGAAGATAATTATTTTTGAGTAATTCTGTGAAAAAGGTTTGAATTTTTGTTAATCCTTGACTTTTTATGAGCGATTGTAAACGTGATCTGATGGCAAAGCGCCGCCATTAGAATTGTGACGTAAGTGAAGGATTTTTCTTTCTGAGCATGGATCAATACGCATGTTTCTCTTTCGTAAAGTCAACCGACTTGTGCCTTTTTCTGGCTAATGAACTCTCATCTACCCAGAATGGAATTTTTTGAAGACTGATATCTTGCTTGGCATCTGAACAGTTCCTGCAGCCCCCTACAACACACCTATTTAGTGTTTGAACATTCTTTTTTTCGAATTCGCTGACCACTACTTCCAACTACTCCGACTTCTCTTTTTAAATTTTGACGACTGAAACAGACACTTTTCCTTCACTTACGTCACAAGGCTCATTATAATAATTAGGACATGTACCACTACACACAGGATTTTGTCATCTTTAAATGCTCATTAAAAAAAATCAAGGATTAATGCAAATTCAATTTTTTTTCACAGAAATGCTCAATTTCGAAAATAAAATAACAATTTGGGGGTTGAGGGGCACTTTAAAGATATTTTGAGCTACATGTATGGCTCTGAAGCCATGCACCTGAGCTACACAAAGGAAAGACCAAGACCTGAAACAGCAAGCAGAAAACAAGCTGCCAAGTAAGTAATTGTACGTTCTGTGGCCATCAGTATGAGAGAAAGAAAGAGCATAATTTTGGCAATACCTGTTCCAGGTGTTTTAAGAATTAAGAATCACTTTGCTGCAATATGTTACCAGGATGAGCACACTGCAGACAGAAGAAACACCCAGTAGAGAAGAGTCCATACAGTAAGTGATGACCTCCAGGAAAGCGAGGAAGAGTCATCACTGTCCAACCAAGCTGAGAATACCTACATGTACATGTATGATGTAAACAGCATTGCGTGCGGTAGCAGCAAGAGCAAGATATTTGCAACCATGGAGATAGCAGGTAAACCAGTAAAAATGCAGACACTGGTGCATCCTGTAATGACACTGCTGCCTCCAAAACATCTCCCAGGAAATACAGAGGTCACTCATTACATATTCAAAGCCCAAGATGACAGTTATGGGTATGGCAAGAGTCAGCATATGTAACTCCAAAAATGGTAAGAAATACAGAGCAGAGTTCATCACTGTAGAAGATGCATTAATTTTGTGCCACTCCTCAGGGCATGAGCTGCACAGCGGACAGAAACAGCCTGTGACTCAACACTACAAGTGATGAAGAAAGTGATCCTTAATGGATGTGCCCGACACAAAAGAAGCCAAGTACAGTCCATAGCTACTTCAGTGTTCATGACGATATGTCAGTACATGACAGCATCATATTCAAGGGACTCAATCAGATGACTTGTCATATCCCAGACCTTCTTGTTACATGTGGTCGTTGCTGGAGCTTTTTCCTGTATTTATTTTAGTAAATAAACTTGCTAAATATTACATTGTAGACCACATAGCTTGTGGGAGTACAGCTAATCTGCTGGTGTTTACAGTATAATATTATTTATTTATAAATGATTAATTTATAGTTACAGGTTTAGTCAAGTGAGTAGATATTTTGTTTTCACAGTAACAAGAAAAAGGTTGAGGGAGCCATACAAAGAATCCCATTTAATTCCTATTTCCAGTTTTATTGAGCTTTGAAAAATTACGTTGTTGCAGTGACTTACCAATATGTCTTTCCTCGCAGGCCTTTAAAGTAATAGAGGAAGCTTCCATCTGCTTCTGGGTAGTTCCTCTCCCTTTGTTCTGCCTCAGTTTTGCTTATTTGTTCTCCCTTATAATGGAGAAGGAAGTCCCCTTTTTTGAATGGAACCTTGGTGAAGACCCCTTTACCTATGTGTGCAATGCAGAAATTACAATAATTATATATGTTGATAATAAAAACAGCAATAACAGTAATAATGATAATACATGTGGAAGCTAGGCCATAATAGTTTTGTTGAAGGATTTGCATCATATTTCCAATGGATAGTTAACAATGAATGATTGAAATGTATTTCTCTTGTAATGGACAAGGAATGCAATGAATTGGTAGTGCAAACAGAAATAAGTTCCTATGTTCACGAGAGGGCCTGGAGAGCCACTGTTATGATAATTAGGGTTATATAAACTGTCAAGAGACAGAGTCGGTTCATTGTGGTTCTGGCTCACAAACAGTTCAGTGTTTAATTTAATTTATGACAATTTACTATATAAATAACTAGGCAAGTCCAGTTATATATTCAAGTGTATTTATTCATCTCGGATGTATTTCACATCAGTTATATATACATGTACATGCATAATTATATTACTTATTATCGATGTTAGGCGCTTGGTCCCTTACGTACTAAGTACTTTAAGTAAGTACTTAAGAGTCATTGTCTGAGAAAACCGGGCAGAACCGAAAGATGGAGGTCGGCCGATTCCCTTAATTTTTTCAGCACTTACATGTGTAGTAGGTACCTGATAAGATTACGAACGGTGGTATTTAAAGTTCCACTCACCTTTTCGTTTCTGAGATTGACCACCCCCTCCATTTTTGGCCTAGACAGGCCGTAAAAACAGTTAAAACTGGGCTAACTTTGAAAGGCTATCAAAGTCACTATGCACAACTGACGGCTTTGCTACATTGTGTGTGCATTATCTACCATTTAAATAGCATGTTCACATTTGCAAAACTCTAGTCAGTTAAAAAAAAATATATATATATATTCGGATAAAATTCGGTATTTTAGCTTATCACGAAAATCACCAGAATGGAGTCATTTTTAAGGGGCTGTTTCTCAAAAGTGCGGTAGTTTATTTCAACACTAAAATAATTTTTCAGTAGCCTACACAATTGCCGTCAAAAATCTGCAAAGTATTGATTGGCACTACTCAATGATTTGGCGTGAGCCGTGTGAGAAATAGCTGAAAATGTGCATATATTTTCAGCCTGAATATCAATCCGGCATGTAGATTTGTCAAAGTATTATATAGCATAACCTAATAAAAATGGCTCAGAAGACTATTACTTTACATCAAAATGTTTTAGGAAGAGGTAAAAGTGTAAATATTTGATGTTTACATATTCAGTAAAACTCACTGACCTTCAAAAGACTATTAACTAAAGTTATCGTTGTCTAGCTAGGGCAGTTGTGCTTTCCGTATCGCTTAATAGTGAAATAAGGAATCTACAATTAGCAGATCTATTGAGTTTTATGATAGCAGGCTATGATTATACATCCTCATAACCAGTAAAAATACATGTAGCATTGGATCATTCTCAGAGAGGGTAACGTGGCATGTCACGCAAGACCGGCTGGACAATTTATTCAAGGTGAATTAACTAATCCGAGCTACATTATTTTACACTGCAGATGTTTTTCCTCAGACATGTTTTCATTGACATGTAACTTGAGGGAGGAGGATGAGAAATAATGCAGGGAATTGTTGGGATGTTCGAGTTAATACACCAGAAAAATGCTATTACATCTGAAAAAACCTCCTTGTAAAATTTAATCACAAAATGCAGGACCCCATAACCACAAGCGTTTTCACAGGTTTTGTTATTTTTAGATCATTTTTCCCGCCAGTTGGTGATTTGACCTGTGGTGGAACAAAATATGCCTCTTTAGCTACTTTTGCTATTCCAACATGGCTACTACGCTTTTGTGATTTTATTCCCTTGGGAATGATTGTAACCCAAGAATAGCGGGAACCCGTTCTACAATACAATACAACAATAGAATACAATATTCTTTATTTACAGAGGAAAGTAAAACAGTTCTAAAAATAATGTAAATGCACTGCAAAGGTGAATTTAATAGTTGATCGATTTCCAGGGAGAGAATATTCGTTCTTTGTAGAGGAGTGGCTGGATAAATGTTTTTGGTGATTTCCCGATAACATAGGGTTTGATCAGCTCCCATGGTTGTATCGTTAGAAATTCAGAGACTTCCGGACTGTGAATGTAAAATCCTCTCACCAATTGTGTTTCCGTCTCTGCAAGCAATTTATTTAAACAAGTTATTCCTTGCAAATATTTTATTTTTAAGTGCTCAGCTTCTGCAAACAGTTTTCAATTTTTCTCATCTCATCCCCTCCCCTCCAAAAAAATAATGGTTTGTCCCTAAGCTCTCTCTGGTTAGCAACATTTTCCATCAGTTGATCGATCAATCAATCGATCGTTCGACCAATCAGTCAATCAATCAATCAATATCTGTCAAGGCGAAATAAAGGTAACTTACGATTACAAATGTAAGGTACAGGGTGACCTAGAATAACTAAAAAGTTAAACGAGCTAGGCCACCAAAAATGATAAATTTATATAATTTTAATTTATGGCCAGGAAGTATAATTGTAGTGGGTGATATGTTTTAAAGGCATAATAATAATATTTATTTACCCACGATAAATTTACAGCGTTGCTGATGTGGTCGTGCTTATAACTACGCTATTCTACCCTAATAATAATAATAGTAATATAAAACTAATTAACTTATACTAATTAATTAACTTATTCTATTCAGTTATTTACAGTAGTTCAGTGTTTCTTTTAAGATTAATTTTAAAACTATTAAGTGATGCAGTTGACCTTACATGTAGGTCGTTACCGAGACTGTTCCAAAGCCTCGTACCTCTGTATGTTATTGACAATTTCAGGTAGTTGGTTTTCGGTGTGGGTAGACTGATACAGTGAGTGTTACGTAAGGAGTATGTACTAAGTATTCTCTTAGGAAAGGCATTACATAGTACAGGAGGAGCTAGGTTGTGAAAACATTTATGTGCATGTTGACCAAGCATACATGTTGCAAATTATTATTGGATATTGAGGAAATTATTATTAACGATTAGTTATAATTAATATTTCTAGACATATCCTTTTGCTTAAATTTCTTTATAGTAAGTGCCCCACAGTTAGCGTCCCTTTCATAGTATTTGCATCAGTTTACTACAAACGTCGGTGGTGCATTCAGTGGTGTAGGGAGGGGAAGAGGGAGGCAAGGGGGTGGAGCAGTTGCCCCCTCCCTCTGCCCAGTCCCAGAAAAGAGATTGACAGTAGTCCTCAATAAAAATGTCCCAGAATTCATGAGTTTGCCCCCACCCCAAGAATGGAAATATGCAGAATTCATCATTTTGACCCCCCCTAGAATGGAAATGTCCAGAATTCATCATTTTTACCCCCCCCCCCCCCCCCCCCCCCCCCCCCCCAGGATAGAAATGTCCAGAATTCATCGTTTTGGCCCCCAATTTTCAGGACCTTACTATGCCCCTGGCTGCATTAAAAGGTCATAACATTTTAAGCATTCGGGAATGTTAATTGTCGTTTAGTGTGATTGTAGAATGATTATCAGTTAAAGCAATGAATTGACTTATATTGCCAAAAGTCGTTGATGATGTATTTCTGAAATTTTTCGATCACGTCCCCTAAACTGCGGCATTTGACTAATCGGTAAGAAAAAATAGTGGGGCATTTTTGACCAGCTTTTCTGCCTGGGTAGTGGGGCATTTGATGGAAAAAATCCGAAAAATTCATATGCCTGGGGGTTGCCCGGGGAAGGAGGTATGCCCGGGTTTGAAATTGATTGTAACATTATTGATAATAATATGAAGAAATTGTCATTCAAAACCTGCTACAACTCAAGCATTTAGCAATACTTGTTTTTTTTCTATTTCAAAAACGAGCACTGAGTTTGCAGTATTCTCTGGCATTCAAGAGTAAAGTGCTCGAAAGAATGGATGGTAACTGTAAAAATGTGAGACGCTTAAAAACTGCTGATCGTTATTTTGTTTCTTAGTGGTTGTTTATGTTTTGGTTGACATTCTACTCAGCTATCATGACAAAATTCGCCTTATCCTGGTTAGACTCAGTTCAACAGTTTTCCAAACAGAATGCTCACTTTTTGGTCTGATAACATGACTTCATGTATATCTTATTGTCCTGGGTTCGGTTGTTCAAAGCAAGGGTAACTTTATCCCAAGGATAGCGCTAAATCTATAATTGTATTCTGTACATTTTACCCTCGGGTTAGTGATTTAATCCCGGGTTAGTGCTTACCCTCGCTTCGAACAACCGGCTCCTGGTGTATAAGTAGTACTAGGATGGTGGGAGGGAGGACGATATAGACAAAAGTGAAACAAGGTACGCCGTGAAATGTACATGTATGAAGTATTTGCTCACAGCTATAAATCAAATCAGTGAAGGTATCGGCGGGATATACTTTTTGCAATTAATAAAAGCCTGTAGCTATAACCGATGCTAAAATACTGGCAGACTAAAATACTACTGAAATAAATGCTAAGATAATGGAAGACTGTGGACCTTTGCCGCGCGACCATGGTTGCAAATTTAGCGAAGTATCATTGCTTGTGACTTCTAAAACTGTAATCCACATCTCAAAAATGGACAATAAAGTTATCTTGCTGTTAAATAAATCTGCTAGTCACGTTTGGCACAAATGACCCTAAAATCAATCACTTTGCTATATTTTCAAAAGTTTCCAACGTAGAAGATTGATTTTTTATGGGAGGATGAAGACCAATGACCAAAACAAAATCCAATGATTTGAACTACCGTAGACATCTTGATGATGTCACAGTTACATCATGTATCCATTTATAATAGGTTTCTTGATGTTTTCAATTACCTTTTAAGAGGGAGAAAAGTTATTAAATGTTGAATTTTGGTAATTTTCCCGGCAAAATTTGGCAGAAAATATTCAATACAGAACCATTTACAAAATAACTTCTTCATTCATCTTTTAGAGTTTAAAATATTTGTTTACGACAATCTAGCAATCAAAAGAGTAAATCGGTACCCACAACCGTATGTTTTTAGAATTTTTGATTTTTGAAAGGAAATACTAATTAAAATTCACAGTGAAAAAGAGGATACTTCATTATGACGTCATATATGTTTGGAAACGTCTTTTAAAAATAACTATTCGAGTATTTTTCGGGTATACTTACTGTACACTGAATTATAGCCGCAATATGGTCTTTTTATGTTTCTTCGATTTAGAAAGCATGACTGATGTCAGACCCATGACGTCAGAGAATCTGACATCACAGGAATCTTCAGTTCCTAATAACTCAGCATATATTTATCGTAGAGACTTTAAATTTGTGGCGATCAAAAACACATATTTATGTTGTTGTGATAACAAAGTCATGCTTTTTTTCAAACATATAGGTAATGCGGAATTTGACCTTAAAAGGAGTTGTTCGTTATGACGTCACAATAATGTCAATATACAAACGTGTTTGATATTCCTAAAGACGTTATTTCATTTTAATATTAACATACACAAATTTCGTTAAATTTGACAACGAATTAAACAAAATGTGCTGGTTTATATATGTTTGGCTCGCTTCGTAGTGATCGATTTTGAGGTAACTTAATATGCCATGCATGAGTTCTGTAGCCTGTATATTTTCCAATAACCTGAATGAATAGTATCAGTATACCAAAAAAACGTGTTGGGGTGGGAGTGTGCTGCCCGGTTCTCAAAACCATGGCGCTATTTCAGACCAAAATATACGATTTTCCATACCATTTTTCAGACCTGTACTCTATTTTACAACAAGTGAAATATTTAAAAATGTGCAGTCTCATACTTCTCTGTGAAAATCATACCCTATTTCAAACTAAAAATGTGAACTTTATTACCCTATTTTACACTAAGACAGCTCGAAACCATACCCTTTAGTTTGGCGTATACCCTTACAGCGTATGTGTGGGAGTACCACCCCCACCCCCCTCCCCGGGGGACATAGTCCACCCGATTCGAGTCAAATTTTGCTACAAATGTTTTTGTTGGGGTTTGTCGATTGCCTATATTACAATGTAGTTACAGTAATGTAAGAAGGGAGCACAAATTTGAAATATTAGCAAAGAAAAAGGCGATTTAATTTATAGGTAGACCAATCCTTTCTCCATTTGCCGGTATCGATGCATCAAGTTGTTTGTTCTCGGTTGAAAAATGATAAACTTATCATACCGGTAAACTACTAGCCCTAAACACTTATTAAAACGTTTGAAATATCTTCTTTAAAAGCCTTTCTTTTGTAAGAAGCTAACAATATTGACACTGAAGCTACTTATTCACTTGGCAAACTACACCACCCTCGTAAGTAATATTTTGACCTTAGCCATCCCATTATTGGTTCTGGTTTTATTTTTGACTTTCTTTTTCCTTTTCCTTTTTCTACCTAAATTAAAGCAATTAGCGGGAGGGTTAGGCCTTTTTTTAAACAAACACAAGAAATGACTTTGAAAAGATAACAGTTAAAATGCAAACCCCTTTTCAGCAAAATATTACATCACAAATACTTTTAATGCGCTAAATAGAAAAACAAAATAAATTAAATATCATTTCAGGAACTATCGTATTCACTCAAGGATAAGCCACACCTTTTTACCCGAAGTCTTCGTTTAAAATCGGGGGTGCGGCTTATCTGCGAGAACATCTACAGAACATAAGGTCCGGAAATTTCCATAAATTAACATTTAAAAGAAATACTAAGCTATACTAATAAATGCTACACCAAACCAAAAGAAAGTAAGCACTGGCCATTGCTTTTGCAAGTTTGGTGGCTCCTAACAGATCCGTTTATGTTGTAAATATTTGTTCCTCCGCATTGACCGCAAGTGATTAAATTCCACGCTAAATGGCACAATGTTTCTTTGCACTTTAATAATAATAATAATAAAGTCTTTATTTACAGAGGGTAGCACTAAATAGCAAAGCTAACAAACTTGTGGCCCTCAATAACTTGCACTTTAACAGCAAATTTGTCAAACAGATCTTCCACCTCTCTTTGAGTAACAAGTTTTTCTCCAATAGATTGCTTCCAGATATCCTTTTAGGCATGATATAGCAACAGACAGCTGATGAAAAAGCAAACTACACTTCATTCAGCGAAAACAAAACTTTTAGTGTTCTCTCTCTTCCAACAGGTACCTGGTTACTAAGCTACGGACGAATGTGAGCACGTTGTTGGCTTCGTTGACATGTAAAACTCGATCTAAAAAGTGATCTGAATGAACAGATCCCGGTAAACAAACACTATGGAAGGATAAATAATATATCTAGTATAAAGTACATTGTATGTAGACATGAAGTTTATACTATTTCAGAGCTGAAATTACAGGTACAACTTTGGAGTTTTCTCCAGTTTGAAAGTCCGATGAAGGTTTATACAATGTACGTGTACATTTGATATTCTTCAAAAAAACTTGGGGTGTGGCTTATCTGCAAGTGCGGCTTATCCGTGAGTGAATACGGTATATACATTTTATACCCTACATGTAAATGAAGACATGGCTCTGAGGAAAAACATCTGAAATACATATAATATATTGTACATGTACCTCTGTCAGATTTATTGTTTATTCGGCTTGAAGAATTTGTTCAGCCGGTCTTGTGTGACACGTCACGTTTAACCCTCTCTGAGAATGATCCAATGCTACATGTATTTTTACTGGTTATGAGGAATCATGTATAATCATAGCCCGCTATCATAAAACTCAATAGATCTGCTAATTGTAGATTCCTTATTTCACTATTAAGTGATACGGCAAGCACAACTGCCCTAGCAAGTCAACAATAACTTAATTTCACTGGAAATTGACCTGGGTCTTTCGAAGGTCAGCGAGTTTTACTGATGTAAACATCAAATATTTACACTTTTACCTCTTCCTAAAATGTTCCGATGTAAAGTAATAGTCTTCTGAGCCATTTTTATTAGGTTATGCTATAATACTTTGACAAATCTATATGCCGGATTGATATTATGATTAAAAATTTGGCAGGGAAAAATGTTAATATATGCACATTTTCAGCTATTTCTCACATCATTGGCTCACGCTAAATCATTGAGTAGTGCCAATCAATACTTTGCAGATTTTTGATGGCAATTGTGTAGGCTACTGAAAAATGATTTTAATGTTGAAATAAACTACCGCACTTTTAAGAAACATCTCCTTAAAAATGACTCCATTCTGGTGATTTTCGTGATAAGCTAAACTACCGAATTTTATCCGAATATAAAAAAATATATTCTCAGACTAGAGTATTTCAAACGTGAACATGCTATTTAAATGGTAGATAATGCACACACAATGTAGCAAAGCCGTCAGTTGTGTGTAGTGACTTTGATAGCCTTTCAAAGTTAGCCCAGATTTTACTGTTTTTACGGCCTGTCTAGGCCAAAAATGGAGGGGGTGGTCAATCTCAGAAATAAAAAGGCAATTGGAACTTTAAATACCACCGTTCGTAATCTTATCAGGTACCTACTTTTAACTGGTGAAAATATTAAGGGAATCGGCCGACCCCCATCTTTCGGTTCTGCCCGGTTTTCTCAGACAATGACTCTTAAGTCAAGTGTGTAACTATGGATATGATGGTGGTAATAATAATAACAATGGTGGAGGTTGTGGGCCTCACTCAGGACCCATCACCGCAAAGTGTTGCTGTGGTATATTTCAGGGACTCAAGGGAACTATTCATGTAGGAAGTTTATATGTAGCTAATTTGCCCTCATATCTCCTCCTGTAGCAAAGCATTTAAAAAAAATGGGAAGCCCTGGCTGAATGACAGTTTCTCTTACTCAAATAGGTCTTTCTTTTAAAACAACTTGCTTTCAATATTGAATTAAAAATAATGAATAAAATTGCACATACCAATATTGTCGTTAATGAATTTTGCTTCAAGACTGGGCTGATCCTGTTGTCTGTTAATCCATGTTTTTGCCTGCTCTGATGGGGACTTATTGAAGTAATAGGTAAGAATAAGTATTGATAAAATCATTATTTTTTAATCACAGTTTAAATAGCTCAGTTATTCACACTATATACATGTACATGTAATCACCTACAATGTATATTAAGTAGTCATATCCAAGTATGCTTGTAGGGTCTGAAGTGCTATTTCAAACACGAATTGTAGTGTTTCATCAGGGATTCCAAATATTGAGAAAACAATTGAAACCCGAGAGGCGTAGCCTTGAGGGTTTTATTGTTTTCGAAATATTTGGAATCCTCTGATGAAACACGAACAATGACTGTTTGAAATTACTTCTCATGCTCGAATGCAAAACCGACAATTTACATACGCTTCTTTTCAAACTTCGATCATTAGAGAGTATTGTTTTACCGTTTGACTGTTGTACCTAATTATTCAATAGATGGCTTATTATTCTTTTGTGATGGCAGTAATTTCAACTAGCGTACTAGTAGAGTAGTGGACAAGAGTTAGTACAAGCAGTCGGGAGGGTCGAGGTTCGAACTCCAGTGGAGGCAGACTTTTTCTTTCAATGTCATTGTTTATTTATTTACTTCTTCGCTCCTTACTTGTAGTTTATCAGTATGCAATTAGTTAGTGGTTCATGAATATGATGATTAAGAAATATTGATCACTAGGGTTGGAAATCTGATCAAACACTAGTGCATTTGGAACTGGTGTTTCATTGGATGACAAGATGCATCCACCTGATGAAGCTTCGAAGAAGGGTTTCACCGGGTATCAAGACCCATGCATGTGACCAAATACAGTTCCTCCATTGGATGACTATCTCATGAATTATTAATGAGTTTGAGAAGTGAACTTCAAACCTACTTTTTTGTGTTGAAATGTGTGTTTACATTTGCAGTAAGTACATTATTAAATTCAAATTACCTGCCTATTGGTTGTCATTAAGGGTTGTAACCCAGAGCACCTGTCACACTCAATATTATGGGTGTTGTGGGTGTACGTTCTTCATGTTACGAGTGCACAAAATCCATAAACTTATGTAGTAACATTGTGTAACTTAATTTGTGCCTTGAAAATTGATACCTTTTTGGTGAATACTGGTAGGGAATTTGCATAACTTTTAACAATAATGCAATAAGTTTACGAAAGTCCCTAAGGTTGACAGTCTGTATATATGTAAAATCTAATGCCTGTTGAGTGATTGCGAGCCAGGTTGGTGCAAATCGAGGTCAGTGCATGCAATTTGATTGTGGTCAAATGTATCTATAGTTTCAGGTGGTACGTATACTGTATGTGTGTTATCAGGGTCACAATGGGAGACAAATCCAAATTAACACCATTCACACTCCAGTGTGTAGTTATATAAAACCTACTTGTAATTACTTTTCGTTGGTCTTTTTAAACAGCTTGAAGATCACTTAATGAGTAGAAATTTTAATAAAGAAATGGTAAACATGCAGCATGCATCCATCAAGTTATGGACACATGCGGGAGGTTGCTAAACACGAAAGAAGCATAAGAGACACTCGAGGCAAAGCCAAGAGTGACTATACTGTAGCTTCTTGAGTGCTTTAAATAGGCAACCTCCCAAGTGTGTCTAATTAACTTGATGGATGCACAGCTGTGGCGTTTACCATTTATTTTATAACCTAACCACGACAATAATTAAAGAGCAAATAATGTTTGTGATGAAATTAAAATTCTTAGTACATGAAGTGTGCGAAAAAAATTGCATAACTTAAGCTGAGCCCTGATGCAACTGTTGATGTTCCAGTGCAAAAACAAGTCATTCATTGATCTCTGCTCTGTTTATTCAAACCTTGATCTCAAGGAAATAAAAGAGGAGATCTAGCCAGGCTGCTAAAAAGTTCTTCAACTGCAAGTGAAAGACATTTATTCAGTCCTTTTGTTGGAAGCAATCGCTTTGGTAAAGCAAAAATTTCGAAAAGGGTTCATTCATCTGTTGAAAACGGAATAGCTTTTGGCGGAATTGAAAACGATCTGCACAACACTACAAGTCATTGGAGCAATCGTCTGAGCCAGAGGTTTGAAATTCGTCGTTTTTCCTATGGAGTGAACTGTCAGCTGAATTGGCTTGTTGCTGTTAATTGCCATTAATTTTGTACCAGTACAGGATATGCTTGGAACAATTTATCGAAGTAAGTTTGTTTGTTGTTCTCTAAAATTGTAAGTTTAATTACTTTCACATCCAAAAGTGTCAATAAAATTATTTTGTTGTAAAATGAACTGTCTGAATGTGGAGCTATAGTCTATATTCTGAGGTTTATTCATTTAAGTCCACTATATGTACACCTCTGGCTCTTTGGCAGTTTTCGACTCGACTGATATAAGTTTAGTTCCTACCAAATAAACCATTGTGGTTTCTTTTAATTACATGTAGCTCATAAAACTTGTCTGGATTTTTTTAATAACCAAAAATGCTGCCCCTTTACCTCTAAATATTGAGATTGAACAGTTTGTCGTCTTTTTTTGTCTGTCCTTTCTGAATGTTTCAGGATCTTTCCCTTTCTGGTGGCTCGGAAAAAATAAATGAAGCTCAAAATTTGCCAAGACAGTTGCTAAACAAAATTCTCTGTCACTTGGATTAGAGTTTTTCTCTAATTGTCCTGTAAAATAGTTTTCGTGGGAAAAGAAATTTAAGAAAAAAGAAAAAATTGGTGCAATCGTGAACAAAATCTGATGTGAGTGTGCAACCCATGGTCAAATGGTCCATGGCTATTAGCCAATCAGAGCACTTGGTTTATCGTGGTCATGTTATAAGAGATTTTAGCAATGGATATTGCCAAAAACATCATTTGTGACAATCGCTTATACATTGTAGCTTTTACATACATGCACATAATTGATTTTTTTCTATACATACCAAAAGTATATGTTGTAGGTCAATTAAATTAACCCTTGAGGTCAAATTAACCCTGAGGCAATTTAATGTTGATCAAATTGACCTCAGGATCGAATCAACTACCGGGTAAGTCATATTGACCTAATACGAATGAAACGGGGGGTAAACTGACCCAGTACCATATTTATCAACCATTTTCTGATACTATTTGACTCAATGGGTAACCTACATGTAGGTCAAATTGACGTGGATCAAATCAACTAGATGATATATTGACCCAATAATAATAATAATAATGGCCATATTTATATAGCGCTATATCACCACAGTCTCATGGCGCTTTACATATTACTGACATATCCTGTGAGGGATTTTTTGTCGGACTGCTTACGGCACTAATAGCATCCACGCAGTTTACAATGTTGAGTGTGTGGTTAGTGCAATGGCCAGGCTGCTGTACCGAGTGACAATTCCCTGCTCTTTTTCGAGTAGTACAGCAGATTCTTTCACGTCCCCTTCAAATACTGATTAGAAGTAGGAGACAATGCCAACAGCTTTTAAACTTCCCTGCCCAAGGACGTGGCTGGGATTCGAACCCCCGACCTCCTGCACTCTAGACCGTGCTCTACCAACTGAGCTAAGCAAACGGAACTATGGGAAACTGACCCAGTACCACATTTACCAACCATTTTCTGATACTATCTCTCAATCCGGGTAACCAGTAGATCAAATTGAGTAATGGATCGAACTCGAATCATATATTGACCCAATACCAAACGAAACTAAGGGAAACTGACCCAGTACCATATGTATTCACCCCAAGGTGAAACTGACCATCTGCCAGTACAGTGTACTTGCCAATACAGACATGATTTATTGCATGGTTGCCACCCATCAGGGAAATAAATGCTTGACTTTTTGCTGACCAATTTTAATAAGACTGTTCAACATTCCCTCATCCAAAACAACTGTAGCCTCCCCTTGCAGACACTGAGCAGGGGTTTCAATAGAAGGCGGCTACCGGCGATAAACCGCCGGTTACTTTGCTTCTTACCGCCGGCTACTTCACACGATCATTGTGTTTTTCTGTTAAGTGTTGAGTAAAGTTTACTAAGGTAAACCACCGCCTCTAACGTCAGGACTGCCGGTTGCCTAAAAACTTATTAAAACCCCTGACTGAGGCATGAGGGGCCAATTCGTAGCAACCTAAAATAAAATTCCCTGACTTTTTTCTGACTTTGATAAAAAAAATAGAATTTACCTGACCAGATGCAAAATTCCCTGTCTTTTCCCTGACCATGAAAAAAAAAATCCCTCACGATTCCCTGACCTGTGAGTTACTGTGTGCAGAAGCCAAAGTGGAATTGGTAAAAACATGGTTCACTTACTTGGTAAATTTGGTATTCAAGGATCAGTTTCAGATATTGGGTCAATATCACCTAGTTGATTCAATCGAGGTCAATTTGATCTAGGTTGATTTGACCCATATCAATTTGATCTATATGCTAATTTGGCTCAGGGTCAATTTTACCTACAACATATTCATGTATGGTATCTACTAAGTTTCCGTACCATATATACATGTACCTATTTGAATTCACACACATGTAGATAGTTGCGGATAATTGCCAAATAAACAATGATATAAAAACTGCATTGACATTTAATTCCCTAACTTGAGTTAAGCAGTACATTGTACTTAGTGAAATTTAAAATGTTAAATTCATAAACTTAAACTTATAAACTTCTGATTATTGACAAATCATTTTACTGTTCTATTAAAATTCTATGCTGTATATACATGTATGTGTAAAATATACTCACTGATGAAGAGTGTCTGCAGCTTCTCCTATTCATGGTGGCCATGAGCTGGCTGTTACTGATTAACAGTCTGAAATTGTTCAAATCAGATACAGGAAAATGTGTTTTTCAAAATTATTTCTTATTTTATAGTCTTATTTCTTTATTCTTCTTTCCATTTAAATAATAATTACAGTAATAATATAATAATTCCTAATGATAATCACAGAAATGTTTGGTATGTAGCAAATAGCTAAATTAGGAATAAAAACCAGCCTACAATTGTATCTTATGACATTTTGCCCAACTAGATTATTTTTTTGCATAATTACTCACACAAATGAAGTTCAGGGGGATTAAGCCATTTTGAAATTTTGTTTTTGTTCTCATTTCTTCTCCTTAACATAGATTTCAATGAAACTAAGAGGACCATCTGTGGTTTTGTATACCTTTGGGTAACATTCAGATAATATTAGTCATAGTCAGATTACAGATACATGTACATGGATTTTCAAAGTATAGATATTTAACTTATCCTGCACAAACATAATAGAACAGAAAACTTGAAGCAACAGTCCATTGGTAATAAATAAATATTATGTGTCAGCCAATCTGAGCTCAGCATTGCTATGAAATACAGAGCAGTATTTCAAAAAAAAAAAAAATGAAATACAGAGCGGCATTTTATAGCTTTGTATGAGCCAATCGGAGTGTTGGAGATTTCGTGCCATCTTTTCTTTTTTTCGACATGTGCATGTGGCTGCCACTTTCAATGAATTTCCAAACAAAGGTTTTCAAAATGACTTAATCTTCTCTTCTTTCCAAAGAGAATGTGGATTATAGGATATGTGTATGTTTTTGCCCAAGAAGGCGTGTTGTAAACCAAATAATATTAATTTCTAGCGAAATATTCTCCTATATTCCATAGAAAACCATGACATAATCTGAAGTTACTGTATATGTATGTTACATCACAGGCAGCCCAAGCTCTGTATTTGCACTGTGTGACCACTTTTGTTTATATATCAAGCCATTATTTCACTTAATTTTCAGATAAAGAAAATAAACTTACCTTATTAGAGTTTGTTGTTGTCCTGTTGTTTCTCTGGGGTCTAGAAATGGTGGTTATGGGGCATTTCTCTCACTTTGCCCATAACTGCCATTTCTAGACCCCAGAGAAACAACAGGACAATGACAAACTCTTAAGGTACATTTATTTTCTATATCTGAAAATTAAGTGAAATAATGGCTTGATATAGACCTTATGCAATAATACTGTTTTTATTTCATTGGTCAACAATAATCGCACGAGGAAATCAACCTTGTCAGATAAAACAGCATGTGAAAATAAGTAATCCTGTGAAATTTGAGTATCATAGCTTTCATTGCTACAGAGTAATTAGGATTTGAATTAAGAGAGCTTTGTATGAAGTCAGTCAGTCATGGCCTTGTTTTAATGTTTTCCCAAAGGTTTAAATGCTAATAACTTTGGAACCAATTGTTATAAAACTATTAAACTACATACTGTCAACAACTTCTTACTGCTCTTTCAGGAGTCTGTATCAATTTTTCTGTATTTGTTTAAATTCAGAATTTATGCTAATTAGGCCACACCTTTTTGCATTGGGTCTACATAAACAAAAATGGTCACACAGTGCAAATAGAGAGCTTGGGCTGCCTGTGGTTACATGTACTTACATTGTAGCTATAGCTAACAAGATACAAACAAACCAGTTGAGTCTGTATAAATCTGCTGTGTGGTCTCCCATAGATTGTAGCAAGTAAATTCAAGTACAAAGGATTGTTCAAATCGGGCGTAGATTGGCTGTTTTTAAGACAAACAAGAAACAAACGAGCTGTTAGACTGCTGACTCCCGTAATTGTTAGGAGTGTTCATTATTTATGGCTTGGGGGGAGGGGGGTCGGCATTTCATCTGCTTCTCTTGTTAAAACTTTTATGACCCTCCTATGAATGAATTAAAACTTAGATGACCCCCCTATACAATTGTTCAAAACTTTATTGACCCCCCCCCCCGACAAAAAAGATGGATGTGCAAAAAAGAATGCAAACTGCATATACATGTAATCTATTAAATTTACTATTAATGTTTCTAGATTTATGGTATTTTCCTTCGTTTAATAGAAAACACACATATACATGTATTATTCTGAAAATCTCTACCTCACCATCCTTCCCGGATGGGTACTTGAAATTGTACCGTTAATTTGTGCATCATATTGCATTCTAGTGCATCATATTGCATCATATTGCATTGTTCCATAGTATCAAATAAATGAAAAAGAGCTCAGCATTAAGCTAATCTCATGAACACCAATGCATTATCTCTCCTATGGGGATGTGCCTTTGATCATGAGGTTAGAGAATACCATCCTGTGTATAAAGGAAACAATGTAGAATAGGTTTTTTAAATGTTGTGAGGGCCGAAGGCCCAAGCCTAAATTTTTGAGATTTTACTGCTCTCTAAAACACTGGTTTCCTGTGTTCTGGAGACTAAACATTGGCTTAGCATTACAACAGCAATTTCATTTTACATGACAGGTACATGTATGTCAAAACTTTGATGACCGGCCCAAGGAGTAGGTAAAATCTTTGATGACCCCCCTAAAAAAGCACTTAAAACTTTTATTGCCCCCCCCCCATGATTTAAGCGACCCCCCCTCCAAGCCATAAATAACGAACACTTCCTTAAATCGTAGCAAGTAAATTCGACCACAAAGGATTGTTCATATCGCCTATCGGGCAAGATTGGCTGTTTTTAAGTTTAAGACAAACAAAAGAGCCGATAAATATGCACCAGGATCCCCCATAAATCTAAGCAATTAAGTAATGTCGGAGAACAGTTATTAAAGGTCGTTCAAATGGGCGTAGATTACAACTTTATAAGCGATCCGATTTTATTCTCTCCCATAAATCATTTCGATTACGTCCCATGAATGAAAAAAATCGTTAACTTTGGCTTAGATTGGTTGTTTTTGTAATACGTACGAGTTGCGTCTCAGTCAAGACTGCGAGTGGAGTAATAATCTAGCCAGTATATAAAATACTATTTAGATCGAAAAACTTTAGGTTAAGTCACCAGTTAAATCAAAATGTTATGCTCGTACTTGAAAGCTGTGCGGAGAGATATTTCACTTACCAAAGACAAAGTCAAATGCACGATTGAGTTTGCCGCCGAAGGGAATGTGCTGGCGGCTTAGCATATCATCTGATTTTTCAGCGCTGAAAAATACAAAATGAAAAAAATGAATTAACAACTAAGAAGGGGCAGTATTAATCACTTTCATTCATTCATATTTAATATTAATCATTTTTTGTCACACTATTCAGGATGCTATGAATGGTCGGCAGGGAGAACTACACAAAAGAATAATCTAAACAATAGATAAATCAATTAATCATATGCAAACACAAAATGAATAAGATGAATTAACAACTAAGAAGGGGGAGTAATGTACAATAGCATTTATGGCAGATTAACGCACATGCAAGGTCATTCCATTGTATGGATTTTTTTTCGCTTACCTGTTAACACGTGCAGCAAAAAAAGCACTCACTGACTGTGTCAGTGAAACCCGATGGCAAATCCTTTTTTATGGCTAAAATGATAAAATAATTAAATCAAATCAATGAAAAAAGGAAGGAAAAGAATGCATAATAGGATTCACAGTAGTGTAACGTAAGAACAATCATTAGACTGCACAGAGCTCTTTTTCACTTACCTCGGGAAAAAAGCCGCCGAACTCACCCAACCCGATCAATCTTCACTGCTTGGCGCAAGATCTGTTTAACACCAAAAAAAAGAATGAATGACCTTATTGTAAAAGGGGCAAGATTACAGTTCGAGATTTATAGGACTGTGTGATGAAAAAAAAAACCTCTTACAGTTACAGCCAAAAAGCAACGATGTAGCTCGTGGAGCTTCAGTGACCATGCGGTCCATTTCACGCCTTCTCCAAAAAAGATTGATCATGGGAACTCTTTTGGCGCCAATTTGATCATGTGATTTCTTTTGGCGCCAAAAATAAGTAAGTAGATATGTGAGTTTTATATCTATTATGAGATAACCTTCCTTGATTCCAACCGTGAGTTAATTTGGTGACGTACGGTATTAATCACTTTCATTCATTCATATTTATTAATCCTTTTGTGTCACACGATTCAGGATGCTATGAATGGTCGGCAGGGAGAACTACACAAAAGAATATTCTAAACAATAGATAAATCAATTAATCATATGCAAACACAAAATGAATAAGATGAATTAACAACTAAGAAGAGGGAGTAATGTACAATAGCATTTATGGCAGATTAACGCACATGCAAGGTCATTCCATTGTATGGATTTTTTTTCGCTTACCTGTTACCACGTGCAGCAAAAAAAGCACTCACTGACTGTGTCAGTGAAACCCGATGGCCACTTGGTGCAAATCGTTTTTTACGGCTAAAATGATAAAAAAAAAAAATCAAATCAATGAAAAATGCATAATAGGATTCACAGTAGTGTAACGTAAGAACAATCATTAGACTGCACAGAGCTCTTTTTCACTTACCTCGGGAAAAAAGCCGCCGAACTCACCCAACCCGATCAATCTTCACTGCTTGGCGCAAGATCTATTAAACACCAAAAAAAGAATGAATGACCTTATTGTAAAAGCGGCAAGATTACAGTTCGAGATTTATAGGACTGTGTGATGAAAAAAAACCTCTTACAGTTACAGCCAAAAAGCAACGATGTAGCTCGTGGAGCTTCAGTGACCATGCGGTCCATTTCACGCCTTCTCCAAAAAAGATTGATCATGTGAACTCTTTTGGCGCCAATTTGATCATGTGATTTCTTTTGGCGCCAAAAATAAGTAAGCAGATATGGGAGTTTTGTATCTATTATGGGATAACCTTCCTTGATTCCAACCGTGAGTTAATTTGGTGACGTACGGTATTAATCACTTTCATTCATTCATATTTATTAATCCTTTTGTGTCACACTATTCAGGATGCTATGAATGGTCGGCAGGGAGAGCTACACAAATAATCTAAACAATAGATAAATCAATTAATCATAACATTAAAAAATGTATCAATTCTGATTGGCTAAGAGCAGTGCAGTTCAAGTTTAATTCAGTGCAAAAAAAAAGTGTAATTCAGTGCAATTACAAACAATATTAAAATGTTTAATGTATATGATTAATAAATATTCATACGTTTTATCGTTCAATTTGGTCAATTCTCCCTCGTATGTTTTTCAAGTATCTCAATATTTTGAGGCAAGAAAAGAAACTCGTGCGAACTAATCCCAAATTGAACTCAAAACCGTATGATTACCTGTACTAATTAATTGAATTACCATTGCACTTTGAAAGCAAAATAACTTATGCATTAATAAGCCTAGTATATGCCTAATGAATTCCTATTAGTTTATTACTAGTGTAGGAAACCTAACATTAGCCAGAGCTTCCCGCCTTACCCTCTTCCCTTTGGAAGGTAGCTAGAGAGTCCGCTAGTACAGCAGAAGAGGACAAATTCTCCATTAGGGAACAATGCGCGGAAAGTATATACTTAGAATACTTATATGCGTTAGTGTCGGCTGCGATGTGCCTGAATTTATAAGGATGATTGGAGCGAGTTCTCTGGTCCAAGAACTGGACTGAGTTGGGGAGGGCTAGATGCACTATATTATGTACACATTTATACATTAATTAAGCTAGCAGAATCTACATATCTTCATGTTTCAAGAGTGTCCCAACCGAGGGATGTTTGCATTGCAGTTACGCGGCTTGAATTTCTGGAGAAATCAGATAGCACATCAGGCAAATCTATAATAGCGCTATGCTGCATTGCCTCTAAAAAGGTTACATGTTGTTTTTCAAATGGTTCCATACAGGAGAAGCATTTTCTACTCTTGATCTGACTAGAGAGTTATAAGCCTGCTGCTTTACCTATTCCGCTGCAGCCAGAGAAATTCCTGCGTAATAAGGCAAGGATCTTCATGGCTTTGGATTTAACTTCTTTAACTTGAGTATCCCACTGAAGATCATGGTTAAAAATACCCAGGTATTTATGGCAGGATACTATGCCTAGGGGACTGCCTGACATGTTATAACTAGCTGGTGGAAGATTTGTAGATCTAGATCTTGTTATAGACATGATATTACATTTAGATAGATTGAATTCCATTTGCCAAGGCCCACTTACATATGGTGTCTGTCATTGGTGTCAATGCCTTATAAAGTAACATTGTTCTTAGTGCTGTAGAGTGAATACAAGTATTGTATTGTATGCTTCCTTGGTCTAAGTGTTCAGTGTCCTTTTAAGGTTTATTCTATGTACTAGTTCGCTATTTTTATTTCTCTTTACTCTGTAATTAATTAGCACGTACACATTTAAACGAGCTTAGTGCTCACCCTGTGAAATAGACTGCGAACAGTCCCTCCTTTTCCCTCCATTGATTGTAATTTGCGAGCGGTGCGAGCGAAGAGAAAATATGGCTCGCTCCGCTCGAACGCCTGCCATATTTTCTGTTCGCTCGCTCCGCTCGCAAATTACAATCAATGGAGGGAAAAGGAGGGACTGTTCGCAGTCTACCTGTGAAACTGATTAAATAAACTACTACTACTACTTCGTTCGGCTTCATCACGTGACTTTTTGTAAATGACTTTGAAAGAAAAGCGTGCACAGGACCGGACGGAGTGGTAATCATTAGTATGCGAGTGTATTTAACGATGTTTAAAATTCTAACAAAATACTTTTTTGGATTTATTCAAAGGTTTCAAAGATTTAATTTTTTTCCACACACACACAGCACAATATACAATACATTAATTTAAATAGGTTGTGGATGCAAGGGCTAACAACCTCTAAAGCGGTTAACAAATGCCCCTTGCACCCCTATGTAAAAAAGAAGGGGGGAAAAGATTTTGTCAAAGATAGCAGAAGATAAAGAGTTAATATTTAATTAATTTAATTATAATTGAAGAATAAAAAAATTCAGGCACTATGGTAAGATTTAAAAATAGGAAGTGATGCACTATTCTTTATATCTTGTGGGAGATCATTCCAAACTTTTACAGAAGCGAATTTAACATTAAATTTACCATAGTTCAATTTTGATTTTGGGAGGGACAGATTGTTATTAGTTAAACATCATCAAGCCTCCCTGAGAACTTCCCACACATTCTCATTGTCAGACCAACTTGTAATTTTTACTCCGTTTTTCTAAATTGTTCATTATACAGACCTTCCAAGCCAGTCGGGTATGCAATGACTAGATAGACCTGGGAATGAAAAATACTATTTCAGCACCGAACTCATAACCCATGGCTGTTACACCATAATGATATGTGAATTTTGGGGCAGTCGTTCAACAGCGCAGGTCATAACATGACGTACAAAGCCTAATACTGCGGTTATGCAATTTTGTTCACACCATACATACATATACATATACATACATATAACTTTATTTCCGTACGCTAGCCACTACAACAGTAAGCTGGTTTCCACGTGGGGCGTAACAATAAATATATGTACAGATTAAAAACATATATTGATAAAAATCAGTAAAAAATCTGCTATCAGCATAACTCAGTAACAGGAACAGACACTCCTCTTGAATTGCCGTAAAGATTTGGCTCTTTTAGCCTCATCTGGCATGTTATTCCAAAGCATAGCACCACTGTATTTGAAGCTTCGCTTGAGGAAATTTGTACGCGGTCTTGGAAGTGCTAGATCAGTTTCAGAGTTTCTTAGCTGATAGCGTTTATCGCAGTCACTTGTTTTAATAAAAGAGTTTCTCAAATATGGTGCGGATTGTTCATTTAAGTTTTTATAGATTGAAATAGATTTCATTTGATTACGTCTGGCTTGGAGCGTTTTCCATTCTAATTTAGCAACAACATTCTAATTTAGCAACAACATACTCAACATTCCAACATTAACAAACAACTGCTGATTGCTGAGCAATTCATATTCAAATCCATTTCACAAACAAATATCGGTTTTACCGTTTGAAATTCTGTGTTTGTCTTAAAATGCATAATTTTGTTCCACAGCTGAGCGCTTTTGTGAAAGCGAACCTGAAATTTTCTTTTAAAATCTAAAGTATTTTTTACCGTCTTATAACAGTATTTCAGAACATTGTCTTCGGAAAGGTTTCAGGTTTTAGAAGTCAGTTAAAAAACTCTCATATCGTGTTTTATCGTGTGGTATTAACTCTCGGGCTGCGCCCTCGAGTTTATACCACATGATACAACACTCCTGCTCGTTTTTTAACGAGTACTTATATTCTTAGATTATTCGTAAATATTCATATTATGATTTAGATAATATTAGTCTTTTTATGTATCTTATATGTTTATTCTTATTTTTATTCTTTGCCTGTCGGACGTTTTAAACATGAGCCTCTGGCTCGGAAGTAAGGGTAACCAATCCCACGTTTCGACATTAATAAATGGCATTGTATTGTATTGTTTGTACTGTACAGATGCACAGAAGACGTAATGCGATCCAGCGCGCTATCTGTTTTCAGTTGTTGACAGAGGTAGTTCGAACTGATTGTATACAACAAATACATTCATTCTGTCGTGGGTTAGGTCCAAGAAGACGTTACAACGTGAAGGGAACAAAGAAGTGCAGCACATGATACAGTTGAGTGGCGTAATTGATCACTGCTCTCTGCACTTGGTAGTATTACATGACATGCTATTTGCTTCTGTCCATCGTAAGAACTGAGCTACCAAGTCACTTGAACTATCTCTATCCTGCCAGACTGGTGCGATGATAGTAGAATCATCGGCATATTTGAATAGCACAGCCTGATTTTCTAAGTTAATGTTAAGATCATTCAAATAAATATTAAAAAGATAAGGACCGCTGACGCTGCCTTGCGTGGTGCCCTTGTTCACATGTTTCCATTCCAATTCACAATTATTATAGTACTCTCTGTTTCCTATCCTTTAAGAAATTTAAATACCAGTTAGTAATGTATGGACTAAGAGGGAATTATTTGAGTTTCTTTGCTAGTAAGTCATGCTTAACCGAGTCAAAGGCTTTACTAAAATCCATTACGAAAAGGCGTACGGCTTTACAATCAGGATTGTCTAAGTAACTGTTGATCTTATGCTGGATAGAGAGAAGGGCGTCCGTGCAATTTCCGCCGTCCCTATAAGCGAACTGTGTGGGGCTGAGATTCTCTTCCACAATACCTCTGGCATGGATGCGGTACACAATTTTCTCGAAAGCCCTTGCTCTCACAGGGGTTATGTTTATACCGCGATAGTCGCCATTCTCTTTGGGCAGTTCCACTTTAGGCAGCGGGTTTATATTCGCCAGCTTCCAAGATGAAGGCCATGATTGAGTGGAGATTGACAGATTCCAGATTCTGTTGACAATAGGAGTAAGAATCAGTTCTGCGTGCATGTTCTCTCCATACCCAGTACGGAATGAGATCGGGTCCAGTTGCAGTTCTTTTGAGCGATCTGAGTGAGTTCCAGACCTGCCGTTCAGTGATTTCAGGAATTTCCACCTCACTACTATATATAAGCCGTTGGCCTTGTCTCCTACTTCTAATCAGTATTTGAAGGGGACGTGAAAGAACCTGTTGTACTACTCGAAATAGAGAAGGGGATTGTCATCCGGTACAGCAGCCTGGCCATTGCACTAACCACACACTCAACATTGTAAACTGCGTGGCTGCCATTGGCGCCGAAATAGCCACTGACGGGATATGTCAGTAAAATGTGAAGCGCCACGAGACTGTGGTGATATGGCGCTATATAAATATGGCCTATTATTATTATTACTAATTGTCAAGAGCGTAGGCTCTACATAGGTGTCGTCAAAGCAAAGCTTGGCAAAATAGTCATTCAACGCCATCAAAGAGCTGCTATCAAGAGTTACTCTACAAGAGGAGTTGCGTCGCTGAGATAGTGTATCGACACCTTTCCACCAGTCCCTACTTCCTACCGCCGCTGTCATATAATTCTTCCTGTTTTCAGAAATAACATCAGATATAAGAAAGTGCATCTATTTCACATGCAGTCCTTGTTTTCTCAGTCACCTCTAATTGGTCTGACGAACTTGCTCGTCAGGGGTGGGCTCAATAACTGTTGCTTCAATAGCTACTGTTAGATTAGTAGCAGTAGTATCACCTTAATCAGCAAATTTCCGAATACAGTACTTAACCGTTTATAAGAACCTAGGGTTTTCCAAGTTAGCCTAAACAGGTTCTTATATAAATGGTGCTTAGTGGAGTTTTAGGCTATTTAGGTTCTAAAACAGGTTCTTATTTTTATAAGAAAGATATGATACCAGTGGCTGGAAGAAGGGCGGCATGTATATTAATTTAATGCCAAAACCGGCCTGGCCTTTGGACAGTATGTGATCATGACCCATTTTAGTAGATATTTCAATTCTCAGTATCAGGCTAAATGTTGATTTAAGGGTTAGGTTAGGTTAGGGTTAGGTTAGGGTTAGGTTAAATAAGAACCTGTTTCAAATTTTAGGCTAAATAGGTTCTTATGTAAAGGGGGTCTAAATTGATATTTTTAGGCTAACAGGTTCTTAAATTCTAGGTTCTTATAAGCGGGTAAGTACTGTATCACACTTTCAGTGTAATGCTGTCTTTGCGGTGCAAATAAAGCTGTTGTTTTTCAGTCTTGCTTTGCTTTCTCTTCACTGGCCACATGCAAAAGACTTGGTGAATAGCATGACGTATTGATGTAGTTTCTCAATAATTTCTTGAATTTTGAAATCAAAACGCCGTGAAATGTTGAATATTTCATACTGAATGTCAAATAGCTTCGTTGGCACAAGTAGGGTGCTGTAGTCAGTAGTGGCGCCGCCTTCCGCGCTCAAGTGCTGTTTCGACAATAAAAAGGTTGTTGAAAAGAATGTCGTGGAATGAAGTTTAAAAAAATTACTGACATGTAAATGGATTAAAAGTTATGAGTTTGCATTCTCGCTAATACGGATACCGTAGGCACCAGAAAAACATGTTCGCGTAAGAAGAAGAAGAAGTAAGTAACGTTAGCGCCAATCTTGTAGCGGACTATCGTTGCCATAGTCCAGGAGAGCCGGGGTGGCACGGTGGTTAACCGCTCGCGGTTGTGCTCGTAAAAGTAACATTTTATGCCACTGGCAGTGCTCCTATTTTTCTGAAATTGTGCCAGAAAGTATGCTAGTTTTTAAAAAATATATGATAATACTATCCGTCAAATATAAGAAACAAGTAAACAGTAAGCACGTGCTGTCAAACACTATCAAAATATCCAATACATATACTGAAAACCTGACAAAAATGATGTTGCTGCTTTCCGAATAATCTTTAAAAAAGGTGCTTGTATTGTAATATTGATATCATGCGATTCATGCTCCAAAAAACTGATGCCTTATTTTGGGCTCCAAAAGAATCAAAATAAATATGCTAGCAGTGCTTTTTTCAGAAAAATAAGAAATTGTGCTCGTAATGGCGAATTATGCCAAAGATTGTGCTAGGATAATCTGTCAAAGCCTATCCGCGACGCCACGCGTGCGTTGAGTTTGTTGGTATCTCACCCTTGCTGTGAGGGTTCTTCTCTGGGTTCTCCGGTTTTCTTCCCTCGATCTGTGGTTTACCCGGGTACTGACTTTGATCAGCCCCTATGGTTGTTTCAGGTCCGTAAAATTCATGGTCATGGTCAACTAACCGCCAAAACCGGGGATACTAGAACTACAGTTTTACGTCCTTATGCGAGAAGACGCGTGAAGATCTAACCGTTTACTGTTGGCACAGCACCGCCTGGGTCATTGGCCAAAAATTGGAAAAATACATTTTTCAACATTTTGAGCAAGTAACCTTGAGAAAAATCTGAGAAAAATCTGAGAAAAAATCAGGAACGGAAGCCATGTTGGATGGCAGGAACAATAGAATGTTGATTTACTTTTTCACACAACATGGCTGGCATCACGTGATGGTGCAAAACCGGAAAAGTCAACTTGGGATCCCTGCGTATTTCGGTTAACTTTGTGACGTCACTATTTTCTTTAAGATGGCGTACGTTACTACTGTAGATGAAGATGGACCAGCTAGCAATCCAAATAATCGGCGGACATCGGATAAAATATGAACTTCGCTTTCAGCTATCCACCCTCTCCGGTAAAAGTACAATGGTTGTGTACTCTTTTTACGACGGAATATGCTAAGCTAAACGCCATAGAGGATGTGCTGAACTTCTGCGTTTTTGGGTCGTCGGTTTTGAAGGTAAGTAAACTGTAAAGACACAATTTGAATTTTAAACTGTAGGATTGCAGCTCTAAAATCGCGAAAGAACGAAATCGCAATTCGTGATACCGTTTCGGGAAGTTCTAAAAAAACCTTGCTTCTGTTTCACGAAACAGCCAGCTGCAGCTTGAGAGTGAAATTGTCTCGATATTTTTTCAACAGGAGCAGGTCATGCGTATAACCCCGGCCCTGTGCAGTGACTTATTCCGTTTGTACTCAGAGTTATTTTACAGACTGTTAAAACATCAACTGTACTTAAAAAAAGGGCAATTTCGTGAGGAATGCCCTTATGGTTTGGACAGGATATTTGTTTCAGCTTGCCTATGATTGGAAAGCAATATCTTTAAAGACCCGTTGTTGGAATGTTGGTTTGGTTGACATGTAAAATTCGATCTAAAAACTGTCCTGAATGAACAGATACAGTACATGTATGTTGCCCTAATTCCGGCCAGTTTTTGCATTTATCATTATAACTTATCTTGAATAAAAGCATCGATCAGGAAATTTCCCACGAGATTAGCTTATTCGTTCATTGACCCTATTGTAAAGTTTTGATTAGTTTTTCTTCACGATTTAACCAAGTTATTTCTAAAAATATTGTTCAAATTGGTTCCCCTAATTCCGGTAGGGTTGCCCTAATTCCGGCCGATAAGAATAAAGATGTGTACTTGAAGTTTTGGCGATATTTTCTCGGCTTACTTCAACTAGAAACTCCAGTGGCTGCTTGTCAAGATATTTGAGATGAAAAAATATGAATCAAGATCCCTGTATTACAACAACTGCGCCCACGATGACAACTGCTGATTTGTTTGCTCAATCGCTCATCTTTGGATATTGCAAAATGGTTTGCATTGTCATTTTGATTGCGGTGGAGAGGGCTTTCATGCATTTCAGATATGCCCACTGTTTCTATGACCCTCAGTGTAACGAGAGTACGACAATAAACACGACAAAAATGCTTGTTTACAGTTTAGTATGGGCTCCAAAATTAGAAACTATACCGCCATGCCGGAATTAGGCACACCAAACGAAAATATAGGCGGACTTTTAGTTGAAGTCGAACTCCGTAATTTGAAACCGTTCAGACTAATTTTCCTCTCAGAACTGAGGTAATCTTTAGAGTTTCATCTATGCCAAAAATCAACATTTCACATACCCTACTTTGCGAGAAAACGCTTCTGTTGCTTTATTACCCAATTCAAAGTACAGTCAAAAGACACACTTGGAGAAATTGAGACTCGACTTACCTTTACAAAAGCTTGGATTTCCCCCCCTAAAAAGACGACAGGACGCACACAACAATAGTTTACGAAAGCACACTAATCATTAATTTATCGGATTGTGTCGTTTGTTATTTATTTATAGTTTACGGAGAATAAACAAGTTTCAAAGACAAAGTGGCTGGAATTGGGACCGGCCGGAATTAGGGCAACATACTGTACAGGTAAACAACTACTATGGAAAGATAAATAATTTATCTAAGTACAATGTATGTAGACATGAAGGTTATAGCGATACTTTGTGTTGATAAACATTGCAATTGTTATGCTAATGTACAACCATGATTTAAAAAGGCTGCTTTGTGTCAGTAACCAATGGATCTCTGGTTGGCACATTAATGTGTCTATTTTTGGGAAGCATTCTCAAAATATTTAATTCACCTCTACAAACAATGGACTCGATTCATTTTACCGTTACATCACAAATTATTAGATTAGTAGTCATACAGCCAGCACATGTCTTCAGATACTTTGGGGTGCTACTATAGAGCACAGTGCTGACCTTAGTGCTTATCGTATTATTAGACTTGAAAGTTCTTAGTGCTTATCGTAGTATTACACTGGTAGTTTTCTTCTTTTTTTTGTGCCCACCCACCCTCCCAGCGGGTCGAGGTTTTTGTGGATTGTAATTCTTTATTGTCTAGATATTTTGAGTTCCTTTACCATTAAACCTCTCCTTGTGCCAAACAATGGGTTTCTTTGTCTTTCTGATTAATATAACACTTTGTGTTACGTCTGGTCATAAAAGGGGAATTACAATATATGACATGGCAGTAAGTATTGCTATACTTATACTATTTCAGAGCTGAAATTACAGGTACAACTTTGGAGTTTTCTATGCAATACAATACAATAACCTTTATTTAAACTCGAATTGAAAAGTAGCAAATACATGCTATAATCTTCGAGAAAAAAAAACATTATATGACTGAATAATTAAAATTATCATAAAATTATGACCCGTATGGCCCCATGCATGATTTCCTTTCAAAACCATTTTCAAAAGTCACATGATGAGGGCTGGACGTGTATGACATGAGCGGGCCGGAAAAAGCTGTCTGGCCCTGCACAAATTTTTCTTGCTGTTTTGCGGTTTGATCTACAAAAAAAATATGATCATATGATAAAAAAACCTATAGCGATACTTACTGTGATGTAACAATTGGGAATCTCTTCTAGATAATTCGTCTGTTGACAATTCCGTAAACGAGATGCAGTCCACTATATACTATTATGATGGATCAATGCTTCCCGGTGAAAACAGTCTCCATGTCCTGTAGGGATCCCTATTGGATGAGTCCACTACTCAAGCTATTACTCAAGAAAATAACTAAATTAATGAAGCAGCAAAAATGTGCTGACATTGAACTTCTTAACAACCGAATTTCCAAGATGATTATTGCAAACAGAACGGGTCTTAAGTCTGATGGGATTGGATCTAAAAGATGGTGGAGGAAAATTGACTTAATGTCAAAGAGAAAAGAAACAGTGCAACCCACTCTCAATCAAAGCTTCGTCAATAAACTAAATAACTATTTTGCTGACATCTGTCACGACGCTAACTACACCGAACCCACCCCAATGATTATCGATCAAGATGCTTCCGTTCCTGAGCTCAATGAGACCCAAGTGCAATTCGCACTATTGAAAGTTAAAAGAACGGCTACCGGACCTGACAACATTCCTTACTGGGTTTGGAAAGATTACGCAGACGTTTTTGCACCGGCGATTAAAAAGCAATCTGGAACTTACATGTATCTCTGAAAACCTGCACTTGGCCAAGCTCCTGGAAGGAAGCTAATATCAGCCCCTTTATAGCAAAGATTGAAGCACCCATAAAGTGTCCTGACTATAGGGGAATTAATATCACTCCTGTAATCGCAAGGATCTGAGCGGGTTGTCTATAATAACTATGCTAAAGAGAATGTTGAAGCTAACCTGTCTAAGTTGCAATTTGCATATCGCACTGGAGGGAACTGCACAGATGCCCTTATTAGGATGCAGCATTTCACGCTGAAAGGCCTTGATAACACTGACACTTAGCTGTTAGATTATTCACTATGGACTTTGCTAAGGCATTTGATAGTGTCAAACATTGCATACTAAGTGCTAAATTAAAGAATTGGCCCGATTTAAATCCTTTTATTGTTAATTGGTATAAGTTTTTTACAAAAACGCAAACAAAGAGTCATACATCAAGGAATGACATGTGAATGGAAATACATCAACAAAGGCACAATCCAGGGTAGCGTCAGTGGTCTGTATCTCTCTAATATGTTTATGAATGATCTGGAAATTAGTAATGACAACAAGACGACAGCGTTAGATAAATATGCAGATGATTCGAACTTACAGATTATCATAAGTACATGTAAGACTGCGCCAGATGTATCAGTTCTCACGATCAATCACTTTATGAACTGGACAAACTCAAATGATATGTCTTGTAATCCAACTAAATGTAAATAACTCATTTTTAATAAGAAAGGACACTTATCTCACTTTAATAATATTCCTAACGTACAATATGATGCATTGAAGATACTTGGAGTAATCTTTCAGTCAGACAGTAAATTTTCAAAGCATGTCACTGTTAAACTCAAAGAAGCAAATAAGTGCCTTTTTATTATTAGAACTCTTCGAAAGGAAGGGTGTAGCCAAAAGGAACTCTACCATCTCTTTAAATCACTCATCCTACCTAAATTAACTTATGGTTTATCTGTCTATGGCTCTAGTGAATCCGACCTTACCACAGTACAGCGCTTTCTTAAAAGATGCCATAAGAGAAAGTACTCTTCAGAGCTTATTATTAACATTCATTATCTTTTAGAGAAAAGTGACCGACACATTTTTAATAAAGTTAACTCTATTTCTAATCATCCATTACGATCACTGTTGCCTACGGTTAAGCAGTCCTCTCGAAGGCTTAGAAAACAAACCGCTGTATATCCTAAAGTTAACACAGAGCATTTTAAAGGCAGTTTTGTAAATACATGTAGATTTTTTTTTTAGTATAACCTAGTTTCTTAATTCAAGTCTTGTCCTACATGTATTTTATATATCTACATGTATGTATGATTTTACAATAGCTTTTAATATTACCTTCTTATCTCCACTTACATTTTGTAACATCTGATATGTACAATATCAATGTATAATAAAGACATACTATTATTATTATTATTATTGTGTCAGACAGGCCAGTCACGCCACATTTGTTGTATTCTGTGGTTGGCAGAAATGAAGTGTGATCTCAGTCAGTTGCTTAAAATGTCACAGGTCAGTGCTTATTCATCACCAAATTACTTTCTTGTTCTTCCAAAATGCAAGCAAACCCTTTCATCGAAGCTTATTATGCTCTTAACTTATAAGTCTTAAAAAAGAATTAGGATATGGAAGCAGAATTGAGACTACATGTAGCTGTATTTCATGAGGCCCAAATCGCTAGAAGCCATACAAGTCATACAAACACGTGGGGTTTTTTTCCAACCACATTATAATTATTATATGCAAATATATAAATGACGTTGAAGTGTTTACAAAGAATAAGTATCGCTATAGATCGTTTTCACGTGACGTCATCAAAATTCTAAAATCTAAACTAAAGGATCTATAACCCTGTTCTTTTAATGTGATTTAGGTATCGGTATACTCTGACAGTATTCTTTGAAAAGTTTACGTCTATAAGGTGAATCGCTATTGAGTTAGAGTATTTTTAATTTTGTGACAGCCCAGCTCAGCGTGTTTCCTAAATGTCATGGAAACCAATATATTTCTGCCAATTTAAAATGTTAGACTTGATTTAACCTTAAAAGTGATATCTAAAGTGTTTTGAAGCGAATGCTAATCATATTGCTGTGAAAAACAGTTTTATTGGTAGAGTACGTTTTCGGCCGCCATCTTGGTGTACCAAAGAGGTACACCAACATGGCCGCCGCATACAAATTACACTAAATTGTTTGAAAATTATTTGTCCGACAGCTCAATTACGAAGTACTCTTACTAGGTCATTTACATATTGTTATCTCCTCTATAGATAATATTAAAAATATTTTACTAATATCATTTTTTTTCTTGAAGAATTTTTTTTGTGAAGTCAGTGAAAACGATCCATTGACTGAGTTAGGTTGGGCCGGAAGGGAAAATATTTGGCTCTCGGTCATTTTGCCTGTATGTCATGACCTCAAGCCAAATATTTTCCCATCCGGCCCTCCCACTCAGTCAATAAGTACCTAGTATGTTACATAATAAATATACTGTAAAGACCTGTATAAGCTGCACCTTTTTACCCAATATCGGGGGTGCAGCTTATCGGGAACACCTAGAAAGGAGACCCAACATTAACGTAATATTAACATATATTTACATATCATAAACCTGAATGAAGCTTTTATTATGCAACGGTGCGTATATTACAATCAGGTTCAAATCGCATCCGATCGTGTAATATACATGTAGCAATTTAAGCATAAATCATTGAAAAGAGAAATGCAATTTGAAAGAATTAAAGATAACTCTTCTAAGACCTACCTACATTTAAGTCTTAACATATTAGAATTTTGTGAATATTTAAATGTGATTAAGCTTATTTACCTTCCAAAACACGCTGATTCGCAGCGCTTGTCAATGTCAAAGCATGCATCTAAACAACCAGGCATTCTTCGCAATTTTACACGTGGGAGATTGGCACTAGTTAATGAAAATCCAAGATGGCAGACCTCAGACCTACTCGTGTAAGTATAGTTTCACCAGAAAACCTTTCTTGCTCTAGCGATTAAAGGAAAGCGGTTCCTTGGAATTGTTGTTAGTTAATGGGGGAATAAACATGGAAGAATTCAGGAGTGATTTAAATGTAAAGACTGCAGGTTAAAACATACACAAGAAATGACAAGGCAAGTTGTAACCATATTCGATCGAATTAATATTTATGATAATCTGATGAAGTTTTTCTTCAAATACGAGCGTTTATGAACTTCAACAAAATATTCTTTTTTTTTTAGAAGTTTGGCATCAAGTACAGGCGTTTATGAACTCAGACAAAAGATTTTATAATATTTATTTTTATTGTTCAAAAAAACGTTTTTTCCCCTAAATTCAAGCTTCAAAACTTGGGGTGCGGCTTATACACAAGTCTTTACGGCACATATAAGCTATGTACATGTATAACCTACCATAAAAATTATGTATAATCATTTTCAAAAATATTATTTATTATTTACAAAATGAGCAGCAGTCAGTAGTGACATTTCGTTTCCTCATTTTCTCCAGTTTGAAAGTCCAATGAAGGTTACAATGTACATTTGATATTCTTCCAAAAAAAAACTTTTTCCTAAACTCAAGCTTCTAAACTCAGAGTGCAGCTTATCTGTGAGTATTTATGGAGTCTAAAATGTGGAATTTTCAGGTTTGACTGGTGGCTCAGAAATGCAGTGTCAGTTTATGAGATGGTATGACATACATGTATATAGGTGGCAAGTTTACTTTCAGAATGACAGAAGAAAGAAATTAGGTTTATCGTATGGCTTTCCAGAGGCTCTACCACCCTCTAAAGCTCATTAATGGTTTTAGACTGGACTAAATGACATTTAGACAGGGTTTAATGTCCAGGGGATACCAGGGTCTCTGTGGTGATGTTCACGCTACCCTGGGTCGGAGTCTCTGTCATCTGGGACTCTTAGCTTATTGTTATTGCTTGTTGTTCTGTATTTGGTTCTCAGGTGCTCGTTGCAATCGGCCATGCTGCTTTCCCCTCCCTCCCTTCCCTGTTTCCTTTGTCCTCTTTTATGTGTGACCCAGTGCTCTGGGCTGATTGGTTGTCAAGGTATACTGGCAACCATGCTCACAAGCACTGACCCTGCACTCAGCTCTGGGCACTGAACCTCCAACTAAGTTTTATCATCATTTAGGACTGATGGGTGTCTGTTGTTTATTGAGGAGCTGGTTTATTTAACAACAAGTTTTATTTTCATGCAAATAAATATCCTTAGAAAACCCTCTCCCCACGATAGAGACGTCTGGGCAACAAGCTGGAAAATTCCATACTGATGATGTAGCAGATAGCAACTAATTTATGCATCATTATATCATGGCTATCTCAGAAACCGAAGAGGCAAGAGGCGAACTAAGAGTTGTTGACTATGAGTTTGTTGTCATTGCCCCTACAACGTAGAGCACTGATTTGGCCGAAGCCATTGCTTTAAAGTGCCAAAAACACATCCTAATAGGTTTAGCAGGGGAAAAAGATCACCAACTGCAGAATTTCAAGGATTTCATTGAATAATTTTTTCTCAAAGCAGAAACACAACAGAAAAACCCAGTGAAATCCTCTCACAATGCCTACTAAAAGCAAGCCAAGTACTTTTCAGCTGTCCTCAGACTTAAAGGAGCAGTGTCACGATTCTGATTGGTTGTTATAGACAATGGCAAAATCACGCTATGTCACGCGCCGCTGCAAATTTCTCTTTCGATTGAAATAAATAAAATGCTGCTTTATAAAAATATAACATCAAACCTAACCATATAATACTGAAGTATAGTTTTAAAGCAATTTTGGCTCGAGATATTGTGCAAATACGCCGATGCAAGCGGATTACTCACAGACTTCTACTTCTGTCACATCTTTTGATTTCTTGTCCGCCTGACACATTTTCAAAACTTTGGGCATGAATACTAATCGTGACACTGCTCCTTTAATGATGCCCTCTAGCTCTCTTACAGTGGCTTTTTTGTCCAAAATTAGAGCAGATTTAATTGGAAAACCTATAGAAGAAGCCATACCTACAGGTCCGCAGAATACTTCCGAATGAAATTGTGGGGAAAGTTTGAGCCCTTGGCTTAAAACGTCAGCAGTATTTAACTACCGTGGGCTATAGCCACACTTGAACTTAGGGGAGGGTTGAGTTAGCACTCGGGATTTCACCAATTAGCAGGTAACAAAATGGGTGGGGTACTTGAACCGAGTCAGTAAAACTAATTCAATTAATAACTAGTCAAAGTGAGCATTATTTTCCAAAAGAACAGATCAAATTTAGCTACATGTAGTCTGAAAAACTTTCAATTGGTGAACTTTGGCTCAAAATTGACAATGCTAAAGGCATAAAATATGTCAATTTTCCCATACAAACTCTTATTTTTTAACATTGTCACTCCAAACCATACATTCATTGTAAAATTTTGGAGGGAGAAAGAAAGTTAAATTGCTTATAATTCAGACAAAATTCACTTCAATCACGTCAAACTTGGCACACATGCTAATTTCAACATGCTCTATCATGTCATTTTAGAATTAGAGTAATTCTGATAAACTCGGTCCCAGTCCCCTGCTTGTTTTGTTACCGGCCAATAGCTGTTATTACGGCTGAGCCAAATACCATGAAACGGTCAGCGGTTTCACCCATCTTATCGGGTCATCGACTCGTTTGAGGCTGTTTCAGCTTTGAACTTGTTTGAGTGAAATTTTCCATGAAATATCCTCGTTTTACTCTGCTTTATCATTCCTTTCTCTTCATTCGATGCACTATATAGTAGCGATTGTAAGACGCTGAGTGGCCTAAGGATGGACTAACCGATTTCATAAGGCTGAATGCGAAGAGGAGTTGCATGTACATGTAGTTGTGTGAGTTGTTGACTTTACGGAACCCAAGAAGCTTCTGAAGACAAGGCTTGTAAAAAATTATGTTGAATCGCTCCAGTGGCCAAGGACAGACATGGCTTAACATTTATTCTTGATTTCTTTAGAAAATAATAGTTTAGGGCATCATCTTCTTGGTGATCTCCGTTTAACGTGACTCCATCTCTGTACCATTTTGAAATTGTTGACCCTAAAGCCTCGTTTTCATGAGGGCTGATGGGTGAAACCGCTGACCATTTGCTTATAATTCAATTGAGATGTCACATTGATTTAAATATGCTGAAGCAACTCTACTATACACTCTAATCTACCCTTACATCGACTATGGTATCATGAGTTGGGGTAACACATACACTATCCATCTTACAAAACTTCGTACCTGCCAAAACAAATGTATCAGAAATATATTTTTTGCTTATAAAAGAGAAGACACCTCCCTATTTTAATCTATTACGAATCCTTAAGCTCGACAACATTTTTAAGTCGAAAATAGCGACTTTGACCTTTAAAATTATAAATGGAAAAGATACAGTATGTATTCCTTCTACATTGTATATTCTCAAACACCATAAAAACAGCTGCAACATGTCACACTTATAACACCAGATTTGCTGCTCAGCAAAATTTTAGCAGACCAAAAGCTCGAACCAACTACAATGTATATATGGAATCCATACATTTAGATTTATTTCATCTTCAATTTAGGAGTCAATTGATTATAATATAAAACAGTCAAAATCGTCCTACGCATTTTCAAAACAATACAGTCACTTCTCCTTTCTCAAGCATAAGCTACTGTTAGATTAACAGACATGGGCTTTATTTTCATTATTATTATTATTCACATATCATTGAGTAATCTTTACATTCAAATATTAACATTGCAGGCAGTGGTCAACTCGAAAGCCCTAATGCTACATTGTACTTTGACCATTGCACACAATTGATTTATTAATATATTTTTCTCACTTATATTTACTTCTCATATTCCTTTTCTAATACTCATGAACTGTAATATTTTTTCTTTTTGAACATGTGAAAAATAAATGTGAACTGAACTGATACATCTTACCGCTTAAAAAAAATATCTAGCATCGTTCGTTGCAATGCGGGGTCGCCTCATTTTCGAGTAAGTAATTAGATACATGCATAAATATTTAAAAGAAGATACCCTGAGGGTGAATATACATGTATTTCAGTGTTTATTGTGAAACTACCTGTACATTGAAATTATTTTTTTATAAATGCTTATTTTTCAATCTACTTTCTCAAACTCATTATTAATTCATGACATAATCAGCCAACCAGGATCTCGTATTAGGTCAGGTGGATGACTTTGGAAACCCAATGAAACGCCAGTTGAAAATCACTAGTGTTTGAGAACTGATTTGAAACACGTGTGATAAAACTGTTCTTAATCTGCATATTCATAAGCCAGTCAAACAAACTCCAACATGAATCAATACTTTTAATCGTAAATTATTTCAAATCAAGGAGCCCTCCATGAAAAGATTTTGAAGCATTTTCTTCAAATCGGATATACATGTAGTTATCACCTACATGTGTCTCAAAGTTAGTTAGGCAGATTCGCCTATGCTCGCCACCGCGGAGGCCAAACAATTTTCCATTATAATAATACACTACATTCAACAACGACTTAGTTGAGCCCTTTCCTAGCAGTCCTATCTTCCAGAACTTTCTCTCCTCTTCTTCAGTCACTGGCTGCTTCTCTTGTTTGGATCGCAATGCGACTCCAGTACGAGTTCCTTCTTTCATTTCAGCATCTAGTATTCTTCTAAAGATTACAAACCTGACAATAACTTACACGACAAAATGTTAGGATACTTATCATTTACAATTTACAAAGAACACTGCAACATTAGATATGCAGTAGAATATTTAAACCCGCAAATGTATAAATACAAATACCTTTTATCTGAAGGATCCAGCGGATTAAAATCCATGCTTGGGTTCTTTTCAACTACGTACCGGCGAATGGCACATACAATCTGGTACAGCGTTTTAGGAGGGTACGGGTCTTTTGAACTCTTTGCAACCTCCTGCACAAATTTCAACATCCAGTAGTTTAGTGTCAATGCGTCCATGTCCGATAAAGGCTGACTAAGTGGCTTAACTTTATGAAAGTCATACTCCTTAAAAAGTCTGCAAACCTCTACCATTCTTCAAAGAGACTACTGCCACCCACTTGTTTTTATATCGAGTAGAGTTCTGTACTGACTTTTCTACACAAAGTTCCTCCTCCTCTGCTGTTTTGGGACAGCAAAACCTTCCCTCCGCCATGGCAAACACAAATATGTAAATTCTACTAGCATGCAGTGATTTTTACATTAAAATGTTGGTTTCATTAAAAACAACATACGTTAATCTAATGATTTATGAATGCAGGTATTGTATTCATGTGAGAAGTTATTTCTCAAACTCGAGCTTTGTTGTTCATCAGGGATTCCAAACACCTCGAAACAATAAAAGCACTCGGGCTACACCCTCATGCTTTCATTGCTCTCAGTGTTTGGAACCCCTGCGCTCGTGCTCTCGTTTGAGAAATATAGCTTCAGAATTTAATTGCAAATTCGTTTGCGCTGCAGCTGGTAACAAATTGCTGTATTTGGTTTATGCAACTCATGTTGCAAATGTGGGTTTATTTCCAGTCTAGAAACACGTACACACTCGGGTTACGACGATGCAACATTTATTCAACCACGTGGTAGGGAATGGTGTGCAAGCTTTCTCACTTTTGCTTGAAACTGAAGAAAAAATGTTGAATGGTTTGTGTTCTGGTCTTGTTCTTAGGTTCAGTCAAGACATTCTGTCTGGGTTTGAAGATGAATCCAAGGTGGGAAGAGGCATGTACTGCATTCTTGAGGCGAAAGTTACTTTTAGCCCGAGTTTTAGTGGACCCATTCTACAAGAGACGGTTGACGGCAAAGAGCATGAGGTAAATCATTTAAATACCGTTCAGAAGAACTCACTGCTTATTGCAGAACTCCAGCACTGAGTGATGGAGAACTCATTGATTTCCTGTTAACTCTAGCCTAAGAACCTGGTCACTAAAATTACCCTTACATCAACGTGGCTAGCTATAGTATGGCTGCCTGTTTTGGCGACCTGACCCAGTAGTTGGCTACTTTTCTACATGGCTATGCAGATACATATGGGTACACACACGTAAAGTACAAGTAATTATTATTTCCATGTGAATGTGATCTTATACAAATTCTACAACCTAAATAATCCCTAACCACTCCAAAAAAAAATTATTTTTTGGCTAAACAAGGAGTCCTCACTGGGTGAGGGCTAGAGTTTACTGGTAAACAACAAGTTGTCACTGGATGATTTTGGGCTGGGTGTTACTATGTCAGTGTTGAATATGCCCCTGACATCTTGATAATTATTTTAAGTAAACACGGTGGAATTATTGCAAGGGACAAAGTGTTTGGTAGCTCAATTCAAAGAAAAAAGTATGTTTAATTAGTTTCCTATATGCAAGCCTTATTGTTTTGTGGACCAATCAGATTCTAGTTTCCATATCCTGGAAATGTTACATTTATAAGGAATTCAGACAATACATCTTAACCACCAGCTAATCACAGGAGACCGTTCCCATGCTTGATTGAGACCAGACTAATTTGTAGATTTCATATTCAACATGAAAAATCTAACAATTGCTGTGATTGGAGCAAAAAAGCCAACAATCCTGACTTCAATGTCTGCATATTGGAAACTAATTAAGCACTGGTTGAGCAGACGTCAATTTCTTGTACAAATTTATGAGAGTTAAAAGATACATGTATGTCTGCACATCAGGCTAAGTGTTTGGGTGGTTTCCCTGCAGCAGTCAGCCTCCATTTATCCCCTTTCTGCTGTAATCACTGGCAGGGAAAAGGTCAGCCTCTGCTCCCAGTCGCAACTTTGTTCATTTTGCAGACGTTAGTGTTACTAAGCGATAAAAAAAAAATTGTATAGAGGCTCACTTATCAGTGAGCAGTACAAGTAATTTTAACTCAACACACAGTTCTCGAAAAGCTAGTTTATAATCAATTGGAGTCGTTTCTTGAAAAAAATAACAATCTTTAACTACCAATTTGGCTTTAGAAAAGGGCATTCAACAGAACAGGCAATCCTTGAAATTACTGACAATTTGAAAACTGCAATAATTATTGACAACAAGGAGACCACATGGTCTATTTTTAGATTTCTCCAAAGCTTTAGACACAGTTAATCATAAAATTCTCCTTGCAAAATTTTATAAATATGGAATACGTGGCACACCCTTATCTTGGTTTATTTACTGATTATTTGAACAATCGTCAACAATATGTCAGAATAGGAAACACTGACTCGCATACACTTTGGATGACCCAGTTGCAACTTTGTTCATAAGAATAGAAATTTATCTGTCTATGCACTGGAGGAGTTTGAATGTGAGGGACCATCATTTTACCGAAAATAAATTTCAACTGATTGTGTTTTAGTTCGAGCTGGCAAGTCGAGTCTTCTTTCTTCCCTGTCTTCTAGGTGAGGGAGAACAAGAGGGTTAAAATTCATTTAAATCACTTGAACTAATCACCAGAGAACAACAAAGCCACCAACTACTCTTCAGACAATTTATATTTACTTTATCGTAAATTCCCATACAAAGCCTTATAGTTTTCAACATACAAATTAAGCCTGGGCTTCCTGTGTTTTTTTTTTTTTTTTTTTTTTTTTTTTGTGGGGGGGGGGGGGGGGAAGTGGGCAAAGCATGCATTAGTAAAAACAATCTTGCACCATATGTCTTTGGAATAAAAATGATTGCATCTTGGAAAAGTTAACCCCACCCCCACTAATGATCCATCCCTAAGTTGCAGTGGCTCTCATTCACACTGCCCATTCGAACTTGTATAGTAAAACTACTTTTAGGGGACTGGCGCTAAGTAGAGAAGAGAAGAGAAATTAACTTTCTATTCGTCAGATTTATGTCTCAATGTCTGCATGAGCTGGAGGGTTATTAGGCTCGGTTTCAGCCGTGGTGGTGTAATTTCTCCAAAGCCTCCCCCAACTTACGGCTGGGCATGTGGTCAACAGGCCATATCTGTGACGTCTAATAAAATTCAATAATATTTAAAATGTAATGTGTACATTTTGACAGCACGGTGCTCCGTCTATCGTTAACTTTCCAAAAAAATTACCTCTGGAAAACTTTCCGAAACTGAGCGAGACATGGTTCTCAAAATCGAACACCATCTAATATTTAGAAAACAGGATGACATTTGTTTGTTGTTGTTAGAGTGTCCAATAGAAAAGTCAGATCAGAGTCAAACGAAAAGACTCCATACATGTTAGTATCTTACGAAGAGCTCAGTTTGCAAGTGATACCGAGTTGAATGTTCTCTGTCAGACAACAACATTATATTTTTCAAACCCAAAAAGGAACTACATGTACATACATACATGTTTTATTGAAAGCTCCCAACGGGGCTTTTCAGCTTCAATTTACAATGATATTAAAAGTGTTATAACTATAAATAAGTACATGCACTAATAAAAAATATTTAAAATGTAAAAATTTAAAAATATAGAAGACAAACCTATGACTTAATGCAAACCTAAAAAATGAGAAAGCGAGAATTTTTTTAAACTGTTTCTTAAAAGTGCAAGGATTAGTAATATCCTTCAAACTGTCATCCCTGTTATAATTCCATACATGTATGTTTACAGTCTGATCTACATGTATAATAAGTATTAAAAGATATTTGCCCTGTGGCAGTTCTAAAGAGCATCCGAATGTTGAGATTTTTACTTCCTCGGGTCGCGTGATCATGTACTCTAAATTGTTTAGAGAAATAATGGCTTTGATAAGCAGGTGCCATACCCTCTTGACATTATAGTGTCTCTACAAAGCAATAATATTGTTGTTCTACTGTGAGGACCAGTGTGTGTTGTGTATCTGTACATCAGATGTTCAGTGTAGGTGTACTGTAGTCTGATTCTCAGTATCAGTGTGATTCTATACCTGCATTGAGGACCTGTGTGTTATGTATCTGTACATGAGATGTTCAGTGTAAGTGTACTGTAGTTTGATTCTCAGTATCAGTGTGATTCTACACCTGCATTGTGAGGATCTGTGTGTGTTATGTATCTGTACATGAGATGTTCAGTGTAAGTGTACTGTAGTTTTATTCTCGGTATCAGTGTGATTCTACACCTGCATTGTGAGGACCAGTGTGTGGTATGTATCTGTACATCGGATGTTCAGTGTAAGTGTACTGTACTTTGATTCTCAGTATCAGTGTGATTCTACACCTGCATTATGAGGACCGGTGTGTGTTATGTATAATTATGTACATCAGATGTTCGGTGTAAGTGTACTGTACTTTGATTCTCAGCATCAGTGTGAATGTATACAAAATGTACCTGCATTGCGAGGACCGGTGTGTGACGTTGTGTATATGTACATGAGATGTTCAGTGTAAGTGTACTGTAGCTTGATTCTCAGTATCAGTGTGAGTACATGTATATACCTGCATTGCGAGGACCGGTGTGTGGTATGTATTTGTACATGAGATGTTCAGTGTAAGTGTACTGGAGATTGATCCTCAGTATCAGTGTGATTCTATACCTGCATTGTGAGGACCTGTGTGTGGTATGTATTTGTACATGAGATGTTCAGTGTAAGTGTTCTGTAGTTTTATTCTCAGTATCAGTGTGAGTATATACCTGCATTGTGAGGACCAGTGTGTGGTATGTATTTGTACATGAGATGTTCAGATGAGAAGTGCAAAAATGGGATTTTTTAAAATCAATATCTTTTGAGTGATTTCTATACCATTAAGAAGAGAAACCCTAAAAGTATTCATAACAAGTATGCAACATTGCATTTGTGCCACGCCCACTCACTGGGGGGTATGCCATGTTGGGGTTCAAGAAATAGAGAAAAACCACTTATCAAGACATAAACTTCATGACAATCTACCCAGGAGACCACAATTAAATCAGTGCACTTACACATATATGTTGGTAGCCACCAAGTCTAGCTTTTACTAGAAATTGATAATTCCAACTTTTGAATACTACTTCTGTATTTTATTCTGGAAAAAAGATTCTACAGGTACTATTGTAATGTCCATCACAAAATGGTAAGGTTTTTTCTTAGTAGCATCTCAGACAAGATTCAACTCTGTTAGTTATATTACTTCTGCTGCTCTTTTAGTTTGTTAGGTGCATCATTTCAGTCATTATTATTTTAGTTCAACTTAGTTCTTTATTTAGCAAAAAAGGTCAAAAGATATGTAATGTCCGTCACGTAATGTCCGTCACAAATGCTAGGCCAAAGAGAGATAAAAGAAGTAGATAGTTAAGAATCAGACCAATATAATTCTTAGTTATAAAAGACTTTAAAATGTTGCTAGTCAGGATAAGTTTTGACAATATACTTGTAATATCAAAAAAATGGAAGGTTACCATGGTAACAGGTGGAAAATCACCTCAACATCCTCCTCAAAAGTCACAAAATGGTTCAGCTAATTTTATGTGACTAAAAGATTACTGGGAGTGCATGTAACTTTATAAAATTCTAAACTTTTCTTTGCTTTTTGAGTTCTTTGAACAACTTCTCAATTTCAGTTTGCTTTGGAACAACAAAAGGACCAATGTTCAGCAGAGTAATTGGCCCATAGAACACACACAAGTTGTGGACATTGTCAATGTCATCACATCTGGGCCAATCAAAATGGTTTGCACCAACTCTGTGCAGGAACTTGAACTGGCTATAATCACTGCAGAGTGCTCAACCGATGTAATAATTCTCTACAGTCTACTGGTTGTATGACATTTTTATTTATTTATTATAATTTTTTATTTTTATTTTTTTAAACAATATTTGGGCTTTACGTTTGCCCCAAGAGCTCTAAGCTCATCGTGGGGGCTCACATGAATTAATTTATACAATGTTCACCACGAAGAAGCACAGAACAAACACAACGAGAAAGGAAATAGAAATAAATAAAAACTAAATAAATAAAAACATTTGGTGGCAATGGGTGCAGAATACGAAGATGTAAATCTAGGAACATGATCTTTCTGTATGCAGAGATACAGATTTGACTTATCATTGGACTGTGGCCAACAAGGCACCTTGCATACATGCAAGTGAAAACTCCACAGTCATAGTCATTCAGATGGATCAATGGCTTTGAATTTGCTTTTCCTTTGAAATTGTCTCCTCTCTTTCTTTTTCTTTATAACTTGTACCTTTCTGTGTCAAGCTTTAGCTTTGCTTGACACATTCTTTGCCTTTCAGCATCTGTTTTGGCCATTTAAATTTAACTAATCAACTAACTGAACACTGCAGTGTAAAGCATGTACTTACAGAGCACTGAGAAATGCCAGAAAAGAGAAAAAAACTGGTCAGTCATGGTTTATGCATTTACAGAATGCTCTGAGCATACTTTGAAAGCAAAACAGCTGACCAACTTGAAACATTACTAATTTATGAAGGTAAAATGAAGAATAAACTGAAGAAATTTGATTTTATGTGGTGTTTACTATTACTTGACAAGTGATAGTTTATAATGACCACAAATAAAGATAAAATATTGTTTAAAATTATTTTTAATTTGTACTTATAAATGTTCAATTCACAGAGTGTAATGTCCGTCACGTTTTTTGTAATGTCCCTCACGCTAAATATATACCTTTTTTTTTTAATGGAATAAATTTGTGAGAAATCTAAGTCTTCAATAAGAAACATTCACTTATGGTCAAATACAAAAAAATACTTGTTTGCTTAAAACTTCTCACAATTCACAGGAATTTAACTTTAAAATTCAAAATCCAAATCGATGGTAGTTTTAGCTGTAATGTCCATCACGGTCCTTTCAGTTAAAAAAAACAGGCAGCTAGGAATAGCTACTGTAAAATATATTTTAACAAGTTAGAGAGAAGGCTCTAAGGCAGTTGTATTTAAACATAAAATGTAAAATTACGCAAGTTGTGTATAGAACAGAAGTCTATTTAGGTCAAAAATGTTCTCTGGGTGTAATGTCCGTCACAGTGGAATGGCCCACTGTAGTTTGATTCTGTAAGTGTTCTGTAGTTTGATTCTCAGTATCAGTGTGATTCTATACCTGCATTGTGAGGACCTGTGTGTGTTATGTATCTGTACATGAGATGTTCAGTGTAAGTGTACTGTAGTTTGATTCTCAGTATCAGTGTGATTCTATACCTGCATTGTGAGGACCGGTGTGTGTTGTATGTATATGTGACCCTCCATGCGAAAACCCGTCTTAACGAAACTGGCGTTTGAATGGATTTCAACGCATTCTCAATGCATTCTCAATGCATTGCAATGCATTGGAAATGTTTCTCAACGCGTTGTCAACTTTTCACAACGATCTGAAATAACGTTGAAATGCTTTCCTAAAGTTCTGGAATGCATTGTCAACGTTTTACAACGATCTGATATAACATTGAAATGCATTCGTAATGTTTGATAATGCTTTGTCAACTTTCCACAACGATCCGATAAAACATTGAAACGCATTTGTAATGTTCGACAACGCTTTGTCAACTTTTCACAACGGTCTGATAGAACATTTAAACGCATTGGTAATGTCTGAGAATGCTTTGTCAACTTTCCATAACGATCCGATAAAACGTTAATTTAGAATTCGTAATGTTTGACAACATGCCTTTTTGTGATCACCTTTTCACAACGATCTGATGGGATGTTCAAAACATTTCGCATTCATATAAATGTTTATTTAAGTTTCGTTTGGAAAACTGATTTAGCCGATCGTCAATCAAATGCAGAGTTTTCTCATACGAATTTTCTCATGGGATTTGAATTTTTAAAATATTATCCCAAAGAAATTCAGCCCCCAAATCGAAAGGTTTGCTGTGAGTTACTGGAGTGTTGATAATGACCGTTCTTATTTGGTGTGCCGGATGTGTATCCACAACCTGACAAAGTGATTTTCTGTGACTGAATGGAATTCCACAAGATGTCAGAACGAGGAGAGCTCATGTAACCCCCAGCAAATTTTACCACATTGTTAATAAAGTAGATGAATGAAATAAAACAATTGCTTTGAAAAATCATTTATTAGACAAAGGATATACCTACATGTACTTACTAGAATCATAGTTAAGTTGAATGCTGCCTTGTGTTTTCAAGAAACACTATGAACTTGAATTGAATTCTCTGTCTGTCTGGATTTTGACACAACAAAACTGGGGTGCGGGAACTGAGTTTTTATTGCATTGTAGTTCCTAAAGCACCACAGCTTCTCAACTTTATCTTCAAAGTGAAATGTTTACTAAATAAAATACTCTAGTTCTTTCTATTAATTTAAATCCGTTTTCAAAGGTGCTGAAGTTGCCGCAGTGCATAATGTGTGAAGTTTTCCGCGAACTGATTTTAAAATGGCAAGGAAAAAATATTACCATGACAAATTAATATCAGTCAATTCATCCCTAAAACAAACTTGGTCAATAATTAAATCAGTCATTTAAAAAAAACAATCCAATTTCAATCCAAAATCTTTTATGAAAGATTCAAACGGTGAATATACTGACCCAACAAAAATAGCAACAAACTTTAATCACTTCTTTACTAACATTGGCCCATCACTGGCTAAGAACATTACTAAAACTAATGCAGATTTTAAAACACACATGTTACAAATGTAGGTTCCTATGCCAACAGTATATTCTTCACTCCAACAACCCCAGATGAAATCTCTTCAATAGTCACTTCCTTAAAAAATAGTAGAAGTGAAGGTTGTGATGGCATTTGTATTGAACCTATCAAATTTTCAATTGACTTACTTGCATCTCCTTTATCTGAAATGTGTAATTCATCTCTTTGTAGTGGTGAATTCCCTGATAAACTTAAGATCGCCAAAGTAATACCTATCTATAAAAATGATGAAGTAAGTTACTTTTCAAATTACAGACCTATCTCTATTTTATCTACTTTTTCCAAAATTCTGGAAAAGGTTGTCTATGTTAGACTATCGAACTTTCTTACTAAATTTAGTGTCTTGAATTCTCACCAATATGGCTTTAGAAAAAAGCATTCAACATATATGGCTATCCTTGAATTAGTTGATCAAATTCATCAAGCCTTCGAAAATAATGAATTTACAATAGGTATTTTTATCTACCTTAAAAAGGCATTTGACACTGGATCACACTATTTTATTAAATAAGCTTGAATTTTATGGAATTAGAGGTACACCTTTAAACTGGTTCAAAAGTTATCTGAGTAATAGACACCAGTATGTTGTAATTAATAACTTTAACTCTCCACTCATGAACATTAGTTGTGGAGTACCACAAGGTTCAGTATTAGGGCCCCTTCTTTTTCTTTTATATATAAACGACTTATTCCACAGCTCCAAACATTTATCATTTGTTCTCTTTGCTGACGATACCAATATTTTTTACGGTCACAAAAACATTGCTAATCTAGTGAATATCTTAAACAATGAGCTTATCCATGTTGCATCTTGGTTTAATGCTAATAAATTAACCCTTCACCCTGATTTGACCAAGTTCATAATATGTTTTCCTACCAAAAAGAAAGTAAATTTTAATGACATCATTATTTCTATCAATGGTAATACAATTAATAGAACTGAATGTACTAAATTCTTAGGAGTGATTATCCATCAAAACTTATCATGGAAACCCCACATTCATTCCATTACTAATAAGATTTCCAAAGCCATTGGTATAATTACTAAATCACGTAAATATTTGGCTTTTAATTTTCTCAAAGTTTTATATAATTCACTCATTTTACCATACCTACAATACTGTACCCTTATTTGGGCTTCTAACTTATCCCACACATATTGAACCTATCTTTTTATTGCAGAAAAAGGTAATTGGTATCATTACTCATTCCTCCCCTCATACTCACACTAAACCTTTATTCGATAAGCTCAAAATACTAACCATCCATGATATTCATAAGTTCCAGATTTCATGCTTTGTTTTTTCTCACATCAATAACCTCTTACCTGATTCTCTATCTGCCCTTTTCAATTTTAATTTAAAAATCCATGATCACTTTACAAGACAGAGTTCTAATCTACATTACCTTTTTTTTTAAATATAAATTCTCAATCCGTTCACAAGGACCCAAAATCTGGAATGGTCTACCTACATCTTTCCGTGAATCACTAAAATCTTTTAATTATAAAATGAAATTAAAATCTCACTTCTTGTCTTATTGATTACTAGTTATATAAGTAATTGATGAACTGCCTTTCTGTATGTGTGCAATATGTTTAATTAATTATATATATAGCTATATATTCTTTTTTTGCTTTGTAACTTGTCAACTTATAATCCTGTAAACTAGATTTTTTTTTTTATGTTTTGTATGTACATGTAGCTAGTACTGTAACACTTAAAACTGCGTGTCCATCTTTTAATACTATTTCGTTATCTATATTTATACATAACAGCACCCTGACCCTTTGCCATATAAGCCTCTGGCTTCAGCTTTTCTTTATTGATTTTCATGTAAAAATTGTGCTTTAATTACAAATACAATAAATTATTACTATTATTATTATTGATTAGCTAAGCGTAATGTTTGCCGCTTTGAAAATTCGCTACAGACAAATTAAAATAATGTTCTGGATGATTTTGATTTTACTTCGTGAACAGTTTGCATGTTCTGCAAAAAGTGCTGGAGTCTCTCAAATCTCTCAGATGTGAAGTTTTGGATTTGTTGACAATATTATAATTTGCGTGCCGTGACTCGTGAGATTGCACAAACAACTTCTTTTTTAGCTTTATACCCAAAGTATTCTGGATATGTGACCACTTCTTGAAATATCTGAATATTTCTCCAGGATTCGTTGAATTTTAGTCTTTCAATAAGCACATTAAAGAACGAGACTCCAACCAATCAAACTTCACAAAATGTGACCTTTACGGAAGCACAATATTATTAAACACAAATTGGATTAAGGAATGTTACGAGAAGAAAACAACATAAAGAAGTTATCAGGGCTCATTTTTGGATATCTCACGCGAACTTCAATCTGAAAGAGCCCGTGTACAAGCCGCACATGGACTTTAGGGAGAAAAAAAACACTCTTAGTCCAAATGTAATTGGAAAAACCCTGCGGCTTATAGGCGGTCTTTTACGGTATGCTAATTACACGCCATATGTCAATCATAAACGAGACGAAGACAAGGGAGAACGAACAAAACGCCAGTGTTTGAAGCAAAGATAACTTTATTACTACAAAATAGTCTTAAACAAAATTACGCCGTGAAAAGTCGACATGTCAGTATTACTTGACTGTATAAGAATATGAGAGAAGTTTCTACATTGCCCTTTTGTGATATGAATGCTTAATTCTGGATTGCTTGCCAGTTCGATTATCTTATCAACACGATTGCCGAATGAGCGCCAGTGGTGTACGTTGCCAAATTTAATGTCGTATAAGTACGAAAAATGAACGCCAATGATTTGGAAATGATTTGGAATGGTTGACAAATGATTTACAACGCTTATTGAATGAATGGCAACGATTTGGTAATGATTTGGAATGCTTGCCAAATGTTCCACAACGCTTACCGAATAAATGCCAACGATTTGAAAATGATTTGAAATGGTTGCCAAATGTTTTACAACGCTTATCGAATAAATGCCAACCGTTTTGAAATGATTTGGAATGGAGTACAGATTCATTGTAATGTTTTAGAATGGTTTATGAACTCGTTGGTAACGATATCCAATGCACTGGGAATGTTATGAAATTCATTCCCAACGGTCAAAAATGCATTAAAATGGAAAACTGACATCTAGCTGATTTACTTAAGCCGGGTTTTCGCATGGAGTGTCACATATCTACAACAGATGTTCAGTGTAAGTGTACTGTACTTTGATTCTCAGTATCAGTGTGATTCTATACCTGCATTGTGAGGACCAGTGTGTATTATATATATACATGTACATCAGATGTTCAGTGAAAGTGTACTGTAGTTTGATTCTCAGTATCTGTGTGAGTATATAGCTGCATTGTGAGGACCAGTGTGTGGTATGTATTTCTACATCAGATGTTCAGTGTAAGTGTACTGTAGTTTGATTCTGTAAGTGTTCTGTACTTTGATTCTCAGTATCAGTGTGATTCTATACCTGCATTGTGAGGACCGGTGTGTTGTATGTATTTGTACATGAGATGTTCAGTGTAAGTGTACTGGAGATTGATTCTCAGTATCAGTGTGATTCTATACCTGCATTGTGAGGACCTGTGTGTGGTATGTATTTGTACATGAGATGTTCAGTGTAAGTGTTCTGTAGTTTTATTCTCAGTATCAGTGTGAGTATATACCTGCATTGTGAGGACCAGTGTGTGGTATGTATTTGTACATGAGATGTTCAGATGAGAAGTGCAAAAATGGGATTTTTTAAAATCAATATCTTTTGAGTGATTTCTATACCATTAAGAAGAGAAACCCTAAAAGTATTCATAACAAGTATGCAACATTGCATTTGTGCCACGCCCACTCACTGGGGGGTATGCCATGTTGGGGTTCAAGAAATAGAGAAAAACCACTTATCAAGACATAAATTTCATGACAATCTACCCAGGAGACCACAATTAAATCAGTGCACTTACACATATATGTTGGTAGCCACCAAGTCTAGCTTTTACTAGAAATTGATAATTCCAACTTTTGAATACTACTTCTGTATTTTATTCTGGAAAAAAGATTCTACAGGTACTATTGTAATGTCCATCACAAAATGGTAAGGTTTTTTCTTAGTAGCATCTCAGACAAGATTCAACTCTGTTAGTTATATTACTTCTGCTGCTCTTTTAGTTTGTTAGGTGCATCATTTCAGTCATTATTATTTTAGTTCAACTTAGTTCTTTATTTAGCAAAAAAGGTCAAAAGATATGTAATGTCCGTCACGTAATGTCCGTCACAAATGCTAGGCCAAAGAGAGATAAAAGAAGTAGATAGTTAAGAATCAGACCAATATAATTCTTAGTTATAAAAGACTTTAAAATGTTGCTAGTCAGGATAAGTTTTGACAATATACTTGTAATATCAAAAAAATGGAAGGTTACCATGGTAACAGGTGGAAAATCACCTCAACATCCTCCTCAAAAGTCACAAAATGGTTCAGCTAATTTTATGTGACTAAAAGATTACTGGGAGTGCATGTAACTTTATAAAATTCTAAACTTTTCTTTGCTTTTTGAGTTCTTTGAACAACTTCTCAATTTCAGTTTGCTTTGGAACAACAAAAGGACCAATGTTCAGCAGAGTAATTGGCCCATAGAACACACACAAGTTGTGGACATTGTCAATGTCATCACATCTGGGCCAATCAAAATGGTTTGCACCAACTCTGTGCAGGAACTTGAACTGGCTATAATCACTGCAGAGTGCTCAACCGATGTAATAATTCTCTACAGTCTACTGGTTGTATGACATTTTTATTTATTTATTATAATTTTTTATTTTTATTTTTTTAAACAATATTTGGGCTTTACGTTTGCCCCAAGAGCTCTAAGCTCATCGTGGGGGCTCACATGAATTAATTTATACAATGTTCACCACGAAGAAGCACAGAACAAACACAACGAGAAAGGAAATAGAAATAAATAAAAACTAAATAAATAAAAACATTTGGTGGCAATGGGTGCAGAATACGAAGATGTAAATCTAGGAACATGATCTTTCTGTATGCAGAGATACAGATTTGACTTATCATTGGACTGTGGCCAACAAGGCACCTTGCATACATGCAAGTGAAAACTCCACAGTCATAGTCATTCAGATGGATCAATGGCTTTGAATTTGCTTTTCCTTTGAAATTGTCTCCTCTCTTTCTTTTTCTTTATAACTTGTACCTTTCTGTGTCAAGCTTTAGCTTTGCTTGACACATTCTTTGCCTTTCAGCATCTGTTTTGGCCATTTAAATTTAACTAATCAACTAACTGAACACTGCAGTGTAAAGCATGTACTTACAGAGCACTGAGAAATGCCAGAAAAGAGAAAAAAACTGGTCAGTCATGGTTTATGCATTTACAGAATGCTCTGAGCATACTTTGAAAGCAAAACAGCTGACCAACTTGAAACATTACTAATTTATGAAGGTAAAATGAAGAATAAACTGAAGAAATTTGATTTTATGTGGTGTTTACTATTACTTGACAAGTGATAGTTTATAATGACCACAAATAAAGATAAAATATTGTTTAAAATTATTTTTAATTTGTACTTATAAATGTTCAATTCACAGAGTGTAATGTCCGTCACGTTTTTTGTAATGTCCCTCATGCTAAATATATACCTTTTTTTTTTTATGGAATAAATTTGTGAGAAATCTAAGTCTTCAATAAGAAACATTCACTTATGGTCAAATACAAAAAAATACTTGTTTGCTTAAAACTTCTCACAATTCACAGGAATTTAACTTTAAAATTCAAAATCCAAATCGATGGTAGTTTTAGCTGTAATGTCCATCACGGTCCTTTCAGTTAAAAAAAACAGGCAGCTAGGAATAGCTACTGTAAAATATATTTTAACAAGTTAGAGAGAAGGCTCTAAGGCAGTTGTATTTAAACATAAAATGTAAAATTACGCAAGTTGTGTATAGAACAGAAGTCTATTTAGGTCAAAAATGTTCTCTGGGTGTAATGTCCGTCACAGTGGAATGGCCCACTGTAGTTTGATTCTGTAAGTGTTCTGTAGTTTGATTCTCAGTATCAGTGTGATTCTATACCTGCATTGTGAGGACCTGTGTGTGTTATGTATCTGTACATGAGATGTTCAGTGTAAGTGTACTGTAGTTTGATTCTCAGTATCAGTGTGATTCTATACCTGCATTGTGAGGACCGGTGTGTGTTGTATGTATATGTGACCCTCCATGCGAAAACCCGTCTTAACGAAACTGGCGTTTGAATGGATTTCAACGCATTCTCAATGCATTCTCAATGCATTGCAATGCATTGGAAATGTTTCTCAACGCGTTGTCAACTTTTCACAACGATCTGAAATAACGTTGAAATGCTTTCCTAAAGTTCTGGAATGCATTGTCAACGTTTTACAACGATCTGATATAACATTGAAATGCATTCGTAATGTTTGATAATGCTTTGTCAACTTTCCACAACGATCTGATAAAACATTGAAACGCATTTGTAATGTTCGACAACGCTTTGTCAACTTTTCACAACGGTCTGATAGAACATTTAAACGCATTGGTAATGTCTGAGAATGCTTTGTCAACTTTCCATAACGATCCGATAAAACGTTAATTTAGAATTCGTAATGTTTGACAACATGCCTTTTTGTGATCACCTTTTCACAACGATCTGATGGGATGTTCAAAACATTTCGCATTCATATAAATGTTTATTTGTTTATTTAAGTTTCGTTTGGAATTAAACTGATTTAGCCGATCGTCAATCAAACGCAGAGTTTTCTCATACGAATTTTCTCATGGGATTTGAATTTTTTAAATATTATCCCAAAGAAATTCAGCCCCCAAATCGAAAGGTTTGCTGTGAGTTACTGGAGTGTTGATAATGACCGTTCTTATTTGGTGTGCCGGATGTGTATCCACAACCTGACAAAGTGATTTTCTGTGACTGAATGGAATTCCACAAGATGTCAGAACGAGGAGAGCTCATGTAACCCCCAGCAAATTTTACCACATTGTTAATAAAGTAGATGAATGAAATAAAACAATTGCTTTGAAAAATCATTTATTAGACAAAGGATATACCTACATGTACATGTACTTACTAGAATCATAGTTAAGTTGAATGCTGCATTATGTTTTCAAGAAACACTATGAACTTGAATTGAATTCTCTGTCTGTCTGGATTTTGACACAACAAAACTGGGGTGCGGGAACTGAGTTTTTATTGCATTGTAGTTCCTAAAGCACCACAGCTTCTCAACTTTATCTTCAAAGTGAAATGTTTACTAAATAAAATACTCTAGTTCTTTCTATTAATTTAAATCCGTTTTCAAAGGTGCGGAAGTTGCCGCAGTGCATAATGTGTGAAGTTTTCCACGAACTGATTTTAAAATGGCAAGGAAAAAATATTACCATGACAAATTAATATCAGTCAATTCATCCCTAAAACAAACTTGGTCAATAATTAAATCAGTCATTTAAAAAAAAACAATCCAAAATCTTTTATGAAAGATTCAAACGGTGAATATACTGACCCAACAAAAATAGCAACAAACTTTAATCACTTCTTTACTAACATTGGCCCATCACTGGCTAAGAACATTACTAAAACTAATGCAGATTTTAAAACACACATGTTACAAATGTAGGTTCCTATGCCAACAGTATATTCTTCACTCCAACAACCCCAGATGAAATCTCTTCAATAGTCACTTCCTTAAAAAATAGTGGAAGTGAAGGTTGTGATGGCATTTGTATTGAACCTATCAAATTTTCAATTGACTTACTTGCATCTCCTTTATCTGAAATGTGTAATTCATCTCTTTGTAGTGGTGAATTCCCTGATAAACTTAAGATCGCCAAAGTAATACCTATCTATAAAAATGATGAAGTAAGTTACTTTTCAAATTACAGACCTATCTCTATTTTATCTACTTTTTCCAAAATTCTGGAAAAGGTTGTCTATGTTAGACTATCGAACTTTCTTACTAAATTTAGTGTCTTGAATTCTCACCAATATGGCTTTAGAAAAAAGCATTCAACATATATGGCTATCCTTGAATTAGTTGATCAAATTCATCAAGCCTTCGAAAATAATGAATTTACAATAGGTATTTTTATCTACCTTAAAAAGGCATTTGACACTGGATCACACTATTTTATTAAATAAGCTTGAATTTTATGGAATTAGAGGTACACCTTTAAACTGGTTCAAAAGTTATCTGAGTAATAGACACCAGTATGTTGTAATTAATAACTTTAACTCTCCACTCATGAACATTAGTTGTGGAGTACCACAAGGTTCAGTATTAGGGCCCCTTCTTTTTCTTTTATATATAAACGACTTATTCCACAGCTCCAAACATTTATCATTTGTTCTCTTTGCTGACGATACCAATATTTTTTACGGTCACAAAAACATTGCTAATCTAGTGAATATCTTAAACAATGAGCTTATCCATGTTGCATCTTGGTTTAATGCTAATAAATTAACCCTTCACCCTGATTTGACCAAGTTCATAATATGTTTTCCTACCAAAAAGAAAGTAAATTTTAATGACATCATTATTTCTATCAATGGTAATACAATTAATAGAACTGAATGTACTAAATTCTTAGGAGTGATTATCCATCAAAACTTATCATGGAAACCCCACATTCATTCCATTACTAATAAGATTTCCAAAGCCATTGGTATAATTACTAAATCACGTAAATTTTTGGCTTTTAATTTTCTCAAAGTTTTATATAATTCACTCATTTTACCATACCTACAATACTGTACCCTTATTTGGGCTTCTAACTTATCCCACACATATTGAACCTATCTTTTTATTGCAGAAAAAGGTAATTGGTATCATTTCTCATTCCTCCCCTCGTACTCACACTAAACCTTTATTCGATAAGCTCAAAATACTAACCATCCATGATATTCATAAGTTCCAGATTTCATGCTTTGTTTTTTCTCACATCAATAACCTCTTACCTGATTCTCTATCTGCCCTTTTCAATTTTAATTTAGAAATCCATGATCACTTTACAAGACAGAGTTCTAATCTACATTACCTTTTTTTTTAAATATAAATTCTCAATCCGTTCACAAGGACCCAAAATCTGGAATGGTCTACCTACATCTTTCCGTGAATCACTAAAATCTTTTAATTATAAAATGAAATTAAAATCTCACTTCTTGTCTTATTGATAACTAGTTATATAAGTAATTGATGAACTGCCTTTCTGTATGTGTGCAATATATGTTTAATTAATTATATATATAGCTATATATTCTTTTTTTGCTTTGTAACTTGTCAACTTATAATCCTGTAAACTAGATTTTTTTTTTTAATGTTTTGTATGTAGCTAGTACTGTAACACTTAAAACTGCGTGTCCATCTTTTAATACTCTTTCGTTATCTATATTTATACATAACAGCACCCTGACCCTTTGCCATATAAGCCTCTGGCTTCAGCTTTTCTTTATTGATTTTCATGTAAAAATTGTGCTTTAATTACAAATACAATAAATTATTACTATTATTATTATTGATTAGCTAAGCGTAATGTTTGCCGCTTTGAAAATTCGCTACAGACAAATTAAAATAATGTTCTGGATGATTTTGATTTTACTTCGTGAACAGTTTGCATGTTCTGCAAAAAGTGCTGGAGTCTCTCAAATCTCTCAGATGTGAAGTTTTGGATTTGTTGACAATATTATAATTTGCGTGCCGTGACTCGTGAGATTGCACAAACAACTTCTTTTTTAGCTTTATACCCAAAGTATTCTGGATATGTGACCACTTCTTGAAATATCTGAATATTTCTCCAGGATTCGTTGAATTTTAGTCTTTCAATAAGCACATTAAAGAACGAGACTCCAACCAATCAAACTTCACAAAATGTGACCTTTACAGAAGCACAATATTATTAAACACAAATTGGATTAAGGAATGTTACGAGAAGAAAACAACATAAAGAAGTTATCAGGGCTCATTTTTGGATATCTCACGCGAACTTCAATCTGAAAGAGCCCGTGTACAAGCCGCACATGGACTTTAGGGAGAAAAAAAACACTCTTAGTCCAAATGTAATTGGAAAAACCCTGCGGCTTATAGGCGGTCTTTTACGGTATGCTAATTACACGCCATATGTCAATCATAAACGAGACGAAGACAAGGGAGAACGAACAAAACGCCAGTGTTTGAAGCAAAGATAACTTTATTACTACAAAATAGTCTTAAACAAAATTACGCCGTGAAAAGTCGACATGTCAGTATTACTTGACTGTATAAGAATATGAGAGAAGTTTCTACATTGCCCTTTTGTGATATGAATGCTTAATTCTGGATTGCTTGCCAGTTCGATTATCTTATCAACACGATTGCCGAATGAGCGCCAGTGGTGTACGTTGCCAAATTTAATATCGTACAAGTACGAAAAATGAACGCCAATGATTTGGAAATGATTTGGAATGGTTGACAAATGATTTACAACGCTTATTGAATGAATGGCAACGATTTGGTAATGATTTGGAATGCTTGCCAAATGTTCCACAACGCTTACCGAATAAATGCCAACGATTTGAAAATGATTTGAAATGGTTGCCAAATGTTTTACAACGCTTATCGAATAAATGCCAACCGTTTTGAAATGATTTGGAATGGAGTACAGATTCATTGTAATGTTTTAGAATGGTTTATGAACTCGTTGGTAACGATATCCAATGCACTGGGAATGTTATGAAATTCATTCCCAACGGTCAAAAATGCATTAAAATGGAAAACTGACATCTAGCTGATTTACTTAAGCCGGGTTTTCCATGGAGTGTCACATATGTACAACAGATGTTCAGTGTAAGTGTACTGTACTTTGATTCTCAGTATCAGTGTGATTCTATACCTGCATTGTGAGGACCAGTGTGTATTATATATATACATGTACATGTACATCAGATGTTCAGTGTAAGTGTACTGTAGTTTGATTCTCAGTATCAGTGTGATTCTATACCTGCATTGTGAGGACCAGTGTGTAGTATGTATCTGTATATCAGATGTTCAGTGTAAGTGTACTGTAGTTTGATTCTGTAAGTGTTCTGTACTTTGATTCTCAGTATCAGTGTGATTCTATACCTGCATTGTGAAGACCGGTGTGTGTTTTGTATCTGTACATCAGATGTTCAGTGAAAGTGTACTGTAGTTTGATTCTCAGTATCAGTGTGATTCTATACCTGCATTGCGAGGACCGGTGTGTGTTATGTATAATTATGTACATCAGATGTTCAGTGTAAGTGTACTGTAGCTTGAGTCTCAGTATCAGTGTGATTCTATACCTGCATTGTGAGGACCGGTGTGTTGTATGTATTTGTACATGAGATGTTCAGTGTAAGTGTACTGTAGTTTTATTCTCATTATCAGTGTGAGTATATAGCTGCATTGTGAGGACCAGTGTGTGGTATGTATTTGTACATCAGATGTTCAGTGTAAGTGTACTGTAGTTTGATTCTGTAAGTGTTCTGTACTTTGATTCTCAGTATCAGTGTGATTCTATACCTGCATTGTGAAGACCGGTGTGTGTTTTGTATCTGTACATCAGATGTTCAGTGAAAGTGTACTGTAGTTTGATTCTCAGTATCAGTGTGATTCTATACCTGCATTGCGAGGACCGGTGTGTGTTATGTATAATTATGTACATCAGATGTTCAGTGTAAGTGTACTGTAGCTTGAGTCTCAGTATCAGTGTGATTCTATACCTGCATTGTGAGGACCGGTGTGTTGTATGTATTTGTACATGAGATGTTCAGTGTAAGTGTACTGTAGTTTTATTCTCAGTATCAGTGTGAGTATATAGCTGCATTGTGAGGACCAGTGTGTGGTATGTATTTGTACATCAGATGTTCAGTGTAAGTGTACTGTAGTTTGATTCTGTAAGTGTTCTGTAGTTTGATTCTCAGTATCAGTGTGATTCTATACCTGCATTGTGAGGACCTGTGTGTGTTATGTATCTGTACATGAGATGTCCAGTGTAAGAGTACTGTAGTTTGATTCTCAGTATCAGTGTGATTTTATACCTGCATTGTCAGGACCGGTGTGTGTTGTATGTATATGTACATCAGATGTTCAGTGTAAGTGTACTGTAGTTTTATTCTCAGTATCAGTGTGATTCTATACCTGCATTGTGAGGACCAGTGTGTGTTATGTATATGTACATCAGATGTTCAGTGTAAGTGTACTGTAGTTTGATTCTCAGTATCAGTGTGATTCTATACCTGCATTGCGAGGACCAGTGTGTGGTATGTATCTGTACATCAGATGTTTAGTGTAAGTGTTCTGTAGTGTGATTCTCAGTATCAGTGTGATTCTATACCTGCATTGTGAGGACCGGGGTGTGTTGTGTATCTGTACATGAGATGTTCAGTGTAAGTGTACTGTAGTTTGATTCTCAGTATAACTGTGATTCTATACCTGCATTGTGAGGACCGGTGTGTTGTGTATCTGTACATCAGATGTTCAGTGTAAGTATACTGTAGTTTTATTCTCAGTATAACTGTGATTCTATACCTGCATTGTGAGGACCGGTGTGTTGTGTATCTGTACATCAGATGTTCAGTGTAGGTGTACTGTAGCTTGATTCTCAGTATCAGTGTGATTCTACAGTACAGCTAAAAAAAATGCACACACAATAACTTCTTTTTGCGGACGCAAGAAGTTGACTTATTGCACTTCTTTTTGCGCTTATAATTAATTATCAACCACAAGAAGTTTGACCCGCAAGAACTTCTTAAACGCAAGAAGTTAGAACCGCAAGAAGTTCAACTTAATTCAAACGGGTTGAAACTCTCTTACTAATTAACATAAAGTCGTCGCTTCGACTGGAAAGAAACAATTGTTACATTTTGCAGACTGAATTTCACGTTCTGCGGGAAACATCAAATTAAAGTACTAAAGAAATATATTGGAACAACAAACACATTACTATGCAGCAAGTTTATCACATTTTGGAAGTGAAATTTCACGTCTTACATTGGAATTCAAGTGCAACTTTTCGCTAATACTGCTGTTGAATAATAGCTAGGTTGATTATAATTTTGATAAGTCAGATACAGAATTCATGTCAGTGCTTCTTGCTTGCAGCTCGAGTTGTAAATCTGATAAAGCATGCCTGCTTTTTCTGTATCTATTACTTAGACATTCATTTCTTTTGTAATTTCCTCGTGAATTACATTTGTATTAACGAGTTTGATAACTACTGTGCATGGTTAAACATCTAGTGAAAAAAATTAGTGCAAACGGCAAAGATTACATGACATGACTAGGTTGCTTTAATATCCTTTACTGTGATCGAATTATAGTGTTATAAGGGTATGTTGATCGAATCTTCCTTTTCCTTTTTATCACAGGTTTTTAAAAATATGGGATGATACCACTCCTTTTGCAAGATAAGATGTGAAGCAGATAATAGAAGAGATGGAGTGGGCAAGTAAGTGCCTCTGGGAAACAAACTAGAACTGAGTATTCTTGCTGTATAGTTTGACCATCAGCAGTCTGTGGTGTAGTAGTTAGTGTCTCTGCTGCAGTAGTATCTGTCAGTGGTCTCCTGTATTATTGCCGGCATGTGGTGTAGTATTGTCTGTCAGTGGTTTGTGCTGTAGGCATTTAATCTTGGACCCCGATCTAACCCCATGTTTTCCTATATCCAAAGAAGTGGGATCTGGTAAAGTTCGACAGTCAGTATTTGCTCTCATTGGCTACAATGAAACACAATAGCCTCATAATAATAATAATAATAATTTAATACTTATATTGCACAGTTTACATAAAATGATCAATTGCGCATAACATCTAGTGAGAATATAATAAAAATATGTTGTGAACTGAGTATCTTAATATAGTATGGTAGATAGATATGTATAATATGTAAAAATACATATTTATATATATATAAATTGAATAATTAGATAAATTAATATAACATTTAAGGCTCATATGCTAGATTAAGAAAATGGGTCTTGAGATGGCGCTTGAACTTATCTCCAGATTTAATCTCACGAAGAGCACTTGGTAGTGAGTTCCACAGCTGTGGTGCAGCAACCATGAATGACCTATCTCCTAGCGTCAACTTTGTCCTAACATTCGGTAAACTAAGCATTAAACTATTCGAGCATCTTAAGTTGTAATGAGATTCCTTAACATTAATCAGTTCACATAGATATTCTGGTGCCATTCCGTAGATACACTTAAAAGTTAAGAGTAATACTTTAAAATTGATGCGCAGTCGAATTGGAAGCAACCCAGGCACCAAAAGCCCGGTAATTCCGGGGTTTACCCGGGTTAAAGCTTGGTTAAAATACCGGGGTAGCCCAGTAAGTTTACCAGGCTTTACCCAATGAGAAGTTTACCCGGGTTACCTGGCTAACCCAGGTAACCCTGGTAGCCCAGTCAATTTAAAAGAAAACCTGGATAACCTCAAGTAAGGCTTGATAAAACCCTGGTTAAAGCCCGGTAAAACCCTGGTTAAAGCTCGGTAAGCCCGGTAAAACCCTGGTTAAAGCTCGGTAAGCCCGGTAAAACCCTGGTTAAAGCTCTGTAAGCCCGTAAAACCCTGGCAAAAGGCTGCTCGGTAAGCCTGGTAAAACCCTGGTTAAAGCTCGGTAAGCCTGGTAAACCCCTGGTTAAAGCTCGGTAAGCCTGGTAAACCCCTGGTTAAAGCTCGGCGGTAAGCCTGGTAAAACCCTGGTTAAAGCTCGGTAACCCTGGTAAAACACTGGTTAAAGCAGGCTAGTTTTAGTATATTATGTACAATTCCTCAGTATAATAATAAAAAAATGTTTTAATCAGACAATTATACAGCAGCCCTTAACCAAGATACTTAAATTAAAATGCTTATACACTGTATGTGAAAATATAAATTAAATAACTATTAAATTGCTTTATACCTAAGTTTACTTTTTGTTTTGCTTCAACCTCGTATCTTGTGTATTTCAGAAATTGATGAAAACATTTCTAAAAACATTTTCTACAATAAGAACAGAACAGAACTTTCTTGACTGCTTTTTACAAATTTACATATATATACACTGTACCTTGCCATCATTTGCTGACACACACAGAAAATACTAATGCAAATTGTTTCCTGTGACGCATTTTGTAAGTACTACATTCAGGTTCCTGAGCTCTACTTACAAATGTAAGTGCCAGAAAGCTGGCAGCCACGATTGCAAATATAATCATTCCCAGGCACCAAAAGCCCGGTAATTCCGGGTTTGAGTTCAAGTGAAACCATAATGATAAAATCACAGTCAGTACTGTTCTGCCAGTACTACTTACATGAAACTGTATGTGGGGGATGTTATGTAAAATAGTAAAATACAGTCTCTACGAGTCTTGTTTTTAAGATTGGTTAGGAGGGGAAGGGGGAGCTAAATTAATATAGAGAGGGGGCTTATTTAAAAATTAGTGTTAATAATTATGTGGGCTTATTAGAGAGGGGTCCGGACTTAATAGAGCTTTTACAGTAGTCAGCCGGTTTTAATCAATTTAATAAAGAGATGGAGGGCTCAAAACAGCTGAAATGGCCTAGTATAACCAGTTTGTTATAATACACAATAAAATCCTGGTTATAAGCTGTTCTGATATGATTTATAAAACACCTGGCTACAGTCTAGCAACATAAAATCTAATAAAAGACCTACCAAATAACATAACAGAATTAAAATAATTGCAAACTATTTAAAAAATATAATAATAATAAACTTGCTATTATAAATTATTTAATGTCAATAGATTTCATAGCCTCATAGTGCACTGGCTCACTAAAACTGAATCCACACATAATTTCTACATGCAGCTCATGTTCTTGATTTGATCTGCAATTGATAGACCTCTTCCTGTTCAAGCACTTGCAAGTCATCAAGTGACAAAGTGCTGTGCCTATAATAGAAGACAGTTAGATGTTATAGTTTACTAAATATGAGGGATGACAATGTACATAGCAACAGTTATTTTGCAAAATTGTATAGTATTCTATTTCTACACGCACTTTTCGAAAAGATTGTAATGTGGTGAACTAAAATTATTTATCCCTTAAAAAGTGAAATTTTACTTCTGTCAAGTTTTGAAGGTGAAATTTTATTTCTCCTAGGCCTAGCTATAAAGTGAAATTTCGCATGCACAAAGTGCAACTTCACAATGTCCACGAATTTACAGAAATGAAAACTTGAAGAATTTTAAAGTATTGACTGAATTTGTTTGTATTTGTTTGAATTGCAAATAATTTATTATATATAAACACATGAAATTTCAATTTTCCCTTTTGCTGTATAAAGTGAAATTTCAGTTAAAATACCAGTCTTTATGCACCTATCAATGTTAAACCCGAGGGGGGAGGGGATGGGGTTTTGACATTTTCTCCCTAAGGAATGTCAAATTCCCCACCCTCGGGACAACACGTTTGGTCAAAAATATCAAATACCTGTACTGTATCTGTCCCATCTTATTTACTATTTTAATAATTATTATTTCTTGCATTTATTAAATACCATTTATAGGAGATTTTAAACTATATTGTTAAAAGGATTTAGATATTTTAAAGTGGAAGAAAATTGGAAACAAGGAAAGTTTTGAAGACAATAAATATGCCATGGATATGAAACAGTAGCACGTTATTCTTAGAAAGAAATGGTATACCAATTAAATTTATAATAACTGATTATTAACTTTTATAGGATGGCTAAACATGTAGTATATACATATATATATATATATATATATACTCGGGGAAGATTTGTGTTGCTGTGTAGTATATTCGAAGTTCAAGAAATATATAGAACAGTTTAACTGTTTTACGGTTAACCCATAATGCACCCGATATAGTTGCCGAGGGGTCAAAGTTTTTGGACTTTGATTAGGTACTCCCAGAGAAAGTTACACAAAAATGATATTGCACAAGTTAATGTGCATTTACTTATCTGGCATATTCTCAGAAGTCATAATAATTTCAGCCTTTGTTGTTTTCCTGTACTAATAATGTTGTCGTGGAAAGCAAGGTCTGTACGTGAAATTAGATATTCCAATTAAGTTCTGGCTTTTTAGTTCCATTTTTACTGTACCAGGCTTTACAGCTTTAATACTTGAAGGAAATTGTGGAACTTTAAATTCTCATTTCAAACTCAGCATTTTAAACCTCAGCTCAAATGCATGCATTTTGCGGTTTTCCTGTATTCCGGACTCTCCTCAGCTAGCTAGCTGAGGAAAGCAGAGTCAAAACTTGGAGTATAGAAGTGTTTTGGGGGGCTAATATATGTTAACCAGGCTTTTACAGTTTTCCAGTATACTGGGCTAACTCCAGGATTCAGCTGGGTCATTTATATTAATTGGAATGAAATTAATGGAACTTCGTACCAGGCTTACCAGGCTTATACGGTTAAACTGTACCGGGCTCACCAGGAAAGCCGGGTCAAAACTTGAAATAATTGCAATCAATAAAATAATCAAAATCAGGGTTTTCTAGTAGACCAGGCTCTCCAGGAAAGCTGGGTCAAAACTTCAATAATAAAAAATTATGGAACTTCATCACCAGGCTTACCAGGCTTTTACGGTTAAACTGTACCAGGCTTACCGGGAAAGCCGGGTCAAACATTGGAATGATGCAACCTGTCTGCAGCAACTCCAAGTTGACCAGGCTTTTATGGTTTCCTGAACTGCAGTCACTGGGAAAGCTTGGAATTTCTGACTTTTTCAAGCATATCTTAACCGGCCTTTCAGGGTGAGCCCGGTTAACGCCCGGTTAAACCGGGGTTAACCAAGCTTACCAGGCTTTTTACCAGGCTTTTGGTGCCTGGGCAATGCAGCTCACGGAGGAGAGGAGTAATGTGGCAATACTTAGGCGCATTGTGAACCAATCTAGCAGATATATTCATGACGCGCTGGAGCTTATTCAGCTGGCAGTCAGGCAACCCATACAGTAGGCTGTTACAATAGTCAACACGGCTAGTTATAAAAGCATGAACCAGAGTCTTAGTTGCATCAGGAGACAAGTACTTACGGATGCGTCTTAAATTGTGCAAATGATAGAATGCTGATCCGCAGACCTTACTTATATGACTAGACATGGTTAAGCTATTGTCAAACCATGCTCCTACGGAAGCAGGTACAACTTTCGATGTACCAACTATCATGTGATCAATGTCAACTTTAGCTAGCTGTTGCTTCGTGCCAATAATTAAGAATTCAGTTTTTGAGTCATTCAGCATAAGTCTGTCTGTGATCATCCAGCTTCGAAAGTAGTTGAGAATTATTTAATGTATTCTGCAATAAATTATTGTTACTTGCCATGGCTCCTACAGTCCTTTTGTGTAATCAGTTTCATACCTTAATTCAATGTTAGCTCCTAATATCACCGTTATTGTATTTGTGGTGGTGGATTGTCCATCCCTGCATTCCAAGATGAATTATAATATACATGTACATGTACCTCCTCAATACACAAGGATTCAACTCAGTACCATACCAAAAGCAACACACAGTAGCATTAAATAACACACTGGACAAGATTCAGACAAAATTATTTCACTCTTCATTTTCTCAATTTGTGGAGAATGAAAGTCTGTTTCATGGTATTTTGGATGCCATCAGTCTCAGGAAAAAAAATACCCGGTTGTAGTCACTTTACACAGATTACAGAATTGGGATAAATCCAGGGATAAATCATGTTATTGATGACTAATATAAAAAAAAAAAGAACCAAAATACAGGTACGTGTAATGTGCTGAGGGACAGCCTAAACAGGAATGAGCTTCCCAAAAGGGGGCTGAGAGTAAATTAATGTTACAGTGCAACTACTGAAACCAGGGCCACTTAGACAATGAGAACTAAACACATTACACTCAGTGTGACTACTGTAACCAGGACCACATAGACAACGAGAACACGTTGCAAAACTATTCAAAAGTATATATCCTAGCATATCCCATGCAATTTTCTTCATTATGATGACCAAATTTGCCTTTAATCGGATCAAAGCTCGAGTAAGTCAAAATGCTATTGTCCTGAAATCAACACTGATTGGCTCAAGTAACTGTTACTTTGTTTTCGTTCTGCAGTGTGATTGGTTCTCATTGTCTAAGTGGCCCTGCTTTCAGTAGTTGCACTGTAAAAGCATGCTAATTTTGCTGATTTCAATTGAAGGGCTGTGTGCAAAAAGGGCACAAGTGACTCTTAATCACATTCTAAATTTTCCTTCAATTTCTTTGTTTTCTAAGGGAGGATTTAGAATGTGATAAAGAATCACTTACAACTTTTTGCACACAGCCCTTCAATTGTTGTGCTATTGGGGACATTCAAAATCAACTTGTTTGACATAATTTTTAAGATCTCTGTATTAGATCATAGAAAATGTTAGACCTGTTTGGGTTTTCAATAACTATTGAAAGGTCATTCATGTTGAGGCTGATCTACTGGTAATGCTGCATGTGACATACAGTGTAGCAATAATTATGGCACATGTCAGTGCAAAAAAGCTTTGTATATTATCTGGTCTGAATTCATGTGTCCACTGTGAAAATTATAATAATAATGTGGGTGAATAGAAAACACCTGATTGTGTGACTGCTGACTTTGTAAAAGAGCCTAACAGTTTTGATTCCTTGTTTGTTTTGTACGAATTCGTTAAAACAGGGTTCACACAGGAAAGTTATAATGAATTCCATGACTTTTCCATGACTAAATTAAACAATCAAGGACTCAAATTAGGTTCTGGAGGAGACAAGAAAAACTAGAAAACGTCATTTAACTGGGTCTGTTAACCCACTTTAATATTGCTTGAAAACTTTTACAAAGGAAGGAATACTACCAATGGAGCACATCCTTATTTCAACATAACATTATCTTTAGCATGTAGCCAGGACTCCTCCGGTTTTAAAACAACCAAGTCAAAATCACCAAGTAGCAGATGAATAATGATGAAGAGTGCTGAAAGAGAACCTACTAATCTATCTAGAATTCTGCAAGGAAAGTCAATCATCAAAACATTCCAATGGTCGATGATAAAATTCCATGACTTTTGACATTTTTGCAAATTTCCATGACTTTTCCAGACCTGGAAAATTATTTTTGAAATTCCATGACTGTGTGAACCCTGTATAAGTAAAGTAAGGTTTAGCAAATTATATAAGCATATTATTACATAATCAGTACAAATATATTTCCTTGTTTACATAATAAGACTGAATTAAACAATTGAATTATTACCATTGGCTGAGCGTCATCGACCACGAGAGCCAGTAATTTTGTTCTAGTGTGCTGCATCTATTTTAGGATGTGCATGTAACCTGGGATATAATAAATAATCTGATGAGTGATGTCTTCTCGAGCCTTGTGAAGAAGCTGCATCAACATACATTCTGGCTTACTGCTAGCCGATCCATCCGAGACTCATTGCATTTACTCCAGTGCGACGAAGTTTGTTTAGAATTGGTCGTCAACCTACTGTTTTTCCACTATGCTGTCATTTATCAACCGTTAATCAAACACTGATATGATGTCTAAACTGTCTAATGAGCTTTGATTTTTGGAAGAGACTCTTTCCTGTTCACAACTTAACTGTCTCCTGTCGCCTCCCTTTGTTTCAGTTTTGCTTTCCAGCTGCAGAATTTCTAGACTCCAAAGCTTTCTTTAAAGTATTCTTGAACTTTCTTTTGCCCAGATAAGAGAACAATTAAGGTTCTTTATGTATAAAATTCACTTCCACAGCAATACAACTACGATTTCGCAACAGGCCGGTATATTCGGCCTTGCGATTACTGCCCATGTGCAATTACGGCCAACAAATCCAAAGGGTCACGACATATGTGTCTTGGTCTGAACTTAGATGAAACTTTGTCTTGGAGTATCCACATCTCGGAGGTCACTAGTAAATCGCTAAAATACTTGCAGCCCTTAGAAGACTAAAACCAATATGCCCCAAAGGATCTTAATAGTAATTTATAAGTCCCCTTATGTTGCCGCATATGGTTTCAGGGAGTGTGCTTTATCGCTAATCCGGTCCTACCTACATGATCGTCAACAAAGAGTAAAATGTAACGGGCAGTTCTCTGACTGGCTCCCAGTTCGTTGCGGCGTCCCACAAGGAAGCCCGCTAGACCTCCTCTTATTTAACATCTTCGTGAACGATGTTAATCAAGCTGTTGATATTTCTTCACGGCGCCTGTATGCTGACGACACTACCCAGTATGCAGCTGACGTGAGTCCAGCTGTACTTGAGTTCACCATTAACCATGACATCAAGTCGCTGAAGAACTGGTTCTCTGATAACTTTCTTCAAGTAAACGCCGCTAAAACGCAGGCCATGACTTTAGGAAAATCAAAGTATACGTACGACCTAAGCGTCCATGAAGATACTATTATTGTGAAAGACACCTTGAAAATTCTAGGTGTGACTCTAGATAAGGACCTTACATTTAAACCACATATTAACGAAATGCTAAAGAAAACTTACGCGAAAATAGCGGCACTGCGCCGGCTCAAGCGCCTTGTGCCAACAGCTCACTTGATAAGACTCTATAAGGCGTACGTATTACCGCATTTAGAATATTGTAGTCCCATTTTGTTAGGCATTGGTAAAGTTCTTAGCAACAAAATCGAATCTGCAAATAGCTATGCTATCAGAACACTACTTAATTTGGGTAATAACGCATGTCATCAAGAAACACTATTAGACATGGCCTCAATGCGGTCATTGAAACATAGACGCAACGTACAATCTCTAATGTTATTCTTTAAATGCTTCAGAAATTAAGGTCCTGTATATATATCAAATCTATTTAAACCTAGAGTCACTAGCTATAACTTAAAGAGGTAGCGGTAATAACGTAGTACAGCCATCCTGTGACAGCCTTTTCCAGCATAATTCTTTTTCATACACAGTATCTCACATTTGGAACCAGCTACCATCGGCAGCTAAAACTACAACTTCTTTAACACAGTTTCGGCAATCTCTTAATAAGTCTGACTTTATTGGATGCCAGTGTAAAAACTGCCTCTAACTAGCTCCTGCACGCATGCACCTATATAATTGATAAATTTTGGCACCTTAGATTTTGTATATATCATTATCGTATGGTATCAGTATAGCTAGACTTGCTTACTTATTATTGTATATATGTAAATAGTTTGAACTAGAGTTCTCTTAGTTTTTATCCATATTGTTATGTATTAACAATATTACTATATATATATATATGTAAATAGTTGAAACTAGAGTTATCTTAGCTTCCATTCGTGTTATAATGTCATGCCCTAGCTTTATTGTCCTACTACAAATTTTATATTTTGTTACTATTAATTTGTCGAGGGTTTATATTCTCCCGAGCCAGGGGCTCACACTTCCTGCGTTACCGACGGTAAATAAATTATTATTATTATTATTATTATTATTATATTATTGTTATCAAGGCCATAAACAAGCAAGTTCCCGAGTATACCCATGAAAAATTTGTCCTGGCCAGTGACACTCGCAATCACAATTTACGGGGCTCGTAACAATCTTTCCACTGTTTCGTGGAATAGTCTGTCGGTTGAGGCCAAGCAGGCCTCTAGCATATAGTCTAGGTTATATTTAGTCACGACTTTTGTATACTGTCGTCGTCGTACAGTGTCGTATACTGTTGTAGTGGTATGCTGCTGTTATCGTATGCTGCTGTTGCTGTCGTCTTGGTGGTGGTCGTTGTCGTCTTTAGAGGCGGGGCTTTCAAAGCAAGTAAACATTCAATTCGAAACAAATATATTGAAAATAATATTCTGTTGCATATTTTTTTCATTGCAGGACGTGCAGTAATTAGCACCCAGCTCGGGTCTCGAAATACAAGGGTGAAGCTGAACATTGCATGTCTTGTCACATCATTGCATGGAGGAACACACAACGAACTGTTCTGCACAATATATCCGATGCAGAGACCGCCCTCTCTAACAGCCCTCCGCCAGCTACAGTGATCAGCTGAAGAAACCGATGCTTTACGCTCGGCATGCTGGCAGACATCTTTGAAGCGCAGCCCATATAGCAGGTCTTCTATACGTTGGACATCTCTCTAATAGAAAAGTGAAGACAATCAAGTACAGAACAGTCAAGACAAGAAAATCACGACAATCAAGCACATGTCGCCAGAAGGCTACTGATATTTTATACCTACTGTAGTTTGTAGTGTGATGATGGAGATTGTGACAAAATGTTGGTGTCTTCAACCATAGTTAGTAGTTTCTAGGTAACTCCACTTCAACCAGTGACCACGGCGAATTAATTTATTTTGCCGTATTTCCTGGAATAAGTGCCCCCATGACCTCTAAAATCTAGATGCTAACACCTAGTCCATCCAGAATCTACAATCCCGTCAAACCTGAGATACAGGGCGGCCCTGTTGACTAGAAACAATAGATTTTCTGCGCCCAAAAACAAAACCTTTTATTCTCCTGGGAACCCTTAAAGTTTTCAGTAATCCTGTACCGCTCGAGACCCGTATTCTGATTGCACTGTAGCTCTATTGTTTTCGTACTACACGTTCTAAAGGTTAGGATGTTTTGTAATATTGGGTAAGCCAATGCTGTGGGTCCATTTCGAGCAGTACGGGATGGCCCACCGTTTTACATACCAACTTTTAATGACAATAGGTACCCCATTCGCATACCAACATTGAATAGACTAATTCTAATGAATAAGGCAGAATACGATGTTGCATGCTAAATTCTGATTTGTTGAAATTGATGTTGCTGTGAAAGATAGTTTGGTTACATAGAAAATGATACTTCTGCTTTTTTGTACCCCCCAGGAAGAAAACCCTCGGGCGAGGAGGGGGGCACCCGGTTTGATATATTTTCGCCTTGAAATTCGCAATACCAACGAGTGAGTTTTATATAAATATGTCAAAGCAGTAGTCAACCTTTTAGGAGGGCGACTGTAAGCGCCATTAACACAAGAGTAAATGTTTACCGCGGATATTGTTTTACTATACAACTGTAAGGTCTTTATCTAAAAAGTCATTTTGCTGACGGATATGTATTCATTTCTTAGGGAATGCTTAACAATACGAATTCGAAACGTATGATGTAGTGTAGAACGGGCCTTAAGTTGTCCTATTGAAAGAGACTAGTACAGACTAAGTCACTCGTTAAAACGGTTAACAATAATAGAAAAGGACATCCAAATAATTGATGTAATAAAGAAACTGAATAAAAAATATTTCTGGAGAATTTATCAAAGGCTTTGATGAATCCGTCTGCTCTCTCCTTTGCGGTTATAATGTGAATGCCAGGGACGCTTTAAGTCCATTAAATGGATGAATTGTTGTTGTGAATACAATCTCTTATATAAGGCTGACGAAATCTAGATTATGGCTCTTTCTGTCTAGTAATATTGCTCATGATAGCGATCCGTGCAACACTCGTCCTTTATTATGCTGATTCTGTAAACAAATCTGTTCGAAATGGCCTTTAATTTTCGAAGTCTTCTTGTTTTCCCAGCTGCAATTATAAGGATTTTGTTAGGTGCCACACCAGCATTACGAGGACCGCGAAAAAGTGTGTGTGATCTTAGAAATAAAAGTCGAGTGTATTCGGGATCAGAAACGTCACTCCAAAAGCAAATATAATGACTGTTTTTACCAGACTCCGATACGTATGTAATACTGTCTAATTAGCAATAAAACGTTCAAAGATGGGATACCCATGGGATACCCATGCTAGGTGGTATACGAGGACCACGATTTTACACACGCATTTGGGTGGTTTATGAGGACCACCGCCATACTGGTTGTGACATCGTATCTCGGCGTGGTGGGCCATTTGCAGCGTTAATGTTTACGAGGACCGGATATTGGTCCTCACAACTACGGTGGTCCTCGGAACGTTGGTGTGTAAACCCATTTCGGTCCCCGTAACTACGGTCGGGTGAGCACACCCACACACGCACACCCACACACACACACACCATGTGCCACTCAGAATTTCTGCTGTCAGGAGATATAAGTGCAATTAGTGTTAAGTGGTTCAGTGTATACTATCTATTAATTAGGCCCGTGGTGAAAACAAAATGGATTTTCTGTGCGAAGAAGATCTCGGTGGAAAGGACGTTCCCTTGACATGGGTCGGGGTAGTGGATCTTCTAAGGAAGAACTGGACGACAAATGTCACCATCCAAGCCTTGGCTGATGTCTTTCATTATAATCTGTTAATTATAACGGTGCATGGGGTAGGTATTAGCCTTATGAGTTTTTCTGTTAAGCTTCTTGGCGATTATTAGATCTGAACTAAAGAATTTATCACAAGTAAAAATATTTATATATATCGTGTAGCATGAAATTTTTGCGGGAGTTTTATTTTGCAGATTGGCGGTTTTTCGTGTTTTGCAGGAACATTTTTTTTGCGATTCGAGATGACTGAAATTTATGCGGAGAACTAATTTTTGCGCGTTCCTTTTCAATCAGCGAAACATTAAAAAGGAAGGAAGCTTAATATGTTCAACTTTTATTGCTTAGGTGCTCCAATTTGAAAAGTTGGTTATCATTGGAATGTCTGTTAATTCGGTGAAAATTTGAGGATATCAAATTTCACAATTGCCTTAAATTGCCTTCCCCTTAAAATAACCAAATTTTCAAATTGGAGCAGGAACGTGTGCACTAACCTTGATTCACTTGCATGAAAATATCCACTATATTAACAACTTTTACCAGGCTTTTCCCAATTTTCCTTAAAATTAGAGTTCAAAGGTCACATAACACGTTTCCATGGAAACTTCCACAACAAGGTATCAAGGTTGTGACTTTATGGAATCTGTAAAAGTGCAAAGACTATATCTAACAAGCACGAAGAGATAGACCACCCCCTCTTGATTTGCGGCGGCCATATTGAAATAGTTTGAGACCCATGCCTTAATGCCCCTGAGTGCTTTGAGGCCAACGGCGCAGGTAAAATTGCTTTGATATATTTATTGTATTTGAGATTTTAGTACAAGCTTTCAGACTGGAGGCTGAATCGTTTTCGGGTCGGTTCGGATGTCTCATTAGAGGTCTACGGTCACTACAGCCTCTTGCCCGGGCGATTATGTCCTTTCTAGAAGTGGTAGACAAAGTTGTCTATGGGTACATGACGGAGGTCACGTGGTTAATTTATGTCTACATTTGAGTGTTTATTTTCAAACTAACGTTCGCTCATCCAGCCTACTTTAGAATGGGAGTTCCCTTGCAACATATCTAGTAATTACGTATTTAAGATACGGAATATTTAAAAAAGTAAAGAAGAAATTATACAGACGTTTTAGAAAGTTTATTTGAGTAAATTTGTATCTGATAGTATCTGACTGCATGATTAGTGATTTCTTTATTTCAATAGCTCCCTAAAAGTGATGTAGATAGGTCCAGTGATATCGAGTCCAGCGACGTTGATGTTAGTGACAGGGAAGCAAAGGAGAAGAGAAAGGTAAGCAAACATATCCTCTTTAGATCACCGCACAACAAAGTCAGGGGCCCGGGGCATCTGTCCCAAAAAAACGTTTCAGTAGAGCTTGCTCGTGGTGGCCCGAAATATACCAGAAAATACTCTGAGAATACAGGATATGACCTTCTACACAATGTAATTTTTCAAAATTGGGCTTTGATCAGCGATCACAACATTCGTTCTGTCTTTTTTTTTCTTAAAACTATTGAAGAACAATGGAATCACACGACAATGGGTGTATATTCGGGTTATTTATTTGCTTATTTATTTATTAATTTATCTGTTTTTAATCTTTCCCTGCAATACCTTTCACATACTCAGGAAAAATGAAATGGTGTAGAGGCCAGGAGTGCTAGTGTTTCATTGTAACGGAATTGGTGTTATGGGGGTCTACTACATGTGCATTTTGATGAACATTTTCTCTCCTAGCCTCGACATTTTTAGAACTGTGTATTCTGGCGCTGATTCTACTTTTATCTCTTCTGCTGCTTCTAAACTTACCGCTTTTATTCTACAGGAATGATGTTGACGACATTGTCATACAGATGGGTAAAAGGGCTTATCTAAATCAAGAACAGATTGACAGTATGGAGATTTCCCAGTGCGAGATCGTGCCAGCGCACCCTGAAGGCCCATCGAAATTCAGGGTTACGTACAACGAAAAAGTTCCATTGTCTCCAGCTGCAGATAGTTGGGAATGGGGACGTGCTCAGCACTGCCCACGAAAAGCCTTCTGTAAAGGTGGTCGGAGAACATTACAGAAATGCAGGGGCTATCACAAATACATGAATGATGTGTGCCTGTATAAAAAAAAATCAACAAAAGCAAAACCAAATGCATGCACTGTGGACACGCCTCTTCTCACGTTGAATGCTCTGCCAGGAAATATATCGAAAATGACCGCTGCCATAAAAATATGACTTTGATATATGTTGGCAAGCATGTGTGCCCTCGTAGGCAACCGTCTAAAGCAACCCCTCAGAAGGAGATAGCAGAATACATGAAAACTCGTCCAACAACAACAACCTCACAATTGAGAATAGACAAAGTAAGGGAGGCTTTACTTAGCGGGAAGTCCGCCGAAGAAGTAGACAGTATAGCCTTGAATTATAGTGATCCAAGGCAATTAGAGTATATGCAGAGGACTGCCAGTAATGTAAAACGACCTGGCAGCAATGATATTGAGGCGATTAGATTACTCAAGGAAGACTTTTTGCGCAGAAAATTGGACGAAAATTTGATACTCGAAATAGGAGACGACTATGTAATACTGTCGTCGAAAGATAAAATTCGTTTGGCCTGTTTGATAACACTCGGTATCATTGAAGAACCAGTAAGTCTAGACGGATGTGAGAGTCACGCGAAGAACTACACAGAGATAGAGATGACTACTTACAATGCAGGTATCCGAAGAAATGTCAAATTAGTCCATATGTTTTGTCCAAAGCCTGGAGAAAACTCTTCAAATATATCAAAAATGATAAAGTGCTTTGAGGATGCAGTAAACAAAGAACTTCCTTCTGTTGCCCGCGAGCACGACCTCGATCCTAACGTATATGCCGACAGAGGTCTCGACGCTGCCTCTTATGTCGGAGATGAAGGTGGGGCGTTGTGGGCTGGACTATGCAAATCTAAAGGCGACGCTGTCAAAGATCGTACTATATCTGACGCGTACCACCTGAACCAAGACATCACGCGCCACTTGAAATACGCAAGGACAACGATGACAAGAAAAAGTTCAAGAAGCTAATGCAAGAGGCAATTGTTGCTACAACGTACATCCAAGCAGACAAAGCAGAAAAGGATTTAATCAAATTGATTGGAAAAAACTCGACTGATTCCAAAAAAATGACAAAAGTGTGGTGGTGGGGAAGAAGAACAAGGTGGCAATCGTGGTGTCAGTGCTTCTCCACCAGTCATGCCTCGTCAGCAGAAGTGTCAAATGCAAGATCACTGAGTGCTTCGGGATACCGCAAGCGTCTACTAGACGTTGTCACTGTTGAGTGCACTGCCGCGGTTTTAGAGTCTGCGGAAATAAAAAGACAAGAATTGGGCTTGAGAACTGTCGGGAGGGGCCCATCATCCGCAGATCGTGAAAACGCTCAACAGTCAGAGTTGTTAGCTGATATCGATAACGCGGCACTGTGCAGCATTTTCCTTTGTCAGGTCATCATGATGATTTTGACTATGCACGTGAGCTAGAGAAAGCTCACGCTGAATATAGAGTGAACACAAGAGACACGCACAGGGCAGACAAGAGGAGGAAAGAGGCCTCAGGCAATGGTGCTAACTGTACGAAAAACAATGATAAAGTTACCAAGCAACGGAAACAGCTTTTCAAAAAAAAAGCCGTTCAAGGTGTAAACATGGATATTCTTGAATGTGTGTCCTGTCTGGAAAGGTTTAAATTCACTATACTGGACACCATGGGATAAATTGAAGAAATAGTTGTTTCCAAAAACAACGAGCTGATTTGTTCATCCACTGGATGCAGGAAATCCTGCTACCATGCTATTTATATATTTCACAAAGTATTCAACTTCGATAGCAACGTGCCTCTTATATACAAAAAGAGGTTCACACAAAATGAATGGAAAATAATCCTGGATTCATTTCCACAGACAGTACCAATCGTTAGGGTGGGACGACAGGAAAGAGATCGTCAAGTTTATAAACTAAGTCGTCGACAAGGAAGCCGGAATGTCAAGTGTGCAACTTGTAAAAAACAAATAGTTGAGGGTCAGATTCAGGCTAGTAACTGAAGGACCTTACAGAACTTTACAAAGAAACTGGATAAAGAGAACATTTTATTTTTGTTCTAAAATCGCATTTATGGGAAAACTGCCTCGATATTCCTACATATACCCTTTTGGGTATGACACGAAGCTTGACATTGTTTACCCTTTAACTCGCGATGCATTAACCTCTCAGCAGAAGAAAGACTTGGCGCTAACTTTAAGTTTAATTTAAGTTTATAATTAGTCATAGTTTTATTACGTTTGCGTTGAAAAACGGTTAAATAAAGAAAGAAATAACATGTTAGTATGTTATGAACCCCTGCTAGCTCATGCTGTGGTTTAAACCTTCGAAGTACATGCAGGCACACTTTTTAATAGATAAGTGTGCTATCATATGGTTAAATCGTGATGGCTGTAAGAATTAATTCACGTGGTCTTCTAAGCCGGGTTCTGCCAATACAATGGAACCTCGATATAACGAAGTGCCAAGGGACTGGAGAAATTGCTTCGTTATACTATACCGGAGTTTCGTTATATCGGGGTCAAAATCCATACATTTACTATTACTGGGTACACAAAAATAAGTTCGTTATATCGGGGTCTTCGTTAAATCGGGGTACGTTATATCGGGGTTCCACTGTATAGCGGTTGATTAAGGTTGAGATATGACTGAAATACAGTCAACCTGCTCAATAAGAACATCGAAGCCTGGACATGACGTCACTATCATTCATGTATTCACATTAAGAAACACTGAAGAAACATTCTTGTTGCATTATTGATAACTGAGCTTAAATAAAATTGAATTCGTTTAGCCATAATTTTTCATCGGTTTGGATGTCTAAGAGATTTCTATGAAGTAACGAGCACGCATGCTTTTGAAAATAGTCATAATGAAAATAGGGCAATTCATTAGGACGGCAGTCACGGCACTCGAATTCTGACGAAGCTGAAAAGGTCGAGTTAAACGTTACTAGTTTAAATGCTCGATGCCAGTCCTAACACTGATACAAGCAGAAAACTGGATATGAACGTTTCATTATAGATTCAGTTTCTTCGGATAAACCATATATACCCATATATTAGGCTCGGTTTCCAGCCGTGGGGGTTTCGGTGAGCCCGCGATCCTCTCCCCACTCACGGCTGGGCGCGCGAGCTGAGGCATTGTCGGTTTTTAGCCAATCAAAAACTTGCCACTCAAATCCTGTCGCTGAATTGATTTGCATAATTTATATTGTAAACTTTTCAAAACCGGACTAGAAGCTTTGAATCGCTGTTCCAAAAAGCGTTTAAATTTGCTTTGGAAAAGTTTGCTTTCGAATAATTCAAGGATTCAAACAAGGAAGCAGTAAGATAGTTTTTCATTTTTCCAGTAAACCTGTAACTATTATTAATTCCAGTACGAAATAAAATTTGTTGTTGTTGTTGTTGTTGTGTTGGGTGAAGACACTGTGTCAGTACGCACCGGGTTTGGAAAGTCACTTGGGAAACCGTCGTCACTTGTACCAAGCTCGAAGGTCACGAAACCCGTAATGTTCGGTCATTTCTTTGCCTATGCAAGACCAGGTAGCCATTCTTACTTCAAAGAAAATTAGTACTGCCTTTATCGGAGACGAAAAGACGAACGACTCCATATTAAAAGAGTTATAAGAGAGGAAGTCACGTCTGACTCAGGCCACGTTTACGCGTTTAACACTGCGATCACAATTCACTTGAAAATCGCTGCATGAAACGAGTTTTACAATTCTTTAAGTCCTATGTATTTTTTAAGGTCTCCAAAACATACTCTACACAAGTACTGAGCGGGAATACTCGACTCTAGCTCAGAATAGTTCCGAGATAATATCTGAACTTTATCTCCGTATTTCGGCTTTTAATTTCTGTCAGCGAGGTGTCTTGAGCGGCACTATTATATTACAGAGTAACAAATAATTTAGCCTAGTTTCTCAATAATTTTAAATGGTGTTTGTTCTTGAGAATTCATTTCACACTTGGAGTTTTAGTTTACTGAGTTCCAGTGTGTTTTGAAAGTTTAGAGCCTACGCTACAGTCGTGAAAGGAAAACGGCTTTTCTTGTCAAAACACGCAAATTGAATAATATTGGATTTTAAGTAGCTGACGTCACGGACACGGTGTGTTGACCGCGCGCCCAGCCGTTAGTGGGGGGAGGCTTTGGAGAAACGACACCCCAACGGCTGAAACCGAGCCTACCCATATATGGGCTATACGGGTATGTGTCGCCAAACAGGGTATGGTCTTCATGAAGACTACTTCAGTATACTTCAGTGTGGAACAGGGTATATCAGTAAACTCGCTGTTTTGGTCTGAAACAGGGTCTTAATCTCGCTCTCCGGTCAGTTTTATCATCGGCAAGAGGACCTTATAAAAGATTTCTTATTCGAATCGGCGCCAAGTCATCGCTTAACGTCTAACACACGGTACAGTTTTCACATGTTTTTGTCTGGAACAGGGTATCTTTTTTCACTAGTTTGTCTGGAACAGGGTGGCGAAAATAGCATTTTCCTGGTCTGGAACAGGGTAAGGGTTTCAAGGGCTCAGCGGCACACCCCTACTCCCCCCCCCCCAAAAAAAAACCCACAACGTCTATACCACGTGCAAATAGCAGAGTTAAGTACAATCTGCTCTATTTTTATTTAAAACCCTTGAAACCCTTACCCAAAGCTATTGAGTGCGACTCTTGTTTAAATTGGCATAATTTCAAATGTAGTAAATTAACAACTAAAGAGTTCAATTATTACTGCTTAACAGGAGATCGCTGGCTTTGTTTGGCCTGCAGAAATGATATATTTCCATTTAATTTCCTCTCTAACTCTGATTTAATTAAGATAACATTCAATTCCAATACCAGTTGTTATTGTTCAAAACAAATTTCTCAATTTAGCTTAGACTGCTCATCACATTTTGACATAATATCCTCTATCTCAAATATACCACATTTAAAAGATTTTGATGTTGATGCACAGATGCCATCTAATTTAAACTTTGACTACTATTCTTCACATGATTTTCATAGTAATTTGAAAATTTTATCTTTAAAAAAATCTTTTTCTGCTCTGCATTGTAATATTCGCAGCCTACAAGCTAACTTTGATAACTTAATTAATTTGCTTGATAGCCTAGATTTCAATTTCTCAATTATTGGCTTATCATAAATTAAGTGTCAAAAAGGAAGGGATGTATTGTCCAATATTTCAATACCTAACTACACCTTCATATCACAACCCAGCAACACCATTGCTGGGGGTGTTGGATTTTACATTCTCACACATCATTAGATATTCATGACACATCGGCCAATGAGGAGTCTCGTTTGAGGTCACGTGTTGATACATGAAACTAGGGATAGTACGACAAAGTTAATTATTCAAGTGGGCAGGGCTTTGAAGCTGAGGGAAATTGAGGGGTAAAACAATAACTAATTTACATAATTGCTGTACTTTGAAATCGTTTCCAAATACAGAAAATATTCAAATAAGTTAAAACAATAGCAAATTTGCATATTTGCTGTACTTTGAAATCGTTTCCAAGTACAGACAATATGCAAATTAGTTCTAGATTACGGTTCTAAAAACATGAGAACATGAGACATGAAATTAGGCAATTTGATGTAACGTAATAACTATCTCCTAGTTTCTACATACAATAACGAGACAGAAGTTATCAAAATAAGAGATATACATATTTCAATATTTAAGCAATATTTCAGTTCCTAATGTAGCAACGATAAAGCTAAACGTAAATTCATGGAACCAGAACTTATTTCTGATGAAATGAAATATTAACAGTACAATTACTAAAGTAAATAGTATTTAACAAAGTTTCTGCATTCTTATCTCCAAGTAATCCCATTGTCCACAGCAGTGTCTCTTCCTCTTGGGTGACTGGTTTCTTCTCCTCACGAGAATGTTTCTCCGACAAGTGGTCGCCAGCTCTGTGTGACATCTTCATTTCAGCATTAAAAACTTTTCTAAATATCTGAAAACTAAACATAAAACAAAATTAATAACAAGGTTTATCACGGGTATAAAAAAAAGCTCGTTGAAATAAAACCTCTGTATACTTACGAGAAGATCTTAACATCCAGCGGGTTAGCTTTTTTCCCTCCATCGCAAGTTCTTTAAAAATGCGAATTACGGTACAGAAAGTGTTCTTTCCAGTAGTCTTTCCACACTACGTATTTCATGGAATGTTCACCTTTCAAACCACATCGTTATTCTTTTATATTCAGAACGTGCAATAACAAGTAATGTTTGTTCAACATTGTCCTCTGTGTCATGAATATCTAATGATGTGTGAGAAGCCATTTCTAAGCCGCGTGAGTCGGGCTACGCCCTCGACATTGTTCATGGCACTCGGATCTTGAAACCACGTCTAAAACAATCACTTGGCTTAGAAATAGTACTAAGCAGTTATTTGAAGTATTCAGAAAGAAATGATTTGAGTCAATGCACTGATTATTATGAGTCTATTTGGATTGAAATTGAAAATTCTAATGGGATGAATTTTCTTTGTGCTGTCTTTTATAGACATCCAAGTAGTAACCTGGAACCTACACTACAAAAGCTATCTATTATTCAAAAGAAATCCATTCGTATTATTACATTTTCAAAGTTTGATGCACATACAAGCCCCCTCATTTTTCAAGAAATTAAACGTTTTAAAGCTAGCAGATCTGATATTCTTGCTTTCAGTTACGTTTATGTTTGATTATCATAATAATAATATCCCAACTTCTTTCTCGGAATTCTTCACTCTAGTCAATAGAATCCATGAGCATAATACTAGATTAGCTTCAAAATCAACATATTTTATACCAACTGTTCGAACAAACTACGGTAAATTCAGTTTAAGATATAAAGGTGCTGTAATCTGGAACTCACTTTCCGAAGAAAATAGGACAATTCAGTCAAGGAAACTCTTCAAATCTAGACTCCAAAAACAGCTCATAGAGAATTACTAATTTCATTTTTTCTTTTTTTTCTTATATCCATCTTCTCTTCTAAATCTTGTATTTGCATCTCCCCATCTCCCTCCCCAAGATACCTGTGTGTAGTTTCATCGTCATTTAGTGCTTAGTGTTATTGTTGTCAAGTGTGATAATATACAATTGTGTCGTATGTTATATATATTTCTTCATGTTTCCTTGTTGTGTTGTTAAAAAAATTTGCCTCGCTGCCTCGCATCATGCCTCGCTGCCTCGCATCATGCCTCGCTGCCTCGCATCATGCCTCGCTGCCTCGCATCATGCCTCGCTGCCTCGCACTTTTGTGAACCTCGTTTTAAAATTTAGGCCAGCCCAGCCAAGGCCGGCATCATCTCCACATAGTAGAAGAAGGATCTTCACCCAACCTGACCACAACTTAATTACTTAATCCTCGGGTGTACTTACAGTACAAACCCACTTGCCTCCTCTCATGCTTGTAATCAAATGTCGTAGATCGTAATTCGCTTCAGTATCACACTGTTAAGCAGAACGCATTAAAACTTAGTGGTGTATTTTTGATTGTCACTTTTTACGCTTCGCAGGATTGCAGCAAAAGCTATCTCAAGAATGTGGAACTCGGATCCACATTTCTTTGTTATTCAAATTTGGTACGCGCAGAAATTTCCTAGCTGCGGCTCCTCATGAAACGCTATGCATACTTATTAGCTGAATACGAAATCCGGCTTTATCAAAAGTTAATGTACTCATTGAATACTGAGCTGGAAGTCAGTTCTCCAGACAGCTATGAAGAAAATATCATCTAACTGAAATATCCTCAGTTGATTGATAGTTACACTGCGACATAGGTTTCTCCTTATTCGAAGGCTCAAGCCATTTAACAAGCAGCTGAAAGAAACTCCACACGCAGAGATGAGCAATACCAAACAAAAAGAAGCCGAAACATCGGACAACAGTATGCTTCAAGACAACCAAGAAGGTGAAACAAGGGGATCCCCAAAACAACGCAATTTAATCGAAATTGGAGGCTTCCTTGCCTTCGCCGTTGTCACCTACATTATGTACACAACCCTCATCATCTCAGCTCAAGATATTCTCGCCTCAACAGACATCCCTACCTCCTCTACGCTCATATGTCTTAATCTACCTAACTTTATCATGACGCTTTTCGTGCCGTGTTTGATCGATAAGACGTCTTTGATGGCCAACGCAATGGCCTCGCTCACGTTTGATGCGATTGGCATATTGTTAATAGCTCTCATTGATACACCACGACTTCGGCTTATTGGTGTTGTGGTGGCCTCGCTTGGTATGGGAACGGCTGAGATTGGATTCCTCTCTGCAACCTCTTTACACGAAGACCTTACAATTCTTTCCTTTACGGCTGGTACTGGACTGGGATCAATTGTAGGAACAGGATTCTTTACCGGTAAGGAATATGGCTAAGCTGCTGGTGTAGTATAACTTATAGTTTAAGTAATGGGGAAAAGTTGAATCCACGGTTTAAAATATTGTAATATTATTAAAGAAAATCGCTGTTTCGTCGTTTTATATTTTAAAACTTATTAATTCGTCTATTCTCAATTAAACCGGGTATGGGTTCTTTCTAGCTGTAAGAAACCTGAATATTTGAAAAATCTGCGATCATCTGCAGCGAATTCCCTCGTGGCGTAGTGGTGAGGGATTGGTGACAGTTAGGGTGGTTTAAAATCAGGGTTAGGGTTTGCTTCGATTCTTCCCAGACGCTAAATATTTGTTATATAGTTGAGGGTACTTGTATGTATTTTCGTTCTAAAGATTTCTAAGTGTCGCTTTAGTTTGTACTTTCAGGGAATCCTACAAATTCGGGTTTCTTACACTGAGAAAATACCCAAGATTGTACAACATCAGTTTTGATCGAACTTGAAGAATCATTGCGATCGAATACTGATGCTTTTCGATGAATATTAGGATTATTCTGTGCTCTGTCACTGCGTTCCGATGCACAGAAAACGTTTATATTGTATATTCTCCATCAAACAAGACAGTGTAGGAGAGCCGCGAACCAGTAGTGTCAAGAAACAAAGCTCGGGGCGCAACAGGCTAAAGACAAATTCTGGAAAACTAATTATTTATATGTAAACTAATTATAGCAATATTTCCTTTCGTATTACCAACACCCTTTTCCTCTGCTCTTTTTCTTATTTCTTTTGTATAATTCCTCTGGAATCTTTTTCCTCAAATTCTCCTCTGCGCTTTTTCCTATTTATATAATTCTTCTTAGATGTGCGTAGTCGGGTCAAAGTAGCCGCTAGGCTTTCGAGTTGATCACTACCATAGGTATAATAGTCGAGAGAAAAATAACCTAGCTTATTAAATTTAATAGCTTATATTATCATTCCTTTTTCCTACATATTTGTAAATTTTATTTAAAAAAAGGAAAAATAGTGCAAAATAAATGAATCTAATCTGAACTTAACAGCAAACAGCATCTAATAATACCAAAGCTTCTAACAAAGGCATATTTTTATCACAGTTATACGTTATTGCTGAATGAACTGAATGTATTCAGAGTCTGGCTATTTAACAACTTAGACCCGCAGCCCGAATGGGCTACGAGTCAATACTGAGCCGCATGAGGCGCAGCCGAATGGGCTATTTGACTTGTAGCCCACGAGGGCGAGAGGTCTAATTGTTTTAGTATAAACTAACTACTCAGAGAGTAGAAAATAATAAAAAGAAACAAATTGAAGTTGAAAAAACATTATTTCGTGAAAATGCGTGCGGTTTTTCTCAGTACCATGGGCTATCACAAATAGACCTATAGTAGGGTAGCCAATCAGAATGCATGATTTCTAATAGTCCACTAGTTAGTTATACTAATATTATTTAGTATATACCACACCAGTGAATATCACTTTTCGCACGCTTTGATTGGCTACTCAAACAGTGACAATGATTTCATATTCACCTCCGAGCAAAGCAGCGACATCTCGCGAGAGTATTTGTCCATTTGACAGAAAATAAAATAACTATTTGGTGCTGGCTATTCACCTGGAGAGTGGTAAATACTAAAACAATTATTCACCTCAGTGTTCGTAAATAGTGGTTGATATTTACCTTGCCGAAGCGGCTCAGTAAATATCCACCACTGTTCACCTCCACTTCGGTGAATAATTGTAAATATTCACTGCATTGAAAATGAGCTCGACTACTAGCCCTCGGAGCTTTAATATAAATTAAACATTAAATAATGTTGATCTGAGAACATTTTGAGAACATTTTACTGACAAAATTGAGATAGCAGTGAGTAGTGGAATAAACAAAATGTTTTCGACTCTTTCATGTCGGATGAAAAGACAAAAGTAGAATTTATCATTTCCCAGCCAGCTCTTTGAAATCAGTTATTCATGTAATTATTCAAATTACCGCAGACGGACACGTCAGCTTTGACCTTCAGAATAGTAGCACCGATCGAGCTCTTCGCGGACCGGCGAAAGCGGAGCTCTATACACATAGAATATAAATGAGATAAAAAGGGAAAAATGAAAAAAACCACAAGGAAAATGAAGGATAACCATGCCAGTAAAAATACTAAGCGCGCGCGTACAAGCGGTTGGGCGAAAATCTCAAAGGAAAAACACTTGTATTGATGCAGAGACCATCTAATCAATGTGGGACCTGTTTATTTGTACACTGTGCATGTCCGTGACGTGTAGAGCTGAACTTAGACTTGCTCCAAGTCGAACTCGCTGTGTCACTGGGTAAGCGATTACTGGGTCAAAAATCGAGCGCGAGAATCAAAGCGAGAGCAGAGTTCGACTTGTTTCACTTGCAGGAAATTGAATCGGGGGATTATGTATTGGCGCGAAAACACGTTTCAGGGGCGGAGCTTACATTTCGCGCCTTTGACAAACTCTTTCTGAGTACAATCAAATTGTACATACCACATCCACGGTCGACTGACTTGACACGTCAACATACAATGCCTGAAGAATTGACGCTTTGTGATTGGGCAAATCTTAGTACGTCATAAGCCACGCCTCCGGTTGAAAAATCAACCGGTAAATTTGGCGCGCTGCAAGTGGGAAAAGTCCTTCGTGCGGAGGGCTAAGAAGGACTTTGAGAAAGTCTAAGCTGAACTCTGTATTTGTTTTTACGTTTTCTATTACAATTTCAGGTTGTTCAATATTATAATATAGTTTCCTTTCATACGTAGTTTACAACATTGGTATCCATGTTATATCGCGGACTGTACAATCTCGAGCCGGACAATGGAACATGCAAGAGCACTTGATGACTATTCCCCATGCTTAAAAGCTTTATCTTTGATATTCATTTTGTTTTCTTATAATTCCTCTGTTTCGTAGGCATGACAACGCTGTTATGCGTGAACCCGAAGACAACCCTACTGTCACTGCTCGTTATTCTACCACTGTACCCTCTCATTTCCTGGCTGATCACTAGGAACGACAATGACAACACCAAAGTCGGGAGTCATGTACAGTACACTCGCGTCCATGATGAAACGGAGGCACAAGATATTCATCAGACGCTGACGCGGAAAGAGAAGATAGTGGCCGGAAAAGACAACATCTACCTCGCAGTACCGCTTTTTATTGGATTGTTTGCGGATTATGCTATAATGCAGGCCGTAGTAACAACCATTGCATTCTCCAATTCGCCCTTTGATCCAAGGGACCATTACCTGTATTACACCCTGGTGTTCTGGACAGGAGAATTTCTAGGTCGATCATACGGACTTGTTATCTCCTGGTTCAAACCAAACTGTAACGTCGTTACCAAAAGGACCTGGATCCTGACCGGAGTTTTAGTTGTGATCTTCATTTTCCTCATTCTATCCAGTTGGTACCGCTTTCTTTCGGGCTTCATCCCAGTACTACTATGCACGTTTGTTACTGGCGTAACAGAAGGTGCACTTTACCTTAACACCTTTGCAGTGGCGGGAAATGATATGCAGCCGCGCTACAAGGAATTTTCGCGCGCTTTTCTGACGGTTGCTGTTCAAGGTGGAATACTTACTGCCGGTGGTGTAGGTTTGTGGCTTGAACATTCTTTGCAGGAACACTGCCAGAGTGTCGTCTGGGATAGAAGGTACTGCTTCACTAGATCAATACATGGATGGAATTCAAGTGCCTCATGTTTGCTCAAAAGTCACTGAGCAAAAGTAGGCAACTGCCTAAAACGAGTTCAAAGTGTTATCCCACCATAGGGAAAATGATGGCGGTTCAAGACAAAAACTAAACACTGTCTCACAAACTGTTGCGCCTTTAATAAATAATGCCTCAATAAAGCAAGTCACAACAACAAAATCTCTAGGGGTACATATCGATGAAAACCTAACATGGACAAAGCATATTGAAGTCACATCTACGGGGCTACGCTAGAAGGGACCCATCTTTTTCACCATGCAGTGGTTGCACTGGTTGATGGAAATATATTGTAAAGTAATTAATTAAATATTGTTTGGTACGGTAGCAAATAGTTAAAGGAATACAGACCAGGCTATCTTATGTAATTTTGCCCATCCAGATTAATTTTTTTTGAGTTTTTTTCTCGTACAAATAAAGTTCGGGGGATGGGGGTTAAGTCGTTTTGAAATATTGTTCCCGCACTCGTTTCTCAGTTCTGAAAGTTTATTTCAACCAAACTAATAAGTGTTTTTATGGCTAACATTTTGGTGAGATATCCATATCGCTACGTTCCTTTCTACCCGAGAAAATGCAGCACCTTTTGGTTTGGCCGAGCGAGTCCCAGTTTTAAGGTTCTAAGCTTAACTTGCTGGCTTATAAGCCCAAGCCAGTTATATTTGATATCGATTGTACATGAAGTGGATAGTCCAACGTTAGAATATTTCCTGATTTGGGTGTTGCGTCTACGAGATATATTTACATTTTATATAAATATACATTTATATTTTATATAAATATATATTTATATTTCCAATATACTAATGTATGATGTCATCACCGACAAAACATTTTTTTGGTAAAATTACTTTGATAAGCTTCAAATATAACTTAGAATTTAAAAATAGGTAATTTGTCTCTATCAGCATGCTTTTGTATAATAAGTGATGTCGATGAAGACATCATACATTAGCATATTGGAAATATAAACCTTTATATCTCGTAGACGTAACACCCAAATCAAGAAATATTCTACCGTTGGACTATCCACTTCATGTACAATCGATATCAAAGATAACTGGCTAGGGCTTATATACACTTTAATTATTACTCGGGCCAGGCCTTTGGCCACCCGAGTCAAGTTTTACAAGTGTTTAGTAGTTATTTTTTGTTGTCGCGAGTTGGCTCAACGTAGCCTGCTTGCAGGCTCTGGTTAATTTGGGATTCCTGTGCAAGCAGGCTACTCAACACGTGACAGGGTTAACCAATCAGATTCGATATCGCTCGGGACAGTGCGAGACAGTGCGGGTCACTTAATTTATTTACAAACACAGTAAAAACAAGATGGCGGAGACCAGGGAGACTGTGAAAGTCCGTGGCGGATGAGATGGAAACAGCGTAATGTTTTATTTAACTTCATTCGTGGGAAAGCCTTCCAACAGGCTCAGGATCAAGATAGATGACTTTATTTCACATGTAGAACGACACATCCTAAATATTCACAAGGGATATAGCTCATAGCTATTAGTGCTATATGCCTTCCACTCAGCCTCCATGAAAGAGCAACCCTACACTGAGGTATGGGGATCTCCACCGTACGAACACGGAGGAGTCTGGACTAAGGCAAAGTTGCTCTAAAAGGGAGCTGGGCGGGAGGGTCGCTCCCGACGTCGACTTGTCCGAAATGTTGTCAGAAGTGACTGTTAAACCGTAACAATAGGCAGGATCCATCCCATACTGCTTCATGGCTGCCTCCCGGAGTATTTGAAACACATCAGCCAAAAGAAGCACGTCGGGTTTTAAGTACAAACCATGACAATCTCCCATGTCTTTGCATCCAAACTCCCCCCAAACTTTTTGTGCATGTTCATATGATTCATCGTTAATGCCCTCATCAACCAACTTACTAAAAAAATCCTCTTTTGGTGGTAATGGGGCTGAGAACCTTTCCCAAGAATCCATATATTCGTATGGATAAACGCTCTTTCTAAAAAGCAGATCGCCCTCAACATATTTTTTTGTTATGTGGAAGTCGCCTGGATTATTGCCTTTTATGAGGCTATCCAATGAGCTCAACAAGAACTGGACACTATCAATAAATCCCAGCTGCATGCCCCAAAGAAAACGAAAGGTATTTTTCAGATGAATTAGGGATGCAATTACTCTTCCCCTTAAATTTAGAATTGGACTGCATTATCAAATGAGAATCATATCCTCGCAAATTATGAAATACGACTGGAACAGTTACCTTGTAAGGCTCTAATCTTACTTTCAAATTACAAATATTATGAGCCGCTCCTCTATATCTTCCAGTTATGTGGCAATGGTCTCGAACTTTATCCCCAGCTAAGCTGCCCTCCCAAACATGGCAATGGGTTGCGACACGAAAATCTTCTCAATCCTTTGGAGTCATTCTAAGGAACTTTTTCTTGCATCATATAACATTAATTTCTTCCTCCTCCTTTTTCAAAGCCCATAAAAAGCGCATTGCAGCATCGGGCCCCCTGTAAATAACTGGATCTGCTGCCTCACCATCCTATCTAACAACGATATATCCAAAACTACATGCTTCATGGATGCTCGTTTTTTGCGTAGAACCGGCTCCTTTGGCTGCACCATTGGCTTAATCAAAGATTCAAAATCAGCATAAATAATGTATGAAACTGGCATTTTATTGTTAAAGTTCGTAAATTTAATGATGGTACCCCCTTCTGGCATAACTGTCCTTACTGCTTCGTGCCCAACTCCTTTGAAACCTGGCATATGCGCCTGTAAAAGATCCTCCCAGGAATAGCCATGGAGGCACCTTTCACAAAAATGCTTCCTGCCTTCATATTTCGATTGATCGTGAAGCAACCTGTTTAAATCCTTAATCCAAGTGTAATGGAACTTAGTTCTTGCTGCATCATGTATCAATAGAAGGTTACGTTGATCCTTTTTAAAGTTGGGGGCTGGTTGCTAATCTGAAGAACAGTTACGTTTTCCCCCTCCTACCCAAATACGTTTATTGCCAAATTATTTTGCTTTTCAACTTTATGGACTTCTGTAATTGGCGTTAGGGCAATGATACCTCCAAAGTTTAAATCATCCCTAGGATATTTCGAGGGGCGATCTGAATGGTCTGTTGCTGGAAATAGTGCCAAACTAGTGCCCATCTAAGACAATTATCATCCTTGTTTTTTACATTAATTACTGCCTTTTTGTCCTTTACGTATTTTGGTAAGTGGAGATAAAGAGCCCCCTCTCAGCGGCTGGTATTTAGCAATATCTATCCATAATTTTTCGACTGCTTCAACAACCCAACCAGATCCTTGATTGGTAAATATTTCTAATTTTTCGAGCATCCTTGCAAAGCCGATCCATCTAATAAGTCACTTAAATCCTTAACTTCCATCAAGACTTCCGATTTCGATCTAAGATATCAACTTCAGCAAATTCCATGGTCCTATCAGAATTTGTTTTAGTTGGTCTTACTTTCAAGGTCAATTAAAATTTAATGCCACCGAGTTCGGAAAGCTCTAGCCTACGGGTAGCCGTTACCCACTGAAAAATGAGAGGGAACATGTTACCTCTGATTTTTCAGTGGGTAACGGCTACCCGTAGGCTAGGAAAGCTCTTCCTTTAACTTGGTTTGAATCATCAGTTTTACATGCTGCAAAAATACGTCTGGATCTGATCCAAATTCGTGACCTTCTGGAATTTCCATCTGCCATCCCCTTAAATAGCCTCCAATAGCACTTAGTGTTGGTTTAAATCTTAATCCCAGTTGTAGCTCTGATATGTCTCCTGGGTATTTGTTTGGGCTGCCAAATATAGGATCAAACTCTTCTAATATAGCTCCAGACCGGCTGCCGTTCCGCGAACTTTTCCTATGAGCGGGGATGGTTTAGCGTAACAGCTTTGCCGAGTGAGGAAAAAAGGAGACTGTCGTTCAGCCTGCTTGCTTGCTGAACACAGGCCAAATATATGTGGCTGTCTCTCCCGGTCCGTGCATGGTGGACTTTGTCCATGCATGGGGTGGGACTGGGCTTTTTTTTGGCTTTTTTAGCCCGAAAAAGTAATTTCTTTTACTTTTTCAGAGGGCTAAAAAGTCGAAAAAAGTAGACCTCGAACTTCGGGGGGTCTGAAGAGAATACAGTTTATCGCTAGCAGTAGCACGTTTCGACGAAACATCTGGTGCCTGACTGGGCTGACCTAAAGTTACTCCGTAAACATTTAAAATGTTTACATACGAAAATACTGGTTAATATTTGAAAAAACAAACTGCGTAAAATAACAAGCATAGTTGGTACCTCAAGGCGTTCCTGACAGAGAGAGATTCTGTTTAACAGGAGTTTTTACGCAGTTATAATAGCACCAATATTGTGTCCTCTTTAGGTTTTCTTTAGGTAAGGCCATCCCAATTTTCCGTTTCTCATCGTCCGACCGACCCATTTTTGTGGCTTTTTGTAAAAATAAAAATAAAATTGGGGGGAGGGTGGGGGTGAAGAACCCTAGAGAAAAGAAGACTCAGGAATTGTCTACTGCCTTTATTTGTAATTCCATGTTTGTAGCGTATACGGACGACGACATCGATGGTTTCGTAGTCCATGTTGGTTTATAACCTCGCCTGTGCAACCGCGCCTTATTATAAAAAAACAATTCTCACCCGACCGACCGAACCAATTTTTCAAAACCCCACCGATGAGAAACGGAAAAAAAATAGGGATAGCCTAATACACAGATCAAGAGAATATTTGATAAATTTCAGGAAATATTATTAATTTAGAAAATGGTAATTGTACAGTATAATAATTATTGTTTTAAAACAGAAACGCCGAATGGCCCCATTACAATACAAAGCTGGGTTAATTAGGTACGGATACTAGACCTAGGGCCCTTGCACATGCTACGTATTGAATTCAATAAAATACAAAATAACAAATCTTACCTCCGTCTTTCCAAGTTTTGTGATCTGTGAGTTACTCACCGCCTGTCATGTGTTTCCACAATACCCATTCCGCAGTTTTAAAAGGGTTTACACAAAGTGCGAGGCAGCGAGGCAGCGAGGCATGATGCGAGGCAGCGAGGCAGTGTTTAAAATGATTCTGGCCAATAATATGTATTAGAATTTATGTTTACCGTATCCATTACAATAAAGCATTCAAAATATGTCATTCGCATTGCTGGTCTCTCAAAGGTTCCTCCATTTTGCTTAATATTTACTCGTTCCAAGTCTTCCACGCACACAAACCTTCCACAGGTTACCCATACATACAGGTTGCTAGCTGTCAATCAAAATCATCACATGTTCACTTGTTCATTCTCTTTGCTCGCTGTGTGCTGTGTGTGTTCAGTCGTTCAGGATCAGGAGTGCACAAAGCTTCACTTTGAAAGGCTTCAACGATTTTTATACAAACGGAAATCTTCAAGAAAATGGACAAGCTTTGCAAGAGGGTGCAAAACGAAGGGTTCGAGGTATCCTTTAATCCTCCATCGGACGGGAAAGGGTTTCTGGAAAACCCGAATAGCGAATAGCGAATACCGAATAGCGCGAATAGTGGCGAATAGTGGCGAATAGTGGCGAATAGTAAATATAAGTTCAAGATTAATACTTACAGAACGTAAGTCCTTCAACGAGTACGAACCTAGACGAACAGAGAATCACACTCATGTCAACATTCGCCATTTTGTTTTCCTCGTGTAACTCAGTTCCATGGATGGGTTACCTGTGGCACTCGAAAGCGAGGCTGATCACGGCGCATAACCGATCGTTAGAAGGCAACTTTGCCGAAATGTTGGAGAAAATAAAAAAATCAGAAAACGTTTTCTACATACGTCATCGTGCACCAGACAGACCTAGTTGGGTTCCTTGTGGCCTCCGGTTTAGGTCAGCGATCACCAAAGACCGCCTGGGAATGCTTCGTGTTGTAGAAATTTCTTTTTATAATAGTTCTTTCTTTTTTTTCCGCCGGTTTTTTTCGGATAGCGTGTTTTCATTTTTCCATACATTTCTCTGTAAATTTTCCCGCTGACTTTGACTCGTTGTTACAGACACATCTATGGTAAACTGAAAACACGATTGCACGCTTTCCAGCGCAGCTACATCCATCAAAGTTTTAGCCTGCGTTGCGGCTCTGGAGTATCGGAGCGCAGCGAGAGCCACTGGAGTATCGGAGCGCAGCGAGCGGAGATAAGGGGGATTGGGGCGAGAGAAAAAAGTGGGAGGGGGGAGGGGGATGGGGAAGAGAGGAACGTTCCTCTCTTCCCCACCTCCCCCCCCCCCCCCCCACCCCCCTCCCCCCTCTTTTTTCTCGCCCCAATCATGTTCCTCTCTTCCCCACCCCCCCCCCTCTTTTTTCTCTCGCCCCAATCCCCCTTATCTCCGCTCGCTGCGCTCCGATACTCCAGAGCCGCAACGCAGGCTATCAAATTTTAATAAGTTTTAAAATAATCTTTTACCAGACAGTGAATATTTCAGAAATTCGATTTTTCTGAAATTATTTGGCACCGGATTCACATACAAACACTGTATTTCGCGCCATATTTGCACCCCTTTAATAATGTCGGACTCTCTGAATTTCTATAACGGGACCTTTAGCGTGTTGGTTTTTGTGGAGGGAGGACACCCGGAGGACCCAGGGAAAAACCCTCGGAGCAAGGGCGAGATACCAACAAACTCAACTCACATATGCCGATATGGCGCCGCGTCCGGGAATCTAGGTGAGAGGCGCCTTTAACAATATCGAATGGCCTCGCTTTCGAGTACCACAGGTAACCCATCCATGGAACTGAGTTACACGAGGAACAAAATGGCGAATGTTCGTCTAGGTTCGTACTCGTTGAAGGACTTACGTTCTGTAAGTATTAATCTTGAACTTATATTTACTATTCGCCACTATTCGCACTATTCGCGCTATTCGGTATTCGCTATTCGCTATTCGGGTTTTCCAGAAACCCGGACGGGAAATGTTTCTTCCACGCGGCTGGTTTTCAGCTTGGCATAGACGCCAGCGCTATAGCTTTTCTGGTGTTCAGTTATCTGGACAAGAACCAGTATACTGTAAGTACATCATACAAACTGCATTACTGCATTAGATTTTGCTGGTCTCGCAAAGCAGCTGCTAAAAACAGGAATTGCTCACGACCTATTCTTGAATAATAGGTTTCGGGTAAGTTTTTTAAGTATAAATCCGGTTTCTCTTTGTTAGCGTTTTGTTCAGGTAAGCTTTGTATGTATTAAGTAAACCAGGTTTATCTTCCATGTTTGTTAAGGTTTCAGGTGCCGCCATTTTGCTTAATATTTACTCGTTCCAAGTCTTCCACGCACACAAACCTTCCACAGGTTACCATACATACTGGTTACTAGCTGTCAATCAAAATCATCACATGTGCGTAAAAAAGACATGTGATTCGGGACTACTCAGACGCCACCTTTCAAAACCTGTACAAAGTATAACTAAAGTATACAACTTGAATACTGCTTATATAAGAACTCTAGTGTGAACCCACCTGATAAATCTTGTCGTGTGACTTGTTTCTATGTGTGTTTTATTTATTTATTTAATTGGTATTTTTCTCTTCGCCTAACTTTTATTTGCACCAATAAATTTACTAAAGCATCTTAGCAACATAATACAAAGGCTAATGGTCGGCCCTAGGACGGATCATTAATTATTTTTATTTTGTATTTTTATTTTGTGTAGCCAAAACGGTCAATATTTTTGGGATAGCTTGTGACGTCATATTTCAAGATCGGGGGTATCAATATTTAAATAAATATGGAATTGTAGCCTGCTACACACATACACACACGCACACACACACACCCACGCACACACACCCACGCACACACACACCATGTGCCACTCAGAATTTCTGCTGTCAGGAGATATAAGTGCAATTAGTGTTAAGTGGTTCAGTGTATACTATCTATTAATTAGGCCCGTGGTGAAAACAAAATGGATTTTCTGTGCGAAGAAGATCTCGGTTGAAAGGACGTTCCCTTGACATGGGTCGGGGTAGTGGTTCTTCTAAGGAAGAACTGGACGACAAATGTCACCATCCAAGCCTTGGCTGATGTCTTTCATTATAATCTGTTAATTATAACGGTGCATGGGGTAGGTATTAGCCTTATGAGTTTTTCTGTTAAGCTTCTTGGCGATTATTAGATCTGAACTAAAGAATTTATCACAAGTAAAAATATTTATGTATATCGTGTAGCATGAAATTTTTGCGGGAGTTTTATTTTGCAGATTGGCGGTTTTTCGTGTTTTGCAGGAACATTTTTTTGCGATTCGAGATGACTGAAATTTATGCGGAGAACTAATTTTTGCGCGTTCCTTTTCAATCAGCGAAACATTAAAAAGGAAGGAAGCTTAATATGTTCAACTTTTATTGCTTAGGTGCTCCAATTTGAAAAGTTGGTTATCATTGGAATGTCTGTTAATTCGGTGAAAATTTGAGGATATCAAATTTCACAATTGCCTTAAATTGCCTTCCCCTTAAAATAACCAACTTTTCAAATTGGAGCAGGAACGTGTGCACTAACCTTGATTCACTTGCATGAAAATATCCACTATATTAACAACTTTTACCGACCTCCAGGAGGCTTTTCCCAATTTTCCTTAAAATTAGAGTTCAAAGGTCACATAACACGTTTCCATGGAAACTTCCACAACAAGGTATCAAGGTTGTGACTTTATGGAATCTGTAAAAGTGCAAAGACTATATCTAACAAGCACGAAGAGATAGACCACCACCTCTTGATTTGCGGCGGCCATATTGAAATAGTTTGAGACCCATGCCTTAATGCCCCTGAGTGCTTTGAGGCCAACGGCGCAGGTAAAATTGCTTTGATATATTTATTGTATTTGAGATTTTAGTACAAGCTTTCAGACTGGAGGCTGAATCGTTTTCGGGTCGGTTCGGATGTCTCATTAGAGGTCTACGGTCACTACAGCCTCTTGCCCGGGCGATTATGTTACTAGAAGTGGTAGACAAAGTTGTCTATATATGGGTTCATGACGGAGGTCACATAGTTAATTTATGTCTACATTTGAGTGGTTATTTTCAAACTAACATTCGCTCATCCAGCCTACTTTAGAATGGGAGTTCCCTTCCAACATATCTAGTAATTACGTATTTAAGATACGGAATATTTAAAAAAGTAAAGAAGAAATTATACAGACGTTTTAGAAAGTTTATTTGAGTAAATTTGTATCTGATAGTATCTGACTGCATGATTAGTGATTTCTTTATTTCAATAGCTCCCTAAAAGTGATGTAGATGGGTCCAGTGATCCCGAGTCCAGCGACGTTGATGTTAGTGACAGGGAAGCAACGGCGAAGAGAAAGGTAAGCAAACATATCCTCTTTAGATCACCGCACAACAAAGTCAGGGGGCCGGGGCATCTGTCCCCCAAAAATGTTTCAGTAGAGCTTGCTCGTGGTGGCCCGAAAATATACCAGAAAATACTCTGAGAATACAGGATATGACCTTCTACACAATGTAATTTTTCAAAATTGGGCTTTGATCAGCGATCACAACATTCGTTCTGTCATGCGGCTGGTCCCAATATCGACTAACCTCAAATAATAATATCTACACTAGGGAAGAACCATGAGGTCACCAAGGAAGCATGAACAGTTTGAGTCATGGGAAGAGGAAGAGGAATATCATCCAGGAGCATGCCTCTCGAAAGGGCAGATACTACACTCCGCCTCTCCCGAACTGGAAATAACAAAGGAAATCAAAAGAGTTAAGTTACAGCAGTTATGTACCAACTGAAGGCTTAATTACGCGTGAAATCATAATTAATAACAAATAGCTCAGATTAGCTGTGATAACATGTAATGTATCGTTTTATGTTGTAGGAAGATGACACTATCGTAGTTTCATCTGACGACGAAGTGCCTAAGTCCCTTCATCAGACGATGAAGAAAAGGAAAACGAGGCAACTACCGAAATTATTTTCCTCAGTAAGTACAATGTATATGCATTATGAATAGGAGATAAGAAGCCTCGATAAGAAGGATATATAGTTTTATCTAATAGCGATCGACACCTGTGGAACAGTTGACAAAAAAACACAAATTCCTTTCTGTGATTGACAGGATGACGACGACGGTATGTGCACTGAGCAACAGAGCTCTGATGGCGAAGCATCTGGTTTTACTGATCGGTAACGTACAGCAAGTGTAACAGCAATACTGACAATAAAAACAATAATGTCAATACTAACAACAATATATAACAACAATAATAACAAGAACAGATCTGACATTAATAATAGCAAACAAATATGAACAATTTAATGCATTGCAGTGATTCTCTTCCAAATACAATTCGAACTTGAAAACTCCAACTGGTTAAGCTACAAATTTAGGTATTTACTTTTACTGTGTATTTCTCTTAAAAAAACAAAGATCGCTAACGTTTCTTTGTGGGATGACATGATATAGCCACTAACCTCCCGTTATAAGCGAAACCCGACAAAGGTGGAACCCGATCAGAAAGCCGTCTTCCTGCGGGAGGTGTCCTCTTAGAGGAGGTTCAAAATATAATAGTGGGTTTAACTGAAAAATGGGCTGGAGAAGCTAGGGGACATATTGTTTTGCAACTCATCGGACTCTAACGAGAGTTGCTTTTGCTATTTTAAGGGTGATTACAGCGATATAGATGATCTTGTGAAATCGATGAACGGATTGAGCTCCACAGAAAGTACTCCAGTCAAACAGCATGACAAAAGACCAAAACACGATCATTCTGGAGCAGCTGCGAGGAATATTTTAATTGACGAAGACAGGTACATTTGTTTAAAGTAATTCAATAATAAAATGTCAATATTGAGGCCTGGAAGCGGCTGAGATAGAGATGATTAAATGGAAAAACATTAAACAATCGATATACCGTGCCATACGGCTTGAAGAATAGTTTCTTCAACCAATCATCACTGATCGCGTAATCTATGGCGTGGTTATGATTGGTTATGTTTGTTTGTTTGTTTGTTATTTTCGTTTAGTTTTGCTGCCTGTTTTGTTTAATCTTTTGCTTTGTTTGTTTTTTTGGTTGGGGTGCCGGGGCCGAATAATTACAATTCTTTTGTTGATTTTCTCTCTTTCTCTTTGTCTCTTTGTTTCTTTATTTCTTTGTTTCTCTCTTTGTTTCTCTCTCTCTCTGTCCTCATTCTTTCATTCATTTATTCATTCGTTCGTTCATTTATTCGTTCATTTATTTATTTACCATCAAATCCCGATTATAAACCCTGGCTTATACATGTTCAAAGGCCTTTTTTTCTTCTTAAAACTATTGCCGAAGAACAATGGAATCACACGACAATGGGCGTATATTCGGGTTATTTATTTGTTTATTTATTTATCTGTTTTTAATCTTTCCCTGCAATACCTTTCACATACTCAGGACACATGAAATGGTGTAGAGGCCAGGAGTGCTAGTGTTTCATTGTAACGGAATTGGTGTTATGGGGGTCTACTAAAAGTGCATTTTGATGAACATTTTCTCTCCTAGCCTCGACATTTTTAGAACTGTGTACTCTGGCGCTGATTCTACTTTTATCTCTTCTGCTGCTTCTAAACTTACCGCTTTTATTCTACAGGAATGATGTTGACGACATTGTCATACAGATGGGTAAAAGGGCTTGTCTAAATCAAGAACAGATTGACAGTATGGAGATTTCCCAGTGCGAGACCGTGCCAGAACACCCTGAAGGCCCATCGAAATTCAGGGTTACGTACAACGAAAAAGTTACATTGTCTCCAGCTGCAGATAGTTGGGAATGGGGACGTGCTCAGCACTGCCCACGAAAAGCCTTCTGTAAAGGTGGTCGGAGAATATTACAGAAATGCAGGGGCTATCACAAATGCATGAATGATGTGTGCCTGTATAAAAAAATTAACAAAAAAACAAATGTTACAGATTTCAACAAAATCAAAACCAAATGCATGCACTGTGGACTCGCATCTTCTCACGTTGAATGCTCTGCCAGGAAATATATCGAAAATGACCGCTGCCATAAAAATATGACTTTGATATATGTTGGCAAGCATGTGTGCCCTCGTAGGCAACCGTCTAAAGCACCCCCTCAGAAGGAGATAGCAGAATACATGAAAACTCGTCCAACAACAACAACCTCACAATTGAGAATAGACAAAGTAAGGGAGGCTTTACTTAGCGGGAAGTCCGCCGAAGAAGTAGACAGTATCGCCTTGAATTATAGTGATCCAAGGCAATTATAATATATGCAGAGGACTGCCGGTAATGTAAAACGACCTGGCAGCAATGATATTGAGGCGATTAGATTACTCAAGGAAGACTTTTTGCGCAGAAAATTGGACGAAAATTTGATACTCGAAATAGGAGACGACTATGTAATACTGTCGTCGAAAGATAAAATTCGTTTGGCCTGTTTGATAACACTCGGTATCATTGAAGAACCAGTAAGTCTAGACGGATGTGAGAGTCACGCGAAGAACTACACAAAGATGGAGATGACTACTTACAATGCAGGTATCCGAAGAAATGTCAAGTTAGTTAATATGTTTTGTCCAAAGCCTGGAGAAAACTCTTCAAATATATCAAAAATGATAAAGTGCTTTGACGATGCAGTAACCAAATAACTTCCTTCTGTTGCCAGCGAGCACGATCTCGATCCTAACGTATATGCCGACAGAGGTCTCGACGCTGCCTCTTATGTCGGAGATGAAGGTGGGGCGTTGTGGGCTGGACTATGCAAATCTAAAGGCGACGCTGTCAAAGATCGTACTATATCTGACGCGTACCACCTGAACCAAGACATCACGCGCCCCTTGAAATACTTTAAGGACAACGATGACAAGAAAAAGTTCAAGAAGCTAATGCAAGAGGCAAAAGTTGCTACAACGTACATCCAAGCAGACAAAGCAGAAAAGGATTTAAGCAAATTGATTGAAAAAAAATCGACTGATTCCAAAAAAATGACAAACTTCAAAGTGTGGTGGTGGGGAAGAAGAACAAGGTGGCAATCGTGGTGTCAGTGCTTCTCCACCAGTCATGCCTCGTCAGCAGAAGTGTCAAATGCAAGATCACTGAGTGCTTCGGGATACCGCAAGCGTCTACTAGACGTTGTCACTGTTGAGTGCACTGCCGCAGTTTTAGAGTCTGTGGAAATAAAAAGACAAGAATTGGGCTTGAGAACTGTCGGGAGGGGCCCATCATCCGCAGATCGTGAAAACGCTCAACAGTCAGAGTTGTTAGCTGGTATCGATAACGCGGCACTGTGCAGCATTTTCCTTTGTCAGGTCATCATGATGATTTTGACTATGCACGTAAGCTAGAGAAAGCTCACGCTGAATATAGAGTGAACACAAGAGACACGCACAGGGCAGACAAGAGGAGGAAAGAGGCCTCAGGCAATGGTGCTAACTGTACGAAAAACAATGATAAAGTTACCAAGCAACGGAAACAGCTTTTCAAAAAAGAAGTTCAAGGTGTAAACATGGATATTCTTGAATGTGTGTCCTGTCTGGAAAGGTTTAAATTCACTATACTGGACACCATGGGATAAATTGGAGAAATAGTTGTTTCCAAAAACAACGAGCTGATTTGTTCATCCACTGGATGCAGGAAATCCTGCTACCATGCTATTTATATATTTCACAAAGTATTCAACTTCGATAGCAACGTGCCTCTTATATACAAAAAGAGGTTCACACAAAATGAATGGAAAATAATCCTGGATTCATTTCCACAGACAGTACCAATCGTTAGGGTGGGACGACAGGAAAGAGATCGTCAAGTTTATAAACTAAGTCGTCGACAAGGAAGCCGGAATGTCAAGTGTGCAACTTGTAAAAAACAAATAGTTGAGGGTCAGATTCAGGCTAGTACTGAAGGACCTTACAGAACTTTACAAAGAAACTGGATAAAGAGAACATTTTATTTTTGTTCTAAAATCGCATTTATGGGAAAACAGCTGCCTCGATATTCCTACATATACCCTTTTGGGTATGACACGAAGCTTGACATTGTTTACCCTTTAACTCGCGATGCATTAACCTCTCAGCAGAAGAAAGACTTGGCGCTAACTTTAAGTTTAATTTAAGTTTATAATTAGTCATAGTTTTATTACGTTTGCGTTGAAAAACGGTTAAATAAAGAAATCAATAACATGTTAGTATGTTATGAACCCCTGCTAGCTCATGCTGTGGTTTAAACCTTCGAAGTACATGCAGGCACACTTTGTAATAGATAAGTGTGCTATCATATGGTTAAATCGTGATGGCTGTAAGAATTAATTCACGTGGTCTTCTAAACCGGGTTCTGCCAATACAATGGAACCTCGATATAACGAAGTGCCAAGGGACTGGAGAAATTGCTTCGTTATACTATACCGGGGTTTCGTTATATCGGGGTCAAAATCCATACATTTACTATTACTGGGTGCAAAAAAATAAGTTCGTTATATCGGGGTCTTCGTTAAATCGGGGTACGTTATATCCGGTTTCCACTGTATAGCGGTTGATTAAGGTTGAGATATGACTGAAATACAGTCAACCTGCTCAATAAGAATATCGAAGCCTGGGCATTAGACGTCAGTGTCACTATCATTCATGTATTCACATTAAGAAACACTGAAGAAACATTCTTGTTGCATTATTGATAACTGAGCCTAAATAAAATTGAATTCGTTTAGCCATAATTTTTCATTTTTCATAATTAGTCATAATGAAAATAGGGCAATTCATTAGGACGGCACTCGAGTTCTGACGAAGCTGAAAAGGTCTAGTTAAACGTTACTAGTTTAAATGCTCGATGCCAGTCCTAACACTGATACAAGCAGAAAACTGGATATGAACGTTTCATTATAGATTCAGTTTCTTCGGATAAACCATATATACCCATATATGGGCTATACGGGTATGTGCCGCCAAACAGGGTATGGTCTTCATGAAGACTACTTCAGTCTACTTCAGTCTGGAACAGGGTATATCAGTAAACTCGCTGTTTTGGTCTGAAACAGGGTCTTAATCTCGCTATCCGGTCAGTTTTATCATCGGCAAGAGGACCTTATAAAATATTTCTTATTGGAATCGGCTACAGTTTTCACATGTTTTTGTCTGGAACAGGGTATCTTTTTTCACTAGTTTGTCTGGAACAGGGTGGCGAAAATAGCATTTTCTTGGTCTGGAACAGGGTAAGGGTTTCAAGGGCTCAGCGGCACACCCCTACCCCCCCCCCCCCCCCCCCCCAAAAAAACACGTCTACACCAGGTGCAAATAGCAGAGTTAAGTACAATCTGCTCTATTTCTATTTAAAAAAAATTGCCTCGCTGCCTCGCATCATGCCTCGCTGCCTCGCATCATGTCTCGCTGCCTCGCATCATGCCTCGCTGCCTCGCATCATGCCTTGCTGCCTCGCATCATGCCTCGCTGCCTCGCATCATGCCTCGCTGCCTCGCTGCCTCGCACTTTTGTGAACCTCGTTTTAAAATTTAGGCCAGCCTAGCCAAGGCCCGCATCATCTCCACATAGTAGAAGAAGGATCTTCACCTAACCTGACCACAACTTAATTACTTAATCCTCGGGTGTACTTACAGTACAAACCCACTTGCGTCCTCTCATGCTTGTAATCAAATGCCGTAGATCGTAATTCGCTTCAGTATCACACTGTTAAGCAGAACGCATTAAAACTTAGTGGTGTCTTTTTGATTGTCACTTTTTACGCTTCGCAGGATTGCGGTTCCACATTTCTTTGTTATTCAAATAAGGTACGCGCAGAAATTTCCTAGCTGCGGCTCCTCATGAAACGTTATGCATACTTATTAGCTGAATACGAAATCCGGCTTTATCAAAAGTTAATTTACTCATTGAATACTGAGCTGGAAGTCAGTTCTCCAGACAGCTATGAAGAAAATATCATCTAACTTAAATATCCTCAGTTGATTGATAGTTACACTGCGACATAGGTTTCTCCTTATTCGAAAGCTCACGCCATTTAACAAGCAGCTGAAAGAAACTCCACATGCAGAGATGAGCAATACCAAACAAAAAGAAGCCGAAACATCGGACAACAGTATGCTTCAAGACAACCAAGAAGGTGAAACAAGGGGATCCCCAAAACAACGCAATTTAATCGAAATTGGAGGCTTCCTTGCCTTCGCCGTTGTCACCTACATTATGTACACATCCTTCATCATCTCAGCTCAAGATATTCTCGCCTCAACAGACATCCCTACCTCCTCTACAATCTTATGTCTTAATCTACCTTACTTTATCATGACGCTTTTCGTGCCGTATTTTATCGACAAGACGTCTTTGATGGCCAAGGCAATGGCCTCGCTCACGTTTTTTGCGATTGGCATATTGTTAGCAGCTCTGATTAATACACCAAGACTTAGGCTTATTGGTGTTGTGGTGGCCTCGCTTGGTATGGGAACGGCTGAGATTGGATTCCTCTCTGCAACCTCTTTACACGAAGACCTTACAATTCATTCCTTTACGACTGGCACTGGGCTGGGAGCAGTTCTGGGAACAGGATTCTTCACCGGTAAGGAATATGGCTAAGCTGCCGCCGATGTTAAGAATAACTATAGTCAAAGTATGATGGCGATCAGTTGAATCCACGGTTTAAAATATTTTTATTGTAATATTATCGACGCTTTTCATAACTTAAAACTTAATGTGATATATCGTCTATTCTGGATGGCTCCACTGTCGGAGCACTTTATTGATGTCCTCCAAGTTTGTACAACATCACTCAGTTTGATCGATCATATACTTAGCCTCCTATGCAGACGTTGTTTGTGTCGATGCGACACAAAGAACGTCTGCATAGGAGGCTAACAAAAACTATGATGTTCATAGAACTACAGCAAAGAGCCTCTGATAACACTAAATCTATACCACATATGCTTCTACTGAACAAAAAATTCCCACAGTTACGTTGTTGCAGAATGGAACTGAATGTATTGAGAGTCTGGTTATTGTTAAATATTCACTGCACTGACTAGCCAGGCTCAAGTGACATCCCTCCGAGCTTTAATATAAACATCGCATTGATCAGTGATGTGTTTATTGCCTGAGGGCATCCATATCTTACTTACAAAACCCCACCCCTCCCCCACACTTCACCCTAACTTTAACGGTTAGTCATTAATATAACGATGCATATCCAAGGGAGGGGTGGGTGGGTAGTTTCCCAGAAACCGGGATTGAGCCAAATTAAGATGGCCATGAGCTGTGGAATAAACTAAATGTTTTTTTCTTTCACGTTGAAAATATTTTTCGGATGAAAAGTAGAATTTATCAGCTCTTTGAAATCAGTTATTTATATAGTTATTCAGACACGGCACTCTTGAATGTGTTGGTTTTAGAATAGTACTTAGCGGAGCGAAAACACCGCTTATCATAGTCCTGAAGAAAGGAAGTGCCGCTGTTGTCAAGGTATGGAAAATGAAAAACATTTTCTAATTGATTGTGACATTTATTCTGACAAAAGGAATGCACTATATCAAGAAATTGGCAAAGAACTTAAACACTATAAGGACTGATCGCACCTATGATATATAAATCTTTAATTGCAAAATATATTTATGAATGTTTTGAAATAAGAAAACATTTAAAATTAAAATAACATCTATTGTATTACTTATTACTTAGTATTAATATTTATTTATTTATCCTATTAGAGTTATTACGCCTATACATGTACATCTGTATATGGCTCTCTAATAAATGTTGTCTTGTCTTGAAAGATCACCCAAAAAACTGGCACTTTTCTTCATCGCTTGCTATTCAGCTTTCGGCACAGGACACCCTTTTTTCATGGGGGAGACCGCAAGCGCAAAATTATACTTCCATAGAAGGAATGTATGCAACTAATCTTTTTCATGGGGGACCCCAAGCGCGATTTGCATCGTGGTGGTGTAGTATTAGTTGTAGTATAACCTATAGTTTAAGTAATGGGGAAAAGTTGAATCCACGGTTTAAAAATATTGTAATATTATTGAAGACAATCGCTGTTTCGTCGTTTTATAATTTAAAACTTATTAGTTCGTCTATTCTCAATTAAACCAGGTGCGAGTTCTTTCTCGCTGTAAGAAACCTGAATATTTGAAAAATATGCGATCATCGGCAGCGAATTCCCTCGTGGCGTAGTGGTGAGGGATTGGTGACAGTTAGGGTGGTTTAAAATCAGGGTTAGGGTTTGCTTCGATTCTTCCCAGACGCTAAATATTTGTTATATAGTTGAGGGTACTTGTATGTATTTTCGTTCTAAAGATTTCTAAGTGTCGCTTTAGTTTGTACTTTCAGGGAATCCTACAAATTCGGGTTTCTTACACTGAGAAAATACCCAAGAGTATACAACATCAGTTTTGATCGAACTTGAAGAATCGAAATCACCTATCATATAATGATGCTTTAACAGCATCTAATAACACCAAAGCTTCTAACAAAGGCATATTTTTATCACAGTTATACGTTGTTGCTGAATGAACTGAATGTATTCAGAGTCTGGTTATTTAACAATTAGACCCGCAGCCCGAATGGGCTACGAGTCAATAGCCCATGATTCTACAAAAGTAGAATTTATTATTTCCCAACCAGCTCTTTGAAATCAGTTATTCATGTAATTATTCAAATTACCGCAGACGGACACGTCAGTTCTTCGCGGACCGGCGAAAGCGGAACTCTCATGACGAGCTTCATGGGTCTCTGCATCTCACAGCGGGGTGTGGGCTAAATTTCGGGGTTGGCATAGCAATGTGTTAATTACATTACATGATCGATCATCGCTTAGTATTTTGCGGGTTTTGAATGTGTTGCTTCATGTCACTGTAAACTTAGAGAAAAAGCATGAGCCCGCTAAGATTAGGAATAGTTAATATGAAACCGAGTTATATTATCGGAGCAACATTCTCTTCCTTTGAATTCGTTATTCCGACCTTCTAAGATTTGGTATGTATATGTAGGTTCTAGCCGACTGGCTGTGCAGGAAATAAGGGATAAGTGATGCTGCTAAATGTTTTTATTTTCGATAAATGATCAAGGTTTTCAACAATTGGACATTTGACTGATCAACACAAACGGTACCCTGGTTCCAGAGGGGCTCAGGTACGAATATACTGTAATGTGCCGCGATCGAAAGGGTTTTGATTCCCCGAAGGAGTTTTGTTTTGCGTGACGACCGTTGAGCCCCTCTGGCCGCTCGAATAGCCAACCTCAATCTCATGCCCATAGCCTCGCTTTTATGTTTACAAGTCTATTCAAACTGGTTTCGACTCAGCGGTTAATTTGCATGTCACTTTCACGTGGTGAAGTCGTGTGTGATTCAAAACATAAAACATGCCGTTGTCGGAATTTGTGAAGATAAAGGAAACTTCTCCTCGATTTACTTCGTCGGGTTTGATGTTTGGATCTCCCAATGAGCATGCTTTGATTCCTCGTTGTTCTAGCTCTGTTATGTGGGAGTAAATCAGGGCATATAGAGGGCTACCCTGGATACCAGAGGCTCGAAATCGTCGGGGCGAGCGAAGCGAGACCAGCTGAAAGGGGTGTCTATAAACCGAAGACCTATAAAACTGAAAGGCTTGATATCAGCACGGTCGTCACGCAAAACAAAACTCCTTCGGGGAATCAAAACACTTTCGATCGCGGCACATTACAGTATATTCGTACCTGAGCCCCTCTGGAACCAGGGTAATAGAGGGCAAACCACCAGTACAATTGCTCGTTTTGGATAATCGAACGTGAAGGAAGAAGCAAATACCAGGTATGAGTTGGAAAATCAGCGATTTTCCTTAGCCAGTAGGCCGTACTGAGAAGACATCACGCCGCTTCAAGAACATGAACAGACTTCAACTCGTTTATTTCAAGGCTAACTAAAATTGTACAGCACTGTGAAACATTAACGTTTGTGTATAATCTGTCAAGACTCGTGAACCGGTTTGTAACACGATCTCAAGATGAAAGCCAATCAAAATGTTCCTTTGATCCGAATGCCTCAGTTTCCATGGCCACAACTCAATCAACCAATCAGGGACGAGGTACAGTTTCTGTACCGGAAGAAACGAAAATCTCTACTCGAGCGGCCAGAGGCTCGTCGCTTCGCGACTCGTGCTGAAATCTGCGGCTTGATTTCAGCTGGTTTCGCTTCGCTAGCCCCGACTATTTCGAGCCTCTGGTATCCAGGGTACACAAACCGAGGACAAGTCGGTAAAATTCCCGCGTGGTTTCGCTCGACAAGTAAGACCTCAGTTGTATCCGAATGTTGTTTCACATTTTCAGAAAGAGATTTCAGATGAACAAACACACTTTACACGAAGAGACATTTATAGCTTCTAGCAGACGTGGGTATTCTGAATTCCCTGAAGCTCATGATCAGTTGATGGAAATTTAAAAAAATTGGCGCCAATTTCCGAGAATATTAAAGCACGCCATTCATTTCAGAGACTGATCCAAAGCATTAAAACCCAATCAAAGTTTTCTCCATAGCAATTTGCAGCCAAAGCAGGTCTATCATTCTAGATGTGGGATGCTAGTTTGGTTCATTAGAAGAGCTTGAGACCACATTTTGGCCTCGAAATTATATAAATAACGGCGCCGGTATAGTTATAACGTCAATTACCGTGAACTTATAGACGCAATATTGGATATGTAGCGCCTTTGTACAGGGGGTTTAATAATAACTGTTAAGTGCCAAACCAGTTTGTATGTAGCCTTAAATAGCGGGGCTAAATAGATGGATATAAATAAGAATTGTTTCAATTTGTCATGGTTAGTTTTAACAGGTTTTATTGGCTTCCTGGAAGCAGTAGAGCAACTTTAAGCTGTAAGGCTGTTATAATTACCCTGTGAGGAATACTCGGATTTCTCCTGGTGCGTCCTCGGGAAATAAAATATATTTCAGGAGAATTGTTTTCGATTTGTTTAGGTTAGGTTTAATAGGTTTGATTGGCTTCCTGGAAGCAGCGGAGCAACTTGGCTGTAAGGCTGTTACTCTGCGAGAAATACTCGGATTTCTCCTGGTGCGCCTCGGGAAATAAAATTAAATATTTCAGGAGAATTGTTTTCGATTTGTTAAGGTTAGGTTTAATAGATTTGATTGGCTTCCTGGAAACAGCGGAGCAATTATTTCAACATATTCCTGAGTTGTAGAAACGCTTCAGCGCATCACTGCCAGAACTCGTGTTTTGGTTTAGTTCTTGATGACAGATTAGAATGACAAAAAATTAGCTCTTCTACACATTCACTAACAAAAGTGTCAGATTATTTCTAACCTGATGAAAGCTTAGGTGAAATAAGATTAAAGATCCCCTGCTGATGTTCGCCTATTGAATAGGCGAACATCACCAGGGTGCCATCTGTTCAGAACCCTATGAAGTTCGTCATTAGAAAATAAATGAGATAAAAAGGGAAAAATGAAAAAACCACAAGGAAAATGCAGGATAACCATGCCAGTGAGAATACTAAGCGCGCGTACAAGCGGTTGGGCGAAAATCTCAAAGGTAAAACACTTGTATTGATGCAGAGACCATCTAATCAATGTGGGACCTGTTTATTTATACACTGTGCATGTCCGTGACGTGTAGAGCTGAACTCTGTATTTGTTTTTACGTTTTTTTTATTACGATTTCAGGTTGTTCGATATTATGATATAGTTTCGTTTCATACGTAGTTTACGACATTCGTATCCATGTTATATCGCGGACTGTACAATCTCGAGCCGGACAATAGGACGTGCGAGAGAACTTTATGACTATTCCCCATGCTTAAAAGCTTTATCTTTGGTATTCATTTTGTTTTCTTATAATTCCTCTGTTTCGTAGGCATGACAACGCTGTTATGCGTCAACCCGAAGACAACCCTACTGTCACTGCTCGTCATTCTACCACTGTACCCTCTCATTTCCTGGCTGATCACTAGGAACGACAATGACAACACCAAAATCGGCAGTCATGTGCAGTACACTCGCGTCCATGATGAAACGGAGGCACAAGATATTCATCAGACCCTGACGTGGAAAGAGAAGATAGTGGCCGGAAAAGACAACCTGTACCTCGCAGTACCGCTTTTTATTGGATTGTTTGCGGATTATGCTATAATGCAGGCCGTAGTAACAACCATTGCATTCTCCAATTCGCCCTTTGATCCAAGGGACCATTACCTGTATTACACCCTGGTGTTCTGGATAGGAGAATTTCTAGGTCGATCATACGGACTTGTTATCTCCTGGTTCAAACCAAACTGTAACGTCGTTACCAAAAGGACCTGGATCCTAACCGGAGTTTTAGTCGTGATCTTCATTTTCCTCATTCTATCCAGTTGGTACCGCTTTCTTCCGGGCTTCATTCCAGTACTGTTGTGCACGTTTGTTACTGGCGTAACAGAAGGTGCACTTTACCTTAACACCTTTGCAATGGCGGGAAAAGATATGCAGCCGCGCTACAAGGAATTTTCGCGCGCTTTTCTGACGGCTGCACTTCAAGGTGGGATATTTATTGCCGGTGGTGTTGGTTTGTGGCTTGAATATTCTCTGCGAGAACACTGTCAGAATGTCGTCTGGGATAGAAGGTACTGCTTCACTAGGTCAATGCATGGTTGGAATTCAAGTGCCTCATGTTTGCTCAAAAGTCACTGAGCAAAAGTAGGCAACTGCCTAAAACGAGTTCAAAGTGTTAACCCACCATAGGGAAAATGATGGCGGTTCAAGACAAAAACTAAACACTGTCTCACAAACTGTTGCGCCTTTAATAAATAATATCTCAATAAAGCAAGTCACAACAACAAAATCTCTAGGGGTACATATCGATGAAAACCTAACATGGACAAAGCATATTGAAGTCACATCTACGGGGCTACGCTAGAAGGGAGCCATCTTTTTCACCATGCAGTGGTTGCACTGGTTGATGGAAATATATTGTAAAGTAATTAACTAAACATTGTTTGGTATGTAGCAAATAGTTAAAGGAATGTCAGTGGTCAGTTAAAATGTTGGCCGTTTGTCAGTAGTCAGTTAACCCCATTCAGACCCTCCTATATAAAGACACTTAGGATACCAGGGGTGGATGGTGAGTTAGGTGACAGGGGTGACACAAAAATATGCTAGAACTCCATGACGAGTTAAGGCCACTCAGGGGCTCTTGTTTCTTATACAAAGTTCCCAAAAGTTTAATTTCGTTCGAGATTTACAACGATAGTCCAGTACAATTATAGTGCAATTCAAGCTAGATTTTAGATGGTGAATTGCCGGATACGAAAAACCGCGATAAAAACCTCCCAGTTGAGGAAAAACCCGGCAACCAGTGCAAATTCACCTCTACCTCCGGAGTCAAAAGGTTCAAAACATCCTATTTATATACTTTAAAAACCAATATTGTGAAATGGGAAAAATAACCCCGCGCAACAACTATGAAAACTGATTGCCGTCAAGTGGTGGAGCCATAGAGGTGACAATACCAAATATACCACCATGTTTGTAACCAGTTGACGACGTCCACACGTCACTGGAGTCGTTTAGTCGGACTCAGTGTGAGCGTATACGGTTTGGGGCGGAGATAATGACTGTTTTCCAAATAGCAAGAACTCTCGTCTCTCGTCTTAAATAACTGGAGACTGGTATAGGGCAAACTATCTCGAGGGCAATCTAAGCAAATACCAAGTTATGGCAATGACCAAAGACAATCAGAAGATCACAGAAGTGGAAATAGATAATCACACAATACGTCAAGCGGAACAGATCAAGCTCCTCGGAGTCACTTTGTGTCTACTAATCTGAATGTAGAATATGTCTACTATCTGCAGGAATGCCAGTAGAAGGATAGGAGTTCTGACGAGGCTACGGAAGCTGATACCTACTAATTAAGGCAAAATTACAGATCTATAAATCAGCTGTCTTGCCTCACTTCAGCTACTGTAGCCTTGTCTGGCATTTCTGTAGAGCTAGCGATGGGAATAAGTTAGAGCGCATTAATGAAAGAGGTCTAAGAGCAGTCTACTGTGACTGGAGTTCTCCCTATGAAGAACTTCTAAAGAGAGCTAAGCTTACAACTCTATAACGGGCGGCTTCAAGATATTGCCATCTTTATGTACAAGATCAAACAAAAGCTCTTGCCTCAAACTATGCTCGATTTATCCGATACTACACCTTCGTCCTACAACCTTAGGAATGCTGATTTTCGTACCCACAGATTTACAGGTGTTAAATATGGTAGGCACTCCCTCAGATTCTTTGGACCGTACCCATGGGCTAAACTCAGACCACAAGTAAGAACTTCAACATCTCTTCAGAGCTTTAGAAATAACATTAGAAAACTAGACTTGGTCGACCTTGTCGATAGTAATTCATGTAAGGACTGTGGTATGTGTAATAGCTAATAACTACATGTAAATTTTAGACTCTCTTGATGTAAGCAAACTCACCTTATATTATTATTATTATATTTTACCTGTAGATATATATATATATAATCAGAAGTAAATTAGCATTAGGACATTTAGCATTTAGGATATTTAGCATTAGCACTATGACTAAGCCTGTATCTGTAGTCATTTAAATAATTAGAATAAATTTAGTATTAAGACTGTATTATGACTAAGACTTTCTTTACATTTGTATATATTAATTCTTGTGTCCCCGATTAGGAAAGCACTTGTGCTCCGCTATAAGCCTTGACACTCAAATAAAGTTGTTGTTATTATTATTATTAATATTATTATTATCAACACGATTAGCAACATATAATTTCAAAACACAAATTAGCATATTCCAATTACAGTTGATTTCCGGTTTTTACGCTTCATCGGACCCTAATATATGCATGTCTGTTTCGGGAGAACAGCAGGTTTTTTGGCTGGTAATCTTAAGCGGAAAATGTCTAGAATTGGGAGACTCGGGAATTCACCGGGAATTATTGAGAACATATATGCTAGACAGCACAACTGAAGCCTATTTCAGTAGTCTCCCATTTTATACAGTTATCATCATCTTACATACAACTGATGTCACTGCCACCTTTTCACTCACTAATATATTTTTTCTGCCAAAGAGCTACTGTAGTTTTATCTTGTAATACACTTACAGCATTCGACGAGGCTGCTAAGCGCCTACGCCGGAAGTATGAGCGTATTTGGAGAAAGATAGGACTTGAATCTGATCGCCAAATGGGCGTGATTTTTATTCTGACTTTATAAGTGAGCCAACGCTACTACTAACCTACTAACTGCTGATCTACTTCTCGGTCGTTCTGGTGATGTTCTTTACCCTCTGCATACTAATTCAGTTAGTCTTGCGAACGACTTTGGCATGCAGGTTCTTCATAAAGAAGATAACGGACATTCGCACTAAGCTGGACAACTGTAAATCTACTCCTGAGGTTAGCACTGCTGAGGTGGTTTATGCATCTTTAGAGATAACCTTCACCGACTTTGAACTTGTTACTTCTGACTATGTCAACAAATGAAGAACTCATTACAAGTTCCCCTAGGAAATCTTGCCCTAATGATCCTGTGCCTACCCAGCTGGTTAAGACTGGGTTAAGGCTTTTACAAACAAATATAATAATTAATTATACAATAAATAGAGCATAAGGATAATTTAGAAGTGACAGTTGAGTTGATTAATAGATTTTTGTGTAGTGGTCAAAGGAGCATAGCTTTCGGGTTGACCACTACCGTTTGAGAACAGAAATGCGGAACATGCAGTCAGTTTTAAAAAGATGCAATAGCTCTAATCTAAACAGTTAAATATACAGTAACTATTACATTAAGTAATGGTCCAGATAAGAACTGTAGTAGAATCCATCAGTTGTTCTGCGGCAATGAGCCTCCCCCACATACGATTTTGCTTGAATATGCCTTAAGTGCTTTAGGAGGTATCTACAGTTGGCTCTTTTTTCTGTGAAAACGCAGAGAAGCCACCATCCAGCCAATCGGATATAGAGAAAACAAAGGATTTTTCAATCGTAAATTTGAAAACTTTCCCCACACACGATATTCTTCGAAATTAAAACAGTTAGTTTGATAAAAAATAAATTCAAACCACAAAAAAATATCGAATAAAAATGCAATATTTCGATGGGTTTCTATTGAATTTATAAGTATCAACCAATGAAATTACGAGAAAGAATAATAGAAAATTAACACCTTTTAACATTCCTTGCCGTAGACACTACAGTTCTTATCTGGACCATTACTTAAAAGTATATATCATTCTAATTAATTAATTACATATTGATTACATAAGATTACATATTGTAAAAAAATATACTAGATTTGTTTACTCAGTCAGTATTTCTTCTAAGATTTTTTGAAACTGTAAAATGGTAGTTTTTTAATAGAATTGCACTCAATCCCCAGAGATTCAAATGACAAAGGGCATGGCGGCCATGTTGGTGTACAGAACAAAAGAAGCTAACGAAGAATCTATTGTTAACTGTACACCAACATGGCGGCTATGACGTAACGTGCAAAGGGTCCATTTCCTCCCAAATTATAGTGATCATAAACTTGAAAGTATGTTCGCAATATTTAGTTCTTACAGGGGGTCTGTGGAGATTTTGATTTGCAGAATATCTGTTATTGATTGTATGGGTGGACTTCAGAAGCCGGCTTAATTAAATCATGAAATACAGAAGGAATTTTGTTTTTGTTGTTAATTAGTTGATATGCAAAGAGAGCCATTTTGAACCTAAAAATATCGTCTAGTTTCGGAAGCCTATGACTTGATAGAATGGAGTTGCACTTTCTCTATGATTAGCAAAGAAAATGTTTTGGATGCACTTATATGCTGATATATGTTTTGGATGCATTTATATGCTGATATATGTTTTGGATGCACTTATATGCTGATATATGTTTTGGATGCATTTATATGCTGATATATGTTTTGGATGCACTTATATGCTGATATATGTTTTGGATGCATTTATATGCTGATATATGTTTTGGATGCACTTATATGCTGATATATGTTTTGGATGCACTTATATGCTGATATATGTTTTGGATGCACTTATATGCTGATATATGTTTTGGATGCACTTATATGCTGATATAATGTTTTGGATGCACTTATATGCTGATATATGTTTTGGATGCACTTACATGCTGATATATTCCAGGAAGGTACGACGTGAACCAGGCCAACGCATTGCCAGAGATTGGTGATTATTATAAACTTTAAGTTTAGTCTTGTACGTATTTCCCCAGCTCATTAAACCATATTTGAGGTATGGGTAAATCATAGTATAATAGTTGTGGGTTAGTGTCTTTAAATCTACATAGTACCTTAATTTATTTATGATTCCGATATTTTTGGAATTTTTATTATTTACATGTTTTATTTGAATAGACCAGTTTAGATGATCAGTCAGCTTATCGTCAATTGCACAGTACGAAAACCGATATTCGTATGAATAATGTTAGTCTTCCTTGATTTAAGTGCTGCGTTTGATACTATAGATCATGCGATTAATTTCTTCAGCGCCTCAAGTCCAGTCTTGGATTCTCTGGCAATGCGTTGGCCTGGTTCACGTCGTACCTTCCTGGAATATATCAGCATGTCTTAATTAACAATGCTCGCTCTGACAATTTTGACCTGAAGTTTGGCGTTCCTCATTTTCATGCCTTGGTCCACTTCTATTTTCTATTTATACGAGAAAATTACTTGAAATAGTTAGCCATCATTTACCAGAGGTACACTGCTACGCCGATGATACTCAGCTTTACCTTGCTTTCAAGCCTGATGATGATGTCACTCAATCTGCCGCAATTGCTGCCATGGAAGCCTGCATCGTCGACGGATGATTAATGACACACTTATTATTAACGACGAGAAAACTGAATTTTTAATTATTGGCACTAAGCCACAATTAGACAAAGTTAATGTCGATAGCCTAACGGTAGGCGATGCTCAAGTTCATGCTTCCATTCCAGGCTCCAGCGTTTGTGCGCAACTTGGGCTCCAGGGCCCGGTTCCTGAAAGCCCGATTAGCGCTAATCCTGGATTAACTCTCAATAAAACATATTAGTTGTCATGGTAATTAACTCGGGATTAGCACTAATCTGGCTTTCAGGAACCGGCCCCTGGTTCGATCGCAATATATCAATGATCTCGCACATCACTAAAATATGTAAAGCTGCATTTTACAACTTAAATAGCATCCGTCGCATTTGGAAATATCTCACTAGAGACATTACTTTACAGAAACACTAATTCATGCCTTTGTAACTAGCCGCATCGATCACTGTAATGGGTTGCTCTATGGATTACCTAGTTCACAACTGTGTAAACTTCAGAGAGTTCAGAACGCCGCTGCTAGGCTTGTTTACCGTGCGCCTACAATGTCGGTTCTGTCATATCACACTTCTGTTGTGAGACCTGCACTGGTTGCCAGTAAACAATTAGAATAATTACTTCGATTAATCAGTATAAAGTATCACCCAAGTCTTATTTATTCCGTAAGGCATTCGTTAATTCTTTGTAGACCAGTATTTTAAAATCACGAACATCTTTGATTTAATTAATATATTTATTTATCTATTTATTATATGTACATATTTTTATATTTTAAATTTAAACTATTTGTTTCAGTATCATGACTATATATATATTTATTGTATAGACACTATAGACCTCATTCATAATGGCCGCCACCTAATTTGCATACATTGGAAGATTAATGTGTACAGAGAAACTATTGCTACCACATGGAAGATCGTACCTAAATTAGTAATTGACCACAGTTTGAAAGCAATGTTTAAAATTGCATTTGAGTTATTGGCATTTTCATGAAAGCGAGGCTGTAAAGGCCTACGCGGTTTTTCTCATACAAATCTCTCTAATTTCAAATCGCTGTAACTTTACAGCGTTTTATGCTACAACACTCAAATTTTACAGAATCACCAATGTTAGTATGCTCGTTCGCATGGCAAGGATGTTGTTTTTCATACATTGAACATGTGGCTAAACTGTTAAAATACAGAGACCACGCCCTTATGAATGAGGTGTATTGTAAGGCGCATTTGAACATATTGTTGCAATTTGCGCGATATAAGTAATATTATTATTAAATAATTCATTTGAGCTCGTTTTTCCTCCTCTACTTGGCTGAAGTGTAACACTTTTCTGGTGTTGCCCTGATAACCAATCGAGTTCTCTTTTCCCCAAAATCAAGGAAGAGGAAAGATAGTACTTTACATTTACAATAGTTTTTGAGCTTCCGAAGAAATATTTCTGAACCTGAACACAGCTTGAAATATTCATGGCTCGAACCGACTGTACCGAACCGAACCACTGAGAAAACGCGGTACATAATCAAAAGTGAATGACAGGAAGCCATTTCAATGTACACGGAGTGCAACAGTACAGCCGCATTGAAATCTGAATTTGAACCTCGTCCCTGATTGGATAATCTACACATTACCAGTTGATCCCGTGGGAATTCAGGTCAGTTTGGCTCATAGGTGCCCAATGGAGAACTCGTGGATACAAGGTTAATTGTATTGTTAGCAAGAGTCTATTGCATTTATTATACTTTGTTAAGGTGCCGATAAGCCCTAGCCAGAAATAATTTATTTGGGCGCAGTAAAGTGTTTTAAATATTGTTCAATCATTTTTGGGCGATTTATGGTCGTATAATTAATTGCTATAAAAAGGCATTACAAATCCTTCAAATTACGTAATTTAAGGGACGTTATGCTAATGAGTTGTTTTTCAAGTGTCAGACATTCGGTACTTACAATCTTAGAGAATGGTCTTTTAATAAGTGGAGCTGACAATAACAGAGCAAAAAAATTTATTTAGGTTATCCCTTAAATGACGTCACTGAAATTTGATTCGCTAATAAACGAAATTTGCAGACTATATTTAATATTTTTCCTTTGTCGGTGATTTTGTTTCCCAGTTTGACTTTTAAATCACAGATAACTGGCTTGGGTTTATAGGCACTTTAAACGGAGAGCAGCTGTTAGCCAGCTCCTGATCGAGAAAATCAAGAAAAAACAAATCAAGAAAAAACGTGAAACCTGTTTTTCTGGTTCATTAATTAGTTATCACGATTGCAGGTTTAAAGCATGCATCACGCCCAGGATGGAATTTCGCACACCTGTAATCATATGTAAGGTATAAAAGAGAGAAACTACGAGTGATAAGCCTTCTCTTCTGATAAACTCGCTGTCTAAACATGGAGGAGTGGGGGGATAATTTCTAAGAGGGGCGCAGATTCTAGTATGTGAGTGTTACGAAGTGGAGGGACTAAAGTTCTGAATCTCCTCTCGCAGTCAAAAAATCCTTTCTGGTTCTTTCTACTCCGGATCCATTTTCATTGTCTCAAATCACTGGAAAAGTGGAGCTTAATCATCCTCATTATCAATCAGCGAACCGTGGATGAATGGCCAGTCTGGATAGGATACGATTCACGAAAACCCCTTCGTAGAACGTCTTGAGTGTAGCCTATCTGTAACCGTTAACCAACCCTAGGTACGCGGTATTCCACTAAAGAAGGGTTAGCAATCCAAAACGTTTGGAATTTTTCTAACTTTTTGCCTCTGCCACTTCACGAGCTAACTGATACCTTTTCTAACCTCCAAATTTTCATGGTTTTGTCAAGCGAGCCAGATACAATAAGAGGCTTGGTTGGATGAAAGTTACAACTTAATACAGTGTCTCTGTGTCCCTCTAATTGTGCAATAATCTCAGCCGTCTGCACATCCCAGACATACAGGCAACTGTCCTCAGACCCAGCAACAATCCACTTGCCGCCAACTGTCCCAAAACTGGCGAAGACACAGTAATCTTTGTTCCTATGACCTGAAGATGGAATTAACCACCAATATATTAGGATAGTGACAATGTTCAGTTAGGAACAAGGGAGCCGGGGTGGTGCAGTGGTTAAAGTGCATATGAAGCGCAAATGAGATGACATACAACGTCATATTGTTTGCATACCCTGGAGACAAATCACAAAATGATTAATATCTCTACAAATATTTAATAACAATTACTGAAACTTTGCACACGTATGGCACTATGGAAAGTACACATTATTGTGCAAATTATGGCGTTGCGATGGAAACTCTCATGGCCCCACGCACCTTTCACCTTGAACAGAAAATTCCAATTTATTTCCTTGTTACATAAAATAAGTTGCTTAAACTACTCACATACAATGCCTACATTGTTCCAAATCTTATTTTGGACCCACACCAAACAAATTGTGTTTGACAAAGGAGAAATTAGGGAAGTTTGTGTTATTTGTAGTGGAAGACTTGGGCCATAGTGTTTCCATGGCAATACCATAATTTGCACAGTGATGTGTATTTTCCATAGTACCACATATGTGCACAGTTTCAATAGTTTTTATCCAATATTTGTAGATATATTCTTCATTTTGTGATTGTCTCCAAGGCTGTGCAAATAATATGACGTCATAGGTCATCTCATTTGCATATTACAAAAACCTGAATAAGAGATGTTGGCAAACGGAAAATGTCATTATTCCTCATTTCGAAAGCATTTTAACATTAGCTCAACTTAATTTTCGCTTCATATGCACTTTAAGTGCTTCGCCTCTCATCTCTGTTGCCCAGGTTCGATGTCCTGACGCGGCACCACATGTGAGTCGAGTTTTGTGCTATCTTTCCGTTTTTCTCCGAGTTCTCCGATTTCCTCCCTCCACAAAAACGAACACGCTAAATTCCAGTTCGATCTGTGGATTAGCCGGGTCCTGACTTTGATAAGCCCCTACAGTTGTTTCAGGTCCCGTTAGAAAGTTACCGAGAATTCAGAGTATTCAATACATTTTGATCATGAGTCAATCACACGTATGGACTAAGGCTGAGAATACCTAATAGTGGTGGCTGTCTTCTCGGGCGATAGTACATGATTTGACGTGCTGGACAGGTGTAACACTGGTTTCAAACTCACTCTTATAAAAGTGTACCTAATATGTTTTCCTCATCATGGAGAACAATGCATTAATTAGATGATGTCTCTACCCAGGAATCGAGTCCCAGGCTTTTACTATTTCGCTATCTCACAGAAGTACTCAAAACGTATGTAGAATCGCTATTTATGATAAAAAACGTCATATGTTTGATCAAATTTCCAACACCGGTGATCAATCTTATTTCTTAATCTAAACATTCATGACATTGAATTTCAATTAACTGGGATTATATATTTATTACAGATTGTACTATTAGCGAGTAATGTTTATACAGTTCCTGTTAATGGTATGTTCAGTTCATTAGCGTTCTAGTTATTGTTGTTTTAGTATGGGTATATTAAGCTCACAGTTGCGCAAGGAGCCCATTCGCGTCCTTCGACAGCTACAAGCCTTGGATAAAAAAATTGCCTGCTTTCAGGCGGTAGATGGTGTTTTTTTTTTCGCGCAGCAAACGGATCATCGAAGTGGCCGCCATATTGGCCGAGCGTGATTGAGACTTGGGATCGAATGACAAATGGAGGGGTGAGGGGTGGGGGAGAAGAAGCAGATCTGAAACACCGCCTGCCCGAAAACCCATGGTTTCTGAATATCCGCTCATCATGCACATGACTGCCATTAACTTGTAACCCATTCTTAATTGACCAATAGGAGTCGATGTGTGACAGCCTGCCAATTTTGATTTGGTTTGATTGAAATGAAGCGTGCAATTCAAAACAAACTTCGCTCGCTGTCAAATGCAATGCGAAATGTAGGTAAAATTGTCAATTGGTGCTCAGATACGGAAATTTCAATAAAACCAGCTATTTTTGTTCAAATTTCTCCATGGAAAGGACTGCGACAGGACCACTTTAGAATATATATATATATAGACAGTTTGGTTTTAGCTTGTTGCGTTCGCCCCATCACTCTCTCAAAGAGTTTGCAAATCCTCCGAAATACATACCAACATTACATGCTACTTCAAACAGCCATAGATAGAGAGCAGTCCAGCACCGCAGCAGCGCTAGCACAGTCTGGCGAACCAGAAGAGGTGCGATACAAGCGGCTGCTCCCTTCCTTAAAAGAATTAAGCTCGCATAAAAAAAAATCGAAGAACTCGTGGACAAACAAACTAGGAGTGCAAAGTACACAGGTCAAGGTTGTGATCGTCAACCCTAACGAGAGAGTAGAAACGAGAAGCTCTTTCTCTGAGGAGTCGAAGTCCATCTTAGTGAATGTTTGCCGAAAGAAATGGACGACCGTTGCATAAATGTATTGAGGCAGATTTCTGATTATTTCCTCTACTGTACATCGCTACTAAGTTCAACGGCCGTGAAGTCAATAGCCGGATTGCATCTCTGCAATTTGGTCGAAAATAATACAGTTTCAGTGGCGAAATAAATCACGGTTTGTTGTCGAGTTCTCTTTACCGTAAATATCATACTCTTTCCAAAGCCTGTCGAAAACACAGCCAGAACATCCGAGTTACCTAGAAGCCTAGGCTCTGTATAGCTTCGGCCTTTTCTCAGTGTAAGCATGTCCTCAAACTGGGTGTGGCACATGTCCTTGTAATTCCTCAGACTAACATCTGTTAAAGGTTGTAATATAAAATATATACAAACATGGACAAATACCAAAACTGCATACATGTAGATGTAAAACGTACTCTAGATCGGTGAATCAGTAGATCCCTGGATCGGTGGATCGGTAGATCGGTGGATCGATAGCTTCCTCCTGCTCCGTTTTCAAAGTACCTTTACCCATCCGCGGAGAAAGAAGCGAGCAGCTGTGTTCTCTCTAGAAAACCTTTGGAACCAGGGTAAAGGCGAAGGAGATAACTTTGAAAACGGAGCAGGAGGAAGCTATATACAGAGCCTACTTCTAAGTAAAGATCTTCTGGCGCTTTGGAAAGAGTACGATATTTACGGTTTACGAACTTGCGAAAAGAGAACTCGACACCAAACCTCTCGCAGTTCGCCGCCTTCGCGGCTCTTTCTCCGCGGCTGTTCTCTCTAGAAAACCTCTGGGACCAGGGTACTTCACCTTAGTCTTCAAAAAAGACAAAGGTTTATGTATTACTCGCCATATTTTATCAACTGCAAGCTCAGTACACAACACTTATTCCTTTCAGTTCTTGCGTTCAACACTTGCCGCGATAAGCTTTGATTGACACCGTTTCAGCCAATCATATACCCCGTCCGCTGGTGGACGGGATATAACTTTTGTACTCAGAAACCAATTTTCGGGCAGGTGGTCTTTCCTTTCTGCTTATCCCACCCCCCCTCCCCCCTCTATTTGCCATTCGATCCCAGGTCTCGATCATGCTCGGCCAATATGGCGGCCACTTCGATGATCCGTTTGCTGCGCGAAAAAAATCCAGCATCTACCGCCTGAAAGCAGGCTAATAAAAAAAATAACTTTGGTTAAATTTAAATTAGTAACATGTTTATTCAAGTTTAATCCAAGGAAACTTACTGTCACTGTTGTTGACTGAGCTAAATATTATAAATTAGATGAGTTATTAGATGGGCATTATTATTGACTTTTGATAACGTACGATTGTGTTATTAGCAATACTCTGAATATTATACATATTAATATTGTAGGTTGATATCATATTAGTGAAAATGTAAATTGTATTACGTAAAGCAGTTGTAAAAATATATTGCAAGACTGAATATGGCAGTTTGATTAAAGTGGCTTTCTGCGTGTCGAGAGGGCATCACCCCTACGTGCATCTTGTATTATGTGATAAATAATTTATATTCGGTTGAGCGAGGGCGAATTAGAATATAACAATCATTAGCATGGCTTTACATAGAGAGATTGGAGTAAATACATAACTACGGATCTGAGGACCGTTGGTACATAAAATTTCAAAATAGATGATGTCAACTAAATTAGTACTAAATTTAGTTAAATTAAATCGTTAACAATTGATGTTGGACTGAGCGACTCTAATGATATATAAAATGAAATAATTACAAAGATAATAAATATAGATAAAAGTGAGAAGATATTAGATAAAGGGCAAGGACGAGAAGACTAACTATAAATATAAAGACTGAAAAGGCGATAACCAGATAACTAGTACAAATATTAAAGGGATTATGTATCATCACGAATATTAAGTCCAAAAGGTTCGAGAGTATTGGCTCTTGTAATTAAATGGGCCTCTCTGGCTTTACAAATAGAATCTCTAGGTGAGCATACTTTTTCAAGAGGTACAAAATGTATAAGAAGCATGTCGTGTTACGAGTGGTTAGGTGTCGTCAGGAAGTGTTCCGCAGCTGCTGTTGTGGGTTTCGATCTACTATTAGGGTTATCAACTGTGCGTCTATGTTCGTTAAATCTGTTATTCTGTGAATGCCATTCGTGACATGTGCTCACGAGACGCCATCTTTATTCAACCAGGAACCACCAAGCCTTCTGGGTAAACACAGGGAGCCCGATATCTACTAACATCTCCCTCTTTAACAAAACAAAGTCTTGAAGTATAATATATAATGTTAAATAACAATATCTGAAAAAAAGAAAAACAACAACAGTTTGATGTTCTAGCACAGTCCAGCTATTCCATCTGATAATCTCTGTATTTAGCAGGAACAACAATCTGTCGTCCACTCCTTGACACTGCTTGACTCCTTCGCTGCATCTGGGATGACTGCATCTGTCTGTACTTCAAGGTTGGACTTTCTCAATGTGTGTCCAATGCTGATCCAAATGGCAACAGTCCAGATGAAGGCTCTGTTGGCTTGACTGATTGCTCGACTGCAACATCACTCTGGAGAGGGCGACTTTGTGGTTGCTCTTGGGTTTGATCCTTACGAATGAACTTGTGATTCCTTCTGTACAACTGACCATTTTCGGTTTCGATCAGATATGAGCGTGAACCAACCTCAGCAATGCATGAGCCTTTCTTCCATTGGGTATTCGTGTTCGAAGATTGTAGTCTGACTGGTTCACCTATTTCCACCTTGCGTGCTTATCGTAGACTGCTTTTGCTTTCTGCCTCTTGAGTTTGATATTCTCGTAGACTCCTTCAACTATTTGAGGTTTCAGTAGGCCTTCAGCTGTGGGTATTGTGGTTTTTGTTCTTCTTGACACGAGTTTTTGCACTGGGCTTGAGCCATTGTCATCTGGTGTATTTCTCCAATCTAATAGAGACATTGAGATGTCTTTCTTGTCTTAGTTTGCTTTCTTCACCAGCTTCTTGGCGATTTTAACTGCCGATTCACTTTTCCCATGACTATGTAGTGGTGATGAAGTTGTGTGCGTAAACTCCCAGTCACGTGCAAAAACAGAGAATTCAGCACTTGTGTATTGAGGCCCATTATCCGTTATCATATCAGCTATGCCATGTCGTGCAAAATGAGACTTAGTTGCATCGATAACTGTTGACGATAATGTGTCCTTGAGTAAGTCTAGTTCAAAGAAGTCACTGTAATAATCTACGGTAACTAAGTAATTCTCACCATACAGGGAAAATAAATCTTGACCAACTTTGGACCAGGGCGTGCTGGGAATTTTGTGTCATGAGAGGCTCTTTCTGTTGTTTAGACATGAAGTCAGCACAAATTCCACAAGATTCCACTTTGTCTCTGATTTCGGCTGACATTACGGGCCAGAAGAGAACATCACGTGCTCTGCGCATACAGGCATCTGCATGGTCCCAGGTGACTGATGTGGGATCTTGCAGTCATCTGTGGCCACAGAGAAGTTGGTATGATCACTTTCATTCCTTTATACAGAACACCGTCTTGGACTGTCAGTTCATCTCTAAAATTCCAATAGTCTCTTATGCAAACTGGAACTTGTTCACGCAAGTCTGGCCAACCTGCCATTGTGGCATTCATGAGTATTTGAAGTACTGCGTCAGAGGTTGTGCATGATTTGACTTGTTGATGCGTAGCCTCAGACAGACGCATGTAGTCAATCCGATTGATTGCAGCTATTTCATCAAACAGCTGCTGCTCTTGAGATAGATGAAATATCTGATATTCTGGTATGTTCTCTTCACTGGTCTCATCATTCTTCAGGTATGCCCTGCTTAGCATATCAGCGATAAACATCTTGGATCCAGGCAGATATGTGATGTGTAAGTTGTATTTCTGCAAGTGCAGGGGCATTCGTTGAAGTCGTTTCGGACCTGTATGAATGGGTGTCTGCCAAATAGGGACCAGTGGTTTGTGGTCTGACTCAACTGTTATCAATGCTCATCCATGCAGATACTGAACAAAGCGACTGCATGCAAAGACAATGGCCAGGCACTCTTTTCGATCTGAGCATATCGATATTCAGTAGGGGATAATGCTCTTGATGCAAAGGCCACAGGCTGGCCATTTTGAAGGAGTGTGGCCCCCAACCCAGCTTCGGATGCATCACACTGTGCTGTGACTTCGCAATTGATGTCGTAATACTTAAGTACTGGGGCAGAGCTAACCAACTTCTTTATGGTAGCAAATGCGTCTGCTTGCGAACTTTCCCACATGGATTCTGCATCTTTCTCTGTTAATCTGCGCAGTGGTTCACATACACTTGAGAGGTTTGGAATGAACCTGGACAAGTAATTGATACATCCGAGGAGACGCTGCACTGCCTTCTTGTCATCTGGTTGTGGCATGTTCACAATGGCATTGACCTTTGAAGGATCGGGCTTTAACCCTTCACTGGTAAGGAGCTGTCCCATGTAATATTAAGGAACCTGGGTTAACCTCATTCTGAGCTTCTTCTTATTCAGCTTCAGATTCACTTCTCGAGCTCGGTCAAGTAACTGTAACAAATTATTGTCATGATCTACTAGTGCCTGATCTACTAGTGCCTGATCCATGGTTTCACCACATCTATAGCACAAAATGTCGTCTGCAATGACCTCAATACCATCAAGTCCAACAAGAACTTCATTCTGACGACGTTGGTATTCCTCTGGGGCACTAGTGATGCCTTGTGGCGTTCTGAGGCAGCGGTATCTTCCGAAGGGAGTCCAAAACGTTGTTAGGTAGGAACTCTCTTCGTCCAGTTTAACTTGGTAGAACCCATCTTTAGCGTCTAAGACCGTGAACACTTTTGCTTGTGCAAGCTTAGGTAACATTTCTTCCACTGTTGGCATTTGATATTTTGGTCTTCTTATTGCCTTGTTTAGATCTCTGGGATCAATACATATTCTCAGCTTATCACGTTTCTGCACTGCTACAAGGCTGCTTATCCATTCAGTGGGTTTGTCAACTTTGGCGATTATGCCTTTCCTTTCCATGTCCTCAATCTTTGCCTTCAGTTTTTCTTTTGAGTGCTACTGGGACTCGGCGGGGAGCATGTTATGTGGGTCTTACACTTGGGTCAATTTCAATATGATATTCCCCTGGAAGGAGACCAAGGCCACTGAAAACAATGATCACTGTATTCATTCGTGATCATTTCAGAGAGAGCCTCACATGAGTCATCCTGCATCATGTTCACTGATTTCACTCCAAGTGATATCCAGCCTTGCTTAACACATGTGTTTCCATCGATAATGGGCCAGGGTGCCTTCGGGGGGGGGGTCTAGTCTCACTTTGGTAGACTGCAGAATACTTTTGTCTGGCTGTACTGATGGATGAATGCTCAGTGTGAAAGGTTAGTGGCACCATAAACTTGGACCTGTTTTTCATGTCACTTATTGCCCCAACACGGTGCACAATAAAGACTGAATCATCCGAGTCATCTTCGTAATTATCTCGCCCACTTGCTTGATGCAATTTTCTAGGGCCTTGTCTATGGATCGTCTCTTTTCCTTGGCACACTGATGCAAAATGGTTTGGCTTACCACATTTATTGCAGTTTTTCCCATAAGCTGGACAGTTGGCCTTTTCTTTAGCATGAGAATATCCACAATACTTGCAAGTGTTAATTGCATTTTGCCCTTTCTGTCCTTTTGAATGTTTGGTATTGCGACAATTTTGCTTTTGGAGCTCATGCACACTGTCTTGGGGACTCACCTACTGCACTCCTTAACTGCTCTTTGTGTGATCTAGAGAGTTCAGTAGCTCTTAATGCCTCAATACACCCTTTTGAATCTGGAACAGGGCGTTCTCTAAGTAGCCTATCTCTTGTAGCTGAATCGTGAGTACCCATTACGAGTCTGTCTCTTATCAAGCTTTCTTTGAGAACGTTGAAATCGCATGTTTCAGCCAGCTGACGAAGCCTTACAACATACTGATCGATAGGCTCATATTCGGTTTGATTGGAATATCCATATTTTACCAACTCAAACAAAAGGTGCTTCTGGGGGATAAAATGGTTACCTAGTTCCTCCAGGATACGGGCCGGATATTTCTTGTCAACTTCGGACAAAGTAGTGAGACTGTTCATTACTTTCACACAATCTATGCCCATTACGCTACATAGTGCGGCCACATGTGCTTTTTTTTTTTTTTCCGAGTTCAGTAGCGACTGAAAAATATTCCCAAGCTGATTTGTATGTTTTCCAATTCGTACATACATTCCCAGTAACATTCATCGGGGGAGGCACCGGAATCTGATAAGTAGCCATTTTTAATATTTGTCAAAACTGTACTCAAAGTTAGTCGGACTCAGCTTCCTGTTGGTTGCGTATAGGATGGACGATGGACATATAGTAGTACTAATAAAATCTATCTTTGAGTCGTCGTTTAGTTTTACTAATATATTGCAAACTACAGCGGTTACATTATTTGAATCATATAAATAAGGTTCTTAGTGTTACATGTCAGTGCTCGATCTTAACTTTTTTAATCACTGGTCCTGGGACTAGTATAGCTGAAAATTTACTAACCCAGAGAAAATTCCTGGTAGTCCCAACTCCAGCATGCCAATATGACTAGTGGACTACTGCTAAGGTCGAGCACTGCATGTGAGATGTGTTTTAATAGTGCGGGTTTCACCAGTAGAATGAAAGGTATAACGAGTTAGGCCATTAGCGATATAGGGACAGGTAGTGCAGTCCTGTCTGCAGCGATAAGTGCCTACAGGAAGATTAGTTACGTTATCATAAGGTGCTAATTGAGCTTTAACTAGAAGGTCACGAAGGTTAGGGCTACGTCTAAAAGCAACGAGGTGGATCTGGAAAAAAAACTTGTTTATAGCGCGTCGAAGATTGGAGTATAGTGAAGTATTTATGTTATACCTTTTTATGGTGTTTTGCCCTGTTTATTGGATTAATTACTGTAATTAAGTTTTGTTTCACGGGTTATTAAAGTAAAATCACTCTAGGCATGCATTCTTGTTAATTTTAGCCTGAATTTATTAAGTGACATATCTCAACAGTAGAGTAACCTGTAAACAAATCTCACCCTGGTATGTCTTCATGATCCTTCCTTGACCTGTCTTGTAATCCCACAACCTTAACGTACTATCTAAGGTTGCCAGTAATAAGAACTTGCCATTGGGTGAAAGACAAGCATGAGCCACAGGAGTGTTTTCACTGAGAGTAATCGTCTTCAGACAGTGCCCAGAAACTGTGTCCCACACACAACACTTGCCGTCATAGCTGCAGGAGACAGTCAAGGTGCCATTAGGATTGAACTGTACAGCAGTTACAGCAGCCATGTGACCTACTAATGTCTTTATACATACACCTGGAACATAAAGAGATAAATTAGTGATACAAAAAATATTAGGACCACCAACTTGGAGGGGGGCTGGTGTATTTGGGGAGGGGGCCATAATTTTTCGTGTAATAACAAGGGGGAGGGGGGAATTGTGAAGGACAGAATGGATTGAAGAAAGGTATATGTTCCATTCTTTTTATTTTTGCCTCAAAACACATGAAATACCATCCAGGAAAGACCTAGATTTTAATTTTTTTCCAGGGCAGCAATAATATTCCCCCCTAGCTACTCTGCATACCAGAGGTTCTAACTTCTCGTACTCTCTCTAGTTTTAGGAACAAAGAGAAAGAACCATGCTGAGTTTAGGTTCAGCATTTGAACCTTGATTGGCTCTGACTGGATAATATACTCATTAGGAAATTGTAACATTAATTTTCATTGGCTAATCAATGGCCAGCAAAACTGGTTTGACATGTTTGTTGACAGGCACTGCACATGCAAACCACTAAATTTAGACAACTGCCGGTTTGGTGAAGATTTTCACAGGTTAATTTAATATTGATCAATGTATAAATAATTAAGTATGGTTATATTCCATGTAAGTACCCTGAATATGAAGTATCAGTGAAAATGATGTTGATGTCTAATTAGTTACCTAAAAACAAATACTGACCAGTACCTGGGTTATACATTTCTACTTAATGATTAATATTAAACAGGGTAGGGGTGACCTTATTACTGGTAACTATTAGGGAGCATTTCTTTGGGAGAATCCAAGATCTGATACTAATCCCAGATTACACAGATTTTTCATTACCAAAACAAACAAAAAAACAGAAAATGGATTATTTTGGTGTGAGAACTCTGATATGCAGTTTGCACAAAAATGGCAGCAAGCTGATTTTTGGTTTTACGAATCAGTAGATTTAACTGGCAATTTTAACTCGGAAAGATATTTCTGGACTGTTAAAAGATAACTCAGCCACTTTAATTCTAGTTAGTTCTGGTGGTTAAATGTGCTATTCTCAAGAATGGATTTGACAGATTAAAAATCTGTTTTTGGATTAATTCTGGTAAAGAGACACAAAATCTATTTTTGGATTCAAGAATCCAATTTTGGATTCTCCTGAAGAAATGCACTCTAAGACAGAATCTTAGAAGCTAGTTCAGTTACAATTTCAGGCATCATAGAGCAGATTTCATGAGTGGGCAAGTTATAACAATGTACAGCATGTTACCATGACATGCTGTGACATTGAAATGGCTTCCCTACTGTTTTTGTCTTCTGATCCAATCAAATTATAGAGTTACAGTACCGCACAGTTACAATGTACAATACATCTAGTACAGTTACATGTAACTATGCACATGTCAGCGGCTTCCCCCAGGAGTAGACCCTGGGCTGACCAGGGGGATATATGTTGGGGAATGCAAGGAGAATTAAAAAATGAGGGTAAGACAGTTTCACTCCTGGATAGGGGAAAATGACTAACTTTGTTTGAAGTTCCAAGATAGGTGAGGGGGAATTCATAAGATTGTGATCTCATACGAGGGGGGAGGGGGGGAGGGGGGCTTGTTATTAAGGGACTGGTCATAAAGTACAGGAGGGGGTGGGCCGGAAAAAAAGGGGGGGGGGGGGGGGGGGGGGGGGGGGGTGGGCCATCATTTTTATGCATGGAAAAAGGGGTGGGCCAAGAAAAACCGTGCAATACATTGGGGGTGGGCTATGAATAATTATGCTTCAACTTTATTAAACTGATAAATACCTCTCATGCATAATTTTTAAATTATGTAGTGTTAAACTGAAAAACTTCAATTGGCAGTAATGTAGCTCAATTAAACCACTCCTGTACTACACCTTCTGGCTCTAGTCATAGCTAGCTGTTTTAAAAGGAAAACATCACCCAGGGGACTCTGACTCATAAGATTTCCCCACCCCTGGGGAAAATCACCAAATTTGCACAACCCTTTTTGCAATCTCCTTGTTCAGCCTGGGGGTCTACCCCCTGTGGAAGCGGGCCAGCGCTGATAAGTGCATTTAATACGATAAGGCTACGGACATGCTGTATCATTTTGTCCCACTACTGAAATCTGTTCTAATTAACGTGGCTGTTTGTTGTACCTTCACTAACATCCCAAAGTCGTATGCTTTCATCAAACGAGCCAGACACCACCAAGCTCATCTGTGGATTAAAACTGCAGCAAAATGCATAGTCATGATGCCCCAGCAGAATTTTCAAACAAAGGCCGCTCGACACATCCCACATCCTGATACTTGTATCATCTGAAGCAGACACTACAAGGTTTGAATCTGGAGACCATGATACCTCTGACACTTCTAGATTGCGACCTCTCAGAGTCTGTTCCAATGTCCCTTCCAGATTCCAGATTTTAATAAGTTTGTCAGCTGAAGAGGAGGCAATTTTTTTGCCATCAGGGCTGAACTTGACACACGAAACGCCTTTCTGGTGAGCACGACTGGTGGACTGGAGCACTGGATTCGCAGCCTTTTTTCTTTCCATTTTCAACCTTCACTTCCAATATAACTATAAGTATATAGTATATTAAAACACTTGAGTTAGATAAATTTTCAGATCCAACGACCACGATGTAAAACTTACTCATTTGGAAACCAGTGACGGAAACCAGTGACGTAAACATGCCTGAAAAATCATGCCATCTTCCACAAAACTAACTAAACATAAGTAAAGTTATATAAAGTCGCTTTAAAGGCTAATGAACATCGCCTATTTGGTGATTTTAACCGTATCAAGGCCGCAGGGTTGTAAATATACCGCTGATCACCGTCATTAGCAGAGCGGGCGCACAGAGAAAGACCACAGGTAACCCAAGCTCACAAATAATATTTACCGGTATTTCTAAACCTCTTGAAATTTTTCTACTTATGAACCTGTGAAAGGTTTCGAGTACTTCTGGGAAGAAATATTTGGTTTACAGATAATACTCTATGTTCTACGCTTGTTTGAAATGGTGAAAAACTGACCTTTCCTGACCCATGACCGCGTTAGAAAAAGCCCTGGGTCGATTCACGGGTAGACATCATCTAATTAATTCGACTTTGCAATACTTAGGATTTTGTCTAAAATTACTTTTTTCTTTACTAACAATGCACAAACTATGTATATTTTCTAAAAATCGATGTTGTTGTTAAAGAAAGGCGAGGATAATGCATTAATGAGATGACGTCACCCCGGGAATCGACCCAGGCTTTTACTTACGCGGTCATGGGTCAGGAAAGGTACGTTTTTCACCATTTCAAACAAGCGTAGATCATTTAACAATTATTCGCCGAAGGCGAAGTCGATATTGGTGAATATTCACCATTAGTATATACCACACCAGTGAATCACTTTTCGCGCGCTCTGATTGGCTACTCAAACAGTGAATATGATTCGCCGAAGCGGCTCGGTAAATATCCACCACCGATTCAGCGGCACTTCGGTGAATAATTGTTAATTATTCCGAGATAGCGAGCCAATCAAATTGCATGATCTATGTAGGTTCCCGTGTTGTATATACTAAAGAGTATTATCTGTAAACCAAACATTTCTTCGCAGAAGTACAGATTCAAAAGTAGAACAATTTCAACGGAAGGGTTAGAAGCACTTTAAAGTCCGTATGGAGAAAAAAATTGCTTTCGGTCTTGAAAACGGCCCGAGGCCGCAGGCCATATGGACCGACGAAGGCCGGTAAATAACGTTTATATGTTTTCCCTTACGAATTCAATTTATTGTACGCACGGTGGGGCCAACCACAAACCCCCTCCCCCCTAATGTGTCATTAGAATTACTGCGAAAATATTATTTGCTAAAATCTTTTCACTATTATTCACGAAACTTCGTTGTTACGAAGTTCAACGCGTCCGTAATTTTTAGAGCAGGTTTGAGAGATATTGTCAAGAGGAGATGAATGCCGAAAACCCTTTCTCGATATAACGAAAATTCATCGAGATATCAAATGTTTAAGTAAATTATAAGCTATAAATTATAAGCTCCATGTCCTGATGCAAGATTGATGCCCGTACTTTTTCAACCTGAATAGGAAGAACTCAATCTAAACTCACGTCAGGAAAATCCGCGGTTGGCGAGTAAACAGACATGTTCATATAGCCAATCAAAGACCGAGATACGAAACTATACGTAATGAATTATGATATATTAAGCAATCATATTCGGTTCCCATAATTCGGGGAAAAATCCACGTGACCTGGAACTCGATTAACGAACGTAACTGATCACAGCCGCTCTCCCGATTTTCGAGAGTGAGCAGCGCTCGGCTGACTACACAGGCGAACGAGTTGATAGTACTAGAGAAATGTCCAAGTCCAGTCCATAATAACTGGGAACTAACATAGTGTCAACAGTAAAGAAATGAAGTGACATCGAATGAAAAAACCTGCCGGGTGAAATAAGATGTGCAGCAAAATTTCACGCTGATTTTGCAATCCCCGTCAAATTTGGTGACTCGTATACGAAACTTTGTATATTCGCTTCTGTTTCTTTCCAAATACTACTACTACTTCGAAGCAACTAAGAGGAAGAAGAAAATAACATACCTAATATCGGAAGGCATATCTTGAGATCAACTAGACTAACACAAAGACATTCAAGACAGGGGTTTTATTTACAAAGCGTTGTTACAGTCATTCCAATCATTCCGGAAATCTTGGATCGTTTTGCAACCAAACACCGGCGACAGTTTAAAGATACCAAACTGAGTCCCTGGGTATCCGAATTTTACATTCTTCATCGTCAAATGCGCTAACTTTGATGTTTCTATTAATCGTGCTCATGGATCAATAACGGTTTCTGGTAACCTATGCACCCTCCCCTCCTGGGTCCAATAAATTCAGGGTGAAACAGAGCGTGGGGGCTCCCCAGAAACCGTGATCGACCCCTTTAGTATATGGAGAGGTCGACCCTAGTGCTAGGACCAGCTACATTATCAAATTTCCTTGTTTGACTTTTTGCATATTACGCCGGGTGGTGTATTTAACAATTAGACTGCGAGCTGTAGGTTTATATATCCGCAGATATTAGTAGTCATTTGGCGAGGGGCTCAGCCCCGAGTTGACCAACTACAGCTATCAAAGTCGATAGAAACTAAAAGCGAGAAGTCTAGAACGGTGGCTTAACAGTCACGTGCTGATATATAGAGATTATTACATCATGTTAATGGTCCAGATAAGACCTGTAGTGTCTACGGCAAGGAATGTTAAAAGGTGTTAATTTTCTATTATTCTTTCTCGTAATTTCATTGGTTGATACTTATAAATTCAATAGAAACCCATCGAAATAACGCATTTTCATTCGAAATTTTTTTGTGGTTTCAATTTATTTTTGATCAAACTAACTATGGTTTAATTTCGAAGAATATCGTGTGTGGGGAAAGTCCGAAAATTTGCCATTGAAAAATCTTTTGTTTTCTCTATATCCGATTGACTGGATGGTGGCTTCTTTGCGTTTTCACAGAAAAAAGAGCCAATAGCAAAAAAAAATCTTTATTTCCGAGATGTAGATACCTCCTAAAGCACTTAAGGCATATTCAAGCAAAATAGTATGTGGGGGAAGCTCATTGCCACAGAACAATAGATTCTACTACAGTTCTTATCTGGACCATTACTTAAAGCTTGATATCGTTTTTATTCACGAGGTTTTCGTATCATATCGCGAACGAGCGATACCACGCTCTTAACATGTCATAATTTGTTTATTATACATTTAAAGTGAATACAATAACACAAAATTAAGCATAACAAAATTAATTTCTAAAAGCAATAGTACAGTGAAGTGATATCGTTTTTATTCACGGCTTTATCACACGGATATCAACTCCAAATGTGTAATAAACTTCGTTAACGAATGAATGGAGGTCGTAATCCCCATGGAAAAGGCGTTGCCAGGGATGCTGGATGGCAAGCCACTTTAGAAAGATCGACAATCGATTGGAGGAGAAAAATAGCATTTACAAACAGTCAGGTTTTGCTAATAACAATATCGATCTCGTACAAGTGCTGTTAAATATACGAATTAAGATTTTTTTTGCCATCCAGCACAATCACGTGAATGCCTAGCTGCGAAAGGCCCATTATCAATCTTGGTATTCTAAAACAATTATCAACTTAGCGATTGAAAAAACTGAGAAAAAAAACATTTTTCCAAGGACGACCGATCGATAGACGCCGTCTGGCTAGCCAATCAGGTGGCGAGTTTGCCAATAGATGGTGGCTCAGGTGGCTGCATGTGTTATGCTGTCTTTTATTTTATTTCCTGAAACAAAAAGTAGGCTCTCAAAAATAGCCTGAACCAATCAGGCAGTAGAATAAACCAGTGGGTGGTGTTTGGTGACCATAAGGGCCATCTTTACCATAGCACTAGGGCTATGTTCATTGTATCGTAATCCCTCGAGAATGTTTAGCATATTGACAATGCTACTGGTCCGGACACTAGGGCTATCTTCATTGTATTGTATTAATCCCTCGAGACTGTTTAGCATATTGACAACAATTTTACTGGTCCCGACACTAGAGCTATCTTCATTGTATTGTCACACGCACCCGAAAGTTTGATAGGATAACGCCAATTTTGAAGCAACTTCACTGGCTACCAGTTAAAGAACGAATCTCCTATAAAATACTTCTGCTGACCTACAAGGCTCTTAACGGCATGGCACCTCATTATATTTCTGACCTCCTCGATAAATATGTACCTGTAAGAACTCTTCGCTCCTCGAATAAGCATCTTCTTAAAGTACCATGCTACCGCCTAAAGACGTATGGAAGCCGCGCGTTTCAAATTACAGCTCCTACTCTTTGGAACTCGCTTCCTATGGGGGAAAAGCGGTCATGCTCACTTTCACATTTTAAGTCTAATGTAAAAACATTTCTTTTTAAGCAAGCGTTTGTATGAACTTTAGTTATTTTTATTATTTATTTAATGTTATTTTTATTTTATTTTATTATTTCTATTTTATATTGAATGTGAAGCGCTTTGAACTATAGGAATATAGCGCTATATAAATCTACATATTATTATTATTATTGTAATCACTCGAGATTGTTTAGCATATTGACAACAATGTTACTGGTCCTAGCACTAGGGCTATCTTCATTGTATTGTAATCCCTCGAGACTGTTTAGCATATTGACAACAATGTTACTGGTCCTAGCACTAGGGCTATCTTCATTGTATTGTAATCCCTCGAGACTGTTTAGCATATCGACAACAATGTTGCTCGTCCTAGCACTAGGGCTATCTTCATTGTATTGTAATCCCTCGAGACTGTTTAGCATATCGAAGCACTAGGGCTATCTTCATTGTATTGTAATCCCTCGAGACTGTTTAGCATATCGACAACAATGTTAAGTACTGGTCCTAGCACTAAGGATTTCTTCATTGGAATGTAATCCTTCGAGACCTCGAGGCATATTGACAACAATGCAGCTGGTCCTGTTAGAAGTTATAAAGTGTGCAGTTTTATGATTTTAAACCAACTTCTTACAAAGTTATTTAAGAAAACCTTTGAAAAACACGAAAGCAAGGCTGGTACGGCCATGGCCGACTGATGTCACACAGTGATCTTATTTCAATGTTGAAATCACAACTAGTCTGAAGCACTGAACGATACGAAACTCAACTTTCACAGAAATACTTATTTTTGCATGTGGCAAGGTTGATTTTCTCATGTGTTCAGCCGTAATGGAGTGTATGATCTTCATGTGTTCGGTAACATGTAAGGAAGCCAAGGAGAGCACCTTCGATCCTTGAGATACATTGTATTCAAGTAAAAACGATTCGCAAACTCCTACAAAGAATCTCGAACTTTTAAAAAGCTCTGTTACAATATGGTACACGTTTTTCTCGCGCAATCTTTTCCCCGAAATTGCAAGTTTCACAAAAAGTTGATTTGGTTTCTGCTTTCTGGAACAAATTTATATCAGTTGCACCGAAACATAACGTGCAAGAGTCATGAAACTCGCCTCGCGACATCTAAACACGTCTGCAGCCAATCATGTTTTGAATAGTACTTCTCAAACTCATTAATAATTCATGAGATAGTCATCCAATGGAGGAACTGTATTTGGTCACATGCATGGGTCTTGATACCGGGTGAAACCCTTGTGTTTGATCATGTTTCCAACCCTAGTGATCAATATTTCTTAATCATATTCATGAACCACTAACTAATTACATACTGATAAACTACAAGTAAGGAGCGAAGAAGTAAAGAAATAAAGAATGACATAGAAAGAAAAAGTCTGCCTCCACTGGAGTTCGAACCACGACCCTTCCGACTGCTTGTACTAATTCTTGTCCACTACTCTATTAGTACGCTAGTTGAAATCACTGCCATCAAAAAAGAATCATAAGCCATCTATTGACTAATTAGATACAACAGTCAAATGGTAAACAATACTTGCTAATGAAGTTTGAAAAGAAACGTATGTAAATTGTTGGTTTTGCATTCGCATGAGAAGACATGTCAAACACTCATTGTTCGTCTTTCATCAGGGGATTCCAAATATTTCGAAAACAATAAAACCCTCGAGGCTACGCCTCTCGGCTTTCATTTGTTTTCTCAATATTTGGAACCCATGATGAAAGACTCCAATTCGTGTTTGACATAGTTCTTCAAAAACTACTTAATAATTCATGAAGTAAGTAGCCAACCAGAGGTCTCGATTTGTACCACGTGCAGTACTTTGAAACCCCTTCAAAGTACTCTCTACGGTACTTTGAAATCCCTTTTCTTAGTCCAAGGACTTTGAACTACGAATATTCGAAGTTCAAAGGCCTTGGACTTCGAAAAGAATTTCAAAGTACTGTAGGCAAATACCTTGAACAAGATTAATCACGGACTTCCCAAGCAGTAAAAAAATTCAAGGTACAATACCTGTCTTGATGCATACAGACCGTCTCTCCAATGTGGGACCTGTTATTTTGCATACTGCCCTGACACTGCACATGCCAATGACGACAACTACAGCACCTAATTATATTGTCATCAGATTTCACGCCAGGTTGTTAACACGTACTCCCACGAGAACAAGCGCATAATTGTTAATATTCCGTCTTTTCATTAACAATGAACGTTTGATTACTTAAAGTGCAAGTATAATGCCGTAAAAATAAATTATATTGTACTTTTGTTTCGCACAAAAATGTATTAATCTTGCAAATTTTATAACATTTCTGGTATTTAATCCCTAATTTTGGTTACTTTTCATGGATCCTGACGTCATAAGATGAATCAACTCCCTCCCAAGAGAAAACTACTACAATAAAATCCCGCAGGATTCCATTGTGACATCACAATATGAATCAATCCCGCAATTCGGGTAACTTTTATTCTAGTTGAAAACTAATTTAGACAACTGAAGTATATTAGAAATAGAATTTGGATCAAAACGAGTTAATGTTGTTTTTTGGTTTTACTTGCACTTTAAGTCAAACAAAGCCAACTATATGTAAATACGCAAGTATAACCTACAAGCCTAAAACATCAAAACTCTAAACGCATGAAGTTTTAAAATCATTTTGTTGTTTATCCCACAACGAAACAAGAATGAAATTATTAAGTAGTTTTTTGAAGTCGGCTGCGCCTCGGACTGGAACTAATTGCGCGGACTTTGAAATGCCATCCAGTCCTCATTAGGGACTTTAAGATACCACGACGGCAACATCGACGGCAACACGGTAAAACAATGGACTTAATTACAAAATACAATAACTGCACGTGAAAATGCATGTAGTTGCATTCATTTTAGCCGTTGTCTGCAAAAACACGACGTGAAAACGCTGAGTTTTACGTTCCGTAGAGAACGAGAACCTGAAAACGTAAATGACACTGCTATTCGTTCGGCCTAAACGGAACTCTGTGCACATTCTATTTTTCGAAAACGTGGATGAGAAATGCAACAAAAGTCGAAGAAAAGAAACGATAATAAACAAATTATCGATAACACCATTTTTCACATCACGTCGTCGCAGCCATCGTAGTATCTTAAAGTCCCTATTGTTGGCTTTGAAACATTACGTATAACATACTCGCGTGCAACTGACAACTTGTTTGGGGAGTAGGGGTGGCGCAGTGGTTAAGCGCTTCGCCTCTCACTTCTGTGACCCAGGTTCGAATTCCGGTATCTCGTCTTTGCTCCGAGGGTTTTTCTTCGGATTATCCGGTTTTCCTATACCTCCACAAAAACTAACACGCTGAATTCCAATTCAATCTGTGGATTAGCCGGATCCTGAATTTGATCAGCCCCAGTGGTTGTTTCAGGTCCATTAGAAATTCAGAATTCTTAGCCTCAACACTTCTCTCTTTTGTTTTCAATGTGCCGAGTGCTGTAAACCTCAGCAAAGAAAACTTAACCGTTTTTAATAGACCTTATGCACGATGAAATATCACACCTACAATACCAGCATCTTCTTTTGTTAATCTAATTTAGACCATTGTCTTGGCATTCTCAGAAGAATTTTAAAATTTGAATAAGAAAAATTATTTGGGTAGTTTAGGTATAATACGTCCGGTTTAGCTCAGTGGTTAATCTCCAGTCCCTCCCGGTTAGATCAGTGGTTGAGCCCGGTCTGTCGTGCGGGAGGTCGCGGGTTCAAACCCCGGCCAGACCAACACTCGAGGGCTTAAAATAACTGAGTAGAAGGTGCTGCCTTTGTGAAACAATCTCATTCTCGGTAAGTACGTCCCACGTCGGCCTCAAGTTTATCAGTCTCACTAGACTGTCACGAGTTGCTTTACTTTACTTTTATCATGCGTAATGCCTATTTCTTAAATGTATACGTACACAATATAAGACTACAATATACAATGGTGCAAATACACGCTATATATATATATCAGATGTTGTTAGGTGAGTAGAGAGCGAGGTGTGGGGTTAGGAGACAGGTACACGATTCTCCTTGGCCCACTTCTTCATCGTGCGAATGATGTACTCCACTTGCGGGTTGGCGGTATTGCGTAGGATCTGAAGCACATCACGAAGAGTTTCTCTGCAAGAAATCAGTAGTGTGTTCAAACCTGGCGCATCAATGGCGCGGCGTCAACATGGGCTAGATATTCGTTCACTCAGCATTAAATTGACCAAGACATTTGACGCATAATGCAAAAAAATGCAGATGGTAAAGTCAAGAGAAAAGGGTCAGTCAGTCAACAGCACTTCCCAAAGGGGAGGGGTACAATCTCGACATTCAAGACCCTTGCAGACGGTCTGGTTTGCGTTGATTTGCCTACATTTCATTGCAACAGGTTCTAGCAAGACAGGTGTTACTGGCCCAAGACCTTAGCCCCGCTATCTTCTATCCCGCATGGGATCGGAGCAACATAGCATCAGATAGGTGTGGCGGATTTGTAAGCTAAATTCTGGGAATTAACTTTCTTTAGCTTCTCCACCCTTAGCTGGAATAACCTCGCACATATTTCTTCCGGGCGGTTAGTATTTGCCAACTCATAAATTTAGCATCTTGTGACATGGTTCTCGAAAGGGCGAAAATGACATGCAGAACTAATATCTCAGCGAGAGAGGAGGAGATGCTGCACATGGCTTACCGTGGTTCGTGACTTGCAATAATCTGCTGGAAGATTCCAACGCATGCGCCTCGCTTGCCTTCCCAGTATTCGGGGTTCGGGTCAAGCCTCTCGAGGACGTCAAACGCCTTGGCAGCGTAATAAAACTGACCCATCTACACAAACAGGAACAGGCTTGTTATACGAAACCTTCAAGTTACATCAAAGACACCTTTATCGGCTCCGACAGACGCTGGAAACATGGTTTAATAGGCACTAATTGACTTCAGGGTACTCCCGTATAAAAGTGACGTTGCTTGTCGGAAATTTTAAAAGGAACCCGTAATAGGTACCAGAATCTCGTCCTGAGAGAAATTACCAATTCCCAAAAACAGAATTAACTGACATTTGGACCAAATGCAATTGACTGTAAATCCAAGAGACTGTAAATGACTATTTATTTTATGATAAGTAGTTCTTATCTTACTTTGAATACCCTACGATACCACAACTGTGGACGTTTCAAATTGAACACCCTAAGTGATAGCAAACTACGCATTTTAACACCTACAAGGTACACCGGGCAGCCCCGTCAGTGACAAATAGAGTCTTCTCCCCCCGGGAATGGTGACACGACCATAGGTAACTACTTCTAATGCAATGTTATTTGCAAGAATCCAATGTACCAAAATTATAGGACCGGTACAGATTTGATGTTCTGATATCCGGTACGGTTACCTTACCGCATGCCAAGACATTTCAATGGTTCCCTTTGCATTCGTTCTTTTGAACCAATCAAATTACAGAATTACGGCACGACACAGTTACAGTACGGTTACAGTACAGTCTTGCCGAATTAATTTCCGACTCATATGCTGTACACAGTATTGCTACGTGTCACAATCCATCGCGAACTTCTGAAATACGAATGTGAAGTCAACAAAATAATTTCAGGCGGCTTGGTGAAGTTTGTTGATTTGGGTAATTTATTTTAAATCCTAGGAAAATTAGAAGATGGCTTGGTTTTAACAGTTACTTTACTGACCTTGTAGCAGTCATTGGCAACAAGTTGAAGCAGACTGAAGGACTCTCCCGATGTCTCCATCTTGAGGTAGAGTTCCCATGACAGTCGAGCTTTGTGGTTCATGATATCTACATGGGTGATATTAAAGGAGCAGTGTCACGGTGTTGCGTATGTGTAGAATCAGTGTTCGATTGGTTAACTGGCGAGAAACAGTTAAGTAATGGTTCGCGTAAGAAAAGGAGCAAGATCTATTGTTCCACGGCCATGAATGTGATTTCATTAATCCCAAATAGAAAATGGTTCAATTAAATACTAAACATATCACTTGCCATGTTCTCAAATTAAAATGCATGAAGTCGTGTTTACATGGCCGCCACGGCTTTGTTATTTAATCTCTGGGGATTGGTTGCAAGCCAGCAATAGAAAAATTAACACCTTTGTGCATTCCTGGCCGTTGAGTGCTCCTGTTCTTACGCGAACCATTACTTAAAGTCTCCTCTCTTGGGGCTGGTTCACACGTGTAAAGCAAGCGCAAACAGATCAGCGTTCCCTTCCGATTCGTCAGCCATCTTGGAAAAGCACTTCAAATGCGCATGCGTGCATTACGTCTTTTGCATTTGAACACATTCTCATTCCCATGCAGGGACTCCTCAATTCAACTGAAAAATCGGAAGCTCTGGTAAAACATAAACCGGATGTCCTAGATTCTAGGACATTGAAACTGCGCACGCCAGTAGGAAATTTTACTTCCGCGTGTGCTAGGGTCGTCAGTTTGTACGAATATCACTGAAAATAATCCAGTCCGGACCACAAATGCAGGCGCCTCGTCGTGACTCTCATTACCTGACTACACATTAAAGGTGAAATGCCTTAATGTCCTGATTTTTCGCTTGGTGTTTTGCCATTTGAACGTTATTGTAGGTCGGGCCGAACAGGTAAATATTTTGTACTCGGGCCGTACGACATGACCTCGAGTCAAATATTCCCCATCCGGCTCTCCCACTCAGTCAATACGTACCTATTATTATCATATGACCCGTACGGCCCCGCGCGCGCTTTCCTTTCAAACCCATTTACAAAAGTCACGTGATGAGGGCCGGACGTGTATGGCGTGAGTGGGCCGGAAAAAGCCGTCCAGCCCTGCACAATTTTTTCTTGCTGTTTGGCGGTTTGTTCTTCAAAAAAATATGGTCATATGATTTTAAAAAAACCTATTGACTAAGTTAGGTCGGGCCGGACGGGTAAATATTTGGCGCTCGGTCATTTCGTACGGACCTCTGTGCGCTCGGTCATTTCGTACGGACCTCTGTGCGCTCGGTCCGAACGTCATGACCTCAAGCCAAATATTTCCCCATCCGGCTCACTCAGTCAATAAGTACATATTATTATGTGGTTGGGATCAATAAGTACATATTATTATGTGGTTGGGAGTGTTTTACTAAGAAATAAACTGCTAGTGGAACTCATACCAAACTACGTCAGGGTCTTGAGTGATTCATTTTCCATTCATCATATGACACGTACGGTCTCGCCCGTGCTTTCCTTTCAACATCATTCACAAAAGTCACGTGATGGGGGCCGTACGTGTTTGACGTGAGCGGGCCGGAAAACCCGTCCGGTCCTGCTCGATGTTCTGTTGTAATTTTTTTCATTATTAAAACAAACTAAGTAGTCATATGATTTAAAAAAACGTATTGACAGAGTTAGGTCGAACCGAACGAGAAAATATTTGGCTCTCGGTCGTTTTATACGTCATAACCTCGAGGCAAATATTTTCCCGTCCGACCCTCCCACTCAGTCAATAAGTACCTATTATAAAATAGCTAAGTAATTTTGCGAGCAATGATTGGTCAATTTGCGGTCCATAACTTCTCGTACGGACCTTCCGCCCACTTCCGGTCTCAAAGAAAATGAAGAAGAAACATAACGAACACCTTATTATCATTGTTTGCTTGGTCCATACCATAAGTGGATCAATCCCCTCCCCACACTTCACCCTAACCTGTAAAGGTTAATCATTAATAGAACGATGTATATCCAAGGGAGGGATGGGTGGGTAGTTTCCCAGAAACCGGGATTGAGCTCCATAAGTTATGGAACCTCGGTTTTTCCATTTTTTTTTCATAAAAAGGGGAAAAAACATGGGCCATAACTTACGGTACAGACCTCGCACTCGGTTAATAAGAGATATATCTTCACCAATGAAAATATCGATGACGTCACGTTTGCCTCCTGAACTACACTGATGGTGGGAAGGTTTATGAAAATCACAGAGGCCAGATGTACATTTGTAAAGAGCTTAAACGAGCAGCAAGAAACAAATATTCCCGGCAAGAAAGCAAATACGTATTTTCTCAACTGCAACTGAAAAGGCAACAGAACCGAAAGCAATTACAATACGACTACTTGAATTAACCGGGACCACTTTATTGACAACGAGAACTAAACACATTGAAAAACGAACATAAAGCATTCCAACTTATGAATCCTAGCATGCACACCATTTTCTTCATTGAAAAGATTTCGACTTAAAACCTATAGCGTTGCATTTTACCGGATCGAAACTCCAGCATGTTGAAATGCTATTGTCTTGTCCTCGACACTGATTGGCTCCAATAACCGTTAGTTTCTATGCTTTGTTTTCGTTCTGCAATGTGATTGGTTCTCGTTGGTTACAATAGTCGCACTGTAACTTGTTCGCTGCTCTTACTCATGTTTTGATTATCGAAGATAAACTTCATATCTTCACAGCACAGTGTAACATTCTCTATATACACGTTTGATCTACTTACAACATCTAGCGAGCCAACTGAGGTACGTGTAGTCATTCTTAATTTTCTCAGACTGGATCAGAAGGAATATCTAAATTGGGAAAAAAATACAATGAATGTTACATGTAGCAGCAACCACAACACATTTATTTCTACAGTATTTTAATATTACATTGAATTATAAAAAAAGTTAAATGAAATAAGTACTACATGTATGTTTGAACATTTGAACATTTATTGAGCTATATTGAGCTAAATATATACTATGTAGGCTACCTGAAATAACATTTATTGAGCTATATTGAGCTAAATATATACTATGTAGGCTACCTGAAATAACATTTATTGAGCTATATTGAGCTATATATATACTATGTAGGCTACCTGAAATAACATTTATTGAGCTATATTGAGCTATATATATACTATGTAGGCTACCTGAAATAACATTTATTGAGCTATATTGAGCTATATATATACTATGTAGGCTACCTGAAATAACATTTATTGAGCTATATTGAGCTATATATATACTATGTAGGCTACCTGAAATAACTATTGGAGCTAATCGAGTCAGGTACCAATAAGGAAACTATCATAATCCATTATAATATCTTCTGTCCCACACCATTGGTGGAATGCATCACATGACTCGATATTTGCTCTCTGCTAGAGGACAGCAAATACACTCCCTGTGGGCGTACAGTGCACAAGGGTTCCCGTAACATAAACTATTTAAAGGGTTGTAAAGACAATAACCTACTTCGTGACGTTGAAATATGAATTGCTATTGTCCTTGGACATTATCTGTTCCTCGAAACTCACAGTTTTCGTCTATTTTCTCGGAATACACAACACCTTCGGACAAATATGATACGAGTGCATATTTCAACACCACAAGAAAAAGGTAAAATAAAAGGTATTCATTTATATATCGCAAATTCAATATAAATATATTCAAATGCGCTTCACAAGGTTGTTTTCGTTACACGATGTGCAATTGTGGCGCAATGTGCTGCCGTGCGTTTACAAGTATGAGTGATTGCTATTATAGTACCTCAGAATACCTGGCTGTTGTGTCAGGAGACAATCCCCTACTCTTTCTCGATATAACACAACAGGTTCTTTCACGTACCTCTCGTACAGATTAGAAGAGGAAGGAGACAAGGCCAATGACTTATACGTCCCTGCCCAAGGACGCGGCTGGGATTCGAACCCCCGACCTCCCGCACTCTAGACCGTGCTCTACCAACTGAGCTAACCAGTGAGTCGGTTTGGGACCCGTCGGTTTAGGGACCGTTGGCATATGCTCAGTGCCCTGCTTAAAGTCCAAAGGACATTAAGGTCGGACCCCCTCCCCCTTAACATCTACATTTTCTGCTCCAATCTCGTTCCCAGAACTGTTATGGTCTGAATGCCCTACACTAACGAATATGTCGACGGTCCGTTACATAGAGTACAGTCTATAAGCCTCCTGCACATACCTCTTCTGCTTCTTTGTAATTTCCAACAGCTGCCTTGGCTTGTGCATAGTTGAAGTTAAATGTGTCATCATTGTAAAAGTAACTCTGAATCAGAAGAAATACTAATTAGCTTACCAGTATATAGCTGTAGGTAAGACAGGCCTGTGTACAGCCGTCTCTCTCTCCTCTCTCAGATTTTTGTGGGGAGACGGACGGCTGTTCACAGGCTATAGGTAGGTCATCTACTGAATGTGAACCTAGGGCAACGGTTGAGTCATTTTTCATCTGTGTACATGTTAATGCCCGAGGATGAGGCCTATCAGTACGCAAACGAAGAGGCGAAAAATGAACCAGGATCGCATTCAAAACCACTGTTATTTTGTCGAATTATCACCAATAATTCATACGATAACCAAACTGACATGATAATAGAGACCTTATGCAACTAGGATGGCGATGTCTATGATGACGGCATTAAACAATAGCCTTAATTACGAAATACAATAACTACACGTGAAAATGCACGCAATCGCCTAAATTTCAACAATTGTCTGCACAAACACAACGTGAAATCCCCATGTATTCGTTTGGCGAGGTGGAACTCTGTGTTTATCATATTTTTCGTAAATCTGGATGCAAAAAGCGATAAAAGGCGAATAAAGGAAACGATAAACACGTAATTTCGTGAGAAAACACTTTGTGACGTCGCGTCGTCACCGTTGTTACCGTCCTTGGTGCGTGAGGTCCCTATGAACCCTTTAGACTCGAGTTTAAAATGAAGTTCAAACTGCATATCAACGTTTTCTACAAGTCTGCAAGCAACGGAAACATGACTTTCCTCTATGCAAATTAAACTGAAAGGAGTCGATACTATTTCATATGGTACAATGTATATCAAAATGTAATGCATTCTGAGTCGGATACAGGGGATTGATCGAACCCCGTTTTCTCAATCGAAACCCCTTTCTAACCCTGCCTTTTAAAAAGAAAAAGAAATACATGCCATGATCAAATCCACTCCCCTCCCCTCAGAGAATCCTGGACACCCAAACCCCCCCCCAAGGCATTACATATACTTTTAGTATCTGCTGTACAAGGAGCTAATAAAAATATCTGTATCTGTAGATCGTTCCCCTTACAATGTGGCCAATGAAGATTGTTCACAAAGTACTTTTAGACGCTGCACAGCGTACAGAAAATAAAGCATGCATTACTAAATTGCTGAAGCCAGTCCAGCCTAACTCACAGGTGATACCTTAATAGAGTTAAGGTAGATCAGAACATCTTCAAACTGTTTAAGTAGGAAGAAGCAGGCTGCCATGCATTGCCGTCCAGGAATAGTGTCTACAAAAGAGAGGAACATTTGATTTTTAGTATTTAGTATTTATTAGCATATACAACACGGGAACCTACATAGATCATGCAATTTGATTGGCTCGCTATCTCGGAATAATGAGCACTAGCCACCTACAAAACTCGGGATAATTTTGAAACAAAATGGCAGGCGTAAATTCACGTTTCGCGATTGTTTCCAATGCGGAAATTTTAGAAATTCAACAAAATGCAGTGCCCAAAAGCAGGTTCCCGTGTTGTATATACTAAAACAATTATTCGCCTCAGGCCCAGTTGATATAGGTGATTATCCTATAAATATTATATTTCAGCCAATCAGAGCTCAGCTTTACTATGAAATACAGGGCGGTATTTCATGGTTTTTCTATGAAATACAGAGCGGTATTTCATGGCTAGGTCAAGGCCAGTCAAAATGCAGGAAATTTCGCGCCATTTCTTTATCAGCCAATAAGAATTCACCATTTTGAATACATAATTAGTCTGCAAGAAAATTTGCAATTTATCGTCCGGAAAGTTACTTTGTTTCGGTGATGAATCTTTTTGTAAATTTGTGATTTATAGGATAATGGTTATTTCATGGTTTTCTATGGAATACTGGCGAAAATTTAACTCCAAATTCATATTATTTTGGTATACAACTCGCCTAAAGGCTCGTTGTATACTAAATAATACAAATTTCTCGTGAAATATTCGCCCGTATTCCATAGAAAACCATGAAATAACCAGTAAATATTCCCCTCAACTTTCTCTCGGGGAATATTCACCAATATCGACTTTTCGGCAAATAATTGTTAAATAGATTATAAAGACAATATTCGTACTCATATAAGTGCACGATACAGTTATAATGCTAGCCTGAGAATATCAGATGCCTCTCTCCACTCCCAGAGATATTCATATCACTCACCACATTCGCTGGCTGAGCCTCCAACTAACTGGAAATACTGCTGGGCAATCTTGAGGTGTTCCCTCTGTTGACAAATCACATTAAAAGTAGGGTAGTATCAAGGCCTATTAAATTGTTAATGACCACTGACATCTGTTGAAATAATAGAACAGAAAAGGTGTGCAATCAGGGCCACAACAAGAACCAATCACATTACAGAACGAAAACAAAGCATTCCAACTTAAGGTTATTCGAGGCCAATCAGTGGCGAGTATGTATACATGGCAATAGCATTTCAACTTGCAGTTATTTGAGCCAATCAGTGTCATGTATAAGACAACAGCATTGCTTGAGCTTTGGTGCGGTAAAAGGCAAATTTGGTGGACTAGTTCTGAAGTTGAAGTCTTGAATGAAGAAAACATTGTGCAGATATGCTAGGATTCGTAAGTTGGAATGCTAAATATTTTCGTTTTGCAATATGTTTATAAGTTGATAAATCGTTGTCTGAGTACTTGCAGTGTAAGAATGTTCACATTACTTACAGAGCCTTGTTCCTGTCCCAGGGAAGCATTAACTACTCCTTTGAGGATATATTCCTTCAAGAAAAAATATTAAAAAGAACCACTTAACCACTGATACAATTACAGGGCCTGAATTTATTAACTTTCCATAACATTTTGGGGGGGGGGGGGGGGGGGCAGGGGATAGAAGGGGGAGGGGAGAGGAGATGTAGAAGTGGGGGTACTCCCATCCTAATTTATTCAGGTTACCTGGGGTGTGGTAGGTTCCAAATCTTTGATGAGGTTGTATGCCTCGACAACATCATCTGATGAGAAAACGTTAACCATTGTGAAATTCATTAATAATTCATAAGGGTACTAGCCAATCCCATGTGCTGAATGACACCACATGATCGCCTCTGTATACCCCCGTACAAACCTGATTAATAAAACATCAGGTTCTGTATTGAGATACAGACCCCATGGTCCGCGATACAGACACCATGGTCCGTGATACAGACACCATGGTCCGTTATACTGCTCTAGTAGTATTCTGTATCAGGTACAGAATACTAGCTAAGCTAGTGAGGGAAGTCTCACGACCGATCACTAACTACCCCTATCCCGGGACGGGTGAAATGACAGAGTACATCTGCTCTCTTATTATGTACACACCATCTATTCCATGTGGGACCTGTTTTTCTGCATGCTACACTCTGCTCTCTTATTGCATTCACATTGTCTCTTCGATGTGGGATATGTTTTTGTGAGAAACTAATTCATCCCACATCGATACCAAGGTGGGAGAAATCAAAGGTTAAAATTTTATGTCGTGCATATCAATGGCTTTTAGTTATCTATTCATTTCACAAGTAAGACAAAATATTCGCGTCCGATTTGTATGGGCTTTACAATGGCTCGCCGAAGCGGCTCGCCATTGTAATTGCCCATACAGATCTCCCGCTCATATTTTATCTACTACTTATAAAGTTACAAAGTAAATCACACATTTTGTACATAATAGAACTATTGACCCACAGGACAGGTGTATTTCATCAAGTTACATTGTACTTTGTAACGTAAGAGTGTACAGCATAATTAGTGTCACACCATACATGTATTACAGTGTGACTACTAGATTTTAACTGGGGCCACTAAAAGTCAATGATAACCAATCACATTGTATATATCTTTGTCATCTAATATCTGTATTAAATTATGAATTAATGCAAATTGTGAACTGGCTTAGAGCCAATAAATTATCGCTAAACATTGAGAAAACTAATTATATGATATTTCGCCCCAAGCAGAAGACTTTGTGCTCACACAACCACATAGTTTTGGAAAATAAAAATATAAAAGTGGAGGTCGTAAAGGTTCTTGAACTCTTTATTGATTAACATTTCACATGGAAACCCCACATTAGCTTTATCAGTAAAAAAATGTCAAAATCAATCGGCATTACAACAAAATCTCGTTTTTTCCTGTCTTCGAAAACTATGCTGTCCTTAATTATTTTACCCTAGTGTACCCATACCTTAATTATTGTAATATTGTATCCCTCTAATTTAAATAGACTTCATCTTTTACAGAAACGCATCATCCGAATAATATTCAAATGCCGATTATTGCGCACATACAGCACCCATATTTAAGGAGCAAAAGATTATTGATGTATTTAGTGTGAATTTGCTTTTAATATCAAGCTTATTTATACCTGTCAGTTTTCTCAACCTCTTTTTAACTAACCGAGAAATTCATAATTATAATACAAGACATGCCACTGACTATAGACCACACCATTGCAGAACTAACATCAAGCAGTTCACTATCCTTCATCAAGGTCCCAAAATATGGAATTCCCAACCAAGTGAGGGCTGTGAATTATCAACTTTGCCCAGTATTTCAATTTTGAAGAAATCAGTGAAAAAATACTTTATTGAAAACTGAAAAATTAATTAGCCCACTATGTCAGTCGCTTCATCTTTTTCGAAGCTTTTCTAGTTTCTATTAGGCTTCCTCTCCATTACTGTATTTGAATAATAAATCTATATTTACCTGTACTTTTTTCAATCATTTATATTGTTAATCGAACACTTCTAATGTAAGAATGAACTCTTATTTTATTTTTATTTTATCAAATATGCAAACTTTTAGCAAAATATATATGGTGACAATAAAACATATAACTGGCTTCCTGTCGAGCACTGTTCAAATGATATTCAAAGCATCCAGGGAAAATTCATGGCCTCTATTGGGTTTTTAATCCGGTAGAAATGATAAAATTTGTTACCCAAAGCGTATGTGTACAATGTACTTCTTTTATGAAACTAATAAACAATCGAGAGCATTTTAGTTTGACTAAAAGCTAGCCTTTTATTTATTAGGTTGTTGATAAACAAACTAATCAAAGCATTGGCACAAAATAACATGGGCTTGGACACAGAGTCTTTAAACTAGGTGTGCAAGCTCCTAAACTGTAACATTTATCGAACATTAGTATTTGTAAGTTAGAATGGTTTATTTTCGTTTTGCAATTGTGACCAGTTCTCGGTGTCTAAGTGGCTCTGGTTACATTAGTCGCACTGTACTCACCTTGTCTCAAATAGTAAATAACCTACAATGAAGGAAATAATAAAGTTATATATCTGGGTCGGGTTGTTAGAAGCAAGGTGAACTTTAACCCTAGGTTAGCGCTAAATCTGTAATTGCAATCTCTACAGTTTAACCCAGGGTTAGCGATTTAACCCTGGGTTAGCGCTTAACCTTGCTCCGAACAACTGGGCCCTGTAGTACATGTACATGCATAACTGGTGTACTGGGTTCTCAGTATTTATTTGGCCATTATAATTGGCAACAAAAGCAGCTGCATTTTCAATATTTTTGTAAAAGCTGTCTTCACAAAAAGACAAATAACGCAAGTCTTGTGCTTTCAAGCAAACAAACAGGTTGGTTACTTTCATCCCAACAGCCGGCAGAAATCTGCCAGTGGCCATTTTCTATGGAGAACTGGTTGGTGTGTGAAATGCAACACACAAGTCAGAACTGTGTTCTCTATGATCGCTGGTATATAATTCCATTAATTTCCTATCCAAAAAGTTTCTTTTTTTTCGAAATAGCTATACATGTACATCTAGTGCAATTGTGTACACAATATAAATTATGCACTCTTAAAAATTAAAGCAAATATTCCCCAAAAAAAAATAAAGCAAATTTTCCAAATAAAATGTAACTGGCTGAATGAAATGAAGATCTCTAAACACACATGTATAAAAATAATATGGCAAGACTATTTCAGAAGTACCACTGACCCGAGTATCAGGTCCAGTGGGAGAGGGGCAGGAGAGAATGGGGAAAGGGAAAAAACTTATTCTATTTTCTCTACCTTCCCTTCTTGAGAGCCTGATACTCAGGTTAAACTACATGTACCAGGTGCCCATTTTATCTAATATGTTATGACATTTACAGTACAATACATAATTATTACTACCAATTGCAATTTACGTTAAGCGTGAACCTTTTTCTGCGTTTGTTTATGTTTGAAACCTATCTAGACGTCTGGCGGCACAAACCTTTGCAATTTAACAGCGATTGTGACAACCTTTGACATGTCCCGCCTTCATGTTTCAGTGAGTGAGATTCAGGTTTGGAAACTTTTCAGCTAGATTTTCCTTCGCGCTACGCGCTAAATCATATAAATGTCAGTTCAAATTCAAGTTTTGGATGCTCAGAATTATGAGAGATGCAAGACAACAACTGTCTCTTGGCATAATCTGATTTGCATGACAGTTGAAGACATATCAAAGGTTTTCAACATCAAGGTTGAAACTACATTGTAATTAGTTTGCCAAGGAATTGCAAAGGTTTGGGCCACCAGACATCTAGATTCAAACATAAATGAACCCCACCACAAGAAATATTACATTGAAATTAGTATTAGTTAACGAGATTGAAGATGTTTGAGTAAATAAGAACTGAATAGAAAGCAATTAAAAATCACAAAATAAGAGAGTTCAGTATGTTTTTGGGGGATTATTTTAAAACTGCCTAGTCAGTTCTTATTTACTCAAATATCTTCAAACTCGGTCAACATGATTTCCACATGGTCTTTCTTGTGGTGGGGTATATTTACTTTTTTATAAAATACATATTAAATAGTTCTGAATTTGTTTAAATTTGCACACTCGGTCCCATGGTCCTTTTGTAGTTTACGAATGGCTAATAATAAATTACTATAACATTATTACTACAATAAATTATTATTAATTGTTTACCAAATTAAGTCTTGCTTCTGGAATGACATCAACTAGAGGGGGTAACACCTGTAGAGCACCCTCCCCTCCCCTGAAGACAACCTGCCAAAAAAAAGCATCCTTCCATATGAACATTATTTATATTAAATAGCAAAATGTCATCAATGAGAGAACTGATTTTCGGAAAACCCAAAATACAATGAAACCAATGACCAATCGTAGGTTTGGTTACGGTAGATCAAATTCAATAAAACTTGCAGTGTGATTGGCTTAGGGTATAGTCATGCCGAGTTTCAAGGCAATCGGATGTAACGCTACGATGCTAGAAATTATTTTACTTCCCTTCCTGCAAGATCGATACTTACAGAGCCGGACCCAGATGAGTTAAATGGTTATATAAAGAGTATACATACAAAGTGTCAGCCTTCATAAAAAAAAATGAATGCATGAAAGACACTTGAACTGTGATGGACGTGGTACAGTGATTGTGGTGGAAAAACAACAGTCTGCATAATTATACCCACCCACGGGATACTGCCGAATAAGCAATGGCTTAAAATTCCAGCCTTTTGATTGCCTGCATACAATGTAGTACATTGTATATCCTCCAAAGCATGAAATAAATGCTAACATTGTATATATTGGTAATCTATTAGCCAATGCTATTACATACATGTAGTTTTATGTCTTGTCAAGTAAATTCAAGATCAGTTGGAGTGAACAATATTATTTTTATGACGGACTGACTAACCAGGTTATGTTTGATGAGATCTCCTGCAAAACTAAATGATGGGCTGGCACTTTCTTGTAATGTCTTGAGTTCAGTCTACCAAAGGAAAGTCAACATCACTTTGGATTAGTTTTAACTACTGAGAATAACACACAACGTAATCACTTTCTTTACACTGCACAACTACATGTACTCTAACGAGACCACTTGACAATTCACAAGAACAAATCACATTGCAGAACAGCATTCCAACTTACAAATCCTAACGTATCCACACAATGAAATTCTTTAATGAACAAAACTTGTCCACCAAATTTGTCTTTTACTAGATCAAAACTCAAGCAAGTTGAGATACTATATTTCCTAATCTTAAGATCAACACACAAGCACATATGCGGTGGAATGGTTATAATCAGCTAGATCCAGTCTACTTTATTTACTTTACATCCAGCTTACATAAAACTAGATATAATTTTTGAGTCAGGTCAGAACCACGATACTGAATAATCCTGACACATTCCCTTATAAACAAGATACTCATTACATTAAATCAACTAATCTAGCAAAATCTGATTGGCTGGCACTTGACAGCACAACAATAGACAGTGTTTCCTTTCGATTAGGAACTAATTTCTCTTTTCCTTTGTGCGCTTTGCTACGCTGTGTTTTATTATGAATACATCTCTAGATTCTGGGATTTTTCCTGATTTAATGAAGATTGCTATTAAGTAATTCCTGTTTTCAAAACTGGCAATCGAACTGCTGTCTCAAAATATCGCCCAATTTCTCTTTTGCCAACGTTTGCAAAACTATTTGAGAAAATTGCATGTGAAAAATTAAGCCAGTATCTTGAAGATAATAATCTACTTTATCAATATCAATTTGGCTTTCGTAAAAATAGAAGTACATCTCTCGCAATAATTGACTTTATTGACAGAATAAGAGATGCTATAGATAAGGGTCAATTATCAATTGGGGTATTTTTAGACTTATCTAAAGCATTTGACACGGTGAACCATGATATACTCCTCCAGAAACTTCCATATTACGGCGTCGTTGGTAAAGAAAAGTTGTGGTTCGAAAGTTACCTAACTAATCAAAAACAATTTGTATGTATTGATGGTGTTAACTCAAACACCATGGAAATAGATTGTGGTGTACCACAGTGCTCGATTTTGGGGCCAATACTATTTCTAATCTACATGGACGATGCAAAAACTTTTAATAGACTGGCTCACCTTGTCCTTTATGCTGATGATATGAATATCCTTATTCATCACAAAAATATTAAAAATATTATATCCTCTATAAATTCAGAACTCGAAGAGCTTGAGGAATGGCTCATAGCCAATAGACTAACTGTTAACCTTTTGAAAACAAATTTTGTGTTGTTCATATCTCAGCAAAGACTAAAACATATGAAAGAACATGCCTCAAACTTAAATATCTCGTTTTCTACGAAAAATCTGAAGCGAATTGATAAGACAAAGTTTTTAGGGATTCTCGTTGATGAACATCTAAGTTGGGAGTGTCACATAAATAATACAGCAGTTAAAATTGCCAAATCAGTTGGTGTCATTTATAGATGTCGTAAATTTCTCAATCGTAAAATCTTAATTAATTTGTATTATAATCTTATCTATCCATATTTATCTTACTGTACCAGTACTTGGGGCAGTGTTTATAAAACAAATCTACATTCTTTATATATTCTACAGAAGCGTGCGATGCGTGTAATAACCTTCTCGGATTTCATGGCACATAGTAGGCCGCTATTCTGTGACCTTGGTATATTAAATATTTATAAAATAACCAAATTACAACTTGGAGAACTTGCTTTTAGACATCAAAATAATTTGTTACCTAGTACTTTCAATACACTTTTTAGTAGAATTTCTGAGGTCCACACATACAATGGTATACCCGATCGAGATCAAATAAGAATCTTTTTATTCCTAGAGCGAACCTAAATTATGGAAAATTTAGTGTCAAATTTGCAGCCTCGAAGACTTGGAACAGTATACCTTTAGATATAAAACAATCGCCTAACTTGAAATCTTTCAAAAATAATTACAAAAAATATCTATTAGCTCTTCCTCCTGAGTATTAATGATAAATTTCTGTCGTTTGCAGCTGTCGTTTGTGCTATTTACTATTTTTGCTCTTTCTCGTAGATGTAATACTTAACCTAAACTCTATTACTTTAATCTTATTTTACAAAATACATTTATTTCTGTTTCAGTCTAGTTTACACAAACTCTTATACTAGATCTAGTGCACTATCTACAATCATTTTTTATATATCCTGTATATGTCTTATATATAGATTAATTTAAATAAGTTTTCCAGGGGCATAAGCAACTTTGGTAACCCTCATGGTTTTATGCTTGTGCTCCTCCACATTAGCAACTATCTTTTGTCGCATGTCCTAAATGTAATTATCGTTTTGTTTTGTGGAAATAAAAACCTTGAACCTTGAACGCTTGTTTACTCATCCAAAGAGAAATTATATTTTATTGTACTTGGTGTTCAGATTGGCTAAAAAACTGTAAGTTGGAATTATGCTGTGTTTTCGTTCAGCAGTGCGATTGCATGGTTACAATTATCGCAGATTTGTTATTACTAATGGTGTGAATACAGAACTGCGCTCAAAATTTAACAACAGTTCTAGTCACATTTTGCGACTTAAGTTACAAAATCTGGTCTGACACCAGTTCACAATTTTTAGTCGCTAAAAACTGAATGCAGCGGCCTTACAACAAAAAGCTGCACCTGCTATATTTTTTAAAGAGCTAGACTGCTTTAAAATGCCATCTGAGCGAAAGTTTGTGTCGCTTGGTTAAAGGGAAATAAAAAGGGGAAAAATTGTAAAATCTCAATGAAGCATAACACAATACAAGACAGTCTGTTGGACATTTTCTTCATTTATTTAGGCAAAAACTAGTCCCCAAATTTGCAACTGCCAGAAACGTTTTAGTCGAGAGTGATAGTAATTTGGTCACATTTTTTAGTCTTACAGAATGATTTTGATTTTAAGTATAATTAATAATAATTACAGCTGCAGTAGTATGATTGATATAGTCATGTAGCAGCCATCAATTAACCCTTTGCTAATATTAAGTTATGAGTTGTCTAACGTGGATATAGTATTTGTACCTCTGCAGCCTTGCCATTGTAGAGCCTAAAATGGTTACATGCTTTCAGATTCACTGCAGTTGCACTAAAAAGCACACAAAAGAACAATTCAACATAATTATATACATGTAGACAAACAAAATATGCATACATGTACAATCACAACATACACAATCACACACATTAATTTTATTAAATCTATATAATTTTTATTAATATCCATAGGAATGTTCATCTTCATCCCAAAAGTCGGCTGTTTAGTAACATTTGACAAATGTACAGTTCATCTATAGCTAGTTGATATCATGGTACAGTATGCCCTCATTAATTTACCATGTTTTGTGCCATTGCATGGTCAAAATTGATGTGGATTTACCAGGCACTAGCCGAGTGAATCCACAACAATGGAAGGGCTGTGTGCAACAAGGGTGTAAGTGACTCCTGATCACATTCTAAATTCGCCCTTAGTAAACAATGAATTTGAAGGAGAATTAGAATGTGATCAGGAGTCACTCACACCCATTCTGCAAACAGCCCTTCAAGTTTGACCATGTGATGACAATAATTTGATTTTTTTACAACAACAAAATGAAAATAAAAATGATCAATCAAGTGCACAGGGCCTTGAAGAAGGTAACCTCCAATCATACCCTCCTTTCCTATGCATTCACAATGCGTGCAGAGAAGGGAGAGAAGGGCCTGATACAAATACTTGCCGAAGCATGTGCAAACAGACCAAATTCTGGTCTTTTTATGATCGGTCAAAACAAAATAATGGTGGTATTCTGATTGGTTAGATTTAAATGTGCAACTTCTGGCACACGCAGTTGAATTACAGTTTGATTGGCTTGGATGGCCCGTGCAAAATTTGTGACATGACTCGCGACAGGCTCTCCTTTTCCTCTCTGCCCTTTCTTTTATTTATTTATTTATTTGGTGAAAATAGAGAACCAAATCGCAGGTTACGAAGAAGGACAAAATTGCAGGGTAGTGATTCTAGCATGCACTTAATCATGCAATCACTCTTGCATGCAATCTACCATCAACATCAGGTACCTCACCTTATTTCCAATGGTAATTAATCAGCCAATCAGAATACGAGAATCTAACCTGCAGTTGTTTTTTAATATTACATGTACATGTACATGTACATGTACATGTACATGTATAAACTAATGCAACACTGTGCATGTACAGCAGGACTAATATGTAAATCTAGTTGCTTCATACAGTGCACAATGTACATATTGCCTACCTGTCAGGGTAATGTTGTAGATAGACAGCAAGTACCTCCTGTGACACATCATAGTAATCCAACTTGTAGTAGCACAATGCCACATACACATTAAGAGCCAGGTAGTCCCTAAGGGAAGTTTATTATTTTAACCATAATTTCCAGCACTGATGGTCTGCTTGGTTTAGAATTGGGTGACATCATCCAATCAACCCAAGAGAATAAACATACATGTACTTTAGTATGCAGAAGGGAAGAGTGGGCTTTTAAATAAATATATTTTCAAAGTACTGTATATAATCAGTGATGTTGATTGGATGAGGTCGTAAACAGACTGTTTAAAGAATATGGCCTAGCCGTGATGCTTAGCAGCCTATTGTTTTTTTTGTTTTGTTTATAGTTTCAAAAGATTGGAAGACAACTCGTACAAAATTGACTTTTCAACTGTGACAAAATGGTGGCCATACATGTAGCATGCAAAGCATGATGGTTCATCTATATTCTTTAACCTTACAAAGAATAACATACAGTACTGATCAAATTGTAGCAATTTGTATAATTCTGGCCCTAACGATTAAAATTAAAGCCAGTTTCAAGCCAGCTCCATTATCGTAATGCCATAATGGCTTTTAAGTGCATGACTGGCTGTGTCCCTGATTACCTTTCTTCTCAATTTATTAAGCGTAAAGAAATCAGTAATCGCAATACCAGAAGCTCCCAAAAACGGAATATTCCTCTATTTAAAACTGCTAGTGGTCAGCGAACCTTCTACTACAGAACCATCAGTATCTGGAACTCACTAGATCTGACCTTGAAACTTTGCCGAACTATTAGTATTTTTAAGCGTTCTTTAACCCTTTCACTCCCAAGAGTGCCATATGGCACTATTACTGGTTACTTGCTTTGAGGGTTTAAATCTGACTAAGTTCAAAGAGCAATGCCCTGAGATTCCCACACACCTTAATGTATAGACCAATGATCCTATTGAACTGCATTAGGCATATTAAAAATGAATAATTTCATCTAAATCCTCCTTTCTTTGCATAAGTTAACTATAGTTGACATTATTTCATTTCAGAAAAAAAGACTAAAATAGCACTTTCAAAAATAATTATTTCTCCTCAGATTCTACATTTTCTCTCAAAAATGCATATTTCACATAACATTTAGAGTTTCATGTTTGCACTAACCTCACTTTCTGTCCCCCAACACCTAAACTTGCCCAGAACCAAGCCATTCTGTCCACAAGCACTTCACCGCAAGCTAAATTCATCCATAACGACCGCAAAGCATGCTGGGAAATCCTACCAAACAGCGGCATGGCCCTTCCCCCATCTTCATTCTTCAAAATATATACTAAGTCTAAAGCCATTTCGACCTAATACCTTCATATTGGAATCAATGGCAAGTAAATATTGTCCAATATTCCAAAAAAGCTATGATAGGTGGCTCCAGACTCCCATTTATAAAGCCCACGCTAAAGTGACAGAAGATGTCCTGGCCCATTCACGAGTGGGAAATGAGGCTCTTTCTCTGTCACAATAAACTGGCACAAACTCGGTTCTTTGAGAAAGTGCTGATTGAAGCTCTCATCAGACTTAATGATGTCCTCCAGCACTCTATAAATGGTGAAAAAGGCTTTAAAAAGCCTTAAATTCTGTTTTCCCCCAAACAAACTTCCCTCCAGCTCCGTAGCAATGCGACGTCAACGTATCCAAAATGGCCGACAAAACTTTGAGCCCCCAGTATTGTTGGTCAGATGAAAATTCCATGGTAACAATGACTACAGTTTACTTAGGGGGGGAGGGTTCTTTGCAGTCTAGAAAGAGCCAAAAATCAGTCAAAACCCCACGGGAGTGAAAGGGTTAAGACATAAATTACTACAGAATTTTATTGATTAATATTTTCCATATACATTAGTGCCTTTATTATGCATATATAATCATTGTATACAGTTTATATAGATATAAAATTAGTTAATTATATATTTAATTGTAATTATCTCTGAAAAGCCCCGCAGGGGAGTGGATAATAAAAGTATGATTGTATGTATACAATGTATATAATGTATCATGAGAAGAAATCCAAAATGTCCATCATTGATACATAATGTAGCAGTACTTTAAAAAGGCAATAAATGATAAATGACTTGTCAATGTAATGACATATGGGTATGTCTAGTTTACCTGTTGTCAAGCAATATTCTTTTATAGATATCTATTGCTTCTTGATAGTGACTTCTCAGGTAGTGGATAGATGCAAGGCTCAGCTGCAATTATATATATTTTAAAACTATAATTACATTATTTGATAAGATACTCAACAAAATATCTGGATTCTGATTGCTTTAGTATTATACTAATGCAGGATATTCTGAGTTTGTGTAGCAAATCAGAGTGGATTGGTACATTTGTTTAAATATACACCAAGTATTCACATCCACTCCAGTCTCTTGTGTGCATTCCAATTAATTCACGTTAATGGCTATTTGAACTACTGTATAAGTTCAGGCTTTACTAATGCAATTAAATTATTTCCCTCGGTGTGAAGAGTGATGGCTACATTTTATTTACCTCACGGCTTGGTACATGTAAATATCCACCACTTAGTTACATTGTACCTCCACTTTGGGGAATAATAAAATTATTGTTAATTATTTAGTAACCAGAGGCTTCATAATTGAAGCTGCCTTGTCATGGTTGCCACCCATCAGACAAAAAAAAATTCCCTGACTTTTCACTGACCAGAAAACAATTTTCACTGACCATAATAAGACTGTTCGACATTCCCACGTCCAAAATAAAAGTCATTAATTATCAAAACCTGTAGCCTCCATTCAGATACATGTACATGTATGTTTTGAGGCATGAGGAGCCCTTGTGGCAACCGGAAAATAAAATTCCCCGACTTTTCCCTGACTTTGACAAGAAATTTAGAATTTCCCTGACCAGATGCAAAATTCCCTGACTTTTCCCTGACCTGTGGCAACCCCTGCTTGTGCCGGAGCTCCAGTGGCTACTTGTTCTCTTACTGCCACCTATGTGTACATTGTACTATGTCTGGCTATTGAAATAATTAATCAGATAACGACTTTTAACTGATGACCACTTACTTCAAAATTCATTGAAAGCCCAGCTATAAACTAAGTAACAATTTATTGTTTTCCTATGTTAAATAAACCTTCATGTCTTCTCGGAGGAAAAATTATAGGCCCTCATTCACCTTCATATACTGTAGGGGCTTTATATTTAAAGCTTGTTGAGCTTTTAGAGGTAAAACAGAACAAATACAGTACCTGGTCCTCAATGATGTCTTGCAGGTTATGATGGTGGTTCATTAGCTTCTTCTCATCATTAAACTGCAACAATGGAAGTACAAAGCTTTAAATGGTTTAGCACCACGTGATATCGCTCACCTCATATGCCTAAATGTAATCTTACATGTAGGTCAGCATCTAGTAAGCATTTGTTCTTCAGCCTTATAATCTGCGCACCTACATTGTATCTATAGGTATAGAGCCTTTTCTTGTGCTGCTCCAATGATTTGGAATACTCTGCCACAGGACATTAGACTATGTAATTCCTTAGACAATTTTAAGAGCGAAATTAAGACATATTTATTCCATAGTGCTTTTAATGACCAAATCGTATAGGTTACCAAATACAGTAGTTACTTTGTGATCTTATGATCTTCCAGTTTTTAAATTTGTGTTTCGTATGGCAGCTTAGTACTAGATACTTTTTTTAGGCAGTTTGAACATTTTTATATTTTCTAAGTTATCCTATTTTAAGATCGTAGTTTTTATACCATGATTGTAAAGTGCTATTGGACATTATTGCTATGGAAATGTCACTAAATAAATAAATATTATTATTAAAGTAATTAGCAGGAAACAATAACACATTTACAGTGTAGAGGTCCTAAGTTTACTTCTGTCAATTCATTCATTTTACATTGAATTTGTTACTTAAGGGGATTAAAGAGTTATTAATTTATTAAATGTATTTCAAAGTAATCAAGTTTCAGTATAAATTATAGTTATTTACAATGTACATGAAAATTATTTACAATGTAACTACATGTACATGTAGTACATGTAGCTCTTTGTGGCTATAATCATAAAGTTTAGAATAATCTGCATTAAAATTCCCATCAATCTCCTGGTTACTGTGATGACAGTTATGTACCAACGACAGCTAGAGTACTATACAAGCCTCAGATACATGTATGGATATGTTGTAGGTTGTTTCTAATTTCAGGTTGTTTTTCAAACAACCTAGTACGTAGGTTATTTTCAAACATTAACCTAGGTTGTTTCTCATTTCTGGTCGTTTTTGAAACAACCTACCTTATTATCACTTATTTTCGTGCGACTTTAATTTCGCAAATTTGGAATAGAAATATTTCGCGAGACTTAAATTTCGCGATTTTGACGAATCCCCGTTTTTCAAGGTAATTAAATTTCGCGAATCAAGTACACTGGTGCTCGTTTTTTCTAAGGAAATAAATACGTTTTACAACTAAAAGTTTGCAGACGTGCTGCTCACTAGCCTAGTTAAAAAAAAATTAGGTTAAAGCAGCTGGTCACAGAGAACTGTAGGGAGCCAAATGCCGATGGCAAATTTGAAGCCTGTACTGAGGAAGTGTCACAGGAACTAATTCAGCAAGATGAGTCAGACGATGAGGAATAAGGACATGCGTTGAACTGAAACTCCTAGCAGACGGAAAACTTAAATAAAGGATTTTATAAAGGTCACTAAATTTCGCGTCTTTAATTTTAAATTAAGTCTCGCGAAAATAAGTGATAATGAGGTACATGTACATGTAGGTTATTTTAAAACAACCTAGGTCATTTTATTTTTAAATACCTAGGTCATTTTGACATTTTTAGAGTCTTTTAAATGTTGGATAGCATTACATTTGTCTGTTATATTTAGTGACTTAAACCTAAACACCCAAAATTATTGATTGTAGCTTTTTAAAATGTAGGGTTAGGTTTTGGATTAATTAGTTCACAGGACCATTGAAGAAGCATTATACTTGTCTGTTGTTTAGGGACTGTTCAAAGCAAGGTTAACTTTAACCCTAGGTTAGCGCTAAATCTGTAATTGCAATCTGTACAGTTTAACCCAGGGTTAGCGATTTAACCCTGGGTTAGTGCTTAACCTTGCTTCGAACAACCGGGCCCTGTTGTTTAGTGACTTACAGGCTCTAATTAAACACCCAATAATTATGGTTAGGGTGTTTTTAAATGTAGGGTTAGGTTTTGGATTAATTAATTAGTTTACAGGACCATTGAAGAAGCATTATACTTGTCTGTTGTTTAGTGACTTAGCTCTAATTAAACACCCAATATTATTGACTATAGCTCTAAACACTCAAAGTTAGTGAGCAACCCTAGTTGATGGTTAGGGTGTTTTTAAATGTAGGGTTAGGTTTTGGATTAATTAGTTCACAGGACCATTGAAGATGCATTATAATTATAGTCTGCTGTTCTAAACACCCACAATTAGTAAGCAATTGGTTACTGTTTGGGTTACTTACATGTAAATGTTGGGCTAGGGTTTGGATTATTTTGTAGGACCATAATTAAATGCAAATTTTTTAAATATAATAGTGTTAGGAATGAGTTTGCTTGGAGTGGGGTGTTAACTGGCTTGAATCTGCTTGTTATTGACACATCCGTATGGAAACGGCAAAGTGAAAACATCAGTAACTGTTGATAACGGTTTGAGTTATTTCTGTATAAGTTCTCGATCACTTATTTATTTTTATGTCTTGTCACATTCTCTGAGCAATTCTTTGATTAGAGAACAAGATAATATAATACAGCATTTCTTTGAGCCACTTCCGTTTTTTTCTAGACACAGTGGAACAGTGTTTTATTCCATTGGAAAAGCTGAGTTTAACCGAGTACGAGCTAGCTACTCCAAGATCCTCTGCACTCGTTACTTTAATACTGAGATATTATTTAGCTCTTGCATCGTGATACAATGTTAGTGTTGATTCACTTTTCTTTTGTCTTTATTTTAGGTCAGTGATTACTCTAAGTCGGTTCGGTTGACACAGTTTGTCTCCAAGTACGAGTGGAGCCGTAATAAAGTCTATAAACAATGTTGCTGCAGCTTTCATAAAAGAATGCAGAGTCAACACAAACTTCATCTGTGTTAACTACAGTTTCGTCCCGGTTTAATATCGTCCATGTTATGTTTTCGAAAAATGTTTAAAAGTCTGATTTTGTTAGTAGTCCGCATGCGCACATAATGAGAGGGACTGGGTTCGACGATTAGTCACTTGGAGAATAAATGATGTGTTCAAATCAACAAGCGCTTCTGTGGCGCAGTGCGATAATCCATGCATCTACCAGGCATTCCTTGTGATTCGGCCAAGTTAAGCCCGACCAGGCAAAGTTAGCAAGTGGATGGGTAGATAGATAGATAGATAGATAGATCGTTTATTATAATTACCTTACTTACAGCATAACTGAATTACTAAGGATCACAATTCTAAACATTAATTACGTATACTTATAAACTAATTCGATAAAATGTTATGATATTAAAACTAACAGTTAAAAGCAGCTATTTGGCTAATGGGTGACCATCAAGGTAAGTGGTACAGTAACGTGTCAAGGAAAAATTGGAGAGGCAGCGCTGGGAATGAAAATTCCCCCCAAAAAAATCTAAACCCCTTTTTTTATGAATCCAAAAAATAAAAAAATACCTTTTTAGAATCATTGATATTCCAACCTAGGTTGTTTCTCAAACAACCTAGATTGTTTGAAAAACAACCTAGGTTGTTTGGAAAATAACCTGAATTGAGAAACAACCTACACAGGGCTCGAAATTAAGAAAAAAAAGGAGGCGTAATTTTACGGCCAGCTTAAAAAATTTAGGCGTAATTCTCCAAAATTTTCGCAGGAAGCCATGCAAGTGTTTAAGTGTAACGTACATGTCTAGGCTGAGCTAGGCCGTTAAAACAGATCTATCGTGCCGGCTTTGAGACAAATAGAGCAGCAAGCAGAGACGATTTCTCTCATCTTTCTACAAAAAATTGTTTTCATTTTACTCCCATTTGCAAGCAAGCATTTAGTGTAAACTTTTTTGTATGTTGTTTCAAGTTTGAAACGCATAGTTCACTAATTACGCGGCGACGTTTGGCGTGTAAAGTCTGAACTTTTAACCACAAAATGTCATAGATAGGAGCTGTCAAACTTTGACATTTTGCAGTTAAAAGTTCAGACTTTACACGCCAAACGTCGCCGCGTAATTAGTGAACTATGCGTTTCAAACTTGAAACAACAGACAAAAAAGTTTACACTAAACGCTTGCTTGCAAATGGTAGTAATTTTTTCAAAAAAATCAGATAGTTTTAGAGATTTGGAAATAAGACTTGTCTTCCGGCGATAATTTTTACCTTTGTAAGAGGATCTAGGCGTAATTTTACGCCTAAGTGGAAAACGTTAGGCGTAAAACGAAAAACTCTAGGCGTATTTACGCCCGTATCGGGCGCAATTTCGAGCCCTGCTACAACATAAACATGTACTCAGGAGGTTGTAAAGCTGCAGCTATACACCAGCCCTGCTTAATTTTTCACTTTGTACACAGGTGCATGATGTACCTTAAAGTTTCTAAAACATTGTTGCACTGCAGCCAGAATAAGTTCTAGCTTAGGGTAGCTATACAAATGTGATGGGACGTATCACATATTTGTCACAGAAAATTCAACTCATTGAAATTTTGATGAATATATTTTGGGGGTGAGAGGGCACACACATATTTAGGAAGTCATGTCTCTCCTGTGCAAGTGAAAAATCACATTAAAATTTTGTGGCTGCAACCTAATTTAAATATATTATACAGTTGGTCAATATCAGAGTGAATCATTAATAAAAAGGTATTGAACAACGAACATGAGCAATGAGGACAGACACATGTACCAACCTTGTGTGAAAGGTGGAACTGAAGCCTGTTTAGAAGAAGACTGTTGGGAGCTAATAAAATATAATGTTACATGCAAGTTACATTGTACATAATACAATGTTGTGTGCAACAAAGGCATAAGTGATTCCTGATCACATAATTTCTAAATTCTCCCTTAGAAAACAACTTTGAAGGAGAATTTAGAATGCGATCAGGAGACACTTGTGCCCTTATTGCACACAGCTCTTCTTGTCCTGTTTACAGGCTGTTGCACTGAGGTATAATCAAGTGAAAGTCAAATATTAGGTATGCCATGGAAAGTTTGTATCAGTAGCTCTGAAGATTCAAGCATTAACCCGATAGTCAGAGCAAATGAAGAGCTCACTGTGTAATGTTTGAAATGTTAGCTGCTACATGCTTAATTTTCATGGTGATTATACATGTACATGCAGAATATATACATGTATACCATTAGTTAATAACTGGAGCTAGTGTTTTAATCTTCCTCGTCGACAGAGACCTATGCTAGTTTTCACATACATGTAAACTAGTCATCCATTGAGCAGACATACAATTTAGACTAGTAACATTGGCATGGCATTACCCTGTATATGTACAGTCATGTAGTTATAGTGTTTTGTCAGTTAGTAAGTGATGATTAACCTTTGCCAGATGCTGATGTTGCCTCTTCGTACATCCCCAAGAAGAAGTAGCAGCATGCAAGATTGATCCAAACGTCAGGATGACATGCCTCACTCTTGGTTAGGAGCAGATATTCCTGTTGACAGAAAGTCACAACCATAATTTATTACTCAGTACGCAGGATTGTCACCAGGATTTGGGGGTTTGTTACATCCCAATGAGTAGATAAATCCAATCAGAGCCAAGGTTCAAATTCTGAACCTAAAATCTCAGCATAAAAGTGAGATTCTATACGACCATAGGTTCTTTCGCTTCAAACCTAAAAGGAAAACTAGAGAGGGTATTGGATGCATGCATGCCTACAAAAAATAAATTACCTGACTATATTATATACAGTACATGCAGTGGCATGAATTACAAATAATTACGTACTTTACATGTTCGCTTTCCTTTACATGTATTAAGATTCCCCCATGACAATAATAATAATGAATTCATCAGTGGCCAGCATATCCATGAGGTGGCTCTTCATCCACTGATGGACCTACGTTGTAACATCCTTATCCGAGAAGACGTGAAGGTCTAACCATTTGCAGCTCATGGATGAAATTATTTCACCTTCTACCCCAGCCTTCTACTCAGACAGTTATTTTAATTTTTAATGTCTCTATCAATTCCAAGCCCGCCCATTCCCCCCCCCCCCCCCCCCCAACCTATCTGAGGGGAGACATGTTCGCCCTTATATCCCCCCCGAAGAGAGGTGGTGCCCTTTTTGTACCATTGAAAAAGAAGATGAAAAACATTTTCTCACCAATTGTGGATTTTACACTGACCTAAAAAGACAATTGATTAAAGATCTGAGAGAACATAACAACCTCCAATTTCAACACCTAACTGCTGACAAACAATTTAGGCTACTTATAAATCCACCAAGAAAATTAATGAAAACTATTTCGAAATATATTTATGATTGCTTCCAAAAGAGAAAAAAAGGCACTGCCTTAATAGATAGCTAGCTTTCCGTTTTTTTATCCAGTCTATTATTATTATTGGACTCCCACTTATGTAAAAGTCTTTTTACAAAGTGCCAATAAACAACCGCTGTCTGTCTGTCCCTGGGCCTGGGGCATTTCTCAAAAAAGTATCCCACCCCTCCCTGTGTTTGTTTCTGTTTGCTCAACTGATCAACACATGCTTGCTTCATCGATCAACATGGTGGCAGAAAAGTCATCTGTGAACATGACATTACGAATTTCCCAGTTTCTGGGTGAAGTGTGCGGTTTGTTGGGAACTGGCTAGTGAATGTGGGATTTGGGGGCATTTAAGAAAGTGTTTGAAGGTGATCAGTACTGCATTACTTTAATAAAGAAAAGCAGTGAAATGTGGCTTTGAAACGGTGAAGAAATTTGCCGCATTTGCTATACTTTCTTATATTTGCATAGCTTAGCTAGGCATTTGCAATGTTCTGACAAAATCCCCACAAATGCCCGTGGGGGGGGGGGCATGGGCAGGCTTGGAATTGATTATAGAGACATAAGTCACCCTGAGTCTTGGTCCGGCCTCCCGCACTGTCAATAGACTGGCACTTATTAAACCACTGCATACATGAGCTAACCGGGAGGCAATAACAACACAAACTAAATAAATATAGTCGCTCAGATACCTCCATACTCTTCTTGTAGTCTCCGAGATGAAATGCACAGTAAGAAATCCATAAATTCGTCTCTTCGGTAGATTTACCAGAATTGCGATTAAACTGTGAAGAAAACCAAAGCTTTACAACTGGCTAAACTGAAAAAGTCTTACACCACAACACTTAAGCTTCAGTTCAGGTACTGGAAGAAACTAGCCGATAAATTACGTGTATGACATTCGGCATTCTTACCTCTAATAGTGTCAAAGCTCCCGTAAAATCTCTTGCTTGCAGGAAGTCTTCAACTTTTGGTAATTTTCGTTTCTTCTTCGTATCTTTTGACGATGGAACAGATGTTCCTGATCCCGGCCCCATTGCCGGTTTGGTTCTTGAAATTATCTTTATGAAACAAGAAGAAATACATAGATTTTGCTGAGTGTTTTCGCGTTTACCTTTGAGATCGCCGTTGGCGTTGCCGTTGCTTTATATACTTGTTTGGGAGACCTTGTTTGATGACACGGAAACTAACGCAAGAAATTTAACAATGGAAGACATACCATCTTGACAAACTCCTCTTATTTGTACTGCAGCGTTATACCAGCTTCTTACACTTTACTGAGTACGTTAACACTGCACGTTTTGTCACACTTCAGGTCATTTTTCGAGAAGAAAGCAAAGCAAACTCCGTCGCTACGGCGCCATCTTGAAACAACTACTTTCAGCCTCGATCTGGTGAAGAAACATTGTTCATGTGGGTTACCTGTGTCACGATGAAACTTTTGGAGCCAATCGCCTCGCCCGAATCAACGTTCCCTCCCCCCCTCCCCTTCTTCAATGACTTCACTAGTAACATAACATTATAATCATTCCCTAACAGTACAAATCAGCCTTGCATCATTCTATTATAACATTTCTTTAGTTTCAGTTAGTGGACACCAACTAGTCCAGGAACTTTGAAATTTCCGAAAAATAATAATCGCCCTGGGCGATTATTCAAGGAAATACATTAAATGAAATTTTCGCGACACTTTAATTTCGCGATTATATTTGAAAAAAATCGCGACCATTCGATGTCGCGAAAATTAAGGACCACCGAGGAGTCCATTACGTGTGACTCCTTCTTTGATGAAGGCGCAGGTGTCCTCATCCATCTCGTCTTTTGATTCAGTATCAATGGTGGCATTTTCGCATGTATCTAAGAAGATATTATATAAAATTGATCACTTCCACGTGTCATTTAATAATGAAATCATTAACGTAATATTATTTAATGATGATTTTTAAAGATTGAAAGTGTACAAGAGAGAATGAGGTAAGAGAACGAATCCCCCATGCATGGGTCTGTTCCAGTGGTAATTATTGAAATCTATTTTTAGATTAACAGGACAAAACCTGGTTATTTTAGGAAAGATACCTGATTGGAGTAAAGTGCCGCTGTTGTACTAAAAAGGTGTTTATAAAGATTCCATGAGGACCCAGGGGACATAAACAATGGGTACCTAACGAGGGTAGCCTGACGACTATGTATATGTATATATATGATTTTAAAGTGCCTATCACCCTTTTGCAATTTTGATAGCTTATGAACCTCCGAAAAGTTTTGAGTACTTCTGTGAAGAAAGTTTTGGTTTAAAGTGAATACTTTATGTTCTACGCTTGTTTGAATTTGTGTAAATATGACCTTTCCTGACCCATGACCGCGTAAGTAAAAGCCTGGGTCGAAACCTGGGTAGACGTCATCTTGACATCATATAATTAATTCGGCTTTGCGATCATTTGAAGAAATACTTAACATGTTGACTAAAATGACTTTTTTCTTTACTAACAACTCAAAAACTGTGTATATTTTCTATGCATCCGTGTTGTTGTAATAAAAAGGTGCCATGGAGAATAATGCATTAATGAGATGACGTCTACCCAGGTTTCGACCCAGGCTTTTACTTACGCGGTCAAGGGTCAGGAAAGGTCACATTTACGCGATTTCAAACAAGCGTAGAACATAAAGTATTCACTTTAAACCAAAACTTTCTTCACAGAAGTACTCAAAACTTTTCGGAGGATCATAAGCTATCAAAATTGCAAAAGGGTGATAGGCACTTTAAAGAGGGATACCCCAGTACAAAACAGTTATGATCTCAAAATGATAAGGACTTCTGACTGTACTTAAAACTAAAATCGCAATAAAAACGATTTCTTTTGCAATGCAAGCGTGTAGGAATATTTTTTGAAAGTGTATTGCGCAATGTTTTGATGACGTCGTTAGTTCTCCAAGAATAAAAGTGTAAAAACTAGAATTAGATATTTATATAAGAAAATGACTGAGTGGAGAGGATTATATGTGATCTCTACCACTATTGACGTCATCATATTAAAACGTCAGCAGTAGGGGTATACCAAATTAATACCTTTTAAAAATTACCAAAAATATCCAAATGCCCTGAGACATTCAAATCATGTGTCAAAATCTTGCAGGACCTTGCCTGATCTTGTTAGCCCAGTAAATCCCAATATTTAAATAAATAATAGATACCCATATTTGAAATACCAAGATATACTCAATACCAAACTCCCTGGCTGAGCCTGTTTTTAAAGTGCCTATGAAATAAAAATTTCGTCATTAAATTTAAGATTTCAGTTGACAATCCTTTCGAAATGATGAAGGATGGCGTTTTCCGTTTTTCACTATCTCATCTCGTTGCGGTGATATTCAATTCGGTTCTTCTAATATGGAAATTAGATGATTTATGACGTCATTAGTTGTGCAAGGCCTCAAGACAAATCACAAAATGAAGAATAACTGCATATAATAGGTAGAAACAATTGAAACTTTGCACATGTACAGTAATAAGAAAAATACACATCAATAGGCAAACTATGAGGTTGTCATGGAAACACTATTGGATCCAGGCTCCTTTCACCTTGTACATAAAATTGCAGGTTCTGTCTGTTATACAAAATAATTTAGTCTAAGGTACTTACACACAATGCCTACATTGTGGCAAAACCTCTGCTGCACCCACAGCAATAAAATTGTGTTTACAAAAGGAGAAATCCGAGAATTTGTTTTCCTCATTCAAGGAGTCTGGGGCCAAGTGTTTCCATGGCAACATTGTGGTTTTCAAAATTCTGTATGTATTGCTTTGTACTATGCATGTGCAAAGTTTCAATAGTTTGTACCCTATTGTTACAGAGATATCATTCACTTTATCAATGGGCCTCCCGCTGTGCACAACTAATGACGTCATAAATCCTCTAATTTGCATATTCGTAAAACCTGAATATCTCTGCAACGAGATGAGATATTGAAAAACAGACAACGCCATCCTTCCTCATTTCTAAGGGATTTTCAAATGAAATCTTAATTTTAATGACGAAAATTTAATTTCATTGGCACTTTAAGAGCAACCCTTGCACTTTACATGCACGTGCACGTGTAACGATTATTGTTTACAAGGATAAAGAAGCAGCATGCCTAACAAAAATAATAGGTACTTATTGACTGAGTGGGAGGGCCGGACGGGAATTGAAAATATTTGGCTCGAGGTCATGACGTGTGGACCGAGCGCAGTGAGGTCTGTACAAAATGACCGAGAGCCAAATATTTTCCCGTCCGGCCCGACCTAACTCAGTCAATAGGCTTTTTATCATATGACCATATTTTTTTGTAGATCAAACCGCAAAACAGCAAGAAAACAATGTGCAGGGCCGGACGGCTTTTTCTGGCCCGCTCACGCCATACACGTCCGGCCCTCATCACGTGACTTTTGTAAATGGTTTTGAAAGGAAAGCGCGCACGGGGCTGTACGGGTCATATGATAACATTATTTATCATTTTATCCAACCGTACCCGAATTCTGATTGGTTGATTCACCTGCAAACTGAACTGACTGCAAATAACGGTTTGAGTATGCGCAGTCGTGATAATTCAATAACTATCTGAGCATGCGCACTATTGTATGACCACTCCATTTGGTAAACAAGGTATATCGATCTGGAGAGTAAAGTTATATTTTGTCGAATGATAAAATTCGGCAGAGGCAAGTAACTTACAGCGAGACACGAACAAATCAGGATATTTTGCTCAGCCTCGTACAATACATGTATTGATGATTATGTATCCACGGTAGATATTAATGCATCAGTCAATTCCAGTAATGCCCATCTACTTTTTCAGGCTGGAGGTATACGAAAGGGTAGGGATTTCACGTGTTGAAGTATAGAAAAGGGTAGGGAAAACTGTCATTTAGGTACGTATTTGAAAGGGCCTTTCAAAATATCTCGAACAGACGCACCTAACGGCTGATTTATTCAAGTATTTTAAGGGGTTACTCAAGTGAAAAGTCGCTCGATTATTGTGAAAGGGGTACCATTTTCATGGCAGGTGTATGAAAGGGTTACCTTTTCTGTCAAAAATGGTATGTAAAAGGGTAAGGGTTTGGACCTCGGGGCGGAGCCTTCCCGTATAAAACTTTGTTGAGTACCCCCCACCCCCCGCTAAAGTTATCAGAGTTACGCTTGCTACAGCGGTGCTAAACAATAGCGGACCGGCAGTAATTTTATAGGTGTGGTACTTTATGTATAGGCTTTATATAGTGTAGATTTAGTACTAACCGGTATCAGCTTCTTGTGCTTCTTGTGCTTCTTGATCACTTGTAGCTGATTTCCTACTTTGCGAGTAAGGTTGGCAATATGATCACTAAAATTTAAATTGTGATCTATATATGCTAACGCCAAATAAATGCATGCTGTCACAACGTAAAACAGTATTGTAATCTAATTTAGATAGTGTTGTCGCCAAGATTTATAGTAAGATTTTACCACCGTTTTCAATCCAATCTTCTCTCAATCCGGTGATGTCATGCATATGCATGCTGTGGAAAACGTCTGGTGTTTAAAGAAAAACTCTATATTCCACACCGTGCGTATGGTAGGGCATTGTATATACACTACCGAAAATAATTATTGGAAAGAAACTTAAACTTGCAGCAATTATAAATGGAAGCGCGTTTAATTTATATTAGATTATTCCATAGGTGGCTGCACTGTTATTTTCAGGGAGTTATTTTAACTCCACAAGGGGGGTTAAATAACTCCCTTGAGGGGAGTAACTTCGGAAGAATTATCTTAACCCCAAATTAAAATGGAGTTAAATCATTCGTGGATGGAGTTAGATTTAAATGTATTCCCCCTTAACTCTTTACCGTCCGAGCCTGTAAATAGAAGACGCATGAGTCCGTTACTAGAAAAAAATATTGCATCACGTCTAGACATGCTGGAAAGTCGATGTTGCGATATTATGCGAAGGAATGTATGGCTTCAAAGTCAGAGCTATAACAGGGATCGCTCGACTCTTTCACTATGGAGAAAAGCCCATTTGTTTTGGCGATTGTTTCGTTTCTTCGATTTTCACGAATTTCGAGGAGCTGAAAATCGGCTCAAAAAAACCTCCCCATTCGCACTTGAAATCAAGAGCAAACACAAAATAACCACTCAGTCGTTACAGTACCTTGTTTAATCTTTCCAACCAGCAGGTTTGTTTTCACAAAACACACCAAGCGACGGTGAACCACGCCGATGTTTGCACTGCATTTCACTCGACCACATTTTCCTGCTCCCACCTCCAATTGCATGCTGGGTAATGGACAAAAAAATCACAAGGGGTCCCCCCCTCTGGGACTCCGGTAGGTTTTTTTTTATAAGTCTTTTACCCCTACAACCAAGAGCGGTGATTTGGACTCAAGCCGTTGCTTTAAAGTGACAAAAACATATCCTAATAGGTTGAGCAGGGGTAAAAGACTGCCAACTGCAGGAGTTCGATCAAGGATTTGATTGAAGATTTTTTTCCCGTGTCTGAAAGCACAAACACAACGGGAAACCCTGTGAAATCCCCTCACAAGGCCTACTAAAAGCAAACCAAGTAATTTTCAGCCGTCCTCAGACTTAATGATATCCTCAAGCTCTCTGACAGTGGCAGTTTTCTCCAAAATCAGAGCACATTTCATTGGAAACCCTACAGAAGTTGCAATACCTACCGTCGACCAGTTCGTAGAATTCACCCGAATGGCATTGTGGAGAAAGTTTGAGCCCTCGGCTTAAAAAGTCAGCAGTATTTAACTACCCCGGGCTAGCCAAACTTGAACTGAGGGGGGAGGGTTGAGTTAGCACTCAGGATTTCACCAATTGAGCTCACAATTTAATGGAAAATGGAGTGAAAGTAATTCCAGTTTAGGAGTGCAATTTTAAGATTAAAAACAACTCTTTTCAAGGGAGTTAAATTTACTCTTGTAGAGAGAATTTGTTCTGATAGTTGATTTTATTCTCAAACAGGAGAACAGTTTGAGGAGTTAAATTCACTCTTCAGTAGTTTGCGTCACGGACATGCGCAATGCCAGGGCAGTGTGCAAAAAAAACCGGGTCCCACATTGGAGAGACGTTCTGTAAGCGATAACATAGGCATTGTCAGTGGTCGGCCGTGAGACCTCCCTTTGTGTTGGATACTCAACTGTTTAATAAAACATCAATGTATACGTATCACTATTATGAGTCTTATGGTTTTGGACTTGACTATGATTTGTTATTGCTTTGGATGAGACCCTGGGATAGAAATTTTTACTAGACATTAAGAGAGTAGTTTATACTCTATGGAAATAGTTAAGGTGGCTCGCCTGGATTTTTCAGGGACGCACCATACCTACTTTGAACGGCTGATACTCCACAGTCAGAGCTCGGTCGGGCTAGTCACTTCACCCATTCACTAGAAATAGAATAAACTTTCAAAAAATGTAAATTTGTTTGATCTCGGTGTTACCATAGCAACACAGCTTCGACGCATTTTACATATCATCAATTTTCTCGAAATCTAGACCTAAACTTTTAAAACGACCTAGTGTTCCTTGTAGTCTAAATGTAGGCCTTCAAGACTGCAAAGTTTAAAAAAATTGTATGAGCGTTTTCGCATTACTTTCTGTTTAGTCGTCGAGAAATGTGTTTTCCGGATCGATTCAAGCGATGTTTTTTAGGCTATTTCCTACCTGTGGCATAGGACTACTTTCTATGAAAAATTTATTCCATTTCATTTATTCGATTTCGGTTTATGGAATCATAGGTAATGTCATAAATATTCTCATTTTGCTCAAAATAGTAACGTATTTGCTAAGGAAGCTGTAATTCGAAAACTAGTCGATAAATATATTTTTTATCTTTTCACCTTAAATTCAACATCTATTCTCCTGTCTCTGTAAATTTCAAGAACATTGAATCATTTTAAAGACGCGGAATAAAAACAAAAACATAGGGAACTTTTAGATTCATCCACGCAGGCTTCATTGCTGTATCATTTTGTTGATAGCTTGTGTCTTTCCGAAATTTCTCTTTCGTCTAGATTCTACATACTTGTGTGCTTTTGAACTAACAAGTTTACCATACACGCTTCCTACGCCTCGCTACTGCCGGAACGCTCGTGCAAATTCTGTTCTTAGTACAATGATAATTGCATGTCACACAATGCCAGTGGTAACGCTGTTATAATATAACTTATAACATTTATTTACAAAACGTTTTATAATATCACTAATACAAAATCTCGTTATTAATTAATATTTCTCGGGTATTCTTCTGGCTAAAGGTGTGGTCTAGATGTCACGGGCACTTTTTCCCGATCTGGTTACTAAAAATACACTTGTTCAACATTATCATCCCGCACTGCCTGGTTTCATGGTTTAACTAATTTGCAAGACTTTGCACGAGCGTTCCGGCAGTAGCGAGGAGTAGGAAGCGTGTATGATAAACTTGTTAGTTCAAAAGCACACAAGTATGTAGAATCTAGACAAAAGAGAAATTTCGGAAAGACACAAGTTATCAACAAAATGATACAGCAATGAAGCTTGCTTGGATGAATGTAAAAGTTCCCTGTTTTTGTTTTTATTCCGCGCCCTTAAAATGATTCAATGATCTTGAAATTTACGGGAACAGGGTAGTACATGTTGAATTGCAGGTGAAAAGATTAAAAAAAAATATTTATCGACTAGTTTTCGAATTACAGCTTCCTTAGCAAATACGTTACTATTTTGAGCAAAATGAGAATATTTATGACATTACTTATGATTCCATAAACCGAAATCGAATAAAGTAAATGGAATAAAATTTTCATAGGAAGTAGTCCTATGCCACAGGTTGGAAATATGCTAAAAACATCGCTTGAATCGGTCCGAAAAACGCAGTTCTCGACGACTAAACATAAAGTAATGGGAATTGTTTATTTTTTAAACGAAAATAGTCAACCCATTTTTTTCCGAAAACGCTCATACAATTTTTTTAAACTTTGCAGTCTTGAAGGCCTACATTTAGACTAGAAGGGACACTAGGTCGTTTTAAAAGTTTAGATCTAGATTTCGAGAAAATTGATATGTAAAATGCATGACGTCAACGCTGTTGCTATGGTAACACCGATGCCAAACAAACCTACATTTTTGGAAAGTTTATTCTATTTCTAGTAAATGGGTAAAGTGGCTAGTTCGATCGAGCTCTGACAGTGGAATATCAGCCGTTCAAAGTGGGTATGGTGCGTCCTAGGAAAATCCAGGCGAGCCACCTTAAGTTAATCTTGAGGAGAGTGGTTTTCACCCACCCTGAAGAGCATTTTTAACTCTCCGATGTTGGAGTCAAATTATACTGACTCCCAATGAGGCATTTCAACTCCGAAAGGAGAATATAAATGACTCCCATTTAAGAGTTAATTTTATTCTCAAATGGAATAAGGGAGGTAAAAATAACTACAAAAAGGGGTCGTTCTGTACCTTTTTTAAATCCGGTACAAAACTGGAACAATTTCGCTTTAATCGATGTCGAATTGGTCAAAGAACTCTTACGACTGATTACATTACCAGCCATCTATGGAATAATCTAACGGCTAAAGTACGCAGCTCCTAACACAAAGACATTAAAAATAATGATTAATAAAGCTTAACCCACACAATAGATGAATACTGAACTATATATATGGCCTATTAACTGTGATTTAGCAGCATATGTACAGTAATATCCTAAAATACACCCGTTCGTAGAGACTTGGTGTTGGATACCGAACGAAGCTGGGCAATCTGAAATAGCTCACCGCTCATTGGGTTGGATCACACTTGAGGAGCGGAGGGCTAAAATTAAGGCTGGACTCATGTTCAAAATAATCAACAATTTGGCACCTCAACGGCTCTCTAGCATCTTCAGTGACTCGTATGCAGTCAATTGCAACTACGACCTGCGGAATACACGTAAAAAAGTTTCCGTTCCTCTTCCTAAAACTGAATTCCTAAAAAAGAGCCTTAGTTACAATGGAGCCAAAATATGGAATGAATTAATTAAGAACCTCCGAGTCATTAGCCCAGTTTCGCTCAAAGATTTCCCCCGGCCTATTAGCGTAATTATATGCATTAGTATCTAAATATAGTAGTTAGCAGTTTATAGTAGTATTTATCATAGATTGACATGTATTAGGTTAGTTGTTAGCTTAGAACATTATTTTATTTATATGAGTAGTGCACGCCCCTTCTGGAAATCAGCTTCTAGTTGTGAGGGTGCTGCGTGTGTTTAAATAAAGTTGATCATAGGGCAGTGGCCTATCGAGAGGAGCGAGGGGGGGGAGGCAGTTGCCTCCCCCGTATGCCCAGTCCCAGAAGAGATTGACAGAAGTAATCAATGAAAATGTCCCAGAATTCATCATCTTGTCCCTCCCAAGAATGAAAATGTCCCGAATTCATCATTTTGCCGCACCCCCCACCCCAATTTTCAGGGCGTCCCTACGCCCCTGGTGTAATAATGATGGGATTAATCAGTGGCAGCAGGGCTCCTGTCAGTGGCATATCCACGATCGAGGTGGCTCTCCATCCAATGATGGGCCTATGATTTGACGTCCTTATACGAGAAGACGTGAAGGTCTAACCATTTGCAGCCCGTGGACGAAATTGTTTCACAAAGGCAGTACCTTCTGCTCAGTTATTTTAAGACCCAGAGTGTTGGTCCGGCCGGGGTTTGAACCCGCGACCTCCCGCACAACAGACCGGCGCTTAACTACTGAGCTAACCGAGAGGCAGTATAAGGTTAATACATAGCCATTGCTCTTGTATATTGTAGGGTTAATACATAGCCATTGCTCTTGTATATTGTAGGGTTAATACATAGCCATTGCTCTTGTATATTGTAGGGTTAATACATAGCCATTGCTCTTGTATATTGTAGGGTTAATACATAGCCATTGCTCTTGTATATTGTAGGGTTAATACATAGCCATTGCTCTTGTATATATTCTGTAGTGTGGTACTTTTATAGTCGATTTATTATAACCGTAAATGAGTGTATATTATATTTTTAACTGTAGGGCATTTTTAAAGATTTCTCGTATTTGTTTTTATATATTAGATGTAATTAGTAGACAATTTTTTACTAGTATTAAAGTACCACTACAACGAAAATTTACCATTTCGATTTGCCACTTTTTCAGTGTCAATAGGTCAATCAGTATTAGAAATATCCGAAATAGTAAAACAATATTCCCAAATGGGCATGTTAAACCACAAAATTTAGGAGAGTTTACCGGTAAAATCATGTCCGCCATTACTGGAAGCCGTTCTCAGTATTCAGCGGAAGTGATGTCATACACTTAACACAACCACCTCGTGGTGCAAAATAGTGTACATAAAAAAGTAGCCAACATCACAAAGATTAATATAACTTTCTTCTTATGTACGTGAAGACGTTTTTAGTATAAATATGCCTCCAGGCGTTGTGTTCTGCAGGCGAGCGTTAAGCTAGTGTATGACATCACTTCCGCTGAATAAAACTTTGTTTAAAATTGAACAAAGGGAACGGCCTCCAGTAATGGGCGGACGTTTAGATTCAATATTTGGAGCTCAAAAAATAAGACTTCCTGCATGTCGTTGTATCGAAAAACAATTTGAACTAGTAATAATGTATCAACTCGACTTTATGAATATGCAGAAACATTGATATGTCAAAATTCGATCGTAGTGGCACTTTAACATTTTATAGTAGCTTCATCATAATTGTCCTTATACAAATGAACACGTGCGCATTTTAACGAGCTTTTAACTCCTACTCCTAGGCGTTATGTGTATAAATAAATGATTGATTAGCAAAAGCGAGTCTACTATAGCAAGGCCGGCTACAAAATCTTGTGGGTGTATTTAAAGGCCATCATGATATTTTTCCGATAATGCTAGTTTTGTTTCATAGTTAATAGAGTGGAATGGTTCAAGTGAAACCCAGCGCACTCAAATGTTGTGTGTGTGGGGGTTGGGGATAAAACGAGGATTTAGACGGGAGCTAGTATTCCCCAATGATAAAGAAAAAGATGCATTTGAAACGAAATACAGTACATTTCCTTTTTTAATTTTCCAAGTTCAGTCATGACTCAAATGACAGTAGCCAGGATCACTCACAAGACATCGCAGTGCTCGAAACTATCCATAGTCCACTAGCTCCAGACTACCAAAAATTCAAGTTGATCTAGTAAATCTTTTTATATCGACTGATTTTGTATATTGAAATCACAGAGTTTTCTTTTACAGCAGCCGGTGGGCTACTAAAATAAGTGTACGGACTAGATTTTGTCAATGACTAGTTCATAAAAAAGTTCGTTTGTTTCGAGCACTGCATAGTCTCCTTTAAAGAATGCTAATCAGCATTAATTATTTGCGCGCTCATTTTTACATTTGAACACCTAGTTAAAAAGGCGCATTAAAATCCTATCTTCGTACTATACGAAAAGGGGATTTTAACGGTTTCTTAATGTTCAAACGTAAACATTGGGAGCGCAAAGCTTTAATACAGATCTTACATCTATACAAAAATACACTAAACAAAACCAAATGCATTGAGCTATGACAATGGGATCATCTGGTATGAAGTTCACTCTAAAGTCTGGAATAACTGAGTCCAGCTGAATCCTTCGTGAAGCAATACAGTTGGAATGACCTAGGCAATCTTCAGACCAGCAATGGAGGACTCGATACTCTAATGGGAGAAACGACACAGCAAACATTAATACTGTTCAGCTATCTATGCCTGTACAACCATGTGACAACACTGGCCCAAACTTTTTCAAGCATTACTTAACCAGTGAAATAGATATTAGACTAATAGCCACTAATTCCATTGTTTCCTTTTGTTTCTGTTTGACTATTAGATACTGACTATTCATTTTTGTTTCACAGGTTAAAGTGCTAATGAGTCCTAGCCAGAAATCGCTGATTTGAGAGCATAAGGTGTTTTAAATCTTGTTCAACCATTTTGGGTGATTTATGGTCGTGATTTTGCCTTAAAATGTATTACAAATCCTTGAAATGACGTCATTTACGTCAAATTATGCTAATGAGTTGCACATAAATTGAGCTTGTTTATTTTTTCAGTTGTTTTTCAGGCGTCAAACATTAATTTTGATCCTTGCAATCATATTGAAATATATTTTAATAAGTGGAGTTGACATAAAAATTGAACAAAATAAACTAGAATTCGCTTTTCACTTAAATGACGTCATTGATAATGGAAATGACAGACATTAACATATTATTTTCCTGTCAGCCATTTTGTTTTCCACTTTGACCTTTAAATTATTGACAACTGGCTAGGGTTCATGTAGACTTTGACCTTTAAATCATTGATAACTGGCAAGGGTTCATGTACACTTTGACCTTTAAATCATTGATAACTGGCTGGGGTTAATGTACACTTTGACCTTTAGATCATTGATAACTGGCTAGGGTTCATGTACACTTTGACCTTTAAATCATTGATAACTGGCTAGGGTTCATGTACACTTTGACCTTTAAATCATTGATAACTGGCTAGGGTTCATGTACACTTTGACCTTTAAATAATTGATAACTGGCTAGGGTTCACGTACACTTTGACCTTTAAATCATTGATAACCACTATCACACTTCACACAACCCGTATCTTCCATGTATATTCTCAACAGTCTTGTAATTAGTCAGCTGTGTGTGACTGGCATGATTGTAAACTGCTTGTTTGATATATTAATAAAAACACTGCAGCACGATTAAGTGCTTTGCAAGGTTATAATTATAATTATTATCAGTAAATGTCACATAATTTGAAAGAAGTAGAGCCAAAACTCTTAGACTAGAATTTCTGAAATATAGTTAAATGAGTATAATTTATTGTGGCCAGTGCTATATTCCATTCATCGCAGAATGCGATAAGACCCAAAGAACGCTTTGATTTTACTACAATGACAAGAATATCTTACACTTCTTTGAGAATACCAAGACAATGGTCCTAATTAGAGGAACAAAAGGTTCCGTGCAACGAGTTCTGTTACAGGTAGTTGTAACTGTACCATCATCATGTAAATGTCCTATTGTGTGTTATAAGCTGATAGGGTACTAATAGAGTGGTAAAGTGTGACGTCACAAATTTGTAAATTTCTGAATTGTAACTTTTGGTCCATCGATATTGAAAGACCAACTCAAAAGAATGTTGCACACCAAAAATGAGTTGAATTGGTTAAAATGCTGCTGAGATATGAGCAGCTGAATACATAATTTTCTTTAACGAATCACTGTATTTTCGACTCTGTTCTAAAAGTTTGGAACTGGGCTGAAAATACAGTGATTTGTTAAAGAAAATTACGTATTCAGCTGCTCATATCTCAGTCGCATTTGAATGATTTTGCCTTATTTTTAGCGTGTAAAGTTATTTCACGGGGCACCTTTCACGGTGGTCTTTCAGACTCAGTGTTCAAATATCGTTAAAGCGAAAATGTATGCTTTGTGACGTCATTACTTTACCCGCACTCTATACATGTATGCATGTAACACTTTGATATAAAATATTTGTATAAACACTGTTGATCTCGATGATAACTCACCTTGATGTCCCAGATCACCAAACGACCATCAAGTCCTGATGTAACAAACTTACTGGCTCCACTCTTGTTACCAGAATAAATGGTCATTTTGCTGTAGAAGGGATATAGAAATCAATTTAATTATTACCGTTTTCGTTGAAGTGCAAGTTTCAAGTTTGCATTTAGCCGAATGTCAAATGAATCAAAAATGGAATCAGTCTCATACAAGCTTTCAAATGTGTACTGCCTTAGTCTTCATTTAATAATTAAAATGCATTTTTTCAAATGTGACTTCACACTTAGCCTGGGAAATCAGCCGACTCTTATCGCTCCCCACTCGCGAAAGAGACGTCTGGGTAGCGAGGCAGAAAATTCCATACCGATGACGTAGTAGATAGCAGTTTCACGATGCATAAATTAGTTGCAATTCTCAGAAGCCGATTGCGAACAACATTTTGTAGTTCTTCTCAAGGAATATAACTACCAAGGCTGCTCGTTTGCTTGGCAGTGGATCACCGTCACGAACAACCATGAAATTCAAGCCTATTTAGCGTGTACCGGTGCTGTTGTTGGCTCCTTTGCATACTGAGTTCTTTCAGCGGCTAGTAAAGCGAAATGTCGTACTGTCAAAACATTTACAAGTGATCAAAAAGGTACTATCATAGTTGTTCATAATTTATCAGTAAACCTACACACACTGAGCTATCACAGAACACTGGATGAGTTGTTGTTGCCGGATAAATCGTTCAGACAGTGAATCTGGGCTATGAGTATGAATAAACATAATTAAATGTAAGTGCGCTATGAATCAAGAACATACGTGATGGCCGTTCACCCAAACAAACGGGCAGCCTCGGTAGTATATCTGAAAATAACCGCTGCATTCTGTAGCTAACCTCTTCGGCTACTGACCTGGCAAAAGAGCTGGCTTGAAAAGTAGCCCTAATGCCAAATGGAGGTAACTTTGCCTTCGCTTGTCTCCAGTGGCCTTCAATTTTGTTAGTGTGATCACCATGATCATTAACAAAGTCTTTGGAATGGTTTACTGTTTTATGATGTGTGTAACCATGTTTATCCAAATTACAGTAAGCCTTCCAACAATATTATTGATTCTTCGTTCTAAAAAGCCGAATAATCAACTATCCGAAGATGAATAAGAAACCTTATTAGTGATTCTTCGTTCGAAAAAGCCGAATAATAAACTATCCGAAGTTGACTAAGAAACCTTATTAGTGATTCTTGCGGTATCCAGTAAACATACTCTCTAAATGGATTAGAAGATATCTTAATTAGGCGGCGTGTGTGCTATTGTCTAATGGGGTGCAAGTTCACGAAGCTATCTAACTCTAGGATTTTAAAAATTCAATTGACGAACTGTTCAAGGTTTTTAGGTTTTAACTTCCAGGTTAATGTATTTTCTAAACTATGGAATACCCTGACAATTTTATAATATGACCTGGAGCCGTGCTCCGAAGTCGACTAAGAAACCATATTATTGATTCTTCGTTCTAAAAAGCCGAATAATCCATATATATATCAGTGATTCTCAACTTAATATTCATGATTCGACTGCGGGACTGCGGACCACAGTGGCACTTAGTTATACGTCTTAGAGGCATTAATATTCATGATTCGACTGCGGGACTGCGGACCGCGGTGGCACTTAGTTATATGTCTTAGATGCATTAATATTCATGATTCAACAGCCGACTGCGGGACTGCGGACCGCGGTGGCAGTCACTCTTATGCTTTCCAAGAGCCGACTGCCATTTAGCCGGTTTCATCGTTCTAGAGTCTTGTTTACGATGCGGACCGCGGACCACACACTTACAGTAAAGTGCCTTAAAAATAAACTGGTATTCTCTAGTTGCTCCCTAATTTATGTATCGTGAAACGGCTATCTGCTACGTCATCAGTATGGAATTTTCTGCCTCGCTCCCCAGACGTCTCTTTCGCAAGTGGGGAGCGATAAGAGTCGGCTGGTTTCCCAGGCTACTTCACACTGTGAATAGCCAGCACCAAATAGTTATTTTATTTTTTTGTCAAATGGACCTGTCATACGTTGCACGAGTTTTTGTCCATTTGACAGAAAATAAAATAACTTTTTGGTGATGGCTATTCACTTCTGTGTTATGTACTCAAACAATAATTATTATTCACCTCAGTGTTGGTGAAAAGTGGTGGCTCGGTAAAATTTAATATCCACCACTATTCACCTCTACTTGGGTGAATAATTGTTCATTATTGCCCTGATACAATATAATTATGTAAAATGAAAGCAGCTAAACGCACATTGTAATATTTAGCAAACTTCATTATAAAATTATGCTTCACTTGTCACACAAAAGTTTCAATGCGAGGCTCAAGGTAAATTTCATTTTTTTTCTTTTCTTAGATACTATGGCATCCCAACAAAATGTTTTGTTTACCATTGCCCTCTGGCTTGTGATGGTGAGTCGGATGGTCGGGTAAAAAAAAAGACGTTAGGGTATCTGGAACCAAGTCAGCTTTAAGACTCACTTAAAGTTTTCATGTATTCCTCAATGACTTTTTCCTCTACTAGTTGTGGATTGACAATTTGCATGAGAAAGGGTTGGTCGGGCGATGGAAAACTAAAACATTTTATTGGGATGGCCTAGAATAAATTTAATTTACCCATGACAAGTAAAGCAAACTTATCATAGGCCCATATCCAGGAAGATGAGATGGATGCATACGTAACCCTAACGGCCCATCAAGGTCTGCCCAGCAGGCAGGAGATACCATTTCAGACATCTTGGATGTCAGGAGGCATGCCCTTCGACCCCTAGCAGCTTGCACTTGCAGCAGTCATCATGCGCCTACATGTACAGTATAGCAATTGGACCCCCCTCCCATAAAATCCCCAATACAGGCCTGTATCAAAAGTTGGCTATTGAAAATGAAGGACTAATAGAGGATATTAAATGGCCGCGCGGAGATACCGACTTTATCTTCGAGTGTTGATGAAATATCTTACGAGTGAGTGCAGCGAACGAGTAAGATACTCATCAACACGAGAAGATAAAATCCGTATCTCCAAGCGGCCATGTAATGTTCTGTTTAATATATAATTATTGATGAAATACTAGTTTCAATCTCTTACTAAAAAGGCTAGAAATCTTTGAAATCGGGTCATATTTTCAAAAGTGATATCTTCACGTGTGAAGATATCACTTATTAGAAAGAAATATACACTGGTATTTCATCGATAATTATATATTAAATAACTATAATACATACGCAATGGCATTCTGATGGGTAGTGTTACTACCAGTAGAACTGCCTGCATCCTCAGTAGTCTGAGCTTGTTTATCCAATGTACGGAACTTGGCCATAGCACTAACAGTGCCAGAGTCTTCCTTCTTCTTCTGTTCATCCATTTTCTCAATGAAGGTCAGCTTATCATTGTCATCATGAGAGAACAAGAAAGGCATGTTGTTGTGGCCTGGGAGTCAATTTTAAGATACGTGTAAATCATTATATTTCATTCTTATTTTTTCAAGATTACATGTACATGTACCTTGGGCAGCTGCAGGAACATCATTTCATAGAATGAGAAAGGAATCCAATGTGGTACAAATGATTTAACAGTAAATCTCAACTAAGAAACCAATTTAAGACTTCCATGTACTGTAAGAATGACCTACATTGTAGTAAGTAGTATGTTTGGCCACTATATTATTTTTGTGAGAATTATGAAATTTACAGATTCTAAACCAGGCAAATCGTACTTATTGTTCCTGTTCTGAAACGGAGTATTGTTGTGTGTAAATTATTTTGATGATTGTCACACAAAAATTGGTCAGACATACTTAAGTCATGCATTCCTCCAAGGTCTTCAATTACACGTATGGCATTTAATACCCACAAGATCCAATTATGGCAAGTTTAAATGGGACTGTGTCACAGTAAGAGGCCTTTATGTTTGCCATACAATACAATACAATAGGCTTTATTTAACGAGGGTAAGCACTTGACAGTAAATAAAACTGATAAATTCGTGGCCCTCAAAATAAATAAAATATTTACAATGTGAATTCTACAATACTATGTGCGAATCCAGGATCAATGACAATAATAAACACTATATTACGATGCTAAGAACTATACTTATAAATCTAAAGAACTGATGATAAAAACGTTGACTTGACACAAAGATATGTCACTCTACGCCTAAAAATTGAGAAATTATGTTATTATTTCAGACAGATCGACTAAATGATAAGATAAAATTGTAAGATTAAAATTGTAAAGTTGCTTTCTGGCAAGTTAAAAAGTTTAAAACTATTTTCAGATGAACTCTTCCTGATTTCCAATCCTTTATGGTTCTAATACTGTGAATGTTCTTCCTCCCTCTGTAATACATTTGAAAGGAGGGCATGATAAGTTCAACTTTGAAAAACATGTATTTCTATCGTGTACATGTATGTCAGAGTTTCTTAGCTAGCTAGTAGCAGCAATTTAACATAAGCTGGTGACTGGAATCATTTATGTTTATACGTTTTATATAGGCTAGAGTATTTCTGGGCTGAACACAGCTATTTTCGTTGATTTTAATACTATGAATTGACAAAAGCAAATAGTTAACAAACTGTGCATAGACATGATAGTCTTCAAGGAAAACAGTTTTTAAACAGATTCGAATTGTCAGTAGTGAAAATTCTCATAACTTTAAATATGACGAAAATTCAATGTGGGGAACATTTTAAAATTGAAAGCTTTCTTGGTTATTGTTTTGGACTCTTCTGATTGGATGAAAAGTTTTCACACAAAAGGAAAGTAGTTGCGGGCGACCGCAGGGAGCCCGCAATCCTAATAGGCACAACAGATCTCGATTTGTACAAAAAATGTTCTGCCTATTGGTATGATTGGAATGCAGTCACGCAGGTTAGAAGCTTGTCATTTCAGCTGATCACGTGCTGGAATTTTACTTCACGTGATGATCACACCATCGAATTTTCACTGACTCCAATTTGTAGTACGTGGTTGATCCGAGCCGTGCGAACTGCGTTTTTTCGGTAAGTTTTATTAGCATAGATACATAAATAGGACATCGCTTTGTATTTTGGAGGATTTATTTTTGCAGTGCTGGTATGTTTCGGCGACAAAGGTCATGTCAAGGAGGATTGTGTAATCGAAGACAACACAGGCCATTCTACGATACACATCTGGGATGATATGATTGAGGCTGTGAAGAGTTCAACAACTTACAGAATCAACAACCTCAATGTGAAAAACCTTTCTGGTAATACTCTTTTGGGCACCACCTCCTCTACTACATTTACAGAGGTTGATACTAAAGTTGATAACATAAAAGGCAAAGATCTCCTGTCCACATTGCAGAAAACAGTAACTGTCACAGAATTCAAGTTTGTAGACAAGGTAAACATATTCATGATTTGTCAACTAAAGAACTGTAACAGGAAAATTCCTTATACAGCTGGGCGGAAAGTGTCTACTTGTCCATCTTGTCAGACTGCACAAAAGGTGAAAACTTCGATGACAGGTGTCTCTGCCAGACTATGTGCAGAAATTGAAGGAAAAGATGTATGGATGACTGCTATCAATGATTGCATGGAGATTCTACTCACGAAAATTGGAATGACCAAAGACAGTGAGTCGCAAAAAATCAAAGAAGGACTGTGTGAGCTTGAGAATATTAAGTTGACATATGACACAAGATCCAATTTTATTCTGGAAATTGAGTAACTGTAACAGAAAACATGGACACACCTGATAGACTCTTCTTCCTATACTTAGGACCTGGTTGAATAAATTGTTCTCGAACAGTAAGCTATAACCTTAATCTTAAGATGCCTAATGGAGTAATGCAATCGTGCCCAGGAATTTTGTTGCTTTATTGATAGCACGCTCCATAGTTTTATCGTTACCACTGTTTAGTCACTATGGGTGTAGCCAGGATTTTACATAAGGGGTCAGGCCTTTTTTTTGCCAATATTTTCCAAAACCAGGTCCAATTGCCCCCCAACCCCCGCTCTTGCTACACCTTTTGCATAGCCACCATTCTGTTAACTTAGCAGACTTAGGACCGTCAACATATAAAGGGCAAAAGTAGGCCCAATTCCCATCTGTTTGTGTGAACTTGCTGCATTCCTAGCCCCACACCAAGGAACGCAGGCTCATACAATCAGACGGAAATCAAGCCTAGGACAAAAGAGGCACTGCTTGTGCAAGGAAAAGTATTACTTAAGGAACTCCCACGTTTCTTTACAAGATTCCTACCCAACAACAACAACAACAACAATTTATTTAATACCACGCAAATAACTGGATACAAAAGTGGATAGAGTATTGCAGTAGTTGGGTATTGGCTACCTAGAATAACTATAAGAGAGCTAATCTAGCTAGGTAGCTAACGTTTATGTATATTAAATTATAGAAATAGTCGTATCACACACACACAGACACAAAATAAAAAAATAGAAATAAAAAACAGGAGCAAAGAAAATTGCAACATCAACGGGAGGAGGAGATTTAGTCGAAATTCAGTTCAATAAGAATCAATAAAACTTTTCTTAATTACACCTTTAAATTTGTTCAAACGGAGACTCTTGAAAGATTCTTGTGTGTCATTCCAAATGACAGCACCTTTAAAACGTAAATTAAATTTCCCATAGTTAGTTCTAGCAGATGGAATGCAATAAGTTAATCTTGAAGCTAGCCTGGTTTTGTACCTGTGCCTTGAAGATATATGTGTAAAGAAATTATCAAAGACAGAGGGCAGCGAATTAAAGTGAAACTTATACATAAATATGCAGTTTGAATAGTAGATGACGTCAAGAAATTTTAGAATATTTAAAACTTTGAAAAGAGGAGAGGAATGATCTTGAAATTTAGAGAAAGTTATAATTCTTACAGCTTTTTTCTGAAGTATAATAAGTGGTTTTAAAGTTGAGTCATATGTATTTCCCCAGATAATAATACCATAAGTAAGGAAAGGATAGACTAAGGAATAATATAGCCGAGTTAAAATTTCTATAGAGACAAAGTGACGTAGCTTAGAAATAATTCCAACACCTCTTGAGGTTTTCTTAATTAATTGATGAACATGTTCTTTCCAGTTAAGATTTGCATCAATAATAATTCCAAGATATTTGATATTCTGCTTCTGAGTAATTGTTTTTTTGTTTATTTTCAGAAAAATTGATTTGGAACATTTCTTTTGATGTGGATGGAAAATAACGAAATTGGATTTATCTATATATAGAGACAATTTGTTTGCACATAACCAAGTGTGAACATTTTTCAGTTCAGCATTAACACTCAATTCAAGTGAATCTAAGGATTCATCTGAAATGAGCAAATTTGAGTCGTCAGCAAACAGGTGGAAATCAAATAACTTGGAACAACGGTTAAAATAATTTATGTAGAGGAGGAACAGAAGGGGGCCAAGCACTGAACTCTGTTGGACACCACAAGAAATTGAAGTATATGATGATGTGGAGTTACCTATTGATACAAATTGTTGTCTATTTGATAAGTAGGAGGTAAACCAATCTAGAGGAACTCCACGGATACCATATCTCTGCAATTTATATAGAAGAATATTATGATCAACAGTGTCAAATGCCTTACTAAGGTCTAAGAAAATGCCACAGGAGGAAATGAATTGTTAAATCGTTACTGTTATAAAGTTATTGTTATAATCGTTATTGTTATAAAGTGCTTGTTATAACCCCATAATACGTTTGAATCTTTATGATGTCCATTATCACCAAGGTAAATGAAATAGAGCATTCAGGTAGCCTGTTCGTCTGTTGCGAAGTCAGCATGAAAAATATTACGGGGTTGAGCTGTTTTGACGCAAAGAGAGCTGTCAACCTGGTACTTCTTTTTATGCCGACTTCACAACAGACTACCCTATTTCCACCAGACGTACTCACTTGTTTGCTACTGTTGTGTTATTAACCTTTGTTGAACATTAAATTATATTTATCGTTACTGCTGTGGTTATTTTATAAAAGCTCCTATAGTCTTATGGCTGTATCGCGTGACTGACCATCGATTGACCCTAGATTTCGGAGGACCCCCGATAATTTGATATTAATTTTTGGTAGAATTACTATTAAAAATGGCAGCAAAATATACCAAGGGTCCCCAACCTCCTAACAGAGACTCTTCTTGTGTTCTCTCGCCATTAGATTTCGTCTGTCACGAAGAAAACAGGCTAGCTACACGAAAATAAGAACAGCTACGCGAAGAGACACACACACGAACGACTCTTGGAAATACCTAATAGTAGAAATGCTATGCTAGGAGGGCAAGGGTACCCAATACGTACTACACTCCTGTTTATGCCTTTTATTCAAGGTGCATAACCTTTGGTTCTATAAAACAGGGATATAAATTTGGGAGCTCACCGACACCAGTGCCGGACTAAAATCACAGCCAACATTAAGTAACGCTTATTTTCATGAAATTCGAGCTGCCTGTACAAGCCCGCACTTCATGACCAGGGGTTACAACTAGTTTTAAAATAGTTTTGGACAGTGGATTTGATTTCAGAAATTTATTGTTTAAGGGTTGATGAGTTGTCAGTATGAAAAACAGAAAATTCTAACATGGAGAAAGCAAATTGCATCTGAAGTATAGAATTGTGCCTAGTTTTTACACGGATTGTTTCTTAACTGTTTGTAGCTAATTAAAGGAACCATCTCAACCTCCATTTTTGATGCCCTAGCTAGAAAAATTAATGACCACCAAGCCAAAATTCCAGAATTCAGTTTTATAGTTTGAGCTTCTCCAGCTCCAGTGAGATTATTGTTTATAGAAATATGTATGGTAAATCAACAGTTCCTAAAACGTACCTTAATTTGTTTAATTCAGAATTGGATTACAGGAAACTAATACAGTACTGTTCGAAAAGATTGCAACGAGAATTGGGGATATATCCCCCGGGATATTTCACTTTTAAGTGTGATATCACTTTTAAGTGAAATATCACTTCACTAAGGGAAGTGAAATATCACTTGGAAAGTGAAATATCACTTTTGGAATGTGATATTTCACTTTTTGGGAAGTGAATTATCACTTTTGAAAAGTGATATCTCACTGTTGAAGAAGTGAAATTTAACTTTTATAAAGTGATATTTCACTTTTTGGGAAGTAATATTTCACTTACATGTGTCTGTGCTAATATCTAAGACTCAGTTTTATTCTGGTTTCATGTTTTTATCAACTGAACGCCACCATTTGCGTTCTTATTAACTAACTGAAGAGTTTTCAGCTTAAAAAACATTCTTAAAACACGGCCCGCTATAAACAATCTTACATGTAGGTTAACTTTTATTCCTGTTCACACTTCATGAATTGTTAGTTTCTTACTCAACACCGCCGCTCGCGTTCTTATTAACTAACAAAGCCAGCTTAAAAATAAACGTTCTTAAAACACGGCCCGTTAACAATCTTCTGTTAACTTCTATTCCTGTTCAAGCAAAACACGGCCCGCTAACAATCTTCGGTTAACTTTTATTCCCGTTCAAGCGTGATGAGTTGTCAGTTTCTTACTCAACACCGCCGTTCGTGTTCTTATTAACAACGAAGCCAACTGCTTCAAAATAAACGTTCTTAAAACACGACCCGTTAACAATCTTCGGTTAACTTTTATTCCTGTTCAAGCAAAACACGGCCCGCTAACAATCTTCGGTTAACTTTTATTCCTGATCACACTTGACGAGTCGTCAGTTTCTTACTCAACACCGCCGTTCGCGTTCTTATTAACTTGTCAGGTGCGCAAAGGACACTGGTCCTTTTAACAGTGATCAATAGCTGATACTAAAGTGGCATCTATGAATAGCAAGTTCAGCGGTTTTGATCCGAATGCCTCACTTCAAAGTAATGAAGTGCTATTCAAACTGTGTTTAAGAGGGAGTTGGTGTCATGTAAGTATGATGGTTTCAATGCCGCTTCATTACATTGAAGTGAGGCATTCGGTGCTGAAACTGCTATTCGTAGATGCCACTGATAATATGAGCTATTGAACATTGACTCCATACATGTACATCATACACCATGCCATAGGCCCTTTAATATCAGTTATTTGGGTCCAAATTTTTTTAATATGGAATGCATTGAAGAGGAACTAAAACCTTTGCATAGAAAACTAAACTCAAAAGTGATCTTAAGTTATCAATTTGTATTTTCTGCAGTAAGTACAATAATATTCTACTGGTCAATATTGGACTGCATTGAACTGTATACACTGTACATGTATAATTACATATATATAATTATTATATACATGACACAGTGTAATATGAACTTCATGTTTTTGCATAATTTTCATCCTTTGCTAATTTGGCTGTTGTTTGACTTCTTATTTCTTTATGAGTGTGTCACTGTTTATACATGTGTGTAATTATGTGCGCCTGTATATATCCTTTTCTTCTTGCCATGAATTTCTCAAGATACTAATTGCTCCATCTGACACCCATAATTAATATGCAAAGCTCAATCAAGTAAGTGCCACCTACATGTAGGTTCAAAAATGTAACCATACTTAGCATTTTAGTTTTTTTAGGTGGCCATGCACACCTAATTTCTAGTATATCAGTTAACTATTTTTCCTTTTGTATTTAGTCTGTGTAGCTGATGCATTCTAGGGGGCACATGATAGGGTGAGTGTGGGAAACGAATGCCTGCAACAATGGCAAAAATTGTTCTTCGCATAAACACACCCATCTCAGCTTTGACAACTTATCGAAAAGAACAAATCAAAATACTATGAAAACCAGTAAAGTGTGGACCCTCTTCTTAAAATGAAAGACAGTCATCTATAGATACAGTAATGTAGTCTCACACAGCAACGAACACTGATGGACTTACTCCGACTTACATGTAAATTACTTGGCTACAATTTAATAGTGCATTCTTTTGGGACACATTCTGGCTATTCAAAAATCAGAATACCTCGAAATCTTGTTGATATTCATATTTCCAAATGTAGAAAGCAGTCACCATTTTTAGGACATCATTTGGGAATTATTATTTTTGACTGTTTGATAATACAAGCAAATGGTGTATTCCTTTTTCGAAATAGCAGGAATATATAACAAACAAAATATAATAATGCACCCTAGGTGTTTTTAGTATTGAAATAGGAAAACATTGTTTTGCTGGTGATGACAATCAGGTATTAATAAATCATAAGCCAAATCATAAATTCAGATACATGTATGTCAGTATTTTACACTTGTTCCTAGACATGTGGCACCAACTGTCTATTTAGTTATACATGAAAGTGTTGACAATACCACAGCATGTCAAATGATCTCCTAAGGCAATTGGAATTTAGCCGAAAGTTTTGGTCACCAAATTGGCAAAGAAATTAGGGCTAATTGCAGGCATTCTTTTTCTCTCTTGCCCCATTCCCCTTAGAATGCCTGGCTATGCAGTGACACTATTTTGTATTGCATTCTTGCTTGTTCATAATTTAGGTACAAATAAGCTTGTTGATTGTAATACCAACCTGCTGCAACAATGCTGTTTTCTGTGATCCAAATACAGTGACTTAATGGCAGAAGATTAGTTTGAACAGTGACCACATTCTTCTCATGACTAGCATTTACCACACTAATGCTAGAATCATGGCCTACCCATGCAAGCTTGGTACCAGATGCTGAGAATGACACACTATGCACCCAGCCACCTTGGCCGTTTGAGAACTCAGCCAGACAGTTGCCAAAAGAAGCCTTCTTGCCCCATTCAGTGTCTCTGTTAGTCTTACCATCAACATCCTTGATGAAACCTGAGAAAATCCTAAAATAAAGCACACAAGACTTGAATACTGCAGAGCCAAAATGAAGGTGTTTTTTTTTCAAAGAAACCACAAGGCCCTTTACCTTGGAATTTAAGTACTAAGGCTGTCATTTGCTAAAGTTGGTGGTCAAAACAGCAAATGGCAAAGACAAAGGAAACGTTCAGAGTGTAACAAGGAAAGAAATCCATGATTTTCTGAGCCTGCAAACTGCAGAATTATACATGTAGCAGTAGATTTTATGAACCACACAGAACAAGGACAGCATTCACATGTAAATATTTTATCCAATCAGTTACCGGTACATGTAATGTACCATGTTCTTCATTTTTCTTTCCCCCATCAGCCCTAGATGGTGACACCCACAAAATCCAAAGCCCCAAAGTGACTTCACCAGTCTCTCACATACTTAATTGTCCACTTATACTTAAGAAACAAGTATGGGCTGAGTTAGGTTTTGCAAAGGTGCTTGGGATCATTACTGGGGACAGTTAATTGCAGGATACAGTAACAATCCCAAGCACCTTTGCAAAACTGACTAAAATTAAATGAACAGACTAAAAAATAACATGCTCTGTATACTGCACACATTTTAAAGGATCAAGAAGTTCACTTGTAAATCCCTTCTAATCAGACTCTGATACCTTGCTTTAAAATCTGAAGAGCCTGCAGCAAGGAGAAGGTTGTTTGGGTGCCAGTCAATGCTGTAACACAAGTACAAACATTGCCTGTTATTCAAAACTAAGTAAAATCATGAACCTTCAATGATGTATAAATTATATAATTTTTTAAATTTTAAATTTTTTAAACCACATGAAATGCAGCTCACCTCAAAACTGTAGAGCGGATAGGCTTCTTGATGTGCTTGCTGACCCACCTACAAATGTATGCAAATATTAACTCAAAATTCAATGACAGCAAATGCACATTGTTCATCTTTCAAACATTTAAAAGTGGATCCAGTTAAGGGGATTTATAAGCACTGTGAACACAATCAGTTTAGAAATTACTGTAAAAGAAGATTGTATGGCCAGGCAAGGGGCCATTTTCCTAGCTGTTTCCAACTTCAGACTGGCTATAATTATATACAATGTAGATGTGAAGCAGAGAATATTGAAACTTAACTGGTAATAAAAATAATGTGAAACGATAACACCCACAGTGACCATGCAGCATTCACAACATTTATTTGTTGTCCCCTCAATAATTATTCCTGGCCCTGCTATAGGATCTATCTAAAAAGTGTAGTAATTTTATAAGAGAGCAGGTCAAAACACATGCCCCAGATAGGGACCCATTTTTTTTCAACAGACACAGCTGTCAGCGCAGGATAATCACCCCCATTTTTGACCATCTATTTTCTATTCTGGGGGGCCTTAGTGGTAATTTTAACACAGAATATGAAATGATAATGTAATACAAAACATACAGTGCATTTGTTTCTAGATTACCATATTCACTCACGGATAAGCCGCACTCGCAGATAAGCCGCACCCTGAGTTTAGATTAGCTTGATTCAGGGAAAAAAGTTTTTTTGGAAGAATATCAAACATACAGTACATGTACATTTTATAAACCTTCATCAGACTTTCAAACTGGAGAAAATTCCAAAGTTATACCTGTAATTTCAGCTCTGAAATAGTATAAACTTCATGTCCACATACTTAGATACTTATATGATATATGATTTATCTTTCCATAGTGTTTGTTTACCGGGATCTGTTCATTCAGGTCACATTTTAGATCGAATTTTACATGTCAACGAAACCAACAGTCCATAGCTTAGTAACCAGGCACATGGAGTAGTTTGCTTTTTCATCAGCTGTCTGTTGCTATCATGCCTAAAAGGATATCTGGAACCCATCTATTGGAGAACAAGAGCCCATGAGATTGAAGTAATAACCAAAGGGAAGAATTATTAGCTGAATTTAGAAGTCTTTAGGAGTGGCCGGTAGCACGGTGACTTTCATTCTCTGCTCCCCAAGTATTATGTAATTTAATATTTTTGTTTTTCTCATATTATGTAAATTAAAGAAGTTGACATTTTAATTTAAACACTACTTATTCAAGTAACACACATTTACAATTTAGTCTTCTGTTCTGTTACAAATGTATACTGCAGGTTCCGATTGTCTCAAATGTATGTTTATATTTATTTTTTGTACCATATTATAAGTTGTATCCTGTCCATCCTGTGATGGAGTTTAAACTACATGTATGTCAATTTGTGTGCCTCTATGTAACTTTATCTGCTGTTCTTGCTACAGCTAAACTACTGTTTGTAAACACAACGTCATTTATATATTTGCATATATAATGTGGTTGGCAAAAAAAAACGCGTGTTTGTATGACTTGTATGGAGGGTGGAGGAACAGAACAGGGAGGAGGGAGAATTGGCAAAAAAAAAACAGGGAGGAAGAATTTAGCATACAGGGAGGGGAGAGAAAATGGGATCTACTGGCAGTACATACATGCTCTAGAGAGAAATTTTAAAACTCGCTAGGGAGGAGGGAGAAATGTCGGAAAAAAATAGGGATGAGTGAGATTTCACTACCTGTTCGTCTCCACTCTGTATGGGAACTAGCGATTTGGGACTCACAAAATACATCTAAAGTCTCAATTCTGCTTCCAAGTCCAAACATGGTTATCAAGCTACATGTAAATGAAGGGGCTATATGTATACATGTGTGTTTTATATGGGTATTTTTCAAGTGAGAACAAGGTTGGTTGCAGAATATTGAGCGCCATTGTTAGTTCCAGAATAATTTATGGTCAATGTTGGTAGCCGGCTAGCCGGGTCCTGGCTTTGATCAGCCTTCTCTCAGGTCCGTTAGAAATTCAGTGTAGATTAATTGAACACAGCAATGAAGTCAGTACTTTAAATTTCCCTCACCTTGTACTCTCTGTCTGATTGTAGTGTTAATTTGAATCTGTTAATTTGTATAACCAAGATGTACACAGTGTCGCAACTCGACACACAAGATATGCCGATTTTGTGATAGCTCAGTGTATGTAGGTTTACTGATATGAAATTATAAACAACTATGACAGTAGTCAGTACCTTTCTTGTAAATATTTTGACAGTACAACATTTTGCTTTATACTAGCCGCTGAAAAGAACTCAGTCTGCAAAGGAGCCAACAACAGCACCGGCACACGCTAAATACATGTAAATGTAGGCTTGAATTTCATGAGTTGTTCGTGACGGTGATCAACTGCCAAGCAAACGAGCAGCCTCGGTAGTTATATTCCTTGAAAAGAACTATGTTGTTCGCAATTGCAACTAATTTATGCGAAATGGCTATCTGCTACATCATCAGTATGGCATTTTCTGCCTCACTTCCCAGACGTCTCTTTTGCGAGTGGGGAGCGATAAGAGTCGGCTGGTTTCCCAGGCTAGATTTGACTCAGTTCTCTGTTCAACTTTGCTGGTGTCGTCACCGCGCTGACAAAACAGACCATGTTTGACTTAAACCACCACGATGCACACGTGTAGTATTTAAAAAGCTTCTTCACAACTCACACTGAAATATTCATATGCATGTATTTCTCTTCAGCCTTCAGGTATGATTTATAGCATCTTGACCATTTGCAGTTTTGGTATCGGCAAACCGAACAGCACAATTAATTCAATGCAGCGAGCAAGCCAAGCATATTTTTCGATCGCACATGCATTCACTCCGGTTCAGCATAAATAAATAACAAGTATCCTGAGCCTGTTGGAAGGCTTTCGCACGGTGAAGTTAAATAAAACATTAAAGTGCTTACATTTGAGAGATGGGACTCCAAATTAGAGAGAAAGTTCCTCACGGGTCCTCCACCATCTTGATTTACTGTATTAAATTATGTAAATTAATTAACCTGGCGAGTGTTGCGTGACCAGCACAGTGCAATCTGATTAGTGTGAACTTGACCTTTAACGCTTGCGCAAAAATTTTGCGACACCCAACAAAAATAAAATAAATAAATAAATAACGGCTTGCATTTTAAGACTCGGTGCTGCCACAAGCAGCCCGAGTAAAAACTTGTTACTCAAAGAGAGGTGGAAGATCTGTTTGACAAATTTGCTGTTAAAGTACAAAGCTGCAAAGAAACATTGTACCATTTAGCGTGGTATTTATCACTTGCAGAGGAACAAATATTCACAACATAAACGGATCTGTTTGGAGCCACCAAACTTGCAAAAGCAATGGCCAGTGCTTACTTTCTTTTGGTTTGGTGTAGTATTTATTATTATAGCTTAGTATTTCTTTTAAATGTTAATTTTTGGAAATTTCCGGACCTTTTGTTTGGTAGATGTTCTCGCAGATAAGCCACACCCCCAATTTCGGATAAAAAGGTGTGGCTTATCCATGAGTGAATATGGTATGCCCTTTGAGTTTTCTCCCCAGAGGAGATGGCTGGCAGCAGCCCCCACCCCCCTACCCCAAAATGGATCTGTTGAGAGGGCATTGTGTTTTGACCTGCTCCATAAGTATACTTTATTTACAAATATTGTAACTGGTAAGTACATTAGAACGTCATACCAGTCATTGTCCTTTTCAAAGTAGCACACAGAGATCAGACGTGCACCGCTACCAACAGCAAACTTATCCTCTGTAGAAAAAGGTATAATAAAATGTCTTGAAGAACCTACTGCTTGATGCTCCAAGACCTTGAAAATCACAAGATTACAGACTGATTAAATGAGCTAAATAAAGACAGTGATTAAAAAAGCTACATTGTAGGCTGCGAACATCTCAACTATAATGGAGCTAATGTACAGGAAACATATTTCTCATACCATTGTAGGGTTGATAGGATAATATTTATGGTTCATATACAGTACACTAAAAATGAACAAGGTACAGATGTAAAAGGTAAAGGTACTAAGTTATTTATTATCAGATTTGAGTATTCTTTTACTCTAGCTATATATTATGTTGTGGTTCAATTTGATCTTTGGTTCAAAATTTTTGGACCAGTACCATTTTTTTGAACCAGTTCAAATTTTATTTACAAGTGTGAACTTAGCTTGTAGTTTGGGGAAAGGTTTATGATAGGCTTTCCATGTAAGAAAATAGCATAGTACATTCTACTGAAGTAGAATGGATTAAGAATACCTTAAAGTTTATAACTTGTTTGTGTTGTTCATCTTTTATTTTATAGCTGGAATGTACTGGTAATACAGTAATGTTACATTGCACAGTGATGTATTTTAAGAGGAATATAAACAGCAAACTATGCAACCTAAATTAGTGACCTGTGACCTATTGTTGATGGCTATGGTGTTTTTAAATGCAGGGTTAGGGTTTGGATTACCGTAAACACCCGTGTATAAGCTGCACCCCAAGTTTTGAAGCTTGAATTTAGGAAAAAAACTTTTTTTGAAAAATACACAAAATAATTAGAAAATCTTTTGTCCGAGTTCATAAGCGCTCGTACTTGAAGCAAAACTTCATCAGATTGTCATAAATATAAGTTGTAAATATAAGTTAATGTTGGGTCTCCTTTCTAGGTGTTTCCGTAGATAAGCCGCATCCCCGATTTTGAATGAAAATTTTGGGTGAAAAGGTGCGGCTTATCTACGGGTGTTTACGGTAGTTCTCTAGACTACTGAAGAAGTGACTTAGCCCTAATTTAGTGACTATTAGATAGTACTAAAAACCCTAAATCAGTGAGCACTTGGTGTTGGTGGTTAGGGTGTTCTTAAAGGAAGGGATGGGGTTTGGATTAGCTCACATGACCATTGAAGAAGCATTATTTTTGTGTTGTTCAGTGATCTAGCCCTAAAAAGCCTAATTTAATGTCTACATGTACATGTACATGTAGCTCTAGTCTAAAAACCCTAAATTAGTGACCACCTATTGTTGACGGTTAGGGTGTTTTTAAATGCAGGGTTTGGATTAGTTCTCTGGACTACTGAAGATTAGTGACTTAGCCCTAATTTAGTGACTATAGCTCTAAAAACCCTAAATCAGTGAGCACCCATTGTTGACAGTTAGGGTGTTTTTAAATGCAGGGTTTGGATTAGTTCTCTGGAATACTGAAGAAGTGACTAATAGTCCTAATTTAGTGACTATACATGTAGCTCTAAAAACTCTAAATCAGCGAGCACCCATTGTTGACAGTTAGGGTGTTTTTAAATGTAGGGTAGGGTTTGGATTAGCTCACGTGACCATTGAAGAAACATTATTTTTGTGTTGTTCAGTGATCTGCAAGTAGCCCTAAAAAGCCTAATTTAGTGACTAAGCTATAAAAACCCCAAATCAGTGAGCACCCGTTGTTGATGGTTAGAGTGTTTTTAAATATAGGGTAGGATTTGGATTAGCTTACATGTACATGACCATTGAAGCAGCATTATTTTTGTGTTGTTCAGTGATCTAGCCTTAAAAAGCCTACATGTACATGTAATTTAGTGACTATAGCTCTAAAAGCTAGTCACTACCGAAGGGTTTACCAAAGTTATTTTTTAAATGTTCGGTTTATATTATATAGGTCTTGGATTGTGTTAGGAATGAGTTTGCTTGGAGTGGAGTGCTTATATAAAACTTGGAACGGCAAAGCGAAGCAGAAATGTTTAATTTTTTTTCATTATTTCTGTGTAGTTCTCAATCATTACCATTTTTGCATCTTTTCACATCCTCTGTGGGTGATTCTTTGATGAGAGAACAAGAGAATAGTTACAGCATTTCTTTGAGTCTGGGTGGCCCAGGGTATCATATTATCTCGCTCTGGCTCTGAGGGTTTTTCTCTGGCTTCCTTCCATCCACAACAGCTACCACGCTAAATTCCAATTCAATCTGTGGATTAGCTGGGTCCTGACTTTCATCAGCCGCTATGGTTGTTTCAGATCCAGTTTAGAAATTTGGAGTTTTTTGAGCCACTTCGATTTTTTGTTGTCAGGATTTAGTTAGAAGTTTGTTGTTTGCTTACTCACATTTTCTTCTTAACTTCTAGTCAGTGTTTTATTCCATTTGGAAAGCTGAGTCTAACAAGTACGAGGGGTTACTTCAAGATCATTTGCACTCGTTTAATACTTTAAGATACTCTTTAGCTCTTTCATAGAAGTCTTCTTCCAGATACAATATTAGTCAGGTCATTCGTTTTCTTTTGCTTTCTTTTAGCTCAGTGAGCCTCAGCTGTGATTACTCTGTAAAAGTCAGCTCGGTTGACACAGTTTGTATGAGTGGAGCCGTAAAGTACATTTGATCATCTAATAGTATAAACAATGTATTTTTTCTGGATTTTCAGCTTTCTTACTTCCCCTGAGTTGCTGCAGTTTTCATAAAAGAATGCAGTCAACGCAAACTTAGTCGTCCATGTAATTTTATTTCCAAGTCCGATTTTGTTAGCAGTGCGCATGTGCAAATAAAATTAAGAGACTGGAAACAAATTAGCATGCATAAGGAGAGGGACTGGGTTCGACCATTAGTCACTTATAGAACAGATGGTGGTGTAAAAATCAAGAAGAGCTTCTGTGGCGCAGTGCGTTAATTGACTGGATCATCATCTACCAGGCGTTCCTCGTGATCCTGTCTCAAGTTCAGCCCAACCGTGTGAGGTTAGTAAGTGGATGGGTGACCGTCAAGGTGGTACATACATTGTACAGTAAGGTGATTCAGAGGGGACAAGGGAAAATGGGGGAATGGGACTGGGAAAGGGAGGGTAGAAAGTAGAGGGGAAGGTAGAAAGTAGAGGGGAGCGGTGGGTTGACAAAAAAATATTTTGTAGGGGAGGAGTGGGTGGATTTTTTTCTTCTTTTCAAATCCCCCCAAAAAAAGTAAACCCCCTTTTTTTATGAATCCCATAAAAATTTAAAAAACCCTTTTTAGAATCTTGAAAAAAAAAATTGTACTTGTTCAAAAAGATGGTACTGGTTCAAACAAATTGTACTGGTTCAAATATATTTGTACCAGAGGTAATAATTGAACCACAACATACACATGCATGTACATGTAAGCTACAGTAATTACCCACTGAACATTAATAATTTTATTAATTCTGGGGCATACGATTTACATGTAACATCTTGCCCAAGGACAAGATTGTAGAAATGACAAGGGCAGGCTAGTAATAATTATTATTATAATACCACATATAAACAATCCCTTTCTCTTCACAAGTATATTGTAGCACAACAGATTTTATAAAAACGTGTTGGGACACAAGGCCAACAACTCTTATATCCCTGTCCAAGAACATGGTTGGAATACAAACCCATGACCTATCACAATCATGACCAGAGAGCTCTACTCTCCCTGAGCTAGCTATTCAGCCATTTGGTACTGTACATATTTTCTATCTACCTTTTGGTGACCAGCGCACAGAGGTGGCAGCTCGGTTGATACGAAGGATAACTAGCATTGGCTTCCACTTGCCATCTTGTAGAGTCCACACATAGGCATTCCTGTCCTGTTGAAAGAGATCATAATTATAGTGACCAATAAAGCAATGGCAAATTGTCAAGACAAGACTTGCACAATAGAAACCTACATACATGTATATGTAGAATTATTAGTACAGTCAACTCTCTCCTCCAACCACTTCCCGTAAGTGACCACTTCCTGTAAGTGACCACCTCCCATAAGCGACCACTTTACTTTACCAAAGAACCGTTTTTTTCTCAGTCAAATTCTGTTGTAAAAACTCTCTCGTAAGTGACCAACGCAAACATTCTTAATTAAGTGACCGCAACCACTTTTGAGTCAACACTTGACATTTCCTATTGTTTTTTGTTTCCAATAAGCGACCACCAAAGTAGATTGTACTGTATTTTTAGAAAATCATTACTCAAATACCACAAAGTTCCATTTTTAATGGTGCTGACATATAAGAAACTGAAAAAGATTGGAAAAACTTGAGCTAGAACTTCCGTGCTTAGCTATGTTGTCATGGTGACAGCGCGCTAGAGCTGTGCTGAAGTCTGATCCATTTAGCAAGTACTTGGGCTACCTGTGTTGCTTTTTCCCATAAGCGACCACCTCCTGTAAGCGACCACTTTGTCCGTGCACCAAGGGTGGTCGCTTAAGAGAGAGTTGACTGTATACCACCTGGATAATCAAAAATACTATTGAACCAAATAAAGGGTTCCATGCAAGAACAGGGTAAGTGACTTCTGATCAGGTTCTAAATTCTCCCTTAGAATGTACATGTAAGGAATATAAAGGAGAATTTCAAAGGTGATCAGTAGTCACTTAGTATTCTTGCATGGATCTGTTCAAATGTTACATACAGCGCCACAGGTCACCAGTCTGTTACTCTCTTGTGCCCAGTCCACATCAGTAACACGCTGGCCATGCTGAAATGGGAAATAAGCTGTATTGTCATACAATGTTTGGCTAGGAAGCTATAATTCTGATTGATCAGTTTGAAGTACATGTACATGTACATCAAGTGCTCTTTATGGCCTGAATGCTTAATTGCACTTGGGCAATAAGTCAGGGGAAAAACTCATGCAGTCCATAACTTACAGTACCTGTTAAGTTACATGGCCTACATGTACATGTAGCACTCATTTAATATTAATTAAGAGATATACAGCTATTTCAGCCAGAAGCAAAAGCATATAATTCACTAATTTATGCAACAACGTCTCTGTCTCAAACATATCAGTTTGTTTATTGTGAAACCAATCAATTTGTATACTAATGACAATGGGACTGCTTTCATCTCATTCTGCTTTCATCTTATTCTAAGTTTCAATATGACTTGATCTCATCTGAAGACATCTCACTTCAAGTACTAGCATTTTATTATGAACTCGAACAACATGAGATTATTTTTCTGTGTTTTGTGGTGCAGTTTATTCATGAGGTTTCACTTTAAACAATTTTGGCAGATTAGCTTCTACAGGCGGCTTATATGCGATAAAATATGGTAAATTATCTTTTACTCAGACGCTACATATTACATTTGCCTAATGGACAGCAAAGAGTAATTTACTTGTTCAGAAACCTTGAAAAAGAAGATTAAGTTAACTCAGAAAAATTGCACAATTGTCTGCATAATACATTTGTCTCTCTTGCAGCACAATCTGCCTTGAAAATGTTGCACAATTTGCCACTTTTCCCTGCACCCTATCAGATCATATGAAGCCCTTCAGAATTATACTCTGACTTCTTGAATTTAAGATCTGTACACTGTACACAACAATTTTACTTGGCTACATTAAGTAGCTTGCAAGAAATAACCCACTTTGACGATGTTGCGCATGCAACTAGAACAATGCACATAAAATCTGAATAACAAGAGACTGGCGGGCCACACAGACTACTTGGCAGTCTCTGATGCATGTGCAACATCGTCAAAGTGGGCTATTATAATTAAAGCGAACATTCCAACAATGTTATTATCTGTGTTCCTAAATTGTCCCATATTTGTGCTTTGATATAGTCTAAGTTATTACTTCCGTAATTGGCTCATTGCGTTTTCGCTAGTTCCTGTGATTGGCTCAGTTATTACTTTGGTTTTGGTTTTACAACACTCAATCAAAAACCGCTCTATTTCAGGCAGGCTCATCCCCCCCCCCCGCCAGAAGAGGTTCCTCAACTGCAATCAATGGAATCCATGCCAATCAATCAATATTGGAAATCGATGGGCAATCGATAAGATCAAATTTTGTGACTTTTATAAATCATATTGATTGCCCCCTCAAACTATCAATTTTTATTACTCTAAAGTCAACAGTAATATTGTTGTGTATGATTATTGATTGGGCATCGATTGGCCAATAATACCAATCGATATCAATTAACTAATGCACCTATCAATGTTAAGCCGCAGGGGGGGGAGGCCGGGCATAGGCAGGGGATTTGACATAGGAAGTCTGTCCGTGGTGGGAAATTTTGATCATCTATCGAAGCCCAGGGTCGGGTCTTTTGACTTTTGACAGTTGGAGGCCTGGGCCCCAACCAAGACGCCATCTTGGATTAAGGGCGCAGAGACAGCTGGGAAGTAGGTTCGTCACGCTTCAAAATAGCTGTGAACAAGCTGGATAATTTGAAGGTAAGCAATCTGTAGTTTTCTTTTTGAAAGTGTCCCAACGAAGCAAGACTTAAATCTTTTTAGACCTATAAATAACTGACATTTGACCCTATTAAATTTTTAATAAACTTACTTAAATAATTGATGCGGTTTTGAAAGGTTCGAACTGACACAGTATGTTAACGTGAAATTGACGATTGTTGTTCAATAAACATTATATTTTAGTATTTTATCTGGTTCATTCATTTGACAAATGTCTGTTGTTGGAAGCGGGGCAATTGATACTCTTTTGACCAATGACAATTTCCCTGGGGACGTGCATTTGAACAGAAAAAGTCATCTCAGTTCAAATCCCCCGCCTATGCCCGGCCTCCCCCCCCTGTGGCTTAACATTGATAGGTGCATAATTTTCATCGATTAATTGGTTTTCCGATGATCGATTTTCATCGACTGCATAGACCGGGATTCTTTGACCTTGAGCTTGGGGGAGGAGTAGGTCTACTTTTATAATTTAGTACTTACCTCACTCAAAACTACATCTTTAACCCACTTGTTTCCAGCCTTCTTGTATATATGGACGGTGTTATCATTTGGAGAGAAGGCCAGAACTATGTGAAAGCACAACCGAACTTTTCATTCAAGAAAACACAACTTTTAACTCATTTTGCTTCTGAACTTCCGCCCGGAATACAATAATATTTGAATTTGAATCGCATTCTTCAACTTACGAGTTCGCTCCTTGTTGAATGTAAAACAAGTAATAGGAGTGATGCCGAGCTCGTGTACTTCCTTCCCCGACATAACGAGCAGTTAACAGTTCAGTTTGTGAGCTGAAATGATAAATTCAACGAGTTTTGTCGCGGACTCTGGTCAGTCAACACGACAATTGAATCCAAAATATAAATGGCTGCTGCGAGTTCCGTTTCCACCCATGAAACATAAAGTGCCTTCTGATTGGTTAAAAAATAACCAATCAAATATACGATTTGAATGCAGCCGTACCAGCAACGTTCATGCACGTGATTTGTTTTGCAGGAGCTGCTTGCAAAAGACATCGCAATGCAAAATATTAAGTTTATCGAGGCCTCTAAAGTTCGTAGTTTATTGAAATATTCTGATTTGATTCCCACAGTGCAAAGGGCATTGGTAAATTTTTCGGATCGCGAAAATGGCGGGATTGTGCAACCATTGCGAAGTAGCGTACCAGTGGAGCAACACAAAGGGTAAAGTCTAAAGACGACATTTAATAATTATACTAATCAAACAAAATATATAACCTAATGATCGGTATCAGCCATGAATAGGAGTCATAAATATTCTCTTCCTGAGCTTGTATAATAGCGATACATTACAACTGTTATGCCATCATGATGTCAAAAGGCCGCTTTGTGTAAGGAACCAATGGATCTCTGGAGTCTGGTTGGCACATTGGGCTATTGCACTTAATATGCGTACCCCCCCTGTTGAGGACCAAGGAATTCTGCGGGGTCACCAGATAATTTTTCAAGGAATTCTTTGGGGATACCATATAAATAGAGAGGAATTCTTTGGGGGCACATATCAAATTTAGAGGAATTCTTTGGGGATAAAGTGAATATTTGGACAATTCTTCAGGGGTTGAAGTCAATTCTTCAGGGTAACACTACTTTCCACCATGGAATTCTTCAGGTGTTTTTAATTTCAGAGGAATTCTTTAGGGTACAACTCAAAATATGGTCCTCAACAGGGGGGGTATGCATATTAAGTGCAATAGCCCATTAATGACAAGGGTGACGTGGGTTACTATGGTATTTGTATCTAGTGCTGTTATTTAGTCTAGTGGCAGCTTGATGAAGACTTATTTAGTTATGACACCATTATACAAGATCACAATAAACACTGACATCCAAGTATAGATAATTTATTTGTCTTATAGAGGGAAAATTTTAACACTTTGTCTTGAACAGTGTATGGAAAGTTGAGTTTTTTTGTCTCAAACAGGGTAAGGGTTTCAGAGCCCCAGCTGCACACCCCTACCCAACTTTGAGTAGAGTACCCCCCTGGGATGTGGGTAAACTACACCTTCAGAGGATTCAAAATTATTCTTCAAGTGAGACCAAGCTGGCTGCATGGATGCAGAATATTGAGATTCCATTGTTTTTACTCGGGCCAGGCCTTTGGCAAGATCAAACCGATATTCCCAGGAACAGGAGCTAAGATTTGAGCCATTCTTAACCATTATTTTGCCGAAACCAAAGGTTTCTTCGACTGAAATAACAAGATGTTCAGTTATTCTAGGGCTGACAGGACTTTAATTTAGGGAGTTTCAATGGAAAATTCTCACATTTACGAAAGGATGCACAGCTGGCTTAAGTCTAGCCTGCTTGCAGGCTCTGGTTAATTTGGGATTCCTGTGGTGGGAGAGAGGAGGGGGAAGAAGGATATAGAGAAAGGAGAGCCTGCGACAAGACCTTGTGTTTTTGAAATTCACCCCCATGATGTCACATACCATTGCAAGTTACACGTTGCACAAAGAATTTTAAAATCAAAATTTTCGACGAGATTCTGTTATAAATGTACCCTAGCATTGAACCTCTTGTATTTTTACTGCATGTTTAATAATAAAAACCTGAGAAAACAGCAGAAAAATGATTTGATCATGAGTGAAAAGTTTTCAATTTTAGCTCGTGCGTGCTGCTTACACCATAATACACGCCATTTTCGAACAAAGTGCGCACGCCTCTTCTAGGTTCAACCAATCAGATAATCCCGTTCGTGGACGAACGGGAAATTTCAAAAACAGGGTCTTGTTGCAGGCTCTACTTTCTCTTTCTCCTCCTTCCCCCTCCTCTTCCCCACCACAGGAACCCCAAATCAACCAGAGCCTGCAAGCAGGCTAGCTTAAGTCTGGCTGCAGGGTCAAACACTATAACCGAATTGTAAGTATAAACACAAACTTTAATACAAGCTTGCAGTGTTGTCATTTATTAATTAGGTTAATGGCTTCAAATAGAGTAGAAACTGGCCCGATTTCTTAGTTCTTCCATCTTACAGGAGGCCAGCACTTAAATTCTACGGGTTAGGAGTAGTACTTTAAATTAGTTTTAACATTCCCACAATTTGGTGTTAAGACACGACTCCAATGTCAATTATCTAAAAAACCGAGTGGAAATCACATCTTTATTTCTGAAATACGAGACGTGTACCATTTGGGATCAGTTAGTCTATTATTTATTTGAGAACTAATAACTTACTTTACATTTCAGTTATATACATGTGTACCACTTTATGTACATAATTTCACTCATTTAATTTTATCTGAGCTAAGTTTGGCCCACAGACTCACTGGCTCCAGTTTGCTAACTACATTGTGGTAAGCTCAGTGGTTAAATAAGTGTTGGTATGTTGTGCAGAGGTAGTGGGTTCAAACCCTGGTGTACATGTATGTAGCCACCTTTTCATGATTCCGCTCTTATAGTGTTGGTCCCTTATTAATGCCTCCTCACGTTCTCCTGATGGGACCTCAAAAGAGCTGGGAGAAGGTACTGCCTAAATGCTCTCCCCCCCCCCCCCCCCCCCCCCCCCCCCCCCTCCCCATTTTGGCATCATCATCATTTTTATTTAATGGTGTGAACGCGATGCGATGGTAAATAGCTAATAATTAAGAACGAGCATAATATGAGGCAGTTCAGTTACTAAGAGTTGGAATCAGGCAATACTTATTCAGTTAATATCTTTTTCCTAATGACGAGGCAGTCGTGTATGTATTTAGCTGCTTGTTTTGCGAACTTATTTGGTGGATTTATAAGTTTTAAAAGCTCATTTTCATTCATGTGCCAGCTGTTAACATTGAATATATTTTCGAGAGTAATAAATAATTTTCTCCTACGTACATGGTTATGTTTTACATTTTAGAATAAAGTGCATTTCATCTTCTACCCCATTATGACATAATGGGCATATCCTTTCTTCAGGTTTCAGGTAGGGTTTCAAATATATATCTGCCTCTTTCAATTTGTAGCGGGTGATTTAACTTAATTATTCTTATTCAGGTAAGATCTTGTCTGCATTCTATAATAGTTACTTTGCTGATCGAGATATTCCTCCAGATTATAATTTATTTTGAATATCCTATAATTATGTTCTTGATTTGTTTCTTTGATTTAGTTTTCTTTGTATATATATGTCAGTATGAATCTCGCTGAACCAGTGTTGTTGTCCAATGTCTCTTAATGTTTGTTTAATATTTTCCAAAAACTTGCTCACATTAATTTGTCGTTTGATCTATTGATGACCACAATTTCCATACCCATTAGAAGACAGAATTCATGTATTTTATTTTTTTCACTCCAGTAGCTTGGTTTCGGCGAGTTTATACTCTCTGTATATGCAATGTGTGAGAGTTGTGCAATTAGTTCTAGTAGTCAATAATTTTGACCAGTATTTTATAGCTCGATAGTACTCCACTTTGAGAGGTAGTTATATAAACATCCGAGTTCCGCTCGACAAGCATTGTTTTGTTGCATTTCTAGATACTCCGAGTAATATCTTACAAAATTTGACTTGTACCAACTCTAATGGGTCATCTATTTTGGTTTTGTTCTGATAAGTTCCCCATATTTCACTTCAGTATAGCAAGATCGGTTTTATAAGTGAGTCAAAGAGTTTGAGTGTGAGCTTGATGTTCGATTTGAAATTGTCACCCATTTCTTTTCGTAGTTTAAATAGTGCCTTCAGAGCTACCTTTTTACAATGTAGTTCGTGTTTTGCAAGACTAAAATTTCCATATGTGCTAAATGTTAGGCCGAGATATTTTGTATTGCTGGACATTTTCTAGTTTTAAAGTAAAATGTATAATAATTCAATCTTCTCCAGACCTGCAGTTATTAAATATCATCACTTTAGTTTTCTCGATATTACAATGTAGCTGTAAGTTTTGAGAGATTACAACTAGTATTCTTCTAGTTTTCTCAGGTATAATGTTGAAGTCCTTGTGCTGTCTTAGATAGTATACTGTAACTACATCATCTGCGTAAATTAGACAACTCACTTGAGTGTTTTGTAATTCAACATAGTCTGTTTCTGTTTGTTCCAGTGTTGATGGTAAATCGCTAAATAATAAAAAGATTGAAAAGGGTGGGGCTCAGCATACATCCTTGTTTTACTCGAATGCCATTTTGGAATCAAAATGTTGCAACAACTACATGTACTGGGGGGGGGGGGGATATACTCCCATATATAAGCTACATGTATATGGGTACAGTATATGCCTTCGCAAAGTGTATGGTTTTCGAGCTGTTTTAGTCTGAAATAGGGTAATAAATTTCATATTTTTAGTTTAGTCTGTAATAGGTTATGATCTTGACAGGGAAGTATACGCGACTGCACATTTTCATATATTTCTCTTGTTATGAAATAGAGTACAGGTCTGAAAAAAAGGGTATGGAAAATCTTATATTTTGGTCTGAAATGGAATCAGGGTTTTGTGACCTGGACAGCACCCTACCACCAGAAATTCCTGGGACTACTCCCCCCTGGGGTGCAGCCTCCAGGTCTGCAAGACCCCTGACCGGAAGTGACTCAGAGGCCCAAGAGGATGTCCAGCAACCTGCTCATCTAAAGGACTAAATATGACAAATACTTGTCAAATGAACAATTTTCTGAATACATTTCTTTGTTAGGACTAAACAAACTAAGCTAGACACTTGAGTTGTTGAGACTCAGCAGTTTTCCCAGTATATTGATAAGTTTTGTTTTATTATTATTTTAATTGATTTTATCATCCCTGTCAAAGGATTAGGAGGTTGTTACATGATTCACCAGTGTATTGATTGTGTACTGTAATCTGATACCAATCACTTATGTGTATGCTAATTTGCTATGGATCAAACGTGCATGTAAGCTAATCTGTCAGTTTCAAGACGATTCTCACGAATAAAGACTAGGGTACGTACAGTACGTTACAACAGGTGTGCACTAAATCTATCAACCCAAAAATCTGTCAGTAATGTTTGCGTGAAACAAGGATGGAAAGTCCCTCATCCAGCGCCAACCCAATTAAATAGCAACAAAGCAGTCGAATGATGGGGGACTTTGGGAATGTTTATCTGTTCACCAGCTAGTTGAAAAAAAAAACTGGTACAGAGATTATATTTCTCGCACTGTGCAATAATTATAGCACTGAGATTTGTTGTATGCAGAGTTCGAGCTGTCAGCTAGCTGGAATCGTCTGGGAAATGTTCTATTAAAAATGAGCTTAAAACTTGCTTTTTACTGAAATATTTTCACATCTTCTGATGATATAATCATAAATTTGTACATGTGGTACATTTGACTTGAAATATTTGCCCTTGGGTAGGGCATTTGATAAAAACGTTATTGAAAATGACAGTCAAATCCCCACCCTAAAATGTGAAATAGCATAATATTTAATTTCTGTGCAATGTGACCCATACCTCCCTATTCCACCTGTAGAGTTTGTGTTTTCCTTAACATGATTCATACCTTAATTTTTTTTAAAGGTTGTTCTTAGTAATGCCAGGTCTATCAAGCAAAGATAATGCCCTGGCCACCAAGCTAGTCTCTGTTTACCCAGAGAATGATAAAATAGGCTTCCCAACTCACCAAGCACTTGTCCTTCTGTATAATCCAGAAAATGGGTCACTGCAGGCTGTAAGTTCAGTTAAACTGCAACAAGCTAAATTTTATGATTAATATAAACCTACATACAAATGTACATTATGTACTTTAATTCAAAGCCAGCTATAAACCTCTCACTCACTGACATTCACAAATTTTAAATTTGTATTGTACATTAATTAATTGCCAGTGTACAAATAACAGTACTATAGTACTGTATACATGATATAATAGGGAATTTAAGATACAAGACTACGGTTCACCGCTACGGTTGGCCGAGCAAGGGGAAACCTTGACAACTTTTTAAAAAAAAAAATTGTCCAACCCGTAATCAGCTGACGGTGTTTACAATCTTCATGTCTCCGTTTCGTGCCAGAAATTTTGTACTTGACCGGCCACGCACAACATCTCAACCCAGATCCCTCATGCTCGTCCAACCGTAGCAATAAACTGTAGTGTCGGATCTTAAATTCCCTAATATGCCATTCTGTGTAGTCACCGCCATACTGTGACTGAGGGAATTAAGAAGCTATTTTTTTGGGAAGTAACAGAGAAGTAAAAATGAGGTGTTTTTGAAAAGTACATGTTTTATAGGAAACTGGAGGAGTGGGGCAATAATAGTAAATCCCTTTGTTATCATTAGGTGGTGCTCTCGTAGTAGCAATTTCCTTACTCTACATATTATTTAATAATTTAGGCTTGCACAGTTTCAGCTGTGGGTCAGTATCGATTCTCCAAAGCCTCCCCCACTGATCAGATAACATGCACTTGCAGGGAGAGGTCGATCTCAGGCACATTATTGAAGCTAGAAACCAAGACTATAGCAGCAGATTGACTTACAATATTTCATGTCTTAATTATTATATCATAGATTCTGGATGGTGAGGTGATAACAGAAATGAGAACAGCAGCTGCATCAGCTGTAGCTACCAAGGCAAGCATTGTCATTGCTGTCAGATTTTGCTAAATTCAATACGTTATCATGTATTTGCAGTATTTCATTATGTTTGTAACTCAGGTAGCATTTTAACACTCGTGTTGACCGAGTTACTTGCGTATATCTTACTGTGATTCAGTACCTTGCAAAAGAAGATGCCAATGTGCTTGCCATTTTGGGATCTGGAGTCCAGGCCAGGAGTCATGCCCAGGCCCTCATGCATGTCAAGCCGTTCACTGAAGTAAGTCACTACTCCCATCAGCATGTTAAAAGTTTAATATAATATAAATATAAATGTGCAAAGAATGCACAGTATACACATTAGAACACAAGAAAGATGAGACAGTATTGGGGTAGTAAAAATAGAAGGGTCTTCCTGTTTGCCTGGTTTTCCCATATTTATATATTATTCAAAAACTCATGAATAATTAATGAGCATTTTGTCCAATCAGATGAAGCAAATCAGTCATGTGCATGCTCCTTTTATACCTGATAAAATCTCATCATTCTAAAAAGCCCGCGGAGGGATTTGACTTCTGCAGTCCTAGGGGAAAATGGGGTTAATTGATCAAAATAATGGATATGGTAATTGCATGCTCATCTAGGTACATTAAAATTTGTGTGCCTTTTTGCTAATTTTGGATCTTTATCAGTGAATTTCTAATTTATATAAAGATTTTTAATTAAGGTGAATCTTTACATAAAAGTTTCATCCTAATAAATCCTGATAAAGACCCAAAGATAGCAAAAAGTACACAGTCCATAAGGTACCTATAGATTATCAATTTTGCACTAAATTTACTAATATCAGTAGACTACCGAGATACACAGATAATATTTTTTAAATGAAGTTATCCAACTACCACTACTTGTTTACCGAGCCACTATTTAGTCCCAATTATTAAACCAAACTCAGAGCCATAAAATAATAAAAATGTGCAGTAAACTTACAAACATCCTCTTCATTTAGAGTCTGCCGTCATGTCAATCACATCGCTTTCCAAGTCTTCAACTTTATCGATGTCAACCTTGACACCAAATCCTTCAAGTGCACTTGCCCTTGCCACACAATGCTTTCAGCATTGCGAAACGTCCGCTTGGAGCCAGCCAAACAAGCAATGTAGTATGGTAATTTCTTCATGTCATTCCCTTGAGATGTTCATAATCGCAGGTGGTGATTACTCGAATATTTGCATGGAATTGTGAATACAAAGGTTCAATGGTTCATTAATGAACCATTATAAGTTTTTGAAGCCATTTAATCAACTCGCAGCACATGTTTTATCAAATCTAAAAATGCTTCCAAGGGCTGCACCCTTGTGTTTTTAAATCTGATAAAACACTGCTGCTCGTTTATTAAACTATATACATAAACAACTTATAGCTTAATAAATAAATATACAGCTGTGTATTTTACTCGTCATTCACAATGTATGTGACTCAATTGCCTAAATGGTAATTGCCAAAATAGAGATCACTCGTAAAATTACACAGGTGTATTAATTAGCTGGTTAGTATACATGTAGGTATATAATCATGGATTTGAGTCCAATTCGGGATTAATTTGAACAGGTGAGATTGTTTCAAAGAGTATCAAAATTGCATGAGCCCGTAGGGCGAATGGAATTTAATTAAGCTCTTTGAAAAATCTCACGAGTTTAATTTAATCCAGAATTTCATGAGAAAGCCATATGATTACTTATTAATAATATTCATGTATATTTGTGCTTTTTGTCATGATGTTATTCAAAGGATTGTGCTTATATATTGTTCTACATTGTTGCAAAGTTTGAAAACACCACCCCCTCTCAGTTAATCCAATTCATGAATCATTACATGATTTGGCACTCAGGTATTTAATACATGATTCAGCACTGGTATTACACAATTTGGCACTGGTGTTTAGCATAAATACAGTGTACAGCCGCTCTCAGCCAATCAAAGTTTAGGACTCATTGCATGTATATTATTAGCTAAATAATAACGTAGTATTAATACATGTACCTATGCATTAAATTTTAGTTAGGCTCATTAACAGAACAGATTACTAGGTACTTATTGACTAAGTGGGAGGACTGGAGAGGAATGTGTTTGGCTCGGGTCGTATGATTGACACCAGACAGTGCACTTTATATTAATTTATTGGTCTGTACAAAATGACAGAGACAAATGTTTTCCCATCCGGCCCATTACTACAGTCGTTTTTTTATCATACATGCATGCATGAGTACCAAAGTCATTAAAAAAAATTCCAGGTTACTTTTGTTTACAAAAACAAAACATTTGTCAGTCTTGAGCATGTTAAAGAAATGGTGCTTAAAAACAAAGCCTCTGAATTTCTCACGGGACCTGAAACAACCATAGGGGCTGATCAAAGTCAGAACCCAGCTAATCTACAGATGGAATTTGGATTTAGCATATGAATGTGTGACATGCAGTATGTCTGCATGCACATGCACAAACTAAAATTGAAAACGTTTTTACAGAAAACTTTTATTATGTATGTACATGCAGAAATACTGGGTATTAAATGCCAGGTTACATTTACGTCAGAATCCAGGCAAAAGAAATTAATGTTGGATATAATTATTAAATATAACATGAAAAGTATAATAATTTATTGTTTTAAATTGCAAAGCACCAGACAAAATATTGAGCAGCAGGAGATGGATTTTTCTGGCCATCTCAAGTCAAACACATATGGCATATGTGACGTTTGTAAATGGTTTTGTAATTAACACTTGTACTGCTAAAGACGAATATACTCGTCTTTTTAATTGTTACTTACTTTGAGGGTTTCAATCTTACAAAGTTTAAAGGGCAAAGCCCTGAGATTCTTACACAGCATAAGGTATAGACAAATGATCCTATTGAATTGCATTAGGAATATTAATAATGAATAACTTCATCTACATCCTCCCTTTTTTGCATAAGTTAACTTCAGTTAACATTATTTCACATCAGAAAAAAAAAGACTCAAATAGCACTTCCCTTAAAAATAGTTTCTCCTCAGATTCGAAATTTTCTCACAAAAATGCATATTTCATATTTGCACTAACCTCACCTTCTTTCTCCCAACACCTAAACTTGCCTAGCACCAAGCAATTCTGTCCATAAGCACTCGGCACAGCAAGCTAAATTCATCCAAAATGACCGCAAAGCATGCCGGGAAATCCTACCAAACAGTGTCATGCCCCTTCTTCAAAATATTATATACAAGTCTAAAGCCATTTCGACCTAATAACACCATACTGGAATCAATGGCAAGTAAATGTTGTCCGGCCAATATTCCAGAAAAGCTATGATAGGTGACTCCAGACCTCCATTTATAAAGCCCACGCAAAAGTGCATGAAGAAGTCCTAGCTAGCCCATTCTCTGAGTGTGAAATGAAGCTTGTTCTCTATCACAATAACATGCACAGACTCTGTTCTTCGAGAAAGTGCTGATTCAAGTTTTTGTCGGACTTATTGATGTCCTCCAGCACTCTATAAACGGAAAAAATGCATTAAAAAGCCTTAACTTCTGTGTGCTTCTTCGTTTATTTACGAAGTTATTGCATTTGAAAGTATTCTTAGTAATGTAAATAGATGTACAGTTATATTATTCTTAGTAGTAGACACACGGCCCCATAAGCCTTGTGCTCTAATCATAATCGTGTTTAAATAAAGGCAATCTATCTTATTAGTATCTATCTAAACAAACTTTGCTGTGTGGTCCGCTGGATGAGTTGACGATGTCAGCAAAGGTGTGGGTTAAATAGTTGAGCCCTCAGTATTAAAGGTCAGTTGAAAAAATAAATACCATTTTCGTACAGTACGAAAATGGTGATTGTAACGGTTTACTATTGTTCAAGCTCGCAAAACATTGATCATGATTGCCATTCTTTAAGTAGCTAACAAGTCACTTTTAAAACGTCAGCAGGACAAGGGTTAAGGAAAGTGCATACAAGACCATTTATACATACAGGTCATGTAATATTAAATATAGATGTATTGGGATGTATGGGATGATGGCCAGTTATTAATAAAATGCATATAAAATCGGCATGCATACAACATCTTTTTCAAATAACTGACAAGTACTTAAGAACAAGAGTTATTTGCTTTACATTTGCTACTAAAATTCACACATAATTTGAGCATGAAGTCAAACTTGCGATGCCCTAATAAAGCAAGGTGGCATGATTATACATCTCAGGTTCGAGTATGGAGCCGCACTCCTGCCAATGCAAAGAAATTTGCTAATGATGTTGGAGCCACATGTTGCAGTAGTGTAGAAGCTGCTGTGTCTGGGGCTGATGTGATCGTGACGGCAACTTTTGCAACCACACCCATTCTTCAGGGGAAGTGGGTTAAAAAGGGGGCAGTCATCAACTGTGAGTATACCTTTTACTTGAGTCAGCCAGGCTCAGGTATAATTGTACAAAAAAGTTTGAGTTCATCCACCATGAGGAACCTTGAGCCTTGGTATCCTTATATAAGCACTGTGTTAATTCTTATGTGGTGTTTACAATATGTCAGTGGAGATATGTCAGATGGTTGATGATACACCGATTGTCGGCCGAATGTCGGCACCGACTCTATCGAGTTTACTGACATTTTCAGCCAACATATATGTACTTCAAAGGTTGTAGAGGCCACAACTATTAATGCTTTCGTTCAAAACTAACCTTTGAAACTTACGATTGCATAAACTAGCGGTTCTTTATTGTCCCAGCCATGTGCCTCTGCATAATACTGCGATTGGCGGACACATAGTATATCCTAGAATTAGAATTTAATCGAACCAAGCCCTAAAGTAAAAATGTGATGCTTATTAATAAATCACAAAAGTAGCAACCCCAATATTTTCAAATGTTATTTTATTATTTTACGTTGAATACCGGGAGCGGTCGCGGGGGGCTAATTTTTAAGTATCAAAGAATTAATTGGGATAGCTCGGCCTATACATGTGTAATTAGTCCGCACGAACTTCAGTCAGTTTTGACCCATTTATACGAATCGTTCGCGGCTTAGCTAAGTGGCACGGCTAACTTTCTCGTATAAATGGCCCTATTGTTGCTACCCTATTCCAATTCAAGGCGAAATCTCCCCTTCAGATAAAAAAAAAATTGTACCTTGTCGACCAGACCAAAATGGTGCGATATAGCGACTATATACGTAATCGATCTTACACGAGCGGATGTATGAAAGACAATACAAATCACTGCAATCCCAAAAATTGATCGGTATTGCTTACAACAATGTCCTTTACCAGAAATAATAAACGTACCCTGCGGGCAGAGGTTTCTCATCCTGCCACGAAACGATTGCATTTCGCGTTGAGCATGCGCCACGGTATCTGGATTTCCATTGGCTGAGAAAAACGAGACGGTAAACATTGTAAATTCATTGTAGATTTCAGATTGTTCATTTCTTATTGTTGGTGAAGTGGAGAAAATAAAATACATTTCCTTCTTCGAGGGTATAAATCAAAGCTTTCTTTAGGATAAATTAAGGTAGATTTATTGAACGGTAATTTCTAGGTCTTCTGAGCAGTTCAGCAAAATAAGAAGAAGACAAAGCCGGAGTTTGAAGCTCTTTCGTATCAATCGTCGGCAAAAAAAAAACTGCGATGACATAAATAACGGCTGCGAAGGATACTGTGGGCTCTTGCAGAACTAGAGAAGATCGCCAAAAAGTCATGTCCGAGTGATATCAAACAGGTAAAACCGGTTTGTAACTGGTTTATCACGTGGTTTACCTCCAAGATTTTGGAGGTTGCAAGTGCGCATGTTCAACGGGAAAAGCAATCGTTTTGTGGCAGAGGTTTCTTTCGGCGACAGGAAAGGCAAAGAGATGAGAAACCTCTACTCGCAGGGTATATTAAACGTTGCATTTGACAGGATTTTGTGAGTCGCCAAGATATATTTAGTTGTATAAAGGGACATCAGTTATACCGCAACAGAAAGGAATATTCCTACTTAAACTGAATTTTATTCAATACAGTAAACGTTCCAGATAAAATATTTCCAAACGAATCACTGTTTATTTGAGTGAAAACAGTATGCGGAATCAGTTCAATTATAACTTAAAGGACCAATGCCATGCTTAGTGTGCATGCGCGAATGTTTGAATTTTGGTTGGGTTGTCCAGAAATCAAAAGATGGGGAGAGATTTGATACGCGAAAGAAATCCTCTTCCATCGGCTTTGCTTAAGTTTCATTTGACCTTATACCTATTTAGAATAGTAATTTAGTTTTATATCCTAGGATTTAAGATGGTATTTCGTTCGTCTCTTTAATTTTTGCGAGTATTTTTTACTCTGAATTCAGTGACCTAAAAAATTTGGACGGTTCGTCGAGCGGTGTAATTAATGGTTACAGAAGAAAGCTTCCGTCTCCTGGTAGTTTCGTCCAAAGCATTTGAGAGGGAGAGAATGAACGGCCTAGGAAACTTGGAGACAGTGAGAATGTAGGGGAGGCATTTACTCTGCTTGTAAGTCGCTGAATGTACTATGATTCGCGTGTATTTATTGAAGTGTCAACACGGCCTTCGCTCGGTACAGTTCAAGGCCTCGCTATTTAGCAAAATCGAACTCTTTTATTCCCCGATTTTGTAGTGGAAGCGCTCTTATATATAGTTGTACAACAACTCATGCTAAAATCACAAAGCCCCAAAGCTATGAAGTCAGAACATTAGTTTCCCCGTAGTTTTGCTTTCACTTCGCGAAACTGCAGTTATGTAGAATTATAATTCACACAGAAGTTGTTGTTTGTTTTGAGTCGGCATTGCCGAGTGGATTCCTAAACTATTATCCCCAATACCATACATGTAGATCTTCGAAGCACTATCTCATGGTCCAGTGGGAAGTTTATACGATTCTAAATCCTGAACTTCTCAACTGATGCAAATTACAAAACTATTAACTCTAGATTTCGTGCTAGCGAAAATTCCAAAGGTCGTTCCAGATCAATTGAGTTTTGACGTGACGTGACATTAACAGCGTGATTTTCCATTGTCTTTCTCATTATTAACAATCACGTGTTACGCGTGCGCATTACCGTGGCACTGTTCCTTTAACATCTCACCGATACCCCACCGACATATGACCGACACCTTACCGATATACCACCGACCCACTATCGGCCGACAGATAAACAGCAGGAGGGAAAAAATTGACTGACATATCGGCCAACAGTCGACCGACACACGACTGGATGTTGATCAACATGTCGGCCAAGTGAACCCTCAACCGACAGTTGGCCGCGGGTCGGTCGAGAGTCGGCCGATGTATCAGCCAGTATGTCGGCAACCCTGGACTGATACGTCAGCCGATTGTATACAGTACACACGATCCAATCGGGCTTTGAACAACTGGGCCCAGAAGTCTAACAGTTGAAGCTAAGTGGGGGGCTCCTGGAGTTTGGCAGGGGCCCTTATTCTTGCTGATCATTGTTGATTTAACCAAATTATTGCTTTCATTGCTCCCAATTGCACCCCCTAGGTGGTCTCTGATGTGACAGTTGCCATGGAGTGCACAGTCTAGTGTGGCAGGGTTGCCATGGATATATCATTCTATATTTTTTTGTGCCAGTATTTGCATGTCAGCTTGGGCCTCCCTCTACCATTAGGGCACCTACATATTTTGTAACCCTAGCTAGCTCATCTATTAAAATTACTGTAACTACATACTTGTACACCATTAATTCCTTACAGCTGTTGGTGCTCCTCGGCCAATGTGGCGAGAGTTAGATGATGACATTATGCACAATAGTTTTATAGTGGCAGACAGCAAGGAAGCAGCATTGCAAGAGGCAGGAGATGTAGTGCTTTCCAAGGTTTGTTAGTGCCATTGTAATATTTAGCAATTGTCTGACATACATGTACAATGTAGCTATTAGCATAACCAAAACAACGACAAATGAGCACACACAGCCAAAAATCAACTAGAAAATTGTTTATTTTGATTTTTTTTCTCACAGGCTTCTATCTCGGCATTAGTGCGCATGTCACAGCGAAGCCAAGAACTTTGTGATACTTTCTCCACGCGCGATCGGTTTATTAAGAAACTTTGCTTGTAAAAACTCAGCAAGGCTTCCAAAACAATGTTATACAATCATAAGGAATTTGAAGAGGCCTTAAGTTATGCTGGAAACCGGCAGAATTTCGTACTGAAGGCGAAAGAGTAAGAAGCTTTGCGAGAAATTGTCATCAACTCTGGCGATTGTATAGTGTTATCTTGCCCACAGGATACGGAAAGTTAACTAATTTACGAGTTTACTTTGGTATCCTCTTATTTACCACGTTTTATGTCATCGCATGGTCAAATTGTTGTGGATTTCACGAGGCGCTAACCGAGTGAATCCACAACAAATTTTGACCATGAGATGATTAAAAACGTGGTAAATAAGCGGACATATCATAGTAAACTATTGTAAATTTTGTTTTTATCACAAGAAACTAAAAATAGTGAAGCGGAAGACCCTTGAAAATGATTCAAGCACGCTATCACGCGAGCAATGACGCAATCCGTATTATGCCCTCTCATTCCAATGGCAATAAGCCAATCAGAACACGAGAAACTCAGTAGTTGTGGTAAAGTTTACCAGCTGCGTCCGGATATTTTCGACTATGTGAGGTCTCCAGATAAAAGATCAGTGGATCATATAAAGTCCCCAATGATTTTTGTAATTTCGCCACTTGGTTGTTATTATAACCAATCACGAAGCGAATAGAATCGGCTTTTACCAGATCTCTCTTTCCCTCCCTCGATTTTTTAGAGAGATCTGGGTACGAGATTAACTAGACCATTCAATGAAGTACTGTACACTTTGCCCCCACCCCTCCACCCCCAGCAGAAAAAAAGCTACTCTAGTAGAGAAAACTAAAGTCAATAATCTGAAGTTGCATGTTTTAACAGTTGATATCAACATCTTAGTTTTTGGTTGTTATTTTCAGTCTATTCATTATACCTTAGCCTCCTCCGCAAACATCTCTATTTTTTGAAGAAATCAGATTATGGGCTCCCTGTGGCAGTTATACCTGTAAGCTTGACAAAGCAGACATTCCCATTTAAACTTTGCTCTTAAAGTGCCATTTTTATTTAATTTTACTAAATTATAGGCTTCCCTTGGCCTTTATCAATTTGGAGAGAACGAACATAATTTTATTTCGTATCGAAGTCAGGCGGAATTGCCAAAATCAGGCGACAGTTTTTCTGCATTTTTCTGCAGTTAAAGATGCTAATCACATGCGTGACGTCACTTGGTCTGAACATTTATATTCACAAAGCTGACTGCAAGGCTTCTATTAGAAAAATTATGCCCATCTTGAGGTTTCTCAAAGTTTTTCATATTTAAATTGAAAACTGGCCAAAAATGCACTTATTTTGTAGTATTTATGGAGACGAATATAAATGCACAGACCTAGTGACGTCACGCATGTGATTAGCATATCTTAAACGGCATAAAAATTATCACCTGATTTTGGCAATTTCGCCTGACTTCGATATATATTGATATATATTGATTTTTAATTGCACAAAAAGAGAAACCTAGAATTTATTAATAAAATAAAAACGAGATCGATTTTTTCATTTCATTTATTTTAGATACCAGTTTTAAATCAAGTGAATAGTAGAATGGTAAAATATGTTTTGCTTTGAATGCTGTGCCGTTGAGTTAAGGAGGTTTTAATATCCAAAATGCTAATTACATGACGTCAGGGGAGGTATCTGCAATCACTTCTTAGTGGTTGTGAATGGGCGTTTCTACTAATTAATACAGGGAAAAAAATTCTAACATCATTTACACACTGATAATTTGAAGAAAATTGTTTAATTGTAACAAAAAATGTTGTATAATAATTGATGCCTCCCCTGACGTCATGTAATTAGCATTTTGGATATTAAAACCTCCTTAACTCAGCGGCATAGCATTCAAGGTAAGATATATTGTACCATTCTACTATTCACTTGATGTAGAATTGATATCTAAAATAAAAATAATCATAGGCACTTTAAAGAGGCACTGTCAATCGAATTGAACCATCAAGTTTCTCTAAATTAACGTGCTGAGGTCGAAGAGAAAGACCATGTGAATGTCCTTATATGCTTTTCAAACGTTTTCTATAGAGGCCGACGGTTGGTATTAACTCTAGCTCACTGCTAATCTGAGTAGTTATTTTTGTCTTTTGTCATGAGAAAGCTTATCATCAGCTTGAAGGTTATGAAATTAATTTATTTCTTGCTACAATAATGTATCTTGACAGGCAACAGTTGTTGGGGAAATTGGTGACGTTATTGCTGGAAAATTGAAAGTTCCAATGGACAAGATTAAAGTTTTCAAGTCACTTGGTTAGTAGAAATATTTTTCATGATGAATATTATGATATTGCCCTTTTGTATAATCATGTGCTTTTACAAATAAATCAAAAAGCATGGCGACTCAGAGGAAGGTTAGCTCAGTGGTTAAGCGCCAGTCTGTTGTACGCGAAGCATATCCTTATCAACTCTTAGTTTATAGACCTGTTTTGCAAGTTATTGTGTAGATAAACTCATGCATGAAACTTAATTTACTAGCCAGGATTATGATAGGTGTGCATGTGTCATTAACTGTCACCTTTACAGTTTAAAGGGGCTATGTCATGGTAATGTACATGTATTGAGTAAATATCTGATTGGTGACTGTGAATGGGCTACATACAGTACAGTTAAAGTCTTATCCGTCAATGCTTGATTAAAATGATATGCAATAGACTTGCAATATTTTCCTTGAAATCTCGATCTACACAGAGCTTGTTTTTATTATTATAATCTTTATTTATACACGGTAATAATTCAGCGAGGCTGCTTTTCAAGTAGCCGTGTCCTAATTACAAGAGAATTAAATAACTATCTAATACTAATATTAATACTACTTCTACGAGCTAAAGGTAATACTGCTAAAGGTAATACTGCTAATGATAAAAAGTACTGAATATTATCAGTAGTAAAAAGCTTCGTGCGTCTATTGTACTATATAGTAATAACTTATTAAAGGCAGCCTTAAAAGTGTACAAGTTTGTGGAGCTTTTCACATTTGCAGGCAGCTCATTCCATTGTAACTAAAGCTTTTTTTAAGTATTCGCGATGTGGTCGTGGTATAAAGTAATTGTGACTTGAACTTCTTGAACTTGCATATTTGCTTCGATTTTAACCATCCCATGCAGGGTCGTCAGTTCATATGAAAATCGCTTGAAGTTGAAATAACTGTTCTGGCACGTACAGTGAATATAAAGTGTCTCACCGTGACACAGCTCCTTGAAAAGGGACCTGAACCCTAAATCAACCCAGCGACTGTACAAAGATTCGGACTTCCTTTCGGCTAGATTATAGAATACCCCGCAACCCCAGATATATAGTTAACAAGAGCCCATCTGGGCTTTCACTCGGGCCACATGAGATTGAAGATGTAATACACTTTCATTTGAAATCCTCTTAGTAACAACCAAAGGGAAGAATTATTAGCTGAATTTAGCAGTCTTTATTTAGTGGCCGGTAGCGCGGTGACTTTCATTCTCTGCTCCTCTAGTATATATGTAATTTAATAGTTTTGTTTTTCTCGTATGTTGACCTTTTAATTTAAACACTACTTATTCGTTTAACACACTGCATTTGAGTAGGCATATATTCATTGTTTTGAACCCGAGAATTAACCGTACTACCGTACTTCATGGTCCCTTTCTTTAGTAGTGAGTTGTCGGTCAGGTGATTGTAAACTCTCGTCATTTAGCATAGAAAATGTATTCTGATGAATAGGGATCGGGTTGTCATGTAAGAAAGATGGCTCTTGAACAAACTGATAAGCTTCAGTAGGTTGGGTAGTCTCGGAACAATGGAGACCTTGGTCCTTATTGCGGGCTAACAAATTTATCCTCGTGAATAATCTAAAGAATTCCGTCTCTTCCGGTTTGAATTTGACTCATGTGTATGTTGCTTTTGGAGTTTCAAGGATATGTTGATCCAAAACTACAGGCACTTGGGGTTTTTCATTGACTTGTGAACTTGCAGGCTCTGTAATTTGTTTTGTTTTCTTAGTATAATATAAAGTGTTCTCAAGCATGTCGCGCGTGACCTCTGTTTCTTCATTCATTAAGTTCTCTAGATACTTTCATCTGTAATCTGGGAAACTCAATCTTTGCCCATGCCTTGGCACATAACTATTCCTGTTGTTAAGTAGACGTGGATGATTATAAGTAAAATCCTTCGACAGCTTGTACCGTTTCCGCTAGGTCAATATCCTCGCTGGAACGAAATAACTTGATCTCAATACTCTCTGATCCAACTTACGGTAAATTTAAATCTCTGACAGTTTTTAAGAGACTCGTAATATTGGTCTTGAAGTGCCTTCACCCAAAATAATATGTTTTCCTCGGATGTTTTAAATGCAGCACAGCGAGCCGATGGCTTATAGATTCCAATATCTATTTCTTCGAATTTTAGCTTTCCGGATCACTGGCTTCAGGTCGTCGTACGTGTCGTATCACTGGCCATCTGGGTAAAAAACGCGGTCCTTCGGCTCTGTCAATAGCGCCAGTTGAAATATCCTGAGCCTGTTGGAAGGCTTTCGCACGAGTGAAGTTAAATAAAACATTAAACTGGCTTACATTTGAGAGACGAGACTCCAAATTAGAGAGAAAGTTCCTCGCGGGTCTTCCGCCATCTTGCTTTACTGTATTAAATTATGTAAATAAATTAACCTGGCGATTGTTGCGTGACCAGCACAGTGCAATCTGATTGGTGTGAATTTGACCTTTAACGCATGCGCAGAAATTTTGCGACACCCAACAAAAAAATAAATAAATAACGACTTGCATTTTAAGACTCGGTGCTGCCACAGGCAGCCCGAGTAAAAAGACTGGCACCGTGGTCCGCAGTCACAGTCGGTCACGCAGTCGACGGATTAGCATATTTATCAAGTTCGGCCACGAACGAAGACTGATTAGCATATTTATCAACGAAGATGCGTCAAATACTGATTCACACGTATTTCATTCATCAACTATGATGCCCATGCATCTCGTACAATAGTTTCCATCTCGTACAATTCAATCACACCACTACGGGACTGCGGACCACGGTGCTGCTCGTATTCAGTGCAATTTCCCGAGATCGATTGATCTTTCGGTGTTGCGCTCAGGTCTTGTAATTCACTCTTCTTAATATTTATGCGCATATCTAATTCACTACTCGAAAACGAGGCTATCCCCGCATCGAGGATGCCGCAACGTGCATCAAGGACAATTCAGGATTTTTCCTTTTGTCTCCAACGCATAGAGGAACACAGCAATATTCCGTCCGCGACACCATTTTGCTTTTCAGCTAAGCAACGATGCGGGGATAGCCTCGTTTTCGAGTAGCTAATTATATGCGCGTAAATTTTAAGAAGAGTCAATAGGCGAATCCTTGTTTACGTTTTTTCCTCATTAGCATACATCAAACTTCAAGCGACGTACATACAAACAAACAGAGTCCATAAATCGAAAGAGATTGTCACACTTGATAATCACCGAAACTTTGAGAGTGATATGATAAATATATTTTGAGGAATGAGCGTTTAAAAAGCTCAAAATTTACAATGAATGTATGGCTGTCAGCAACTCTTTCCCCCCAGCCCATTTTATAGTTTTGAAAAGTCAATTTCTCCGTAAATATTTAACATATCAATCTCAAATTTTCGGTGGTTACTCAGTTTAAAATTCTCTTTCAACTGATATAGTCTGTTTGTTTGTAGCTTGAAGTTTAATTTATGCTAATGAGGCAAAAATGTAAACAATGACGTCAGCAAGGATTCGCCTATAGACCTCAATATTAGGGACTTTAAGCAACCACGACAGCAACGTCTACGACGACGGCATAAAACAATGGCCTTAATTACAAAATACAATTATAGCTGCACGTGAAATTGCATGCAGTCGCCTACATTTCCACCGTTCTCTGTAAAAACAACGTGAAAACCCCAAATTGTACGTTTTAAAGAGAACGCGAACGTATGAAAGTAAATGAATCCGTTTTTCGTTTGGCGTTAACGGAACTCTATACTCATAATATTTTTTGAAAATCTGGTTGTGAAAAACAATTCAAGGCGAACAAGGGAAATAATAGACACCAAATTTCGGGAGAAAACACTTTTCTACGTCCCGTCGTCATTGCCGTCGCCGTCCTAGTTGCTTAAACTCCCTAATTCCCATTTCAAATCTTTTGGGAATAATAATCAATGTATCTCCTCATGCGTTAACGAGAAATCAAAGAAACAATACAAAGGGCATGGCCACGTGATCTGAAATGGGACAACATTGAGCCAAGCGGAAAAGGTCTATTAGTGACGTCATACAGGGAATAAATTAGTTTTGCCATGCTGTCCCATGTACTGAAAATCTGGACCAAGAGTGGAATGGTTATGAAACGCAGCGACCTTTGTTATATGTCTTTGTTCGCTTTTTACAACCGTCACCGTGCACAAAACACAATAAAAATGTTAATCAATCAGCCAATAGAAACGCGAGGGTTCAGTTGTTGACAGGAGACGCTGATGAACTATGACCGTGCACAATCCTTTATCTTACCCCCTTCCAACATAAATCACAGTGCCTTTGTTATCCCCTTTGAAGTTTACCGGGTTTCCTCACCATTCTACTTTATTATCTATGGCTGGACTAACGGCTCCTAATTGCGAACCATTGTATTTTTTTTGCTGGAGGTGTGATTCATTTTCCTTGGTATGTGTGACGGTAGCGAACGTTTCTATTTCGAAACCTCTTTGTATAGTCGTTGGGTTGATTTAGGGTTCAGCTCCTCTTTAACACTTATTTGTTCCCTCCTTTCCAGGTTTAGCAGTGGAAGATGTCGTCACAGCTAAACTTGTCTTTGATAAAGCTGAGAAGGAACACTAATTCTCAAGAAGTTGTAGTTGCTATTATACTAACAGCATTACAATTTCAAAATAACTAGAACTAATTTTACATGTACAAATGTACGTCAAAGCATATAACAATTCCAGACGAGTGGAGAAAAGGTTCATTCAGTAGTTTTAAAATGATTAAGAATTAAATAATTAAATAATTTCAACAAAGTAAAGCAGGTTTTCATGTGCTTGTTTATGACGAATTGAGGACTTAGCCTGCAATGCAGGCGTTTCGCAATATATTTGGACGAGGGAACAATGGTGCGAGGACAAAATGGAAGTAGGTGGGAGTGGAGGAGTTTAACGAAACTACCACAATTCACTGCGTATTGTTGTAGTTTCGCGTTTTGCACCTAAGAATGTTTAACTTCAGAATGAGGCTAACCCTGCGTAAATGTGTCTATAGTCATTGCATTCAGCGGTAATTTTCGAATACGAAACTGGACTATTAACATAATCAACAACACAAAATACTCGGAGCAAGATTATATTGATAGGATTACACTTTATTTAAATTATTCTACAACAAAGGTACCTCTGCGTCCAGTAAAATTCATTTTGTCAAGCCATTGCGTAAATGACTAGAAAGTTTAGCTAGTCTAGACAAAATGCCCGCCGCCCGCCCGTCATGACAATAAAACATTTAAAAAAATTGTATTCTCTCATTACCTCATCCTCCTCTCCTCCTCAACCTCCACCACCATGCAAAATAGCACATTTCCTCAGTTGCAACTCGCCTTCTAGATTATGTCATTGTCTAACCTATAACTATTTTTGTATTGTTTCAATATAAGTCTTGTAATGATCTTGTGTATGTAGCTCAGTTCCTCCTTTCATTTCTAGAAATTATTAGTAAATGAATGTTGTGTAAGCTCCCTAGATAAGCTCCTGCTCCTGGAGCAAACACAAAGAATATATATGTTTGAATCTTTTTTTAAATTGCACATACAAACGGGTTTTGCTAATAAACTAAGCAAGTTGCATGGCACTACCCAACCACACCGCGGCAAAACGGTATGCTCCGCTGGCCAAAAGAACGAAGGCTCTGCTCTCAAATACAAATTACCGAGGGTTTCAACTTTTTTAGTAAATAATTTTATAACTTAGTAAACTCACAATGAATTACAAATTAAGAAAACTTCAACCTGTTAAAGTCTTAGGCTTAGCTTTTAAGTAGTTTTCTTAGTTTTTGACAAAACAGTTCACAAATGAATGCTTTTAAGCAGAAACGTTAAAATCACGGCATGTGCCTGTTGTTTCATTTCAGTTTTCGCGGGAAACTGGGGGCGGCCGCGCGCGGACAAGAATAGCAAATACGCATGCGCGTGACGTTTTGCCGCGGTGTGCTACCCAACACACATCACGACGTAGCTAGCGTTACCAATCTCGTGGAAGTGCCTTTATATAAATGTCAGACATGTTTGCCATCCAGTACAACCACGTGATTGTATTCTGCATTTGACCAATGAAATATTGGGACAGAACTAGAGATGGGATTACACATGCAATCCACAGGGAGCCCGTTGAAAGGAAAACGAAGGAGAATCATACTTAAGTCACTAGCTATATAGGTGGGTTTTATGTCAGTTGATAAAATCACATATAAATGTTCAACGGAGCCCTGGTGACAAATTGAGAGAAATTAAATAAAGCATTAGATGATTATTGAGGACAGACGTACCTATGGCGTGCGAAAACCTAACACTGGTTTTGGTAAATTTAAGTGAAGTTGTAAGCTGTTGTGTTTAGTTTGTGTAACAAACAACGATTTACTCTAATCGTTTCTTGCATACGAACGGCATCTGTTGCTGACATGAGGTGCTGTACCACTTCCCGTCCCCTCCCCCTACAACGACACAGTCTCGGTTCTTGACTCGCTTGGGTTGTCGGGAAGCCCAAGGTCTGTAGGAACCCGAGGAGCTGTCAGACCAAACGAAGTCGTCGCTGACTAACTGATCGTTCAATCCGATCCATGGACCGAGGGTAATTGGCTCAGACCAATCTGTACACGAAGAACAGATGTTGATTAGCTATGTTACCCTCGTACTCCAGTCTCGATCAAGGCTGATAAGTTGGATTTCTACGCATGCGCAGGTTATCGGCAGATTACTGACATTGCTTAGAAAAGACAACGGATGACTATTAATCCTACTAAAATTAATCCAGTTGATTATTATAATCTAGTAATAGATTATATGATCTAGTAATGGTAATGAATAGAATCAGAGCCCCGTTCTAAAAATTGATTATACCGTAAACTCAGGATGGGCCGCGTTCCATTGCTTATCGAGACTTCTGGTTATGGACTTCTCATGATATAATAGATTATTGTAATCCTAATCCAGGATGTTTCCGTGCCCAAATCCACTACTGGATCGTAATAATCAATTACTGGGGGCACGTCAGAACGGAGCTAACCGGGAGGCGGTATTTAAATAACAAGTTTACGATAGTTTACCGTGGTATGTCCTCTTATTTATCACACTTTTCGTCATCGCATGGTCAAAATTGTTGTGGATTTCACGAGGCGCCAGCTTTGAAAACGATGGAGATTGTGGGGAAAGTGATTCTAGCGTAATCTATTACGTAATCCGTGGGGCGAACAATGACGAAATCCGTGGTATGTCCTGGTATACCAATCGAAAACTGAGCAGTCGTTGTAAAATAAATCATTCAGTGGGCGGTACACCAAACGAAATCAGTACCATATTAGCACTGATCTGATTTAGAAGCTAATTCGCGTACCCATGAGTGTCTGTATCTCCTGTTTATACAGGGTCTTGTTAAACACCATCAAGTTCCTCATGTGACCGTGGAAGGTATGTGTTGTTGGCCATTCATCCTTCCTTACACCCAGTTGGTAGTAAGAGTGAGCCGTTGGCAATAGGACAGTTGAATCGCCCCGCCGTGCCCTTCCATTTGCTTTCTGTCTGTGTGTACCGTTTAAAAATATGTTGACAGCATTCTCTGTTTTGTTCCAAGTTATAGCAAAGTGCGTCCACACGTTTAATGGTATCCTAAAAGTTGAATTGAAATACACATCAGGGAAACAATTAAATTAACGTATGGATTAATCGATGTTAAACAAAGACCTGTACTATAAAAGGGAATGCTCCTCCCCCTTTCCGATCTTTGGGATTCAAATTCAAAACAGTAAAGCAACTGAGCAAGTCCTCTCCTATTAGAATACAAAAATGAGACTAACAGAAAAATAAGCCAAAAAAAAAGAGTAAACAGCAGGAAGCTAGTTGCTCAGTTACATTGTATGTATATCGATAGTGTTTAATAACCGTTTACAAACAGTTTAGTGTTATTTTATACATTAAATATTCAAGTGTTTGATTTGAATTTCGCGCGATAACCAAAGTCAGAGATCGCTCGAGCGTAACATCACATGTTGTATGCAAAGCTTTGAATATAGGTGTTCACTTGACAAAGGCTGAGTGACAACGGAAGGTGTGAGAGTGCCTGGCAGAGGCCTTTTATAGTGCAGGTCCTTGTTTAAGAATTTGATACGATAAATACTATATACTTCTACACTTTTATTTTCGATATTAGATGACGTAATTCTTTGATATTAGTATGGTAAAACGTAATTGTCATGGTAACGTCACTTGATGGTTAACTTTAGCTATACGGGTCTGAGGGTCGTGAAGATATATATCGTTTTGTGTAAGTATAACTATCAATATATTTATCAGAAGTCGGAAAAAATGTAATCTTATTGAGCGACTGCATAAAATCTTTAATTAAAATTTATGCTTTAGCGCAAATCAACGATACCATGGTAACAAGAGAGGATATGGTAACAGAACGAATCCCATGACCCGTGATCATTATTAGTACACATTAACGATGCCATAGTAACAATAGAGGATAATGTAACAGAACGAATCCCGTGCCTCGTGATCATTATTAGTACAAATAAACGATACCATGGTAACAATAGAGGATAATGTAACAGAACGAATCCCGTGCCCCGTGATCATTATTAGTACACATTAACGATACCATGGTAACAATAGAGGATAATGTAACAGAACGAATCCCGTGCCCCGTGATCATTATTAGCGATACCACAAATTAACGATACCATGGTAACCAGAGAGGATAATGTAATAGAACGAATCCCGTGCCCCGTGATCATTATTAGTACAAATTAACGATACCATGGTAACAAGAGAGGATAAGGTAACAGAACGAATCCCGTTCCCCGTGATCATTATTAGTACAAATTAACGATACCATGGTAACAAGAGAGGATAAGGTAACAGAACGAATCCCGTGCCCCGTGATCATTATTAGTACAAATTAACGATGCCATGGTAACAATAGAGGATAAGGTAACAGGACGAATCCCGTGCCCCGTGATCATTATTAGTACAAATTAACGATACCATGGTAACAAGAGAGGATAAGGTAACAGAACGAATCCCGTGCCCCGTGATCATTATTAGTACAAATTAACGATACCATGGTAACAAGAGAGGATAAGGTACAGAACGAATCCCGTGCCCCATGATCATTATTAGTACAAATTAACGATGCCATGGTAACAAGAGAGGCTAAGGTAACAGAACGAATCCCATGCCCCATGATCATTATTAGTACAAACAGGAGCCCATTACCAGGAGCGTCCATCTTCCCCATTGGTTCTGTTCCCAACACAGGAGTAAATGTGGCTATATTTAGAATTGCATTTCACGCGAAATAAACAAAGGCCATGTTGTCTTAGCCAATCAGATAGCTATACGTCACTTCTCTTTATTATTCATTTTCATTCTTCTCATAGTACGCGCGTTCTGATTGGCTGATAGCCATGTTTTCATTAGCCTGTGCAAATAAAGAAATGACGTCACACCGTAAGTGCTTCTTTCATCAAAATAATTATTTTATAAAAGAAATGAAAGAGATATTCCGTGTTTGCACAGACTCATGCAAACCTCGGTAAGTTTGGGAGAATTATCGAGCAGGCACAAACACTCGACCTGGAGTCTCGTGCTTGTTCTGCTCTCGAATTCTCCCAAACTTACCTCGAGAGCGCAGGACCTCGTACCCTCTGAAAATCAGGCTAGGTTTGCATGAGCCTGTGCAAACACGGAAGATCTGTTTCATTTTTTAAATCTGATGCATATACTAGATACATTTTACCAAATTGGCACTTAAACCAACTTTGAGATAATAAAAAAAGAAAACTAATTGACAATATCTTTAAAAACCCACCCTACCGACTCGAATTCTACTCATGGATAGATTGTAAGCCCCCTGGAGTGCCGTAATATTCGTATCCCTTGTAGGTGGGATAAAACCAGGTTAACTGAACCCAAGAAGTGGTGGAAATGTGTTAAGGCCATTTCAATGCAGAGAGCCAATAAAGCTCTAAGTAAGCTTGTAAAATTCATTAATAATTCATAAGGGTACTAGCCAATCCCATGTGCTGAATGACACCACATGATCGCCTCTGTATACCCCCGTACAAACCTGATTAATAAAACATCAGGTTCTGTATCGATATACAGACCCCATGGTCCGCAATACAGACCCCATGATCCGCGATACAGACCCCATGGTCCGTTATAGCCCTAGTAGTATTCTGTATCAGGTACAGAATACTAGCTAAGCTAGTGAGGGAAGTCTCATGACCGATCACTGACTTCCCCTCCCGGGGGGGGGGGGGGGGGGGGGGGGGGGGGGGGACTCCCATATAAAAGGGGTAGGGATGCTCGTCGGACATTTTCGATTTGACCCCTAAGAGGTACTAAAATGGGCGTGGCTCAAGCTTATTTTGACCCCTAAAAGATAATAAAAATGTAAATTGATAACAGCTTTTTTGTTCAATTGACACCCGACCCCTAAAAGGTACCGCTTTACATAGAAATGTCTGTGTTTGATGGTGGATACCCTAAGTGGTACCAAACTACTGATTTTGACCCCTAAAAGGTACGACGAGCATCCATGTACCCCTCACATAAGGGAGTCCCCACCCCGGGCTTCCCCTATCCCGGGAGGGGTGAAATGACAAAGTACATCTGCTCTCTTATTATGTACACCAGCTATTCCTGTGGGACCTGTTTTTGTGCACGCTACGCTCTGCTCTCTTATTGCATACACATTGTCTCTTCGATGTGGGATATGTTTTGTGAGAAACTAATTCATCCCACATCGATAGCAAGGTGGGAGAAACCTATTCATTTTTACCACTAAGATAAAATATTTGCGTCCGATCCGCCGAAGCGGCTCGCCATTGTAAATGCCCATACAGATCTCCCGCTCATATTTTATCTACTACTTATCAAACTCATTAATAATTCATGAAGCAAAAACAAAGGAAATCACCGACCGATAAGTGATCTTTAAATCTGATACAGATTTCGTCGGCCAAATTAAGTCGTATCGCCAAAATAACTGAAAACATAACTGTCTACATCTAGACGTTTGATAAGTGCGATAAAGAATTCGCGTCCGATCTTTATGGGATTTACAAACTCGAGCTGAATCCCCTATAAATTGTCCGCTCATTCTTTATCTATTACTAGGACTTGGTGGCCACGATGTAACTGGGGAACAGCTGGCAGAAGAGATAAACAACTTAACATGTTCCTTAAAGTCGTGGAAGAATGTCAACCTTTAGTACTTAATGAAACTCCTCGATACACAGTACCTAATGTATTTCTCCTATCAACCCATCAAGTCTCAAGGAAGCTCCACAAACTGAACAGCAATAAGTCTTGTGGTCCTGATACCATCCCAGCCTATATATAATTGTGTTGAAAGACCTCTACCTAACTCTAGCTTCGCCATTATCCCACATCTTCAACTCCTCCTTACTAGAAGGTTATTTCCCATCGCTGTGGAAGAGAGCTAAATTAACGTATGCCCTGCCCCTAAAAAGCCACAAGTACAATATTCCGAGAAAGACCAAAGACCGATCTCGCCTGTTGGGACACCTCAACTCGTTACTGTTAAGTCGGAGATAAATTAGTCAATAGACACTTTGGATCTCTTAAAGGTTCCACTACAACCTGTGTACTAGTTAACCTTGTTAACCTTTTTTCTTCCAGTACAGATAACTTCTATGGTCTAAGCAAAGGTTTTGATCGAGTTGACCTCCATGTTATCTTGGATATACTTAATGAATTAGAGGTTCACCCAGCCATCATCCAATGTATTAGAAGTTTTTAACGGGCAGGATACAAAAGGTTTGTGTTCATAACTTGAAATCTCATTGGAAACTTGTGCCAGCTGGGATCCCTCAGGGGAGTGTCCTGGGCCCGACCCTATTCTTACTTATGGTTAACTCACTTGCTCAGCAAGAATATTGGCGTTGGAAGTACAATCGGGGAGAAACTCCATAGTAGTCAATAATCAATGTTTGAGTACATTACGTTTACAACTCAGTACCGATAGTATTGTACAACGTGTCCATCAGAAGCATATGCAGCTGAACCCGATTAAGTGTAAAGAGATGTTGATATGCTTTAAGAAAGAGAAACCTCAAGATGATAGCATATATAATTATAAATGACACACCTGTTGATAGAGTTACCACGTATAAATTCCTTAAGGCCTAAACTGATAACAAATAACCTTAAGTGGAATAGTCATATTGACATGATCACAAAAAAGCAGCCAAACGAATTTTTTTTTTTGTACGGCTTTGTTCTTTCGCGAGCCATTACTTCTTTTTTTTTTTTTTTAATCTCTTTTTTTATTATTAACGTTCCTTTAATACACTAATACAAACAGTTACACATTTACACCTCAAACTTACTAATAATAATGTAATACAGTACAAAGAAAAAAAGAAAAAAACATAAAATTAGATAATAAATAATAAAACTGCAACTATCTTCTTTAAAAAAAAAACTCATTAACATTCTTTTTAATCTATTTGGGACAATGTATTCAATATATTTTTCCATTTATCAAAGTGGAAGGTAAGCTTGTACTTTTCTTTTGCCAATTTAATTTCTATTTTTCGTAATATGACAACATATTTTTAAATAGGTTTAAGGAAGGGATTGTTCCTTTCTCTCTTGCTCTATACAAACTTAATTTGAACAATAAAATAATGTAATTAACTGGTTGCTCATCAACACCTAAAATAATATTCATCATATTAGACTTGGGTAATTTAACATCAAACGATTCAAGCCAGGTTCTTATTGCAAATAATTTTTTTTTGACTCTATACACTCAACAAAGAAATGATCAACTGTCTCATTTTGGACTAAACAGAATGTGCATGATGGCTGACTTACTAACTTAAATCTAAATAAGTCGTAGTTAAGATAAAGGTAATTGTTTAATATACGATATTGAAAGTATCTAGAATATGTATCTACCGAGGTTTTATAAATCCTCTTGTATATAATTGTCCAATCTAATGATTTTTCTGGTTTCATTCTTCTACATATATTGTTGTGAGAGGTTGGTGATTTGAATTTTTGACCTACAAACCAATTGTAGACTTCCTTTGTACGTTTTAAATTATCCACCTCTATACATTTATTACCAACTCTTAAAACTTTTTCTTGCGCTACGAAATCTAATATTGATATATTTTTATTTTTCATTGTAACTCTCCACTCCAACGGTAAAGAATATATTAGACCAGCCCAGTACAGGAAATCCAAGCCAAACGAATTTATTCGATAAGACTTCTCAAGAGAGCTGGGGTTAAGAACAATGACCTGCATGGTAGCATTTTACATAACATGTATACGTTCTGTATGCATGCCCAGCCTGGTTTTATAGTACGACGCAGTACCTACAACAACAACTTTATTCAAGTACTAGTTAAGATGGAAAACATTTAAAGAGAAAAAGAAATTGTAAAGTGTGCAAAAGGAAGTACTTATGTCATCTGTAATAACCACCAGGCTAATCAAGACAGATGACAAATTACATGTTTATGTTAAAAACAAAGAAAATGTCAGGGTAGCCGAGGCTGCAATTATCGTAATAGAATTTAAATATGATGTGTAAAATGAAAAGGAAATAAAAAACAAACAAGCGAGACATGAATACACAATACAACATGTCATGTGATATAGATTAACATTGTACAGATAATTTCATATAGTTTCGTAACATTTTATAAGTAGATATTTATATCCGAGTTTGAAGCTGGATCTCGTCGTGAATTTAAGTGAATCATCTATAGTATTCCAAATTTTTGGACCGAAGTATCTTATATGAAATTTACCGAAGTTCGTGCGAATCTGTGGAAGATAGTAGGAAGGTTTTGAGGCTAATCTTGTATTATAAGAGTGTATGTCACTAGTGAAAGTAAAAAATGAATTAAATACTTGGGGAAGCAGACCGTTATAGAACTGATACATGAAAAAGACAGTTTGAAATGTTATTAGGTCTGTAAACTTTAAAATATTTAGGTTTAGGAAAAAAAGATTAGTATGAGCATCGAATTTAGAGAAAGTGATGATGCGAATAGCTTTCTTTTGAAGTTTGTAATTGGTTTAATGTTAGTATTGTAGGTATTGCCCCATATAATGAGGCCATAAATTAAATGGGGATAAATTAAAGAATAATACAATTGAGATAGAGCATCAATATTGATATAATGTCTTAATTTTGAAAGTATACCAATGCTTCTTGAGATTAGTTTTGAGACTAGAATCAATCATTATTCCCAAATATTTAATACTATTTACATGTTTAATATTTTGATCATTGATTTTTATTTGGACCGAGTGATTAAGTTTCTTTTGAGGAGGGTGAAATATAACAAAATTAGTTTTATCAATATTTAAAGACAGTTTATTAGCACAAAGCCAGGTATTAATATTAATTAGTTGTTGGTTAACAATGGATTCTAAGCTTAACAAACTCTTATTCGCAAAAAATAAATTGGAATCATCAGCAAAAAGGTGGAATTCAAAATTCTGAGAAGAGTTATGAAAATCATTAATGTAAAGAAGGAAAAAAAGTAGAGGTCCTAGAACTGATCTGACGTACACCACATGTAATAGATTGATGATCAGAGTTAGTGTCAGCAATAGAAACAAACAACGGAGCAATGTGAAGGGTTTGACAACGTATAGTTATGCGCATTATCTATCCCTGCAATAGCTACAGTAGCCTGCTATGCAGACGTATTTTTTCACTATCATAAATTCGAAGAAAAAAGTAGATCTGACAAGGCTAAGGCAATACAAATGATAATGATAAAAATCTAAATCTAAAATGGAAATATTCAGTAATAAGCTAGTTTAAAAAGATAACTTCAAATGGCGCTAATTTGTCTGAGTTCACGTGGCAGCGCGTTCCAAAGCTTGGGGACAGCGGCAACAAAGGCTCTGTCTCCCAATGTCCTCTACATCTCGGACCACATAAAAGTAGTTCATTGGAACATCTAAGATTATAATGTGATGACTTAATAACTAATAGGCCGCTTAGATACTGAGGAGCAAGGCCATGCAGAGCTTTAAATGTAAATAAAGATTACCTTGAATTGTATAGTAACGAAATCTGAAGTTTATTTCGTTTGAACGTCGATCAGATTTCACGTTCGCACGATCGAGCTATCATCAGACGTTTCTCTCCAACTTATTTGCTCGGACTTCCCTGACCTAGTCATTTGCAAAGTTTGAGTAGCACTGAAGGCTTTTAAAGTTCATGAGCTGGTCCTGTGTATACGGGCTTTCTTTAAACAGCAGATACATTCCGACATTGTAGGTAACGCTGGGCCAAGTCTCCAGATCGTCTCTGCCCTCGGAATCTCGTATGGATCCTTTCTATCTACGTACTTCAGCTTCGTTAGATATCTATAGCTTGTAAACCTTTAAAATAGCCGGGTAAAAAACTTTTGGATGACATTTCTAAGAAATAAACGGTTCCTTTTTTTGCTGCATTAGCTCGGTGCATTAGCTCGGTGCACTGTGTTTGACCATGGTTTGACTGTTGTTTTGATTGTGGTTGACCTCCAGTTCGGCCTTGACAACGGTAACCAATGACGCTGTAACCGGTCTATATGAAAATAGGTTCTGGTATGAAAGGGCCATGGCAGGTCACTGACACCTTCAGTTGTCACTCAGCCTTTGTGGAGTGAACATCTCTGTGATGCTCCGCTTGAGTGCTCCCTACTGATTGCTTATCTCGCGATAGGGCTAAAGTAAAGCAAAGCAACTTTACTTAACGTCGGTAACTCGTAACAGTCTAGTGGGACTGGTAAACTTGAGGCCGACGAGAGAATGACGATTTCACGTCCTTATCCGAGAAGACGTGAGGGTCTAACCATTTGCAGTTGTTTGGCAAAGGCAGCAGAACTTCTAGATCTACTCGGTTATTTTAAGACCCTGAGTGTTGGTCCGCGCAACAGACCGGAGCTTAACCACTGAGCTAACCGGCTACAGAGTTCGTAAACAGTAATACAATGCCGCCTAAAGTCTAATAAACAACTATCTGCCCTCTGTTCACTTTTCGATGGCTTGTTTGATTTTAAACCCTCAAAATGTCGCATTTTAACAGGAGAGGCTGATTCACTCGCCCAGTTCTTCACTGCTCTGTAATTTGAAATTGAAATTTACAGTTCGCGATGCGTGAAAAGAGACTTACCTTAAGCAACTGCGGTTAAGCTTGTAATACAGCTATTTCAAAAAGGTTGTCCAATCAGAAGCGTCAAGCCAAGGCCGAGAAGGATGTCGGTACTTTGTGCTCGTAACTGATTTATTCAGAATGAAATTTGTAACTTACGTTTGCGGCTATGATCATGAAATATTTGTAAAAAAAAAAAAATGGTTTATTTTACGTCGAAGATACAGGAAGCCGTTACCGGGTCTCCCAAGCCAGAGGCTTGTCTTTAAGTATTCCGACGAACTCCAGGATCGAATTGGAATTTAGGCTTGTTTTGGGGGAGGGAGGAAAAGCGGAGAACAACCCTCGGAGCAAGGGCGAGATGCCAACAAACTCAACTCACATATGGCGCCGCGTCCGGGATTCGAACCTGCATGCCACAGAGGCGAGAGGCGAAGAAGTGCTTAACCACTGCGCCATCCCGGCTCCCAATAAGATTAATACACCCAGAGGCCTGTTTGGTCTTGGCTTGTCGCTTTTGATGCAAAGCGTAGCAAACCATGCATAGTAAGTCAGTCATACATACAAATGAATAGAACTCAGAAAATGATGTTTGTTCATATTGACTTGCTACTCTTATCTAAAGAATATCTGAACTCATTCTAAAACAAATACATTGGCACATTTTACAACACATTATTATCAAATAAATTACATTTTCCATTGAAGTCTTAATTAATCCAAATTATTTATTCAAATATAAATAACTTAATTGTTGTCTATAGCCCTCTATTGCGGATGCATCTTGTTGCGCCGTCTAATAGCCGTGAATATAATCTCTGCAGTCTCGTTTCTTGGGCCGTTTTGATTTACGTTGGCCGGTGCAATAGCCATATCTTCTGTAGATCAGTGAGTTGGAACACCTTTAGTTTGCTCAATGCTAGGATTATTTTTGATATTTTTAGTATCAACCTCTGCATTGAAAGTTATAGCCAAATTGCCGACGGTTGGTTCAGTTTCGACTGCTACATCGGTAACCATCTCTTCCACGTTCAGTCTCTTATGCCTTTCACATTCAACTTTTTGTGGCAATACCTTCGCTCTCATACTGACTCCATCGGCTTCGTAATTGCCACTCAAGCTCTTTGGACAGGAGATTTCTGAGGCTAAGAATTGACTGGACAATCTTTCCTTCTTCGTGCCCTTTATATGAGACGTGTTACCTTTGTTACGGAGTCTGTACGAGCTATAGACGTAGACTCGGTAACGAAGTGTTATCTTTAATCCATTTGTCTGCGGGGAGGTACCGGTTTAGACTGTTACAACTTCACTCACTACTTTCTGTTACCAGTTGTCCCTCTCTGTTACAAGTTGTCACTCTCTGTCTTTCTGTTACAAGATGTGCTATATTTATGGTCATTGCTACGTGCTGTTCGCGACCGGACGATAATCGTAGAAATACCAAACAACTGACGAGTATACCACTAAATGCAATGTGGTCAGTAATCTACAAATCAAAGGGTGTTAGAACGGATGTTTGAAACATGTGTTGTAGCAAGTTTTATGCTTAACTTGTGCGAGCACGTTCGAGATAATTTGCGGGGTGGCAGTTTCCTCTTTTACGCGCTAAAACATACGTTATGGTATTTTGTTATTCACGTTCCTAGTTGTGGGTGTGTCCCTGACGGGTCGCTAAATCGCGCCCTTACACCTTTACGAACGGATCCGGCCACACGCACCACTGCTCCCGTTGATAGTTTCTCTGCCGTTGATGCTATCATATTTTGTGGCTTACTCATTTTTGGAAGCACCGATAGGTTTCTTAGGGAAACATCTTTTAAAAGAAACATTTTATTCATTCAAATGGCATATTTTCAGTAATTACAGGCAATAGCTCGGCAATAGCTAAACATGGTGGCCTCTTGAGCTCGATAGGCTTCTTCTCCTTGCTCAACGTAACACAGATGGCACACTTAAGCTATTTCCTGTTGAAGTTGTCGATAACGTAAACACCTCTTCTCTAGAGCGTTGTGGCAGCAAAGTTTCCTTGTTTGACAGCCTTGAGTAACGCCGAGGAGCAGGCAAGGACGGCCCACGTTCTGTTGAAGATAAACTTGGCCACGCTACTCTTGACCGCATGTTTCTCTTTTGAAGAGCGATAATGTTTTCCGCTGTAGCTAACTCTGCCCCTGATGGAAAAGATCAGGGGTAGAGTTAGCTACAGCGGAAAACTACCAAAACAGTCATCGCCAAAGTTTGATAGTTGTCCGTAGTCTTTGATCCAGCCTTCCGCGATTTCATTCGTTGCCTCCATGAGCTCAGGCTTCATATTGTCCGTAATTTTTCCAACGCCTGTTGGAAAAATATTTTCTCCCTCTACATGACCACACGCAATTGCCGGAATTTCCGATATGGAACTAGTGAAATTTTCATCAAGTTCCCTCAAAACGGCGTCGCTTCTTCGGTTACTTCCTTGTCGAATAACAACACTTATTAGTGTTATTGTTCCTTGTTGATCTCCTCTGCTCGTGGATGAAGCAGCTCTTTCTCTGTCACCAGACGATGTTCTACCTCTTCTCCCAATCAGAGGCGCTACTCTGAACGGATAAAACTCTTCCTCATTTTCATAAGTATATTCCATGGCAACAAAACTAAGAGGGTTCAGTTAAACATTAGCATACAAATAATGCCAAGGATTGTTACGAACCAAATATAACACTCGAAAAACATGTTCGCACTTTGTTTTAACCATCGACTTCGCAGGAATGCTCACTGAATTTGTGTAAAACACAAGCGTGACGTCACAATGTAAAATTCATTACGCGTGTACGTCATCTTCGCGCACATTACAGTCCTACGCATGCGCCTGTATTTCTACGTCACACTTAATCATGTGATTTTTGTAACTTTTGTTCTACATCATGTATATACATAAAAAGAGAAGTATAAGCTCAATAAAGAAGGTTATTTTGGATACTTTTCATAAGACAGTATACAAAGGCTCAGGAATGTAGTTTGATTATTATTTAACCAATGCGGGTTCTGCCCGGTTCTACATTTTCTGGGATGCCTGACTCGATTAGTCTCACACTATTTCAGGCCTCCCAGTACTCTCAATATTTCAAGTCTATCGTTTGTATGTATATGACACAATCTAGGGTACAAATAAAGCTGTTGTAGTGCCTCTGCAAGCACAAGAAATCCAAACGAGCTCGCTACTTAGTGGCGCGCGCACACCTTATTTATGACGTCATGAGCAAACAATCTAAACAGAGCGCTTGAAAGGCTTCCTGATAATCGACTGACCTATCAGAACACTCGGTTTTCAAGATTAACATACTCTGGATTTCCGGAAATTATCGAAGCGATTCCGATGCCGTATACTCGCATATGCTACCACAGGGAAGCCAAACGGGAAGCAGAAGCCTCACGAAGTTCGGCGCTTTGTACCGGCCGTGAGGTAAAAGGAAGAGCCCAGGGCCGGGTTGTTCAAAGCCCGATTAGTGCTAATCCAGGGTTAATTTCCATGACAACCAATAGGTTTTGTGCAGAGTTAATCCAGGATTAACACTAATCGGGCTTTGAACAACCCGGCCCAGAACTCTGGAATTTTTTTTTTTTCTGATGCTTCTCGCATATTTTTCAGCTAATAAAGTTCAATAGGAGATATTGTAGTTGAGTCTACGAATAGCAGTTTCAGCGGTATTGACCCGAACGCCTCACTTCAATGTAATGAAGCGCCATTGAAACCATCATTCTTACACGACACCAACACCCTCCTAAACAAGCACGACTAATTTAGATACACAGTTTCAATGGCGCTTCATTACATTGAAGTGAGGCGTTTGGGTCAATACCGCTGAAACTGCTATTCGTAGACTCAACTACAATATCTCCTATTGTCAAGAAATTGGCTCATTCCTTTTCTAAGAGTTAGTTTTGGTGACTAGGAGAATGGAGATTTCTCGAATCGGCGCAGGGCAATTGCCCTATATCATTATGACGTCAAATCAAAACAATCTATTGTTTAAGCGCTAAGGATCACGGTCGTGGGAGGAGGACAAAACAGCAACAACACAAAGGAAATCGCTATCAAATGCATTTTGTAGAACGTAGAATAGCGGTAACAGCCACCAAATACGGTAAATATTGTGGGATAAACATTGATACAGCTGATATCTAGAAACCAGACAATTCGAAGTCAAATTTTCCTCAGCAGAGCAGATTTAGTTCAAAATTCTATTGTTCATGTCGATTCTGTCCCCCTCATAAACAAGCCGTAACGTCTTAATGATATAGGGCAATTTATATGCAATTTTCATATTCAATATTTTCTGAATAAATTATGGCTCTATCAATTCCAAACCTGCCCCTTCCCCTGGACATTTGTGGGGCATTCGACAGTTTTGAATCACAACGTTGCAAATACCCCACCTCAGCTAAGCTATGCAAATGCTCCACCGTGGGACTTTGGAATGAGTGTAAATCTCTTATCAAGGTAAACATTCGCTATTTTGACTCTCTTTGACCAATTCTCCACCCCCAACTTTTCTTTGCTGGCAAATGCCACACCCTCGGGGACAGAAACCCAGTCAAATGCCCCACGTATGCCGGGGAGCTGGGTATGGGCAGGTTGGGAATTGATAGAGCCATTACTACACACATGAAAGAGAGATCATGTTATTATCATGTTTCACACTTTGAGAATAAAACAAAATATTGCAAAGTAATTAGCTTTGGAAGCATGAAAACGAGAATATAGTTTGTCCTGACTTCCGAATCTCGATCATTCAAAGTATCTAATTTCGAACCTCAATAACGTTAACTTCGAAAAACTTGGTTCTTTGTCATGCGTGCTCTCTAGAGTGGTATTGCTTAGTATTTTAATGCCAACAGCTCAATATTGCGCCATTTTTCGAATGGGGATATTGTACTTAGAAACGCGCCTTAAGCACTGTCGCTGTACTCCTACAAGTCTCACCTTTTACACCCGCCCCCCCCCCCCCCCCCCCCCTTTTTGCGGTTTTATTTCCCGCGCGCTTCCCATTTGGGTCCATAACTAACGGTACGAAACTCGCACTCTCATATTAAGAGGTATATATGGCTTGGTGTAGGACTTGAAGTATTTTATATTCACTTGTGGCAAGCCGAATGTTATTAGAGGCAGAAGGGAGCACCAATATATGGCTCGATAGGAAAGTGAATTGTTTAGAACACACATTTCAAATAGCAGCATTATTGTTGGTATTCTTCTTGGAATAGGACTTGTCCAGCTTTATATGCACTTGGGGCAAGCAAAGTTATAAATATTAGAGGCAGAAGGGTACGGCCCAATATATAGCAGTTCGTCTTCACCAAGCTTCCCAGTTCGCCTATCGCGCACTTCAGCTTGCAAATTATGCACTCTGTACAATCTCTCTGCGCAGCTATACCTGTCAATGTCCGTATTAACAATCCAATTCCTTGTGGTTATCTTATCTTCAGAGTCATTGTGGCACTTTTCTTCTCTCCTTCGTACCCTTCTGCAGACGGTTTCTCTTCTTCCATCAATGGTCATTCTTCTGGTGGCCCAGAGAGCCATGCGGGGCCCCAACAGAGCTGATTCTTCTCCAGCTTGGATGACATATCCCCCTAGATCCATTATCTGCTTGGTTCTCCTGGCCTGGACAATGTTCCCATTGGTCTTTGTGGTCAATCTCACAATATCATTAACTCTGTGGCGTACAAACTGTGTCCACTCACCTCTGTTTTGGATCCAGTATAGCGCTTCGCCGTATGCTCGTATGTTCGGTGTAAATCCGCTATCCACTCTTCCCATGCTCTTTTATTCTTACCCTCTAGACTCTCATCCCATTATAATTTATATTCGGCGATCTGTTGGAACAATATCTTCATGGCAACTGATGATCACCGGACTGATGACTCCCAGGGGGTCAATAATCCCGCCAACACACTCAATACCTTTCTCTTGGTCAACACACCTGCTCTCTCCGCGATACACGTTAGCCCCAAATAAATAGTGTCACTCTTACTATCCCACGCCAGCCCAAAGACCTTACGACCTTACGACCTTACGACCTTAAGACCTTACGACCTTACGACCTTTCGTGTAAGATTGCGTGTCGAGCGTTGTCTCAGCGTCATCTAGTCTACTCACCGTTGGTGTGGCTTTACTGTTCCCCTCATTCGCTTCTATACGTACCTGTAGGTTATCATCATTACTTTGCCATTTCCTCAGTCGAAACCCGCCACTCACCATTCGAGTATTGGCTTTCTCATACAGTGCACGCGCTTCCTCTACATACTCAGCCACTGTCACTAAATCATCAACATAAAACCCCTTTATCAACGTGTTTACGAATTCTGGGTCTTCATTCAGGTAACGGGAAATGTGATGTCCTAGGGTCCCCGGCTTTAAGCAGAAATAGCGACGCATTCAGACCGAACACAACACGACAAAAGCGACACACGACTACGCTCAAATCGTCACGGAGGACATCTTTGACCCACAAAAACCGCAAACAGGACTTCACGATCAGCCTGGTCGTCTTCGATGTTCAAAAACGCCTTTTCGATATCGCTAACATATATAACTAGCGCAATTCTACTTTCTCTAAAACTAATTACAATATCTAGGAGCAATGGATTTATTGGTGATCCGAAATGCAACCAATCATTCATTGACGTTCCCTTCTTCGTGTCCTTCAATGATGCATCATACACTATTCTAAGCTTCGTAGTCGTCGCTTCTCTACGTATTACTGCCTGATGGGACAAATAGTGAGACTTACTTCCTTCCCCTAGTTCCGAAACCTTCAACGCATTCTCAACTAAAATCAGTTTTTTATCATTTTGTGAAATTCCGCAAAAATTCAATGAAAACGTGATATTAAGAGGGATGCGTCTGCTAATAATGCAGTTTTCGCATATAACCAAGACGTGTTTCCCCCAAAGCATAAAAAAATAGACGTTGTTGGCGGTTTTTATTTCACCGAATAATTTATTTAGTACTTTGACGTTACCACAGAAATTACTAGATACTCAATTAAGATTATTTTGGCGTACTGGACATTTTTGATATTTTTAACAACATAAAAAATCATTTTTTCTAACGGAAAGGCATTTTCATGCAAAAAGTAAGTGTTGTATAAGACTGAAATAAGCGGAACACAAAAAAATACAGAAAACTGGGATACCAAATACAAAGTTCTGGCGGATAAATCGAACTCCCGATTCCGCACTGCGGAATCAAGGGTTTCTCAAAATATCGCACAGATGACGAACTCTGATGAACAAATATGAACCCCGATTCCGCACTGTGACATGAAGGTTTACTCAAAGTATCACAAAAATGATCAAATCTGGCGGACAAGTAAACCCCGATTCCGCAGTGCAGAATACAAGCATTCTCAAAATATCACAAAAATGATCAAATCTGGCGGACAAGTAAACCCCGATTCCGCACTGCTTTCTCAAAATATCGCACAAGTGACCAAATTTGCTGGAAACATCCAACATTCAATCGGTCCCAATATCGTATAAATATTAAACGGAAACAGATAGAGGATGTATCGGCGGGAGGAATAAACACTTAAACGAGTTACTCGTAATCGTTTGTTGTCAACGAAACAGGATCCTTTCGGCAACGAAGAAACATTCTGCGTATGAACTTTTCACATATCAGCCTCTGTTCTCATCTGCTGCAACAATTTTCTGTAAAGATAATAGATTGGATACGTTTATACATTTTAAATGTTAGGCATTTAAGAGTGAGAGGATCACGATGAACGGTAGATACATGTCAACTAGTCTACACAAGAGTCTGAGTAAACTAAGTCAGATATGAGATACATTGTAAGCCTCTCCCCGAAGAAGATCGGCCATGTCGATGAAAAAACTCTTGAATCAGCCTTTCCTTTCTTGTCTATTCAACTGTCACCAGCCTGACATTCCATTCCAACCGCATGGCCAATCAGAATTCAGTTCCCAGAATCCAAGAACCACTCGCGCCAGAAATCTCGTCTGGCAGGAAATCGTTAGTGGAAATATAGAGGCTAATCTTGAAAATCGGTTCAAATAGCTTCGTATGTAAGAAATATTTGGAAGATCTCATTTATTTTGAGGCTCGTAAATGCCGACAAAAGCGAGTCGTTGCTAATTAATTTGTACACGTACACTGTAACTGGTCTAGACTGGCTATTGCAAACAATGGGGAATGTCATGCTGGTGTAAGCAGCCGTTAGTCATCAGTGCGACTTGGGACTAAATAGCCAGTCAAGACGGGTAAGAAAAAGACAATCAGAACGTGTACTGAAATCAAGGTACGCTGCTGGGGGTCTAGAACAAGCTTTCGGACTTAATCAGGGTTCAGTTCAGATGCGACGCAGGCTATACATTGACGATATTCGTAATGGATGCGTAATTTGTATAATTTGCAAGAAAAATCTGTACTGAAGGAAAACTAATGCTACCACATGAAAGATCACATCAAAACTAGTCTTCGTGTTCAGCTTTAGAGCAGTGTGGAGAATTGCTGTTGAGTTATACGTATGTCAAATGAAAGCGAGGCCTCCGTTGTTTTCCTCATACAAATTTATTCACTTTTTAAAGGAGCAGTGTCACGATTAGCCTGATTCATGCCCAAAGTTTTGAAAATGTGTCAGGCGGACAAGAAATAAAAAAATGTGACAGAAGTAGAAGTCCGTGAGTAATCCGTTTGCATCGAGCCTATTTGCACGATATCTCGAGCCGAAATTGCTTTAAAACTATACTTCAGTATTATATGGTTAGGTTTGATGTAATATTTTTATAAAGCAGCATTTTATTTATTTCAATCGAAAGGGAAATTTGCAGCGGCGCGTGACATTGCCATTGTCTATAACAACCAATCAGAATCGTGACACTGTTTTTTAATCTACAGCACTCAAATTTCACAAGATCACTAATATCGATATGCTGTTTTGCTTGGCAATAATAATGTGTATAAACTATCGAAACAGGAATATTCATTTAAGAATAAGGTCTAGGATCATCGGCTTAAAATGAAAATTTTATAATTTTGATGTCACACGGAAACGATCTATACCTTCGTACTTCGACTTTGGTTCCCGATTTGATCACTTGCTTCGTTGCCTAGTACTCGATGCGCCTCCACTTTCGTTACTTCGCTTGTGCTCTACTCGTTTTGTAGTCACAGGTCGCGTTTGATGCTGGATTTCTGGTCGCCAGTGTATCATTCTATTGCCATAGGCGGAGCGGACCGTTTGTAAAGGGGGAAGGACCACGGTTGGTGTTTCTAGAAATTCGCGTAACATCTCCTCATACTCTCGGCGTACTCTCGCTTCTTCTGCTTTTCGCTGTTGCTTCCTTTGCGAAGTGAGAGAGACCACGGAACCCATGGTAAAGCATTAACTTTTGCGTGTGTCAAGAAAGAATGAAAAAAACAGCGCGAAACAGTAGTACTCGATGTACAATCCGTTGCGTTGGTAACCTGATAAATATTTACTGGCTTGACATTATTTTGTCATGGTAACGTCCTTGCGGTGCGCTTCGTTATTTAAACAATAGTTTATCCTGTAGTTGCTATGAGCAACGGAAGTGATACGAAACAGACACTCCGCATGAACATTAACAATATTTAAGAAATAGAAAACATTTCCCGTGTTGCCATTAGCCTCCGATGGAAACGTCTTGCATGCAGGCTGGCACGTACTGCACGTGCAAGAATGGATGTCAAAATAACCAGCCAATCAGGTGTTTGTTAATATTAAAGCATAACGGGCTAAGGGAAAAACCTAACAAGCAATTTGATTGGTCAAAATAAACAATCCATAAGTCACGGAACACAAAATGTGGGCTCGAGTTCGTTGGTGTGGGAGGGAACGGAACCATGTTCGAGAAGGGTCAGTATCATTGATACGGCCTCCTTATCACGAGCACAATAGGCCGCGATACGTACGTCATTGATGTACGCACAGGAGACTCGTCCCAGCTTTCGATTGTGGGAATTGGCCCACTCTGTTGCCACCCAATTCAGATCAGGGAAACGACGAGTTTAAACCAAAATGTAAACTGAGAAAAAAATCCAAAATCGAGAAAAAAAATTCGTTCTGGGGTTCGAACCCGAGTCCTCACAATGTTTTCCAAGTGTGGTAACCACTTAGCAAAGCGATCTTCAGTGCTCGCTTTGTGACTAATTTTAATACATAACACTACCCACTAATAATAATTATTATTATTACTTATTACATACCAATCATTCATTAATAAATAATTAATTAATGTTTGGTATGTAGCAAATAGTTAATGAAATAAAAATAGCGTATTGTCGCCCAACTAGAGCAACTTTTGATTTATTACTCGCGCAAATGAAGTTCGGGGGGAGGGGGGGGGAGGGGGGGAGGGGGGGGGAGGGGGGAGGGGGGGGGGTTTCTCGCTTTTTCCATTGCCGAGCTAGGCCTGTGTAACCGTTTAACTTTAAATATGTTATTATTTTAGAAATTGAAACCATAGAAACCGATCAGTTTTGTCATGACATTCCAGAGACATTTTGCTAACAGAAATGGTGTATACCATTTCCAGGAGTGTAGGGAATGTTTGTAGAGCTATAGCTTATAGGTGTTAATGTTTGGTGTGTGCACTGAGTTAACCGGAATTAAAACTAGCCTATGTTATGTAATTTCTTCCAATTAGATTTTTTTTTTGATGTAACACTCGCGCAAATGAATTGCAGGGGGGAGGGGGAGGGGTTTAAGCCGATTTAAAATGTTTTTTGGCTCTCATTTCTCCCCCACAACTTTAATGTCATCCAAATTAATAAGACCCCCTGCAGTTTTCTATGGGTTACGTCCCATGTATCTACAACGTTGCTTTCTACCCGCAAAGTCCATTGCCCTTTTCGTTTTAGCCGCATGTTGGGAACAGTTTATTAAACTTTGCATTTCCGAGTTTAGAGTGGATTAAATGGAGTTTCAGCGGTAAATCATTCTTGTAACACTATATATATCAAATGCAAGATATTGCCTTAGAATTTGAGGTAATATCTGCCAACCTAGTAAAACTGAGGGGGGAGGGGTGGAGAATCATATGCATTCCCTGCTAATAACGGTACCCTCCCCCATTACAAATGCATTGAATGAAGTTGCAGCATCGAAATCATAGTTTTGGTACTAAACTCGAAGAACACAACATATTGTTTGCGAATTTGGTGTAACATCTGAGAGCTTTACCAAAATGAGGAGGGAAGGGGTGGAAATCATGCATTTCCTGCTAATAACTGTACGCACCCTCCCCCATTAGACAGAGATTAAATAAAGTTACAGCATAAAATTCATAGTTTTGGTACTAAACACAACGAACACAACATATTGTTTGCGAATTTTGTGTAATATCTTCGAGCCTTACAAAAATGAGAGGGGAGGGGTAGAAAAGCATATGTATTTCCTGTTAATAGCGGTATCCTCCCCCATTAGAAAGGAATTAAATGAAGTTGCAGCATCAAAATCATAGATTTGGTATTAAACACGATGAGTACAACATATTGTTTGTGAATTTTGTGTAAGATCTGCGAGCCTTACAAAAATAGGGGGAGGGGCGGAAACCATTGTATGATTATCTTTAGCGGTAATAATAATAATAATAATAATAATTCCTAACGATAATCATAGAAATAATACAATCATTAAATAGTTAATTAATGTTTGGTAGGTAGCAAATAGCTAAATGAATACAAACCAGCCTATAGCAACAACAACAACACACTTTATTTATGCTCTTACAATTAATTACATAAGTAGGTGAAAGAGAAACGAATAAAGAAAGTTTGTGTAAGCGCTACTTAGAATAACCTAAGGGCTAATCGAGCCTAACTACATTAATTTTTTGCGTAATTACTCGCGCAAATGAAGTTCAGGGGTGAGCCTTTTGAAATATTGTTTTGCTCTCATTTCTCCTCCTTAGCGTAAATTTCAAGCAAACTAAGAGGAATGTCTGAATGTCTTTTTCCCCTACAACCGTGATTTTGACACAAGCCGACAAAAGCACAGCCTAATGGGTTTAGCAGGGTAAAAAGATCACCAACTGCAGAGATTGAAGCATTTCAATTAAGATTTTTTTAATCCGTCTCAAAGCAGAAACACAACAGAAAAACCCAGTGAAATCCCCTCACAAAGCTTTAGCCTGTTAAAAACAAGCCAAGTACTTTTCAGCCATCTTAAGACTTTATGATGTCATCTGGCTCTCTTACAGTGGCTTATTTGTCCAAAATTAGAGCAGTTTTATTTCAAAACCCTAACCGTAGGATTCTCCCGAATGGCATTCTGGGGAAAGCTTGAGCCCTTGGCCTAAAAGGTCAGCAGTACGCAAGTAACCAGTGCTAGCGAAACTAGAACTGAGGGGGGAAGGTTGAATTAGCACTCTGGATTTCACCAATAGCTGATATCACAGTGGCGTCTACGAATAGATCGATTTCATGTGACGTCATCAAATTGCTAACTTCGAAACTATGAACTCTACCAAGTTCTGCTTTTGATACAGTTTAGAGCTTAAAGTGCCTATCACCCTTTTGCAACTTTGATAGCTTTTGAACCTCCGAAAAGTTTTGAGTACTTCTGTAAAGAAAGTTTTGGTTTAAAGTGAATACTTTATGTTCTACGCTTGTTTGAAATCGTGTAAATGTGACCTTTCCTGACCCATGACCGTGTAAGTAAAAGCCTGGGTCGAAACCTGGGTAGACGTCATCTCATTAATGCATTATTCTCCATGGCGCCTTTTTATAACAACAACATCGATGCATAGAAAATATGCACAGTTTGTGAGTTATTAGTAAAGAAAAAAGTCATTTTAGTCAACATGTTAAGTATTTCTTCAAATGATTGCAAAGCCGAATTAATTATATGACGTCAAGATGACGTCTACCCAGGTTTCGACCCAGGCTTTTACTTACGCGGTCATGGGTCAGGAAAGGTCACATTTACACGATTTCAAACAAGCGTAGAACATAAATTATTCACTTTAAACCAAAACTTTCTTTACAGAAGTACTCAAAACTTTTCGGAGGTTCATAAGCTATCAAAATTGCAAAAGGGTGATAGGCACTTTAACTAAGCGAGTCTTCGCACCAAATTTCATCGGTTTCTTTCACTTTGTTCCGGAGATATCGATGAAGCGATTTGAGTCACGCAACACCAGTCACGTATTTTGAGGAGTCAAATTAGTGCAACTTTCAGCCAAAAACCTTCTAAATACAAACCAACATGTTAAATAAGTGAATATCTATGCAAATATATACATTTTAGGTCAGAATTCTTGGTAATTGTGGACTTTAATGAAACTTGGTAATCTGGCCGCCATCTTGGTGTATCTCGGTGTACCTTTGAGGTACACCAAGATGACGGCGCCATACATTTTACTGTAAACATGGCGCACATTTGATCGCTTATATTTTGGGCGGGAAATATCCTAGATTGGTAAAACTTGTCAAAAATACGTAATTTTTAGTTCTCTTTCAGAAAAACGCACCTTGATTTTATTTGAATCAGCAATAAAGATTTTTAGGATTCACGTGACCTAAGTGAAATCGATCTGTAGCAGTTTGAGCGGTATTGACTCGAACGCCTCACTTCTATGATGAGCTATGTATTCATGCCACACCACATTTTTATGGTGTGGCCTGGTTACATTTCTGACATGCGCATGCAATACCTACTGGACTCTCTTTTCCGCGACCTTCCAGTCTACGGAGCGGTCGAAAGAGAGGCCAGGTCAAGGACCACTATGGGCTGTTATCGCAGTTCGGCCATCTTGGATAAAACAATAGTTTTGGGCCCGGCAGCCTCGCACTGGTTGGTCTCAGAACGAGTTTACCGGACGAAAACAAAGGTTTTTTTATTCTCCTGGGACTCAACATGGCCGCCGTGCGATAAAAGCCCATTGACCGATTTAGCTTGTACATTTGTTGTCCCAATTCAAATCATGTGACAGCTCTTCAGAGGATTCAGCCCTTTGTTTTCCAATTAGAGAAATTTATACATTTGCTCTTGGGTACAGAAAAACAAGAAAATATTACTCAAGGGAAACGTCAGGTGACCTGAATTGGGACGACAAATGGGTTAATTTCTCTAACGACATTGCAATTATTGCATCTCCAGCGCAGCAATCTAATGAACATATGCCGTATTTCTCGTCAATCTCCTATCTGCAGTGGGTGTATGAAGCCAATTTTATTAGAGCGGTTTTCGATTAAGACTACGTTTACACTAGAGCAAACGTTTCCGGATTCGGGAATGTTTTCGGATTCACTGTGAACCGAGTATTCGGATTCGTTAGGCGTGTACACTACAACAGTATTTGGATTCGGCCGTGTACCCCCGGGGGGCGAATTCACGGGGAGGCGAAATCGCTGGTATACCGGGCCGGAATCGAAACAGCAATTTCCACCGTTTTTGATATGAACTACCGAACCTCTCGGCCGTGTGGGATGCTTAAAATCAAAACAAATATGCATAAATGACCAACAAACAGTGTATATAAACAGTCTCCAGGGAATATATTGAATCCTTTCAATCAAGCATTGAAGGAGGGAAGTTTAACTGTTTGTATCCAATTAAAGCCACCAACCGAGCGATTACTCGATACATGCGCAGTACCATGACATAGCCCCTTTAACGACACTCAATCAAAAACCGCTCTATTCTTGGGGGCGGCCTTCACCTCCTCGGAACCTGGAATAGTACTGCCTATCCAAACAATACCTAACCCTGAAACAATACAAACCCTAACTCTAAAACAATGGAATTCTTTGTCAGTGCAGTCCAAATGGGGTCCAATAAAATGCAAGGATTTGAGAGGTGAAGTTTTTGCCATAGTATTTTCGGTTGACGCGATTTCCACCTAGAAAATCCGAACAGCTAATAGCTTTCCAGAATACGTCAAAAGACATAGTAGGCGCCTTAAAATGGCTAGATAAACCACAGGCAGCCCAGACTCGACATATGTTTCCCGCTTATTAGTCTGTTGGGTTACCTGTGGTATGTTTCATAAGCGATCTCGGAAGAGTTTATATAATTTCTCCTTGTGAATTCTCGTTTCCGATTCCTACAAAATAAATCTTCAATAATAAAAGATTGATACTTAATGAAGTTGTGTGAGTGATTTTGGGACTTCTAAAGCAGTTTATTAGGCCTCGAAGTTTTGACGGTTGGCCGCGTGTCTACCCACAGGCAGCCCAAGCTCAAAGTTTGAATTTATTTGACAGTTGAACTACGAAGGTTCAAACTTCCAGAATATCTGGTATTTTATCGCACTAAATGGCAAATGAATAACACAATAAACTTGCTTTGATGAAGATTAAGTTGTTGTGTCTTGAATTTGGGGGTTTGGGGGCAGATTTAACGAGTTTCTAGGAAAGATGGATTCACAGAGGCGAAATCGATTTGAATTTCTTGTTGAATTTCGGCGGCGAGTGAGGTCACATCGATGAAAAGCGCCTCGAAGTATATTTGTGTCTTTGAGGTAGACACGCGGCCAACCGTCAAAATCTCTAGGCCTAATAAACTGCTTTAGAAGTCCCCAAATCACCCCAAAACCACTCACACAACTTCATTAAGTATCAATCTTTTATTATTGAAGATTTATTTGGTAGGAGTCGGAAAAGAGAATTCACAAGGAGCAATTATATAAACTCTTCCGAGATCGCTTATGAAACATACCACAGGTGACCCAACAAGCGGGAAATATATGTTGAGTCTGGGCTGCCTGTGGATAAACTGCAGACAACTGGTTTCAAACGAATTTCAAAAAGTACTCGTTGGGTGCCCTTGAATGAAAAACGCCGACTGCGTGCACAGGCAGCCCAATCTATGGGTTTGTGCATGAAAATAGAAGATATGTATGGGGTTTTATAAATCCTTTCAAATTGCCGTACAATGGAGGACAATGTACAAATAAACATACCTTTCCTTTGTGGTTTTTCTTGTCTTGAAACCATTTTAGGCTGTTTTGGGGAGTTTTTCATTAGTGAGCGAAGGTGGATGAAAAACTCCCCTGCCTGGATTTGGTCATTTGTGGGAATCGGGGTTTAGTATTGTCCGCTAGATATGAGGACTTTGGTTTATTTAACCTCACATATTAATCGTAAGAAATGTATTAATTTTTGCGTATATTAAAAACATGTCCTCCAGAAATGCTGTTTTTGTGATGGTTTTGTTTTTGCACCGCCAATAATGGCCACAACATCGGGCACATCCGGAACTTATTCTAAGCCGCCAGCGCCAGATTCGAAAGCTAATTCGGTCAATCGTAACAGAGAAAACGGGGCCGAAAGCTAACCTGCTGTTAGAAAACTCTCTGATTGCGTAAAATCGACTAGCGGTATACATATGCGACACACGGCATTTCGGAGATGAAATAGTCATAAACAATTTGCGGGGATAACTAAAACTATCGCGTAAATATTAAGCCTCTGAAACTGCAAGCGAATTTTCAGTATTTTAGTGATTATTTGTATGGGGCAAAGCTAAAAAGTCGATTTTCTCGGCGAAATCTGGCTCGATCAAAATGCGACAAACGGCAAAACTGAGTTTACGGCTTCATAAAACTATATCTCTTTTCTTGGCGCAATTCATTGAATATTTCACATCTCAATTTCGATTTTTCCATGTTAATTTTTCCTTTAAACTTCGCGCGGCAATTTCATTGATACTCTGAGCTCCGCCTCCAAAGACAATGGAGCACACGTTTACCAGAAGCTCTACTGTAATCTGAAGTTATTTTAAAATCAAAATTGAATTTGGCGATCGAACCTGACTTATAAACCTAATGAGGCGACAAAACCTGTAATAATACTATGTTGCTATGGTGACTTTCAGAAGTGAACTTGTAAAAAACAGCAGGATGTCTAACACACTTTGCCATGTTAACTATGAAACGGAGCATCAGAGTGAATAACTCAAAAAGCACTCGCGTGGGCGACACTAATTAACCTCAAAGAAGCAATAGAACTGGCTAAATCCCGAGGGCTCGGACTCTATAGTACCGCAACACAGCTTCCGACAATGAACACTAAATCTGAAAAACTTAGGTTGAGTTTCAAATAAATACTTCCGGCTCCCTTCCGGGCTAAACTACAGAATACAGGGCCACTTACCAAGGTCTACCCCAGAGCCACTGGCTCGGTGGCTCGGTAGTCATGATTATAATTAATATGCAAGTTACCGGTGGTATATATTGTTAGTGGCTCGGTGGCTCGGTAGTCGCATTGATGAGTAACTAATAATCAGATTCATTGGCAGTGAGGTCGGTAAAATCATAACTAGAAGAGTTTTGTTTTCTCAATATAGCTATTACAATCAAATAAACAATCGTGTGAGGTTAGGGTTAGGGTTAGGGTTAGGTCATTGAATATTCATTTAACGGCACGACTACCCGAGCCACCGAGCCACTAAAAATATACACTCCAGGGTCATTGAATATTCATTAATGATACTTCGTTCTTTTAAAGACGATGATATAGACTACCGAGCCGAAATCATTGAATATTCATGAAACCGAAACTGATACAGCAAACATTGAAAGCGGCTAGTGAACATAAAACTTGGAAGCGCAAACAACCCAAACATTTAACGAAACAGCTTTAAAAAATTAGGTTCACTAACGACCTTGAATTTTTTTCTAGAAGTCAAATTCTCAGAGTGACGGCCGAGATGATAGAAACTGAGTATATTCAAAAATCTGGTAATTTTACAGTGTCTAATACGCACGTCGCTTTTATAGGTTTTTTTTAAACTTTCATAAACTTGTGAAATAGATACTAGAGTATTTATTGTAGCTCTAATAATACGCTTGAATTAAATGTTGTTTTCTTTTGTGTTTATTTGTCTATTACGCTCTAATCCACTTTGTTTTACGGGTAAATGAAAATCACTAATAAAGCTAACTAAATGGAATTTAACCACCACTGATAATAAATGCTGCAAATAAAGATATACCTACCAAAGTGTCGAATGGCAGACAGAGATGGCTATGAATGTCGTCTAGTTGTGTGTTTTTATCTGTGAGTAAATTGATTTTGCGGTGGGCCTTTTTGGCTTTTATTGTTTAGCACTTGGTTGTTGATCTATAGAAATTCCTTAACGAGCTCTGGGACTTCGTTAGTCCCATGACAAGTGTGATGACAGTTGGTATCCCCTGAAGGATTCCCTAACAGCCAATCGAAAGCGCTTTACTGAATATCTAATCAGGCGTATGATAATAATTCCCATCTCATATCTGATTAGCGACCGCAAGTGCGTGTCGCCGAAAACAATAGGATTCTGCGCGATTGAATAGACCATTTTCTCAGGTATGCGCACGCAATATTGGCCCGCCAAATCGCTTTTTGAACAATAGCCGCCAATTTTTTAGCTTGAATTTCAGCCGTCTCCTCCGGTTCGTTCCTCCCGAGAGAGACGTCTGAATCCAATAGCCGATAATGCCGTCCAGTGACGTCACTACCAGAAAACCTGGTAGTGATCTTTGATTGGTTCATATTCTATAATTTCGCATAATTATCATAATTAACTCATCCGCGATAGCCCACCAAACGAATTTCGTATTATTTCTTCCCCGCTTAATTTTAAAATCTAAAATAGATAAACTTGCGTTATCATCAATGGCACATGGTGCTATTAGCATGCGTGTTACCGAGATATATTTTACCTTAGCAAGCGCGATATTTAGAAATACTTTACATTTATTATTTATTATTGTTGTTGTTATATCATTATAGTATTATCATTAATATTACTATAGTATTATCTAATTGTAAATATCGCAAACATTGATTGTATTCTTAGAATTTAATATCCAATCTTTCTTCTTCTATCTTAATTAGTTGACTGCACGTACGCATTGTAAACGAGCTTATGCTCATTAGTGACTACGTGATTAAACAAATTACTACTAAATACTACTACTACTTCACATATAGCACAGCGTAACGACTGCACAATATTACAGTAGCTATTCATTATAGTCGAAGATATATTTTACCCACCCGCCCGCTCCAAGTTCTTATGCATGTCCATCGTTCTCTGATTTCTAGCATGTACAGAGAGAGAGAGAGAGAGTAGTGAAGATGAGCGTTATCGGCATTCAGTAGCGACTTCCCAGGATGTGGAGGTCTTCCTCGGAGTCGATAGTGTAAGCCGGTCTCGGCCTGCTTGAGAAAGATCGTACTATTTTGCGTCCAAATGTACTTCCATTTCCAACTCTTTTTCAGCTTGTTTATGTCGCCAAAGAGATTTTTCTTGTAAGGAGTCGAGGATTCCGAGATGAAAATTCGGGCGTCGGAGCTAATGCCAAGATCGGGCAGATCACATGAAAAATGGGTATGTATGTGAGGCCAAGAGACTCAAACCCTGACCCTGTTTGACCCAATCCGAGCTCCAAAACCCTGATTGCCCCCTTTTTGGGAAAAAAAACCCTTATTGCCCCCTCTTTAAATTGTTTTCAAAACACGGTCGGATATATATCCCGGCCGGTATACCGCGTACCGGGATTGCATGCAATATACGGAACATTTCAAGTCGGGACGTGTCATTGGGTAAACAAATCAGCAGATGAAGTACATAGATAAGTACTGAAGTACGAATTAGCGGCGTCACGATGTATGGGAACCTCAGTGCTTGCATGTGGGCAGGCGATCAAAATGCAGCAACAGAATGTTTTTTTTTTGACTTAGTAGCTAAAAGAAACTGAACCCTAACTGCCTAAAAATACTGAACCCCGACCCTGACTGCACCCAAATTATACTCAAATCCTGACCCTAATCTGCCCAAATCAGGTCAAAACCCTGACCCTACCTGCCCAGACTGAGCTCAAAACCCTGACCCACCCGGGCGGCACATACATAATACGTCACAAACAGGGGGGGAGGCAGATCCTTGGCTTTATTGATGGCAAATTTTCTTCGGTTATCGTATAACCTGTTCCTAACGTGTCCCTACGGGTGAACTTTACAATGACTTTTGGGTTAGGGTGCGAGATAGAAATGTCCTGCTGCATTAAGGGCGCACCAATCACTTTTCCAATGGGTGTCTATAAAACGAAGACCTACTAAACGAAGACCGAAGACCTACAAAACGAAAACCTACAAGACGAAAACCTATACAAAACGAAGACCCTAACGAATAATTAGCAGAAAACTCTAAAGAAGCTTTGCGGGTATTCAATTCCTTCACATTACCTACAGATAACTTTTAGCGCCAGGGTAAACGAAGACCCCATTTTCCTCTCTCAGCTTTATCGTAACCGAGCTAAGAAAGTCACAAATATTAGCAGAAAACTTAAAGAAGCTTTGCGGGTATTCGGTTCCTACACATTACCTACAGAGAACTTTTAGCGCCAGAGTGAGTTCGTTTTAAAGATCTTTAAAACGAAGACCCCATTTTCACTACATTTTCCTCTCTCAGCTTTATCGTAACCTAGCTAAGAAAGTCACAAAAAATTAGCAGAAAACCTAAAGAAGCTTTGCGGGTATTCGGTTCCTACACATTACCTACAGAGAACATTTTATAGCGCTAACTCCTTTTTTAACATTTCCATAATATCCTCTGATGAAGCCACAGTACCGGTAGTTTGTGTCGAGTATTCGGAGATCGCTTTAAGCGTGGCTTTCCGCCATTATATATATATACGACATATGCACATCATGGAGCAACGCGGAATCTGAAATGGCACTTATTTTGTAGAAAAGACGAATGGCCTGGAGACGGGAAGATTTTCCATCGAGCAGAGATGCAAGTATGCACAAGATTTGTATTATAGAGAGCCAACAGATGTCTCACCCGAGACATAGGGCCATACGTACACAACTGAGCAGCAGTATGATACGTCAGAAGATGATGACAGACAGACTCGTCATACAGATTGTGCCAGTTGACACAGACAACGTGGCAGATATCATTGGAGGGGGAACCTGGACCACCGCTGCGCTGGTCAACAAGGAGGACAAGGATCGAAGTTATGAACACTAGAATTGTAAAAGTAGTTCATATTTATAGTTATATGTTAGTTATATGTTAGTTCATATTTAGATCGGCAGAGGGCGTGACGAGCAAAAAGGGGGGAGAAAGTGACAGGGTCACTAGAAACTGGTAGTCTCTAGTAATTTGAGTTATTTCCTGTGGTTTTCTGGATGTGTTGATATTTAGGGACGGACCATTAGAAAAGTGATTGGGGGGGGGGGGGGGGACTTTTCTGACTTGCTCCATTTTTTTTCCCCAAGAATTAGTGCTGCACGAATTTTTTTTGGGGGGGTATTTTATTTCATTAATCATTTCATTAATCATTATAGCAGCATAAAGCCAAATGCATCGATAACATATAACTGACATAATGGAGTCACTATTTCAAAGATACTGTTTCAAAGTGCATTGCTTTGTCTCACGATAAATCCCATGACTGCATTGTTCAGACGTGCAAGCTGCTTGAGTTTTCATGGTGTATTGAAGAAATGGTAGAATTCCCGAGAGCAATCTTCATTGAAATTAGGTATATATGTGCTTATAATTAGTATCTTTTACACAAAATGAAGGAGCATGATATATCTTCTTGGATTGTTGTATTTACCCATAGTTACAGTTTATTGTTTATTATTTATGATATTTACAATTTTATTGAAATCTTATATCAGAGTTGTTAATTTTAAATTTGATATTTTACCCTCCAAAAATATAAAAAGGATATATTATTGTTGCTTTTGGTTTTTGTTTCAAGAAAATATATTTCCAATAGTTGGGGGATTTCTGAGAACCAGTGTTTTAAAATATATGGATAATAGTGGAGTGTTATATTTACCCATAGTTGCTTATGATCATGATTTTTTTTTATTATTGAAATTTGAATTAGACTTGATATATTTGATATTTTGAGATACCAAAAAAATGAAAGGATATATTATCTCCTTGGAGTGTCAGTATTTACCCAAACTTGCAATTTATACATATTGTTTATGATCATGATTTTTTTATTATTATTGAAATCTTATAATTATATAGTAGTTGTTAATTTATGTGATATTTTGAATACCAGAAAATAAAAGGATATATTATTGTTACTATGGTTTTGTGTTTCATAAAAATATGACTGTTTCCAATGATTGGGGGATTTCCCCAAGACCCATTGTCTGGATAATGTTTGTAGTTTCTTGTAACATTAGCTGCAAAATAATCTGTCTTCCTTCCTGATGCGTGTGAAACTATGATAACTAGATTTATGTTTCCATTGATTGTGGTTTTGCTTACCTTGCCAAAGTAATCTATTTGTAAACAGGATGTTTTTCACTGTTTTAGCTAGCATAAGACCCTAATACTAGTCAGAGGTCAGTCAGTTTTGAGCATAGAATAGGATGATTGCTCAGGGAACATGGTAAAAGAACAAGAACAGAACCACGAGTAAGAGGACATGTTACTCGTTCCCGTTTTTGTTTCGCCGTTTGTTAGCGTTTGATACTGTTTGTTAACGCAAATGAATAATTATCGAGTGAGTGTTAATAAAGTAACTTCAAACCATCGTTGACTAATTGTCGTTACTAGCGTCGCCGACGTCGCCTCCCGCGTCGCCGTGGTTACAAAAATTAAGACAATGAACGTCCACTGGACGTTAAACTGTCAGACCCCTTCCCTCTTAACGTCCACATGGCAAAAACTAAGAAACCTATCGAAAAGAAAAGTGTTGTCAAGCGATGTAAGACAAAAAAGCAGCCTGAGATATCAAAGACAAGTAGAAGGCGAAAGCGACGACAAAGAGAGACGTCGCAGCAAACCAGCACGAACTCCGGCTGTACTGCACAGTCTGCTAACATGTGAACACCTAAAGTACATGCGATATGCATATGCGTTGGGATAGGGCTTTTGGATGTCCCGGATAGGCATGTCCCGATTGTGCTCGGCAACTTTTGAGCAACTTTTGGCGTTTGGAGCAACTTTTTTCAGTTCTAGCAACCTCGAGCAAATTTTACCTTTCTGAGCAACTTTTGAGCAACTTTTGACCAAATTACAGGTTTACAGCATAAATTAAGCACGCAAACGTTAACCGTGAATTGATAGAAAACTTCAATTTCTGCGAATTTCTTGATGTTTATTGAATGAACCATTAGAAGTTTTGTTCCGTTCAGAGTTTTCTAAAAATACGCCCATATTTGCGAGCGACTTTTTAAAATCTGATGCAGTGTCGTCAGCTGCTACTCGCTTCCCACGGCGGTTAGCATACCTTAAACCGCTTTAGTTGATTATACCAGTGTTTATATTCCCCGCCAACGCAGACCAACACTAGTTTTTACAGCAACTAGTTACCCATGTAATCTAAATTTGGACTTCCGGGTCAAACCCTCCTGAGAAGATCTTCCCTACCTTCTAACCGTGTGCCCTCGATCAATGATTAAAAAAATAAATGCTAGTGCATTCCAAGTATTGCAGAATACGAATAGCTCCCAAACGAACACATTATTCCGCCTATTTTTATTCCAGAATATATCTGAAACGAACGCGCCCTAAAAGGTATGCTTGCCCCACATCTTATTCCACAGGGAACCCAGGCTCACAACATGACTACTCGGTGGCAAAATATAAGTTTATCGCTAGTATATATAGCTGATGGAAAATGATAATAAACAGCCATTAAAGTTTACATACCACACCAAATGTTGTCCATCTGTTGTTTCTTGACTCAAGCCGCATTTCGGCGAGAACCGATTGTTTTTTATAGTAGGTCGAGGTGAACTAAAAAAATGTTTTCGCCGAAATGCGGCTTGAGGTCTCTGAGACAGTCAAGAAACAACAGATGGACAACATTTGATGTGGTATGTAAGCTTTAATGGATGTTTATTATCACTTTCCACTAGCGATAAAGTTTCATACAAACTTCTTGTAAGCCTGGGCTTCCTGTGCTTATTTCTTGGAGTCTGGGCTCTAGCCAAGTCGCAAAGACAGACGGGAACGCGGGAACACGTTTTTCAAGATGGCGAAGCATCATCCCGATTTGATTATGTGCAGAAAACAACCCGGTGTTGGTAAGGCAGGCAGCGTTCGATTGATGAATTGCTCTAAAAATAGTCTAGTAAACTAATCATATGATGTCACCCCTTTTTTCTCCACAGCCATCGGCCGGCTTTGTGAGAAATGTAAGTAGTTTTGATCCGTTTTGTAGTGAGTGACATGATCGAGCCAAATTCAGTGCAGTTTGCTTTCTTGGACTAGATCGTTTTCAGAGTTCTGTAAAGCCTTTCCCCATATAGATGTTTTCCTCTTAGAAATAGGACTTAAGAAAACAAAGTTTATAAAATGTTGAACCTACGACACGAAAACGTTTTTTTCAAACCACAGGAAGCCCAAATAACACAAGTGAAAATTTCAAAGGCCCGTCTAGTCGGTTTCTGGGACCCTCCCCCCAGTTTTCACCCTAATTTTAATGTTTAAGTAATGATTTGTGTAAGAAATACGGCATCGAACGGCATTTATATGGTACAAGGTGTTAATTTTGTATTGTGAAAATTTTTGATCTCATTGGTTGAAACATGAAAATTGCCCTAAAGGTTTTAATAGGAAGACATCTAATTTCCTCCAATTTTCCAAAATATTAAAACTACGACTTGCACTGCAGTTACAAATGTTGTTTATAAAACAAATTGTACGTTCGGAACCTTATCAATCGTGCCTGTTTTGTAGCTATTGGTTTTGGCTGTTCTTATTCTTGGGTTGCACATGACGTCACGGCGGCCATGTCGGTGGAAGTTAACAAAGGATTCCTCGTTAGCTTCTTTTGTTAGTTCCACCAACATGGCCGCCACGGCTTTGTTATTTGAATCTCTGGGGATTAGTTGCAACCCAGCAATTGCCTTTTGGAAGATAATTTGTTCATAAAAATGGAATGAAACTAAGACTTTGTATTACTTGTATTTCAGAATATTTATAGTTATCACCCCAGTATTTTCGTAGTCTAAAACACAGACATCCCATGTGAGGGAGGCTCAATGCTACAGAACAATGGATTTTATCGTACTTTTTACACAGATTATTACTTACGTGTAATCATTAAAATAATACACATGTAAACCCAAGGGAGGGGTGGGTGGGTAGTTTCTCAGAAACCATGATTGATCTGATTTGTCATCAACATAATTTCTTAGTTCCCAGCAAAATGGCACCCACCAAATTTGTATTACATTCATTTGCTAATTTAGTGGATGCAGATACAATGTACTCTTGAAAGTGATGGTGTAATGGAAAGTTTTTTTAATAAAACAAACAAGTGGTGACAGCCAAATGATCAATGATTAACTCAGTCAATTTTTCCTTTGGTCCACAAACTGGTACTGTATTCTTGTTATATCAATACATACATCTGATTAATAATGGTAATATACATGTATATTATTTGTGTAATGCATCAGACAATTCCAGCAATGCCCACCCCCTCGAATTTTCCTGTTATGACTCAATTTGAAATCTTTGTGTGCATAGACACGTAACACTAAGTCACAAATGTCAAACTGAACACTGGTCTTCCCATCCATGTTACCACAGTCAGCCCAATCTATGGGTTTGTACATGAAAATAGAAGATATGTATGGGGTTTTATAAATCCTTTCAAATTGCCATACAATGCAGGACAATGTACAAATAAACATACATTTTCGCTTCCATGTTGTTTCCTTTGTGTTTTTTCTTGTCTTGAAACCATTTTAGGCTGTTTTGGGGAGTTTTTCATCCACCTCGGCTCACCACTAAGAAGAAGAGAAGGCTGGAATCTTCTAAAGTCTTCTGCCACAATCACCTACAATCTTCACCTCCAAAATCTCACTTTTCGTTATCGAAATGCTACGAAACTCCTGTCGTCGCTAGAATGATAAATAAATTAAGCCCTGCCTGAATTTTAGGATCCAGCGATCCCTCGTTCTGGAAAAAATAGAAATATTATACTATTTCGTGACTTTCGACCAACTGCAGGGCTCCATACTAAAGAATTTGGACACAGAGCGGCAACTGTCAAAATAGCCTCATCAATCACCATAACGATTTATTTTACTAGTCTGTGTTCATCGACTCTCACAGCGGCACTGTACTGAATGAAGAAGTGTTCTTGAAACTAACTTTACCATCCTATTACAAGTTGTTGAGCACTGTAAAATATAATTTAGCAGGCAGGATATTTAATTATTAACTCACCACAAAGTGATGAAGTTAAAAAGATCCAGAAGATTTGATACATTTTGATCTCACAGCATTTGCATGTAACATTTATTTGACGACATATTGGAAAATAGCCAAAACTTCTCACCTCATGTAGAGATTGACTCAAAGCATTTCCCACATCAGGTGAAACTGTTCAGACACGAAACGAAAATGAAATAAAAACTTCCAAAACATTTGATTCAGAAGGTATCACAATTTCTAAATGAAATTTTGGCTTTAGAAAACTTCTGGTGCAATCCAGGAAATCTCAAAGCAAATAAACACTGGCAACCTTTTCTAATATTGATTATTCAAACTATTAAAGTTCAAAATATTGAACTTTTCAAGGCCTGTACAAACCATGTAGAAATGAATACTGATCATAGACAAGTTCTAAATTCTCCTTTTTGTACAGGTTACAACATGTTTTCTAAGGGAGAGTTTGGAACTTAATCACAAGTCACTGAAGCTATTCTTATACTCTGACAGTCCTTTAATCATATGTACAGTGCATGGAATTAACTGCCCTTCGTTACTCAGGTGATGGCAAATGTGTTATCTGTGATTCCTATGTGCGGCCTTGTACTCTGGTCAGGATATGTGACGAGTGTAACTATGGGTCCTACCAGGGGCGATGTGTTATATGTGGAGGACCAGGAGTGTCCGATGCTTACTACTGTAAAGAATGCACTGTGCAAGAAAAAGATGTGAGTGTGATTGATGCCAATAACATACATGTAAAGGCTATGTTCCCAGCTGATTCTGTTCTTGCACTTGTCCAAAGTAGCCAATCAGTGCCATTTCTATCACACTGCCTGTTGAATTCCTGGCAAATCTCAAAAAAGTACATTACTTTGATACGTTGTCTTTATTAAATGTAAAATATTGATTATGTTACAGGTTAAATTTGATATTAGTTTAATTTTAGAACAAAGTACACATGTAGGTTAACTTAAATCAAACTACAGCTGGGACAAAAGTCCTTGAAACACCCCTTCCCTGTATCAATGTTGGGTGCATAGGCAGAGTTGCAAGCGAGAGGTAGTCGTTAAATTACGCACTTGTGACCAACATTGCATAGGCAGGGTCCGAAATTGTGCTTTATTTGGCGCCAATGTGACTAAATTTTGAGTGCAAAATTTCAGAGTTAGTCGCCATCTGACGACTTACCTAAAGGCTTCACAATGTCCCAAAGTCACACGATGTTCTAAGTAAATTTAGCCAATAAAACATGCCAAATGTTCTTTGTTGCGTGTCGCTTGAAACTCGAAATTGGTCATTTGGCGACTAAATTTGTTTGGCTTAGTTGCCTATGTGAAAAAGTTTGTTTTGGACGGGTCCCTGATAGGGGTAATGGGGGTGCTATGGAAGCAAAATGTTTCAAGACTTTTAGCCCCAGCTGTAGGTTAATTTTAAATGGTACTAGATATTTTTTGAACTACTGTATATTTGTACATGTGTACATGTAGATTAATTTAGATTTAACCTACCATAGGTCTAACTTCTCTTCTTGTTTATGTTAACTTTTTTGGGGTTTTTTTAAATGTTGGGTTAGGGTTTGGATTAGTTCAAAGCACCATTGAAGAATCATTATTTTTATGTGTTGTTTAGCCAATCATACGTTACTATAGCCCTAAATTAGTTACCAGGGTTTTCAATAGAAGCCGGTAGCCGGCAAATCTCGCCGGGTATTTTACATGAAATCGCCGCCTACTTTGATTGAAAAATTCCCAAAAAATTAGATATTTGCGCCAATTGATGGCGCTCGATGCTCGCCGCCTACTCTTCAAGTTTTGCCACTTACTTCAAATGTTATTGAAAACCCTGAGTTACTAGCCCTGAACTGCATGTAGTTACTAGCCCTAAACACCCTAAATTAGTGAGCAATTGGGTTTACTGAAGTTAGTTTTTTTTTAAATGTTGGGTTAGGGTTTGAATTTTAGTTCACAAGACCATTGACAAAGTATTATTTTTCTGTGTTTAGTGATCTACATGTACATTTGTAGCCCTAAAAAACCTAAATTAGTGTCTAGCTCTAAATACCCTAATTTAGTGAGCAATTGGGTGTACTGAGGTTAGGGTTTCTTAAATGTTGTGTTAGGGTTTGGATTAGTTCACAGGACCATTAAATTGATTTATAAATTGATTTATAATAGTGTTAGGAATGAGTTTGCATGGAGTGGGGTATGTACATGTATGTATTAACTGGCTTTAATAAATATGCTTGTTATTGGCCCTTGTTATGCATGGTAATGGCAAAACTAAACAGAACTATTGATAACTTTTTGAGTGATTTCTGTGTAGTTCTTGATCGTTTATCCATTTTGCATCTTTGCACATCCTCTGTGGGCAATTCTTTGATGATCGAGAGAACATTATACATCATTTCTTTGACTCAGCCACTTCTTTGTTTTCAGGAGTTAGAAGTTTGTTATTTGAAATGCATACTTCCATTTTGTTGTAGTCACAGTGTTTTGTTCCATTTGGAAAGTCTAATGAGTATGAGGGTTACTCCAAGATCCTTTACTCATTACGATACATGTACTGTTTAGCTCTTTTGTAGAAGTGACTTCTTCCAGATACAATGTTAGAGGTGATTTGCTTTTCCTTTGCCTTTATTTTATTCTAGCTCAGTGATTTATACTCAGTATTATTGTAAAAGTCAGTTTGGTTGACAGTTTGTTTTGAAGTATGAGTGGAGCCGTAAAGTACACCAGATCATCAACAGTACAGTCTATAAACAATGTATTTTTCTGAATTTAGCTTTCTTATTTCCCTTGATCGAGTTACTGCAGTTTTAATAAAAGAATGCAGAGCCAACACAATATAATTATTTGTCTGTATATTTTTGTCTGTGTTATCATCCATGTTATATTTTTCAAAGTCCGATTTTGTTAGCAGTGCTCATGCGCGAATAAATTTAAGAGACTGGAAACAAATTAGCATAACGAGAGGGACTGGGTTTGACGATTAGTCATTTATACAATAAAATTTAATGATGGTGTTCAAATCAAGAAGAGCTTCTGTGGTGCATTGCGTTAGGCGACTGGATCATCAAGTAGCTGAAGTTAAGCTGGTCGGGCAAGGTTAGTAAAGTGGATGGGTGATGGCAAAGGTAGGTGGAATAGCAAGATATATCAGGGGGACAAGGAAACAAGTGAGATGGGAATGGGAAGGGAGGGGGGAGGAAGTAGAGGGGAGGGGTGGGTCATCAAAAAAAAATTGTAGGTGGGTGGAAAATTTTTCTTTTTAAATCAACCTAGTTTGGTTTAAATTAAACTAATATCAAATTTAACCTGTAACAGTTACATACAAAAATTAGCTACAAATGAAGGACTGTATGTAACAAGGGTATAAGTATCTCCTGATCACAGCCCTTCAAATGTAGTTAGATCTAATCTTTCAGTTAACCCTAAGGATTTGCTATGTATGGTCCAACAGGTAGCCTTCTTAAAACCAGCCAGACTGATCACAATTTTTTTCATAAGGAAGTGTGGACTCTTAACAAAATAAGTGCTCTTTGCTTGCTCCACAGCAGAGTCAGCTGGTACTCTTGGACTAAAACATGAAACATGGGCAACTTTTAAGGTTATAGTAGTTTACTTTAAAAAAAAGTTTTTTTTGTCAGTACAATGTACATACATTGTAACTACATGGAAGAACAAGCAGCCCTAGAGTTTTTTGGTACAGTTCAAAGTTTTTAATTGGTAAAAACTGGCATACCTATGTCTGTCTATCAGAATCTCTGGGCACTACATAACACTAGCCTCCTAAAGCAGACCACCGTGACGACTTCCGTTTTACTTTTTTTGGCTACATAACACTGACAATATTTCTGTTTTTTTTATATCTGAATAGAGGGATGGCTGCCCAAAGATTGTGAACCTGGGAAGCTCAAAAACAGATCTGTTTTATGAACGAAAGAAATATGGATTTAAAAAGAGATGACACTTGGGGAGCATGGAGGTTTTTAACATTGTTGTAGACGATTGGTGGATTAAAGAACAAAAGAAGTGTCAGTATAAAGACTGTCAACCATTACACTTTATGCGACTTGAGCAAATTTTATATGACATGAAATTATATGGCGTGAAAGTGTAAAAACGACAGCGACATAAATTAGTAGTATTTTTTTACTATTCCCATGTATGTAACAATAGCTACACCCTTGCAAGGCATGTACACATCGTGATATTTATTATTATTACAAGAGTATTATCAACTACAGTATAATTGAAGGTCTGTGTGCAAAAGGGCGTCAGTGACTCTTGTTGACATTCTAAATTCTCCTTCAATTTCTTTGTTTTTTAAGGGAGAATTTAGAACGTGATCAAGATTCAATCACTTATGCCCATTTTGCACACAGCCCTTAAATTATGGTCAGGGTTCCCATGGTCAGGAAAAGTCTGGGAAAAGCAATTTTTTTTCAAGGTCAGAGAATTTAGGATTTGGTCAGGGAAATCCCAAATTTCTATGAAAAGTCAGGGAATTTTTATTTTCAGGCCTCACATACTTAATTTTGGGCTGTTTTGTTCAATGTTGCTGTCCCAAAATAGTGATTGAATATTTGGGGGAAATATGAGCGGGTGCTGGAGGTCAGTGAACAATTCTTCTTGGTCAGTGAAATGTTTGGAATTTTTCCCCCTGCAAATGTGAAGGAATCCTGATGGTAATATTGTAAGGATGTGGACATGTTTATAAAAAAAAAACAGTTTTTCTGTCATTGGAGTATTTAGTATGTACTGTTTTTTCCAGACATTTTCAGTAGACAATGAAATAGTATCCAGATCAGAATTTGAATGGTGTCCATTAGTAATTGACACTATTGTTGTCAATTTATTTGTTTTAGTTGAAGTGGGACCCTTGAAGTTTCAAGTCTCATCTGTAAAATTCAATTTAGCTGACCATCAATCCTAGATTTAACTAATTATGGGCAGTATGCATTTGAATGACAGTCAGCTAAATCAAATTTTACAGACAAGACTTGTAACCTCCAGGGTTGTACTTCAGCAAAAACGGTAATAAGTAGCTGCCACTTTGGAATTGAGTACCGGTAGTCGATAAAAATTCCTGCCACCAGCTCTTCTGGAGAAGACTGATTATCATTTTTTGCAACATACAACAAGACTGTTACATTATAAATTATGTATAGCAGCATTTTACAACAACTATTAGAATCATTCATATTTTGATGTGTTTCTACTATTTTTTTGGGCAATTAACTCAGTAATGATTTTTGTTACATCTGCATTTTGCAGTGTTTATGCATAAAATTAAAATATGGGTGCATGCTATGCTTTTATTTGACTGCAGAAACAGCTGTCTCTATTCAAGGGCCAAAAGCAAGCCCTCTGCTTTTTGGCCCTTGAATAGAGACAGCTGTTTCCACAGGCTATGTTTTTATATGCATCCCCAAGGATGCAAAACTGCTCAATTTAATGTGACTGGATAAATGCATTGTACCCTTGTTAAAAGGAATTTCTACTGCTATCTTGGAAAATTGTCATGTCTTGCATCACCAGCAATATCATGTGAACATAAATTAATGATCATTGATCGCAAAGTAATAGTACGACCTGCCAAACTGACCATGTAGCTAATAATGATATAATTACAGACTCCAACAATAATTTAGCACTAAAATTCTGACACACCTTGTTTTGATTCTTGGTCAGAGGCTCATTGGTTTTTGGTCTAAAGACTCATTATTTTTGGTTTGGGTCTCACATTTTTTGATGGAGCAAGTAAGGATTTTTTTTAATGTGTGTGTCAAATTTATTTAGCATGGTATTGCTAATTGGAGACTATAGATGGCTATATCCACTGAGGGTGGTTACTGCCAGAGATTTGTATGTGTTCTCAGTGGTAGTGTACGATTTATCGTCCTAATCCGAGAAGGTGCAAAAGTCTAACCAATGGTTGATGCCGTCAGCGGAAAGGCAGCACCTCCCAATGTTTGAACCAGCGACAGCCTGTACAACAGATTAAATCAACAATGGTTTTTGACTCCTCCAGCTTTGCTGATTGTAACAAATAACCAGGAGGTGCAATTGGACATACAATTTGTAACAACATCACCGGAAGCCTTGGAAAATAGCAAGAGAGTTGTTCCCTAAGAAGGCTCTGATAGTGCTATCATCATTGCATTCTCAAGCTGTACTGTCTCAGGCTGAATGATCACAGGAATTTTTTCCAAGAAAACATTAATGTAATTTCGGAATTTACATTTATTTGAATGATTTCCCATTGATGTATTTTTGGAACATTTCCTGGAATGATATTATTGTCAAGACAATGAGACTGAAATTCAATGTAATCTACTTTATATCTATGTATTCCAAGCATTCAATAGAATAAAAAACAAACCAGGAAAAAACTATGAAGGGATTTTTCAGTTCAAAAGTCTTGTGGCCTCACATTTCACTGAGTACATATACTTTCCTTAGAATACATGAAAGTATGTGAAGAATTCAGTTTCACAACTTTAGTCTGCTATTGAAAGTATTTATACACGTAAGCCCTAGCTAGAAATCATTGATTTGGGTGAAGTAAGGTGTTTTAAAACTTGTTCACCAGCTCCAGTAAGTGGAGCTGACAAAAGCGGCAAAAGGTACTATAATTAGCTTATGACTTGAATGACATTGAAATTTGATTCCTTAATAAACGAAAATGGCAACGTTAATTAATGTTATGTTGGACTCTGTTGTTTTCTAGTATCAATGATAATAAATTGGCTAGGATAATTGACCAATACATTTTAAAAATACCCAAATTAAGAGTTCTGAGACTTCTCCAGAAAGCTTTGTGACACCATTAAATCATGCTGTAAATTTAATTATAATTATATACCCATATTTTAATGTTAAAATACAGTATACTCGATTAGAAAACTCTCGGGTACCAGTATAGGCGAATCCTTGTTTACGTTTTTCCCTCATTAGCATACATGAAACTTCAAGCGACGTACATACAAACAAACAAGAGTCCATAAATCGAAAGAGATTGTCACACCTGATAATCACCGAAAATTTGAGAGTGATATGATAAATATATTTTGAGGAATGAGCGTTTAAAAAGCTCAAAATTTACAATGAATGTATGGCTGTCAGCAACTCTTGCCCCCCAGCCCATTTTATGTTTTGAAAAGTCAATTTCTCCGTAAATATTAAACATATCAATCTCAAATTTTCGGTGGTTACTCAGTTTAAAATTCTCTTTCAACTGATATAGTCTGTTTGTTTGTAGCTTGAAGTTTAATTTATGCTAATGAGGCAAAAATGTAAACAATGACGTCAGCAAGGATTCGCCTATACCCTAACTCTTGGCTGACCCTGATTTTTATATTGAAATATGGATATTTTGTATCATTAAATTTTGGTATTGTCTGTTAAAAAGAATTTTTAGACACGATTTGAATGTTGCAAAGCCGTCTTCTTGATCTGTTGTCTTCAATGCTAATCACGGCTTTTAATTTCGGTTTTGACAAAGTTTATGCGAGTGAAATGTGCAGTAAGCGTTGTATGTTTCAAATATAATTTTCTTGGGAGAAGGGTGAGGAATGATGCTTGTGTTTTTTTTATACATATAAAAAAACGCAATGTATTCAAGACCCTTAAATCCACGGTTTTTTTTTACTTTTGATATATACGTATAACAGCAAAACCGTCGATACTGCTGAAAAGAGCACCTCAAAGTTAGTCAAAATCCCAAATGTGAGAGTTATATCTTGAATAGGAGCAAAGATACAGGCCCGCAAACTCGGGAAATTTCTGGAAGTTATACAGACGTTCGTATGGAAATTTCGACTGGGGGGCACAAACTTGCCCCTTTGTCAAAATTTCCAAACAAACGTCTGTAAACTTTTACGAGTTTGCGGGCCTATAACTTTGCTCCTATCTCAAATTTGGGATTTTGACTAACTTCGAGGTGCTCTTTTCAGCAGTATCGACGGTTTTGTTGTTATACGTATACACCTGTTTCGAAAAAGGTTGATCACAACGAAGAACTAACTCATTGAACAATATATCTCTATTGTCTTTGAACCATAGAGCCTTATTGTTCAATGTTCTGATCAACTAGTTTTGAAATAGGTGTATATCAAAACTTCAATCGATACCCTAGCTATAGCTGGCCAATTTTAATACCTCTGATTCTGAAAAAAAAAAATTTCGCCCACGTTATCGGCAAAAAATCGAGTCATGATCATTAATAGCACCGCTTCAGCGCGGCAAATGTCGAACCGGAAGTAATGGACAAGCTCTTTCATCTGTTGGTCACGTGATTTCCGAGCTGTCAATCACACTAAAGATGTTTGGATCCTAAAGTGAGTACGCGTGAAACTGAGGAGAACTGCGGTTGAGACCATTTGAAACCATTGAAGGTTTCTGGTCTACACTGAAATGATACCCGAGAAGTAAGATAAGTGGAAAGCGTTTTCTAATCGAGCAATTTGTGGTCGAGAGGGATATTCCTCAATGCTGCTGGATCATGGATACAATCGCTACCAATTTGAAGCCCGTGTTCGAAGCTTGTGACGAAAATGGCGACGGTTTCGTCAAGACACAGGACCTAATACGCTATTCAGGTCTTGGTGGTCAAGATCACTCCAAAGAGGTACTAAAACCATTAAATACCCCATGGTACACTATATCCTATCTTTGTAACCTCTGTATCTAACTTATGGAGGCTTCTGTTAACGAGTGTGGGTCCATTTAGCTTGTAAACAAAATCTGAAAGTACTTGTTCGCAATTAGTACGCTTTCGAACAGTGCTCGAAGTTAAAGTCGAATATTTATTTTCATCCAATGTTCTTTGTAATTGACTGAATTTTCTCTGTCGCAGGAAATCTTATTTATAATAGCCTGGCTAAAGGTTTGCCTCTTAGCGTTTTATCGTAAGAGCGCTAAAGTGTTTCCCAATTTAACGTACCGTAACTACGGATTTCATTTCGCAACATCTCTCATTAATATAAGATCATCAGTCCCCTTATTAATTCCAGTTCGAAACTTTCTCACCAGGAAATAAAGGCTATTACTGAAAAACTCGATCCCGATGGAGTTGGAAGAATAACATTTCAAGACTTCTGCCAAAGATTCCACGATGCTTTAGGTGAGTAGAAAGAGTGGTGAGTTTATGTTGTATTTATAGTCGAGGGATAAGCGAAGTTTAGAGTCGAGTTCATTGCTTCGATTATCTCGAAGCCTGGTAAGGTTTGAAAGCAAACCCCTTACGAATTTCCAAATTTGGAATTTAATAATATTTCGTTTAATATTCAGGTGAACATGGTGATGTAGATGCGGTAGACGGAGGGAAGAAAATTCCTTCTCAAGATTGCGACCAGCTTGAAGATAGCTGCTTCGAGGTTAGTAACATCAATTTGTATATATTTAGGGACACTACTAGCGCCTGTTGTTAGCCCACAAGCAAACCGGATGCTCCGAAGAATGTTTCAATGGACTCGTACTGTACTGGAGGTTCCGTAAACATTATTTTTATGAAAAACACTCCTCTCATATTCCGAAGTTCCTGCCACAGAGTGACTCGATTTTGATTATTTTAGTTCAACGGCAACAAAACTGAAAACCCGTCACAAAAGGACTTATAATGACGATGAACAATGTGTATTATTTTATGTGTATTATTTTATATAATATACATTTATCATGAATGGTAGGATCGCAGGACAAAAGTCCCACACTATTATTTTATTCCAAAATGTGTCAGACCTACTTTATCACTATATATATTGTAATTATATTATTCTCACATTTCCAGTTAAAGTTTTAATTAGTTGATATGTGTTTGTGAAACTCTGATCAATTATTTTATTCCTTATATAGAGTCACATACACCGAAAATACATGAGGGATGAATATTATTGTTAATCTTTTATTTGCTATGTTATATATAAGGGTGATATAGTACTCAGTCAGTCTCCGCATTTTAAGTGTGTTCAAGTGACACACTTTGTTCATATTAACTAATTCAGAAACAGTTCAGGTTCCCTTACTACTATCATATCCCAGAATACAATAATTTGGTCATCAATAATAAAGTTATAACTGGTAGTAAGTTACAGACTTTAGATCAAGTTTAAAACAAGTCTAGACAAATCCAAATGTGCCACTTCATTTTCGCATTTCTCATGATGCATGCTCGTAAAAGTCAAAACAAATACATGTAGATTCCTATTATTATGATTCAACTAGATTCAAGGTTTTCTTGCACAAATGGTGCAAATTTGAAGCTTTGACAACCTTGTTACAAATGTTAAAGACATACAGTACATGTAAGTCATTTTTAATTTAATTTAAATTTAAATTTAAGTTTTAATTTAATATTAAATCATAATGCACAAAAATAGAACTTTATACTTGTAAATGAATTTTAAATTTATAGACAACAGGCTTAAACAGGTATTAGAATGTTTCAAGTATGTCTGTATGTCTATTAATAAAGTAGACCACAGCTGCCTTGTTTTGTTCAACATTAATAATGAATTCTGCATCCTGCACTTGCTTTTAAGTGAAAGACAAGTAGATTGTTATTCGTCCACTGACTTGGGAGATCTAGTAATGGCTCACTGTAAAATGAACTTTTTATGTTATTTACTTTTTATTTTATCAGACTCCCAGTATCCAAACATAATTATGATTGTTTAACATTTGAATGATTTAATAGATGACTGTTCGGGTTTTTAAAGTTTTCAAGTAACTAGATGTTGCACTCCAGTTCAAGGCACATATACTGGTATATGTAGCTGAAGAAGTTCAATATTAATAGAAGAAGAATATTCTGTTTAATTTCCTTTGGCAAAGTAACCATTGAAAATAGCCAGGTTACCTATCTTTATAGAGAGTACTGCTGACTGAGTGGCCCAATCCTGTTGAAATCCCTGAGTATATCATTTATATACTGTATAATCCCTCTGCAATATAAATTTCTACACTTGAATAAAGTTGTTGTTATTATAATTATACATGTATATGATGATAACTACATTGTACTTGTATTGTTATTTAAATATCTCATTAAAAAAGTCAAAGGACAATCCAGGAGATCTACATGACATATAGAAGACCTATTTAAAAGAGTTTTTCCATGACAGCTTAGATAACTTTTTAATAGCTATACATGTACATCTTATTGTTACTAGTATCACTTCAGGTAAGCATCCTTTTCCCATGATATTTCTCTGTCACTAATTACATGTAGAATAATTCTGTTGCTGTTGAAATTTGAAAAGTATTTTGCAAAGTGCATGCTTCAGTTATCACCATGATATTTTTAGCAGTATGACTCATGCCTCCTTGAATGCAGAAGCAAAGCTGCCCCGAGGCCATTGCTACTAGACGTATGTAGGAGTTTAACTTTATCACGTCTTCTAACCTACATGCGATTGGATAGAATAGTAATTTCTGTGTACTGCCTCCAGGTCCAGTGATGACGTGACTGCAGCTATTTATGGTTTTTATATGTAGTCTGACATCATGTTTGAAGTATGCCCATGGTATACATGCCATTATATATGCAATTTCTGGCACACAAGTAATGATACAGTTTTATGTTAAACTGCATGCATGGTATCTGTTTGCATCAAAGAAACAAAAGAAAATGATGGATTTTTGAGTAACAACATCTACAATGTATTTGTCTAGGTCACTGCATTAATTAAGGTTTCATAGGTTTTATACAATCACTCTGACTTCAAAGGAGTAGATTATTTTATGGTAAACTACATGTAATTTATAAATAGCTCAGGAGGAAGTAAAGTTGACACAGATATATAATTGAAACAAAAATAAAGGAATTATTTGCAAATGCAAATAGGGATTTTATGCCTTATCCCGTCTTAACATTTCCTTGTAAGTTTACGATCACGTGCAGTATGGTACTGTACCTTGGGGTTTTAGATATTTGAGTAAAAGGGGATACTAAGGCCATACAGTCGAAGCTTTCTGTGTAGATACTCTTGAAAGCAGAGAGTTACAGACACCTTTCCAAAACCCCATTTGAACTCTCAGTCAAACTCTGTATTTACACATTCCTGTAAGTGGACATTCTTGATGGTGTAAGCTTAGAACTTTGCCACACTTATTCTGGTGATTAATATTAATATTTCGAAGATGTCTCAATAATTATTACTTTGGGTAGCTGCATGGACCCAAGCCAAGTTTCTGGTATCAAGCGTCCCAGCTTTGCAGATTATGAAGTGAAAATAATTGATGTTCCATTTCTGCTGCAAAAACTTTGAGCGAATCATTTTTAGTCAAGGTTTTTCCATCATCTCTATAATTATATCAGCATATACTCAAAGCTACCAGAATATACTCAAATATAGTGCTTAATACTATACAACTGAGTGAGAAGTACACTAGTGCTGACCATGCAAAGCTAAACTAAACTTCAATCCAAGAGCAAAGTCGAAAGGGAAAGTGAAACCAAACAGTGTCTTGTCAGAGTGCTGAACATGCAAATATCTGCCATGAAAGTGAGGTTGAAATCAATGAGTTTATACTTGCATTTGTTGATTTTTTTATATGCAAGCAAATCTTATTTGTGGTCAGTGTGCTTTCTTGCAACACAGTAGCAAAAATCAACAAATAGTGGACTCACAATTAAACTCCTGTTTCATTCATCGATAATAGTCCACTTCCAAAGGAACTTGTAGAGTCAATCCTTTTGAGCCCTAGCCAGTTCACCAGGAGTAAAAAGATCTAATTTAATGACCAAATGCAATTAAGCAACTACTAGCAGCTGTACTTTGCAGATCGTCTCTACTTACTCTGTACTTGTGTTGCATGACCACCCTTTGAACGGATTTGAGATGGAAAGCGAAATTATTATTTGATGTCAAACGGATCAAAATATTAATAGCAGATACTGATATATCATACAGCTGATCACAATTACAATGTGAATTGCAATTTAAATGCTGGATCGAAGAACGAAACTAAAGGAAGGGAATATTACAAGACAGTTTATTTTTTTCTTCAATCAACATTTATCAGTGGACTCAAGAACAGGTCAAAGCTCAAAAGCTGTCAAAGATAACTAATTAAGGGTGGACCATTATATTTTTGAGGGGGTGGGCAATGTTTTCTGCAAATAATTTATTTTTGTGACTGAAAGCTCTGTAAGAATTTTTTTAATCACACAGACTGGTCATTGTTTGCTTTTTTTCCTACTGTTTGTCGTGCAAGATATATTTTTCTTGTTGAATGCTTCTTATAATTTTTTTTAATATTTGCCCAACCCCCAAATATAGTGGTCCATCCCTAAGTTGCCATTACTCACACATTTTTCTTTTGATTGGAAGCCATTTTAAAGCATATTTTTAGTGATCACACTCTTGTCACTAGCTCTTCAGCAAAAAAAATAATTATAGAAGTTTTCACTTGATATTTCTTCAAAAACATTTGCAATTGAAACGTCACATACATCATTCAAATTTGAGCTGCCTAGCTACCATTAGGAATGAGGGAGATATGGGCATATACTAAAAATTATGTGACCGATGATGTCATCATTACGTCATCACCACTAAGTGAATCATGGGGACCCAATACTATACATGGTCTGTCAAAGGTTGAGCTGCCTGGCATTAGAAATGAGGGAGTTATGGGCATGTACAATGTACTTAACATAACGTGACCATGAATGATGTCATCGTCACAACATCACCACTATAAAAAATGATTTAAGGGGACCCAATACCATGTCTGTCAAAGTTTGAGCCATCTGCTATTAGAAATGAGGGAGATACAGGCATATACTTAAAAACATGTGACCGATGACATCATTACCACTGTGTCTGTCCAAGTTTGAGCTACCTGCCTTTAATATTAAGCAAGTTAGCCATGGAAATCTCATATCTGAACATGCACATGGGCAGTAGGAGTTCTTGTATTCCGAACATCGTACAAGTACATACATCTTTGGAAAAGGATACAACATTTGGAAATGAAAATCCACCTAACCCCAATAACCTGTTCCTGCACATGCATATATGCATGCACAAGTTACAAACGAAAATTGATTGTGTGATTGACCAAACAATGTTTGGATTTTGTTGATTTGCTGATAGAACTTGATTGGCTGACAATTGAAGGGGTCCGTGCAAGAACAACGTAAGTGACTTTTGATCAAGTTCTAAATTCTCTCTTAGAAAACAGAATATCAAGAAGAATTTGGAATTTGATCAGAAGTCACTTACATTGTTCTTGCACGGACCCCTTCATTTATTACAAAATCAAAGCAAAGGCAAAACCAAAGCAGTAACCATATTACTTTGACAGTCAATCTAAAACCTCTCTAATCTAGGTTTTAATTATTTTCAGGGTGACAGCACTTACAGTACAACTTCCACTAATGATTACAATGGCGATGATGATGATACATTCCAAGATGATCTCCAAGGCTCTAATTTCCAGCGCAATCAAAAACAATACTCCACATTTCCTCCACCAACAGAATCAAGGAGAACAAAAAGGCACCACACCCCACCCCGGTTATATATTGAGAACTCACACTCAGATACGAGTGAATACCAAAGTGAGGAGGGTTATGAGGGGTTTGGGGAGAGTTATAGCGAGGACAGTACGTTAGAGGGAAGTGGAACACTCAAGGGATCCATGACGGAAGCACGGTTTAAAAAATCATTTAGCAGGTAATTATATATAATACCATAATGGATATACTAATAGATAATTATACAGTCATGACTAGCAGTGTCCTGATTGGCATAAACTGGCAAATGTGTGTGTAAGCCATTATGTTACAATATTGTTAACTACATGTATGGTTTGTATTATAAAGGCAGCTAATTTTGTATTTTGCCTGTCTAAATACCCTTAATTAATTGTTTGTTTATATTTAACCATTAGACTGCAAGCTCAAGGTTTCTATAGGCGAATCCTTGTTTACGTTTTTTTCTCATTAGCATACATCAAACTTCAAGCGACGTACTTACAAACAAACAGAGTCCAGAGAAAGAGATTGTCACACTTGATAATCACCGAAAATTTGAGAGTGATATGATAAATATATTTTGAGGAATGAGCGTTTAAAAAGCTCAAAATTTACAATGAATGTATGGCTGTCAGCAACTCTTGCCCCCCAGCCCATTTTATAGTTTTGAAAAGTCAATTTCTCCGTAAATATTTAACATATCAATCTCAAATTTTCGGTGGTTACTCAGTTTAAAATTCTCTTTCAACTGATATAGTCTGTTTGTTTGTAGCTTGAAGTTTAATTTATGCTAATGAGGCAAAAATGTAAACAATGACGTCAGCAAGGATTCACCTATTGGCAGATAGTTGGCAAGGGTTTGCGCCAACTAGCGATCAAAGTCGATAGAAACCAAGAGAGAGAACTCTAATTGTTTTAGCATAACCAACGCTTGCCCACCATTCTATCAATTTCAAAAAATCATTAATAATTCATGAAACAAAATAAAAATTAATGAATGATGGATGGTGAGTGGTTTCTAAATTAATGTGATATACTAGATACAGTCCCATTTACATAAACTTTAACTTCGATTTTCCTTGCCGAATTAGGTTGTATCACCAAAATAACTGAATTATGACTCTATACATCAATGTTTTTGAAGCCGTTCAATAAACTCACAGCAGTATTTTATCAGATCTACAAAAACTCTGGCTGTGCCCTCGTGTTTGTAAATCTGATAAAACACTGCTGCTCGTTTATTAAACATTACTTAGCGATTGAGAAAAAATTGAAATTTTAACTTGCAAAAAGCATTTTTCTAACTAAAGTAAGTGATTTTTGTCTGCGGCATACACACAGTCGACTGTCGATTGATCGATGGTGCCTGCTAGCCAATCAGTTGGTGAATTTGCCAATAGACGGTGGCTGGATTATACTAAGCAGGGCTTCTGACAGGGCATGGAAATAATGGCAAATTTTCAGGGCAGATTGTGTGGCAAAAATTACCTAATATTATGTCAACAATAAATTATGCATTTTTTAAGTAATAATAGTGGCTGATCTTTATCCGATTTACAAACTCGAGCTGAAAGCGAGAGTTTGTAAATCGGATAAAGATCGGACACAAATTCTTTATCTTACTTATCAAACGTCTAGATGTAGGAGTCATGTTTTCAGTTATTTTGGCGATACGACTTATTTTGGCCGAGAAAATTGAAGCCAAAGTTTATGTAAATCAGGACGAAATCTGTATCAGATTTAAAGATCACTTATCTGTTGGTGATTTCCTTTGTTTTTGCTTCATGAATTATTAATGAGTTTGATAAGTTAAATTAAACTTGTTTTAATACAAGGTTTCTAAACAAGTAATTGCTTTTTGCTGTCCATTGAGGTTACCGGATACCTTCAGGGTGAGTTTCCAGTCAAAATTATGTAGCGCCTCGAGGAAACATTGTACATAAATCATTTATGTATCATTTTAAAGCTTATAAAATTGGCTACAAGAATACATACTGTACAAAGTTTTGAGTTCTTTGAAAATCTCGAATTTTCCGCCATCCCGTTTCTCCAATCTAGTAAGATGGCTTTCAGAAGCTCGGACTCCAAAAATATTTTTACGTTTTAAAATCTGTTTGCTTTGTTGCATTTCAGAGGAAGTATTACAAAACCGTGTGTCGGGGAATTTCAAAATTCGATTTAGTTCAAAAGTTATCATGCTCTCCGTGAAAAGGCGAAAAATTATCTGAGTGAGTAGATATGCCGTCAAGTGCTCTATTTTTAGAATTTCCCAACATGGTTTTGCAGCTGAGATATCAATTGACATTTTGTGAAAATTTCACACAAATCGACTAAATTCCTCTTGAGTGGGAGCTTTTTTAAAACTCTCTTTTGGTTGAAAATTGAAAGCGAGAAAATAGCACTTAAAAAAATCTACCCCGTCTGTTGTGCATGAATCATAAGCCCCGCCTCTCCAACAATAAGCGAGCTCTTGGTCAATCATTTCTTATCACACTCAAGATTTCCCACCAATGTTGATTTCCAATCAAAGCTTAACCCTTTCCCTCCTGTGCCGCCCGTAACTGCCCAATATGAAGCATGTACCTGGAGAAAATTATTGCATCAAACCTAGACTGGAAATACGATGTGATATTATTTCAAGGAATGAATGACTTCAAAGTCAGAGCTATAACGGGGATCTCTTGACTCTCCCACTTTGGAGAAAAACGCATTTGTTTTGGACATCGTTGTTCGTTTCTTCGATTTTTGCGAATTTTGAGGAGCTGAAAATCGGCTCAAAAAACCTTCCCATTCGCACTTGAAATCAAATTAAGCAAATACAAAATTACCACTCAGTCGTTACAGTACCTTGTTTAATCTTTCCAACCAGCAGGTTTGTTTGCACAAAACGCACCAAACGACTGTGAACCACGCCGATGTTTACACTGCATTTCACTCGACCATATTTACCTGCTCCCACCTCCAATTGCATGCTGGGTAATGGACAAAAATTCACAAGGGGTCCCCCCCTCTGGGACTCCGGTAGTTTTTTTTTTATAAGTCTTTTACCCCTACAACCAAGAGCGGTGATTTGGACTCAAGCCGTTGCTTTAAAGTGACAAAAACACATCCTAATAGGTTGAGCAGGGGTAAAAGACAGCCAACTGCAGGATTGCAAGGATTTCAGTGAAGAATTATTTCCTGTGTCTCAAAGCAGAAACACAACAGAAAAACCCTGTGAAACCCCTCACAAGGCCTACTAAAAGCAAACCAAGTACTTTTCAGCCGTCATCAGACTTAATGATGTCCTCAAGCTCTCCGACAGTGGCTTATTTGTCCAAAATTAGAGCACATTTCATTGTAAACCCTACCGAAGCAGCCATACCTAGCGTCAACGAGTGCACAGAATTCTCCCAAATGGCATTGTGGGAAAGGTTTGAGCCCTCGGCTTAAAAAGTCAGCAGTATTTAAGTGCCCCGGGCTAGCCAAACTTGAACTGGGGGGGGGGGGGGGGGGGGGGGTTGAGTTAGCACTCAGGATTTCACCAACTGAGCCAAACATGTCCAGTAGGGAAAGGGTTAATGCGCCGCATTGAGAAAATGTTTTTTTTTGTGTGACTTGAAAAATGGAAAAGACAAATGGTTTATACAACTTGCCAAGTGTTATTTCTTGTGTATATTTTAACCTGCATAAACATAGTTTTTGGAAAAGCTCAAGTGTAAAGTCTGATTCTTATTATGCAACAGGCTTGTTGCTGGCATTTGCCACAGGCATACTAGTGATGTCTCAGGCACAGGCATACTAGTGATGTCTCAGGCACAGGCATACTAGCGATGTCTCAGGCACAGGCATACTAGCGATGTCTCAGGCACAGGCATACTAGTGATGTCTCAGGCACAGGCATACTAGCGATGTCTCAGGCACAGGCATACTAGCGATGTCTCAGGCACAGGCATACTAGTGATGTCTCAGGCACAGGCATACTAGTGATGTCTGCATTATATGGGAACCAGGCTTTAGTCACACCCCCATTTTGTGAAATGTTTTTGTTGGTTTCCAAATCTGAAAGGTAATAAAATGCAGCTTGGATGTAAGGAAATGTGGAAAAAGGTATTCACATTATAAAAAAAGATAGCTTATAGTGGATGGCAGATAGTTGTAATTAACTGCTCATGTTTTGTTTCTTCTACAGTAGTAGTTTACCACACAGAAGAGTATCAGCCACTAAAGCAGCATTATTATCAAGGTACATGTACTGTCTAGCTAGTGTTATATAGGGTCATTACATTGTATGTCTAGTACACGTAACAGACCACCCAAGATAGCAACATGCTCCTTTTTATCTTAATGTAGGTAATCACGTGGTTGCACTTTGATGGCAAAACAAAACATTATTTATTTAAAGACACTTCTACAAAATTGTTAGTGTTATTAGCAAAACATGTTTGTAAATGCTATTTTCCACCTCCATTCGATTGTTGATCTTTCTAAAACAGCATTTTAAAGGTAGTTTGCCATCCAGTAAAGCCTCTCCCATGGGATCACGAGTGCAATTAATTGGTTATTGAAGTGATACAGTTACATGTATCAGCATGCAACTGCTGCAAAAGGTCTATTATTGAGTAATAAATGCTACTGTAATAACTGTACATGTACATTGTATGTAATTAAAAATTATATTCTCGAATGAAATTAAAACTATTTAAACAAATTAAGCTCTGTATTAAATGTAAATGTAATAATAATAATTTACATTTATAGTTCGCAGGCTGCATGAATAATTATATGATCACCTGCGCATCACAAAATTAACTATTAAAAACAGAAATATACAATAATAATTATAAGAATTGAGCTTAAAACCACAGTAAAACTATAATATTAAGATAAAATTAAAAGAATAATAAAATAATTCTAATAGATCTTAGTTATAAAAAAGCTAACTTAAAAAAATGTGTTTTCAACACATTCTTAAAATTATCCAAGGCTCTACAGTTACGAATACTACATGGTAGCGAGTTCCCTACATGTAGTTTAGGGGCAGCAGCACAAAAGGCCCTGTCCCCCAATGTCCTCTTTGTTCGCTCTCTTGGCAACTTAAGGAGAAGTTCATTATTTGATCTTAAAGAATAATGCGATGCACCCTTAATGATAATTAAATCATTTATATATTCAGGCGCTAGCCCGTGAATAGCTTTAAATATAATTACTAGTATCTTAAATTTATTTCTAAATTGCACTGGCAGCCAGTGAAGCTTAAAGAGCACAGGCGATATGCGATCAAAGCGGGAAACATTGCAAATAAGGCACGCAGCTGTGTTCTGGACACGCTGTAACTTAGACAACTGTGTTTGCGGCAAACCATATAATAAACTATTGCAGTAGTCAATTCTACTAGTAACTAGAGCATGCACTAACTTTTTAGTTGATTCAGTTGATAAAAACTTCCTAATGCATCTGATGTTATGCAAGTGAAAATAAGATGCACTACAAATCCTATTGATATGTGTCCCCATACTAAGTTGCTGATCAAACCAGCGGCCCAGATTCCTGGCCTCTTGAGCTGGAGCAATCTGATGGTTACCAACAGCAAGTTATTAACAAGTTATTGTTATGTATGCATAACAGTAACATTAATGTGTGCACAACATTTACAATATTATTATAAAGCACACTGGAGCTTCAGAACTTTGACATGGAGTTACTTGACCTCTGCAATTAGAAACTTGAATACAGCCATAATTGATATTGACAGACGTATTGATGTCAGGTCTGTGTGAGAGGCAGAAAGGTATAAAACTGCTGGCTGGAGCCAGTTTATTGAACTTCAAGCAGATTAACACAGTCAAGGACAACATGAACAGTTATAGAGATTACCCTACATGTAACACTTCAGAAACTACAGCAAATAATAGCACGTAAAGAGAAAGTATACATTTATTTATTAATCCCTTCCATGTGCAAACACTAGGAGCCATAATTTGTATTAAATATTACAGTATGTATCACTGGTTTTAGTGTTACATCTACATTTGTATGTACTTGCAATTGAATGCTATAACTAGAGTTTTTAAACATGTAGAAAAGGAGGTATATTTGATTTACAAACAGAATGTTACACAGCTCACAGCTGTATTTTTACTTAATAAATTATGTAATAGGTGCATGTTCAGACTAATTTTCCTCAGATTTGAGTTTCATCTTCAAGTATTACATTTCGCCTGGCAAGAAAAAGAACTTAAAAGCATGTGGCTTATTGTTAAATCTAAATCTAAATGGCTTTTATATCTCAATCTGTCTGTTCTTTCAGCCAATATCCATACAGATCCTATTCAGCAAACACAAGCAGAAGAAACAGCATGGAAGATCTTAACTTTGAAGAACCTAGAACAATGTCTGACACAGAAGCCGGTGCCTCTTCATCATTTCTTTTTAATGAGGTACATTGTATACATAATACATGTACTATGTTTATTTTAATGTATTTATACTTTGTTGGAATACACATATGGGTTTAAGTCAGGTGGTACAATTGCTTGTTAGGTCGATCAGTACTTGTATGTGAATGTTTTCTTTTTGTTCTGCATGCAAAAACATGATGGTTACCAATATTATAAGTCAAAAGTAACGGAGTATTATAATAATTTATAATAGAGACTGATCAACAATATTAGCCTATGAGCTCAAATTATTTAGTGCTATTATTAATAGTAATAACAATAGTGTGTCTGTTGAGTACTTACTATTATACAAAATAATAGTGTGTCTGTCGGGAAACTATCGGCTGATATTTTTTAGTTGCCCGCTGAAATTTGATGTTCTTAAAACTTTGTTCTCAGGCTTATATAATTCTAGCTAGTTTTAAGAACATCAAATCTCCAAGGGAACTTTAATATCAACATGTAGTTCTGAGATAGACACACACTATTTGTTGTTATTGTTCATCACAAAATTGTCTTCCGCTCTCAGCGGGCACTATCATACAAATATTTATATACAAGATTCGCCTAACACAGAAAAAAGAAGAAGAAGAAAACAGCAACAACACAATTATTCAAACATAAAAAGGAAAAAACAATCAGATAATGACAACAAGGTTGAACGACTAAAGGCAGCCTTATAGACTGACCACAGAGAAAATCTCCAATAACGGGCTCCCGAATAACTAGGGAAAACAAACAAAAAGGTATTAAGTATATATAATCGAAACAAGTACTGTAGCTGAGCTTCTGCTAGATGTTAACCGCACGCTCTCCTTAGCAGACCGTCTAGTTGACATGCTGTGCAGCACTTTACTCAAACTGATTGATTGTGCTTAAAACAAATATAGACCCAAGAATGCAGTTCAAGGGCTTATAATGCTAGTTTTAAGAACTTATGTCAAATCTCTGAGGGAAACTATCAGCTGATATATAGTCCCGAGACAGACACACTCTATCTATTTTTGATAGTGCCCATGGATGACTATTATACAAAATAGTATTTTTATTATGTCCTTCGAGGAACTATGGGTTGTTATAGTTCACTACAAATTTTTAGCACACACTTATTGGCCAAAAGCGATCATGTGACCTGATAGTTGTCATCTGCTGATGCAAATTATCAGGCGAGAGTGATAGTGCCCGCTGAGAGCGGAAGACAATTATTTTTGTAATGAACAATAACAACAAAATAATAGTGTGTTTGTCTCGCAACTATCGGCTGTTATAGTTCACCACAAAATTTTGGCGCACGCTCATTGGCTAAAAGCGATCACGTGACCTGATAGTTGTCGTCCGCGGATGAAAACTATCAGGCGTTATAGTTCACCACAACATTTTGGTGCACGCTCATTGGTCAAGAGCGATCACGTGACGTGATAGTTGTCATCCGCGGAGGCAAACTATCAGGCGATAGTGCCCGCTGAGCACGAATGACAATTTTGTGTTGAACAATAACGCAAATAGACTGTGTCTGTCTCGGACCTATCGGCTGATAGTTTCCCTTGGAAATTTGATGTTCTTAAAACTAGCATATAAGCCCTCGAACTTCGTTCTCGGGCTTACATTTGTTTTAAGAACATCAAATGTCCGCGGGCAACTATCAGGCAATAGTTTCTCGACGGACACAGTCTATTTGTATAATAGTGCCCGCTGAGAGTGGAAGACAATTTTGTGATGAACAATAACGACAAATAGACTGTGTTTGTCTCGGAACTATCAGCAGATAGTTCCTTGACGGACACAGTCTATTTGTATAATAGTTTCCCTTGGAAATTTGTTGTTCTTAAAATGTTCTCGGGCTTATATTTGTTTTAAAAACATAAATTACGGACACACTCTATTTGTATAATAGCATGTATCCGCGGACAACAACTATCACATCATGGGATTGCTTTTGGCCAATGAGCATGTGCCAAAATTTTGTGTTGAACTATAATGCCTGATAGTTTGCCTCCGTGGATGACAACTATCGCATCACATGATCGCTTTTGGTCAACGATTGCATGCCAAAATTTTGTGGTGAACTACATGTATAATGCCTGATAGTACTCATGCAGTGGCAGATGAGCACTTAATCACATCATGCGAGTACTTTTGGCCAATGAGCTTGTGTTGAACAAAGGCCTTCAGATACAATGTAGTTGATGGAGAGCAAATCATAATTAAGTGGTGGTCTGCCCCACTACATGTTGTAGCTGCTCAGCATAGACCTTAACCAAGAAATTGAGGATTTGCCTTAATTTGGGTAATTAGTAGATTTATTTTCAATCACTAGGCAAGGGACTATACATGTACAATGTAGTTCATAAAAAAAGTTAGTTAAAATTTTAAGCACACTTGTTTAAGTGATAATTTAAGTTGAATTATTAAGTTTAGTGAGTGTCAATGTTTCATTTTGTCTTTGGAATGAGTTATTTATCCACTTTGCTGTTTCTAGATTCGTCGGTTATCATCGCAAGTGTCACTACTCGTCGAAGACCATCAAGTGCAAACTAGTAAACAGGACAGAATTAAAGTGGACAACCGAGATCTCACAATGAGGTTTGTACTTTAGTAAATACTGTAAGTGTGTTATTAGTTTAAAATGAACTTGTATTTTTGTTTGATATCAAACGTTTAATTAGATAAATTAACAATCCATTTGTTTTGTGCATATTTAACTCATGCACACAAAAACAGTTTTAGCATAATTATAACAAAGTAAAGCAATACGGTAATAAAACTACTTAATTTATACAAAACCACTCTTGCCTTTACATGCAGGGCTGTTAATTAGAAACCAGGTACTAGTGATTATGACACCAGCAACTACATGTATGACGCTGATGTAGCTTATGGCACAAAAAGACTATTATTTGTTACAACCATTAGTACAGCTGCTTGAAGCCACAATCTATATTCAGTAGATTATAAATTCAAGTTACCTGCATAAATTAACAGCAGGTAACTCATGTCAAATATATTGAGTCCTTTGTCTTAAAAAAAGTCTTGTTTTCTCTTGATGTTTCTGTGTGGGCTAGTAAAATTGCTTTCATTGTTTGTTGAGAACTGGTGTGGATCAACAAAAGCCATGTGTACGTTCCTTATTCATTAGGTTCTCAAATGAATAATTTATTTCAATTTGAGCAAACATCTGCTTCACAAATTAACATATTGGATATCATCCTCTATTGGAAAGATTTCAGTTAAGTCAAACTGAGAAGCAAAAAGTGGATTTCAGTGTGGCAAAATGTGATATGATGATAAAATGAAAGATATACTGGTGTAGAAAACATTTAATCCCTCTCTGGACACAACAGGTAGGCCCAAAACAGTGTATTTTTCCATCCTAAATATATTTTGCAACATGGTTAAGCATTTTAGATTTTATTATTCTTTGTACTCCAAGAAATGTCATAATTTGAATGTGTTCTTCCCATTTTATCAAACAACTAAGTATACATTGTATGTAAGGATGGCCTGAATGTGGTTCTGATTCTTTTAGTAAGAAATTATTGTTATTTAAAGATTTTCCAGTTTAATACTCACAGTGAGAAAGATATGAAATTTACATGTATGTTCTATACTCTCAATCGAAGAGGTAACAATATTTATAGCAGACGTCTGCTACTTTAGAAGCACATTTGTGGCTGCAGAGCCAAATCTAATAGAAATGTGTAACCATTAAAATGCTCAAAATTAATATACATGTAGTCAGTGCTCAAATACACTGTACATTGGAAGGATCATGCAGTTCCTTTTCTTTAATAGATGGTTAAGTTCTTGTAGTACTGGATGGTAAGATATCTGTTTAGTTCAGAAGTGAAGGAAATTGGTAATCAAAACTCGAGGTGCTTGAATTAATTAACATTTCAAAAAATTAATTAGTCTAATTGCCACCTTAAAATAATACAATGTACCTTCTTGATATACAATCATGTACATATTATGGTAGTGATCTGCTTAACATTATTAGCCATTTTAAATCTTTTTTCCTGTTTGGAACACGATTATAGGTCTATGATTATTGTAGGCTTACTGTAATATATATTTTTAACACTTAGGAGAATACATAATTCTTATTATACAATGTAGGTGCTACAATGAAGTTAGGTGCCATACTCTAGTTTTAATATTATAAATTACATACAAATAAAATGTACTTTGAATGGCTCTCAATAAGACATGTCTGTCGTAATAATATTATGACCTAATTCTCTTCCCTCACTGGTGTCCCAATACAGATGAGACGAGATTTAGGGCTCATGCTTCGGTGCGATTTTGCACCTGTTTTTTTATCTTCCCCAACATATTCCTGAAACTCTCCCTTCTTTTTGAAAGCAGTGGAGACCTGCTCCCCCTGCAGCCCTGTGATTGATGATGTCTCAAACTCTTCAGGCGATTTAGCTCTTAATTGTGGTGCACGTGGAGTTATAGAAATTTTGGATTTTCTCTCTGGATATATACAATACAATACAATACAATCTTTATTTACTCAAATGGGAAATACTAAAAATATACAGAAGTGGACAAACATATGAAGGTAGATAAAATTGTTAGGCAATATTTTGAGTTTGAGAAGTTTGAGCCTGGGAGCTAAGTGAACCGTGAGGTTTTCGAGTTAGCCCCCAGCCTTTGAAAGTATTTTACAAACAGAGAAAAAGGACAATAAGGAATGAAGGTTTATAGTAAAACAAGAATAGCTAAAGATTATCATGATATTTGAAGCTACTGGACAATTTCAATATTTACAATAGGTTATTTATCTAGAATTTTTTTTTTTTTTTTTTTTTTTTTTTTTTTTTTTTTTACTTAATATGTTGTTCTGACAGTAGATAGTGTTTTATTTTTTTTGCGTAGACAAAAACACTAAGGTCTTTTAGGTGGCTAGGAATATCCTGCCAGAGATCAATTGCCTGATATGAAAGCATTTGTTTGCCAGTATTAGTTCGGACACGTGATTTGTATAAATTCTTTTGGGTTGAGTATCTTGTGTTGTATGTGTGTTTGCCACTGGCATATTGAAAAAAATCATTAAACAAGCTTGGAAGGAGACCTTTATGCCACAAATGAACAAACTTTATGGCATGAAGGCGATAAACATTTTCTACAGTTTGAATATCTAAGAGATTTAGTAAGGGGAGAGCGCTTTCCGTATTTTTGCCAAACATAACAGAGAAAAATATTAACCTTGCTACAACATTTTGCTTAGTTTGTATCTTTTTCAAGTGTGATTGGTAAGCACTCCCCCAGGCTAGAATAGCATAAAGAAAGACAAAGAAATATTATTCTAAATTCTATTCTAAAGTATAGACAAACTGCATACCGAGAGCTGAAGGGCAATAGAGAGCAAATTCGCTCGAAACTGCAGTTAATCTGTGGGAGGAGATTGCCATAAATCTAAATTCAGTGCCCGAGGCCCGATTCTCAGTTAGTTAATTTTTCAACCAATTTGTTCTAATACGATGAACACATACTTTTAATAAAAAGAGAACAGTTCGATTCTGTAAACAAAGTAATTCAACGGGGCCGACAATCACATTTTGTCGCTGCTTTAACGTTTGTAAATTCACACCACAATGGTGGTCTCTCCCCAGTACTTTTTTGGCTTTGGGGTCCGCGTTGCCATCCCCATTGTCGGTACTTAAAGTCCCTAGTCTCCACAGCACAACATTTGCCTTGCCACCATTTCTAATGTACTGGAGTTACAGTCTGAGGCAAACTAAAAGGCCACCTTTTAAAAGTGCTTGAAACTCTGATATTTAATTCCAGCTTATAGTGGTCAAATGAATTTATTACTAATAACTTTAATGTTGTTGGTTGTCTTTAACAGGATAAATGCTCTTGAAGAACAAATAGAGCAACAAACAGTTACTACTGGGGAAAAGGTTGAGGAGGAATGCAGGCGCTACAAATCTCACCTTGTGAGTCACATATTCAAGCAATAATTGCTTACCATTTTGTTATGAAGTAACACAGTCATTTAAGTGATAAACTTAACGTGTATCCATAATAATAATATTAATAATATTTATTACTTATATTATTATGTATGATCAATTGCGCATTACACTATGAGGTATCAAACTATAATTATCTAAAATCTAAAAGCCATTACGATATGTGCTCGGTCTAAATGTGTCTTTAATTATTGTTCTCAAGTTCTTTGTTTTTCAGATTTTGTGGTATCAGATTGGTTGAGAGCAAAACAAAAGCACTATATAAACAAAAGACTAGTGGGAATTTCATATTCCGATAAGCAATACAACCTGACAAAAGATCGGCATGGGAGCAAATCTGAGACATGCAGCTATCTGTTTTAACTTTCCTTTCTGTATAACAAAGAGCTTAATTGAACAACAGACTTCTGGAATTTGAATTTGCCTCCTTGGCATTATCAATGGATCAAATAGAGCACACGTTTGTCAAATGTCTCGAAATAAACTTCTCAACAGAGATCCGAGCCTCTAAAACGGCCATATGTGTGTTTAAAGTGACTAGAACAACAAACACTTCGGAATAAACTTCTCAAGACTGATGTGGTCTGCTAACACAGCCATGTTTTCTATAGCGCTTATACATTAATGTTCTTTAGAAGCACTTTACAATCTAAACAATTATCAAATGCTTAACCTACATGTATACATTGCAATAGAATAATATAGCTTATAATACTAATAACACAAATAATAACCATAGCTAATTAAACTGCCTAGAACAACAAAGTAATGCTTCAGAATAAACTTCTTAAAAAGTATGCCTTCATGTGTTATCATTCATTATTAATTAAAAATTAATTTTGTGATAGATAATTTTCTCACTACCATTTTTTCATGTTGATCTTTCAGAACAAATTAGAGAGGAACAATGAAGACTCCTTGGTTGAACTCAGTTCAAAGTAAGTAAGTTCACTTGGTAAACATTACAACATGATGCACAAATGTATGACCACAATGTATATGCATACATGTACTTTTGTGAATGTGCCATATGCGAGATTATCCAATCGCATACAAGCGGCTCATCATTTGTGCTTTTTTTTTATATAAATACATTAATGTTATTTGTCTCTCCCCCCAAAGAAAATTAACTACATTATTACCAAACAAAATAAAGTGCTAAATAATAATAATACAAAACAACAAACCAACGATAACAAGAAGTCAGAACTAAAGTTCGATATAATGTGATGTAGCTTGGTGCTGACTGAGGTCATGTCCAAGAAACGAAAGAGGAAAAAAAACGAGGTATCATTGAAGGATAAGGGAAAGAAGCATATTCCATTTTTTCATAATGAAAGGAAAGTTTGTCTTTCTCTGTGGCTATAATTAACCAGCTCTAGATTATAAATCAATTTAATAAGTTTTCTAAGTAAAAGGCTGTTGCTTAAAGTGCATATAAGCCTTGGCTAATTATATTTCTTACTAAGAGACTAGAGGCCATAGCCAAAGGATTCGGTAATAAAAAGTTGATTTGATTTATTTGTCGTGGTGTATTGGCCGTTCAAAGTTGCCCAAAATGTGTCTTGGGTTGCCTGTGGACCAAAATCAAGCGCATGAGAGCGCTTTACAAAATTAGCACTGGGTCTAGTTTGACGTCATCCCCAGAACACGCTCGATCCGCCACTGCATGAAAAGGCTTGCCGAATAAAACTCTCAGAAAAGTTTATCGCAATATTATCTTTCTCTATTCAATTATTTTGCAAATATGCCAACGCTTTATACCCACGATGAGACAAGTTCTGTTGATGCATGCTGACATCACGTTTCTTTCTCGTCCCAGTCCCCGAATGTATGCGGAAATTAATCTAAATTTTGAAGTTTAGTTGCTAAAAAAATAATGAAAACAATTTTAATTTGTTTAATTTTTTGGTATTTTTACTCTACCTTTTAAGGTCTAAGCTTTAAAATAAAAGCATAACTGGCCAGGGCTTATAATTTATGCACTTTAAGTTTACAAGAATATATAGAAATATCAATATATAAAATATTTAGCTATCACTATCACATGATTTATCAAAATAAAATGCTCTAGAGGTTCTACCAGCCCCCAAAATAACATCAAATTCATTGAGTGATCTTTGAAGCAAATTCTGCTTGGTTAATATTAAAGTGCCTATGAAGCTTATTTTTTTATTTTAGATATCAATTCTACATCAAGTGAATAGTAGAATGGTACAATATATTTTGCTTTGAATGCTGTGCCGCTGAGTTAAGGAGGTTTTAATATCCAAAATGCTAATTACATGACGTCAGGGGAGGTATCTGCAATCACTTCTTAGTGGTTGTGAATGGGCGTTTGTACTGATATAGGAAAACAAATTTCTAACATCATTTTATTTCAACCATGGGTATAACACTGATAATTTAAAAAAATTGTTTAATTGTAACAAAAAAAAATTGTATAATAATAGATGCCTCCCCTGACGTCATGTAATTAGAATTTTGGACATTAAAACCTCCTTAACTCAGTGGCACAGCATTCAAAGCAAGATATATTTTACCATTCTACTATTCACTTGATGTAGAATTGATATCTAAAACAAAACAAAAAAGCTTCATAGGCACTTTAAATCTGTTGGACGTACTGCATTCCAAAATGACTGAACTTAAAAGCACAGTGAAAAAATAATTGTTCTATGGTTTCAACATTATTCTTATTTCTGTTTGGCAAAAGGAGCAGAGGGGGGACTGCATCTTGCCGATCTTGTGAAGTAAATAATTGGTGAATACAATATGGTGAAGAATTTTGAATTGAAATTCTCGGGTTTTAGTATCAAGCGCACATTAATTTGAAAGGAATCGAGTAAATAACTTTCCAATCAATAGAATCATTTATTGTTGAAAAACATGTATTAAAGTGGGTCTTTGCCATTGGTGTTTCAACAATTTTACATGTAGATATTAAACAGTTATCAACTTTTTTAGAAGTAACCTTTTCAAGCAAAAGAGTGTCATCCCCTGCATTCAATTGCAGACTGTGAATTTCAAAAGTTTTAAATAATGGTGAAACTTAAATGTTGGGTGTTTTTTTAGTTCAGATCTACATTCTATAGGTAAAGCGTCATAATTATACGCTACGTAGCCAACACATTTGTTTGTTTATTTGATGAGCCGCTTTTGTATGTCTTTGGATAATCTTGTACATGGTACCTGCACGAAATAATGCAAATACATTAAAAGTGGTCATACATGTACATTTGCACATTGCACTGTAATAATTATTAGCTTACATTTCCAAGTGGTAAAACTAGGAATAGCATCTGAAGTTTTAGCGATTGATGTGTCTATACGGTTACGTGTGTGACATATATAGCTGTTATAAGCCAGAGGGTCAAATACAGTTTTGTGTAGGGGCAGGGGGCCAAGGACTGCCCCTCTCCCACTCCCTTCATCACTCAAACTGTGATATGTGACAATGTGTGATATCCTGTTTATAGGTTAAAACAAGCACAAGACGAAATCAATCAACTAAAAACTGTGGAGCCAATGCTACGTAAGGAGTTAGAGCTCTGCCAAGAGGTATTGTAGTAAAACAAATAAAGATTAGATGAACAAATTGTGTGGTTCCAGAAAATATCCATACCCCTCTGGAAGTTTTTTTTTTTGGTTGGACCCTGGAATATCCAATTTAAAAAGGTTTTCCACCTGAAGCATACATGTACATGTAAAACCTCTGGTTGTCAAGCTTCACAGGTACCATCTCCCCCTTAAAAATGTATGACTGTCTTCGAGACCCCCCTTTTTTTTGGTGGGGGGGGGGGGGGGGGGGGGCTGGGTATACACCATTTTCATAATGGCCTCCTACATGTACATGTAATTTGCATAATTTGAAAGATTAATCTGTTGAGGGAATGTACAATTTAATGCTACCACATGAAAGATCACATTAAAACTGGTAATTATGTTACATGTAGGTTATAGAGCAATAATATTATTAATGTAGAGAATTGCTGTTGAGTTATAGGCATTTCTGATGCTGGAAAAAACATGAAAGCGAGGCTAGAAAGAAAGGCCTGCCGTTTTTCTCATACAATTATAAAATGGATGTAACTTCACTGCCTTAAAGCTACAGCACTCAGATTTCACAAGATCACTAATATCGACATGCTCTTTCACATGATATTGATCATGTTTTCTGTACATGTGATCTATCGAAATGGGAATACGCATTTATGAAAATGGCGTACTACTCTTCCCAGTAAACTGCGACACCAAGTTTTTTTACGGCCCATGTGATGTGAATACATGTATTCTGTACCACAGATTACTGTTTGGCATACCGCCGGGTAGATTTCTTGTCGGCAGCAGTTTTAGACAAGTTTCGACTGCCTTGTTGATTTCAAAGTCTAAAAATCACTGGGAAAATTTTGCTTCTCGCTCTTCTTTGAGTTCTGGAGTTTATTACTTTAAACGTATTTGAAGAACCACATAACGTGGCTTAACTTTTAAGGTAACTGGAGGAAATATTTTGCTAATTCATCTGAGATATTTTAAGATTTAGCTTTTATAATGATTTCAGAATTACTGATTGTATATAATTGTATATAATTATTTATAACCCATGAAATGTTTTCTCTTGTGCGTGATTGGTGTATTGCATCACATGACCCCCATATTTTCTCTCCGCCAGATGACAAATATCAGCGAATACACCCCCTGTGAGCATATGCACACATCAAAGAAAATACTTGAAGGATGATAACAACAATAGCCTTCATTGTGGTGTTGAAAAAATATGCCCTGATATACATTGTATGTACATGTACATGTTTTGTTTTGTCCTTGGACATTATTTGATCCCCAAAGCTCACAGTTTCTCTCGAGCTTTGCTCTCAGGAACTGTTTGGCTCTCAGGAACTGTTCTCTTAATTCTCAGAACAGATAATATCTGCGGACAAAATGTCAGCATATTTTGATGCCACAAATAGGCTATTGTTATATAATTATATTTATTACACATTTGGGGTTGATAACCGTGTGATAAAGCCGTGAATAAAAACCATATCAGTGAAGTGATACGAGATCACTTCACTGTACTATTGCTTTTAGAAATAAATTTTGTTATGCTTAATTTTGTGTTATTGTATTCACTTTAAATGTATAATAAACAAATTATGTCATGTTAAGAGCCTGATATCGTTTTTATTCACTCGATTTTCGTATCATATCGCTCACTCGCTTGCGGACTCGCTCGTTCGAGATACGATACGAAGACCTCGTGAATAAAAACAATATCAAGCTCTTAACATGTAATAATCTCTATATACATGTATATAATCATGTAATACATATGGTATTAATGACTGCAGGAAGTGCTCTAATTTGCATAATGATGGAAACATACATGTACAATGTAGTTTACAGGGTGAAGTGAATACCACCTTGTATTAAGAGTATACCATTGATAGTAAATAACACCAAGCAGTTTCATTTGAGAGTTTGAAAATATATTTAAATACGGAATAACCAGAAATATTATGAAAACAGGCCAGTCATTCTGATCTGGCTTAATTTTGCCATATTAAACTCAATAAACTTAGATCTCAATAACATCCTTAAAAGTTTACTCTATCATTATCAAACTTAAACTTTGTGACAGTATCACTAATCTTGCACTAGCTGTATCGTATTCAACTCAGATTCACCATGATTGAATATGCAGGGCTGTTATTAATAATTATTAAAAGTGAATAAAATAATATGAGCCCAATTTTTAAGATTATCGTTAAAATTTATTCAACATCAAATGAATGGTGATATTAGCATCAGTAGCTAGCCAGCTCTTAAAATTTAAATATGGTCTATAATCTGAATCAAATCACTATAATTATTGAATTGTATACATTAAAGTCATCTAGTATAATATAAAGTTATGTATACTTGCATTTGTTAAATGTTTCATTATCCATCTCACAGGACAAGAGGCGGCTCCTAAAGCAGATTGATGAAGTTGAGAATGCTCTTCATGACAAGACTGAAGAGGTGGAGGTACTGAGGGAAAGATTAGCAGTACAGGCTAACGAGGCTGTAGAAGAAAGACGACACCATGAAGAGGTGGGAAACTATCTTAAATAGTAGGGCCAGGTAGAATTATAGAGGAGCCAACCACCCTGAGTCCCATATTGTTATGGTTTCACATTTTATTCTCAATGCAGCTTTCTAATCTTGATTTTACTTTCAATTATTTCCCCCCAAAAAAACTTGGGGTGTGGCTTAACTGCAAGTGCGACTTATCTGCCACAGTTTACGGTATATTTCAGCTCCTAATGCCCATCGGGCAATTTAAGCCGATCTACATGTACATGTACTAGCCCGGCAGGAAAATCCACTAGCCCCAGGTTATCGGACATGGCTTTTGTCGTGCCCTGGACCAGTGGTGCTTTGCAAATTGCCCAAGTGAGTCCCAAGTTCTCTTGGCTGGGGGACTTTGGGCAATTAGCATTGCTGCACCCTCAAGCAAACTACATGTACATCTGATTTAAAAGTGCTCTGATTTTTGTCTATCTACCATACATAAATACATTGTACTATACATTGTATGGCAGGGTTAAAAAATGTAGTGCTTCAAGGTTTAAACTATGTCTAGTCCTGCAAAGGGAAAAAATAATTATAGCAGTGTAGTTTTTATAAAGTTTGATCACAAATAAAGCAGAAAAAGGAAACTTTTAATAATGTCAATGTTGTCATCAGTTTTTGTAGTGTGTGTAAATAATTGAAAGGCTGTGTGCAAAAAGGGTGTAAGTGTCTCGTGGACAGATTCTATATTCTCCTTCAATTTCATTGTTTTCTAAGGGAGAATTTAGGATGTGATCAAGAATCGCTTATAAATTAATGCCCTTTTTCCACACCTCCCTTCAATTTATAATACCAGTATAATACATTTACATACTCTACGTACAAAATGTTGAATCTCTGTTACATCTCATTTGGAATTATTCCTTGGAATGCTTTTTTTGAACAGGACATTAATTCAGTGACAGAACGGCTCTTGAGTTTAGAGAATTTCAAGACTGACGCAGATGATAAGCTGTTAGAGTTACTGGGTCTGGAGCAGAAGAATGTTGACCTTGAAAAACATGTCCAGCAACTAACTAAGGTACAGGCTGTCAGACCTTGAAAAACATGTCCAGCAACTAACTAATATACAGGCTGTCTGACCTTGAAAAACATGTCCAGCAACTAACACCCTATTCCCTTATGATGACCTGTTCCCTATCTCCCAGACAACGTTAATTGAAATAGGTGTAAATAGCTTTCTCAGTCTGTAGTATACATGTAGCTATATTATCATCATCATAATTATATCAATATTTTGTTAAAACCCAAAACAATCTCTTATATTAAATATAGACAGCAATATTTTGTTAAAGCAATTAAACAATGAAAATTAAAATTATTTTATACAAAATAATGCTCTCCCTGTTTTTGATGTGCAAAATTATTACTTGCAGTTGGAGTGATTTTTTTGGTTAAAGTCAAAGAAAGTTCATTAAGTGATACTAATCCACTTTTTTGGACTTTTACCATTTCCTTTTTTTAGGAAAACAGTAGCCTGAAGAATACAAAGGATGAACTAAAAGTGCAACTCACCCAAAATGGGCACTACGTTATGCACGAGCCTGTAAGTTACAAACCAGTACTCGTATCATTCTCTTTCCCTCATAGGGCATGCGCACTTAGCACTACAGCTTACCACTTTACATCACATTCTTTACACTTACTAGTGCTACGCGGCAAACGTGATTTTATATCATAACTACATATACATATATAATCACCGTGACCCCATAAAATGCACCTATACCCACGATTGCTCTCATCATTGCTCAGTTGGTAGAGCACCAGACATGTAACCTGGAGGTCGTTGGGTTCGAGTCCCACTTGGGTCAGATATTTTTGCTCTTTACCTCATAGGGCGTGCACACTTAGCACTACAGCTTACCACTTTACATCACATTCTTTACACTTACTAGTGCTATGTGGCAAACATGATTTTATATCATAACTACATACTCATATCATTCCACCAACTCTATAATATTCTGTTTTTAATAACCAGGGGCCAGATTAGCATTAATCCACAATTAAATTTTAACCAAGGGATTTTGGTTGGGAAGCAAGGATGACCAAGTGATTTAAGCACTTGTCTCTCACCTCTGTGACTTGGGGTTCGATTCCCGGCCCACCAACATTTAACTCAAATTGCATGCATCATGTCCAGTGACAGTATCTACATTTAGCTTACTCTTGCTTCAAAGCTTTTTCTCCAGGTTCTCTGGTTTTCCTCCCTCCTCAAAAAGCAACCTAAAATTCCAATTCGACTAGTTCGTCGGAATACATAATCATAAACCTCTGGCTTGGGAGATCCGGTAAAGGCTCCCTGTAACATATCTTCAACGTAAAAATAATAAACAATTTGGCATTTTCTCTTGGCTTTAACTGCCTGTAACCCTTCTTGCAATTTTTATAGCTATGAACCTCTGAAAGGTTTAGTACTTCTGTGAAGAAAATTTTGGTTTACAGTGAGTACTTTATGTTCTACGCTGGTTTGAAATCGTATGTAAATTTGACCCATGATGATCTCATTGATGATCTCATTAATGCATTTATTTATTCTCCATGGCGCCTTTCTATCACAACAACACTGATTTATAGAGAATATGCACAGTTTGCAAGTTGTTAGTAAAGAAAAAAGTCATTTTAGTCAACATTTTAAGTATTTCTTCAAATTATTGCAAAGTCGAATTAATTATATGACGTCAATATGATGTCTACTCAGGAATCGACCCAGGTCAAATTTACATGATTTCAAACAAGTGTAGAACATTGAGTATTTTCTGTAAGCCAAAACTTTCTTCACAGAAGTATTCAAAACATTTCGAAGGTTCAATAGCAGTCTGCTATGGGAGACACATGGCATCAAATTTGTCGCACAATTTGGACAATTATGCCTGACTTCAACACAAAGAAAAATAGCATTTGCGCTCTCCGAATTTAATTTTAATTGCACAAAATGACTAAGAAAAATATAAAATTTAATGAAAACGGGGTCGAATTTTTCATTTCATAGGCACTTTAAACTAGTGATTAGCATTTATCCTGGATTGGTTTAATCCACACTGCAGCAAAATGTTATGCTCTGCTGGCCAAAATAACTCTGTTTTCAAATATATATTTCCGAGGGCTTAAACTTTTTAGTACATAATTTTACAACTAAGAAAACTCAGAGTGAATTACAAATAATATTACAAAAACTTCAACCTGTTAAAAGGCTTAGGCTTAGCTTTTAAGTAGTTTTCTTTTTTCTTCTTCAAAACATTGCACATTCCTACCAAAAATAAAACATGGGTGATTGCCTCTGTTTTCTTTTAGTTTTGGCCAGATTTAACCAGGGAGACACATGCACGACTGGCTCATCAAAAGTGCAGGCATGTGATGTTTTGCCTTGGTGTGGGCTTAATCATGTGTTGAACATGTTGGGCCATCCGACATCACCTACATGTACATGTATCCCAGTTGTTACACAGTGTTGAATGTTAAAATGTCATTTCTCTTTGGATGAGTAAACAAGCGTAGTGAAGTGCATGAAGGAAAAGAGAAATTAGTTCCTAATCGAAAGGAAACACTGTCTATTGTTGTGCTGTCAAGTGACAGCCAATCAGATTTTGCTAGATTAGTTGAATATGTAATGAGCATCTTGTTTATAAGGGAATGTGTTAGGATTATTTAGTTATCGTGGTTCTGATCTGACTCAAATATAATGTCTAATTTTATGGAAGCTGGATGTAAAGTACATGTAAATAAAGTAGACTGGGGCTAGCTGATTAGAACCATTCCACCGCCTATGTGCTTGTGTGCTTATCTTAAGAGTAGGAATGTCTCTTTGAATGCATTGCCAGTTCATTAATGACAACAACACCCACAATTTTATGTTGTAGCACTCTGCTTTTTGGCAAAGTCAATTTAATCTAATAATTCCTTGTTACTAAAATGTCTATCTAAATTAGAACAACATTAAAACTAATTATAGTATCAGTAGTGCAACACTTCAAGCTAATAGCATATGAGTACATAATTGTATTCATGCATTGTCATTATTTGTCAACATACGGTATATTGTATTCACCTTCAATGTCTTAAAGCACACTTAATCGCTTAAAATAATAATTATTGTAGCTGTCTTATGCGTATGCCCTTGCTGGAAACTTAAATTAACTATTTATTTCTCTATTCCCCAATATATTCTAATAAAAATCTTATATCATTTTGTAGACAAGATCCCTTGCTGATGAACTGATTTCTGCAAATAAAGATAAGGTCATTGATGCCTTGAGGGAGCAAGAGGAAGAAAGCCGGCGACTGCGTGGCTATTTGGATAGCCTGCTGATGATTATAATGGAACATAATCCTGCTCTACTCGAACTTTCGTGAGACTTTATCACATCTTTTGTTATTGTTGATCGTTATTAGTATTGTTACTAAAAATAGGGACCTTAAAGTGCCTACATGTACAATGTATGAACCTTATTTTTTATCTTAGATATCAATTCTTCATCAAGTGAATAGTAGAATGGTATAATATATCTTGCTTTGAATGCTGTGCCGCTGAGTTAAGGAGGTTTTAATATCCAAAATGCTAATTATATGACGTCAGGGTTGGCATCAATTATCATATAATTTTTTTGTTACAATTAAACAATTTTTTCAAATTATCAGTGTTATACCCATGGTTGAAATAAAATGTTAGAAATTTGTTTTCCTATATCAGTAGAAATGCCCATTCACAACCACTAAGTGATTACAGATACCTCCCCTGACGTCATGTAATTAGTATTTTGGATATTAAAACCTCCTTAAACTCAGCGGCACAGCATTCACAGCAAAATATTTTTTACCATTCTACTATTCACTTGATTTAGTATTGTTCATAGGCACTTTAAACAAGGACGTGCACTATAACAGGGCCTCTACCATGCAATTGCTCACACCTTCAGTTGTGGCACCTCAGCCTTTGTGAAGTGAACGTACTTGAGTGATATCTGACATTTCTTATCACATGAAATTCAAATTCTTGAATGTTTACTGTCAAAAAATGAATTAGTGTTTGTAAACAGTTCTAAAACGGCATTGACAAACAACTATCTTCCTTCTTTTTTGTTTGGCTTATGTCTCGGCAATTTATTATTATAACAGGAGAAAGCTGAACGTTTGTAACCTTGCTTTACTGTTCTGAATTTTAATATCAAATGTTCAATTCCAAAGGATGAGAATGGGGAGGAGCATTCCCTTTCATAGTGCAGGTCCTTGTTTAAGCAACTAGGATGGCAATCGCTGCAATGATGGAATTACGTACATGTACATGTATGTAGAAAAGTTTTCATAAAATTTGGTATTTTATACAGTTTCCTTTATTTTGACTTTTATTAGGTACTCTTTTCAACAAGATAAAAAAAAGATCAGCATCTATAGTCAGTTCTGTTCAGGCTGAAAGAAAAACATGTACCTTCTTATGTTCACATTCCCTTTTGAATGTAATATTTGTAGTTCTCAAGTTGCGTTTTGCAGAGAACGTTCAAGATGTAGGCAAATGCATGTATTTTCATGTGCAGTAATTGTATTTCGTAGCTAAGAGTGTTTTATTATGTTGCCATTGTAGTTGCTTAAGGTCCCTAAGAAACCTTAGACAATTTTTCGTAACAGCTGCACCTCCATTTACGTGTGGTTATCAAACTCATTAATAATTCATGAAGCAAAAACAAAGGAAATCACTGAGCAATAAGTGATCTTTAAAATAATCTGCTAGAGATTTCGTCTTGATTTACATAAATGTTTGCTTCGATTTTCTCGGCCAAAATAAGTTGTATTGCCAAATAAACATGACTATACAACTAGACGTTTGATAAGTCCAATACAGAATTTGTGTCTGTGCTTTATGGGATTTACAAACTCTTGCTTTGTAAATCCCATAAAGCAATTGACCTATATCATTATGACGTCAAATCAAAACAATCTATTGTTTAAACGCTAAGGATCACGGTCGTGGGAGGGGGACAAAACAGCAACAACACAAAGGAAATCGCTATCAAATGCATTTTGTAGAACGTAGAATAGCGGTAACGGCCACCAAATACGGTAAATATTGTGGGATAAACATTGATACAGCTGATATCTGGAAACCAGACAATTTGAAGTTTCCTCAGCAGAGCAGATTTAGTTCAAAATTCTATTGTTCAAGTCGATTCTGTCCCCCTCATAAACAAGCCATGACGTCATAATGATATAGGACAATTGGCCACTCATTCTGTATCTATTACTTAAAATGTCATACTGTAAATAAGAATGTTTTGGTCATGGTAAATTTGACAGCATGCCATACATTACATTTCACACCATTCAAGCATACTTGTTCTTCGATTTCTTCTTATCCCATGAGAGGAAATTCATGTTGAAAACAGGAGGTATATTGTACGTAATGTGGTTTGAAATCTGCTGTTGAGAAACATTTTAATTTAAAATGTTGAAATGCCTTATAACCAATGCGGTTTGAAAATTCAAAAAGTGAAGTGGTACAAATCATTGTAAATATTAGAAAATCAAGGCCATTTGTAAAGATTCTCTTAACACATCGCCAACACTGAACATTTTTGTACTTTTTGTAAGCAAACATTAATCATGGTGACATTTTTTAAATGTGAATTCTCAAAATACGACTAATGCATTTAATATTACTTCAGCATATACCATTATAATTTTGGTTGCTTCGACTCTGCAAATAAATTAACTCAAAATTATTACTATTATTTATTAGGAATTCATAAATATTAGAACAGCAGTGCTGTGACTGAGCAACATTTCACATCCACATTTTGTTTTGGAAATTCTGATTGTACATTGATTGTTAAATAGATTAGAAGAGTGGTACAATCATTATAAGTGAATTAAGATTATAAGTTTAGTCAATATTTTATAATAATATAGGAAATTAAGGATATAATGTAGTATTTTCTTGACTTCAAATCTTCTATCTGTGTTGGCTTCACAGCACGTTATTTTATAAAAATACCGGTAAGCATCATTTTAGAATAATCTTTCCTTTCGCATCTATCAACTTGAACAATAATTATTATCCTTCTCCAATAATTTTGTGTCAAGTTAGAAAGCACAAGTGTCCTTGAGGGACTGGTCATAAATTAGCGCGGAAGGAAATCAACAAGTCTAAGAATATAAAACCCTCTAATTGGGGAGCCAGGGTGACACAGTGGTTAAGTGCTTCGCCTCTCACCTCTGTCGCCCAGGTTCGATCCCCAGGTGCTATCTGCAAGTTGTTTGTTGGTAATTCTCACCCTTGCTCCAAGGGTTTTTCTCCGAGTCCTGGTTTTCCTCCCTCCACAAAAGCCAACACGCTAAATTCCAATTTGATTTATGACCAGCCCTTACCGCCTGCCATTTGCATATAAGTGCTGGCTAATTATATTTCTTACAAAGAGACTAGAGGCCATAAACAAAGAATTCCGGATTTATTTGTCATGGTGTATTGGCCGTTCGTGTCTTGGGTTGCCTGTGGACGAAAACCAAACACGAGCGCTTTACAAAATTGATGTCCTTGACAGAACATGCTCGATGTGCCATTGCATGAAAGGCCTTGCTGAATAAAGCTCCAAATTGTTTAGTGCAATATTATCATCTTTCCCGGTTATCTATTTAATTATTTTGCAAATAAGCCGCGAAGACGAGTTCAGTTGATGACGTCACGATTTATTCTTGTCCCAGTCCCAGAACGTGTGCGGAAGTTTAGTCGCTAAAAAAATAATGAAAACATTTTTATTTAAACATTTCGGATTTTTCCTCCTACCTTTTAAGGTCTAAGCTTTAAAAAAAAAAGCACAACTGGCCAGGGCTTATATGCACTTTAAACTACCACAAGAACCATACCATAACATGTGGACTACAGTTTTTCCTGAGCAGGCCTTTATGGTCCAAGTGCAAAGCATGTGAACCATAAAATGTGGGGAAACGAGGATCCATACCTCATGGTATGGACTGAGCAAACTAGTTTAATAATATATTTTATTATACATATTATATGGCTTGTATTAATGTACAATGTATATGAAACCAGCTTTGCTTTAATTTTGCAGTCCATACAGGAAGTTATAGACCATAGTAGCCATATACATAATCAGTTTGTGAATGTGCATCTACAACCTCTCAATATACATTTAATCTATGCGGTTCTTTAGAATTATAAATTGTGTTAAAATTCTGATTGCTGGTCATGTGAAACTTAATTGGTCAAGCTAATGACTGTTCTCTGAAATCAATGCAAAGATCATTGCTGTCACCTTTGTTGGAATTTCTCAGTAGATTTTGTCATTAGTAATGTGCCTTGTATTAAACTGCTGCTTGAGAACAAAGGTTCCATGTCGAGGCTGAGGAGTGACTGAAACTGTGAAACTTAAAGAAAACCTCATCCAGTAAATAGGAAACTTAAGAGAAAAACAAAAGATCTTTGAATCACAAATGTGTCCATAGCCAATTGTTTAAAGTTCTTGCATTTCATCATCCTGAGCTTGTGCTCTTAAGCAGCAAGGCCACATTAGAAATTAGCTTATCTAAGCAAAAACAGAATCATCTTCATGTTATGGTTGTAGAAAGGTGGAGCAGCCTGCAAGCTACAGATGGGTTTCACTCAATCCTCGGAGATTCAAATGACAAAGGGCATGGCAGCCATGTTGGTGTACCTAACAAAAGAAGCTAACGAAGATACACCAACATGGCCGCCGTGACGTCATGTGCAACCCATCTATACAAACTTTTCAGCCAAAAAAATTGCAGCAGGTAAAAATGGGGAATGCAAGAGAAATGACTAATACCCCTCCAACCTGTTCATCACTGCTTTTATAAAGTTCTTCATTCTGCTGTAGTTACTAGTGAACACCAGTGCAAATGAGACAAATCCATCTCAATGTTAACTACATTTTGTTGGTAAAGCAAGTACTGTTAGTGTGATCATTTAACTAGAGATTTGTGTGATGATAATTATAGGTATTTTTGATGTGATGTATAAACATGTACATGTACATGTAACTTGTAAATAATTATAAATTATAAGCATTTGACTGACTGTGTTGTTTAAAAATCCAGATTTTATAGAAAACAAATAAACCAAAGGAATGAAACTGTGATTCTGACTAGTTTAATTTGGGGGCAGGAAGGTCACAACTTTCCCACTTTTGGCACTCATTATGTGGCCCAATTTCGTTGCTCTTTGATAAAACCGAAGAAACCATGGATTAGCATTGCCGAGATGCCTAGGGTTTAAAGGCCTTACCTTCAACTCTGCCATTGATTCTGTTCTCCCTTAATTTCTATCTGAATGGTAACACCATGTTGCATCTTCTGCCTGCACTGCACCAGTGCATGTTCACATAATTTAATGTCTGTCTGTGTAATCAGTGATGTATGTCTGTCTCACTATCTGTCTGCATTTGTTTGAACTACAGCTAGTAACCACGAAAATGATGCAATCCCATCGGTGTATGGAAAGAAAGGCAATGCAGGTATATTACTGGAACTCTCATTCTGCAAAACATTGATCCTGGATTATTAGTTTATCAGATAGCTGGACATACATATTAGATTTGACTTCAAATATACCACAGAATCCATAGACTATCCATCAGCCTTTTGGGGAGGTCACTGTTATAAATGGGGGTAGGGATGGCCAACCCTGATTATTTGTGCTACAGTACAGCATTTTAATAGAGGTAATTACCAGTTTATGATACAATAGCAAGTTAAAATCTGCTTTTCATGGGGATTCTGTGGTATTATATGGTATATATAATTATATATTATATTAAAATTAATTATATAAAATATGATGATTATACCTATACAATTAGACATCCGATTACACCTTTTTACTGCCTGTTATTGTCACTTCTTGTGTGTTGCTTTGCACTGAGATGAACTGAGTATTAATTTTGTTTCCTTGTAATCTATACTATTTTTATTTAGTTGCCATCACAGTAAAATAGCAATCGTTATGATTCCTTGCTAGCAGAGAGATTTTCCTTCCCAAGGACCCTTTCTTTGAACAAACCAAACTGGTTTTGAAACCAGTTTTACCAGAAATATGTGATGCACTTGGAAAACATTTAACATGTCACTTTCAATGTGAGCCCACATTAATTGATTGACAACTGGTTTCAAAGTCACGTGGAGGTTTGACAGGGTTGCTAGGTAACCCAAATGCATGCATGACAAAGAAAGTGTCCTACACTGGGAGAGTTATTTCTCTCTCGTACTAGGAATGAAGGGAACTCTGCTAGCTAGGAATCGTTATGATAATAATTTCATTGCTTTCAGCCGGGATATGTTAATGACTATTTTATTAAATGTTTCTTGACCTTTACATGTTAGCCTACTGACATCCTTCATAAAGAGAAGGCATACTGGCATTTTACACCAAAATTCCCTAGTTTTTGTTTTTTCATACGTACACAATTTATTTCCATAGCAAACAGTTATTACTGACAATAAATACATGAGGATAAACCCTATTTTATTTTTACAATTTTGTTATCATAAATTTTTAAATCTCAAAATAATTATTATTTCAATTCTAAAAATTAAAATCCTTTTTGTTTCAAAAAACTAAAGCTCCTTTTATATGTGGTCTTATAAACTTGAACATCAAGACTGCTATCAGTTGGTGTAATACCAGTGACAGTATGTGTATGAAGTCAGCTGTAATTTTATGTGTTTTGTTTTAGTTCGTAAAGGGGCTATGTCATGGTGTTGCTAGCCTGCGTTGCGGCTCTGGAGTATTGGCCCCCTCACTCCTCTTTTTCTCTCACCCCAATCCCCTAATCTCTGCTAGCTAGCCAGAGCCACAACGCAGGCTAGGTGTTGCGCATGTATGGGATCAATGTTGAACTGGTGGCTGTTAATTGGCTAGATACAATTAAATAATTATTGAAATGATATACAATATTTATTATACAGTTTGTTAAAGTTATTTTTGCATAATATTTGCTGTTTTCGTTAATGGGACTTTGAAGTCTTGTTTGTAAAATTGCATTTAGCTGACTGTCAATCAAGGCATTAAAAGCTTTGTATGAGACTACACTCTTGTTTGATTGATGGTTAGCTAAGTGCAAATTTTCAAATGACTTTAAACTTTCAAGGTCGCACTTTAACGACAACAGTAATACCCATTGCACATGTGTGTGAGGTTAATCAGTTCATATGAAAATCACAGAAAATAACTGTGTCCGGCCCAGACTGTGAATATAAATTAAGGCGTCACCATGACACAGCCCCTTTAACATTTGTTCAGCATGTCAAATACATGTGTTACGTAGTGTCAGTGTTGAGTTGAGTTGTGGTAGGATGGGGGCACCAACTTGTTCCAGGATTAAGAAAACAGTGAAGAGACTTGAACCTATAAAGAAAAAGAAAACAAATGAGACTAGAAAAATGAAAAGACTTGCATTATGCTGGAAGAATCTCAGTTAGTTCAGTGGCTGAGTGCTGATCATGGAGGGGTACACTTATTGTAATTAAGGATAATTATTAATGTTTTATGCATGTCTCCAGGCTATGCAAACAATATGACATCATAGGTGGTCTCATTTGCATATTACAAAAACCTGAATATCTCTGAAAGGAGATGAGATGTTGACAAATTGAAAATTTCATTATTCCTCATTTCGAAAGCATTTTAACATTAGATCAACTTAATTTTTGCTTCATATGCACTTTAAGGGACCCAATAACTAATACCAAGGTGTTAATGCCTCATGTTTATCACAACTTACAAAAGTGATAATATACTGGAAGATAGCAACATTTTACTGAATGATGTATGATGTTCAAATGTAGTTTACCTGCTTGGGTCATCATCTTGACTGAATGGGCCTTTGATGTTAATGCAATTGTAAAAACTACCAAGATACCCATGACTCAGTGTCACCTAAAAACACAAATAATCATCAGTCTATATAACTTACAATGTGACTGAAAGCTATGAACCATGTGGGAGGTCTGAGCATTAGGTGTGTTTGAGTGACTAAAATTATTCTAGAATAAGAATGTACACAGAATGGCAGGCCATGGCTGCTGACTGCTTGCTCAGGCTACTTAGTAATCTCATTTTTTTGACAGAAAAGGTTTAACTCTACTGTCTGTCAACATTTGGTTTTGTGTCCTCGGCATGCATTCATGAGGACTTGATGCTGTGAGTGGATTCAGGAGCAAAATTAGACTTGCTATAAGCCAACCACTTTCTTCCCAGGTGACAGCCAAGGGAAGTGAACATTATTTTATGCAAACAAGTTTTTCTTTATTCTCCCAACATAATTTTATATCCCACATATTTATAACACTTACAATATATTTAAAATTTTAGAACAAAGACATGGAAAGCATTGTTCTATTGCTTAATATGTACATGTGTATATTCATAATTTTATGCCCATGTGGCCTTGTGCACACATTCCTTTCAAAACCATTTACAAAAGTTATGTGATGGGGACCATACAGGTTTGACATCATTGACTGCTCAATATTTTTCTTGTTGTTTCAATAAAACAAACTATAAAGTGGTCATGATCATTATGACAAAAAAAACTAATTATTGACTGAGTTAATTAGGTTGGGCCAAATGTGAAAATAGTTCATGACCACGAGCCAAATATTTTCCTGCCCAGCCCTCCCACTACTAGTCAATAAATACCTAGCAGTTATCACCTGTACTGTTAATGTAACACCAAATAAGAAAAGACAACTTGACTACTACATTTGTAGCTCTCACCTGATCCCTCAGTTCATGCTCCATTATATATTGCAATCCCTCCAGGTGTGAGTGGAAAAGATAGCTCTTTATTAATTGTACTCCAAGAAGACTTTCTGAAAGTTTTGAAAAGAAAATTACAGTAACTTTTTTCTTTAAAAAATTAAAGGGGCACCACAGGTGTGGTTACTAAGCCACCCAAACTTGAAATCATCAGACAGATGGTTTCAAGTCGAGTATGCTTTCTATCGTGATGAACGAGAAGTAATCAATCTGTCGATATCACAGCAATCTCACATTAGTGTTAAGTCGGATTCTTAATAATCTTTGAGCAAGTGTTGTTGTTCTGCGATGTGCATCAGCGAACTAAACAACTCCAAGTGTTTTTGCATATCATTAAATTGCCCAAAACCTGCACATGTATGCCCAGCTCATGACTGTGCCCCTTTAACAGTTAAATTTGTTTAAATAACAATATGTTATTGCACAGATGTTATCTGATCTTTTATCTTTAGTAATAATTATAAAAGTGGTTTACTTCAAGAGCTTTTTCCTGTAGTTTCTTCCTGAGATGACATACAGTACATGTACCAAGTTTCTTGGAGGCAGAACCAGATGGAGTGGATGCTGTGTGTGGTATACTTTATAAAGCTATTTTGATGGGCTACTCAACTTATAATTCATTGACAGACAGAAAAATATGTTGATAAGTCTGGCATGAAACAAGGATGAAAGTCCCTCATCATGTGCAAACCCAAATCGCAAAAAAATGTGGGATGTGGCACCATATGTGAGTTGAGTTTGTTGGTATCTTGTACTTGCTCCAAGGGTTTTTCTCAGGGTTCTTTGGTTTTCCTCCCTCCGCAAAAACCGACACGCTAAATTCCAATTTGATCTGAGGATTAGCCGGGTCCTGACTTTGATCAGCTCCCATGGTTGTTTCAGGTTTCGTTTGAAATTCAGTTTTTTTTGCTTGCAAACTTACAAAATGCTGCCAGAGTTTTTTTAATTTGCAAGTCAAAAAAATCTTCACTAGCAAATTTATGTGTGTCTATTTCCTTTAAGATCAATACAACTTGGAGTCTGGAAACCTCGAACAAACGTGGCATATACATTTGGAAATTAGAGTTTATAAGCTTATAATTATTACCCGATGCACAATTAAAAGTATAAAAATTAATAATATTTATAGTGATACTGTGAACGTATAGAATGTGAGTATGTGCCAATTCATTTTGCCAGTACCATCCCGATTTTTGCTGTGAAAAAAATCCTACTAGCAGACATTTGCTAGTGGATTTAGAAGTTAAGTTCAAGCCCTGCACACCACATGTACATGGCTATAAAGAGGTGCTGCTTACCAATAATAAATCCTAATGTACAGTCATCTGGCAGGCCTATGCGTTCACAGGTCTGAACAAAAGCATTGTTCCTAAAATACAGCAAAAGAAATGTTTGTTAACTAGTACCACATCAGGGCTGTCATTTAGTTTTTAGACAACTGAAAAAGAGCCAGTCTTGTTGTGCCAACTCTGTCTTTAAGTTTTAAAGTGCCTAGTATGAAGCTTATTTTTTTATTTTAGATATCAATTCTACATCAAGTGAATAGTAGAATGGTACAATATATCTTGCTTTGAATGCTGTGCTGCTGAGTTCAGGAGGTTTTAATACCCAAAATGCTAATTACATGACGTCAGGGGAGGCATCGATTATTATACAATTTTTTTTGTTACAATTAAACAATTTTTTAAATTATCAGTGTTATACCCATGGTTGAAATAAAATGATGTTAGAAATTTGTTTTCTTATATCAGTAGAAACGCCCATTCACAACCACTAAGAAGTGATTGCAGATGCCTCCCCTGACGTCATGTAATTAACATTTTGGATATTAAAACCTCCTTAACTCAGCGGCACAGCATTCAAAGCAAAATATATTTTACCATTCTACTATTCACTTGATTTAGAATTGATATCTAAAATAAAAAAATAAGCTTCATAGGCACTTTAATTATAAAGTAGCCAGCAACCATCATCATGGTTGCCGGCGATAATCACTGGTAGCTGGCTTCTAAAAGCAGGCCTGTACTAAAATGTATTAAAATGCCAAAAGGGTATAAAGTTTATTTATTATTACCTAAAATATGGAAGCATTCTTGAGACTAAATTTCTGCTGAGACATATTCCTGCTCCACCTGTGGCAAACCAGAACTTTATTTCCTGAAAAACAAGGATGGTATAAACAACAATATTAAATTTAAAAACAGGGATTTTGTTAAAATTTTATACCTCATGTATCTGTCAATAATAATTATTATTGTCCTTAAGCTTCTGTAGCAGCTGGTTATTGAAGGGTAACCACTTCATAATGACGTCATCAAAATTCTAAAATCTAAACTATAAGATCTAGAAAGCTGTTCTTTTTATATAATTTAGAGGTTGATATACTCAGTTTTCTTCGAAAATTTCACATTGATATGGTTTTTCGCTTTTGAGTTACAGATTTTTAAATTTTGTGACAGCCCAGCTCAGCATGTTTCCTACATGTAAATGTCAAGAAAATCCATATAACTGATTATGTTGTTAAGTTTAACATTTTAGACTTGATAAACTTCTAAAAGTAAGATTTTAACTATTTTGAATAGAAAGCTAATCACATTGATGGAAAAATCAGCTTTAATTATTTGTATTAATGGCCGGCTTTGTTGGCCACCATCTTGGTGTACCAAAGATGTACGCCAACATGGTCGCCGCATACTAATCAACTAAATTTTCAAATATTAGTTGCCAAACAGCTCGGCAAAGTACTCTAACTGCTCCAAAATATTTGTCATTAATGTTTTCTTACCTGCTCTATAGACAAGATCAAAAATGATTGCATTTTCTGATTGCAATTTTTTTAGTGTGACAACAGTGAAAAAACATTATATAATATTATGTATTATTATATATCTATAGGTGTTCAAGACAACTGTCTATTTATCAGTTACATAGCAGCTGCTAGGTTATTGAAGACTAACAAAGAGCATCCCAGTCAGGTTCTCAAAGGATTTATTCGTTTCCGTACATACAACAAAATACAGTGTTTTTTTGTTGTCTAATTTTCATTCTAACTACGTTGTGTGTCTTACTAGAGGGGCCTTGCCGTCTGTCATTTTTTTCTAAAGGAAACCTTATTGCTGTCAGCCATATTTAGACTTTAATTGTGAATATAAATTATGTGAATATTAACTGACGTCATGCATGTGATTAGCATATCTTTAATGGCATAAACATTGTTGCATGATAGTCAAGACAAAAAAATGTTGTTTGCACTTAATTCCAAATTTATTTTTAATTGCACAAAATGACTATAATTATATAAAGGAAAGCAAAAGATTTAATAAAATAAAAACAGTCAATTTTTTTATTTTTTTATTTTAATTGCACAAAATGACTAAGGAAGGGCAAATATTTAATAAAATAAAATAAAAACGGTCGATTCTTTTCAATTCATAGGCACTTTAATAGGTTTATTAATACAACATAATTATTAATACAAAGTTAATACTGTAAAAAATTACCTTATATCCATTTTGTGCAATTTATTTTTAATTGCACAAAATGACTATAATTATATAAAGGAAAGCAAAAGATTTAATAAAATAAAAACAGTCATTTTTTTATTATTTTATTTTAATTGCACAAAATGACTAAGGAAGGGCAAATATTTAATACAATAAAATAAAAACGGTCGATTCTTTTCAATTCATAGGCACTTTAATATGTTTATTAATACAACATAATTATTAATACAAAGTTAATACTGTAAAAAATTACCTTATATTCATGCCTGTCCCATGCCTGAAGTGAACATGAAAATAAAAGGAAGAAACAATCATAATATATTTTATACGACTACAGATACAGTACAATGCACCATAAATACCCACGTATGTATGCCACACCCCAAACTTAAACACCTTCTTTTTGGAAAAAATGTCAGAAGGTTCATAAGCACACATACATCTACTTGAAGCAAAACTTCTTTAGAAGAGATTGTTCAATGTCATTCCAAGTCATGTCATTACAGACTATCACACGGTACTGGTCATATGTCTCCCCTGGTTCTTGTGCACAGCAATTGAAATGGTAGTGTTCAAATGGCATGTTCTTATGGGGCTGACAATCCTTGTTAACCTTCTTTAGAACCAGCTTGATTTTCTTTCCGTCACCTACTTCTGCCTCTCTTCACTGATGATGGTAAGGAGTGTGGCAACTTGAATTGCCTGGGCTTTCTTGTTTAGCTCTTTTATCTCTTCCATTTCTCTCCGACACTGCCTTCATGAATGTCAAGTGGGGGTGGGGGTGGTAGTGTGAATCCTGAAGCCATGTTTGCTTGGATTTTCATGTCTGTATCTCGAGGTGGTTCGTTTACTCGTTTACTGGCTGCCCCCATGCATAGATTAAGGTTATCGTATACCTTCAGGGTACTGTTTCGGATGAAATTAAGTAGCTTCTCAAATATTCGTTGTATTTAGATAAATTATACCTCATTTCAAAGCTTATAAAATTGGCTACAACGTTTTACCTAAGGTTTGTAATTCTGATAAAAGTGTGATTTTTCATTAAATTTCTTTCCGAACAAGCGAGTTGGTTTCCAAGAGCTCCAACTCCACTGCAATTTAATGAATTTAAGATCTGTTTGCTTTTCTGGACTCCCACAGATCTTGTTTACGAAACTGTTGGCAATTGTGGAAATTCAAAGCCGTTCTGAAGATATTTCGGTCTTCGTGAAACTGCTAACGCGCAATCCAAGTATAGATGCGGGAATCAATCTCAGCGCCTCTCTTTAAAAAAATAACAAAATCGCCAACACAGTTTTTTAGCTGATATAATTGCGAACAATCTGTGAAAATTTGCACAAATTCATGTCGAGTTGTAGCTTTTTTCAAACTATGTTTAGAACGAAAATAGAAAGTCAAAAAAACACTCTAAAAAGTTTTAGCCGGCTGGCGAGACTGATTCTGGTGCCCCGCCTCTTTCACAGCAATCAAACACCTTCTATATACATTGTAAAGCAGCCAATGATGTTCAACCAGTGACTGGGAAATGTCACTGTCAAAACTTCCCACCAATTTCTCAGCGGCATGAAAGCAACACAATCAAAGGTCGGTCTTCGCGCTCAGTTGAGTTAGTTTCGTGTTTTCAATCGGTCTTCATTATGGGCAAAACCAAGAATAAACCGTTCAAACGCCAGAATAAGGCAATCGCAACGGCAAAGGATAAACCAGCTGAAGACAAGAAGGCAAAACCAAAGCAGACCAAACGGACCCGAAGAATCAGCCCGTGAATATATGCTCCAGAAAATGTCAGAGATTAGGCATGTTATTGTAGAAATACTTAAGAGGAATCAAGCGGCCTAATGTTAAAACAAAATAGTTTAGCCAGTGGTAATAAGAATATATAATTTCAAACATTTCTTTGATTTTTTCCTCTTTCTTGAACTCCAAGAACCAGATACTTGTTTTGAAGAAGAAATTTACGGATAATTTTAGCAAATACGCTTCGAATTTACGATGACATATTTATGTGAGAAAAGATTCGATAGAATGCTGACAACAAGCCACAGAGCGAACTCCAAACTGAACGGTAAACAACGACTCCCGCGCTTAGCTACAGTTGAATGCTCATGACGATTGATGTGGTGTATGAGCTGTCAATCAAAATATGTAATGCAATCTTTCGGTAACATGTTTCTTTTTGATATTTCTCCGTCTAGATAACAAAAAAATCAACCAATTTTTTTCTTCTGTTGGATACTTAACACTCTAAACTTTGTTTTTACGTGAAAAAAATATTTTTTTAAACATTTGGCTCTGAAGCTACGTTGTATACATGTACGATAACCTTAATGAATAACCCAGAGTCGTATGTAGGTTTTGCTAGTTCTATTTTAATCATTTATTACTAGCCTAGATTCGTACATGATCATGTTTCTACTGCCCTGACTCCGAGATGACATGGCTCGGATGTCTATACCAAATAGAATGAGATAGATTACAGGTACATGTACATACATGTACATGCATGTGTCTAGTCTGTGACACCAGATGTCACATAAGACAGTATCTTGTTACAGTACCTGCATTTGGCTAAGAATGCTTGTCTTGCCTAAGTAGACTGACTCATGGTGATTATACTGCCGTAGCAACTTGATAAGGGAAGGAAAATTAACATAATTGTCATCGTCAAAGTGACAAAACCACCTACAAGGAGAAATAAATCAATAAGTTATTAAATTGTTTTCTTATTAATTTTAAAACAAAAGCAAAAACTTATTATCAAACTAGAATGGTCTGCCATTGCAGGATGCATACATGTATGTTGTATGATGTATAACTTATATCAATTAGAGGAAATTATAATGAATATATACTGTAATTATAATTGAAGAGCTGTGTGCAAAAAGGGCGCAAGTGGCTCCTGATCACATTCTAAATTCTCCTTCAATTTCTTCGTTTTCTAAGGGAGAATTTAGAATGTGATCAAGAGTCACTTATGCCCTTTTTGCACACAGCCCTTCAATTTTAATATTATCATACACTGGATGTTACTTGTCTACTGCACAAGAGCAACAGCATTTTTATTATCAACTCTAGCACAAGTATGTGTATAAGTACACTGTATATACTGTATAGAACTATAACCAACTGTAACAATGTGTCAAGCCTAATAAACCAACAATACAATGTAACTCAATTTGCTGTATTCGTTGGGTGGGTGGGATTGCTGCTGCTCAATGGCAAGAAAACAGGAAATGAGTCACATAACTCATACAGAGTGCGACAAAAGTCATGTCCGATAGCCTGGGGCTAGTAAATTTTCATGTTGGATGAGTTTGACAACTTGCCCGATGGACAAAGTCTGAGCCAAAGTAGGCTTCTTTATACTAGTGAAATGAGGTATTCAGGAAAGCTTTGATTTTCCTTTTCTTCTAACCATGTCATAGCATGCTAAGCTCTCTCCAGACCCCTTTTCAGCATATCAGAACCTCTTTTCTTGCCTCTTTTGCAAGCTCAGCCAGCAATAAACCATTTATAGTTGTAATTATGCAAATATTTAAATACATGCATGCAAATGACTTTTTGTATATCAAACCAAACCAACTACATTTTGTAACCTAGGTTATATAAAAACAATAACTTTTTATTATAACAAAAACATTTTTAATACATGTAATAGAGTACTGTAACTTTTCCAGACCACCACCAGGTCTCAATGTGAAATACTTGTAATTATTATACGACTTGGCATTTTCTAGAGCAAATACGGGCTAAAACGAGTGCAAATATGAGACCGTATTACACAGGTCGCGGACAGGTTTGGACAGGTTTGTTCAACACTTAAAAGGTTTTGTAAGCACACAAGCCAATTGAAAAGGGGCTGTTTGAGTAACAGCCAATCAGCTTTTAGCACGCGAAAGAAACTGTTTTCAGTGCGTGCACGCCCCCAACATTGGACTTCAATTGAGGCTGAGAGGTTTCTTCTCCCAAGATTTTCTTCAAACAGAGCTGCCAGTAAGGTAAGCGAAAACAAACATTTTTTGTTTGTGTTAGCTGTCGTATAATAAACAATTATTTATTACACGAAAAGTTGTGTAATATGGCTGGAAATTTCTACTCATCGATTTTATTAAAACTGACTTGTAAAAATACCCAACCGTATTACACAACTTTCTGTGTAATAACCTCTTTTAATAATATTACTATGTAGACAGCAAAGTCCTTTTTCAAAAGGATAGAATACAAAGTACTTATAGGTGCTAATGAAGCGAAATTTTGTCATTAAAATTAAGATCTCATTTGAAAGTCCTTTCAAAATGAGAAAGAATGGCATTTTCTGTTTGTCAATATCTCATCTCGTTCCAGAGATATTAAGGTTTTTGGCATATGCGAATTAGATGATCTGTGACGTCATAAGGTTAACACAGCCATGAAGACAATCACAAAATGAAGTATTGGATAAAAACTATTGAAACTTTGCACATGTAGGTACTAAGGAAAACACACTGTCATCACTGTGATGTTGCCATGGAAACACTCTTGGCCCAGGCTTCTTTCACCTTGAACATAAAATTGTAGTTTTTATCTGCACAAAATAATTTACTTTAAGCCACTCAAATACAATGCCTACACTGTTTCAAACCTTCTGATATGCCAACAGTAGAAAATATGTGTTTCGCAAAGGAGAAATTAGGAAATTTAAGGAGCCTGGGGCCTCGATTGTTACCATGGCCACATCTTAATTTGCATAATGATGTGCATTTTCCTTCGTACCCTACATGTGCAAAATGTCAATTGGTTTTACCCACTATTTGCAGAGATATTCTTCATTTTGTGATTTGTCTTCATGGCTGTGTCAACCTTATATCACAGACCATCTAATTTGCATATTCCAAAAACCTTAATATCCCTGGAATGAGATGAAATATTGACAAACAGAAAATGCTATTTTTCCTCATTTCGAAAGGACTTTCAAGTGAGATAATGAAATTTCTCTTCCATAGCACTTTAATATTTTTTGTTATTTTGATTACCAATAAGAGCAAAACATATAACGTAAGGTGCACAAGTAATATTAATACTTTGTAATAATAGCAAAAAACAAACCTTTCTTTTGCCTTTTCCCAGAAATAATTTAACTCGGCTTGCATTTTGCAACACAAGGCTGATCTGAAGGGGAAGGGGGAAAAGTACAGGTACATGTTTACTGTACATTCTGATAACCATATTGTTTTAACTTCCAACAAAAAATCATCTATACCAGAAAAATATGGACATATATTGTGAATGTACTGAACACAAATAATTTATAGAATAGGAAACAATGATGCACAGGTTTGTCGCTACATAATTTCTGGAAAATCAGAAGAAAGTACAATGTAGGCAGAAAGAATAGCCAAAGTAGCAGGTTGTTTTGTCAGTTGCTTAGTAGACACCCCTGGATGCACTCCTTACCTTTGGTGTCCAGAATTACATTTGGTATTTACTAGATGGCCACCTGAGAAATGAGGTGATCAAAGTTTTAATAAGTATTATTAATAATTAGTACAATTATTATTAATACAACATCAACACCTCATTTTTAAAACTGCATGTTTATCATAAATAACTCTTAAGGACAAACTTATTACAATTGTAAGTGATATTTATCAAATGAGTGGCCAGGTTATAAAATTTTATAATTATATTGGCATATAAAGATCCGATATAGGGTCATTCCACTGTATTTTGGACATGAAAACCAGTTTTTTAAATATTTTCCAACAGACCTAAAGTGTTCATAGAATTGTAGCTAAGTGATGATAGTTTAGGGTCATTCCACAGTAGATCGTATATGTCACGGAGTCTACATTCAGAGAGATTTGAGGTATCAAAAATTCAAATCTAGAATTTAAATCCCAGTGATAGCACATTGGTGGGGTGGAGGGGTATAAGTAGTATAAACAATAACATTGAGGATAATAGTATTTAAAAGGGTTCCAAGATATGTGACCATTTATGGCTATCACGGAGTCTACATCAGAAAATCCTCAAATTTTGAACAGCAAAACTTAGTGTAAAATCTCTGTGAAGTTTTCAAGTGTTATGAGATGTGGTTTGCATTAAGAGGAGTAACATTCTTTCCTGTTTATAGAAATACTAAAGAACTTCTTGTGGTGTCTTATTTGCTCGAGTAAAATATTGCTTTTTGAAGGATGTTTCTGTCACAGAGTCTACGTCACGGAGTCTACTACAGGGCACAAAAACTAAAAATAAGGAAGGAAGTGTTTAAGTGCTCATTAGAGCACTTGAGTGCATCAGCAAATGCTTTAGTTAATAGAAATTACCATCCATTTTCAGCTATTTGATGATTAGAATTAAAATTTGAGAAATTGTCACAGAGTCTACCCAAAACTTGATCATATCCTTTCAAGACCAATCTTCAAGTTACTAAATTGTAATATATTAACAGAAGTACAACAATGTTCTGATTAAGTCTTTACAGAACTACAACAAGGTCAAGCTGCAGATACAGTAAATAAAACAGTCCCTTTTTCAAAATAGAGGTGATAAAGTCTCTTTACAATCAGCCATATGCTTATTTTAGTCCATGGTTCAGTACTGCATGATAATAGCAGGATCACTATAAAAATACCAGTCACTAAAGATGGCATATCAACTAGAAACTCTACACGATGCTAACATGGTAATAATTTGTAAAATATGTAAAGTGTAATCGTGGTATTAAATATAAAAATATGTATGTATATATATGTACATGTATGTATGGTCAGTCAGGCCATTCTGTTTTGAACCAGTTTGAAAACAGTTTCGAGTTCATCCAAGTGCAAGACTTCAAATGGACCATTCCCCTGCAGTGTAAGTGGGCCATAAAATACACATGAAGGGTGGACATTATCAATGTCATCTCTGGTTGGCCAATCAAACCTCTGTGCCCCAACTTTATAAAGGAATTTGAATGGTATGAGGGAGCTGCCATTGGGTACAACATCCAGTGCTCTACCAATGTAATACATGCGGACATAGTCGACTGCATAATATTTATCCTTCTGAATGGTGCTGGTTGATGGATGAAGTAAGGTCTGGTAGTGGAGCTCCAGAATCGTGTGTTGCCTAAATGCTGGAATATCAGCCTGTTGGCAGAGCATAGGGGTACTTGTGACTAAACACCTTGAATACAGACAAACAAATACACCGCAATCACCGCAATCAATCACATCTTTTGCATGGCTACTTCAGCTGGGGGCTTAACATATTTCCCAGATAGGCTGTCAAGAGCGATCATCAACTTTTCCTTGGGCAGTACAACCAGCAAAAACCAGTGTTTACTGGATACTGGGCAGCAAGGCACTATAATAACATCTTGCTCAAGGAGTTTTCCTTTGGCGGATGGTTGCCATCTGGAGATGGAAGACTTCTCAAATTGTTCCCAGGGAAATACAACAATGTTTACTGCAGCTGCTTGAAGCATTTGAAGGTAAGTATCAATGACAAAGTTGGAAAGAAAGTTATCTTCTGGCTTCTCATGGCCTCCTCGTAGTGAGGATAGGTCACTTGGAGATAGCACTCCTTTGCCTTTGAATTTCACTTTACCACTAAGAATCCCAGCAACCAATTGAGCCTTATGGGGGGTAACAGAGACACGACCAGGGTTTCTGAATCTAGCACTTACAGTACCGCCTGGAACTATAGGTACATTTATCGCGAGCAAATCGCGATGAGATCGCGATCAATGACCGCGGTCTGCTCGCACCTTGCTCGCGATCTGCTCGCACCTTGCTCGCGATCTGCTCGCACCTTGCTCGCGATCTGCTCGCACCTTGCTCGCGATCTGCTCGCACCTTGCTCGCGATCTGAACGCACCTTGCTCGCGATCTGAACGCACCTTGCTCGCGATCTGCTCGCACCTTGCTCGCGATGTGACCGCGATCAACTGTGTTCGAGATGGAAATGATCGCAGTTACGTTCATCGGACATTAGATTTTACGTACACATTTACCCGAGCCCTTGCGAAACGTTTTACAATTTCTTCCCTTGACAAAAAAAACGCATTAAGGCAAAAACGTAAAGCTCAATATTACAATTTATATGAAGAAGTACTTGAGAGTAAACTGTCGCTGGTTTAAGAACGGATCATAAAAGTTGACGACCATTCCTATCACATATTTGAAAACAAACACGAGCACTGAGACTTGTTTGCTTCACATCTGACATCAGACCAATCGCTGCAGACTGGTCTCACGGCAATTATAAACCGCAATGCCAATCACAAACTGACGAAGTGATGAAGTAAAAACGCTGAAATTGAAACTCCAGAAGATTCGGTGCGATCTCACGGCAAATTAACCAATAACGAATTAAAATATCCAAAATGTATTCACTTGGGTGTTTTTATTTGACAGAATGGACTCAAACCAGTTTTCGCATTAGGTGAAAATTGTTCAGACCGTAAATAAAATACAAACTTTCAAAGCATTTGATTCGGTAGGAAGATATTTTTTAGTGTGATCTCAAAGCAAAACAAACACTGCTGTCGGAGCTCATTGATTATTCAAAAATGTCACACTTCTGTTCGAGCAATTTGAGACTCGGACCTCATCGCCTTTCAATTCAAAATGACGGATCCCACATTAAATAAAAAGAATTCCAAAATATTCTATTTGGTAGACGTTTATCACTTGCCAGTATTAAAAGTTGAGAAACTTTCCCGCATTATTTAACTCTGCATTCTGCAATAAAATCACATGTCCCGCGAAGTTCGCGGCACTCTTGTTGTGTCAAAAACCAGACAACAGTTTCCACGGCTGAAAGCACATGTAAACACCGAAAAGCTGGCTTCTTGAATCTGTTGAATTGAAAACATACAGCGTACGCAACAACTTTTAAAGAATCGTGAAGGGATTGACGGATATATTAAAGTATGAAAGTACAGAAGTCTGTAAAGTTTATCAGATGAATAAAAACACCGAACTAACCGATCGGACGGTATTTTAAGTAACGCAATCCCACGCAACCTTTCTTTTGGTGACCCTTCGATATTTATATTTCTAACGGGACTTGAAACAACCATGTATGTGGCTGATCAAAATAATAATCTGCAGATCGAATTGGAATTTAGCTTGTTGGTTTTTGTGGAGGGAGGAAACCCAGAGGACCTCGGAACAAGGGCGAGATTACAACAAACTCAACTCACATGTGGCGACGCGTGCGATAGAATATTTTGGCTAACCATCAGAGAGTTGGTCAAGACCATCCGTTCGAATGTTTAGATGAACCATTAGATAGTCAAGACCACCAAGGAATATTCGTTGCGGATTTGAAGACTGTAGCTTCAAAAGCTTCATTTTAAAATTGTTACATGTACGCAATGGCGTGATCGAGACACCCTGCCGCTTCAGCCGCTTGGCCGGATATTTGCCGTTCATCGTATGATAACCTCTCTATCTCGAATTAATACTTGTTCCCCTGCATTGGGTTTAGGATCCTGGATTTAAACTCTTTCACTAATAAAAAGTTTAGCCCGTGTTCAAGTGGAACGTACACGTAAATTTTATAGACCCAAGAGGTTTGTGGAAATGTTCATAAGCAGGCATTTTGTTTCCCGGCTGTAGACTGCGACTGATGATCGCGATCATCCAGTGATCGCAGTCAGATCGCGAGCAAGGTGCGAGCAGATCGCGAGCAAGGTGCGAGCAGATCGCGAGCAAGGTGCGAGCAGATCGCGAGCAAGGTGCGAGCAGATCGCGAGCAAGGTGCGAGCAAGGTGCGAGCAGATCGCGAGCAAGGTGCGAGCAGATCGCGAGCAAGGTGCGAGCAGATCGCGGTCAGTGCACGCAATTTGATCGCGACTCGATCGCGATCAAATGTACCTATAGTTCCAGGCGGTACTGTAGCATTGGTGGCAAGCCATAGCTAGCAGTCAGATTAACATCATTAACCACAGGACAGCCTGGATCTCTTGCCACTGGTTCCTGTTCCCTTGCCACTGGCACCTGATCTTTGCTTTTGGGGTTCTTCTTGTAACTCTTTGGTATCAGAATATGCTCTTTGCAACCATCATACTGAGAGAACTGAGAGTTCTTAGCAATTCTGATGGTGGAATCATCAAGCTTGGCCACATAATGAATGGAGTGTGTGGAAGGAATTGCTTTGCATTTGCTCCACCTTTCACTGAGCTTCTCAGTAACCTCCTTCACTTGTTCCTCTGAACTGTATAAGACCTTTATCTTTTTGCACAATTTTTGAGCTGTGTCAAAGAACTCTTTAGCTGTGGTTACAACTGCAATTGACCGTAATATTGCACGCCAAACAGTCCTCTTTACCTCTGCTCCAATGCCATCACATGGGCCCTTTCCATGTGCAGTTTCGAAGAAATTCCATGTGGCATCACAGCCGAATTCTTCTTCATGGTAGATAACACTTGAAAGGTTGTAACGGTTTTTGAACTGTGAGGACGGACCATCAGTCCAGTAGTGGACCTTCTTTACTTCTGTTAGTTGTTTCACATCTTCAAGAATGGCAGAGTTGCATGCGTACACAGAAGACTTCTCGTGAGACATGTCATCACTTACTACAGCATATGACTGATGCTGCAGTTTTCCATCCACATCCCTGTAGTACACAACTGCTGTGAACACTGTCACCATTTCATTGTGCCAGTGAGCTGACATAATCTCACGCTGATGTTTGAGCTGAAAATTTTCAGCAAAATCTTCATTTATTATTATCTCCCCAGGTTCCAGTGTCTCTTTGAGATACAAATGTAGCTCAACTCATTGTACTGGCGCTTTATGTTGTAAACATGCCTGCCAAATGGCTGAAGCTGAGCAATAAGATCATCTTTGGCCTCAGCCATTGTGTTGTCGACCTGTACTTTCTTTACTTTGCCATCATCAGTAGTTTCCCACTGATAATAGGAAACAGGTTGATCTTCATGACATTTGTCAAAAGTGTCATTGACTGACTCCTCAATATCACACTGTGTACACTCTCTGTCCATGCATTTCACATTATTTTTATTGCAGACAGTTTTACGCAGCAGATCTTCTGCTTTCTTGGGCATAGTTGGTATGATTTTCCTTATACCACTTAGAAGAAGTTCTATGTTCTCATGGTATTTGCATAAGCAAACTTCCTGATCTCTCAACGTTACAGGCACTACGTGTGGTGGCCTAAGGGAGGCAAATTTTGACAAACCAACACTTGTCTGTGACTCAGCTTTAAACAACTCATAAACCTCAGAGATGTTATACAATAATAACCTCTTTTGTCTTAGATCTCTTCCTACTGGAGTTTTTACAGACACACACTCTTTTCTTCCTGGGCACATTCGGCTAATATCATCCCTGAGATAGAATGCCTGAATTTCATGTATGCTCTCCTCAGACAAAGCATCAGATCTTTGCTTTCGGGGTTCTTCTTGTAACTTTCTTCTCTTCACTGCATTGTCACATACTTCAAGAACAGACTTCCTTTTTCCTGGTGACATGCCTTCTACTACTTTAGCTATCACATGCGTAGCTTTGGAAGGACTTTTTGGCAAATGCTGTTTTGCTCTTTTCACAGCTTTTCCCAAACTTTCGGGGCTTTTAAAAGTGCTAAAAGCACTTGCAGGCACCCTTTCAACCTTGCCTTTGCCCTCTTTTTTAGCTCTTCAATGCCTTTGTAGATCTGCCCTCTTCATCTTATATAAAGCCCTCTCTTTCTTTGTCATGGATTCTTTCATCCTAGAATATTCTTTTGCTTTTCTGTCTCTATCTTTTTTTCTACAAGCTTCTAGTCGTTGTTTATCTTCTTTCATCCTTTCTCTGTATCTTCTTGTTCTTTCAGCACTGCTAGACATAATCTTAATTGTACACCACAGCTATAATTGATTGCAGTACAACTCACATTACCCACAATCCTCTAGGAATAGGAATTGAGCATGCTCAGTAGTTTACTAGTGCCAGTCTCCAAGCAGATGTAGACTCTGTGACAAAAATCATTGCTTTCTTACTGTTTAAAAATATATAGAATCACACTTTATTTTTTCACAATAATCTTACAATTATTATAAGCTAGAACTTCACAGGCTTTCAGCACAAAATATTTATTAATGAAAATTTTATCAAAACTTTAGTCTACATAACCCCCTTGGACAGCGAACTATGCAGGGCTTATGGAATTATGCGCGGATGCGAACCCGCATAATTTGGCTTGCTCCGCATAATCCGCATAATCTGCCAATTCCCGCATAATCCCGCATAATTTGGAGAAATTTATAGAAAATCATAAAACGGGTATCTATTTTCGCTATTTCTCAAAGACTCTTACCCAATCTATCCGAAGTTAACAGTAGATTTCCTTCCCAAATCGTCGAACATTGAGCAATCGAAACGACGATTCACAACGGGAATAACAAGGCGTTGTATGTTGAAAACCGTGGGGGCCTGTTGTCTAAATTTCGATAGAACGTGTCTCATTATTGGTGGAAAATCTAGAGACAAGGTTTCCTAAGTGGCGAATCACAATTTGAAATAGAAAAAAAACTCTGTTTTTACGTTTTCAGCGGGAAAACGTGAATTCTTTTCAGATCAAGTTCCTCCATAGCGTTTTGCGAGTTTAATTATGGTTTAAAAACATGGATAATTTGTTGTAAGAGTCAGAATCAACAGAGGAAATTAAACGGAAACGTCACGAAGCGATAAATGTTTCAGCTCTAAAACTGTTAGTGCAGACAGCTGTCTATGTGGACATGATCGTCGAAGACTATAGCTAGGCCTAGACAGAATAAATGTAAAGGAAATATCAACTTGCGTTTATTAGTCTATGCTCATACGGTACGTCGAACGGCGTTTTCGCGTATGCTGCGTAAGCTCTAATAACGACCGCTACTATTAATTCTTGTTTTGGGTCAGTTAAATTCTGTACAGTATTTAAAAATTGATTCAAAAAGCGACGGCACCCCCATCAGTTAAACCTTATTTCCCTTAGTCCCTTACCGCTAAATTGGTTAGCGGTCTGTCAAAGTAACGTGTCGATTTCCGCATCTGCAATAAGGTGACAACTACAACAGCATTTCAAAAACCTGCTTGGTTTTTGTTTCCTGGTTTTCTTACTGAAATGATAATTACGTCTTTTGAAGACATTTCTACAAAGTAGATAACATTTTCATACTAACCTGAAATAAAACCTATGACCATAACGCTAGTAAACTAGGCTTGATAATCTTGCTGCATCAAGAATTTTACGAATACTTAGGATCAGTTGACGTTTAACATAGACTTTCTAGTACATAGATTTGAACACAAAAGGGATACTAGTTAAAATGGATTTGAGACAATTAACCATCTCTCTTATTCAACTTGCGGCTTTTTTGAAGTGAAACACAATAAAATAAATTTGTGCTAAAAAATGTATGACGTCATCCCGCATAATTTCACGCATAATTTGCGATGTTTCCCGCATAATAAGCCAAAAAATCCCGCATAATTTTGATTTTTTCCCCGTATCCTACCATAAGCACTGACTATGCCAAGATTAAGTTACACATCCTAGATTGTTTAGTGCTTTTAAGGAGATGACCAATAGTGGATTGTGTCTACGTGAGTTGCAATCTGTTTTTCATTTGTAAATTTTTATAGCTTATAGAATTAAATGTAAACTCCGTGACAGTCATTTGCCAAATTTGCATAAATGATGATAATTTATGCACCGATGACGTCAGATCACCAAAAACAAACATAAGTTAAATAAACTTCAGACATCACCCTGTAAGTTTTTAAACAAATGGGCTTCACTCAAGTGAATTTCAAAATTACATACTCAGGCTCAAAATACTGTGGAATGACCCCTTATTTTAAAATATGACTTTTTTTGGTTGCAGGTCGACATTGATGCCTAAATTATAATCAATTCCAATAAAAGCCAAAATGGCCATTGCGGAGGGGACAAATCAATCACTTATTTGTAAATTAAACAAAAAACTGAAAACTTCCAAAACTTATCAGGACATAAACTATTCCTTGTTCTTTTTAAAAAGCAGTTGTTACATGCTGACTCTTTGGTCAGAGTCACATGGTAGACATTGTCCATTTGGTAAATGTCCCATCTGCAACATTTTCACACCTTAAAGTTTATGTTATTAGTGGTCAAATAGTCATATTAGGTACACAGTATGATAACTTCTGATTTATACCTGGAGGTATATTGTGCTGTATTGTAAAGTTCCTGGGCTCTCCATTTAAAGGTTTAAATAAGTTCTATTTTATGTTGCGGAGGGGACATTTCTGTTGCGGAGGGGACATGTTCTAAGAGGTGAATCTAAATTATATTCAAAAATGTGTAAGTAAAATAGTACAAATAAAACAAGATATTATAGTGTTTCTGTATTCATGTCTAATTATAGTAAATAACCCAAGACACATTTAAAAGTTAACAATAAACCGGGCCTTTCAGTTAAATTCTAGTAAAACCACAGGTAGTCCTACATTGTAACTACAATGTACATGTACAGTTTAATTTGTATGAGTCTGCTTGTGCTAAATATAAATTAAAGCAACTAAACCTATTTTTTTATTTTTTTTATTTTTCCCATTTGCTGTCACTTTTCTCTTTTTCCCATTTGCTGTTGCTTTTCTCCTCTCTGCTAAAACATCTGCTGACAGCTTTTTTACAATATGATTTATATGGCTTTGCATAATTCAAGTAATTTCCTGTCATTTATTTTAACTTGTACATAATTTAACAGTACTTAATATACTTGCAAAGAATGCTGGTAAATCCTGTACTGAGTATGTGCAGTAGGAAGCAATGAATTGTGGGTAATTACAATGACATGTGCTCTGATTTAATATGGCTTCTCTGTAGGGTTATTTTGATGTTCCTTGCTTTGTTGGTGAATTACTACATGTATGTCCTCTAATACAGAAAGGAGTAGAATTAAATTAAATTAAATAATATAATAATGTATAATATACATGTAAGTGTGGACAAAATGTCCCCTCCGCAACGTCCCCTCCGCAACAGGTCACAGTCTAAATGAAACCAGTTTTGATAATATAGCAAATGCAGCTGCACTTTTTTACCATTAATCTAAAGTAGATAAAGTACTCTTTGGCACAAAAAAATATATTCATTTAAAATTCATTGGAGAATCAGAGAAAATTGCTTGTTTGGCGGGGTTTGGTGGCAGAGAGGTTTATTGTTTGCATCTTCCGATGTTTCACGTTTTGTACATGTATCTCGGATTGTTTTCCGTGCATTTTAATGAACTTCTCTCTTAGCCAAACAAGCAAGCTGTGTCAGTGTGTTCTATGGGGGGAATTTTTATAAATTAATGAAAATATTTGTTTATTGTTATGTTCTGCATCAAAGAGAGAAGAATTGGGTCCCACATTGATGGTCCGGTCACACACATGTACATGTAGGAAGAACACTGATCTTTGGAGCCTTTGTGTTTGAGCTCCCATGCACATCAGGTCAATGCACTTACACGATTGCATGACCATCAGTTTGGGAGCACAATCCGGAGTCTTGCGTATTGAGCAGAGGTTCTCTACATGATATGGCTCTATGGTTTTATAAGGAATGACTGCATGCAGCTGGAAGGGTCTATATAAATTATAGACTTCACTAGAGAGAGTGAGGGTCTATATAAAGATTCAAGATTGAGGCCTATTTCCTTTGTAGAAAAAAGAGGAAAGGACTCAATCTTGAATGTTTATAATTATAGACACTCTCTCAAGTGAAATCTACATGTATAAACATACACCCTAGTGTTTTTACCCTCACTCTCTTTAGTGAATCTATATTAGACCCTAGTGTATTTATACCCTCACTCTCTTTAGTGCATTCTATTTAAAGACCCTTAGGCTAGTGTTTTTAACCGGGTATAAAGCATCATGCACCTGACTGATTTCCTTCATCTGATTGGACAAAATGTTCATGAATTATGCATGAATTTTATAATTCAAGTTCAAAAACTCATGAATAATTAATGAGCATTTTGCCCAATCAGATGAAGCAAATCAGTCACGTGCATGCTCCTTTATACCTGATAAAATCTCATCATTCTAAAAGGCCCGCGGAGGGATTTGAATTATGTCCCAGAGGGAAACGGGGTTAATGATTGAGACAATGGAATTTCTATTGATGTTTCAGCTTTCTCACTGAATTGCTAATTAGGATGAACGTTTTATATAAAGAATATTAATGAACATGAAATTTTATATAAAGTTTCATCCTAATTAAGAATTCACTGATAAAGACCCAAAGATAGCAAAAAGTACACGGAACATAATGTACCTAGATAATAAATTTTGCACTAAATTTACTAATATCAGCAGACTACCGAGATACACAGATAATATTTATAAAATGAAGTTATCCAACTACCATTACTTGTTTACCGAGCCACTGTTTAGTTCCAATTATTAAACCAAACTCAAAGCCGTAAAATTATAAAAACGTGCATTAAACTTACATATTTTGTGCCGGAGTCAAAAATTTAGAGTCAGTCACATCGCTTTCCAAGTCTTGAACTTTATCGAGGTAAACCACGACACCAAATCCTTCAAGTGCAGATTCTTCTTGCATTGCGAAATAACATAGTATGGTAATTTCTTCATATCATTCCCTTGAGATGTTCGTAATTGCAGGCGGTGATTACTCGAATATTTTGCATGGCGTTGTGAATACAAAGGTTCAATGGTTCATTAAGTAACCATTCCCTTGAGATGTGCGTCTTTCTTTCATTGCATTCTTAAAGCGTTTTTGAAGCCGTTTAAAACACTCACAGCACGTGTTTTATCAAGTCTAAAAATTCTCGGGCTTCGCCCTCGAATTTTTAAACTTGATAAAACACTGCTGTTCGTGTTTTAAACAGTACTTAAAAGGTGGTTCAACTGAATACAAAATACCATCTTTAGTACCTACCCAGTGTTTTGTTTAAATGTGGATCATCTGCATCAGTAAAGAGATAAACCTAAAAAAGAAAATGATTTTCTCATAAATGATATTATTCTTATACTCACTGTTAATCAGCCTTGTTAATCATCAACCAAGACCTTTCTATTTACAAATACATGTACATCATTTTTACAATTCATGTAAAAAAAATGTGTTTCTGGAGTTATAGGTGGTTGAAACACTTTCAAAGTTTGCAATAATTTGGAAGACCGATAGATGGCTGTGGGAACATGAGGCAGCACAAACGACCAGTGTTCCCACAGCTACTGTATTTAGAGTTCTCCCAAACTTGCACTTGTAAGTGTTTCTATAGTAATGTTTCATGCCACATGACAGACAGTCATTGGTTCTTGACACAAATTAGTGGCCTTTTGAAATCATGGTTGGCACATTACCATAACAACTGTAATGTTCATACACTCAGTAAACACATCGCTATGACAATGAAAACATGGGAAAAGTGTTTCCTATTTCCTATATAAAATAAATAAAAATACGAAGTACAAAAATTGAAAATTTATTAACTACGGTAGTTACAAATGTAGATCAAGAGCGTGCACAACATTTACAGTTTTCACTAAACCAGAGTGCATGTTTCCTCAGTGTGAGTTATTTTTATTCCACTATGACAGCTGGTTTAAGTCCCCCAAAAAAGGAAATTAAAGGATTATTCACTTATCATAATAATAATGGGAAGGATAAGACAGGGGTCCCATGGTCCCAGAGGATTCCTAAAATAGTCACAAAGCAGTGTTCATTCTAGAAATCGAATGAAGTGGAACCTGTGTTCCATTGTGTTTTAAATTTGGGGACATTATTTTGTTGTGTCATAATTATTTCGGAAACAATTTTCCTAAACTTGATTGAACCAGGGCAAGAAATATCTCTGTCTAATAATACATATACACAACAATAGTTAGCCTGCGTCACATCTGGGCTTTTCTCTGGTATAGTCCGCCTGCAAAGCAGCGACACAAACCGTGTTCTAGACCCCAGCAGCGTACCGTGATTTGAGTACACGTTCTGATTGGCTTTTAAAAATGCTAATTTCTTACACGTCTTCTGACTTGCCATTCAACTGTCACCAGCCTGTCACCTGTTAGTCTCCCCAGAATCCAAGAACCACTCGCGCCAGAACACTCGTCTGGCAGGAAATCGTTAGTGGAAATATAGAGGCTAAACTTAAAAATATGGATGTAGAATCGGTTCAAATAGCTTCGTATATATTGTTCTTAGCTTTTATCAAGAAATAACAAATATTTTGGAAGAACTCATTTATTTTTAGGCTGAACTAGTGAGCTCATGTAAAATGCCGACAAAAGAGAGTCGTTCCTTATTTAATTTGTACATTTACGCTGTAATTGGTCTAGACAAATGGGAAATGGAATGTCGTGCTGATGTAACCAGCTGTTGGAGCTATCGCATGGCGTGACGATCCTAGTCAATTCAAAATGGGGGTCTAGAACAAGCTTTCTGTTGCTGGTTCGCAGACGGACTTAACTGGGGTTCGGTCCAGATGTGACGCAGGCTAAACAATAGTGTGTGCATTCTAGAAAATAATCATGTGCTTCACAGTTGGAAATGGTTACAATTCCTTCTCCAACGATCCAAAAATTATGGCAGATAATGGAGTTTACAAAATATTTTTATTTATTTTTATTTAAGCATATATTTTCTTTACATTCACCCCAAGAGCTTACGTAAGATCAAATAAAATATTAACAATGTGTAGAGGAAGTTTAATTATTATTGCAAACAAGTATCCCACATACATTTGTAAAGAAAAGTTTTTGCAAAAATATCTCAAAATCACACCCTAGAAATGAACACTGGCAAAGGGGGTATTCTATTTAAGATGCAGGATAAAACTATTTGACTTCCCTCTTATGGCTTTAAAAATGATTGCCTTTTTGTATTCTCATCAAATTTTCACCCCTTCATTGTTTTTTGAACAAGAAAATTATTATACTCTTCATTTTTCCCTCTCATTCCCCTGCAAAGTTGCCTAGAAAAAAGCCCACATAAAAAAAGAATGGTACACACAGTGATACTGTTCTATAAAGAACACTCATGTTCATATATTGATTCTGCTCTTACTTTATAGCAGAGCTCCCACATGGGTTGAAGGAGTGTGTGAGCAGAGCACTATACATATAGGATGAGAGCAAAAATGGCTGACTTCCGGTTACCCTTGTGCCGGAACCCCGACACGTGACATACCTGAAACATAGGGCCCCTAAGGGCAACTCAAGGATCATTTTGGTCAGTGAACAATTTTGGCATATATACTAAAATCATGTGACCGATGACGTCATCATTACGTCATCACCACTAAGTGAATTGTGGGGACACAGTACCATGCCTACCCACGTTTGAACTGGCAGCCTGGCATTAGAAATGAAGGAGATATGGGCATGTACTTAAAGTTAAAATCATGTGACTGATGATGTCATTGCTATGTCATCACCACTAATTTTTAAATAAGTCATTTATGGGGGCCCAATACCTGCCAGTACTATTAAGTGCGTTAGCCATGACAATCTCATATCCCGAACATATTCCGAACATGGTACAAATTTTGCAAACGTAAATCTTCGGAAAAGGATATGGCATTCGGAAATGAAAATCCACCTAACCCCATCCACAAGTTAAAAAGTGCTGCAGCTATGAATGCACTGTTGAAACAAGGCAGCCCATATCAAAACTTTGGCCAGTAGATAATTTTTCTTTCATTTCCCGTTATCTTCTTTTTCCTTCTAAACCTTTTGCACCGATTTCCCTTGATTCTACCAGTTATTTTTGTGTTTTTATCTTTGTTTACTTTTCATTAAAAAAAAAATTTTCGGGTAGTTACCTCAGTTGAGATAATTGGGGCTTAACTAAATATATATATTACCTGTTCTCTCATAAGCGAAAGCCATGTCTGAATAATTTCCTGCACCCTGCTGGCATGATAAAGTAGTGTCGTCTTCACAGACACAAAAATATCAGAAGGGCCAGTTAGGCGTCTGTCCACTGGTACAAACTCCACATTCAAATCCTTATCTTGTTTTGTGGATGTTGCTGTCTTGGACCTAGTTCCTTGGATCTTGATATTATCTGTTTTGGGTTTTGAAACGGTGCTGCTAGTTGTAAATGTAAGCTGCGAAGGAAGTGCCTGTAACTCCTTGATGTTTTCCAGATGTTCCACTCTCGGATCTGTTAAATCGGCTGACTTTTGAATGTTTGTATCTCTTATAGTCTTAATCCCTCGTGCATCACCAGGGAAATGCCCATGCGAGTTCCCTAAATCCAGCCTCATAGTTAACCCATTTTTCGTTGTTTTTCTTTGCACATTTTTTAGTTTTACCTCGCCGAATAAAAGAGCATAGACGAGCAACTGCGCGAAGGTCGCTAAAATAATCCACGTCAGTAAAATACGGCACTTTTTCCTTGGTAAATACATTGAATTAGATTTAAGACAACTATACTGTATACAAGAAACCTTTTTCTTCGATGTTCATCTGATAGCCCTAAATTAGGGTTATTAGGCACAATTTACCGTATTGAATCCACCGTTTGTATTATTTACCGAAGGCTTTTGACGAATATTTCCATTAGGTTTCTTCCATGACCACGGTCACGACTTTCGAGATTGCTTCCAAACACTGAGGCATTTTTCGAAGTTTCACTTGAGATAAAATTTCCTTTGGGTAATTCCACGAATACTAGGAAATACAATATGACCAAGGGCTTTTTACGATTCAACTGATTATGCTCGTTCAGCTCAGTCGTTGCCCAGCGAACGATTTCTGAATTCTTCGTGCTTCGCTCCGGTTACTTGGAAACTCGTCACTTGGAAACCCTCCAGAGAGTTTTCTTCACAAATACTCGCCAGATATCCCTCCAAGACAGCAGAATTTAGATAGAATTATGGCAGCAGTAAGTCATATTTACTGCAAAGCTGACCTCAAGTTTTGGCGTCTTGCCTTTTGGCGCCCTCGCAGGTGGTACATACAATCCCGAAGAATCCCGCGGTGTCCCGCATGTGGTTTCCTATTTTGCGCGGGAAAATCTATGGAATGGATAGTCTGCGGTAATTTAAATGAAACGCTGAAAGATTGAACTGTGTAGAAGTTAAATAGTATAAAAACATTATAATTAAACATATATTGTATTTTAAAACACTTAGGTTAGCCGATTCTGTATCCCGCGAGAACAAATTAATCCCGCGTGATATTTAACTTACCTATGTCAGCGGTTGCTCATTTTATTCCAAAACAGTATTCCAAGATGGCGGGAGAGTCTTACGAATCTCGAAAGAAAAGCCATGAACCTGAAGATCACGCAGATCAAACTGGTAGATTATCTCACGGTTCACTTGAGGTTTTAATTTTAAGGAAGTTGGACATGTACATCTGTAAAGTCCAAAGTTTTAGTTGAACTCATCTGTGTTCTTTTGTTTGAAATAGGTTCTGAAGTTGCTTTGAGTTTGAGTATCCAGAATATGTCAAAGTATTTAGGCGTAGGAGGATTGTGTTCTAACAAAAAGAGGTGAACGATTAGACGGAAGATACATTGAAATGTAAATCCATAAAAAGTGAAATCCAGGCACTCTGTCACAGGCAGCCCAAGTACACGTCAGTGTCTGGAAATGGAAATTTTTAATTTAATTTTAATTTAATTTTTAAGGGTTTGAAGAACATGCTGTTTAAAAGAAAATGAATGTTTGGAAATTCAATAAAACAACAACAAATTATTACTTTTATTATTCATTGAAGTAATAAAGATCAACATCAGGGATTGATTTTTGTACATGTAGCTGTCAGACTTTAATCAATCAATCCATCAGTCATTTTATTTGCTCCATTTTAACACTTTGCATACATAATGTTTGTTATATAATTGGTAATCATACACGTAGTGTTATGGAGCAAGAGCTCTCAATAAGCCCTGTTGGACTTCTCTGGGAGAGCCCCTGAGATGATTATTGATATAGAATTAATTTTTTTTTAACATGGCTTTACTAATAATAGACCATTTCAAGGTTGCCATTACCACTACGATATCTACTTCAATTAGCGATAGCACTGGTGCTACTGAAAAGACCTGGGGGGGGGTACTCCTGTTTGTGACGTATTATGTATGTGCCATAGGGGTGGGTCAGTATTTTTTAGGCAGTTAGGTTCAGTTATTTTTAGCAGGGTTTTTCCCCCCAAAAAGGGGGCAATCAGGGTTTTGGAGCTCTGATTTTGGGTCAAACAGGGTCAAGGTTTGAGCCTCTTGTTCTCACATACATGTACATACCTATAAGTACCCCCCCCCCCCCCTCCCCCAGGTTAAAAGAGCTCCTGAAAATTAGTCAAAATCCCAAATTTGAGAGTTATACCTCACCTAGAAGCCAGGATATAGTCAAGTAAAGTGCGCTATTTTTACAGACATTTGTATGAGGGGGTGCAACAATTTGCATTCCTGCATACAAATGTCTGTAAAATGGTCTTACTTTGTGGGACTGTATCTTTGCTGACATACAAGATATAACTATCAAATTAATTTGGATTTTGACTAATTTTGAGGTGCTCTTTGTAGTAGCTAGTACTGGTGCTATCGCTAATTTAAGTAGATATCGTAGTGTTAATGGCGACCTTGAAATGGTCTATTGTAAGCTATATACATGTAGTACTACTCTTCCCAGTAAACTGCGACACCCCAATTTTTTTTACGGCCCACGTGATGTGAATATTCTGTACCACGGATGACCGTTTGGCATACCGCCGGGTAGATTTCTTGTTGGCGGCAGTCGTAGACCAGTTTCGACTGCCTTGTTGATTTCAAAGTTTATAAATCGCTAGGAAAAAATTGATTCTCGCTCTTCTTTGAGCTCTGGAGTTTATTACTAAACGTATTTAAAGAACCACCTAATGTGGCTTAACTTTTAAGGGTACTGGAAGAAATATTTTGCCAAATCATCTGAGATATTTTAAGATTTAAGATGGTAGTTCATATTTTAAGATCTCATTGTCAGTCGTTCTGCGGTTTTGAAATGTCAAACTTGTCTACAACGTGTCATTCTACTGTCTACAACAAGGCATTATTTGTCTACAATGTAGAACAACACGTCGCTTTTCTCATGCCGCCACACAAAAATCTCTACCGGCGGTAAGCCAAAAAGTGATCACGTGGTACAGATCATTCACATCACGGGGGCCGTAAAAAAACTTGGGGTGTTGCAGTTTACTGGGAAGAGTAGTACTTGTAAACTACTTTTTTAATGTGACAACTTTACTTTTATATCCTGCTAGCAAATTATTAGATTATTTGGCAAAAAGAAGTACATCAAAGTACATGTAGCTACAATGTATTTAGTAACGAATGTATCTTAAGAGTTCAAAACAGGGTTGTCCTTTGGATTTGAAGGTTTAGGTCCGGCAAATCAGAAATGGGAAAAAATGGGGGATTAATATTTGGGGGTATAAAGGTGAGAAAACAATGTTTGAGACTCTGAGGATGAGCACCCTCCACTGAACTTGTACAAGTGCCTTTAAATAAATGAAGTCAGATTTTTTGGCGATGCAGCATAACCACGTGATTGCATTCCTGCAAAACATTTCACACTGTTGATTGTATACATTTTTAAACTTGTATACAGTCGGGTAAATGAATGGAGCATGTAATCACAAAAAAATGATTTGTATTTTATTTGTAATGAGTTGTTCTGTTCTATTCTTACTTAAAATACTTGTTTATGTACTATTAACAGAAAAATAGAAACCAGCATTGGCAAACTACATGTCTTCGATGAGGGTAAGCTGATATGTAATACAATATATATATATATACATGTATATAATTATGTATTGTCATGAATCACCATGCTGAGTATATTATATTTGTTCTCCCTAAAGTGATTACATTTCATTAGTGTTATTCTTTAGAATACATGTACATTGAGTATATACAAGAATGAAAAATATTTTTAGACCTTAGTGAGATGAGCTGAGGTAAGATAAGATTAAAAGTACTATTTACAATATGAGTGGCGATGTTGTATTGGATATACATGCAATGGCGATCAGAGCTGCTTTGGCGAGTCATTGTATATCCAATACAACTGCCACGAATATTGTAAAGTACTTATGATATGCACCACATAAAATTTTAAGCTTTGATTTCTCCCACCTTGCTATCGATGTGGGATGAATTAGTTTCTCACAAAAACATGTCCCACATCGAAGAGACAGTGTGTATGCAATAAGAGAGCAGAGCGTAGCATGCAGAAAAGTAGGTCCCACATGGAATAGACGGTGTGTATGCAATAAGAGAGCAGATGTACATGTACTTTGTTATTTCACCCAGCCCAGGATAGGGGAAGTCAGTGATCGGTCGTGAGACCTCCTCATACATGTCCTAACGCTAGCATGTTAGTATCCTGTATCATTCCATACAGGATTCTAGTTGGCTAATATAGTTAGTACTCCGTATCATTTGATACAGAATACTAATAGGCTAACTAGAATTTTGTTAGGGGTTTACAGTGTATCCATGTGACCTGAATGATGGGTCTGGATTGGCTAGTACTCTTATGAATTATTAATGAATATTAAAAATAATAATACTTTGTGGTATTCAGGCAGGTCAGACTAATAGGACCAAGACATTAGTGTTCTTATTGATTTACTATTATTATACAATGATGTAATTATATATGATAATTGAGACTAAATGAAGGGCTGTGTGCAAAAAGGGCGTAAGTGACTCTTGATCACATTCTAAATTCTCCTTCGATTTCTTTGTTTTCTAAGGGAGAATTTAGAACAAGATCAAGAATCACTCAATTACGCCCTTTTTGCACACAGCCCTTCAAATGTAATTTAGGCAATTGGTTAAATATCCAGCGACTGTTGAGGGCCATGTGGCATGCTCGCATGGCCCTGGGTTAGTTGTCATCTGGGACTGTGTGTTATTGTTATTGCTCGTTTTGCTAGTCAGTTGCAAGTTGCTGTGATCTCTCACAGCATTATATTTTTGCTTTATGCAGCCTTGGGCACTGAGCCTCGAACTTAGATTATTCGTCATTTGGTCCATGTTCTGTTTCTAAATTAGCTGGTTTATTTAATGATGTATCTTACACTGTAGTATGATATATATAATATTATATGTCTGTATTGATTAGAACTGCCATTATTGGTATAATACCATGATCCCCTCGGTTTCCTTTGTTTGTTCAGTGACATTTAATCTCGAATATCTCTCATCAGCATGCATACTTTCACTAAATCTGCCTCATTCACCATGAAAGAGGGAAACTTTGGAGAGTATACACGACTTTCATAATGGCTGCCTCCAGCCGCCTCCTAATTTGCATAATTTGGAAGATAAATCTTTATGGGGAAACCAATGCTACCACATGAAAGATCACATTAAAACTAGTTTTAGAGCAATGTGGAAAATTGCTGTTGAGCTGTAAGCATTTGTAATGCAGAAAAACATGAAAGCGAGGCTATAAAGGCATCCGTTGTTTTTCTCATACAAATCTCTCAAATTTCAACTGGCTGTAACTTCGTTGCTTTATAAGGTACAGCACTCAACTTTCACAAGTTCACTAATGTCAACATGCTCTTTCACATGGCAATGTTCATATTTTCTATACATGTGGATAAACTACCGAAACGGGAAATCACATATGCAAATTAGGAGGCAGCCATTATGAAAGTCGTGAATGCGTGCTGGCGAGGAGACAGCAAAGTCCCCCTGACCACATCGGGTTAGAGTGAATAATATATACTATGTGAGTACGGTACTAAGCCTTCTAACCCTGCACCTTCTGCTTGAATTATAACTGCGTGATGCACCCCTCTTAATTCCTTACACCGCCGTCTTGCATGTGGGATGCTTAAAACCAATATATTTGAATATTTAGTCAAGCCAGGTTCATTCAGTCTATTGCGCTTAATCAAGTATAATAACAAAACATTTTCAAAAGCCACTCAACTGCGACATGTTTACTTCTGGCAGAGAGAACCAAACTTCTCGCAGATTAGTTCTCTTCCTCAGAGATCATAGTATTACAATCTAATAGCATGACATTCGGGAAATTAGCGCTTAAATTTCCCCTCAAGCCTCGGGAGGATCTGTAAAAGTCCCAAAGCCTTGCAGCGTCGGGACTTCCACAGATCCTCCCTAGGCTTCAAGGGAAATTAGCGTTAATCGCTAATTTCCCTCATGTCATGCTATTACTTATAATAATAGTGTAAGCTATAATATATATATATACTTGATTTATAGGAGACTCACCTAAACAACCTAGTGCTTGAAACATGCCACATTTAATAACCATGATCAGTACTTGTGCACACTGGGCATTTAAATACAGGAAGTGAGGTTATGAACAACTGGAAGTGCACCGAATATTACAATATTATTGGATGTCACTCTTATCAATATCAAACATCTATTGTCTTGTCCCTGTAGATTGGCTAGACTTGGATAAAGTTAAAAACCTTTCACCTGAACAAAGAAAAAGGTAATTTCTCACACAGTAACATACATATGTACATGTGCATACATGTATAAACTCATTTTGCAGGGGTTTCAATAAGTTTTGAAGTCTGTCTCTTAAATGTAGGTGGCTGTTTTTAAAAGTAGCCGGCTGTAATTACTAATCCATCTGTGAAAAATGTTGTGAAGTAGCCAGCGGTAGGTAGTGAAATAACCGGCCTTCTATTGAAACCTCCTTCTCACACACCATGGCCACTGGAAGCTTAATGTCAAGCTGACCGCTGCAAGAGATATATCAAGTTTATATACTGCTGCAACCTGACCTTTATTTAAACAACATGCGACAACAATTCTTACAAGCTCAATTATATACTGTAAAATAATACCACTCTAACACAAGACTATTTCGTTACAACAAGTGCCTAATCAGTGTAGTGCACAAAACGTAGTATCGCAGAACCTGTCCTAGTTTAATTGTATTAAACAGAAATTATATATTTTTGGGGAGAAGATCAGAATGGCACATGTCGGCAACAAAATAAATTAATATTGCCTGAAAAATCAGCTACGTACATGACATCATAAAGTATGGTAATGTCATGTTTTTTTCTCTTCTAGCTACACTGAACAAATGTCAAGCAAGACACTACATCATCTTGTCCTATTGAAAAAGCTGCTAGCATTCTTTCACAAATGGCATTCAAATGGTACAATATCTACTGGTATTTGAATGTTTTTATAACTGTTTTGTATCGATCTAATACCTGATTGCACAGTGTTATTCCCTTTTGTATTGTACAGCTTGTTTCTTTTTTTTCCACCCTGATGTGCATCATGCCTCAAGAAATTTTTAGATTGAAATAAAACAAACTAAAAATAGACTACTACATGCACATTATTTTGTTCTGTTTGCTATTCGTTTCTGTCCATTGCCCTCCAAAACATTTCTCAGAAAAATCCTAAAAGACATACTGGTACTGTCATATCATTTTATCAGTTACTGTCAGTAGTTCCTTGATTAAATGCCCACCTTCAATTAAATGCCCAGCCTTGATTAAGCACCCCCCTTCTTGAACATAATGCAGTATCGAGTATCTAAAATTAAATATTAGCGAGGTTGAAAAGGGAAATTAGTTTCTTTTCTTCCTGCTCGCTTAATCGTTAACGTTAGTTGCTCCGCTGAATTTATCACTCCAAAATTACAAGTTATCTCGAACAAGAACAAGAATTCTGAGATCAAATCATTTCTTATATTAAGCACCTCACCCTCGATTAAGCACCCCCCCCCCCCCCCCCCCTCCCTCCCCACCATGCCACTTTGGCATTCAAATGCATGAGTGATTCCGCACCAGATTATTTTAAAATAAAATAACTAAATTCACGAAGCGCTTCAATATTTAAGTGGTCGTGAAACTCGAAACTTGCAATTGTTACAAATCCCCTTATTCAAATCAGCGAGTGGTCAGATAAGTTTTTACTACAGAACAGTAAAAATATGGAACTCAATAAATCATGAACTAAAATTAAGTAAAGACGTTTTAAGTTTCAAGCGAAAGCTGAAGAGCAAATTATATCAAGCTCAAAATAGGTTAAATTAATAGATGTAATTCAAATTATCATGTACACGGTAGTTGTATTGTATTTGTATTTTGTCTTTGAAAAGCCTTTTTAAGGAAAGATGAATAAAAGTATGTTATGTATAGGCGCCCTGGGGATTTAATATCCAGGAAATACGGTACACTGCATGTTCATGTTTTCATTCTGTTTTGCTTCTTGTATACTGTACATACATTGTATGACATAGGTAGAAAACCCGTGAAGGACATTATTATGGATACTTTGCTCAAGGTTAGATTCCATTGTTCATGTATACATAAACGGTCGAGTTTAACGAAGTACGACAACATCGACGATGGCATAAAACAATAGCCTTAATTACAAAATACAATAACTGCACATGAAAATACATCAGTGCAACTGGTCGCCTACATTTTTACTGCTGGTGGTAGGTGCAAAAACAACGTGAGACCTTGCGTTTTATAGAGAACCGCGAACGTCAAATTGTAGATCACTCCGTCTTTTGTTCGGCGTGAAGGGAACGCTGATTATTATTATTTTATATACTATTCGAAGCTTGTGAAAAGTTATTATTTAACAAATAAAAGATGGTTTTCCATGTTCTATTTAAGAAATAGATCCCATTCTGCCGTGCGTCTGCCCTCTTATAAATGTACAGACAATGTCACAACGTGAAGAGAACAGTTGTGCGCCACAAGGCGCAGTCGAGTGGGGTAACTGATGTTCTCTTCACGTTGTGGCGTCATCTGTGCATCTATAAGAGGACAGACGCACGGCAGAATGAAGTCTATTTGTTTTATGTACTAATCACAAACTAAAAACTCTGAAAATATCCAATCAAAACGAGTTGAGGAATTGGTTGCGCACGCTCATGACGTCATCCATGTGTTCTCTAATAACACACGACTCTTGGCCAATCAGAGCGTGCGTTTCGGACTCTGGGGATGATACAAGAACTGTGTGAAATTAATCACCAGTGCCTCGATATCGCACGAGGCTAGGTCTTGAAAAACTGCAGATGCACGAGCGGAACACGAGTGCATTTAGCAGCTTTTAAAGACCTGGATAACCCTACGTACGTGGAAGCGGAAAGAAATTCTCGAGCGTGCATTATAAGAACATCAAGCACGCTGAGTAGCCAATGCGATTGCGTGTTCCCATTATGATGATCCCACAATTTATATTATAAAAGCGAATAAAGGAAATAGTAAACACCGAATTTCGGGAGAAAACACTTTTCTACGTCGCGTCATCACTGCCGTCGCTGTCCTGGTTTCTTAATAGGGAACTTAATTTAAGCAACCAGGACGGCAACGTCTAGGACGACGGCATAAAACAATTACAAAATACAATAACTGCATGTGAAAATACATACGTCCACTTGCACAAATTTGGACCGTTGTTTACAAAAGCACAACATGAAAACGATGAGTGTTGTATTTAAGAAGAGAACGTGAACGCAAGAAAACAAATCACGGCTCTGTTTTTCATTCCCGCTTGAACGGAAATATGTGGTCATTCAATTTTTAGAAAATACAATAGGCGAATAAAAGAAACAATAAACACTAGATGTCGGGAGAAAACTATCTTTACGCCTCGTCCTCGCAGCCTTCGCCGTCTTGCCTCCGCAGGCATCTCTCAGTTTCGAAGAAATCAGATTTAAAATATCGTGAATTGGGTTACCTGTGACTCTGGGAGAGAAGAGGAGGACTGGGCTCCAATCTCCTCTCTTTTCTTCACCTGCCACAGGGAGCCCATAATCTGATTTTTTCAAAAAATAGAGATGCCTGTGGAGGAGGCTATTCGCCGTCGTGGTTTCGGGTCCAAAGCCTTACCGTCACCGTACTGTAACTTACTGTACTGTAATTTGATTGGATCAGAAGGACAACAACAATGGCAAACCATTTCAATGTCACGGCATGCCGTAAACTACAGTTGTAGATCAGAGTTCGTTTGAGTGGGACAACTACGGTACGATTACTGTACGACATGCCGTGACATTGAAATGGTTTCCCTATTGTTTTTGTCCTGCTGATCCAATCAAATTACGGAGATAATAAGTCCATGTACCTTATGTATTTTCCTTGTTTTTGACAGGATCTCAAAACCAACCCATCTCTACCTGTACCAGAGCGATACTCTGAAATGGGTTTATGGACTCAAGTGATGCAAGTCAACCAGCGGCTTTGGAAAACAATGACCACCTTAGAGGGGGAGGGAGAGGATTCTGCAAGCAATGTGGAATCTGAGGAGAGTAAAAAAGTAGCGGTAAATACTTTGGTCACTCCAATAGGCAAGGTTCGTATTCTTACGGGGACGAGCTGGAATGAGCTCTCAATGGAGGCTTGGACGAGCACTCAATCGAGGCTAAAACGAAGGCATCTTTTCTTATGCTAAATAGCTTTTAGGGTCTCCCCCCCCCCCTACCTCCTAATTTGCATAATTAGGAAAAATAATCTGTAGATGGAAACTAATGCTACCACATGAAAGATCACAATAAAACTACAGTAGTAATTGTTTTCAGTTTTAGAACAATGTAGAGAATTGGTGTTGAGTTATTGGCAGTTCGAATGCAGAAAATAAATAAAAGCGAGGCTATAGTCCTCATACAAAGCTCTCTAATTTCAGTTGGATGCAACTTCATTGCTTTTTAAATTACAGCACTCAAATCGCACAAGATCACTAAATAAATGTCGACATGCTCTTACACGTATTAATGTTCATGTTTTCTGTACATTTGGATAAACTATCGAGACGGGAATACGCATTTATGAAAGCGATCTATTGAAGGCTCGTTTTTCGAATATTGCCTATTCTCATTTTCTCCATTTCTTCTTATTTCGTGTTGTCTAGCTTTCTTTCCGTTACTCTTCGCTGCTCCTCTTTTCTCTTCACGTTAACTTCATCTAATTGTACCTGTATTTTGCGTCATATTCCTGTCTTTGTTAAGCTGAGCTTCTGTTACTTGTGTTCAGTGTACTTCATTTCACATTTACTGAATGCATAACACAGTTTACTCTTTACTGTTTTAGGATGCTGAGAAAGAAAGCAAGACATTTAGAGATTACTACATAGAAATGATGACCTCTAGTTTTGCTGATGACTTGGACCGTTTAAGAAAGGTAAAGAATCCCTTATGTGAATCACCCTACACAAACTCACAACGCTGAACCTGGAAAGGAATTAGCATTTTTTCCTCTTCGGTCGTACTCCAATAATCACCCTTGGCTATTCTATTAAACGCCCGCTGAAAACTTGTTTTATAAACAACAGCTGTAGTTTAATTGTCATGTTATATTTCCCACATCAAACAGAAACTGGTCTCGTTATAGTTGTAAAAAAAACCTCTAACGAGACCTGAAACAACCATGGGGGCTGATCAAAGCCATGCAGGTCCCGGCTAATCCACTGATCGCCATTAGAATTTAGCGTGTTGGTTTTTGCGGAGGGAACCCTGGCGCCGCGTCCGGGAATCGTACCTGGACCACAGAGGTGAGAGGCGAAGCCACCCCGGCTCCCCGGTTGTTTTCAGGAGTCGAGAGAAATAGCAGTAAAGGTCAAGGCTTCTCTGCGGTGTACTCCTTACACTCTTTATTAGAAAAAAATAACCATGTCTCCACTAAGTGCCCCCTTGCCAGGTACATTAAATTAGAATCCCAGGAACTAATTCCAATTTTTACAGTACTAACTTGGTTAGTTTTCAGTGAACTCTTATGAATACTGCTCTCGAATTACGCTCTATACTTCTTGATAACAACAGTTTGATATCGAGGCACTAGTGATTAATTTCACACAGTTCTTGTATCATCCCTAGAGCCTCAACATAAAACATTTCTTATTGACAGTAGAGCTTCGTTCTTATACCGTTCGTCATAGCTTGTCATTACTTCAACAACAACAAGTTTATTTGTACGTTTGTAAGAATACAATATAAATGGCAAACAGCTAACTCGAAAGGGGCGACATGTAGATCATGGTATTGCGCATGCGTGAAGCTGTTAATAGGCGGTTTGCACTATGACGTCAGTTGACTACAACTACCAGAATCCTTTGCGCTGATTCTTTTGTTCTTCTATTTTGGCCCATTAGGAGTTAAAAATCCGAATAAGAAAAAGAATTCGAAAAGGATTCTGGTAGTTGGATTGAACTGACGTAATAGTGCAAACCGGGAATTGGCTCCTCCCACATGGCTTGATTGACATCATACACAATCTTTTCCTTGAAGATTATGTCTATGCACAGTCTGTTGGTCATTTGTGCGTATTTGTTTGAGTTCAACCATCCCACACGTGCGCTAGTTTCGTCAGGTCGTGAAAATCGTAGCCTACGGATACGACGCAGGCAAGAAAGTCGCTGAAAGTATAAACCGTGTCCAGACAGAGAGACCTCGCCGTGACACAGCCCCTTTATGATATAGCGGATATTACATGTGGTGCGAAGATATGAAGTTTATCCTCCAGAGGCTAAATATTTCACGGGTGAGCGCAGCGAACGTGTGAAATGTTTTTGGACTCGAGAGAATAAACTCGAGGCGGTAAGCGTGACGTCATACATCCGTGTGACGAGTGGCGTATTTTCCATATCTTACTCCAGTCAGTGAAATATGGATTCTACGAATGGTTTAGTATCTGGTAAAACACTCGTCCATATAGTAAATAAAGTAATGAGGTGCTGACCACCTAAAATAGCTACAAAGCTAATCTATGTCTTGCCCTTTGACAGGATGACAACCTGGATAAGAAACAGATTGGTGTTCTTATTGACTTCCTTGAGACTGGTCAGGATATCTGGTCTGGGGTAGAGAAACAACTACTACAGTCCACCTTTATTACTTAACTAAATACGATTATTATCAATGCTGTTATACTCTAGTAAAAAAGTGATTGTATTTTGGTGTGTTGTATTAATTAACTTGAGATCCTGTGTGTGTCACGGGAGGGTTAGACGTTCCGAGGGTCGTGAATTTTTATAGTGAAAATATCAACCAGAGAAATAGACACACTGATAAATAGAGGTTATTAGTTGGCTAACCACTCAGCTTATAGGGCTGTGTATTTTTACGAGTCATAAGTATTTTGGTCCTGGTGGGTGGGGGGATAAAGTTGGGGATGCTCGTCAGAAAAGCTGGAATGAAAGTACCCTAAAATTCCTCACCTAGAAAATGCCCGTCGTTCGAAGCAAGGGTAAGCGTTACCCAAGGGTTATTTTAAATCTTAAACTGTATGGATAAAGTTACCCTTGCTTCGAACAACCGGGCTCTAATGTTCCCGGGGTGTCTCGCCCATCCCGCCCTAGCCTGTAGTGGAACTGTGTTATATTTGTACGAGGGAAGAACGCGGCTCCCCAAATAGAGCGCTTAAACTCCAGGCTAATCCCGTCCATCAGTTGCGCGCGGGGTTTCGCGTTACTGCTCAATAGTCCATTTGCAGCTAACAAATCACGTGGTTGTACTGGAGAGCACAAAATATCTGACTTCATTTATCAAATGCCTTGTACGACATCGGTAGTGTTATTAGCAAAACCTGAATGCTAATTTCCACCTCCAATCGATTGTCGATCTTTCTAAAACTATGTTTTTAAAGATAGCTTACTCTAGCATCCATGGCAACGCCTTTCCCATATGGATCACGAGCTCGATTCATTCGTTAACGAACTATTATATCAGGATGTGACTGTTGGTTGCAGAGGGCCTATTCGGTCCTCGAGGTGTGTTATAACTAGGACCTCTAAAAAATACCGGAACGCTAATTTCAACCATGAATACGACTAGTATCTCCGACCACCAAATATAATGAGGGCTACTCCGCACTTCCTGTGACTTTGGCGAGCCTTTAGGTGAGCCAAAATGCGAATGATTAGTATTAATAAGCAGCAATATTACCTGACTAGCAGACCAATATCAATATTAATATTTTTAACAAGCAACTTGCCAAACCCGCGGTTAGTTAAAAAACTATTCGAGGGAGGCAAGGACACAAAATGAAAATAAGAGTATAGATCAATAAATTGTTTATAAACATGCTCGGGTAGATTAAGGCACATGTCTCATCTGCTTTGCTTAAAAACGTAGGGGGTGGTCAGAATTCATTAAGAAATGCTTTTTGAACAAATTCATTAGCGTTTTAAGTTACACCATGAAAACTTTAAAAGAGCACTTGATCTGCAATTTTGTGACGTCATGCGTCTGTAACGATCGCAAGCGCGAGACCACCCTCGCCCCAATCCCCTACTCGTTTCCTAAGTGGCCCGTTTTCTTATTTGCACAGGTAGATTAAGGCATGGGTCAACCCTTATTTTGGCTAAATAAATGTTTATAAAAAAGGTAGTTTATAACATATATCCTTGAGATAAATAATTGTTTTTAGCAACCATATTGGTAAATATTTAACAATGGGTTCGTGTTAGGCTTGCATGCCGAAACGCATAGAGCGTTATGCCGGCATAATAGGGAAGCATGGAGCATATCTTGACAGATGCACCCCCGTACAGTAAGCATGTGAAATGTTCTAGGTTCACAAAGACGACTTCGGGAATTTCTGAAGTTTGGGCTAGACCTTGAAACGGATGAATTGAACGCTGTATATTTCTGGAGGAGCTTAAGGGGCTTGATCTTTCCTTTCCTTGCAAATGCACTAGTGGTGTCACAGCCAGTAAAACTGTCTAGGCCTGGCAGTGCTAGACACATGTCCTTTCCAAGATCTCGCACAGTAGCCTTAACGTCCTGTATCGAACAAAATATCCTGTGTCAGTCTCTGCGTATGACTAACAAGGAGCACAAGAACATCTGTGTCTGGCGATCTGACTACGATCGTGGAGGTATCTGGTGTGTTGGCTGCAATGTGATGACAGTGGAGAATTATCTTTGTATCCGCCTCTTCTTGTGTTTAGCCAAGCTCCACGATTTCCGACGAAACTATATGCTGCGGGCCATCCACACTTGTCAGACAAACTACCTTATCTTTACAAACAACAGCCACTTGTCGCCCTTGGAGTTTCCTAGAAAACATGTCCTTCTTCCACTCTTCAAGAAAGAAGCCTGATAGGCGTTGCTTGTTTTCGACGTTTGTGAGAAACTTCTTCCAGTCTCGGGGTACTTTGGTCAACGGCCCTTTGACACGACGTGGTGCCTTGATTGACAAAGGGTGGTACGAGTCTGTCACAAAGTCGACGCGATCTACTTTCGGGAGCTGGACGAACACACTGTCTCCAAGTTCTCCAAAAGTGTTTGGAATAGTTATAGCCAACATCGCCTGAAGTACAGCGTTACCATCAACAACGAGGATATCTGTCCTCGGGTTGCATGCATTGGCCGTTGCACCTAGTGCATTCCTTCTAGAAAATGAAGCAGCTTTTCCTTCTCGGTCCTTACAGGGATTCCATCTGCTCTCGCGAGTGCCCATGGCACAGGCCCAACGGGTAGCGTAATACCTTCTTAATGTCGATTTGATATTCAAGAGCTAGCATTACCAGGTGGCCGAAAACATTTCTCTCAGCAGTAATTTGCTTTGCCTTTGACCAGTTCCAGTAACCTTTTCAGATTTTACGAGGCTTACGAACGTCTTCAAATGTTGCTTCTTGATTGGAAAATGCATGGATGCTTGTCTTCTTTTTAACCAGACGATCTTGGACGAAGTCAGTGTGCGCTTTCATTTCCACTTCGTCTGCAATTAACAGGTCATGCTCAACATCACTGGGAGCCGGTGCACCTGAGGCTGTGCAGTAGAGAGCGTGCGAGTCTTCCACCCTAAATGGGTTGATGAAATTCTTGATAGCTTTGACAACATTGCAAACATCTTCCGTCTTCGGAATTTCAGATGGTCTCAGTTCCTTGTGTGTCGTACATTCCGGGCTATCCATATCGGCCATTTCCTTGCTAGCCGGCTTGCAGATAGCTTGCACGAACGTGTCTGGTCTTACACCACCTGTAATACGCTGAGTAGTTTCTGCTAAAGCCTATTATGCCACCTTGGGACTTCGCGTGGCGATTGATCGTCTGCTCGGTATGGTGATGTCAACGGCATTTCTACTCGAGGGAACATCAGATCGGTTGACACTGAAGTCATTACTTGACAGCAATTCTTCGGCTCCCGGGTGTTAGTGTAAAAGATTCAATAACACCAGTAAATAGACTGCGGTATATATCTAGCGTAATTTGGGTGGTCGTATCCAAAGAACAGACTGCTCATCTGTTCAAGGTTGGCGATATCAGTGTAGCTCCAGGTTGTTCTCATTCGTTGCTCTCAGAAACCGCAGAATCAGCCACACCTTGTCGATATAACTCAGCCAGAACTGCGCTGTTTTGCCAAGTTTCTCATCGCTAAATTGTGCTTTAAACGCAGAGTAACAGCGCACCAACTCTACGCAGCTTTCATTTGCCAGAGCCTCGAACAGGATTTCTTCACAGGGATCAGCAGCAAGACGTTGTAGCACCAGTGTTTCTTCATTTAGTGTTTCTCCTTGCTGGTTCTCAAAGATTTCCAACAGAAGTCGCTCCAACGCCTCCAAAACGATCTTGTGGACTCGCAGTGCCCGATTATAATGCTTACCGGACATTACCTGTTGGATGGAACCACGCGCAAATTCCAGATTCTACTAGAACCTCTTCAAGCCCACTGCACCTCATCCTCTTTCCAAGCGCACCCAGGTAGGAGCAGGTCAGGTGGAAGCTACCCATTCTTACTATAACGTCACTGAGCAGTTCGTGGTTTTGCCATACCAGTGCAAAAGCCTTCTTGGCTACTGTTAGATCGAACGTTACTACCGAGTATTGCTGTTGCACTTCACGGGAGGTTTCCTGGGACAGTTTTAGGATGCGTAGCGCTGGACTGTCGAATTCTCAGTTATATTATGGCGCAATATTTCTTCTCAATTACTTGACCACAGCTCGATCATGTGGTTTGTTCAACTCGGCTCGAGTGTATTACTTTTCTGGTTGTTTCTCTGAAGATAGAGTTATATTTCTTCACATTAAGACAGAGGAGAATTTATTATTTTTTGAGCTTTCAAAGAAAGATTTCCGATTGAACGTGATCGTGGATCGAACCAAACTGTACCGAACCGAATCACTATAAGGAAAAGCGGTACATATGGTAATTCGTACAAAAGTGATTAGCAGCGGGTAATCCATTTCGATGGACTGGGACGCGACAGCACGTGTACAGCCGGATTGAAATATATTCCGTAAATGTTCGATCGCAAGCGAGAAACAGCTTTTCTGCTGGTTTTGGTGAAGTTGGAGATGTTTAATCGAGACATCCAGACCTTATTAAGCTTTATTAGTTCCTTGCGCAATGGAAAACGTGGGTAATTTACGATTTAAAGGGGGATTTTATGCCGTAGAAGAGAGAACAAACACAGGATTGAAAGTTCTTTAGTTTGTTTGACCAATCAGATCGCTGAACGGCGGACATTATTCGACCAATCAGATCGCTGGCACAAACACAAACTTACAGACAGACTCATGAAATTTAATAGTATAGCTTTATGACACGGATATCTACTTTATACACACAGTGTAGAAAGGAAGTTTATTTATTTTTAGATGTTATAAATTGTGATATGATTTTAACACGTAGGACATATTTTCGTAAGGGAAAAGTAAGTGTGAAAAACTTACCTTCCATATTAGCACATTCCAAGAGTCCCAAGATGGCGGATGTGAAAAATAGAACCGCAAAGGATCATGGGAAAAGCAAGGGAAACGGAAAAGCATCACGGGAAATTGGTACCAGCAAAGGATGCTGCCGTATGGCCACATCCAGCAACTTATCAAGTGCAAACAACCTGATTTGGAATACCCTCGGGCTAAGCTTCTAAACCGCATATGTCTCCAAAAATCCCCGAAGGGGAAGGATGTCGTCGTCTCCTGGCCCACGGATTCTAGCGTAAAGCCTTTTATTGAGTGCACGGCAGTCGCATGCTCTCGGCGAATGTTTGCTCAAATTAAAAAATCTCATAAACTGCTCGTTCTTTACAAACCGTGCTATTACTAACACGGACATTATAATGAAATTAACGCCGGATTTTCAGCAGTTAGATTTACATGCGCTTAAATTACCGAAGAACAACAAATCTTGTAAGTATTTTTATACCTTATAATATATTCAACAAAATATCTGGATTCTGATTAGTGTAACGAGTGCATAAAAAGGATCTGGAGTGCACAGTTTCCCGCTCTCGGCAAATGTTTGCTCAGTATATTATAAACAAAAAATCGCATGAACTGCTCGTGCTATACGTGATTTATTGGCACAGTGATATTTTGAAAGTTCAGTGCCTTTAAAACACGTATCATTAGTACTCGCGTTCATGCGATTTTCTCTACTCAAAGACATACAATACTGCAGGACCATAGTGAACCTCAAATACCGTATTACATGAATTGTGTATAGCTTAGCAGCAAGTAATTTGGTATCAAGACTCGAGCTAGTCGATCTCTCATGACAGATCGTACCCACTATATATGACGTCATTTTTAACTACTACTACCAGAATCCTTTTCGAAATTTTTTTTATTCAGATTTTGAAACTCCTGAGATTACCAAGACAATGGACTAAATAGGCCCTTTGCAGCTAACAGTCACGTGCTGGTATAACTATACTTCATTAACGAATGAATTGAGCTCGTGATCCCCATGGGAAAGGCGTTGCCATGGATGCTGCAGGGCAAGCTATCTTTTAAAACGCTGTTTGAGAAAGATCGACAATCGATTGGAGGTAGAAAATAGCACTGATTTACGAACAGGTTTTGCTAATAGCAATACCGATCTCGTACAAGTTCTTTAAATAAATTACTGAGTTTATTTTTGCTCTCCACTGCAACCACGTGATTTATTAGCTGCAAAGGGCCTTTTGAGAGCAACAAAAGAAGCATGCAACGCAAATAATTCTGGTCACGGCTGACGTCATATTTAACTGATCGCTCTGAAGAAGGCTAACGCTAGCTCGAAACTTCAGATGCTACTTGCTTCCCAAGGCGGTGTTCATCTTATATGAAGACTGCAAGAATGATCGGACGGCTATACGATGCTATTTATTGTACCCTATATTTCGGTTCGGCAGAACGAACCATGCCTTCTTCAGGGGTTATATGAGCTAATATGATAATATATAGTAGCTCATATAACCCCTGAAGAAGGCAGAACGAACCATGCCGTCTTCAGGGGTTATATGAGCTAATATGATATACAGTAGCTCATATAACCCCTGAAGAAGGCATGGTTCGTTCTGCCGAACCGAAATATAGGGTACAATAAATAACATCGTACAGCCGTGCGATCATCCTTGCAGTCTTCATATATTTCAATCCTTCTGCTGATCCTGATCTCCACAGATCCGGCAACACATGTTTGTAACAGTGGTCCTTGCAGCCTTTTTTGGTGTTTATCTTCCCTGCCGACGCAAACCTACACTAGTTTTTACAGTCAACTCTTCACCATTAGATCTTAATTGACCCGTATTTATCTTCCCTGCCGACGCAAACCTACACTAGTTTTTACAGTCAACTCTTCACCATTAGATCTTAATTGACCCGTATTTATCTTCCCTGCCGACGCAAACCTACACTAGTTTTTACAGTCAACTCTTCACCATTAGATCTTAATTGACCCGTATTTATCTTCCCTGCCGACCCAAACCTACACTAGTTTTTACAGTCAACTCTTCACCATTAGATCTTAATTGACCCGTATTTATCTTCCTTGCCGACGCAAACCTACACTAGTTTTTACAGTCAACTCTTCACCATTAGATCTTAATTGACCCGTATTTATCTTCCCTGCCGACCCAAACCTACACTAGTTTTTACAGTCAACTCTTCACCATTAGATCTTAATTGACCCGTATTTATCTTCCCTGCCGACGCAAACCTACACTAGTTTTTACAGCCAACTCTTCACCATTAGATCTTAATTGACCCGTATTTATCTTCCCTGCCGACGCAAACCTACACTAGTTTTTACAGTCAACTCTTCACCATTAGATCTTAATTGACCCGTATTTATCTTCCCTGCCGACGCAAACCTACACTAGTTTTTACAGCCAACTCTTCACCATTAGATCTTAATTGACCCGTATTTATCTTCCCTGCCGACGCAAACCGGGCCTACACTAGTTTTTACAGCCAACTCTTCACCATTAGATCTTAATTGACCCCTATTTATCTTCCCTGCCGACGCAAACCTACACTAGTTTTTACAGTCAACTCTTCACCATTAGATCTTAATTGACCCGTATTTATCTTCCCTGCCGACCTACACTAGTTTTTACAGCCAACTCTTCACCATTAGATCTTAATTGACCCGTATTTATCTTCCCTGCCGACGCAAACCTACACTAGTTTTTACAGCCAACTCTTCACCATTAGATCTTAATTGACCCGTATTTATCTTCCCTGCCGACGCAAACCTACACTAGTTTTTACAGCCAACTCTTCACCATTAGATCTTAATTGACCCGTATTTATCTTCCCTGCCGACGCAAACCTACACTAGTTTTTACAGCCAACTCTTCACCATTAGATCTTAATTGACCCGTATTTATCTTTCTTGCCAACGCAAACCTACGGCTAGTTTTAACAGTTGAGAAAAATACTTTTTGTTAAGATTTCTGATTGTTTCGTAGTGCTTTGTGACATCACGTTTGTCAATCAACTAGCTCCACGCACTTGAAAGGATCTGTGGTGCGAAGGTGACGGGTGCTGAACAGAATACAATGGCTATCAAATTAAAATTACGAGATAAATTAAAGCGTCTTGAATCCCCGGTGTAGAAACCAAGTCTCTAAGCCGCTCAGTCGATTTCATTGAAATTCGCTGCATGCAGCGAACGCCGAATTCCAACCGAGTAGCACGCAATTTTGACAGTGAAAACCACAGGCGCCCCAAGCTCATGTTACGAAAACGTATAAGGGTTATTACGAAATATAGGGAACGTAACGAACTCCGTTTTATACTAACCAGAAATAAACGGAGTTCGTTACGTTCCCATACAAAACCTTATATTTCGTAATATGAGCTTCCCATGCAAACCATAAGTTATATTTTCGTAACATGAGCGTGTGAAAACTTGGCTGATCCCTAAATATACAGGGCTAATTAATGATTTATAACCCCATCTCACGACCTCCCATCCAAGAGCAGAGATTGTCTAGAACACCAAGTACTTTTCCAGGCAGCCGACCGCATGCGATATGCGTGCTCGAGGGAGTGAAAATAATCCATAGAAAAGTTCTCTGTCATCACTAATTGATCTAGGACCTCGTGCCGTCCGATGACAATCATGAAGTGACTTGTTTATCGGTTCAGCTCAGGTTTCCGGAGGAAGAACGTGACCTCGAGCCTCGAAGAACAAAATTTATGTCATACTTATAGTAGAACAATCTTCAATCGTCGTTTGGATGGGTCCGAGTTAATATGAAGTCGTCAACTAGTTTAGCCAAGGGCTTATTCTTACTTCTGAGCACATTGGTAAACGCTTTCGTATCTGCGGGTAAGTGATCATGAACCGACGGTTTGGTTTTAACAGGGGAACTATTAACAGTGGAATGTGATATTTACAGCCTAGCCATCTTGAGCTTGCGGAAATGTTTTTCTGTAGTTCACAGATCTTAAAGGTTTTCGATTAATTTCACGGTTTACTAAGAGGCTTTAACCCGAGTTTCTATCAATCAGAATAACGTCTCAGTTTAGAGTACAGAGAAAGAAAAGGACAGACAAATTATCCGCGTTGTGGCCAAACGGACACGATCAGTATAGTGGCCCTGAAACTACGCAAAATACTATTATAATACCATATCAAACGTTAACGTAGCTGATCGATAATTGTTCATTATTATGCTTGATACTGCTATTAGTATGCCTGAAATCTACCGATATAATCTTCATACTTTTATACCCGTTTTGTACATGTATAATCTCATGGAGAGTTAGTAGTACGAGCGCTAATTATTGAACTGCCCGAAGTAGGCATAGTAGCTAGCACACGATCCAATTTTAGAGTATATTTTTAAGCATTTCTAGAGTAATGTCGTGTCAGTATTCACGCACTAGACATTTATTTAATAAGCAATTTACTTGTACTCGGTGACATGTGCACGTTCAATTCGCATGGCCATTTACTATCTACATGACTACAGTAACACGCTTACCATAAAATGCTATTTATGAAGTACATTTATAAGCTTCAAATCATCTGCCAGTACGCGTTAAGCTATAGTAAAGTATTACTGTAAAAGTTATTGTCTTCCTCTCAAATAAGCAGGATCTTATTACCAAGCATGATCAGTATTTCGTAAGCCAATTTATAAGGGCTAAGCATTAGCTCCCACTCCATCTCTCGAAAGATCAAATATTAGCTAAGTCTCTCTAACATAGATTCTATAGTAGTACGCGCGCTCGCATTGGCGAGTGTTAATTCCCACTGCTATTTCAAGTTCTTCCAGTCTTTCACAATTGTTTCTATAACTCTATGAGAAGACGGAAGAATGTTTTGGACTTTCTTTATAAATAAACGAGTAAAAGCACGGAAAAACGCTCGTTTTATTTGATCACCAAAACGTAAATTCTCCCAACTAGCTCAAGCGCGCGTTCAACGTTCTATGTTTCTAGAGTTATAGAAACTCGACTTTCAGCCTTAATTCGGACTCGTGCTCCCATTGCCATTTTTCGTTCTCCCAAACTCCCACTTGTGTTTCTATAACTCTATGGAAAATATTTTCTATTTCTTGAATATATTAAACTATGTTTAGCTTCTGAGCATTTTCTCTATAAGCAATTAATTGATGCTCACACTGCACGACATTTGGACTGCCAGAAAGAGTCATTAGGCAGTAAATGTGCTGTTGACTTAGACGATTAATGGCTCGGCTTATCGTCACGATATAAGCATTCCGTAAGCCAATTTGTTGTAAGTTCTACCGTTAGATTGATACCCGCACTCCGCTGTCTGTATTTCGGTGACCGGGGGACGGGATACGCGGACTTTCTGAATTTTGCCAAAACCATAAAAGTATACAGAGAACCTGATAGAATATATGTCCGAATACATATAATAAAAGTAAATTCAATAAATTTGTCATTTGTTAAACTGATAAGGAAAAGGGTTGACCATTTCACTACTATTTCTGGGTTGTGAGTTTTAAAACAAATCAAACCAACGCAAAACAGAGAATGCCATGATAATAGCAATGGCTGCCACTGAACTCTATAGCGTGAGCGGTGTCGCGTTAGGTAAAGGCCGTATACGTAGTGTTAAGACTGGTTCACACTTGTGACATAAGCATAAGAACATACGCAAGCGCAGATTGTACTTTAAGGTTGGGTGAATGCTTTGTTCTACTCAAGTATAAAGGGGTTATGCACTAGTCAATTGAGACTCCGGCCCCCCGACCTCCGGGACATAGCGGGTAATGTACCATTGATACAGTGTTACATTTTGACCTTTTCCCCGCCCATCGGGGGACAGTTGGCTGTTACAGTTGGGCCGGAGTTTCAATTGACTAGTGCATTAACAAACCATGAAGTACAATCTGCGCTTGCGTATGTTCTGATGCTTATGCTTATGCATGTCGCAAGTGTGAACCAGCCTTTAGTGTTATTAGAGATTGTTTAACACTGTGTTTACAAATTGTAATTATATCAGTAAATTATCGAGTACCATTCTAGATTCTACATTTTAGTTTGAGCAAATTTTGAAAATCGAATGGTTCTATTGTTCACCAAAATATAACTCAGAATTTCCCCCTAACCGCATTACTTCACATAAATTCTTATAATATTTAGAGTAATTCTGCGAAAAAAGCTGTGTTTGCTTGAATCCTTGATTGTCTACAACCTGTTGAAATTTACAAAAATTAAAGTGACCATGCAGGCTCTTTTCACGACCGAGCCACAGTACACTAATTAGAAGCATTAGCCTAGTACATCGTGCATTGTGGGTGACGTAAGATCAAGAACCATAACATTAGAACCTTCGATGTACGTCACTTGACCAAGACCAAACTGCGCGGTCGTGAAACAAAATGCGCCGGACTTTAATCGAGATTTTTCTTTTTCTTTCGTCCTCAATTTTCATCTAGACTTTGAAAATAAATAAAGCTAAAATGTGGTTAATTAGGGGCACTTTAAGAGGTTGGGGTGCCTTAGGACTTAGCCATTGATTCCTGACATTCTGTGCTGTACATAGTCGACGAAATGTGCCATCCAAAGTTCAGTTTACTACAACCACTTCTGATGTTGGGTTATTTAGTGAGAGCAGAATCTAAAAGCGAAAAGCGATGTGAATAATTACTGAGTTAGCCAAAGTGCACTTCAAAAAAGTTTGTAATGCTGTAGGCTTTTATCCTTGTACTATGAAAAAATAAACGGACATTAGATGCCGCGCACGCACCAGCCTTAATTACTCGGGCTGCCACAGGCAGCACCGTCACCGAGTCTTAATCTGCAGACCGTTATATTTTTTTGTTCCGTGCAGCAATATTTCTGCGCATGCGTTAAATTTCGAGTTCACCACCAATCAGATTGCACTGTGCTGGTCACGCAACAGTCGCCAGGTTAATTTATTTACATAATTTAATACAGCAAAATGAAGATGGTGGACCCGCGAGGAAATTTCCATCCTCATCTCTCAAATGTAAGCAGTTTAATGTTTTATTTAACTTCACTCGTGCGAAAGCCTTCCAACAGGCTCAGGATATTTCAACTGGCGCTCTTGTTTGAGGTACGTTTCGTAGGTTTTATGCCACATTTCATTTTACTCTCGGTCATAATACATACCAGTGCAAACACCGTGATCTGTAGGCCAACGCTAAAATAGTTTTGACTGTGTTTTTGGTTGGTTTACCGATCTCGTATCGAGACCTCTGTACGTTATACTATACAGGTATACTGAATAGCTGATTTATAGCGAAATATAGCGATTTACTAGCAAATATATATATACTGTGGTTGTGTCAGAGATCATACATGTAGTACGTTATCAATACAGAGCACTTATGCATGAGATATATATACCAGTATAAACAAGACATGATCCAATAAGTAATCGCAATTATCTATGTATTTTAGGAATGTAGGCATAAGTTCACTAGGGAACTGAAACCTTGATAACTAACTGTCAATCAAGTGAACAATCGATCGAACGCATGATATGAAAGTATAGTATAGGAAGTGTTGTGCTGTGTACTTCTAGCAGTAGTGTATTAATAAAACTGATGAGGAATATTATGTCGGTAGCAATGGCTTCATTCACGACATAAAGTGGCACCCCCGACGGGACACACTGAGAACATATCAGGTATATTAACTAGTTGAACTGGACTTCATACAAACGTGAAAACAAAAATGGAAAAGCTAGCGAAGGATCTGGATGTACAACTAAAGTTTTTAGCCTTCACCAAAGCAAAGGGCGAGGTGGTTGTAGGAAAGAGAAACGCCGAAGGAATCGAGCGGCATCGTGATGCCCTCCGGATTATTGTGAAGCAGGTGGAGACGTTAAAACTAACTATCGAGCAAGAGAAAGTTTCGGCCGGTGAAACAATGGAAGCTCTTACTCTTTGGAACAAAGATATTGAAGAACAACAGTCGCTAGCTGATGAGGAAATCACGCGACTGGGGAAATGTTTATCCGACGCCAAACATGAGGAAAACCTAGTTGAACAGGAGAATGGGCAGGGCATCCTGGCGCAAGCCAGGGCTTCGCAACTGGCTTTTGAAAAGGCACAGTATGAGTTAAAACTGGGGTACGAACAGAAGATCGAGGAGGCAAAAGCGAAAGGGAAGGAATCTACGATATATAGCAGCAAAGGTGAAAAAGGGAATAACGCCAAGCTCCCCAAGCTGGTAATTTCCAAGTTTGATGGATCTCACATGGATTGGCCACGATTTTGGAATCAGTTTGTTGCGGAAATCGACAAAGCAGAGGTTGCGAGTATTACGAAGTTTAGTTATTTGAGGGAATTAGTGAATCCAAGCGTAAGGGCCGGAATTGACGGTCTTCCTTTTTCAACTGAAGGGTATGAACGAGCGAAGAATATTTTAAAGGATCGGTATGGGAAAGCCAGTGAGGTTGTAAACGCGTATGTTGTGAATATCATGAGTTTGCCAAAAATTAGTGGGGCAAACCCACTAAAAATCCATGATTTCTACAGTAAGTTACTTACTAGTGTGCAATCTCTAGAAACAATGGGTAAATTAAATACTGTAAATGGATACGTAAGGATGACCCTAGACAAGCTTGAGGGTATAAAGGGGGATTTGGTTCGTACGGAGGACGATTGGCAGGAATGGGATTTCCCTAAATTTGTAGAGGCCCTACGGAAGTGGACACTACGAAATCCCATTCTGGCCAAGGAGTCTGAATCACCTTTTCGTACTGATAGGCCAAACGCATCGCGCAATCGGCAAAATGCAACTCATAATTATCAAACGCAACAGAGTGGGCGGAATTGGAAACGCGTTTGTGTTTATTGCAATGATGGCTCACATAAGGCTGTGGAGTGCACTAAGGTTATCGGGGTAGATGATCGCAAAGCCATGTTGAGAGCCAGTAAGCTTTGTTTTAATTGTACAGGGAGCCAGCACTTAGCATCGGAATGTCGTAGCCGCTCGGTATGCCAAAAATGCGATAGGAAAGGTCACCATACGTCCATTTGCCCTACTCTCGGTGCAATTAAAGGAACACAAATGGGGAAACCGGAGAAGATGATGACAACTACGTTTACAACTAATAACGCGGTAATTTATCCTGTCGTTGTAGTTGAAGTGGGTGGGATTACGTGTCGCGCATTATTAGATACGGGCGCCGGAAGCTCGTATGCGTCAGCGGCGTTGCTCGACAAACTTGGCGCACGTGTGCACAAACGGCAAGTGCGCACAATTGAGATGATGCTCGGCTCAGTAACGAAAACGATGGAAATGTCCCGTGCGCAAGTGCGCTCACATGGGTCCGATTTTCATATGGACGTCGAACTTACAAGGGTTAACAAGGACAAGCTTCTTGAGCTGGATAACCCACACTATCCGGAATGCATCGCAAAGCATTCGCACCTAGAGGGAGTGAAAATGGACGATACGGATACGAAGGATTGTCTGCCGGTACATGTCATCCTGGGCGCAAGTGAATACGCTCGCATTAAAACTCAGACACTTCCAAGGATTGGCGCGCCGGGAGAGCCTATCGCGGAACATACGAAATATGGGTGGACCATAATGTCACCAGGTAAGGAAATAGATTTGTCGCCCATGTTTGCGACTCAAACCTCCGTGATGGATTATGAGGATTTGTGTCGTTTGGATGTGCTCGGGCTTCAAGACTGTTCGGAAGGTGACCAAACTGAAGTATATGAAGAGTTCAAGGAACAACTGGTTCGCAGCCCAGATGGCTGTACGAGACTGGCCTGCCATGGAAGGGAAATCATCCACCCCTCCCCAACAACAAAACTGGCAGCCTGCGCAGACTTCAGAATCTCGAGCGCAAGTTGGATTGAGTGAAAGGTATCACAAGGTTATCCAAGATCAGATTGCTACAGGCATTGTGGAGCGTGTAACTGGTCCTCCCGAAGGGCGCGAGTTTTATATCCCACATAAGGCGGTCCTGCGCGAGGGTGCTGAAAGTACCAAACTCCGTGTTGTGTATGATGCGTCCGCACGTGCATCAGATAACTCGCCATCCCTTAATGAATGTCTAAATCCAGGACCACCCTTACAGAACGACCTATGGAATGTAATGGTAAGAGCGAGGCTCCACCCTATCCTGATAACTGGGGATCTCGTGCAGGCCTTCTTGCAAATAAGGATCCGGGAAGAGCATCGTGATGCTTTACGTTTCCACTGGTTTGAGGATCTGGAAGCCAAAACGGTCGAGACCTTGCGGTTTACCAGAGTGTTGTTTGGGCTCGCCCCATCGCCGTTTCTGCTGGCGGGCGTGCTCAGGCAACACTTGGAAAGCTGCAGGGAAACCTATCCGGATATGGTGAGTGAGATATCGAAGAGCTTGTATGTCGACGATCTCATATCCGGGGGTCCATCACTTAAGAGCGTCGAGGAATTAAAGGATGCAGCCACAAAGATATTTGCAGAGGGAGGGTTCGAGTTGCACAAATGGCATTCTAATGTGTGCGAGCTAGAGGTCACAGAGTCCTCACAAAATGGGGAAGCTGGTGAGACTTACGCTAAGGAGAAATTAGGAGTTCCCAAAGGAAGACAAGCGACCATCCTTGGTCTCTCTTGGTACAAAGAAGATGATACTATCAGCATCAAGTTCCCGACAGAGTTGGTCCAACCGACAAAGCGCGGAATCTTAAGCAATGTTTCGAAGATTTACGACCCCCTCGGGCTTGTTTCACTCCTTACCCTGGAGGGCAAGATTTTCTATCGTAAGGCCTGCGACACCAAATTGGCCTGGGATGCTGAACTGCCACGTGACCTGATGCGCAACTGGCTGAGATGGAAAAAGGGTCTTCCAAACGAGGTAGTGGTACCCAGGTCGCTCGCAATGTACAGGGAAGACATAGAAGGGATCGAATTGCACGCCTTTGGAGATGCGAGTGGCAGGGGCGTTTGCGCGGCCGTTTATGCGGTGGTTAAGCAACCATCAGGTTTCAATCAAGGGCTGGTCGTGGCAAAAGCCAGACTGGCCAAGCAGGGATTAACAATCCCTCGGTTAGAGTTGGTCTCTGGCCATATGGCAGTAAACTTAATGGCTAATGTTAGCACAGCAATAGATGGGTTTGTTATCCTGTCAAAACACTGCTGGCTCGATAGTAGTGTTGTGCTGCATTGGATCAAGGGAAACGGACAGTACAAGCAGTTCGTAAACAACCGAGTCAGTAAAATTCAGCAACATGGTGATGTGAACTGGCGTCACGTGACCAGCCAAGAGAACCCCGCTGACCTCGGAAGCCGCGGCGGTAGTGTAGATGATGTACAGTCGTGGTGGAAAGGACCAAACTGGCTGGCGAATCAACAGCAATGGCCATGTGACATCGTAACGAGTGAAACCGCTGAGAGCAAAACGGAAGCAAAGGTTCTGAAAGAGGTTTTCGCCGCAGCAAGCGATGTGACAGACGGGTTTGACACGCTTCTGGGTAAGTTTGCTTTGTGGAAAGTTCTGAGAATTGGCGCGTGGATATCCAGATTTGTGCGCAACTGTCGTCTGGATAAGAAACACAGAGTTAGGGGACCGCTGACTACAAGCGAAATGGAGTGGCAGAAAAACTTCTGGGTGCTGCGCGCACAGGCAAGTGTCAGAGGATCTCAGAAGTTTGAAGAGGACAAGTTGCAGCTAAACCTACAGGAAAGAAGCGATGGTATCCTGGAATGTCGAGGAAGAATTCAGGGTGATTATCCTATTTACCTCCCTGACAACCACCCTTACACAGAGAAGCTAGTTAAGTTGTTGCATCTGCTTACGCTACATGGGGGGATGGGACTTACCATGGCGAAGGTGCGTGAGCTTTACTGGATCCCAAGGTTGAGAAGACTGGTGAAACGAGTGGTAAAGGGATGCTATGGCTGAAAGCGTTTCCAGGCTACTGCGCTGGGCAACCCGCCCCCAGGAAACCTACCTCGAGACCGGACAGAAGGGACGACAGCGTTTCAAGTGGTAGGTGTCGACTTTGCTGGGCCGATAAGATATCGGAAAGGGAAAGATAAAGAAGGCAAGGCCTATATCGTCCTATTTGCGTGTAGCTTAACAAGAGGGATCTACTTGGAAATCCTACCCAGCATGGAGACATCGGAGTTTTTGGCTAGCCTGAAGAGGTTTATCGCACGCCGTGGGAGGCCCGAGAAAATTTATTCGGATAACGGAAGGACTTTCGTTGGGGCGGCAAGGATACTCAAGGCTATAATGCAGGACGAGAAGCTTCACAACTACTTGGCACAGCAGGAAATCCGCTGGCAGTTTAACCTAAGTAGGGCCCCATGGTGGGGGGGGGGGGGGGGCAGTTCGAGCGAATGGTGGGCTTAGTCAAAAGAGCACCCTATAAGACCATTGGAAATGGGTATCTAACATGGTCAGAGCTCCAGGACGTAATGCTAGACGTAGAGGTAACCCTCAACAACCGGCCCTTGAGCTATGTGGAGGAAGACCCACAACTTCCTCTCCTAACCCCAAACGCTCTACTGTTTGGGCGACCGAACCTATTACCAGAACTAGAACCGCATCACTTTGAGGTCCCGGATTTAAGGAAACGGGCAAGGTACATTAGACGGTGCAAGGAAACGATGTGGCGAAGATGGACGGGGGAGTATTTGAAGGGTCTTCGCGAACAGCATCGTCTAAAACATGCGGGAAAGCAACGGGATGTGACAGTGGGGGAGGTAGTGATCATCAAGGACGAGGAGAAGAACCGGGGAAAGTGGAAGATGGGAATTGTGAGTGAACTTATCACTGGTCGTGATGGCGTGGTAAGGGGAGCCAAGCTGCGAGCTGGAAAATCCTATCTTGAACGAGCTGTGCAGCACCTCTATCCTCTTGAGTTGGCTTGCGATCTAGAGGCACCAAGACAAAGTGATGGCCTTAATGTAAATGCGCCAAAATTTACCTCTAGGCGACCAGCAAGGCGCGCAGCCCAAGACGCTAAGGCACGCATCTCTGTCATGATGACGAGTAGCGAACAGTCTAGCTACGATAACCGTTACACTTTATATGAGCCCATTGTATTCATATGCTTGGTTTGTTTAAGTTCGTTAGCTAAGTGAGATTAAGTCAGACAAACATTTGCTCTCTCCGAGACAAATGGGGGGATGGTGTCAGAGATCATACATGTAGTACGTTATCAATACAGAGCACTTATGCATGAGATATATATACCAGTATAAACAAGACATGATCCAATAAGTAATCGCAATTATCTATGTATTTTAGGAATGTAGGCATAAGTTCACTAGGGAACTGAAACCTTGATAACTAACTGTCAATCAAGTGAACAATCGATCGAACGCATGATATGAAAGTATAGGAAGTGTTGTGCTGTGTACTTCTAGCAGTAGTGTATTAATAAAACTGATGAGGAATATTATGTCGGTAGCGATGGCTTCATTCACGACAGTTGAGCAGTTATGGGTTTCTCTCCTCTATCGAAGTCTGAAGACATCTGAACTCCTGAACTGTGAGAGCCGACACTGTCGCTCGCCAACACGAAGCCAGAAATACCCCTCAGTACAGAATAATTTATGATGAGCCAAGCAATATTCAACCCTCAAGGTAAACAATAATCCTCTCACGGCGGAGGTTTTGGTTCGAGAAATTAAAGGCTTCCAACAGTTCCCTTTATAGTTCTGTAATATAAAGAGCAGACTGCAGTTTTGGGAAGGAGGGTAAAAGCTTTTAAATAGAGATAACCAACAGGCATTTCAGTTAATAATCTTTAATCCAACAATACCAATATGGACGCGATCAGCGAGCTGCGATAAAGAGCCGCAGGGTAGAAAGAACAGTAGAGAAATATAGTGATAGCTCCATCATAGGTGGACAGGATACAACTTATAATATGGGACAAATATAAACAAACATTTGAGACACTCATCTATTAGTACTCTGAACCTGCAGAACAGCAGACTAAATTGTAAGCGTGCGTTACATGAATAAGTAGAGGTCAACTTATTTAATTTACATACACGAGAAAAATATATATATATACTGAGCAGAGAATGAATGTCACCGCGCTACCGGCCACTCCTAAAGACAGCTAAATTCAGCTAATAATTCTTCCCTTCGGTTATTACTAAGAGGATTTCAAATGAAAGTATATTTCATCTTCAATCTCATGTGGCCCGAGTGAAAGCCCAGATGGGCTCTTGTTTTAATTCGTTTCCTCCGCGGCTAGCTACAGTCTAGATTGCTGGCTTGATAAGTACTATAACTATTTCGATGAGAGATAGTTTCGAAATGATAGATATTGTCTTTTGGAAAGATCATCGAGAGTCTTTACTGACTGATAAGCGCATATCTTGTTTTCCGATTGATTTAAAAGGGCCACATATTTTTAGTTCTATCAGTTCCTGTACCGGTTTTGGCAAAATTCAGAAAAGGTTCCCGTTCCGTAAATACAGATAGCCCCAGCACTCGACCTCTCTCACAAGTGCAAGCTAATCAACTGAATTAGCTTTCTTTTGACCGGCAGATTTGATTTCTCGAGATAATCTAATCTCAATGTTGTCAATAAATATTTCTTAGCCGATTATCGATTATTTTGGTAATATTTTTAAAAGCTGTTTCTTCCATTGTTCGTAATGGCCTCTGAACTGTAATCCAAGACTAAACTGGTAGCCTAAATGAAGAACACTCTGCATGTTCTTGACCTTTTCTCTAATCTGTTAAAAATAGCCATTTGCCAGTATGCATGCAGTTGTTGCTTCGGTAAGCAAATTGGTGACATTATTATTATTACTAGTAGTTTCTAATAGAAAGGGAAGTGCTGCGTAGAGCAGATGTGGTAATATTTGATTTATGTTATTTTATCAGCTTCATCATATAATCAAAGGAGTAGCTATAATAGAAACACGCTTTTATATGGTGAAATGTGGTTTTAATCATTTTGTGAAAGCATACCGCCTTTGCCGGAAACTTACCTCAGTGGCTGGCCGCAAGGGCCTCAGTTGTTGGTTCAGTTGTTCAATTGTAGTAAAGAAATTTAGTTGTTGTTGTTCTAGTTTCTCACTCGATTCGTTTTGTTTTTCAGTATACAGTAGTTTTTTTTAGGGGGGGGGGGGTTCTTTGTGTTCAAAGTCCGCCTCTCCTGTTGAGTGAACTCCAGGTTTCACCAGATCCCGGGCCAGATCGCAAGATGGGGGTTTTGGTCGCTTGATCTCGAAACATTTGGTAACTGAGATTTTTCGACCAAACGAACTGCAAAGTTTTTTAACAAAAAGCTATTTAGAGTACTATTTGGTCATTCATTCAGCACTAGCCTTAATTATCTACTTTTACACACAAACATAAAAACAAAAAATGTGCGAAATTTAAGCAAAATAAACCAACCTTTTCCATATTCCAACTCAGACCAGGAGCCCTCAGACTACACGTGCTCTGAAAGAAGAAACCGCTGACCGATTCCTTGCAAATCCCGCGAGTCGGTAGCCGCAGATATTCTGAGGAATATCCTCGAGGAAAGTGCAAAAAACATCCAGTCCGCCAGTCCCGGGATAAAAACTGGCTACGAAAGTGAACGAATCCCTCCCCCCCCCCCCCCCCCCCCCCGATGGCCGCTGATAAGTGCATAAGTCTCCCTTTGTTTTCTTGAAGCAAGACGAAGAATTAGCCCTCGTTCCAAGCCGCACGAAAACGAGGCATTTTGCACGAATCTCCAATAGATCCAGATAGAAAAATCCTGTGGTTTTTAACACAGGAAGCCTGGAATAATGTTGCTGATCACCTGACGGTTCGCAGCAATTAATATAATTATTATTACTATTTTGAAATAAAAGAAATCGCTTGAAGTGGAGGGGTCCAATGGTATCCAGTATTTCATCAATGAGCTTGCAAGAGTTACAAAGCAACGACCTTCTAGGCGAGTTACGAGCCTCGTTTTGGCGTTCGTTCCCGCCATTTTCCAGTCGCTATTTTCATTTTAGTGCCTCAGTAAAAATTTTAGTCTGGCTACGGGCCTGTTCTATAATATTATGTTACGTGATGTCACAGTATTTTAAAATATTTTGATCATTTCTCAATATATGTTTCGTCATTCTCCTTTTTACTAATTGCTGATTCGAGAAGTCGTGACTTGCAATAACACATATGGAAAAGCAGTTTTTTTTTTTAACGTTTTCAGCTATGCTTCTAAAGAGGATACTGATAAGTCAGTGGATTATAGTTTGATACCGCAGTTTGGTACCGCCAACATATGGTAGTTGACCTTTACAGTAACGGGTAATTACCACAGAAATAAATAACCTTTTACTGAACAACTGCAGAGTGTTAAGCAGCTGAATGGAAAAAAATCGACTCTGATATTACCGAAGCTGGAAGGTATCCAGTCCAGATGATAATAGGTGTTATTAGATCATAAGTATGGCAACGATGGAAATAGGTTTTAAAGGGAGGGTGTTTCACCAAAGAGGTGGGGCAAATGGCCACATGGGAATTACAAAAGTTATTGCAAGAGTACGGACTCGCAAGTCGACCGCGCAAGTCAACCCAAGTTCTGAAATAAGGGCTTTTCATTTGTCCACCGACATGCATCGAGGTCCACTCACCTCTCTACATCGAGCTTCAATCCCGGAGGGAGGGGGGGGGGGGTTACACTCCCATATAAAAGCTATACGGGTATATGCCGCTGGATGGGATCGGGTTTTTGACCTTCTCGGTCTGAGATGGGGTCCCAGTTTATATTTATTGTTCAACTTTCAAATGCAATGTTTTGGGAATTTTTTCGTTTATTTTTGCCCAGTAGTTTTCTCAGGAAAACGTTTCCTGAGATGGAGTTCTAGGAAAAATTGATTTTTAGGTATGAGAAGGGGTAGGGTTTGTTAGGTCATAGCGAAGCCCCTTACCCTAAAACGGCAGAGGATACCCCGGGGGTGGGAGGGTCCAATTCACACACAAAACGACGCAAGTCATGTGATGATCGCTTGGTCGCCCAAGGCATGTGAAAAATATAATTGATCACAATAATTTTGTTTACTAACTTAGCACACAAAATGTACGCATGGGGGAGCCGGGGTGGCGCAGTGGTTAAGAGCTTCGGCTCTCACCTCTGTGACCCAGGTTCGATTCCCGGACGCGGCGCCATACATGAGTTGAGTTTGTTGAATGGTATCTCGCCCTTGCTCCGAGGGTTTTTCTCCGGGTTTTCCGGTTTTCCTCCCTCCGCAAAAACCAATACGCTAAATTCCAATTCGATCTGTGGATTAGCCGGGACCTGGCTTTGATCAGCCCCCGTGGTTGTTTCAGGTCTCGTTAGAAATTCAGAGCATGCGCGGTCGCGGTGATAGACCCTGTGATTTCAACTTTCGTCGGTTTCTTAAGTAGCACTCGAACGTAATATGCAAGTACTCTGTTGGTGATGTACCAATTCAAGTGCACAAATATCATTTTGCTCTAAACAATTAATGGCATATGCCCTCATTTGTCAAAGCATAAACTGCTGTATGGTCAAAGAAAGTCAGTGATGTAAGTTTAGGTCAACGTGTCAATGCAATTTAGAGCCGATGAAGCCGAAACGGACCTTAGACAATTGGAATACATAGGTATTTCAAGACCAAATTATTTCAATACTCCGGGAGCGGACTTTAGGACTGCTAATGATCCCCTCAATCCTTCAGTTTCGTTGTATCATATTATGTATATTATGTATGTATATATGTATATATATATGTATATTATGTGGAAACAAAGCACGCATGCGCGAAACTCGTCGCCCTTCTATAAAAGTAACAGTCTCGTACCCAGAGATCATCTCTCTCTGTGGAGATGAGCTCTGGGTACGAGACTGTAAAAGTAACTTCTAAAAAGTAACTTTCTCCTGCTAAAATGACAACCATTCTCGTTCCCAGTGCCTCCCCAACTTAATTGAGGCAGAGCCTCCGATTATTCAGTTCAGTTGAGGGGCACTGGGAACGAGAATGAAATGACGAGTTACCCGAGGTACTGCATATGAGGCGTGTTGTTCCTTTGTGTGACGTAACACATCCCGTGTTCTCTTCCTCTTTCTCGAGTGAACATCTATGTGATACTACGCTTGAAAAGTGCTCGCTCAGTCATTGCTTATCGCGCGAAATTCAAACCAAACACAAATGCTTAACTGAGTAACGGCTACAGAGTTCGTATACAGTCATAAAATACCGTTCGCGATCATTAATGAATAACTATTTTCCCTCTGTTTATTTTGTGTGGCTTGTTAATTCTAACAGGAGAGGACTGATGTGCTCGCGTGCATTCTTCACTGCTCTGCAAGTTGAATTTCAAATTTCGAGTTTCAAAGGCGTGAAAATAGGAGAGGCCAACCATTTTAGGTGGAAATGGCGTATAGACCCTTTTAATAAGTGGTTGGAATGCAATTATATATAGTGACGTCAATCGCGGAAAAGCAACTTATTGCGAATGTTTAACTCATGATTTCTTGAATAAAAGATGGCAATATATTTCAGACTTTTCAAGATGCAGCAGAGGCGCTGGTAACTACATTTTAAAACAGACATACAAGTCCTGATACACGAGAAGTACGCGTATGACGTCATTGATTATACTTACAGTCAGGCTTATTAATAGGGTGTATAGACCAATCCAATATCACATTCCCATTACGATATCAACTTAAATTAACGATGCCATCGATACTGCTGAAAAGAACACCTCAAAATTACTCATAATTCCAAATTTGATAGTTTCAACTTGTGTGGGAGTAAAGATACAATCACGCAAAGTAAGACAATTTTACAGGCATTTGTTTCCCTCATACAAATGGTGTATAGACCAATCCAATATCACATTCCCATTACGATATCAACTTAAATTAACGCTGCCATCGATACTGCTGAAAAGAACACCTCAAAATTACTCATAATTCCAAATTTGATAGTTCCAACTTGTGTGGGAGTAAAGATACAATCACGCAAAGTAAGACAATTTTACAGGCATTTGTTTCCCTCATACAAATGTCTGTAAAAATAGTCGCGCACTTTACTTGACTATATCTTGGCTTCTAGGTGAGCTATAACTCTCAAATTTGGGATTTTGACTAATTTTCAGGAGCTCTTTTCAGTAGTATCGGTCGCATTGCTAATTTAAGTAGATATTGTAATGGTAACCTTGGATTGGTCTGTCATCTGACTACAACTAACATAATCCTTTCCCAATTCTCTTTCCTATTAAAATATGTTTAAAACTCCTCTCAGTCTAAATTATAGAAACGAAAGAATCCCCAGCAAAAATTTCCGGTGGTGTCATAATATAAATTTATGGGCTCCTGAAATTGTCAATTCTGATGACAGTAAGCCTGTAACCTTATTCTCGCCTTACCGTAACGCTAAGGGTGCCTTCGGTTGACCGTATTCCGAAATAAGAATACACAAAATTATCACTGTCAATTGCTTATATCGGGATTTTTTTATCCATGGAATACTAAATGTATCCTGAATATCATATGTCAGCAAGCGTTTGTAGCTTACAGTGCAAAATATTTATGAACCAGTGATTTCTAGAAATTATTCCATCTATTAATATTCTGGAATACGATCAATAGAACGCGCCCTTAAGCTCCATTGGATACTGAAGGGCAAAAACACAATGGCACCCAACGAGTACTTTTTGAAACTCGTTTGAAACCAGTTTTCTGCAGCTTATCTAGCCATTTTAAGGCGCCTACTATGTCTTTTCACGTATTCTAGAAAGCTATTAGCTGTTCGGATTTTCTAGGTGGAAATCGCGTCAACCGAAAATACTATGGCAAAATATTCCCGGCCTACGAATTTGTTAGTAGTCTAGAACAGAAACAATAATTTTCTAGCCCAAGTAACTTCATGTTGCAAAGTTTTGTGGAGGTACGAATTTTTTAGGGATTCTTTTTTCCTTTAGGCAATTCTTAGGGAATGAAAATGTGTTGTTCTGACTCTATTAATCAGACGAATTGGGACGTACGAATATTTTAGGGGAAACCTTTTAGTCTCCCTTTTCTTCTATAATTTTCTAGGGATTGAAAACAAATTTTCTAGCCAGTATTTCAGAAAACAATTTTTTAGGGACATTTTTTTCAAATCCGAAAGTTTTAGGCTAACTTACTCTCCCGAACAGCTTTTTAACCAAAAACTTCGTTGGGTGCCCTTGAAAACAGTAAAGCCAGATTTATTTAGCTCGTTTATCAAAATTCGCCTATGTGCAGAAGACCACCATGCTGTTGGCGTTGTTCTATTTTGTGCAAGTGCTTAGTGATGGATTGAACATTGAGGGGTCGCTGAGATATAGCAACCAGATCACGCCAGAGTTACATTACAACTGTCAGTGCAGTACATAAGACAAAGGACGCTCCAAGACGGAAATACTGTTGAACGGATAAACAATGGTGTGATTGGGAATGGATTCGACGGAAAACATTAAAGCCTGGTTTTGACTAGCAATGGAAGCAGAAGCATAAGGAGCCTTGCGTTCTAGTGAAAATCAAAAAACGGAGATGTAAGCAGAAGCGTAAGCTCGACTGAAGCATAAGGAACGTTCCAGTGACTGATACTTTAATGGCGCTGTGTCATGGTTTTGCGCATGTCTATATTTCAATAATTTAATTCCTAAATATATACATACCAGTCAAAATATACAGATATATCTATCTATCTATATATCTATCTATCTATATATATATATATACTTGTATATATTCTTTTCTGCGCATTGATATATCAACATGCTAATAACAATTACATAGTTATCTAAATTAGTAATTACTTATTACTTATACGACATTATTATAACATGAGATTGCTGTAAATATATAGATAGTCTGCCATACGTAAATTATCTGTCTACCCTCTTTCTTGCTTTATACATTTATTTTTTTGTTTTCTGAAAACAACCTTAGTCATTTTATTAATACTATCGTAAATATCATATTATGTTCCCTAAATCATTCATTGACTCCGTCACCATTTAAATTCAACATATAGACAGTGACCAACCCGAAAGCATATGCTACTTTGGTCACTGTGCACATATTCTGAAGTTTTTCTTTAGTCATAAATCCTTTTTGCTTTTTTTGATAACATATTTAGTATATGTAATATACACTCTATTATAATGTAACGTAAACAGTGTGTAACAATAAAAAACTGAAATAAAACTCTAGAATCAATGTTCGATTGGTGGCTGTTAATTGGCTTAACACATCCCTTAATGCTTTATCGAAAAGGTATGCAATGTTCCTTTAAGACTAGATCTACGCAAAGTTTGTTAGTCATTTTTGCACATTTACTTTGATTTCAACCATCCCACACGTGTGCTAGGGTCGTCAGTTTATATGAAAATCACCGACAATAATTTTGTTACGGCCCGGAACGTAAATGCATGTCCATTACTTGACACAGCAGCAGTAGTAGAATAATTTATCCAATCAGAATGCTCATTCTCAGGCCCTTAGCAATGTAAATATAGCATGCAAGCGAGGTTTTCGCTTCTGAACAAGGCTGATGCTTATGTTTCTGTCGTGTACATTTTCCCTAGAACATAACTTTCTTACACTCACGTTTCTGCTTCCGTCGCTAGTGAAAACCGTTGTTGAAACAGGTCATTGTATATTCTATGTTATGTATCTCTTTATAATATATTCAACAAAATATCTGGATTCTGATTGGTCAATAACGAGTTCATGTATAGCGCTTGTTCACATCTCCAGCTCCCACACGTGTTAGCGTGGTGGCTGGGGTTTAAAGCAGCTTACGAGCTGAGGCCTATGATCTATAGTGAGGCTGACGGTCTTGGGGGCTATGCCATGCCGATGAGTCCTAACAAGGACGAAACAGCTGTACATGGTTGCCACTCTACCGGTAATAAGATGTGAGCATACGTATTAGACGCTAGCTACGTCATAGCGTGTGTTGGGTAGTGCCATGCAACGTGCATGAATAGTGTACAGTCGCATGCTCTTAGCTAATGTTTGCTCAGTATAATTATTGTTCGTGCTGTACGGGATCTTATGGTGACTGAGTGATATTTTGAAAGTTCTCAAATTGCACGAGCCTTTTATCAGAATTTTCCAAACATCATTCAGTGCCCATCAATTCCGTATAGCACTCGCGTTCATGCGATTTCTTCTACATATCTAGTCTGAAATATGTGTATTGTTTCAACAAAGATAGGACAGTCCTTTGCATTTTCTAAACCGCTCTACATGTTAACTAGAAAATGAAACGACATTCACTTTCCAGCCCTCACCTGGCCTGAAGGTCGCTATGGGTTACCAAAAGCAAAGAGTGGGTGTCCGCAGGCCAACACAGTTACTTGGGAAACCGGCATTCTGTTTCAAGACTGTGAGGACAAAAATCCGCAGACGAGCAAGTCACCAAGCTATCACCTGGCCGGCTTCGTTACGAGTGATGTACAGAGGGAGTTCTGTATCAAGAACAACACGGTGGGTGATGCGTCGAAATTCCCCTGGCCCGACGGGCAATACTGTGTTTATCAGAAGGGCGAGGCATGCCCACGTGGTATGCAGTCGGGGTGGGTGATTTGGGATGACGAACGGGAGGTCCCTGGAAGGAACAAGAACTATCGAAATGGCACTTTACCAAAAGGGACATACACTTCGAACACGTAAGTAATGATAACTGCAAATTCATAAATGTATGTTCTCGTTTCGATAGATTGTCCATATGTAGATAAAACATGGACGTTATATACCCTGTGAAATAGTATATCAACATTAGTAATTTTGTGAAATGTGACTGCTGTGATTAAAAAGCAATGAAGTTACAGCTATTTGTTACAGCTTTCATGTTTATTCCGCATTCGAAATGCCAACAATCGAGAGAGCATAAGTAAAAGAGGGAATCTTGCGGTGTCTAATATATCTATTTTAGGGTGCGTTCGATTGTCTGTATTCCGGAATAAGAATACACAGAATGATCACTACAAATCGCTTATACTGGGATTTTTTAGCCACTGGAATACCAATTGTATCCTGAATATCACATATCAGCAAGCATTTGTAGCTTACAGTGCAAAATATGTCCGAACCAGTGATTTCCAGAGACTATTCCTATTCCGGAACGCACCCGTAGTAACCGGAAGCAGCTGAAGCAAGTGCGCTGTGATTGTTGTCGCGAGTGTGCGAGTTTGCTTCAGTCAGTTGCTTCCGGTTACTAAAAATAGATTTCTTGGATATTATTATCGCACAAGGTCGCGTATTGGAGATTCCCTCTCTTATTTATGCTCTCTTGCAATTTAACTCAACAGCAATTCTGGCAAGAATCTGTCATTTAAAAATTTCGCCAATTTCACATTTCCTAAAAGTAAAACGATGTCTACTTCAAAAGCAATTTAAATCAAACCTTTAACTGCCAATGTTTGTTATTGTATGTGTTTGTATTTTCTTGTTCGTATTTTGTTTTATTTGTGTTACTACATTAATGATGTATCTTTACATGGCTAGGGGCTAACTAGAAAACCTTTGTTTATTTAGCCCTAGACACCTTTAATATGTATATTGCACCTTTATCATTGACTTTTTCTTATTTTGCTACAATATTTTTTTTCAAACAAGGAACTGTAAATGTACTAATGGGTGTGGAAATAAAGATTGATATTGATATATATATTGCTCTAAAACTAAAAATAATATTACTAGTTTTAATGGTGTCTTTCATGTCGTAGCATTAGTTTCCCTCGACAGATTTTAAAATCTCCCAAATTATGCAAATTAGGAGGCGATCTCAATACGGCAGTATTTCAGCCGAGATATGAGGAGGGTAGGGGAGGGTTGGGTAGGAGTCGAAAGAGGGAGGGGAGGCATGGGGAAGAATGAGATTGATTTGATATTCGAGGCATCAGCATAAAAATGCAAATGTGCTAAAAACGCGGCATTATCTTTGTACACATTTCAAAACCTTATCAACCCCAATATTACCAATTAAATTAATTGGTCTGTATTTTGTAGGAAAATATTCTTCTGCTGCAGTACAACGGGGAACAAACAGACACCCATCGACCTCCCATTGTCTTCACCGTTTTACCTCATAGCATATGCAACTAGTTCTTGTCAGACAGTAAGAGGAGCGAGAGCCACGAGGGAGTTCATTCATTACGAGACCGAGTATTTTACGTTAACGACGAAAAATAATTATGGCGGTGCTCACCCCTGCAGTGTTACGAGAACGCGTTATGGTCACACTATCTACTATTGCTACTACACGCGTAAGTATTATCAATATCGTGATACTTTTAGCTAACCTGTTGCCTAGCAACGTGAAGATATAGGTACCGCTAGTTTCGATAACTAAGTTTGTGCAATATGTGTTGCATTTTTTCAAAAAGACGGACAATACTACTAGAGCAAATTTCGTATGAGTGGGACAAACTACAGCACTGACTATAGCACGGTTACTGTACGGCATGCCGTGACGTTGAAATGGTTTCCCATTGTTTTGCCCTGCTGATCCAATCAAATTACAGAAATACGGCACAGTACGGTTAAGGAAAGGCTACGGCAAGGCTACGGGAAGGCTACGGCAAGGCTACCGCAAGGCTACGGACAAGCCGTAGTTTGTTTCACTCAAACAAAATCTGTTCTATTACTGTTCGTAATGCCAAGATCAGTAGATTTAACTTCTATTTACTTCTAATCTGTTTCATTTCATTATGTTTTACCGACTCCCCTACTGCGATCAAATTACACTTTTCCTGTTTTCTTCGGTTTCGGAAAGTAGTAGTACTAAATAATTACCATTTCAAATCAAAATTTCACGTCAAAATTCCTACAGGAAGTTGGACTACAAACGAGCGCTCCTTCGTTTAGCGGTCTTTTCGTGACGTCATCTAAGCAACAGCTACGTGACACAGCAACTAGAAGGCATTTGATAACGTTCAGACTTTGTGTACAAGCACTCTATACGTTTACATATATAAGCATTACCCTTTTCCTCTGCATATTAGACTAACGTAACCATGTTTTTGCTACTATTACGTCATAGTACCAATTCTAGTCCGAGTAATGGCGGACAGAAATCATGGCGAAAATAATCAGACTTCCTGTAGGAATTTTGACTTAACATTTTAAATGGTAAGTATTTGGTACTGTTACTTTCCGAAAATGAAGAAAACAGGAGAAGTATAATTTGATCGTAATAGCACTTTAACCCTTTAAGCCCCAAGAGTGCCATATGGCACTATTACTGGTTACTTGCTTTGAGGGTATAAATCTGACTAAGTTCAAAGAGCAATGCCCTGAAATTCCCACACACCTTAATGTATAGACCAATGATCCAATTGAACTGCATTAGGCATATTAAAAATGAATAATTTCATCTAAATCCCCCTTACTTTGCATAAGTTAACTATAGTTGACATTATTTCACTTCAGAAAAAGGGACTAAAATGACAGTTACAGAAAACAATATTTCCCCTCAGATTCTAAATTTTCTCACAAAAATGCATATTTCACATAAAATTTAGAGTTTCATGTTTGCACTAACCTCACTTTCTGTCTCCCAACACCTAAACTTGCCCAGCACCAAGCCATTCTGTCCACAAGCACTTCACAGCAAGCTAAATTCATCCATAATGACCGCAAAGCATGCCGGGAAATCCTACCAAACAGCGGCATGGCCCTTCCCCCATCTTCATTCTTCAAAATATATACTAAGTCTAAAGCCATTTCGACCTAATAGCTTCATATTGGAATCAATGGCAAGTAAATGTTGTCCAATATTCCATAAAAGCTATGATAGGTGGCTCCAGACCTCCATTTATAAAGCTCACGCTAAAGTGACAGAAGACGGCCTGGCCCATTCACGAGTGGAAAATGAGGCTCTTTCTCTATCACAATAGCAGGCACAGACTCAGTTCTTCGAGAAAGTACTGATTCAAGCTCTCATCAGACTTAATGATGTCCTCCAGCACTCTAAAAATGGAAAAAAGGCTTTAAAAAGCCTTAAATTCTGTTTTCCCCCAAACAAACTTCCCTCCAGCTCCATAGCAATGCGACGTCAACGTATCCAAAATGGCCGACAAAAAACTTTGAGCCCCCAGTATTGTTGGTCAGATCAAAATTCCATGGTAACAGTGACTACAGTTTTCTTAGGGGGGAGGGTTTGTTGCAGTCTAGAATGAGCCAAAAATCAGTTAAAAGTCCTTGGGGCTTAAAGGGTTAAGCACCGGTGTGTTGTGCGGGAGATCGACGATTCTAACCCAGGGCGGACTAACTAACACTGAGTCAGAGATGTAGCCACAGGTAGCCCAAGCTTGGGATCTGTATAATAATAAACAGTATTTTAGTTTTTCATGTTCATCGTAAATCTTGGATAAACTTTGTCGAAATTCGCTGTAACTTGACACAGACATAGCTAAGGAACACGAGAATACACTATAGGCTTAGGTCGATTTTTATTCAAGTCTATGGAAAACTAAAAAATCCCATACAAATGCGGTTAAATGTTATACAGATCCCAAGCTTGGGCTACCTGTGATGTAACTACTTGTTCTTTTTTAGATAGCAGGGCCAGGTAGAATTACAGAGGAGCGAAGCATGCATGGGTTTACAACGTTGATCTTCAATATTTACTTCTTATCCATAGCCGGTCCAAAATGAAAAACAGCGGGGAGAAATGGCCCGTTGCACGGCTATTATGTACATCTCTACTCAGGATCTTAAAATAACTGTGTAGGGGCTGTATTCGTGAAGCAATCGCGTTCTCAAACTGTAAATGGTTAGACCTTCACGTCTTCTCGTGCAAATAAGGACGTAAAATCGTAGGCTCCACGTCGGCCTCAAGTTTATCAGTCTCTCCAGACTTTATTAACCTTTACTCTATGTTTGTGATTGACAGCAAGCTACTGTCCTCCGCTGTCCAATTTTGCAAACGGCCAAATCCACCCTTCCCGCTGTACGCAGGCAAGCAGAAACACATTGAACGATACGTGCTTGGCTCGCTGTGATCCTGGATACGTCCCTCGGGATAACGGGATTTGGGGTGCACGGTGCCAAGAGGACGGTACATGGAATACTACTCTAGTCACTACATGCATCCGTGAGTAGAAGCTTTAGTATGAGTGGGAAACAGAAATCAATAACTTATGGTGCGGTTACTCTATGCTGTGATACTGAAATGGCTTTCTCAGTGTATTTTCCCTTCTTAGTCGCGTAGGGAAGTTCAGACAAGTGTGTCTTTGGGAGGGGGGGGGGGGGGTCATATTGAAGAACAAACTAATACATTCTGTGAAGAATTTTTATTATTTTAATCATACCAATCACTCCCCCCTGTAAGATCATGTACATACTTCCACGCGTGAGAACAGAACGTTTTCATAACGTTTTTATCAATAGAAGTTTATTTAATCTTGTATAAATAGGTTTATATCATTAGCTTTATTGTATTGCAATTAATATCATCTAGTCTATCATATTTATAGTGTATATATATATTGTTACGGCTTATTAATTTATATATATTGTAATTAGAACATGTCTGTTGAACTAAGTTTCTTATTTGCCAATAAATACTATTATTATTATTATTATTATTATTATCATCGTTATTATTGTTGTTATTGTTGTTGTTGTTGTTGTTGCCTATACGCCCCGTTCTGATTCAATGGGATAAGGATCAAAGAAACAAGTTGCGAACATATCACACATTTAAAACTCCCTTGCACTTCAAAAGGAAGTTACTTCCAGTTACTTCCATGCATTTAAGACTATAGTTTGGTCATAACGGCTCAATGACAATTTATAGCTCCCCCTCTTGAAATAGCCCCTGGCCTCACTTGAAATTTCGCTCAGCCGTCCCTGGCGTGCTTGTAGCTTACAGTATCTTCCCACATATTCACTGTAAGCATCAAGACCAATATATAAAAGTGTATACGGTGCTAATAAAAGTAACCTATGTCTATGTCCAATAATCACGCAATGTATTGTTTAGAAAATCATTGTCAATAGCCGGGCAGACCCACAAACAACTATCACCAGTTAGTTATTAGAATTTTTAAGATTTCATGTCGTCTCTTCTTGCAGCCGACACGACCGGCACAACTCCATCAAAATCACCTTCCCTTGCGTCCGCTACAATAAAACCACAAAATAATACTACAAACAACACCCTAGCAAGAAATCCAAATACCGCTATCACCCAGACCTCCCCAAGTATCTTCTCAACCGAGTATCAAAGTTCCATGAGGTCAGAACCTAGTGCTCAGACTACCTCGGCCAGTCATGAAGGATGGACTTTACTGTCTTCAGTATTGCCGGAAATAACAACGAGTAGCAGTGAGGTGCTGGAGTCTGGGGCTGAACGGGGGTCAAAGTCCGGCTTGTCACCACGTACTCACCTCGTGGCTGGAGTGGTCGGTGCCGCTGTAGTATGCATGGGCGTTGTGTGTGTATGTTCAATATTTTACTGTAGGTAAGTAATTATAAACTGAACAAAGTATGGAGTAAATTCAGGAGCCCATTACCAGGAGCGTGCATCTCCCAGAATAGGTCTGTCCAACAGCAGAATAGATGATGTAGCTATTTTTAGCTTTGTGTTTCCCGCGAGAAGAAACAAAGGCCGTCACTTTCAACCAATCAGGATGCACTGAAAATTGTAATTAACACGGTTCAAACTGCTAAAAAAAATAAAGCGCAAGAGAACAAAAGACAACGTAATCGCATACCAGAACTTCGCGGCTATAAATAGCCACATCGTCTACTGTGCTGTGGGCGCTACCCATAACATAGGTACGCTCCTGGTAATGGGCTCCTGGTAAATTACGAATTCGCTCAACTTTATTAAATTTTGTTCAATGTTGTTGAGACCATTGCAAGGTTGTGGATTGCGTTTTTTGTCCTGGAACGTGTGCTCAATGGGGGCTAAAATGAGGGCATCTTTTCTCATGCTAAATATCTTTTAGCGAATTCTCCCGCATGAGCCTCCATTGAGGGCTCGTTCCAGCTCATCCGCGAGAATACAAAACTTGCCTATCCACCATACGGAAAAGATGGCGGCTGTACATTGGACCACAATCCCTTGCGGACCTAACACGATCAAAATAACATGTAGAAATCCTCTGTTCTCTTCAGAGACAGTGTATTGGCAACAGTACTTGTACTGGCTTGTTATTAACATAACACGTAGAAATCCTCTCTTCTCTTCAGAGACAGTGTATTGGCAACAGTACTTGTACTGGCTTGTTATTAAGATAACACGTAGAAATCCTCTCTTCTCTTCAGAGACAGTGTATTGGCAACAGTACTTGTACTGGCTTGTTATTAAGATAACACGTAGAAATCCTCTCTTCTCTTCAGAGACAGTGTATTGGCAACAGTACTTGTACTGGCTTGTTATTAAGATAACACGTAGAAATCCTCTGTTCTCTTCAGAGACAGTGTATTGGCAACAGTACTTGTACTGGCTTGTTATTAAGATAACACGTAGAAATCCTCTGTTCTCTTCAGAGACAGTGTATTGGCAACAGTACTTGTACTGGCTTGTTATTAAGATAACACGTAGAAATCCTATGTTCTCTTCAATGACAGTGTATTGGCAACAGTACTTCTACTGGCTTGTTATTAAGATAACACGTAGAAATCCTATGTTCTCTTCAATGACAGTGTATTGGCAACAACACTTGTACTGTTTTGTTTTTTCAAGATTCAAAACCTCTCCCGCGATTTAATAAGGGTACCCGAGTGAAAAACACATTCGGGCTCAAAAGAATCTTTAACATGTCCTTTGTTCAGAAAATGTATTAAAATTTGATAAAACTTTTTCAGCGTTGATAACGAGCACCTCAAAGTTGGCCCCGCGATGACCTGGACGCCGCCATCTTGTTGGCATTACTTCTGGTGACGGTTTTTACGTCACTTCGTCCCACTGGAGGACTTGTTTTCTTTGTATGATTTTCAAACACTGGGAATTAAAGTAGAGTTTCGTCGATATGACAGAGCCATTTTTTTCTAGAACAGAAATATGATGAAGACATTAAGATTGTGAGAGAAGATTTAAAAATAAAGTAAAGCAACAGTTACTTTATTTAACGTCGGTAACTAGTAACAGTGTGGTGAGACTGATAAACTTGAGGCCGACGTAGAACCTACAATTTTACGTCCTTATCCGAGAAGACTGAGAGGATGATCGATGAAAACCATTTGGAAGGCGAAATGACCAATGTTTATACGATGCGAGGTGTTGCTGTATGTGTTGATATCATTACATAATTAAATTTGGATAAAAGACTAAAGGTAAATTGTGACGTATTAGTATTTCTGTTGAATTCGAAACGTGTTTGATTACTGGATCGAGCAATTTATTGATCCGATTCGATCTGTATATACAACGATACTTTTATCTAGGTTGTTTCAGCCATTAAAATTCAGTGTACAATTCCGCAAGTCGAAACACCACGAGAATCTTCGATGGTGTGAATTTAATATCCATAATCTTTTCGAATAGAGAAGTCAATAATGTCAGTAGAGTTATTTGTTCTTTCTACTCAGATATTCAGGGCATTAGTCAAGCCATACATCAATAGACAATATGGCTATTATTTAATTGGTTGTGGACAACGCGGCTAAAATAAACTATGTTGTCCCACTGACGCAGTCCAAGCTCTTACCAGTATTTAATATAGCTTGATCGGGCATATAATAGAGTTGGCTTCTTATCATTGAGAACAATTAAGAGAATAGACTATCTTTGCAGTAAAATTGCTTCGAGTGTCTTGTTCTAGCTTGTGTTCTGGTCTTTTAAAACTATTCTCTGCCATTTTGGGCTTAGCAAAGAAAACAATTCACCAAAAGTAGCCGCGAGGACTAAGTGTCGTAAAAACCGTCATCGGAAGTAAATGAAAACAAGATGGCGGCACCCAGCTTTGCGGGGCCAACTTTGAGGTGCTCGTTCTCAACGCTGAACACTATTTATCAAATCTTAATATGTTTTCTGAGCAAGGATATGATAAATTATATTTTGAGCGCAAATGTGTTGTTTTACTCAGGTATCCCTTTAAAGGTTTTCACGCGCAAAGAATTGTGGGTACGAGTACAAGCCAACATCTTTTTTCTGTATGGTGTATTAGCGCATCGGTTTTTACGCACATGCGCACAACCGAAAGAAAGGCAGAATTAGTGCTTCGTGTTTGACCGATCATTATTTCGCCTGTACTCATTAGGGAGAATTTCGAATTTGATCAACCATCATCACTTGTGGTTGGTACACTTACCTCTCATTTTTCACCCTTTTACAGCCTAGACTTTAACTTATTTTTCTCTTTTTTACCATAAGGCGAGAGAAGACAAGAAATAACGAAAAGAAAAGAAAGAGGTAAGATTTCAAGGATGCACTTCTTCTTAATTTACAATATTGTCGCAGATCTATAGACATCTAATGGAATCTTTTTTTAATATTTTGCTTACTTTAATACAAGCCTAATCGGCCTCAAATAACCGCCTCCCGGTTAAGCGCCGGTCTGTCGTGCGGGAGCGGTTGAGGTTTGAAGATCCTGGCCGGACCAACACTGAGGACCCGGTTGTTCGTAGCAAGGGTAAGCGCTACCCCGGTGTTATATCGCTAACCCGAGGGTAAACTGTACAGATACAATTACAGATTTAGCTAGTGCTATCCTAGGAATGACGTTAACCTTGCTGTGAACAACCGGGCCCTGGGTCTTAACATAACTGAGTATAGATCTAGAAGGTACGGCCGGTGCTGCCTTTATGAAACAATCTTGTAATCAAACTGCAAATGGTTAGACCTTCACGTCTTAGGCCCTCGGAGATAGGACCTCCATACAGGGACTTTAAGTCTGTTGGGGTTGTTCGAGGGTATTAAAAACAAAACAGAAACAATAAGTAAAAAACAGCTTGCTAAATTGTTCGGCCTCGGTAAACACTGTTTCGTTATTGGTTGTACATGGACAGCGAGCTGCCATATTTTTGCATTCGTTTTTGGAAGCCTTCCTTAGAGCGGTTATCGATTGAGTGTTGTAGAGCGATTTTCAATAGACCATTTTCTCAAGTATGCGCACGCAACAGGCTTGACGGGCCGGTAAATACTTCAGGTGGGCAATCACGTAGTGGTTTCCTATAACCCTCCCTATTATTTCAACCAATACTAAATCCAAGCTGCCTACATGAAGTATTTCTTGGTGGGCCGTGAGTTTTGGTAGCTTTTGTTAGACTCGTTCTGATGCGTCAGCCTTTGCTATTCAAATTATCGGCTATTGTTCAAAAATTGGCGGCTATTGTTCAAAAAGCAATTTGGCGAGCCAATATTGCGTGCGCATACCTGAGAAAATGGTCTATTGAGTATCGTACAACCAAAACCAAAGTAATCACAGAACCAATCACGTCAATCATGGGAGCAAGTAAAAACACGATGAGCCAATCACGAACTGAAGTAATTCACGATTGGTTTTACTTGAACCATTCACGAGGAAAAGTAAACGCAATCGTGGATGGCGTTTTAGTTTAGTACTTGATTGGCTGATAATGCAAAATATTTTTCACATCCAATAGAAAAGCTAAGCAAACACAAAACCAAAGCAATCACCGAATTACGTTTGATACTCAATTGATACACTTGAGTAGGCTGTACTACAATCGATATGAATTCGTTAAACATCCTATCGCACCCGAATGCTGCACGAGCTCAAAAAGTTGCGATCTTCCAAACGCAAAATAGCCTCGATTAGCCTCCCTTCCTACCTCCCTTCGGTAAATTACATTTAATGTGACTTGTTGTTTATCCTCTATGACCTGTAAACTCAAGCGCCATGGAAAAGTCCAAATCTTTGGAAGAACTCATAACAGGAAGGTAACATATGGACAACATAGATACTATTAACATACTCCATCCACCGTTTATTGGCAAACTCGCCATCTGATTGGCTAGCCAGGCTTCGTCTATCGATCGATAGTCGATGCATGCTCCAGACGAAACTTAGAAAAATGCTTTTCTGCGAGTTTTTCACAGTTTTCGCGATCGCTAAGTTGGTAGAACGGTAGCTTGCTTATACTAACATAATTAGACTTGCTCTCTCTTGGTGTCTATCGACTTTGACAGTTGCCTCGGGGATGCGGCCCTCGCCAACTATCTGCCGTATAGTTCACCACCAAATTTTGGCCCGCGCTCATTGGTCAAAAGTGATCACGTGCAGGCGGCTTATATTTGTTTTATTTTCCGCTGGCAAATATCCGTCGATAGTCCCTCGATGGACACACTATTTTTATATGAGAAACCTCGAGCTTGCAGTCTAATTCTTTAAAAATAGTCGGCCGCGTACGCGTGTGCGCTGTGGACAAAAATCACTTAGAATAATGCTTTTTCGCGAGTTTTTCACAATTTTCTTGATCGCTAAGCTGATAGAACAGTGGCTTGGTTTCTATCGACTTTGGTCGTTGACTCGGGGCTTCGCCCCTCGACAACTGTCTGTCGATAGAAACCTAGAGCGCGTGCAGTTGCGGGATACATTTAATATAGGCAGGTGAAGAGGAAAGCAAAAAGACAGGCAGGCAGGCACAGAAAAAATGAATAACGAATTAACATCCTTGAAACTCAAAAGAAATGAAAATTGATGCAGACTGCTAATTGACCGCTAGTATAACTAATTTTAAGTTGAAATGTAATTAAATGTAAGATGTACTTAAATTTGAAAATTTAATTATTTTTATTTAAGTCATTTAATGAAAGTGGAAGCGCAAAAAAGTGACATACAAATGGTAGTGAAAAAATGTGGTTATTCAATTTGTTTTTAACTTTAAATTTATTTGCTGTAGAATGGTGATGCATAGGACGGTATCAGAAGAGAACTTAATTTACGCTGACCCGTGAGTACTACGCACCAGACCTCTCTCATACAGCCACCATCTTGGCTAGAAACAATTGTCCACTTTAGAAACGAGTAGGGGTCTGGGGCGAGTTCGGTTTCGCAAAGGTACTTGGGATCGTTACTGGGGACACCCTATAACTGTCCCCAGTAACGATCCCAAGCACCTTTGCGAAACCGAACTCGCCCCATCCCCCTACTCGTTTCTAAAGTGGACAACAGATATCCCACGTGTAGCCTCGCAATGAGCAGCTTCAGAACGAATTTAGCTAGACGGGTTGGGGGGGGGGGGGGGGGGACAAAGGTTTTTATTATACCGCTCAAGGCAAATCTCCCAAGGCCTTTTTTGATTGGATGAGAATGTACCGCGTGACAGGCCTCAAGACATCATACCTCACTAGGGAAACAACGGCTTGGCCTTTGGACTTGCACGTGATCTGGTCATGCGTCTTGAGACCACGGGAAATTTGTTGCGCGTCGATCGCGTCAAGATGAATGTTGAACCAATAGGCAATCTTCGTATTCTCACGGACGAGCTGGAACGAGCACTCAATGGAGGCTCATGCAGGGGAATTTGCTAAAAGCTATTTAGCATTAGAAAAAGAATCCCCCTCATGAGTCTCCATGAGAATACGAATATTGGCTATTGTCCTATTATAATAGACCACTTTAGCTTGGCTCAATGTTGTCCCATTTCAAATCTTTCCGGAATAATATTCTTTGTTCGAATTATTTCCATATTAATGTATGCGTTAAAGGGGCTATGTCATGGTACTGCGCATGTATCAAGTAATCGCTCGTTTAGTGGCTGTTAATTGGATACAAACAGTTAAACTTCCCTCCCTGGATGTTTGATTGAAAGGATTTTCAATATTTTCTCTGGAGACTGTTTATATACACTGTTTGTTAGTCATTTTTGTATATTTGCTTTGATTTTAAGCATCCCACATGGCCGAGAGGTTCGTTAGTTCATATCAAAATCGGTGGAAATAACTCTTTCCGGCCCGGAAAAACAAATGTAAAGTCTTACCGTGACGTCGACACAGCCCCTTTAACTAGAAATAAAAGAACAATACACAAGGGGATGGTCACGTGATCTGAAATGGGACAACATATAGACCCATTGCATAAATGGCGTCCAATGTGAATAACCATTGTTTAGGAATATTTAGCCTCACATTCATGTGGAAACGCTTTTGTATGGCAACGTGAACACGAGGCTAAAGTCTCCAGGTCATTGGACACCATTTATGAAATGGGTCTATTGAAACAAACCAGAAACATATAAGGGAGTTGAAACGTGTAACGCCCATACTTCGCTTTAGTGCCATGCTCTGGATTATTCAGCGAATAAAAATGACCATATATGGAATAAAATGGTCTAGACTAGACTCACGCTAAACTAGACTGTATTTTCTAAATATGGTACTTTTTATTCACGGAATAATCCGGAGCATGCATGGGGCCGCTGTTACACCTTTCAACTCCCTTGTATGTTTCTGGCTAAGCTAAATAGTCATATAAAAACTCTTGTGCATGGCATACGTTTGTTTTATTCTTGATTTGTGAGGTAAAACAAACCAGTTCATGACAATTCCTGAAAGCCCGATTAAGCTAGTCCAGGATTAACGGTAATCTTTAGTTTGATTTGCTAATTCGCGGACTACTGATTTGGGATTAAAAACGTATTGTTCGATGAGGAATAAGTAGTACTTTTAATCCTAGAATATCGAAACACATCTTCTACCAAGAGAACCAAATTTAATCCAGGATTAAGTAACGCCAATCAGGTTTCAAGAAACCCAGGCCGGGGGGCTCAACATCAGATGCCGCTCCGTGAGAAAAGTGTATGGCGCCCCAATGCACGATCTGAGCCGATTAGCAAATCACTTAAACAGTACTTTTACAGAAACTCCTCCTTTCCCCCAAACCGGAAGTAAAATGTTTTATATTCCCCAATATACTTTGCGCGCGTTATTTCTCCCAGGGTAGTTACCACGCCTTTTTTAACCCTCGTCCTACTCGGTCATACATACCTGGTCATTATTATTATTTACGGTAATTTCGAGGATTTCTTTATGTTGTTCTATAGTGTCTCTCACGTTGCGACGAAAACTGGAGAGCAATGCTTTGCGCGAGCTAGGCCATTATCGAATGTACGAATGTCTCGTTACCAGATCTCTTTCATACACACGGAAACGTAACACACGATTTTGATTTCGTGTTCGAAATCTCTTTCCATCTAGGACGAACTGCCATGTTGAGTTTACAGTCAAGACCGACCAAAACCCTCTGTACGAAAGGTAAGATATCATATTATACAATAAACAAAGGAAAGGTCGCTCTGATTTGTCGATAGCCATGTGTTATTAGAGTACAGATGCACAGATGACGTCACACCGTGTGTTCTGATTGGTCAATAGCCATGTGTTGTTAGAGTAGAGATGCACAGATGACGTCACACTGTGTGTTCTGATTGATCAATAGCCATGTGTTATTAGAGTACAGATGCACAGATGACGTCACACTGTGTGTTCTGATTGGTCAATAGTCATGTGTTATTAGAGTACAGCCGCACATGCAGATTACGTCACACTGTGTGTTCTGATTGATCAATAGCCATGTGTTATTAGAGTACAGATGCACAGATGACGTCTCGTATCCTTTTTTCGCTAATTATTGTACAAAGCAAATAGATGTCATTTTGCCGTAGGTCATTTTGTCTCTTATACATGAACAGATGACGTCATAACGTGTCGAGAATAACAGTCACGCCCCTCGACTACCTCTCGTGTCGTACTTCCTTGTTCTCGTCACGTTGTGACGTCATCTGTGCATCAAAAAGAGGACAGGCGCATGGTATAATGGGTCTATTTGATCAATATTGATGTTCTTATGCCTTACAGCTATGAGACGACTCCGCCAACAACGCTAGTCAAGATATCAGAAAATATTTTATATGAAAGGTAAGCTGTCATGCAGAATAAATTCACAGCCGGATAAGAAAACGGTACAATAAACTAATTACTTTGGGGGGAGTTGTTATGTATACCTATTTCGAAAAAGGTTGTCTCATGCATGTTATGTATTCAAAGATCGAGTCCAACAAATGTGGAAAAATGTGTTGACAAATGGTGAATCCCTCATATTATTATTAAACTAAATACTTATTATACACACGCGAACTTGCCTAATGGCTCTACCAATTTCAAACATGTCCACCCCACCTCCCACCCCCCTAGGCATACATGGGGAATTTGCCAGAGTTTCTGTCCCGGGGGTGAGGCATTTACCAGCGAAGAATAGTTGACGGGGTCGGAATTGGTCAAAGTGAGTCAAAATGGCGAATTTTATAAGAGATTTGCACTCGTTTCAAAGCCCCACAGTGGGGCATTTGCAACGTTCTGATTCCAAAATGTCAAATGCTCCACAAATGCCCGGGGCAATAAATGGGCAGGTTCGGAATTGATAGAGCCATAAACAGGCACACCATAAAATTAATGTATTTCTGTTTTGGAACGTGCAGTGCAATTTGCATAATGCAACATTTTCTATATACTTTAATAATACAAGTGCACTACATAAACAAGTAATAATAAAGTTACATTACAAGGGAAAGAGAAAATTTACAACACGGATAAAAAACGGAGCGAAAACAAAAACTATATTAAGAAAAAGAAAAGAATAATCGGGAATATCTATTTTACAAGGTTTCTTTTTTGGGGCTAAATTAGTCTGAAAATATATAACCTCCCCCCGTTCCCCCTATAACGTACCTCCATTTTTGGGGGTTCAAAAAATTATGACCCTCCCCCTTTCTCCATCCCCCCCCCCCCCCCCCCCCCTGCTAATTTCTAACCAGTCCCTTACCAATTCCATTTTGCACAATGCAACATGCGCGAGACAACCTTTTTGAAATATATGTATATATATTGAAGTATAAATCAGGTCGTATTTGATCATATAAAGCTCAAATAATGTGCATCTGTGCAAAATAATGCCGAATACACGAAGCAGCCAAAACCAAATCGCACGTTCTCAAAGGATGTGCCCGGTGTTTGGGTTATTCCGTAATGCTGATTGGTCAATTGTATTACAACTGGTATCCTAACTGTCTGGTATTTTATTCACGAGTTTGTTATTTTTCACAATTTCTATTTGACATTTTATCTCGAGATTTGATGTGCATGCATTTATGAATACCTTGTTTTCAGCATTTTAAGTGACTAGCATTGGCGTGGAGATTGGTTTTAGTTGGTTTTCTTACGAACTTCAAGCTAATGCCACTGTTTTTTTCTGTCCTTAGTGTTTCTCAAATTCCTGCGTCAGAAAGCAGATGTGTACATGAAAGTGCACAAGAGATTTCTTATCAAGACTTGCTTTAATGGATTAACATACTACATAATTATGCTTTGTTTTGCTTCTCGGATTAAATTCAACCCTAGTTCAGCAGTACAGAAACGTTATCCCTTATGTACCACACCTTTCATCCAATTGACCGATTCAGCTTGTAAATCTGTTGTCCCAATTCAGGTCACCTGACTTTTCTCTTGAATGTTTTCTTGTTTTTCTGTATCCCAAGAGGTAATGCATCAATTTCTAGAACTCGTAAACAAATATGGCTACCAAATGGTCAGTCAAAATTTGGAAGTGCTCGTCGTTTTAGGTCCGGCATTGCTCGAATGTTCGCAAAAAAGATTTTGTGCTCGAGTTGTTCGTACTTGCTTTTTCCCAATGCGCTCGTTTTTTTGTATAGAACGTTGTTCGCGGCTGTGATAAAATAAAATTTCTCGTGCTTATCCTAAAAACAAGATGCTCGCCTGCTCGCCAGCTCGCCAATACTCGAATTTACCATTCGGCCCTACAAATCACTGAATCCTCTGGAGAGCTGTCACATGATCTGCATTGGGACAACAAATGTACAAACTAAATCGGTCTATTACAAGCCTATTTCGTAAAGAGGGTGCGTTGATACTGTGGGACTACTGTAACCACTTAGACAACGAGAACCAATCACATTGCAGAACGAAACATAGCATTCCAAATTACGGTTATTTGAGCCAATCAGTGTCAAGAACAAGACAATAGCATTTCAACTTACTCGAGCTTCGATCCGGTAAAAGGCAAATGTGATGGACTCGTTCTGAAGTCGAAGTCTTTTAAAAGAAGAAAATCGCGTGAATATGCTAGAATTTGTAAGTTGGGATGCTTTATTTTCGTTTTGCAATTTTCAAAATAGAAGCCTTCATTGTAAATTAGCTCTTAGGAATATACCTCTATTATTTTCTAGTTCTCTTTGCTTGTCTTAGTATCGCGTAGAGTTTCTCTTTCGATTCACGTGTTTTTCTTAAATACTTATCGTCGAATTTGATGAACTATTTCAAACACGAATTGGAGTCTTTTATCAGGGGTTCCAAATATTGAGAAAACAAATGAAACTCGAGAGGCGTAGCCTCGAAGGTTTTATTGTTTTCGAGATATTTGGAATCTCCTGATGAAACAGGAACAACGAGTGTTTGAAATGTCTTCTCATGCGAATGGCTAACCAGAAAATGTACATACGCTTCTTTTCAAACATCATTAGCAAGTATTGTTTACCGTTTGACTGTTGTATATAATTATTCCATAGATAGGCTTATTAATCTTTTTGCTGACAGTGATTTCAACTAGCGTACTCAGTAGTGTAGTGATCAAAAGTTAGTACAAGCAGTCGGAAGGGTCCTGACCAGTGGAGGCCACGTCGTTCTTTACTTCTTCACTACTGTAGTTTATCAGTATATAACGCACCAGTCATTTGAAATCACCCACCCCGGGCATAGCGGGGGCATTGCGGGGATGTTCACTTCAAATTCACCATTTTTCATTCCCCCTACCAGCTCGGGGGATAAGTGGGGGATTCACTTTCCCACCTCATGCTATAATTTGACATACACTTGCATAATTATCACGGAAGACTCGTTCAACCTTCAAGCAGTACAAATAGAGTTAGACTAGACTCTAAGTTTGGAGGGGAGAACTGAAGAAAGCTGTGGCGTCAGACTTGCTTGAAAGCCTGTTGAGAAAGGGTAAGTGTATGATTTACCGTTTATTGGGGTGGCGCAGTGGTTAAGCGCTTCACCTCTCACCTCTGTGGCCCGGGTTCGATTCCCGGACCCGGCGCCATATGTGAGTTGAGTTTGTTGAAATCCCGTCCTTGCTCCGATGGTTATTCTCCGGGTTCTCCGGTTTTCCTCCCTCCACAAAAACCAACACGCTAAATTCCAATTCGATCTGTGATTTAGCCGGGTCCTTACTTCGATCAGCGTCTGGCTATTTTTCAGGTCCCGTTAGAAATTCGTTTTTTTTTTTTCGTCTTTTCGGTTCGTTTGTTCGTGATAAACTGGTCTATTGACCCTTTGACTTCAATTTCATGCCTCATGGAAAGGGAACAAGGTGATTAAAACAACATTTCAATATGGATCCCCGGGGTCAGGGGTCTTCACATGATTTTGCAATTGATGCCCCAGGGTGTGGGACCTTCACTAGTATTCATGGGCATGTTGGGTGAATGTCCCCGCTATGCCCGGGGTGGGGGAGAAGGCGATTTCAAATGACTGGTACATAAGTAGTTCATGAATGTGATGATTAAGTAAGGGTTAGACAACGAACGCAAGTGGTTTATGGGATTTAGAGTGTCCATCATTTAATAGATCTATCTAATGCGAGACACTCTAAATCCCATAAACGACGAGTATTCATTGTCGAACCAGCTAAGAATATGGTCACATCCACGAAGGAATTTTGAAAGCTTTAATTTATATGATTTCTCACTGATACGTCAACATCATATGACATGGGAATAATGGTTATGAATGATCGTTGAACATTGAGCGCGCTACGGTGTTTGCCTCTGAGTTGTGAACACCGCAAAATTGCTGCTAGCTGGCTGGAAAGTAGTCCTGACCTGGACTCTCTTTCGACCGCTCCTTAGACTGGACGGTCGCGGGAAAGCGAGTCTATAATATATATTGCATGCGCATGTCAGAAATGCATGTAACCAGGCCACACCATAACAATGTGGTGTTGCCTGGCTACATGTAACTAATGCAATTACTCAAGCTGGTATGTAGACTTACATAATCGTAAGGTTGTGAGTTGTCACTCGAAGGCATCTTTCTTATAGACACCTTTGAACAATTTGCGCTAATACTAAAAATAGATTGTCTGACACAAGACTCCCCGCAAGACTCAGACAAACACACACAGCCGTTTACAGTATTTCAGCGAGTTTGAGAGTCGTGTTAGGACATAGTTCGTAGTTTTTTTGATCAAAAAAAGAAGCAATACGGCCTTAAATAGGATTCCCAGTCATATCAGTAACGGTGACTACCAAGTATTGTTAATGGGGGATGTAAGAGTGACTCTAGATGTGAAAAAAAACTTCATAAATCGTTCAAAGAGATAAATTATGTTTCGGAGAATTAGAAAAATAAACCTGACAGTTGTACACTGTCAATCTGATATACATGTAACCGACTCTATTTTAACAATTAATAATTCTCATGTAGGTGATGATTGACATATCATTATTATCAAGAAATGACATAAATGATTGCACATAATTCAAGGGCACCCAACGAAGTTTTCGGTAAAAAAGCTGTTCGGGAGAGTAAGTTAGCCTAAAACTTTCGGATTTGAAAAAATTGTCCCTAGAAAATTGTTTTCTGAAATACTGGCTAGAAAATTTGTTTTCAATCCCTAGAAAATTATAGAAGAAAAGGGAGACTAAAAGGTTTCCCCTAAAATATTCGTACGTCCCAATTCAGTCGTCTGATCAATAGAGTCAGTCAGAACAGGAAAAAAGAATCCCTAAAAAATTCGTACCTCCACAAAACTTTGCAACATGAAGTTACTTGGGCTAGAAAATTCTTGTTATGTTCTAGACTACTAACAAATTCGTAGGCCGGGAATATTTTGCCATAGTATTTTCGGTTGACGCGATTTCCACCTAGAAAATCCGAACAGCTAATAGTTTTCTAGAATACGTCAAAAGACATAGTAGGCGCCTTAAAATGGCTAGATAAGCTGCAGACAACTGGTTTCAAACGAATTTCAAAAAGTACTCGTTGGGTGCCCTTGATAATTATTTAATGTAGTATACACTTTTTGTACTGCAGCAACAAGCAGTATTAATCCAGTATACTTTATTTGTACTGCAAGTTGGAGAGTTATCTTGCTAAACGTATGCAGTACAGTTGCAGTAAATGCAGTATAATTCTAGTATACTTCATTTGTACTGTAAGTTGGAAGGGTTGTCTTGCAGTATATTTGGCCGAGTATACTTTTAGTGTACTGTAGATTAACAAAGTACAAAAATAACATACTTTAAGTATACTTAAGTATACTTAAGTATACTTAAAGTATACCTAGTACACCTTGATTTTGGTAAGGGAATGAAGCATCGATCGGTACACCGTTAGCAGAGGTTTCTCATCTTTTCTCGGCCTTTTTGATCGCTCGCAGGAGCTTTTCTGTTCCAGAACCTTTACAGCGAATTCAGTGAGAAATGTCAGCGTTGGATAAATGTTTGTACAAGAGATCTCAAAAGCACAGAACAACGAGACTAGTGGCAATGAAACGTAAGTGGGAGTTTGTCTGAACTATAAATTACTGAAACCCTGACTACCTACCAGCAAACATAGTGAGAAGGAATGGTTTGAAAGAGCACACCAACATATCAAAGCAAGATTGCCGAATTTTAGGATGCTATCAGTTCATAATTTTAATATGCTCTTCCAGCCATAACGGCTTTTGTCTACCATGAATTTTAGTGAAAAAATTCCAAATTACCTGCAATATCTCCACTCGCCGATGAATGCACTCGGCTACATTCATTTTGTTTTTGCCCCCACCATTCCAAAATGTGCATGCATGAAAATTGGCCCCTGTGCATGCATTGCATGCATGCAGGAGGTCATGCATGTGCATACATGCAGGAGGTTGCGTGCATGAAAATTGGCCCCTGTGCATGCACGTAGGAGGTGATGCATTTGCATACATGCAGGAGGTTGCGTGCACGAAAATTGGCCCCTGTGCATGCATTCCATGCATCATGCATGCACTGGCTGCATGCATGTGCATACCTGCAGCAGGGTGCATGTATGAGAATTATGGCACAATTTCTGCACTGATGCATGGCATCAGCAGGGTGCATGCATGCACAAAATAGATTCATTAATCACAAGATTTCGCTTCATAATATTGCTTGAAGAAAAATAATTTAGGTAGGAACCAACTCACACTCGTTTAGTGGTTACAATAACAGACACGTTTAATTAAATTCTAGTTAATATACAAACAAATACTAACTACAAATTATTTTGGAAGCTATTTTAACTAACATATTTCAAGTAATAAATTAATAAATTAATTTTAAATCGCTGAGAATGTATCAACACAGTTTTGAAAATGAAACACAAAATAATGGAGACAAAATGTTTGAACGATATAAAAAATGTATAAATATTTATAGAGCGGCTTTCTCTTAACATTACTTTGCATTTGACTTGCATACATTCTAAGCAGAATTGATGTGATTAATTTGCGTTTGGTTATAGGATAGTCAAGTGAAAACTGCTCTACTAAAGGTTGCTAACATTAAGAAAGACTAGTTGTAGCTATCACGAGCTATTCTTACTGTTAAAACACTTGCCACACTGCTGACATTGATATGGCTTCTCACCAGAACGTGTTTGAGCAATTTTATCAACTTTGAAGACACAAGTGAAATTAATCATTAAGTTTACGAGGACCCATGCGATTAATTGTTAATAATATAGACTCAGAGGGCAAATATGTTTGACAAAAGAGTGGAATACATTGTAATGTGCATTCTACATGTATCTCATGGGAAAACCGGGTTAGTGTCAAATATCAAATAACATGAACAGAAGAAACTTGTTTGAATTAAGTTATTACTTGTGCAAGGCCTTTGGCCTCCTGAGTAACAAAGTTGTGCAAGTGTTTATCAAGTTTGCCCCCAATTAAGAAAAATACCTTCTGCATCAGCTAATCGGATTTTCAGTAAACAATGCTTTTGTATTGATGTGTCCAGTTATGCAAACATAAAATAACCATTAATGACATAAACAAATCGCTAGCGGCATAATATTCTGGGGCTAACTAGTGAATGAGACCTCAACTTCTATAAATGCACAGAGGGGGTCACGTATTCTTGTGCAAGCATCCAAGGGTGGGCCACTTATAACCATGCCACAGCTAGTTAGTTGATAGAATGCGACCAAGTGCTGAAAAATCGGTAGAATGGAACAGTCTAAATTAAACTAGTGTACCAAGTACTTGTAAATTGGGACATGTATTGACACAATCACTTCCAGGCCAGGTCTTCAATAAAAAGCAGGGTCTCAAATAAATATCCCTGGCGTTTATTTAAAATTACCCTGCTCATACATTGTACAGATACCTAGCTTTAATATTCCAGAAAATGTTGTAAGCATATATTATTATAAGAAATTATACCTTCCAATTACCTGCACAATTTTTTTTTTAATGATCCCATGTGTACTCAGCCAACCAGCAAACTTGTTGCATACTATACATGTATACCTGACAGTCCTGTGCTATTTTTGCTTTTCTGACATACATGTATTCTGAAAAAGAAAGAGTACAACAGTACTGTTAGCAGTGTTCTATTACTTAATTTAAATTATTTTGGGAAATTATGAAATTGTATTTGATTTTCAAGGTGTTTGTGTGCTCATTGGAAACACCCACTATAACAAAGAAATGCTATCTAAAAAAAGAAAGTATCTAATGTTATTTTGTTAATTAAAACATTAAAACAAAAGTCTAAATTCTAAGGATTACTCTCTGGTTTTTTAGTCATGAAATGGCCTGAAGATAAATCTTACCCTAAATAAATAAATAATTACTGGCAAACAACCTATAGACAAATGTAGCAATCAGGCAATATTAAGCATGTCTATTTAGTAGCTTTCCAGAAGATCGACTTCTAACACTTATCACATAATTAGCATATTGGTGCCTGCGAGGACTTCTGGGTAGAGCTGAGACACGAGGTTCACTACTAGTAGTAGTCTATGCCTAAGGTTTATAGTTATTTACTCGCTTAGAAACGACTTTGTTAACTTCGAAATATACTCAAAGTTCAAGTTTCATGTTTGTTCAATTTAACTCAATGTATCAGATTAATTACAAGGTATTACAAATAGAAGGAAACGAAAAGGAGAAATAGTTAAAATACAACTATTTGATAGACTAAACCAAGATAAGATACAAAGAGTACGGGACATCCTAATAGCCTAGAACTAATCGAGAGGATGCCACTACAAATTCTAATATATATGAATGAATTAAATTGAAAAGTACACATCATTGTGTAAATTATGGTGTTGCCATGGAAACTCTCATGGTTCCACGCACCTTTCACCTTGAACATAAAATTCCAATTAGCCAGTAACAAAACGAGCAGGGGACTGGGACCGAGTTTATCAGAATTACTCTTATTCTAAAACGAAGTTCATCACATGATAGAGCATGTTCAAATTAGCATGTGTGCCAAGTTTGACGTGATTCAAGTGAATCTTGTCTGAATTATAAGCAATTGAAATTTATTTGTCCCTCCAAAATGTTACAATGAATGTATGGTTTGGAGGGACAACGTTAAAAAATAAGAGAGTTTGTATGGGAAAATTGACATATTTGATGCCTTCTAGCATCGTCAATATTGAGCCAAAGTTCACCAAACTTTTCAGACTAGCTAAGTTTGATCTGTTCTTTTGGAAAATAATGCTCACTTTGACTAGTTATTAATTGAATTAGTTTTACTGACTCGGTTCCAGTCCCCCGCTCGTTTTGTTACCGGCTAATTTCTTTCCTTGTTACTAACAATTAAGTTCCTTGAACTATTCACACACAATGCCTACATTGTTCCGAATCTTATTTTGAACCCAAACCCCAAAAATGTGTTTGACAAAGGTTTGTGATATTTGTAGTGGAAGCCTGGGGCCAGAGTATTTCCATGGCAACATCATAATTTGCACAATGATGTGTATTTGCCATAGTAGCACATATTGGATAAAAACTATTGAAACTTTGCACATTCCCGTCAGTGAATTTGTTTTCGGACTGCTTACGGCGCTAATAGCTGCCACGCAGTTTACAATGTTGAGTGTGTGGTTAGTACAATGGCCAGGCTACTGAACCGGGTGACAATCCCCTGCTATTTTTCGAGTAGTACAACAGGTTCTTTCACGTTCCCTTCAAATACTGATTAGAAGAAGGAGACAAGGCTAACGGCTTATAAACGTCCCTGCCCAAGGATGCGGCCGGGATTCGAACCCCCGACCGGGCCCCCGACCTTCACAATCTAGACCGCGCTCTACCAACTGAGCTAACCAGTGTTATTTGATATAAAAATAGGCCCTGAGTGGCCTTAACTCGGGCTACCTAGGAATAGGTGAATACAAAACGTTCTAGCATATTTTTTGTAAACATGGTTTGTGCAAGGGGAGGCGATAATTGATTCACTATCGGCATGCTTGTAATAATTTATATCTAATGGGTTCGACCTTTTGCAGGAATGGAATCACGTGGTTGTACTAACTACTACTACTAAGTAATAATAATGGTTTATTAACAGTATATCGACAGAGTGGCTCTTCACCTGTTAAATCTAAATTACAATGTATAATTACTGGTTATTTCATGGTTTTCTATGGAATACGGGCGAATATTTCACGAGAACTTTTATTATTTAGTATACAACGAGCCTTTAGGCGAGTTTTATACCAAAATAATATGAATTTCGAGTTAAATTTTCGCCAGTATTCCATAGAAAACCATGAAATAACCATATTATCCTAAAAATAACAAATTTACAAAAATATTTATCACGAAAACAAAGTAACTTACCGGACGATAGACTGCAAATTTTCTTGCCATAAAACACACATTTCGAGTGGCGGCCGCGCACGTCTGCAGACTAATTATGTATTCAAAATGGTGAATTTTATTGGCTGATAAAGAAATGGCGCGAAATTTCCTGCATTTTGATTGGCCTTGACCTAGCCATGAAATACCGCTCTGTATTTCATAGAAAAACCATGAAATACCGCCCTGTATTTCATAGTAAAGCTGAGCTATGATTGGCTGAAATATAATATTTATAGGATAATGAAATTTATTAAGTGATGTTACTTAATACTAAAAACTACTTATAAAACTACTCTAATTACATTAATTGCTACAGAAAATAGGAAATTTAATTTGCTAATAATTAATAACTTAATAAACTAGATGGCAACGGCAAATCGTGATCAGTGGTGTTATTAGCAAAACCTGTTTAAGTACATGCTATTTTCCACCTCCAATCGATCATTGATCTTTCTCAAATAGCGTTTTTAAAGATAGCTTGCTATCCAGCATCCATGGCAACATCTTTCCCAGGAGATCACAAGCTCAATTCATTCGTCAAAGGGAAAACAATGTTTGTTCTCAAATGTTTGTTATGGATGCCTAAGCCTACTTTTATGTCCCACTTGGGTCAGAGATTTTTTCTCTTTCCCTCGTAGGGCGTGCACACTTAGCACTACAGCTTACCACTTTATATTACATTCTTTACACTTACTAGTGCTACGCGGCAAACATGATTCAATATCATAACTACATATACTTTTATGTTAGTCTCCAGTAAATTGCACACTAGATGTCATTTATGCATCAATATCCCTGTCGATAAAACTCATTTGAATGTCCTTTGTGCCACCATCCTGAATCTCATGACTTCACAGTGTTACCCTATTATTGCACAACAAAAGAGCTATTGTTTTTTGACAATAGGGGCAACACTGTGACGTCATAAAATCCAAGATGGTGGCGCACAGGAAATTCAAATGAGTTTTATGTAGGGATTTCCACAAAGTTGCTCGAAAGTTGCTTAAAAGTCGCTCGGAATTCCTTTTCAAAAGTCGCTTCAAATTTCTCAAAAAGTCGCTTAAAAAGTTGCGTATTTAAGTATGACAGTGATTTTTAATCGGCAAAAACTTCCACAACAACTTTGTTCTTTATTAACACCAATTTATGTATTATGGTTACATAGCAATGCCAGCGTTTTATTTTCGAGTAGAGTGGTTACTTTTCAAATATTATTGGCTGAAATTTATTACGAAACATGTGATTTCCACTCGTTTTCTTTGGCCTGGAACAACTGAGGAATCGGGCCATTTCCTGCTATATTTGATGCCATTACTTTTAACAGAAACGAATATTAAATATATTAAATGAAAACAATGCAATCAGGTAAGTTTTATGTGTGCCGGGTCAGGCCACGTGCCAGCTAAATCTCTATTCCCTTCGTAATATGAGTGAGAAATTTCCATCCAAAGTCCTCCTAGGGAATCGAAACTCAACATCTTGCCATTTCCATCGAAGAAACCCAAAACTTCCCTCGCATTTTGGCCAAGACTCGTGTGGTTAGGGTTCGTCGGCTCCGACAATTGCGCCAGTACGTTGGAATATCCTGAGCCAGTTGGAAGGCTTTCCCACGAATGAAGTCTTCACCCCAAATTTGGTCAAAATTGACAACATTTTGAAATAATTATATAAGTGTTGCTTTTATTTGAATGTATATAAAACCATATATTTTCTGAAAGGTCCATGTTATATCTACTTGGTCATGCAAAAAAAACAATCATTACCTGCCCGCAATGTGTAATATGGGTCTGGAATAATTCTTTTTTTATACATCAAAGTTGCCCCACCCAATTATTTTGCTTACTTTAGAATGTTTTAAAGCCTAAATGCACACACTTGATGCTCTACTGGTAAACTTTGCGCCTATGAGTCATTTTTTGAATAATGCTCTTGGTTGCTATGGAAACGGCATGAGAAAATGTATAAAACTTAATGCTGAATAACTTTTGAAATAAAACAGATATTCTAAAAGTGACTCATAGAGGCATAGACACATAAAAGAGATAAGCCTGTGCAAAATTTGGGACATTTTCATTAAAATGCTGCCAAAATAAAGGGGTGGGGCAGTTTGCCCACCGTGAAAAATTGTAGTTTTGAGAAAATTGCCTTCAAAGTTCTTGTTCACTTCTTAACTACAATACCATAGCATAAATGTCAATTTAAAGAGCTATTTCCTTTAAGATTGTTTCTTTGATCTAGTTGTAGCATTCTGATGGCCTGTCTTTCTTTTCTTAGCACTAGATGCACCTAGCAATTCCTCATTAAACCCGCCGCTCTGGTATGTCACACCCTCTGCATTTTTCAGTCTTTCCTCTTCCCTTAGCTTTGCTTGCCGTATTTTCTGTCTGGCCTCGTGAAACTTTGCACTGGCTCTTGCTGTAGACTGCTTGACCCTTTTTCTGTCTTTCCTGTCACTTCCTTTACTTGTGTGCACACCTGATGGTATTTGCAGCTCTCCCATAATGCTATGTCGTCCAATAGCACCCTCGTTGAACTGCAGTACTGCAGATCCAGCGCCGGCAGTCTGGACACTTGTGAACCCCCTGTTTCTTTGCTTTGGACACCTATTCCAAACAAGGGAGTTCACAGACTCATTTGCATTCTGAGAATAGCCAGGTAGACATCTCTTTAGCAGTTTCGGCTCACTGAGGCGGTCAAACAAAGGATGCAAGAACTCCAAAAACACCTCGTCCAGATGGTGTGGCTTATTGTCAAAAGCTTTGCTCTTTTGGTAAGAGCACCAGGAGTTACTTCCCTTGGGGCAGTACTGATGTCTTTTCTCACTATTTTCAATTTTCACACTGTGAAAAAGTACAGCTTTGATTGCAGTTTGCATCTTATTCACAGCTTCCTCTATTTCATGCCGTTTCTTAGCCTTTTTATTTTCGCAGCTTCGAATTGCATTGCCGTAATATTTTTGCAGTTTCTCAATAACTGGTCTAGTCAAGCGGCCAGCCCTGCCTCCAACAGGTTTGCCATCTGCCAGCTTCTGGCGCCCCTGTAGGCCAATCAGATTTTCCCCATTCGTTTTTGGACATGGCCAATACAGTCCAACTTGTGAACCCTACTGCATTCTGCCTCTCCAGCCTCATGTTGCTCCTCCCACTCTCTGTGCTCATTTGACTTCAGCCATTTCTGGTACTCAGTGGATTTCTTATCCAAGTTCTTGTAATGTTCGCAGTCTTCGCATACTCCATATGTGTCCCACACTTCTGCGTAAGACTTGCTGTCGCCATCACATGTCTATATAGCGAAAGCCATGTTTCTCCATGGATCGATTCCAGATAACTTTAGCTGCCTCCTTCTCCATTGATGGGCTAGAACCATTGTAGTTCTTCTGACAGTGCCCACTCTCCTTGTGGCTGTTCTGCCACTGTTCATACTTTACAGTATCCTTTTTCAGTTTTTCTGCAGCTTTACAAATTTCGCAAGTCTTGGCCATGACAGCATAATCAAGGACCTCTCGGCAGTGTCTGCTGAAATTACAATTACAATCTCATAATTTGCTGTAAAGCCCCTTTTGCTCCATGTGCCGTCAAATGAAACTGCAACATCAATTATCTTTGATTCATCAGTCTCTCCTAAAAAATCCCTCAGCTTGTGAGCAGAACCACTCAACTTGTCCTCTAACACTTTGTTTGTTGTTGAGCTGATTGTTTTATTGTGCTTTTGAAAGGCACTGTCCATAACAGGAGCTGGCATATTTAGTATTTCACATATAGTGGCCAGGGATTCACGACCAAGTCCAACTTCTCCCATTGCAAAAGCTGCCCTTCGATTTACGTCGAATGAGCGTGCCTTCTCATCAACCTTCTTGCACGTGTCCATATAAACTCTGTGTTTACAAACAGAACATTCGAAGTAGAGAGAACTACTGAGGCCAGCATGCACGTTTTGATAGTTCCTCTACTATCTTTATTTAAATTTCCCCCTTTTTGCATTTATGCATCTCCTCCATTGCTTTCTTGAAGTTAGAAAGATAAACAACTCGATCAGTAACCGAGATCTGAGTCGTCGTGGTGCGGTTTACTCGGATCATAAGTACGTCTCGGTGGAGTACCAACTTCTGCTTCGACCTTGCTGGTTGTTGTCTCAGACTCGGGTACTGGTTTTATACCACTCGTACTGGCCCTTTCACTGCATTCTTTGCCCCGAAATCCCAACTTCCTGACAGAAGCCGACACTAATAGTTCAGGATTGACATTGTTATCGACTAAAGCGCCCAAAGAAACCTCCTCATGGCTGGCTTCGCTCTGAACACGTTTCTCTTCCTCGTTTCCGGCATCGTGACTTTCGCTTTGAATTTTCGAAAACGTCTTCCCTTTGAAACCTCTCTTCTTCTTTGTTTTGTTCAAAGTACGATACTTTAAACCTTCCCTCGCACCATCCTTAATTATCTCTCTTAAACGTATGGGTACCCCATAATTTTTTTTCTGATTTCAAAAGCTCCTTAGGGGGTTAAAACAATCCATATAGATTTTTAGAAAACAAATTGGTTTGCAATTAGTAGGCACCGTCCTTAAAGAACGACTATTGTGTAATTTATTATTTTCTTGCTACTAAGTGGCACTGGAATGTTTCTCTATTAACTGACACTATGGTATAATATATCTTGCTGTGATACACCAGTGCCTTTTATGCACTAGTCAATTGAAACCCCGGCCCACCGACCCCCGGGACATAGCGGGGCATTAACGGGAACATGGCCGTGGAATAACGCACATTTAACGCTACAGAACGGGGAAAGTAACGGGTTGTAACGCCAGCCACGACAGATCGGGACTGAGCCCGAGCATCAACAACGTGTATCAAACATGGCGGAAGGGACACAGTCGCTGGAAAAGGAAAGTTGCATCCTTTGATATCATCCCATGCATAGTAATAGAATATGTGCTTCAGAAAACGTATTTTTTTCAAATAATGGTACAACAGATTGAAGCTTATGTATATTCAATTCATCAATGCCTCCTCCCAATTGAAAATTCTGAAGCACATGCCGGGGCCATAGGGGCGGGTATTGTAACAGCCAACTGTCCCCTGATGGGCGTGGAAAAGGTCAAAATGTAACACTGTATAAATGATACATTCCCCGCTATGTCCCGGGAGTCGGAGGGCCGGAGTTTCAATTGACTAGTGCATTAAACAAGTCAGAATCCGATTAACTGCACTGTTTCCATCAAAATATCCCACACCGTATTGATTCTGAATGGAAAATTACTGCAAATTGAGTGAAGTTGAACTTGCGAGGCCTCTGCCATTATGAATGATTTCATTGAAACTCTAATGGTGGGCTTGCTGTGGTATTCACCCTTTGTACCGCTGACCACTCGTATTTCTTGTTCCGGCTCTTCCTCGATCCTCGCCCGTGATATAGCAACACCCGGAGCGAGTACCCGATCCGGGCGAAGCGAGGATCGGCGAGCGGCCCTGATACGAGCGAAGCGAGTTCTGCCGCGAGAAAAAAATAGCTCTCTCGTGCCAGTCTCCTTTTTCCATTTTCACGCGGCCAAATCATTTTATCACTTCCTTTGCGTTGAAATAACACTGAGGGCCTGTTCCGCAGGCTATGCACCATGCACCCTTGCCGATCATATGTATGTTGAAGATACTTATATTTTCCTTCGTTTTAGACCTAGGTTTTCGATATAATTTTACTCGTCGTTGTTCCGAAATCTTACAGATTCATGCCAACCCAATTCATGAGGATTGCATCGTTTTATTATTCAAAACTCACAACTCACAAGTCGGTGTATCACGATTCACTGATCATTTTGTTTACTTTTGAGACGCGCCAACATAACATGGTATTGGCGTCTCAGAATACCATCCTCTGGTCTCGATCATGTCTTGATTAATAGTAGAAAATATAGAGAGTCGAGTATTGTTTGTTCGAGACAGCATGCAAGGTGCTAAATTGTGACAGGTGTCCCAGCCCTTTTGACCAGGATTGTAGTTGCGAGTGGCTATAGTCAAGATATAATAACAAAGATAATAATGTATTCGCAGAGGTCCGAGTGCAACTGCTGTGCAAATGAATTAAATCAATATTAAATTTCCACCAACCACTTGCCCTTAACATTTTCATATATAGTAAGGAGAAGTTCCAATTTGATCAGATTCACTTAATATATTGTTCTCTTGTACTGACCTATTTATTATTATTGTTCATATAAGCCTCGTTCAGTGTTAAAACCTGTTATTGTTAGTACCACCATTTTAAGAATGCACATTTATCATATTTGATTAGTGAAATATTTTTTGTTTTTTTATAAATCTATAAACGTATTAATAAGTATGTGTATTCTTATTTCTTATTTCGCTCAGGGCACATATTTTCTCTTTCACCTTTATTCTGATTATATATATATATAAAAGAAAAAAGAAAAAAAAATCACAGGGGGGACAGGGGACGAGTGAGATTGCTTACCTAGCAATCTTACTCGTACAAAGTTCCCTCGGTCATTATGTAATAACGACTGGGTATGAGTCAGGGGAAGGCGATTATAATCGGGTGGAAATTTCCGTCTTAACATCTAGCAAAATCGTGAGTCTCCCTGTCGGATCTGATTGAGACTACAGTGAAGGAGCATTATATAAAATAACAATTAGCCTGTGTTTGTTTCTGCTGAAAACATTTGTAGAGCGGATTTCGTATGAGTGGTACAGCATGTCCGTAGCCGCTTAGTTACCATAACTGTACTGTAACTGTGAAGAACAAAAACAATGGGCAACCATTTCAATGTCGACACCGCATGTCATACCGTGCCATGGTCATACCGTGCCTTGGCCATACCGTGCCATGGTCATACCGTGCCTTGGCCATACCGTGCCATGGTCATACCGTGCCTTGGCCATTGTGTATTTTGACCCATTCATACAAAAATCTGCTCTAGATTTAGCACAGGGAGCCCACTCAAATGTTTTGTGTATGAATTACCTAAAAACCTGTTCTCATAAAGTTAATATATATGTAAGTCGTTCAAGACGAAAACCTTTTGGCTGAATAGGACTATTGAGAGACTGGTTAAATTGCAAGAATTACAACAAAATAAAAACTTAGCGGAAGAAGTGTGTTAAGTCTGGGATTGTTCGTTTTCATAGGCCGAGTCATCCCACATCCACGTAAAGATGCTATACGCAACTCAATCACATACAGAGCATCCGTACTGTGGAAGGCTACCTAGACGATCTCCTTAAAGATAAAAAAAAAAAAATTGACCTTTAAAAAACTTGTCAAAAAGTATATTAACTCCATACCACTGCAACCAAATGTCAGGATCAACACTGATAAGTTCTCATTACCACTAATATGTTTTATTTATGTATCATGCATGCTTAACTTAATCATGTTTACTCGCTCGTCGAAGTGTTTACTTAATTATTAGACATCCGCCTATCCATTTACACAACAACTAATTAAGTTATTAGTCAATTAGTTAGTCACTTATAATGCAATAGTCTTTCGATCAACATCTTGTAATTTACATAATCAATGAGGTTAGCTAGATTTCTTTATATCGTTCCTTTTGTATTATCACGGCCACATCAGCTCTGAATGTTGCAGTATCGCCAATACCGTGTTTAAATAAATGCTATTATTATTATTAAAGCCAGCAATAAGTTAATTATTTATATATACATTATTTTAGTATTGAGTCAAATAAAAAGAATGATTGATTGAGGGACCTGAGTTTGTTAGTGTTTGCGGCCGTTGAAGGAGCTTGCAATGAATCGAGAAATTTGTCTGTCACTGCATGCAGTTCATGCACCATTTTGGTTAGCCGCTGACACAACACATTGCGGTACCATTCTCCTCCCTCGTGACTGCCTTATGCCATGATAGAAGAACTGTTAGGTCATAATCTGGCTAAAGGTGTAATGGGGTATATTTCTTTAATTTCATTGCAAAACTGACAACATGATACTTAAAGTGGAACAGAACCCTAAATCAACCCAACGACTATACAAAGATGTATTCGAAAGAAATATAAGAGGGTCTCAATGGGGGGGTCTACATGTCAGTTGTCAGTTAAAATTTTGGCCATTTGTCAGTTGTCAGTTAGCCCTAATTAATCATTACTAGAGAAAATTTACAATGTTTGACCCACAAAAAACAAATTTGTCAGTTGTCAGTTATTTTTTGGTTGTCAGTTGTCAGTAAAAAAATTGTCATTTGTCAGTTGTCAGTTATTTTAAAGGCCGTTTGTCAGTAGTCAGTTAACCCCATTCAGGCCCTCATATAAAGTTCAACAATTTTATTTCTCTGTGTTACCACAGGTAGCCCAAGCTTACGATCTGCATAATTTAATAGCATTTGCATGGGATTTTTAGTTTTCCATTTACAACGTAAATCTTGAACCAAAATCGACAAAAACCTGCACAGTGTGTTGTTGTGTTCCTTACTAGCCTGCGTGCCGGCTCTCCTGTAATTTTTTTCGGTCGTTTCTTTTCGGATTGGGTCACCTGTGGCACGCGGTCAAAATGGGGCGAGGACAAAAATGAAGGGAGGGGGAGGGGAAAGGAGGGGAAGAAAGGAGAGCCTGCACGAATGCCATTGTTTTGAGAATTACGCCCCTCCACGCTTAACCACGCTTGACAGCCCGTCACGCTCCAAGTGTAAAAAAATGGCCAATGAAAATCGCGCTTAATGTCAACACGATTCAAAATGACAGCGCTCCGGTTCAGCGCTCCACGTTCAAATTTTTTGCGGTATTAATCATAACACAAACGGTGCATATGGTATTATGGACCAAGAAGAAACCCCAAAGAAAGTAATTACCAGTAAGAGAGGTCGAAACATCCGTGGATGATTTTTGTCGCCTTTGCAAGTGTTGATTCAAGGTTAGGTACGGAAATCCAGGTTGTTCTGGAGTTATTTCTACGGATAATCTTTTTATTCCTTCCAAATGCAAACGTGAAGCCGTGTTGTCAATTTTCCTGGTTTAATCCAGTCGAGTTTGTAATCCCTGTGGGAGGAAGATTAGTATCGTCGTGTACCGTTTAACCAACTGCGTCATAAAATTCCCTTTGTTACCCACGTTCGCTATGAATAATTTGAGACTCAGAAATTTTATACGAACATCGGAATCGACACTTAGAAATTTTAGAACGATTATATATTATCCTCACTATAAAAAAAATACCGCCTGAACCGCGATTCGAACCCGGGCCGGTTAAGAATCAATGCAATGGCTTACCCACCACCAACCCAAACCCTAACCATTAGACCACGAGAGAATTCGCTGATTGGAGTCGTTTCTTTTACCAGATTTATATCAACTTCATTAGCATGTTCATAAAATATTCTATTATAGTCTATAATAGCGGGACGACAACCCACCGAGCGCGCGAGGTGTGATTCCCCACGGATCTCAACGGTACACGACGATACTACCAGAATTCTCAATGATTTGTACTTTTACGTGAAAAACTTTGTAAGTGGAGCTGGAGAAAGCTGCAGTAGTCCTAGCCCTGAAGCCATTCGAAGCAAACGCCAGCTACCAACAACAGTTTTGACACCCGATCGAAGCCCGTTGGCAAGAAAACAACCACGGTCTGAATATTTACCAATAAAAACGCCTTCTTCGCGGTCGTCGAGAAAGTATTTGTTTCAAGTTCAACAGGAGTAAAGTGCCGATGAAGTGCTCACTCAACATTTAAATATTGAAACGAAGGAGACCAGTGTAAAAGTAGTAATACTTCAGCCGAATGGAAATGTCTCCGTTTGTGTTACGACCGATGTAACTACAGTACATATGTCACGCGGGATTCGGTTTCGTGTGTGCTTAATGTCAAACTTGACACCTGTCACATTCTAGCCAATGGGAATTTTCCGTTCGTGGACGAACGGTAAATACTCCGAAAACAATGGCATTCGTGCATGCTCTCCTTTCTTCCCCTCCTTTCCCCTCCCCCTCCCTTCATTTTTGTCCTCGCCCCATTTTGACCGCGTGCCACAGGTGACCCAATCCGAAAAGAAACGACCGAAAAAAATTACAGGAGAGCCGGCAAGCAGGCTAGTTCCCCGGGGGGGGTACTCTACCTAAAGTTGGGTAGGGGTGTGCCGCTGGGGCTCTGAAACACTTACCCTGTTTAAGACAAAAAAACTCAAATTTCCATACCCTGTTCAAGACAAAGTGTTAAAATTTTCCCTCTATAAGACAAATAACAAATTATCTATACTTGGATGTCAGTGTTTATTGTGATCTTGTATAATGGTGTCATAACTAAATAAGTCTTCAGCAAGCACTAGACTAAATAACGGCACTAGATAAATACCATACCCTGTTCAAGATCTGTCGATGTGAAAATGGATACCCTGTCTAAGATCAGAAACTCGAAAAACCATACCCTGTCCAGCGGATCATCCCCGTATAGTCCATATATGGGAGTACCCCCCCCGGGGCTAGTTCCTTACCTATGTATGTGCCAATTTGCAGGGAATAGAGGGGAGTGATGTAAAACTTCAATGAAATTCGTTGAAATTTGGCACAGACATAGCCAAGGAACACAAGAAGACAGACTGTAAACTTTGTTGATATTTTCATGCCTAAGTGCTCTAGTCACTAATAAAAGTTCTAACGATCTTGTTGAATTGTTAGTAGAAAACCCCTATATAACGGACATTTTGGTGCTTTTGCTGGAAGAGCGTTATAACCGGAAGCCGTTGATAACGAATTCTTAATATAACGAACGTATTTTTCCGGTCCCTTGCACTTCGTTATAACACGGTTCCTCTGTAAATGGCTAATGCTGTGGATGAGGTGTGTGAGCTTCTCACTGGTTTAGATATACGATAGGCTAGTCCAGGAGCTCCTGGCTAGACCAGTATCCTGACCACTCACCTGGGCTGCTTACCATTTACTCTGAAAAACAGAAATTCCGGTTGGAAAATCAAATAGTACGCGTTATCTTGGTGATGAAAACACCTTCGGACTTTCAATCAGAGCGCTGATTGCTTCTTCAATAACTAGCTGACCAATATAAACAACTCCGGTTTCAATTCAACGTGCTCGGAATATCCGGAAATTCTCGAATGCAAATGTTTCCGATGTTTAACGTCCGCGTTAGTGGAGAGGGAGTATGGAACCGACACTATTATGAACCGACACTATTGCGATACTTACTGTGACGTCACACAGGCCAGTCACGCCACATTTGTTGCATTCTGTGGTTGGCAGACCCAGTCAGTTGCTTATAAAATATCACAGGTCGGTGCTTATTCATCGCCAAATTACTTTCTTGTTCTTCCAAAATGCAAGCAAGCCCTTTCATCGAAGCTTATATGCTCTTAACTTATAAGTCTTATAAAGGAATTAAGATTTGGAAGCAGAATTCAGACTTTAGATGTATTTTGTGAGGCCTAAATCGCTAGTTCCCATACAAGTCATACAAACACGCGTTTTTTTTGCCAACCACATTATATATGCAAAATATAAATGACGTCAGTGTTTACAAACAGTAAGTATCGCTATTATGGGGAGGGAGTGTGAAACCTTCTGAACGAACAACCACCGCCAAGAAATATGAAAATACTTTGTGCTGGTCTCAGTAAAACAGGCACCAAATCACTTGCTAAGGCATTCAGGATCCTTGGCTACAAAGTCTATGACTTTGATGATCAGTTCTACTATTTCTTAGACAAGTGGGAAGACTTGTTTTACCGTGACAAGATTCCCGACTTCAAACGTATGTTTGCTGATGTCGATGTCCTTGTCGATAGTCCTTCTAATATCTTTTTTGAGGACATTTTGAAATCCTTTCCAGACGCCAAAGTTCTCTTAACCGAGCGAGACGAAGTATCATGGGCCAACAGCGTGAGTAACCAACTTACGGTGATTTCCGATTCATGGCTTGACAAGATGAGCTTTCTGTCGCCAACGTACCGCAGATTCAAGCCTTTGATTCGTTGCTGCTTCCGTGCTGGGATGGGAAGTAACGATCCAAGAGCAACAAACATCTTTCGTCAGCGCTTCCGATGGCACAACGATCGAGTTAAGGCTGTAGTTCCTGCAGAAAAGCTGCTTGTTTACGATATTAAGGAGGGATGGAAGCCATTGTGTGACTTCTTTGGTCACGAAATACCTCCACTCGACAAGCCATTTCCTCATATAAATGTTGGAGGAGAAATAATGCAGACCTTTCAAGAGGAGACAGACTTTGGTAAGCTACTAGTGCGAGAGGAGAAACAAGGCTTGGCGATTTTAGTTGCTGTAATTGCCATGATTATCTTCATTTTCTACCAAATATGTACATGATATTGTTTTCTTCAGCGCCGTATGTGATCTCACGCGAACCAGCAACACAGACAATTACAACGTGTGATGTCACGCGAGACCAGTAACACAGACAATTACAACGTGTGATGTCACGCGAGACCAGTAACACAGACAATTACAACGGACTTTTCAAAGCCTTCACATGGATTTGGAGATTCAATCGACGGTTTGAAATCTACAGTGTGTCGGGAAACTACGAATGCAACTATTTGCATGCTTCAAAATGAACGGAATAAACTCCTGAACAGCATATCTAATCTTTCAGAATGAAAGTTAATGACATACTGATTGACAACGGTCTTTTTCTGTCAATTTGCTAATTTAGTGCTGAAAATGGCAATGCTTTCGAGCCTGTAGTGGGTCAACAACGAGACTGCCGTCTATAGTTTTCTGGTCTACATTAAATTATTTGTAATAACTGGTCTCTGCACAGGTAGCCCAAGCTTGGGATCTGTATAATATTTAACAGCATTTGTATGGGATTTTTTAGTTTTCCATGTACAACGTAAATCTTGAATAAAACTCGACAAAAACCTATACAGTGTCTTCTTGTGTTCCTTAACTATGTCTGTGGGTTTTAAGGGAACATTTTGCTGAAATTCGCTGTAACATGGCACAGACATAGTTAAGGAACACAAGAAGACACTGTATAGGTTTTTGTCGAGTTTTATTCAAGATTTACGTTGTACATGGAAAACTAAAAAATCCCATACAAATGCTGTTAAATATTATACAGATCCCAAGCTTGGGCTACCTGTGGTCTCTGGTAATAATAAAGTTGATTGAAGTTGATTGATTGATCACATATGTAGCTGGAAGACGTGGTATCAAATTCGTGTCACGCAATTACAAGAAAATGTACGTAGAACTATTTAATTCTCTCGATTATATTACGAATATTTTGGTGTAATTTTGTGAAGACAAATTCGAAGAATTTGGCTCGCCATTAAGACTATTTATAAATGAAAGCCTTACCGCAAGAAGAAACGATGAACTTTTCCAACTAGCGAGGTAAGAAAAGGGCATGCACATATACCGGCGTGTTCAAATGATAAAAATCGATATCGGAAAATCAATCGATAAATTGATATTAATCGATACTCATTAGTTAATTGATATCGATTATATTGGTCAATCGATAACAAATCGATATCACAACTTTGTTTGAGCAATTAAAGTTACCGATTTTATCGATTGGCAATGGTATGGCGTATAACATGACATGTATCTAAAAATGACAAATATACGGCCATCAACAAAGTCAAAACGTTATGAACCAAGCCCGGTTACAATTTAAAATTTAAAATTATAGTGTGTTTTGGTTTAGATTGAGAGTTACTTGCGACCTACGCCAAAGCTAGACACAATGGACAGGTGTTTGCGCAATTCCTAACATGCCACGAAAGTAACACACGAATACAGGCCGCTTAGAATTATCATAATAATTATGAATGAAACATGTAACTTCAGAATCAACCGGTAAAGGGCGCTTGTGTTAATTTTTAGATTTCATAAAAGCATTAGGCTTTCATAAACGCATAAAGGTATAGTATGACTAAGTGGGGTAATTAAATGAGCTCATTGTAATAACGAGTGGAGAACACGAAAGTATAGGGACATATACGACTACCGGTACCTCTGGACCGAAAACGCGTTTAAAGTCAGAGCAATCCCTATTATTAAAATTAGGGAATCTCAAGCCTACCAGATGAATTAATAGCCCTTTCCGACTATATGTCACATCTGTGATAGCCATGTATTTATTTGAAACACTTCCGTCGTCCCCCATATTGGATGCGCGGAAGACCCTGGGAATGCATACGAGGTTGACCCATTTTGATTTTGCTTTAAAATTTTCAACCCGATGGTTTGACGAAAATGGTATGCACCGCAACCCTTACCTCACCCTCGATCCACAATCTCGGCCATTTAGGGTTGAAAAAATATCTCTCCCTCCCCCTCCAATTTCAGTGAAGAGACCGTTGCGTATAGTTTATTTACTCGCATTATTTTTGGGGGCATTTATCTCGCCATATTCTCGTGTTTTATATTATGTTTTTTTTTTAAGTTTAGGCTCCGACCCCACGTCAAAACGTTCTCCTGACCTGCTCCTACTAGATTGCCGATAGTGTCCAGCCTTCATGACCCCTTAACGATGTATCCGCTTTATTTACTGGTGTGTCTAGATTGTCGCGGTGTCCGCATTATTTACTGGTGTGTCCAGATTGTCGCGGTGTGTCTGCTTTATTACTGGTGTATCCAGATTGTCGTCGGGTGTCTGCCTTATTACTGGTGTATCCAGATTGTCGTGCGGTGTCTGGCTTATTACTGGTGTGTCCACGTTGTTGCGGTGTGTCTGGAGATACCAGTAAATAGCTGCCTTATTACTGGTGTTTCCAGATTGTCGCGGTGTGTCTGCCTTATTACTGGTGTGTCCACCTTGTCGCGGTGTCAGCCTTATTTACTGGTGTCTCCAGATGGTAGCCAATGCTATTTATATTAGTATAGACTAGCAGGGACCCGTGAACTCACAGGAAATCAACAAATATGATAAATTATAGTAACATAGTCTAGCCGGCTGACTGACTCCTGGCACAATGTTTTTAGCGTGTTGATATTTTCAAGGTTGTATTGTGATTTTTTTAAAGGGAATAATATCTTACGGATCTCAGTTAATTTCTTAAACCGATGAGCACAATTATTGTCAAAAAGTGCCAAAACTGACGGTCACAGGCAGCTCGAGACATGAATTCGTGTGACGAAAACAAATCTGGCCGCCGAAACAGTTGGTTTTATATCTAAGAACACAGGAAACTGGATAGAGAAAACAGACATGGACAAAATATCTTACTATTAGACACAGCATAGAGTTGTAAGATAAAAAAAAAACAGCCTTTTCCACGGACAACATTTCTAACTGTGTTTGAATACCTGGTCTTACCTCGTTCGGTCGTTTGACTTCGGCCGCTTCGCTTGGCGATAGGTTTTCCCTAAACTCTAACTAAAACATTCGCGTAAACTCGATGGCTTGCTCGCCCAGGTTTTCCCTAAAACAGATTCCCGTAAGCTCGATGGCTCGCTCGCCCAAGTAAGTGTAGAACTTGAGAAAACTCATTTCTTTTTAACATTCTTTCCTCAAATGCAACCAAGACCAAGACAGAAGAATACCTGTGGCCGTCACTTTTTGGCGCCATTTTCGGACGCGAGCGCGCGCGCGTCCTCCATATTAGGAAATCGATCGAGGGACCCTGGGAAAGAGCGTTACACACACACACACACAGACACACACACACACACTTAGCGTATTATTATATAAGAATGGGTTGCACATGACGTCACAGCGGCCATGTTGGTGTACCATGCCCTTTCTCATTTGAATATCTAGGGATTGACTGCAACTCGTCTATAGGTACTCATGTTGATTCGAATGCGATTCGGGATTGATTTGGGCGAGTGAGATTTTCGGGGAGTATCAAAATTGCATGAGCCCGTATTTGTTCTTTTTGTCGTATTGTTATTCAAAGGATTTTGCTTCAGTTTTTCAACTTCTCCCGGCTGTAAATCTGGAAGTCTCTCTTGTTATTGTTCTATATTGTTGCAAAAGTTTGGAAAGACCGCCGCCTTTCAGTCAATCCAATTCATGAATTCTGGTTGGATATAATTTGTTTACATCTGAGCATAGTTCCACTCTATTAACTGTAATCTGAGGTATTACATGATGTGGCACTCAGCTATTACATGATTCGGCACTATAGTATTCAGTACACGATTTGGTACTAGTGTTTAGTATAAATACAGCTGCTCTCCGCTAATCACATTCGAGAACTCGTTGCATGTATATTATTGTTGTTGTCAGTGTTTTTGTTATTGTTATTGTTGTTGTTATTATTATTATTATTATTACTAGTAGATACCGCTAACGATAATGCGTGTTAGACGCTAGCTACGTCATAGCGTGTTTTGGGTAGTGGCACTGCATGCAACTTGCATGGTAGTGATCATAGCTGTATGGTTATTTTTCACCTACTAAGGCTAAACTGGGATTTTGGACCACTTCTCGTCCAAATAAGTGCCCTAAACTTCAGTTAAAAAGTTTCTCCTTGTAATGATTATTTTCCTTCAAAGTGCATTGAATGTCATCACAAGCTCGCGAACCGACAACTTTCCGCAGTTCATGCCGCGTTGCAGTCAGAAACCGTGGTTTTAATTCTGCCACATCATTAAATCCATTGTGATTTTAAGCTGCAACTTCATTCTAGCCACTTCGAATGGGGGGAGTGTACGGTTATTAACAGGAAATGCATATGATTTTCCACCCCTCCCCCCTCTGTTTTGCAAGGTTCGCAGATCTTACTCCAAATTTGCAACATGTAATTTCTGACGGTTGAGCGACACAGGAGCGATATAGTCAGAAATTGATATTCTGCCGGCACGGTAGAGAGGTATGGATACGAGTCTATAGCATTATGGGTAATGCTTCTAGCATATACAATGCTTCGAGCGGGAAAAGTAGTCATTCTAGGCCAGTCAGCTCCACGTTTGTTCAAATTTAAAAAAAAATGGATTAATTATTTAGCTTAAGTTAATAGTGAATAGTCAGTTCTCTAACCCTCGGAGAATCCGGGTTGCTGCATTAGGTCGAGGAGTACGTTTCCGTATTTCCCCACGTTTTTTGGCCACAACCCCAGGGTGTTTTTTTCGTGGTTTAAGCGGTTTTTCGTATCTGGCAGTTTCTCATTAGTTAGGATACAATACAATATTAGTTAATTGTATTATGTAGTACGGAGTTGTCGCGTAGGGTAGGAGTTGTATGTAGTACGGAGTTGTCTGGCGACTATCCCACAATAAACTATACTTACGAAGTCTCTTGTCAGTGTAGTCAGAATCAATATATTGTGTTGGTCGTGATTTTTAAGCTGCAACGTCATTCAACCCACTTCTAAATGGGAGGATAGGGTTACTAACAGAAAAGCCACATTGATTTTCCACCCCTCCCCCCTCAGTTTTGCAAGGTTCGCAGATTTTACCTCAAATTTGCAAACAATATGTTGTGTTCGCCCTGTTTAGTACCAAAACTACGATTTTTATGCTGAAATTTCATTCAACCCACTTCTAAAGGGGAGGGTACAGTTACTAACAGGAAAGACACATGAATTTCCACCCCTCCCCCCTCAGTTTTGCAAGGTTAGCAGATCTTACCCCCAATTTGCAAATAATATGTCGTGATCGTCGTGTTTAGTACCAAAACTATGATTTAAATGCTGCAACTTTATTTAATCCATTTCTGGACTGGAAAATTAAAAAAACACTGCCCCAGAATGCTTTGCAGCCAAAACCAAAAGGGCGATGGATTTTTACGGGTAGAAACGAACATCGTAGAGACATGGGGTTTTCACCAAAATGTTACCCATAGAAAAATGCAGGGGTCTTCTTAATTTGGTTGACATCAACGTTCAGGGAGGGGGGGAAATGACAGGAAAAACTAAATTTCAAAACGGCTTAACCCCCCTGAACTTCATTTGCGCGAGTAATACACCCATTTTTATTTCTAGTTGGGTTGGTGGGTTGGTGGGTAGGTGGATAGGTGGGTGGGTGGGTGGGTGGGTGAGTTGGTTGGTGGGTGGGTTGGTTGATTGGTTAGTTAGTTAGTTATGTGTTCTGGAGTGGGCCCTGCTGTTTTAACATTTGTATTCTTTTAGCTCCGTATCACCTCACATTTAAAAGTTTTGACTATTCTAGTTTTATTTTATTTTTGTGTTTTTCTATTCTCTTCCCCAACCTTGGGGGTGACAGTGCTTGCAGGGGAGTCTTACTCTTTCGGTTACCGAGCAGCATGGCTGTTACCCCCTGGGCTGGCTTAATTTGATTCCTCGGGTTTGCCCCTTACAGGCAGTAGTGTTAGATAGTTTAACCCAGCCCAGTAGGTGACAGCTCGCCAATGGTTACTCCCGCCAATGGTTACTGTATTCCCGGTTATAACTTAGGAAGTCGTCATCAATTTTACTTTTTAAAAATACATACCTATTCAAAGCGACATATAATCTATAGTTTGTATATACAGCCGTTTGCAAAAATTCTGACCCCCCTCACCATATATAAATATATATAAAAAATGTATCAAACATTATGGGATACCTCTTCCTATATTTTTTTCTGAAGCCCTTGATGATAGGCAACTTGAAAAAAATATCAGCAATGACATCCCATAATGTTAGATATATGTTTGATATATATTTATATATGGTAAGGGGGTCAGAATTTTTGCAAACGGCTGTATGTGTATATATATATATATATATATATATATATTATTTTATCATATAAAAAATGTTTTTTAATAGCTTTTTTAGAATTTTTAGAATTTTATTCCGCGTATTATGTAATTTTTATATAGTTGTAATTGTATAGCCATAATGTATTTTTTAACTTACTCTTATAAAGCGCTTAGGACAATTAATGAATTCAGCGCTATATAAATAGTTATTATTATTATTATTATATAGTCCTACATTGGCCACCTTTATTCCTCATGTGAATTTGAGAGTTGGGCTTGATCCGAGAGGCAAGACTGTTATCTCCTGGGCTGGGTTAAGTTATTTCACAGGTTTGCAGTCTTCCCCTTGCAGGGTATCTGGTCTCACACTTACTATGGAATAGGCAAATTGTTAGATATTTTAACCCAGCCCAGTGGATGACAGCCAATTGTTACTCTATATTGGCCCGGTTATATATAGTACTCGGTTGGTTAATTACCTTTATGCTTCGTATAAATTTAAGGCTTGGGTGCGATTCTATGTAAGTGGTACTGGTCAGAGTTCATAGACCTTGATATTGTCACGTGTTATTCTCAGCGGTCTTCCACTGCGTATATAAGGCTGAGCAACCTAGCCACATCGTCTTTCGATACTAAGCGTTCTTACTGCTGCAGATTGTTAGGCTACAGACTTTCGGTCTACTCTGCTCCTCAATTGGAGGTAGCTATATTTTTTTGTTACCCACCCTCCCGCCCTTTGTCTTGTTTCTACTCCTGTGATGGCGACTACCAATTTGCCCATAACTCAGCCATCATAATTAGGAGCAGGGAAGACCGCTTAGAATACTACACGACTAAACGACTCCAGTGACGCGTGGAGTCGTCGATCAACTTAGCATGATCACCAAGTTACAAAACATATTTTGTGGGTTAGTGAACTTCACATCAAAATACGGGACTAATAAGGAGCACTGAAGGAATTGTAGTAAAAATACAAACGAAAGCGATCACAATTTATTTACACTCGATGTAGGATGGCAATAACAACAGATTCTAAGTACGAATGAGGGCCACATTCACGTGAAAATTCAAAATAAAAGCAGTAAAAATATACCGGCACACCGTCATGTCCAAACGAAAACAAAGCCACGTGCGGAAGACGTACCGCACATATCGTTTTTGTCCTTGCGCATGACTACAATGCATCACCATGAGAGAGCTCTGGCTGGTAACAACTATTTGTTGGTCTTTGTTCATTGGCTGAATTATAAACAGAAATAAATATTATTTACGGGTCATAATTTAGAATTTTTATTTTAATGAGAAGTCATAAAAAACAGAGGTGGAAAAAAGAGAAAGATATATAATATACGTTGTTTGAATATATACTTGTTTTAATTTTAGTATGAGAGCTAGGAGCTTAATATTATAAAGAAGATGCTAAGGATGTGAATGTTTTTATGCATATTTATAATTTTCAATGAGAACAGAAATAATGTCTTTTTTTTACTATTTCTATTATTAGTTTAATACTTTCCTGTATTTGATCCCAGATTTTAATTCCGTTGATGTGAATGAAATTTTTATTATCAGTTCTTGAGTAACTTACAAAAAAATAATGAGAATTGGACTTTGCTGTGTTATGTTGGTGGATACTACTGAGGGGCATAAACATATTTAAGAATTTTTGTGGTAAATGTCATACATGAATAGGCTGGTATTATCCAGTGTTAACACTTTTAATTTGTGAAATAATGGTTGGGGTGTGTTTATTCCAGAACTCGTTGGATATGGTACGAATAGCCTTTTTTTGTAAAATCTTTATTGGATTTAATAGATTAGGATAAGCATTACCCCAGAGTAAAATTGCATAATTTAAATATGGCCGAGAGGAAAGAATAATAAATCTGCGTCAGTGACGTCAGGTCCAAGTTGTGGTTTTTGAAAAGTACAAATCTATCAACGAGATATCGAGTACATTTGTATTCGTAGATAACATCAGGCATGCAGGATGCAATTGGCGGTGAATCAGCAAAGAGCAGTACGTTCGGAGTTATTCATCTTTGTTTTCTCCCCAACGGTGTGTCCCCTTCGAAGCGCTATCAGGAGTTGTGTGAACGAAAGCCGCACCAGTATTTTCAGAAGCTGTCTCTTTTCTGGATAAATCCAATTGCAAGAGCGTATTTGCAAGAGTGAAGTTCTCAGAAGGCAAAGACCTTGAATTGGCGCGCAAACATTTCTCCACATATGAACTCCAGCTTGACCTGGAAGAAAATACGCAAGGCGATGTTTTCCTCGGTTCATCATTTGGAATATTACAATGGATGACCGATTCCATTAAAAACTAGCGTAGGTCTACATCGCCGGGAACATAAACACTGGTACATATCAATGTATCATATTTGTTTACATACTTTTTCTTTTTATATATTAATTAACTACGTATGTAATCTTGCACGTACACATTTAAACGAGCCTCTGGCTCACTGCTTGTGAGACGTGGGTAAATAAATTACTATACTACTATCACTAAAGGCCGCTGGATTACGGTACCACGAGCTCAAGCTTGACATGATGTCAGCGAGGATGTTTGGACCAGCCTTTGCTCGAAGGTCAAGGAACATTTGGCTTTAAGGCCCGTGCAAACGAACGCAACATGTTGGCACAACATCGCCCAACATTGTTGGGCACAACATGTTGCGTTCGTTTGTACACCATGTTGGGTAATGTTGCGGGAGGTTTGAAACTAGTCAAACGTTTTGCCCAACATCTGCCAACATTTTTTGCTTTTGTTTTCGTGATCGATGAAGCATGTCACAACATGTTGGGTTCGTTTGCACAGTTCGCACAACATTGTTGGGCTCGCGCGTGCGCACTGAATGCTTCAAGCGACAAACAAGATGGCAGAAAATGAAGAGTTTTGGGTAAATATCGATCCCAGACTCCTCTGCGGTATCACTGTGCACGCAACATTGCCCAACATCTTGTGATCGTTTGAACACCCTCAGCCAACATCGCATAACAAGTACTCAACAATGTTGGGTGATGTTGTGCCAACATGTTGCGTTCATTTGCACGGGGCTTTAGTCGTCGGCGGGAGTATCTAATCCACGAAGATCATGAGGCTAAATATCTGAAGTACAAAACCACATCGTGAATATAAAGGTCGTTGAGGCGATAATGAAACGAACGATGTGTCTTACCTGACCTTAGAGCATAGGGGATATAAATCTCTGTTACTATTTTCCTATAGCTGGCTGATATATTTGGCTGGCATTGTGTCCTGGCTTTATGGTACCTGAGAGTACAGGAGGCATAACTCTATACATGTATGTATATTTTCCTCTAGCTGGCTGATATTTGGCTACCCTGGCCGCGAAGAGGCGATCAGCGAGCCGTGATTGGTAGCGGGCGTCAGTCGACTGATCGTACCGCGCCAATAGATTTGAACTACGGATAAGATTTGTCCCTCATTTCTGATTGGAGGAATATCTAATTACCTTATAGCGTTCTCCTATTGGCTGTTGTTTACTGACAGGGGAGAGGGGTTGAGTTAGAAATTGCAATCAACGGGAGTTGGATAAGTAGAAAAGTGAACTTCAGTTTCTCGCCTTAACATCGAAAAGCGAAACGTTTATGGTTGTTCCTTAAATAATGTAACGAATATATTTTTTATATATATTGGCCCATTCGTGTAACGCGAGTCTATATCTATGGTGTAACGCAATAGTATCCGCACATGGGACATATTAAGGTGCACGTGATCAGTGTAAGTCTGAGCGGAGAGCGAACGAGTGTAAACACTACTACTGAAGAGATATTGCGAATAAAGAGATTGTTGAGACAAAATAATGACAATGGCATCACTGGCGGGGTGATTTGTACTCTGGTCACAGAGATTTTCTTCGTTCAGCCCAGACAAAGGATAGGGATCGAGAGAAGAGAAAGAAACCTCACGCCGAGCGGGTGGCAGTTGACTGATTTCACCACGACAATACATTTGAAGGCAGTGAAGGTAATATTACATAAATTGGCATAAATTGGCAGCGGCAGAGTTGGAGCACATCAACAGCTGGGAAAATGATCTGTTCTCTTCTCTGAGCAATCGAAGAAAACCTCAGCTCTGGGCCCGGATGGGCTTGAATGTTTACCCACTGTTTACGACCAATTTAATTAGTCTGAAGCGAATATTTAGCACATCTCTCTTGTCGTTTACCTTTACATTCTTCTAGTTGAATTCATAAGCCGCTCGAAATCAGGTATGCTGCTTCTGTCTGCAAATGCATTTCGAATTTTAGGAACTCGGGCATAAGTAATCGGACATGCTCGCAAGGGTACTCCGTCCTTTTTCGCATTCGGACCGGCATAGTACTTGATGTAAGACTGCAAATAATATCACGCCGGCGCCAGTTTCAATTTTTTGTTTACTTTCAGTGAAAGTGATACATCGAGAAAACGCCAGTTCGCAATAAGAAAAACAAATATTACCCATTTTTAGTTCAACACCGAATACAAGAAACACAAGACCGTCAGAGGAGCTCTAAAATGAGAGAAATTCGCAAGCATGCTTCCTTCACAAACTAAATATTCAATGTGAGCCCGCCATAAATCTGGCCTTTGGATGTTATGACTAGTGTATAGGCATGCATGCACATTAGATATTCGATTTCATTACCACCCTCAGCGGATATAATTGTTCGCAGAGCGTTCGTGGCAACGTCAGGATCTGAGTTCGCGCACGTGCTCGATCGAAAGGAGCATTTAAGAATAACTTTATTTATCCACGTGACATTAATTAGCTTTAAGGGCTCGTTACAAAATTCTACGTGAAGGAGGAGAAAGTTCATTTTCACTGGCGACTTTTATATCACACTTTCAACCCACTTTAGCTGCATTTATTGGATCTTCATAGCCTTAATTGAGTTTGTTATTTGCAATGAAAAGTTGTCACGGAGGTTAACGTCGAAATTAACATCAACGAACACGGGAGATTTTGACTTTTGTATAACAACTGAACTACAAGTAGAACCACTGTCAGAATTTCGTATTCGCTCACCACTCTTCAGAGGAATCAGATGAAGTTGGGACGCTTTTCTGATCTGATGGAGAAAATAACCTTTTTCTGGATTAACACTTCTGTGATGAAAGGTACTTCATTTTCTGGCGTTTTCAATACAAGGAATGATCCAAGTGCGAAGTGCTGACTATAGAAAGTGTTTCGATTTCGTAGGCAATACAATGGATAGCTTGAAGAAGAGTTGTGAGACAAAACTGAGTGTTATTCAGTTTTGGAAAAGTTCTTTAGAGACTGCTTCACACTGGAATTTAATTCGACCGAATTTTGTTATTATGTTATTAACAACTTTAGCATTGTACTATAAACGTCAGTATATCAGTAAAACTGCAAGTAGAACCATTTTAACATGTATAATAAAATGTTTTACTTTGCACACTGGGCAGCGTTGTTGCAGTCGGATTGTCGTTTCTGATGTCATGTATTTGGAAATAAACAAGTAGTACAAGAAATCAAGGTGGCCGTGTTCATCTGCCTGACTAAGAACATGGAGGTTAGCGGTCGTGCCGCAGGCGCACATAGAGTCGTACATCATTACACCTCCCTTACTAGTTAATAACAACTGGAACAACCTAAACAAATTAAACATGATCAGTTCAATGTCTAGTTCCATGCAGCACTCCTCTATGAACCTCCGAGGCTTCCTTGTGCTGCGCACCGGCCTTTGAGTAGGCAAGGTCACTTTCGTCTCCTGAGCATCTCCCTCGTCGTGTGTAGCGGCAAGTGTTGCATTCGTGCAGTCCTCCGAAGAACTGCCCAAGTCTGGATCAGTCGTGCTCGATGTGCCTGGCTCAACTGATGGCCTAAGTGAAGTGTTATCAGTGTATGCAGTTGCCGGCAGTAGGAGAGCAGTAGGAGGGAAATGGAGGACCATTTGTCGCTCACACTGCGCTCTGGGAGCCCATGTCGTGCAAAAATACTGCGCATTGCACATTGATCGTAGCCCCTCAGCTGTTGTTGAATTCATTGGCCCTATTACTTCGGGCCACCTCGAGTGAGCGTCTACCATGAAAAGATAGTGCTTGCTGTTGAAGGTAGCGAAATCAATATGGACTCGCTTCCATGGGCCAATAGGCCATGGCCAGGGTTGCAGTGGTGCTGGTGGTGAGTTATTGCGTGTCTTCGAGCATTGGTCACAAGTGCGAGCTGCTGCTTCAATGCTGTCATCTAGCTTAGGCCACCAAACGTGGCTGCGAGCAACCGACTGCATTCTCACCATGCCCGGATGTGTCAAATGTAGCTATTATAGGATGCGCTGTTGTAAAACAGGAGGTACAACAACTCTCGATCCCCACATGACACAACCCTGCTCTGTCGACAATTCGTGACACCGATGGAAGTATGGTTTCAGATTCGGGTCATTGCAAGTCTCTTGCACACAACCGTCCTGCGTTAGTGAGAACCGGCACCCTTGCTAGAACTGGATCCTTGGCTGTTTCTCTTGAGATGGTAACTTGTCGAACTGAAGGTCTGTGATGATATGTTGTAGACTGTACTCTCTACACTAGGATCTTGTTCATATGGGAGTGGTAGCCTTGGCAACGTATCTGCGTTTGCGATGTCCTTGAGCTCTTGTACTTTATTTCGTAATTGTATGATGATAGCAAGAATGACCATCTATATGGAGTCGTGCAGCCGCTAGAACCGGTGTTGCTGCATCTGGTTCCAATATATATCTTGAGTAGAAGCTGGTGGTCGGTGAACAGGGTGAACTTCCTACCAAAAAGTTACATGTAGAATTTAGTAACGCCATAGACAATGGCTAAGGCCTCCTTCTGGATCTGGCTGTAGTTTTTTTCTGCACTACTCAAGGATCGAGAAGCATATGCGATGGGCCTTTCATCACCGTTTGGGAATTTGTGTGATATCACAGCGCCGATGCCATACTGGTTGGCACCACTCTCAAGAAGTAACGGCATGCTAGGGTTGTAATGCACGAGCACCTTTGTTGAAGAAAATGAATCCTTAGCCTACTGGAAAGCCTATTGATGGTCTGGGGTCCACTTCCACTTCGCAGGAGCTGATTCAAAGGCTGTCGGATGGTGCTCGAGTTAGGGATGAATTTGACATGATAGTTGACCATGCCCTCAGTTGGGTAGTATTCTGCGGTGCTGGAGCATCCTTTATGACCTTGACGTTCTCTTCAGTTGGAAAGATGCCAGTGGAAGACAGGGCGACTCCCATGTAAGTGACAGAGCTCTGCATGAATTTGCATTTCTCCAACTTAAGCCTTAAGATGGCTCGCCTGGATTTTCCAGGGACGCACCATACCCACTTTGAACGGCTGATACTCCACTGTCAGAGCTCGGTCGGGCTAGCCACTTCCCCAATTTACTAAAAATAGAATAAATGTTCCAAAAATGTAGGTTTGTTTGACATCGGTGTTACCATAGTAACACAGCGTTGACGTCATGTATTTTACATATCATCAATTTCCTCGAAATCTATACCTAAACTTTTAAAACAACCTAGTGTCCCTTGTAGTCTAGATATAGGCCTTCAAGACTGCAAAGTTTAAAAAAAATGTATGAGAACGTTTTCGAAAAAAAATGGGTTGGATATTTTCGTTTAAAAAATAAACAATTCCACTTGCTTTCTGTTTAGTTGTCGAGAACTGTATTTTCCGGACCGATTCAAGCGATGTTTTTAGCATATTTCATACCTGTGGCATAGGAATACTTCCCATGAAAATTTCATTCCATCTGCTTTATTCGATTTCGATTTATTGAATCATAAGTAATGCCATAAATATGCTCATTTTACTCAAAATAGTAACGTATTTACTAAGGAAGCTATAATTCGAAAACTAGTTGATAAATATTTTTTTAAATCCTTTCACCAGAAATTTAACATGTACTACCCTGTCTCTGTAAATTTCAAGAGCATTGAATCGCTTTAAGGGCGCGGAATAAAAACAAAATCATAGGGAACTTTTACATTCATCCACGCAAGCTTCATTGCTGTATCATTTTGTTGATAGCTTGTGTCTTTTCGAAATTTCTCTTTTGTCTAGATTCTACATACTTGTGTGCTTTTGAACTAACACGTTTACCATGCACGCTTGCTACGCTTCGCTACTACCGGAACGCTCGTGCAAAGTCTGTTCTTTAAAAAATGAAAATAAAAATTTGATCGACTAGTTTTCGAATTACAGCTTCCTTAGCAAATACGTTACTATTTTGAGTAAAATGAGCATATTTATGACATTACTTATGCCGATTCCATAAGCCGAAATCGAATAAAGCAAATGGAATGAAATTTTCATGGGAAGTAGTCCTATGCCATAGGTATGAAATATTCTAAAAACATCGCTTGAATCGGTCCGTAAAACACAGTTCTCGACGACTAAACAGGAAATAAGGCGAATTGTTTATTTTTAAACGAAAATATTCAACCCATTTTCTTTCGAAAACGCTCTCATACAAGTTTTTTTATACTTTGCAGTTTTGAAGGCCTACATTTAGAGTACAAGGGATACTAGGTCATTTTAAAAGTTTAGGTCTAGATTTCGAGAAAATTGATGATATGTAAAATATATGACGTAAAGCTGTGTTGCTATGGTAACACCGATGTCAAACAAACCTACATTTTTGGAAAGTTTGTTCTATTTCTAGTAAATGGGTGAAGTGGCTAGCCTGACGGAGCTATGATAGTGAAGTATCAGCCGTTCAAAGTGGGTATGGTGCGTCCCTGGAAAATCCAGGCGAGCCACCTTCAACCATAGTGGCTAAGGCGCTGTAGGACTCACTCCACGTTCCTAAGATGATCATCAGTATCAGCGCCGGTGATTAATATGTCATCTTGGATGCATGCTAGATGAGTTAGCCCATGCAGGACAATGTCCAGAGCGCGCTGAAATATGGCTGCAGAAGCAGCTGCCCACCTACAATTTTCATGGAAACTTTTAAATGACAAATCTGAAACAGTTAATTGCCACATTCATAGCTGAATTCACAATTTTTGAGGCTTTCATTCTATCTTTTCTCTATTCCAAAAACCAACAACTCCAAACCTTTCTTTACTTTTGTTTAGTTTGTAGTATTTTTCTCCACGAGTATCTTTAGAGAAAATTATGAAGAGTCAGGGAAAGAACATTTAATCATTTCTTTCGAAACACAATCAAGATCTACTTAACAAATCGTATACATTTTTCCATTGTCCGTACTATTATTGATCATAGAAATTACGTCATAAAATGTGGAACAACGAGCGTAGCGAGTTGTTTCACTGTAAAGTTTTGAACATTTTATGGCGTAATTTCTATGATCAATAATAGTACGGACAATGGAAAAATGTATGCGATTTGTTTACAACAACAAAACACTTTTAACTTCAAACAAGTGTGTACAAAACTACCTTCGAGTCGAAAAGTCCAAAACGTAAACATTTTTTTTAAGGAATGGTCAATACTTAGCGTGCGTAAATCGAGTTCTGGATGCACGCGGATAGTTGGAAGAGCACGATGGTAGCGTAAGAGTTGCTCGAGGCGTAGCAGAGAGCAACTCTAGTTAACAGAGTGCTCTCCCAACTATCCATGTGTATCCACAACATTTGGTAAAAAATGTGAAAAACAATTCCCCCGGGTTGTGACGTCAGAGAATGCACAATCAGCGTGCACAATCCACTTTTTCTTCATGGTAGCCAACCAATCAGAGCTAGCGCGTTATATCGTAGATATGTTATAATATGCTTTCCCGAACTCTATAAAAAATAACTAAGGCCTACGGCAAACGTCGAACTAGCCATGAACTTAATTCAGTCGAACCTATTATTTTGAAATAGGCTCATGGATAGTACGACGTTTGCCGCAATTGAGATCGAGCTATTTAATAGGTACGAGTCCGGTATAAGGTTCGAGTAGCCAAGTCGGGAATTACGACTCTGGTGCGACTTTACGGCAAACGTCGTTCTTAACACGCGCCGAACTAAATTAATAAAATATGTAAAATAATAAATAAATCATGCAAATAGTATGGATTGTGCCAAAACCGTGAAAACAACATCTCTCCCATCTCCCAAACACTGATTCCCACCCTCGTGAGCATGCGCTGTACAAAGGCGATTTCAAAGGCGAAATGTCGGCCTATTGGAAGTCATTGCCGCATGACGCTCAGCCGGAAATGTGTAGTTTGTACTTTAACGTCACAAAATACATTTGCGTTAAATGCGAAATGCCTTTTTGTAATAAATGCTCAGTATTCGAAAGTAATGAAGACGCGCCTGGCTGGAATGCTGGCAGAAGCATTGGCTATTGCGAATGTTGCGATATAGTTCGCTTTCAAACGCTTCTACGATATGAAGTCAAACCATCCAGAATGTCGTTGAAAACTGCGGCATGATCGACTATTTACAGAGGTTTCAATGTTTGAATCGCAACCGCTATAAACATGGCCAATAACGCCACTTGCGGTAACAACCATCGTCTCCTATACACGGCACCGAGTGCTGTGTGGAACGCCATTCTTCTGTTTCTGTTATGGACAATCATTTTCCACAGAAAGGCCTTTCTTAGATTCGATCGAGCGCTGTATTTCGCCACATCACTAGCCGCGGGCGAAATTAAAAGTGAAATGCGCCAGGACACGTGTTAGTTCCCGTGATTTAATTAGGCGCAAGTGAATTAAGATCGACATATGTTCGACGTTTGCTGCCACGTCGGCCCTAAGTCTATCTTCTACCGAACCTATTTTTTAATTGGATCGGCACGACTTAAGTTCGACGTTTGCCGTAGGCCTAATAGGCTACTCTAAACTGTTTGTTTCTACTTAAGAACGTTATGTAAATATCCTGAATAAGAGATTTTAATCACGAACTAGAAGATTATGTATTTAATTCAAGAAATTTAATTCGTTTCTCAGCTGTAGTTCAAACAAATCGGTCGAACTTGTCACAAATTCGCCGAAAATACATTATTTCGACAAATAGCTAAAATTTTGACAAATGGCACCACACAAGGAAGTTTGACTCACCGATGATTAACTTTTCCCAGTGATGAAATGCTTTTAAAATCCTCATTTTCTTGATTTTTGGAACAGTATCGTACACAACCTGAATTCACAAATCTCTGCAAAGCCCGCTTCGAAAGTCGGCCCCGCGTCTGTTAAAATATTGTATATATAAATTAGCCAGTCATATTGCGAGAAAATTGGCGGTTGTTGTAAAAATACTGTGCATGTTTTAGAACAACCATTTAAATGTACCAGATCCACAAATATATCAAGATGGCTTAAAATCACAACAACTATTTCTGGAGGCAATGATTCCAGTAAAAAAACAATAACCCGCACTATTACAGCCACTTCAACTGCTGTTCATATATACTGGTACCAGGATGATCTATCTTCATGTATATATAGTATTTAGTATTGATATTAGCAGTGTTGTAAATCTTATCATTATTATTGCTGCCGCAGCGAGCGAGCCTGAAGCGAGCGAGCAAGGCTGCAGTTCTAATCTGTAAGCGGGTCAAAATCTCGATTTCTTTTTTTTACCACAATGCATCACTTCTATTGTATTTTTTTACCACACTGCTTTGCACGGATCTGATCGTCACGTGACATTACACGAGATGGAATCTGCATTGTTTGAGCTAACTACGTCCAACCGTTCTTCAATGCATTTCTGTGTATGTAATCCTTGTGTAATCATGATTTTTTTTAAGTGTAGACGTGTAGGCGAACTCTTTCTAAATCTGTGTGAACTATCAGTTTCCAAAGAGCAAGATCTCTCCAGCCTGTTATCAAGATGGTGAGTAGCAAATAATTTTCTTCTATTGGCTTCGATAAAGTGCCGTCAAGCAGCCGGTTCAAACTACAATTAGCATTTACAATTACATTCTCAATTGCAGTTGATTTCCGGTGTTTAAACTTCACTGGGGAGAACAGCAGTTCGTTGTGTCGGGAATCTTAAGAAAATGTCGGGAATTGGTAGGCTCAGGGAATTTACCGGGAGATCGTTGATATGTCGGAACAAAATGAAAATAAATCGCGACAACTTTCGAGTTACACACCACAGCTCCGTCAAACAGGATTCAGTCGCACGATAGCCCTAAAACTACAAAATATATTCATCTAACACCTTGGCATTTTTATCACCCAGTACTACTTTTCCTGCCAAAGTGCTAATGTAGGTTCTCTTCTAATACACTTCCTTAGCTGAGCGGAGCAGCATTCACTACCTGTTAGGTATACTAGTTAGATTATAGTTAGTATAGGTACGGCTCTAGTTAATCAGCTTTTCTACATAGCTGTAAAGACTCCGTGGGTAAATCATAAAGATTGAGGAATATGTGCTCATTCTCCGTTCCGAAGCCATCCGTTCCCGTGCTCTTCTCCTTGCACCAAAACTCAGTTACCTTATCCGTACAACTTGCTTTTTACCTCGACAATCGACAACATGACTGAAGTCTAAGATTATTCCGAGCTATCGAGACAATTAAACATCGCCAAGGCGCACCTTCTTCAAATCAAAACAGCATTTAAGCTGCTCGACAGTTAAACGTTGTCAAATGTACGAACCTTGAGCTACTTAATGTTTGACAGATCACACATTTTCTGAAGAAAACTCGAGATATAACTACAAACCGGGGTATATACGCGGCTTTGACCACGCAAATATTCGCGCGAAAGAATCAAATTTGAGAGGCACTGGTTTTTTAGCTATTCTATTCTGTCACCCTCTTAAAATAAAGATTATTATTTATTTATTATTAAATTAATTGCGCACGCATAAATTACTTCAGAAAATGAGCCCGCATTACCATGCTTGAAATTGTGATTACATTCGCGCACGAATTACTCGTGGGCTCAGTGGCATTGTATCCTGGCTTTATGCCTGAGAGCACAGTTTAGTATACAATTATCAGATGATGCGCGTTTTTTACGGGAGGATGTTCACATGCAATAAGTTTGAACCTATTTCTATATCAAATGAAACCTTGAAAAGAGCCCTAGTTTGGCGAATGCATTTCACAAAAAACAATGATCGCTCGATATTATTACAGTATGTCTAACATTTTGTTTGTAAAGAACAATCGGACTGGATTCGGATAAGCCGTTCAGTCTCGAGCGATGACGGCTCCAATTATTTTGTTCACTCTTTCAGACATTTATTTACAGTGCTTAGGCTCGTCATCAGCAGCCGTTTGTGTTGTGGGCAGAACGGATCGTGCAGAAGGATCGCGCAACGGGTGGGAATAAAGCCTATTAAACAGTGCTTGTCATAATTGGATTTCCAAGGGAGGAATCCTACGAATTCGGCGTATTTCAGCCAATTTTAATTCGTAGCCTAGAACTTCTGGCTCGTTATTTCTGTATCATAATTGTACTGACTCAGTATAGCAGCCATTGTAACTTAACTGACCCATAATTCCAATCAAGATTCCTGATTGGCTCCCTCCTATAGTGTACCGTGGTACACTGGGAAATGTTTGCTATTCGGCTGAGCGAAAGAGAATAGACGCAATAAATTGCGACACCTGTCTTTGAACTCTCTCAGTACGCTTATTAAATCAACCACGTGGGCATAAATGACCCTGATCATGAAATCGCTCACGTTGAGCGTGCCAAAAATGTATAAACTAACAAAACAAAATTATAATCGACCTCAAATTTAACGAAATTTTGGTAGGTTAATATTAATATGAAATTACGTCTTCAAGTTCAATCGGGTTTGTATATTGACGTTGCTGTGACGTCATGATGAACGACTCATTTTAAGTTCAAATTCTTCGTTACCTATACGTTTGCAACAAATCATTACGTTTGCAATTATGCTTTCTACATTGAAGAAATATAAAAGACTATATTGTCTTTTATTGAGCCTATTCAGTGTACAATAAGTACATTTCTTCGTTAAAACCCGAAAAATACTCACATATTTATTTTCTAAGAGACGTTTTCAAAAATATATGACGTCATAATGACGTATACTCTTGTTCACGGTAATTTTAAAGCAATTGCTCTCAAAAAATGAAAATTCTAAAAACATATACGTTTGTGGGTACAGATGTATTCTTTAAAGTTGCTAGATTTTCATGAACAACTTTTGGAAAAAATAATTTGGCGGGAAAATTACCAAATTTAACATTTAATAACTTTTCTCCCTCTTAACTAATCGAAGTCGGGTTTTCGATTTCTTTGTTGTCAAGATGATGAGAATTCAAAAAATTTAATTCACTGATTTTAAAGGTAACTGAAAACATTGGAAAACCTATTATAAATGGATAATGGCGTAATTGTGACGTCATCAAGATGTATACGGCCAATGCAAATCATCGGACTTTGTTTCGTTCATCCGTCTTAATCCTCCCACAAAAATTCAATCTTCTACATTAGTTAGTTTTGAAAATATAGCAACGTGAGCGATTGGAGGGTCATTTGTAACCACCGTGAACCAGCTGGGGAGCCCAAACCTGGGTGGCATATCCAAGTTGGGAACGTATAATTGCCAAGTAGATATTATGCCGGCTCCTCAGACTCTTGTGGACTCTCTCGCATATCTTTGGATGATACCCAGTTAGTTTGTTAGCCTTTGCACAACGGTCAAGTACATAGATGATTCCGCATGACAAACTCAAAAGCGATTGTTTCCTATATATCAGTATTTATATAGAGAGAGACACACACCTAGTTATTGACTGTGTTCTCATCGTCTTTAAAGACGTCTTTAAATAGTTCCGAGTTAGGTTTCTAAACCTTCCAACAATCTCCCTCTCACATGTCCTGCTCCTCTTCCTTCCTCCCGTCGATCACTTACGCACGGTGTTTAAATAGACTACTGTATTTTTCTGCGGTTGACCGTGGGAATTAGCAGGAAAATAAGCTCCCATCGGTATCCTGTTTTGATAGGAAGGTGCGATGGAATGCACCGTGTCTGATGGCAGTACTTAAGGGATGACATCACAAGGTCTCTTATCTCGGTCTCGCTTCTCAGCAGCGTGTAGCCTGTGCGGTATTTTTTTTAAATATTTTTATTTATTTATTCTCTCCTTACTATTTTTCATTTATAGATTACATCTTCTTTAGATGTGTTCAACTCGCCAATGTGGCTAGATTTGAGTACTTCTATACCTCAGGAGGATGAGACCTTACGTGCTCTAGCCGAGTGCCTTCCTGATGTGGTTTTAGCTGGCAGGGCAGCTAATACTGCTTCCAAGTATTCCGCTTCATTCTCCAGGTGGAAAAGTTGGACCACTTCGCATCATCTTCAGTGTTTTCCAGCTTCCCCCAATCATATTGCTCTGTACTTGCGGTTTTTAATGACTCAGCTAAGACGGTTTCCCCACTGGAGTCGGCAGTTCACGGCCTCGCTTGGGTACATCAGATTGCTGGAGTTCAGTCCCCGACAGATCATCTCCTGGCCGGAAAGAAGTGCTGGCCGGTGCGAAGCGTTTGTTAGCTCGTCCAAAGGTCAAGAAGGTATGGAAGCCCAGAACGGTATTGCCGATTTCCGTTGTGCGTTGTGCCGAACTTGGTACCAAGTGCGGAACGGGGGACAACTTTTACTGCCGAACTTCGCTTACTGCCAAACTTGGTACCATGTGCGGAACGCGAGCCTCGATCTGGTGCTGCAGCACGAGGCACGTGTTCTGTTCAAACATGGCGAGTATGAGTATTACAGCTTACAGCTGGTGGGGGCCTGCTTTTACTCCTCGCACACTCCCCACTACATTAACTGTTTTGATCACACTACTAACACTTGACTCACGGTTGATTCGTCCGGAGTACGGAGAAAATAGCGGCGGAAATTTAGGTTCAGAGGTCTTGTAAATGTGCAATTTACTGTGGCAGCAATTCGTTAATGTTTTTAATACCTCATGAGATTAAACATGCATAAAGTTTACGCAAAGGAACCAGTTGTTTAAGCTTTTGTCTGCAGTAAGGTTGTCCTCCGTTCCGCACTTGGTACCAAGTTCGGCAGTAAGCGAAGTTCGGCAGTAAAAGTTGTCCTCCGTTCCGCACTTGGTACCAAGTTCGGCACAACGCACAACGGCAATACCGTTCTGGGCTTCCATAAGAAGGAGCCTATCAATGCTACACAGTTAGGACAGCTAGTGTTAGATAAGGCTGGACCGTCAGCGTCCTTGTATGACATTCGCCCAGTCTCTCTATGTTTATTAGCTTTTTCTGATTTTCTACGGTTTGATTAATTAGCTCGCCTCATTAGGTCAGATATCAAGTTTGTTGATAAGTATTTAGAAATTTCCATTAAGCCTTCTAAGACAGATCGACTAAGAGACGGTGACTGTGTTGTTCTGGCTTCGTCGGGTAAATCTACTTGCCTGTAGCTATGATGTCCCGATATTTAGATAAGGCTAATTTAAGTAAGTTTTTTGTCAGTTATCCAAATGCAAAATTGGTTATAAACCTAGACCTAGAGGCCTAGGGTTAAATTACTCTAGACTTACTTAGAGAATTAGTCATTGAGGCTTTTAAAGGCATTGTTCCAGAGGTTTAAAAAATAGGAACTCACAGTCTTAGAAGTGGCGGTGCTTCGGCTGCAGCTTGTGCAGGTGTCTCGGATAGACTTTTCAAAAGACATGGTCGATGGCTTAGTGAGACTGCTAAATACGGTTATGTGAAAGATTCGCTTGCCTCCCGTTTCTAAGGCTTTAGGAAGTCTAGTTCGGAACTAGCCCTGGGGTTGTTTAAGGGCCAGTACCGCTGGCCCGGGGTTTTCCTCCCAGAAGCAGTGGACGCGTGGGGAGGTTTTTCACCCAGCTGATATTCACTACCCCTTATAGTTCTGTTGAACACAATGTTGTGTTCTTGAATTAAGAATACGTAATATCATAACTATAAATTCGCACAAAGCAACAGTAGATTCTATAAGATTTTGTAACATTTCTGGCAATTAATCCCTAATTGTGGTTACTTTTCATGGATCTTGTGACGTCATAAGATGAATCAACTCCCTCCCTAGAGAAAACTACTACAATAAGATCCCGTAGGTTTTCATTGAGACAGCACAAGATGAATCAATCCCGCAATTCGGGTAGCGTTTATTCTAGTTTAATTTCTACTCCTGCCTCTCAAAGAAAACTAAGTTAGACAACTGAAGTATATCAGAAATGGAATTTGGGTCAAAAAGAGTTCATGTTGTTTTATGGCGCTATTTGTTAGAATTTTATATTTTAAGGTTCTTTTACTCTTCGTGAAAAAAGTGTTTGATGTAGTTACATGTCTTTTTTCTTCGTTTTTAACTAAAAGTAATCACTTTGTACATTTTATATTTGCGTACCTTTTAGGGCTCAAACTCATTATGTTTTTTAAACCTCCTTTAATTTACGCGTACCTTTCAGGGGTCACTTTCAAAATGATCGCGCGGGCACCCCAGTCATTGTTTTACATTCAGGAGTTCCCCTCCCGGGGTTATGGGATCTTGATATGGCGTGGGGAGGGGCGAAGTATCGTGCAATTCGCAGGATTTGTTAAAACATGTGTTAACAGTTATGAAGTTGGGGTACTGGATCATCGATCTTCTTTGCCTTCCTCGTCGACGGCTTTTATGTTAATATTATTCATTAGGTACCATAGGCTTTATTCCAGGAAACTTACTAGCAATCCGCCCCCGTGAGAGAGGGGGGGGGGGGGGAGGTGGGTGCACTTATATGATAAATGAGCACTATGAGGTATGTACAGCCATGCATGGGGTCCAGCATCCGGGGGGGAGGGTACTCCCATATATAGGCTATACGGGTATGTGCCGCTCGACAGGGTATGATTTTTGACAATTCTTAGTCTGGAACAGGGTATATAAATCACTGTTTTGGTCTGGAATGAGGGTATAAAAATTGTTTTGGTCTGAAACAGGGTCGTAATTATTTGGAAGAGCCAGTCGGGATGTTTTGAGTTATTCACGGTCTTTTGCCGCAGCAAACGCAGAGTCCGTTTATCTGTGTGTGATTCGAGTGGCGAGTGGAGCGCAACGTCTATAGTAAAACACTTGAGGTAGGCATATTTTTAATAAAAAAGTATTGCCGAATTTAGTCTGGAACTGAGCGTATGTTTCAATTGTTTTTAGTCTGAAACAGGATATCTTTTTGCCATTTCTTCCTGGAACAGGGTATGTTTTCGTTGTCTCTAGTCTGGATAATGGTATCTTTTTGCCATTACAATTTCTTTGGTCTGGAACAGAACAGGGTAAGGGTTTCAAGGGCTCAGCGGTACACCCCCATCCTAAGTTTTAGGGAGTACCCCCTTCCCCCTGGTATGTGACACAAAGAACGTCTTCATAGGAGGCTACCCGGACCCTGAACCACCGCAAATATATAATACGTCACAACAGGAATCCCCCACCCTACCCCTGATAGCAATCCCAAGCCCAATTTACCTGACGTCAAAAGGTGAAGGAAGTTTTGATTGCATTTCCGATTCCGCGCAATCAGCTAACCGGCCGTTTAGATAAAACTGCCCGATAGCATTGACCTCTTTCAAGCAGATCATCAGATAAACAAATCTGCTACAACCTTGAAAGTGCTCATGAATGCTCACATTCGATCAGTTCTGCGATATTCAGACACTCGATATTCTTGTGGGTATATAAGATCGAAAAGACGCGCGCATTCTAAGTGCGCTTAAAAACTGACAACCCGGCTGAGAACTGCAGAGTTTGACATGTTTTCAAATCCGCTGTGATTCGAGTTCGCACTTGATCTGTGCGAACTTCGGAGGTTCCTCAAAGGAATAACTACTCGTTGATTTGAGATGAAGAGATATGACCAAAGCGCCACAAGAGAAGAAAAATCAGATATCAATGAACAACTCGACTTGGCGCGCATGGCGGGCATGTCAAATGACAGACTTGACGATAATTGCGGTTTACTGTGTGCGGTCACCGTTTGAGCCATGATACTGACTGGTAGAGTATCAGGGCTCCCTCGCGTCTGGTTTTCATCTTTTTAACCCTTTACCATAATGGCTAAACTGATGATATCTTGATGAAAATTGTGTATTGGGGTTCCTATAAATGCAGAACTAAAGGAACTAAGATGAGACTGGCGTTGCTAATTCGCTCATTCTCGATTCCCGTGCTTTTCGTAGTCTTAAGTAAACACAAGAGGGTCCTTTGTGAAGGTAAGTGTTTAACTTCAAATATGATACTATCAAGTGACATTCAATAATTCTGATTACCGACCCCAGGACTGTCTTAAACAGTTCCTAATACAGCCTTAAAAACCTCTGACTTGCTAGTCGCATCAAATCCAAATTACTTTGTTTGTAACTAGAGACCTACATTTGTTCCGGAAAGGAAATGTCAGTTAATTGCTTTCAATGTCGATTACAAACAACCCTGCGACGCAAATACGCTACTTTCTTGCAATATTCCGATCTCGGGATAGCCGCGAGTCGACAATTTAATATGAAAAACTTTCCGTAGGACGAAACCTTCAGCGTTGCAAATATCAACTCGATTACTTTAGAGTTGTTACAGCAGTAACTACTTGCATACCATTTGTGTTTATTCTCTGCCATAACACGCGCAGCGAAGTGTTTGTTTCTTCGACGAGAGAAGAACAAAACAATTACCGGTACGATAATTATGGTATTATACCTTTATCGGTCGGCAGAGGAACAGGAATAAATAGTCACTAACTTTATTGATACTGATCTAAAAGTTGTCATACGTCACGGTTTGTTAAAACCTGTAAAATTATCATGCAACAAGGAGACTCGAGATGCGTCAGGAAATAGCCGGGTTTAAAATCCAGTTATTAAACCACATAAACCCCTAAACACAAGCTACAGGATGTTTATCTGAAATACTGTTACCTCGAGCCGATGGCCGATGCCCTTGATGCGAAAACTGATGTTCATGTAATACATTCTCGATCTCTCAACATGATTGTCAATGTGAAAATTGGTTTTGTGTATTTAGGAGATTTCTTTCACTGAACTTCTTCGATGTCGGCCGGCTATAGTTAGATTGATCGATTGTTCTCAAATGTACGGAGCTATGCACTATGGCGCAAAGACCTGTGACTTCTGTTGTGAGCTATATCTTGTAAAATAAGGTCATATTAATGTACACATGTCAAATATAAACGCATCTAAAAAGCACGCATCTATTTAAAATGAAAAATGAGACGCGTCTTAGATCGATAAGAAGTGAACTGCATGCACGCTAGGCTGGTATACACGGCAGTGAGATCCCGGGGGGGGGGGGGGGGGGGGGGGTACTCCTGTTTGTGTAAGTACCTCCCCCCCCGGCAGTGAGATACGTATTTAGTTATCTAAGAACAGGGTTTCGCACTGTTCTTATATTGAGGACGCGCCTTTGCCTCAAGGCTAAAAAAGCAGTCTCTTCTTCGTTCTTTTTAGTTCTCGTCCTATAAGGCGTAAAGACACTTACACACGTTTAAATGAGTAAATCCACTTCAACTTTAAACGGCTTAGAATGTCTTCAGTCTTGTTATAGACACGGTTCGCATCTTATTTCCCACCACATACATGGCCCTGTAATTAAGTTTTTAACTTTTATTTTTATATGACAACGTTCTCGACCTTATATGCATAAATAGAGGTATTACATGGCCGCGCGGAGATACGAATTTTATCTTCTCGTGTTGATGAAATATCTTACGAGTAAGCGCAGCGAACGAGTAAGATCATATTTCATCAACACGAGAAGATAAAATTCGTATCTTCAAGCGGCCATGTAATAATGTTCTGTTTAATATATAATTATCGATGAAATACCAGTTTCAATCTCTTACAAAACATTTTTAAGGCTAGAAATCTTTGAAAGCCAGTCATATTTTCAAAAGTGATATCTTCACGTCTAAAGACATCATTTATATCTTCACGTGTGAATATATCACTTTTAAGAAAGAGATATACACTGGTATTTCATCGATAAATATAATTTTTATGTTCAAAATATATTTTAAAGTGATAATAAAGCCATTTTATTTTAGTTAGCTTTGTTGCATTCCGTGTCACAACTAACTGACGTACGTACTTTTGCTCTGACGAAGGGCTAGCGCTCGAAACGTCAGCTGCTACTCGCTTTCCACGGCAGTTAGCATACCTCAATCGACTTTAGTTGATTATACCAGTGTTTATCTTCCCCGCCGACGCAGACACTAGTTTTTACAGGAACTAGTCAGTACCCATCGTCAAAAAGGTTGCCGATCAAACGGAACAAGTAAATACTGAAAATAATATCGGTACTGTGTACTCACTATTAGATCATGTGATGACGTCATCAGTGTTATCCGGTAAACCCGAGGAAAACACGAAATGTAATATTATTTTTAAAATGTTGACAATTTTGACAAATTTTCCCCAAAACAATGAGGTTCGAGTGTTAAAATTGGCGTCTCAGACATAACAACATATGCGTGTGTTAGTGTGGTCCCGAGTTCGATTCCTTCTACAGATCACCTAATCTGTACCGACTCTTCGAGTAGCCCATTATCAACACTACACACAGCACGTTTCACGATGAAAATGTGATGTCATCAGTTAATTGTTACGATTTAGAAAACATTCCTGGAGATCGGGATTAATTTGATAGGCTAATTAGAGCTTTGAGAGCTCTGTTAGAGAAGGGGGTAAAGTTGTGCACCGTCGGCCGACCGTCGGCCTCCTACAGTCGTTAAATATATAACTTAACTTTAACATGTGTTCTGCATCACTGACGAGCGTGTTAAACTCAATAGCCTGGGTAGCAGTCGTTTCGAAGTTTTTTCGGAGGATCAGAAAAAGAAAACGCGTGAGAATGAGCGAGACGAAAAGGGAATCGGGGGCTTCTTACGCGGTTTCTTTTTGTGATCTTCCGAAAAAACAACAACACCGAAACGACTGCTACGCAGGCTATGAACTCAACTGAGAGAATACAAAAATAAACGTATTTACGAGCTGTTACTGAAAACACCAGCACCATCACCTTTGCGTTTCGTTGAAGCAACAATAAGGGTTTATTTTCAAGGATTCACCCAACAACGGCACTAGAACTAAGTATTTGTTTAGTCACCAAATAATCCAGCTAACCGACTTATCACTTGTTTCCTTTTAGCTTTCATGACTGAAAACTGATGTGATTAATGAATGAAATTTTCCTCAAATTCTTTTTTAACGGTGCACTGTCAATCGAATTGAACGGCTTCAAGTTTCTTCAAAACAAAACTACAAATATAACACCCTGGGGTATAGAATTTACCATGCTTGACTATGGCAAGCCGATTGTAGCAATATTCAATTCAACACCGCATTCAACTATTCAACCCCTCATTCAACTATTCAATTCAACCCCTCATTCAACTGTTCAACCCTTATTCAACTGTTCAACCCCCTCATTCAACTATTCAACCCTCATTCAACTATTCAACCCTTATTCAACTAGTCAACCCTTATTCAACTAGTCAACCCTTATCCAACTCGGACGCATAAAAAAAAATTGCATCACATCTAGACATGCTGGAAAGACGATGTTGCGATATTATACGAATGTATGAATGGCTTCAAAGTCAGAGCTATAACAGGGATCGCTCGACTCTTTCACTATGGAGAAAAGCTCATTTGTTTTGGCGATCGTTTTGTTTCTTCGATTTTCACGAATTTTAAGGAGCTAAAAATCGGCTCAAAACACCCTTCCCATTCGCACTTGAAATCAAAAGCAAACACAAAATCAGCACTCAGTCGTTACAGTCTTTCCAACCACCAGGTTTGTTTGCACATACAACACCAAGCGACTGTGAACCGCTACATTTATATTTATCTACACGTTCTCCTGTACCCACCTCCAATTGCATGCTGGGTAATGGATAAAAAATCCACAAGGGGTCTCCCCCCCCCCCCTCCCCCACACCTCTGGGACTCCTGTAGGGTTTTTTACCCCTACAACCAAGGTGATTTGGACTCGAGCCGTTACTTTAAAGTGACAAAATCACATCCTAATAGGTTTAGCAGGGCCCCTGCAGAAAGCACAAACACGCTCCAACAGAAAAATCCTGTGAAATCCCCTCACAAAGCCTACTAGAAGCAAACCAAGTACTTTTCAACCGTCCTCAGACTTAATGATGTCCTCTAGCTCTCTGACAGTGGCATTTTTCTCCAAAATTAGAGCACATTTCATTGGAAACCCTACAAAAGTAAACGATACCTACCGTCGACGAGTAAGTAGAATTCTCCCGAATGGCATTATGGGGAACGTTTGAGCCCTCGGCTTAAAAAGTCAGCAGTGTTTAACTACCCCGGGCTAGCCAAACTTGAATTGAGGGGGGAGGGTTGAGTTAGCACTCCGAATTTCACCAATTGAGCTCACGCACGATCAGACGAAAAAGAGTTAATCAACTTCATAAAGTGCAAATGACAAGCAGTGCTACCGGTAATTAAGGAGTAGAAAAATATTGCTCCATATTTTCAGCATTCAAAGTAAGTTTATACTAATCATTAGTGCTGCTACTGTATAATATGATAGTTTGACATTCGAGTCAATCAGTATTTGTACTTCCAGTGTATCATGTCAGTGACATGTTTTATTCAAAACTGTATTTTTGTAATAACATGGAACTGTAAGCCAATCTCTGCAAAATATCTGCATCTAAATTAGTAATGTGTTCCTGCAAGAGAGCATAAGAGGGATACCCGCACCTGTGCAATGATAATGTTGAATAAATCTATTTTTAGTAACTGGAAGCAGTTGAAGCAAAGTGGTTGGGGCAAGAATATTTTGCCGGCTTTTCTCTGAAAATATTTTTGCGCCATATTTTTAGTGATTGCGGACGTGCACGCTCACTTTGCTTCAACTGCTTCCGGTTACTAAAAAAATAGATTTTATTCGACATTATCATTGCACACCACACACTACGAGATTCCCTCTCTTACTTCTGCTCTCTTGGTTCCAGGTACAGTAGAGAAAATCGAGAACTATTTTGATGAAGGATGGTAAAGACTTGAGCAGACGAAAAAGACTATACCTTAGACAGAAATTCAGAGCAATTTGAAATCTGTTCACTGTAACTGAAATCAAGTTTCTGGAATAGATTTTGGTAATTAATCCTCTTTAATCTTTGCCATCCTCTATCGAAAAGGACATGGTATTCATCTTTTCTACTAAGGTTGTTTTCTTTGTAAGTTTAAACGTGACTGTCAGTTCCTCTTTTAATTAACAGAATGTAATGATACAAATCTCAAATAGAAGTATAATGTAACAACAAGCAAGGCTTGATTACATAAATGCTTTTGTAGCAAAATGATATGGACACTATCCAAGTTTCCTTGCATTTATTAATCCACAACTAGAATATCTTAGATACCGGTATGCTACTATTGAAAATGATAAAGAAATGACCATTAACTTTTGTCAACGTAACAATAAAGATGGGCTGGTCAGATATAGCAGATTTATATTGTGACCCAAATGATAGGAACAGCAATTACATCCAGCAACTAATATATGTTACGTACTTATGACGATCATGCACCAGCTACTTATGACACAGTTGTCCAGCAACTTAAAATCTCAATGACAGCCCTGAAACATACATCCCATCAACCTTGTAGCAGTAGGGTTGATTTCTGCATACACATAATCTTGACATAGCAGGTTTACTTTCTTCCATGTTGCAATTCAGATTGGAACATTCAAACAGACCGACACATTTTAAATGCTCTTTCGCAGAACTGGTATTATAAGCTGGAGGAGTGCACAAGGCATAGCAGAAAATGTCTGTTTTTGAACAAACAGGAAATGCCTTGATCAGGGCAGGAAATTTAAAAGGCAAAGCCTGGGGTTGTAGAAAACAATGCCAAGCATATAAACAAATATAAATAAATAAATAGATAAATCAATCAATCAGTCAGTCAGTCAATAAATCAACTAATTAATATATATATTTGTGAACAGTACTTCTTAAATATAAGGCTTAACAAGATTGATCTAAATGATTGTAATTAAAGGGAACCTCGGAACAATGTTTGCTCTCAGATGTCGTTCCTTATGGATACCTAAATCTATTGCTGGGTGTCCTGTAAATTGTCAGTTATGGAATGATATTCCTGTCCATAAAAATCTATGCACCGCCATATAGGATCTTATGACATCACAGTGTTGCCCCTATTGTCAGAAAACAATAGCTCTTTGGTTGTGCAACAATAGGGGCAACACTAGCTGTGACATCATGAAATCCAAGATGGCAATGCATGCAAAATTGAAAGGAATTTTCGGCCCATAAATAACAAACAGCTAGTTCACAATTTACAGAAAACAAACAGAGCAATCAATTTAGTCATCCATAAGGAACATTTGGGAGCAAACATTGTTTTTCAGCCGAGGTTCCCTTTAAAATAATTTTAACAATAATTATTAGTATTTAGTAATACTTATTTAAACTTTAAATTGTATGAACTACAATTATTTCAACTAACAGTCCAGAGTGTACAATGTACACTTCCAGGAAACTTCACTTCTTCTTCAACTTTAGATGTAAACTTTAATAACTTTAATAAACAAGTTCTCAGAGGAATATCAGTTGAACCCCTGGGAAGAACCAATGTTTGTGTACATGTATTTGCTATGGGGAGAAAGGACCTTTTACTACCTCCATTTGCTACTACAAACTGAATGCTAGGTGGCATCTGAAAACCAAGCAATGGCTCCTCGTCAGAGCCTGTTGTAAACTGTAGAATGTGACCCAAGGAGATATGTTCTCTTCTGCCACTTGCCGTTTCTCTGACATACTTTGAAAACATTCCATACATATCATTCTCGTACTTGTAAGAATTTGATCCTACTTCAGAGAAACATGGTCTTAAAAGTGTTATTACCTTCCTATGGGATAACTGATTGGCTGCAATTGGACGCATCAAGTGTAGAAATAAGGGAATTATCTTACCAATTTGATATAGTCCCAATTTTGAAAATCCTTGTGGCAGCTTTGTAGTGCATAGGCTTGGATTTTCATCATTGAAAACTTCTTGCAGGATTGGCTCGGGTAGCAAAAACCGTGGAATGTTTCCATTTTGAAGAATGCTTAAAGCCATAATGACTCCTACATTCGTACATCTTCATAATCATCACATAGATATTCCCTCAGTCCTCTGTCAAAGTACTTCTCTTTGATTTCATTCAGACACAATCGGAAAAATTCCTTTCGGTGTCCTCCATGATCTTCTGCAATCTCACCATAGAAACACACTTCCAATGTCAGTTTCAAATTGCTTAATGCTCTAATCTCTTCAAATGCAGACTGAAGAACATTGAATCTGTTTACACTTATAAAATTTGTTTCACCATCTATGGACTCTTCAGATGAGTAGGCATCTAAGACTCGACCTTGTATTATGCATTTTTGAGCACACTTCAGGTTTCAACTGAGTTAACCATATTCTCTTGCTTGCATATTTTCACACATTCTTCAACCGCTTTCTCAATCATGTTATCTTTACCATTCACCTTTGTTACATGATTATCAGCCACCTCTTGGGTTTCATTTGACTGACTTTCAAAGATAGGCTGCATGAGAATGGTGTCACCACCTTCAACTCCTGATGATGCAATCTGACTTGTTCTGGGGCTGGTACTATTGCTGCTGTTGGTTGAAGTGGGTTGGATTTTAGACACGTCATAGCCTACTTTATCATCTTCACTATTTCCACTTTGAGATTCAATCAAACAATTGAAGCCATCCTTAAGCTTAATATATATACTCTCTTGGCCAGCCAGTAGTCTGATTTGCTTGAAAGAATATTCTTGGCAATTTACTGTTAATCTTCTTCTATTAGCTTTCACAAATTCTAAATCTTGGTCTGCAACAGCAGGATATTTCAGTCGAATAGCATCTGATATGGCTTTCCTAACATCCTTCTCCATTGCCTCAGAATTTAGAGTGACGAATCCCCTAAGGGCGATAGAGTCATCATGGACAAGCCAGGTATCGTCAGAATCTCCTTCTTCATCAAATCTAACAAGAACGAACTAAAATACGTATTCTGCGTCAACTTTTGGCCTTTCAGAGATTGAACTCCGAGAAGAGAGCTGTGATGTCGCCCTAAGTCGCTCTCGGGCATTCAATCTTGAATATAATCCACTTGAAGTTGACTTCTGGACCATCGCCTGTGCTCTTCTTATAGCTTGACTTACCGCTGAAACAGCATTACCAACGGCAACAGGTATTTCCCTTGGATTAGCATTGTTAGCACATGTTGGTGGCAGAGTAGAACTGTTTGGGCTAGTAGTATTAGTGATTTGTGAGACTAATTTCCCTGCCTCGCTAAGGCAAGAAGCTAAAGACTCAGGTTTTCTTCCATTTTCCCGCCTCACACGTTGATTAACCTCCCGACATAAACCACATGCATCCTAAAATAGTTGAATAGTAGAATTTGTGTTGAATAGTTGAATGAGGGGTTGAATAGTTGAATAAGGGTTGAATAAGGGCTTAACAGTCGAATTTGTGTTGAATAGTTGAATGAGGGGTTGAATAGTTGAATAAGGGTTGAATAGCTGAATTTGTGTTGAATAGTTGAACGAGGGGTTGATTTAAATAGTTGAATGAGGGGTTGAATAGTTGAATTTGTGTTGAATAGTTGAATGCAGTGTTGAATTGAATATTGCTACAATCGGCTTGCCATACAATCTTGCCGTCAGACCTTTTCGATAGTGGATGGCAAATATTAAGTATAGTTTAATAAACGAGCAGTAGTATTTTATCAGATATAAAAACTCGAGCGCGCAGCCCGAACACGTGCTGCGAATTTATTAAACGGCTTCAAAAACATTACTTCTAAAAGATAATAATTTTCAGAAATTTAGATGAAAAGCGAATAATTATTTGTTTATAGCTACATTGTGCGTCACTGACATGCGCAGTTGGAATATGGAGCTAAAATTTGGGTCCCATAATATTAGGCCGGTTGCGTATGAATAACTGTGAGCCAAGGGGCCTTTGTCTTCGAGCTCCTCGAGTCATTGCACTTAGACCGTTGGTTGAGCAACCCTAGGGTTAGGGTTTGTTGGAGTCTCATCTTATGAACTGAGATTTCCCGTAAGGTTCTTCTTAAGAGTATTAACAGTATTAACAGTTTTATTTGCCATCAAAAAATAATAATAAATGACTACAAAAGTAATTAACAAAATGGCGAGGAAGCCCAAAAAGAAACCAGAAGGCTTATGAAGCATTGGGCTGCCTCTTTACAATATATGTGTATATAAAACAAAGTGGGAGTGGCGCGAAAAGAAAAATAACAGAATGGAGAAAATCACACTAAGATAACAATTTATACAGTATTGAGGTAACACGTATATGAAAAAATTAATGAATAAATAATAAGCGATTTCAAAGACGGGAGAAGAGATACTTTTTCAGCTTGGATTGAAACGAGGAAACGGTCATGGCATCACGAATGTCTGCGTTCAGCGAGTTAAAAAATACTGGACCCTGATAATAAACAGAAAACTGTCTAATTTTGGTTCTACATAAAGGAATATAAAAAAGTTTAGAATGTCTAGTATTATAATTGTGAACTTGATAAATTCGTAGAAAAGATTTGTCAAAACTTCTAGGTAATACATTATTTTTGAACAGGAACATGAACTTTCCTAAATTGAATAAGTAAATATCTTCAAATTTCAGAATCATATTTTTTTTGAATATAGGGTCAGTATGCGCATCAAATGCCTCATTATTAATAACTCGCACTACGCGTTTTTGAAGCAGAACAATACGATTAAGGTTGGATGGATAGGTAGAGCCCCAGACTGTGATACAATATTGAAGATATGGATAAACTAAGGAATAGTATAAAGTACGTAATGCTGGCTTGGAAAGGCAAAAACTTGATTTGTATATAATTCCTATTGATTTTGATATTTTACTGGCAAGATGGGAGATGTGAGACTTCCAAGTCATATTTTCGTCCAAGATCACCCCCAGGAATACGACTTCATTAACCTTGTCAATCCTAACATTATTTATTTCTATCGCCAGATCAAATGTTTGCCTTCTCTGCCTTGGTCTAAAAATCATATAGTTGGATTTTTTTACATTCACCGATAACTTACTAGCCCTAAACCAATCCGATAGCCCAGCCATTTCTGTATTGACTGCATTCGACAGACAAGATAAATCATTATGAGAAAAAAATAAATTAGTGTCATCAGCAAATAAAACCAGATCAAAAACATTGGAGACGTTACAGAGATCATTGATGTATATTAAGAAGAACAGTGGACCTAGGATTGACCCTTGTGGAACACCACACTTAATACCATTAAACGAAGAACAGGTACCATTATATTCAACGTATTGGAATCTATTAAAGAAGTAATTCTTTATCCATTCAAGGGCCAATCCGCGGATTCCATAGTGTTGAAGTTTATCAAACAGAATCTCATGGTTGACCGTATCAAATGCCTTGGAAAGGTCTAGAAAAATCCCCACTGTGAATTTTTTTTGGTCAATAGCAGATGTAATTTTGTTGAATAAATGAAGGAGAGCCAGGGAGGTTGAATGTTTTTTTCTAAAGCCATACTGATTATGAAACAAAATATCATGTCTGTCTAAATACTGCAATAAGCGATTATAGAAGACCCTTTCGAGCAGTTTCGAGAAGATTGGTAAAACCGAGACTGGCCTATAATTAGGAAATAATCTATTGTCGCCAGATTTAAATAACGGGATGACACGAGCAATTTTCATTTGGTCCGGAACAATACCAGATTCGATGGACAAATTAATAATATGAGTCAATGGTTCAGTGATTAAAGCAATAGAATCTTTTACAGACCACATTGGAATCTTGTCACAACCTGCAGCCGTCCCTGGACGAAGAGAATTCAGACAAACTTGAAATGGTTATCCCTCTTGAAAAGCTTCACCTCCTTCAACAGCTCTCGACATTTTTGCGTAAGACTTTCGTTTATGAACAGACGCGATTCCTGCATGAAACCTAAGTCCAACGTACTCTTTGAACTAAGGCGGCGCTTTAGAACTTTCGGTATGCGAGTGAGGGTCTTTATAAAGATTCACGGTTAAGCCCTTGGTTTCATGAGGATTGACTGGGAGGGTCTTTATACGATTTTCACTGTACGAGTGTGGTCCTATATAAAACTTAATGGTTGAGGCCTTTTTCCTTTGTTGAACAAGGAAAAAGGCCTCAACCATGAAGTTTTATATAGGGCCACACTCGCACAGTGAAAAGTTGTATAAAGACCCTTGCGTTTTATCGGGTAAAAAGGAGCATGGACATGAGTGATTCGCTTCATCTGATTGGAGTAAATGCTCATGAATTGTTCATGAGTTTGTGAAGGTGGATTACAAACTTCTTATTAACCGAGAAGCGAAGTCTTTACGGGAAAATATCACACAGAGGTCTTGACAGTAGCGAGGTCCGTACATAAAAGACCGAGGTCTGATATTTTCCCGTAAAGACCGAGTGGGCGAGGTTAATAAGTAGTTTATTATATGCCACTTGTGATAAACAAAGAATGTGAAAAAGTGACTCGCGTGACTCGCGCCCCGTAACACAACTTGATATACCTAATTTGCAGAAATTTACAACCAAAGTACGTACAGTAGTGCGATATGCTGTTTGTTTGTATCCTGGACAACTTTGACTGGGCCATGGAAAATCTGGAACTGACAATCCCTGATATTTGCTCAGTGATCGGCAAAAATGGTTGACTGTGAAATCAGAACTTCCCTGGTTTATAGTGAGGAATTATAATTTGTAAACTGGACCGGTGCTGACTGACATTCAAGGCAAATTTCTTAAAGCCGATAATTGTGGAAAGAAAGCCAGCTGCAGAGGAGTACACTTGATGCTTGTTGAATATATGGACTATGACTTCTAGCTCTGCTGATAATCGCTGGCAGACTTGTTGTCTCATAGTTTTATCCGCTCGATTCTCGTGTGAACAGTCAACAGAATCACGAAGCTTTCAGAATCAGCGTTAGCAGGTTTGTTACCCTGGATCAGAGGTTGGAAATCCGCTTTTCCTAGCTCACAATATCGACAACGTAGCTCACAATATATTTACAAAATTGTCTCATATTTTCTCCAGAACTAGAACACCTGCAAAGCATACTCTACTAATCTGAGTATTTTCTTTTGGTTTGCGTCATGAGAAAGTTTATCATTTTGGCGTTGGCATTGCCCCTTTAAGTTTCCTTTTTATTATTATTTACCCGTAGCCGTATTCGAAAATTACCCTATATCATTATGACGTCACGGCTTGTTTATGAGGGGGACAGAATCGACTTGAACAATAGAGTTTTGAAATAAATCTGCACTGCTGAGGAAAATTTAACTTCGAATTGTCTGGTTTCCAGATATCAGCTGTATCAATGTTTATCCCACAATATTTTCCGTATTTGGTGGCTGTTACCGATATTCTACGTTCTACAAAATGCATTTGATAGCGATTTCCTTTGTGTTGTTGCTGTTTTGTCCCCCTCCCACGACCGTGATCCTTAGCGTTTAAACAATAGATTGTTTTGATTTGACGTCATAATGATATAGGTCAATTGAGGCCCTGTTAGGGGTAAATGAAGGAAATGAAACGAACGTCTGAAATTGTTTGAGAGCGACGGAGAGAAATAAGAACTTCCGACAGCGACATGTCCACCTTGCGAGACTGTGACACAACTAGTTTAAAAACTCAGACAGGGGACATATGCATGTCTCCCCCCCCCCCCTAAAATGGCCTTATCTTAGGTGTCTACTGTACTACGCGTGCAAACGTGTACGGTTACTGGTAATTTACCCGTGCCACAGTACACGGAAATTGTGGTAAGTGTATTTCTATCAAAATGGAAGATTAGTCCAGCTTACCGCTGGATTCGATGACTACAGGGGAGCCGCTTCGCCTCTCACCTCTGTGACCCGGGTTCGATTACCGACTCGGCGCCATGTATGTGAGTTGAATGTTGGTATCTCGCCCTTGCACCAAGGGTTTTCTCAGGCATCTCCGGTTTTCCTTCCTCCTCAAAAACAACCCAAATTCCAATTCGATCGAGGAATCCGTGTCTCCGATTAGTAAACCCTGAGCTGAGCTGGAAGACTGGACGTAAATAAAGTTTGTTATTATTTATTTTATTTACAGACGCATTTACTTAACATTAGCCTCATCTTGATGTTAAATATTCATAAATACCAGCAGCAGTATGCATGGGTTATTCACAGCTGTATGTATTGCTGTATTCTATAACATGTTGCACTCCGAATTCACTAATTAGTTTTGGCCATAATATATCTCAATACCAAAGTATTTAAAAGCTAATTTGTATGCAGCGGGAAACATTTTTCCCTATAAGGGCTGCATACCCATATAAGGGTGTACCAACCAATAAGGAAGCATGCCACCTCTACCTCGGCGGCCATTGGAGCTTTGCATTGATACTGAAGGTTCTACAATCCAAAGCTCTTCATAATGGACTTGGAATCCGTTAATCCTGAGGAAAATGAGTGGCCTATGGGCTCTAAACACTCCGGAAATTCACCAGCATCCCCAAGGGGATCGCAAAATGGTGTTAATCCTGTTGAGGAAGGCGAGCTTGCTAACGAAGGTACTCAGTTGAGCTTGAGAGACGTGCCTTGTCCATGCACGGTTACACGATTCCTCAAAAGGAAACTCCAGGGAGAAAGAGGTCTTCTCCTTCGAGACAGCTACCTGGGCTTAGTGTACAGGCCCCAAGCGTGTTTTCTACTGATAGAGAAGGCGAACCGAAAGACAAAGTTTCAAGGCTATCTCACTCTCTGTCAACAACTGACAAAACAGGCGACCCGTTCGCGTCGGCCCTAATGGCGGCGAAGGAAGAGGCGCTTAAACAGTCATCGAAAGTGACAATCTTGAATGAAATTCCACCGCCTTCAGGTTCAACGAGCCAGAAATATTGTATGTGGAATATTGGCAAGGACCTTAAGGAGATTATTGATATATATTTTCGTTCATGTATGGACGATAAGACTCACTCAGAACTGGCAAAGCAGTTCCCAGAGCTTAATGTACTAGCTTTGCACGTCGCCGAACTGGATAAATGGCTAATCCTTATTCAGGGAAAACAATCCCTCTCAAGCCTTCGGTGGGAACAAGACCTCCAGATAACGTAGAGAAACTTCATGGATGCATCAGGCCCACTTTGGATCCTGAAAACGAACCTGAAAACGAACCTGAAAACGAACCATCAGGGTTTACAGGTGGACAAGGCAATCAATCTCATCCTCAAACGCCTTCGTTTACTGGGCCATGGCGTGGCCTCAGTTAATAAACAGAGACGTGTAGATTTTATAAAATCTAGTCACATAACAGATATTACGGAGCTGACTAAACATTCAGATCCAATGCAGACATACCTGTTTGGGGAATCCAAGGCCAAATAATTGAACTTTGTATGGGAGTTAGCAGACACAGTTTCAAAGGCAATCACTTGCAAACCACCAATTAAAAGACCCTTTGGCTTTGACAACAAGAGAAAGACACCTAAGGTCTCTTCCTTCCCAGGACCCAGCACTCGAGGTACCTCTTCTGGCAGGGCATGGAACCCCAGAGGTGGAAACAATGTAAACCGTGGAACAAAGCCTTATTTTAATAACCAGCCTTTTCGGAAAGGCCCCTTCCAAGGAAAGCCTTACTTGGGAGGGAAAGGCCAAAGGCAGCCGTACAGATACCAAACAAACAGTCAATCAATCAGGGATACCAACAAGCCCTACAACCACACCAAATAAAGGTAAGCCTTATTGCTGGAAACAGCCCTTTTCTATTCTCAAACATACCAGATGCACAAATCGGTCCAAGGTCTGGAAGGCTAAGAAATTTCCTCCCAAACTGGGAACTGCTAACATCAGACCAGTGGACCCTAGATGCAGTAAAAGGGTACAAATTAGAGCTGATAGGCCATCCTGTTCAGGACAGGCCACCCAAGCCACCCTGTTTAGATGCCAACCAGTCTGCTATAATCAGGGAGGAAATTGCTTCATTGCTAAAGAAACAAGCTATGGCAAAAATTCCTCATTCAGAGAGAGAGAAACCATTATTTCAGCAACCTATTTCTGGTGGAAAAAAAGGGGGGAGGCCAGCGACCAGTTATCAACCTTTCTTGTCTCAACACCTTTGTAAAATACCATAATTTCAAAATGGAAGACTTGAAAGTTGTATCAGACCTTCTGAGGCCACAAGATTGCATGTGCAAAATAGACTTGTAGGATGCCTATTTTGCAGTGCCAATCCACCTATCCCACCAGAAGTACCTTTGCTTTCAGTTTCAGAACACCTCATACCAATTCAAATGCCTCCCTTTTGGTCTGACATCAGCACCCCGTGTTTTCACAAAGAACCTTTGTGAGAAAAATGGGCCTGAGAATTTGCATATAGCTAGACGATATGTTAATCCTCAATCACGAAAAAGAAAGTGCTCAGAAGGATGCTTGCCTCCTAAAACACCTTTTACAGAGTCTAGGGTTCATTGTAAACATGGACAAATCTATTATCTCCCCTTTGCAGACAATGGAATTCCTAGGAGTAATTGTCGACTCAAGAAACATGATCTTCTACTTACCAAACAGCAAGGTCTCAAACATCATGAGGGAATGCAAAAGCCTGGTAAGTTATCAGTTTGCTTCCCTATCAAACCTAGCTCATATCATAGGCAAACTTACAGCAACAAAAGCTGCAGTGTTTCAGGCCCCTCTGCATTACAGGGCTCTCCAGCAACTGAAAAATACATTGCAGAGCCAGGGAAAATCCCTCCATCAGAAGGTCAAACTAGACCAGGACAGTCTGTCCGATCTAAGCTGGTGGTTCCAGAACCTAGAAACAGCCAATTCGAGACCAATAAAGCCGCTGCTCCCAGATATTGTGATCCAGTCAGATGCTTCCAGGTCAGGCTGGGGGGCCGTTTGCAAGAGAGTAGAAACGAGCTTGAGAGGGGTGTGGTCCCTTCACGAGACCCCCCTTCACATCAACTGTCTGGAGCTTCTAGCAACCTCTTGGGCTATCCAGGCATTTACAAAAGATCAGTACAATTTCCATGTCCTAATTCAGATGGACAATACCACAGCCATTGCATATGTGAACAAAATGGGAGGAGCCAAGAAAGGCCCTCTAGGCAAACATGCTCGCAAACTTTGGGAGTGGTGTCTGCCACGCAGGATCACATTACGAGCAGAACACATTCCGGGTCGTCTGAGCATTATTGCAGATGCGGAATCGAGGGCAAAGCCAGACTCAGCAGACTGGAAACTAAACAAAGGGGTATTCAAAACCCTGAACCAGGCATTTGGTCCCTTTACGGTAGACCCTTTTGCCAATAAGAACAACAAACAACTGCAGAGGTTCTACAGTTACCTCCCAGACCCAGAAGCCGAGTGGTTCGATGCCCTGTCACGACCGTGGAAACAGGAGAACAGTTATGCGTTCCCCCCTTTCAGCCTAATAAGCAAATGCTTAAGAAAGGTCCACAACGAGAATACATCTCTATTGATTGTATGCCCAATCTGGCCAAATCAACCATGGTACCCACACTTGTTGAACCTGTTGATATACAACCCAATGTTTATCAGTCCCAGGCCAAGGCTACTATTGAATCCAATAGGTCAGGAGTACCCACTAGTGGTAAACAGATCACTCCAACTAGCAGGTTGGAAGGTCTCAGGAATCACTTATCTACAGAAGGCATATCAAGCGAGGCAGCAAATATTCTCCTCTCTTCCCAGAGATGCTAAACTCAGACTCAGTACAGCTCCTGTTGGTCCAAATGGTGTAGCTGGAGTAGCCAACGACAGGTTGATCCATTTCAACCTGATGTGAAAGATGCTGTTCATTTTCTCACCGAGCTGTTCAAACAGGGTAAACAGTATGCTACTATCAATACTTATAGGTCTGCCATAAGCTCCACAGTACCTCCATTAAATGGGTCCCCAGTTGGCCAACACCAACTAGTGTGTAAATTCATGAAGGGGTTTTTTAACAAGAGACCTACTAAACTACGCTACACATCTACCTGGGATGTTGCTTTAGTCACTACATTTCTTGACAAACTCCCTATGAATACCGATCTTAGTCTGAAAGTTCTCACAAAGAAGTGTGCCTGCTCCAGACCTGGCACTTTCAAGTGCAAAGCGTCAGTCTGACCTTCAGGCTATAGACTTAACTTTCATGAAAACTCTTCCAGAGGGTGTGGAATTTAAAGTTCCAGGTTTAACAAAGACACGAACCCCTGGTAAAGAACTTGTGTTTTTCTTTCCGGCTTTGCCAAAGAAGCCTCAACGTTGCCCAGTGGCTTGTTTACAGGAATATGTTAAGAGAACTAACCCTCTTAGATTACCAGGAGCTAATAATTGTCAAGCCTTATTCCTGTCTACTCAAAAGCCCCAAACTCCAATCTCTTCCACTTCCATTGGTAGACGGCTGAAACAGGTAATGGACGAGGCAGGAGTAAATACTGATGTATTTAAGGCACACTCAAGCAGGGGTGCATCATCATCAGCAGCCAAGCAAAGAGGGGTGTCAATACAAGACATCCTTAAAGCTGCTGACTGGTCAAGAGAATCCACTTTCAACCGGTTCTATTATCGCCGCAATACACTGGTTCGTTTGGTAATGTAGTCATTACTTCTTAGGTCAGTAGCTACGAACGTAGCCAATTAGTGAATTCGGAGTGCAACATTTTATAGAATAGGCTACAAAGTAGCTGAAGTACAGTCAGAATTCTATTAAAGCTGCACGAAGAATTCACTAATGCCCATCCCTGCCCACCCACTATTATGTTGAACACATTGCCAAAATACTATTATATCAGGACGGTAACATATTTGTTTCCGTTTTCTCTCAGATCAAACCATGAAGCTACCTACCAATTGTCAGAAGACAAGAGTCTAACGTTAACACATGCTGAAGTTTATTAAATAAAGTTGCATTATGTCATTATTAAGCTCTTTGTATTTATTATATATATATATATTTTTCAACTGTATAAGCAAAGCTCAAATGGCCGCCGAGGTAGAGGTGGCATGCTTCCTTATTGGTTGGGACACCCTAATATGGGTAGGCAGCCCTTATTGGGAAAAATGTTTCCCGCTGCATACAAATTAGCTTTTAAATGCTTTGGTATTGAGATATATTATGGCCAAAACCAATTAGTGAATTCTTCGTGCAACTTTAATAGAATTCTGATTGTACTTCAGCTACTTTGTATCCTGGCACAATCTACAAGTTTAAACTTCTTCACCTTCTCGCTGGTATTTGTGAAAATTTTACATCAGAACGAGACCAGTGATGAGTAAATGCGCCTGCAGTCATCACACACTGCGGTATGTTTTTAAATGTTCGTAGATAATAGACCTTGCCGAACATTTTCACCGCTCCACACAGAAATGAGGCGATTGTTAAAGTGAGCTATAAAAAATGCGCATTATTTAATTAGTAGTTGATGGACGCAAAACGTTAATCTGGTATTTCATAGTTTATTTATGACTCGTTTGTTTTACTTGCATCAACTACTACTTCAACTACATGTTGCCTAATTATCTTCTAGAAAAGCCTACAGTTAGTGAATTCAAGTCCGCACTTGTTCAACATTTCAGCCATGACCAATGACTGCTCAATTTATTATCTGTTTTCATTTTTTGTTATTAGTGAATTATTTAGTATTTAGTTTTTGTATTTTATATATTCGCAGTTGATGGTACACCTTTGCGAATTATCATGTATAAATAAATAAATACTAAAGTAGCGCATATATTTTAGCTCACTTTACCCAGTCGCCTTGTTTCTGTGTAGCGCGGGAAAATATTCGGTACCTCTTTGGTCTTGACTTATTGCTTCTTATTTTTGACCGGACAATTTTTGTGAGTCAGGTGTGTATGAGAAGCTCTTCGCTTACTATTTGCACCGAGAAAACCGGTATTTCCGGTTGGGAATTCAATCCACTGCACCGAAAACGATTGTACGGCTTGTACTTTTACCCACAATCCTTTGCTACATTAAGTCATACTACATTAAGTCACAAGTTCTTTCTGATCTCTAATTACACTTCTACTCTCTTATTACATGTCAATCAAAGTATGTCTTATAACACGTCGATCTTCCATTTCCGATTAATTAAAACAATTTCCCGACAATCTATTCGGAAAAATATATTCCTACAATGTTTGATTTTTAGGTCATATTTTCGTTCATTGTATATTGTTCTCGTCCTTGTACGCGGACTCGAAGGTTGGATGCATTTACAACGTGACGGTTTAATTTTCGCGGAAAACATCAACAAAGAAAGACAAGAAAATCAATTGCTCACGAGCTCTGCCTGAGAAAGCAGTCGCCCCTTTGAGCTCGGATTGTCGGGCTCCCTCTCCCACGGCATCGCGATGTCCGCAACTAAGCTCTTTTTGGGGGAGGAAATGCGAGCTCAAAGGAGCTCTGCGAAAACATACCTTTTTGGCAGTACAGGCATCTACAAGTCTTTGAAATTGTTGCTTGGTTGAAATCGAAACCACAGTTAATTTCACATCAACAACTGTCAGCATCAGAAAAAGAACAACAATTACTGCTCATCACCACCTAGTCGTTGACGCAACAAATTTACCAACGCGTTACATGTTTGTGAATGGTCTACGAGTTCAAATTCGATTTTAGCTACGCACATCTGCTACGACAATGAGTAGAATTCCTTTCTACCAACATAAATTAGTGCCTCGGAGGTATTTAAGGGAGTAGGCTCTCGCTGCTTGTAAAGTTGTCCCCGCTGTTTGGAGCATTCGGGGTCAGGTGTTTTCTTCCATATATTAACACGATTCATCATGACAGAGGAAAACAGAGGCGTTATTAATACCTCTCTCGTGTTCTTCGTAATTTGTATGTACTTGGAGATTGTACCAGTTTCTTCAGGTAAATATTCTTAGAAGGTCATAGGATTGTAATAGTACCAGAAATCTGCATGTACTGGTTTTTGTTAATTAGCAAGCACGTCATGGTATAACCATCTTACTGTTTAAAGCTTCTGAATTTCTAAATTTCGGCTAAATAATTACGTACAGCCGTACACATTGCATAACAAATCTGGCATAGGCTCCCTTCTGTATGGTTCCCATATGCCTATATAAGTTTTCGCAGGATTTTGTATTGTTACTTGGCCGGAAAAGCTATCCACAGACCAAAAATGACAACCGAGAAAGACATTTTTCTTTTTTTTAAAGCAGGCAGTTCAAGCCTGAAACATTATCGAAAATTCAGGGGGATAAATTTGTCGCTTCTTCTCTCGCTCGCAGGAAAATATATCTTTCTGGGAGTGAGAGAAAGGAGGGACTTTTAACTTTAGGGATTCCGAAGATGTGATGAAGAAGACGATACATTCCTACTTCGTAGTTCTAAATGTTTCTCTGGTTATTGATTTTGATAAAGTTCAAATACAATTCCTCTACTACAGGTCGTATCAGACTGCGCTTTACAGAACAAATTATGATTTTAGACCTATCCTGATCTCATTCCCTTCCATCTAATAGATAAGATTGGAGAATCCAATCAGTAATCTTTTCCTTCCTTATTTACCACAGGCATTTTTCTAATTCCCATAACCATTCAGCATAGTTTAAACCGACTTTCTTTGGTGTAACACTAGACCGATTTGTTTGCAGATCTGACTATCCCCCTTTATTAGACATGACTATATACTGCGAAGTTGTCTAAGTTGTCACAGTCTGTCATACAGTAATCTGTCAAAATTCTCTTACGGAGCACTTCCAACAATTCTGTGGTGTTTGCTTTCGGGAGCTCACCTGCGGTCTTTGAGACTCCCGGTTCATCTATGCTAAAATATTAAGTTTGTATTTAGCCATAACAATTAGGGTTAGGGTACGTACGTTAGGGTTTAGGTTAGGGTTTTGATTGGGGTTTTGGTTAGGGTTACGTTTTGGTTTGAGCTACGCCAGGTTGCTTAGATTATAATCCCAGTTTAATTGGATTCAATCCACAATTCTAAAATTTAGAATAACGGTTTCAGCCCTTTAGAATAAACGAACCTACGATGGCCGAGGAGGGCCATCATAATTCATTTTTTCTTTACTCCAGACTACACATTTTTTTTTACTCCAGACTACACAGTTTTTTTTACTTCAGACTACACAGTTTTTTTTCTTTTGCTCCAGACTACAGAGCTTTTCTTTGCTTCAGACTTCCGGTGTCATAGCGTTTTGTGTTCCCATCAATTTGTGTTCCTAGGGGAGGGGTGGGGTACACACAACGTTTTGTGTTCCCTTTGTTCCAAAATGAAAATGAAAATTGGAGCTTTTCTTCAGAATTTATGTGTGTAAAAGTATTTTTTTTGGAACGAGAAACTTTGCCGTGAGCGTTATTAAATAACAGTGACCGACTGATATCTGGAACTTCACTTCATGATTATTTAAGGCCTAAATAAAAATCATATCCATATTTACGTCAATATATTATTTAAGGTTTATACTTTTAGGTTTGTAACTTGTTTAATGATACATTTAAGTTTGAAAATTGTTTTATCATGCCTTTGAGTGTGTGTATTTTGTATATAGCGTACATGAATCGTGTTCGCGGTTTATGTTCTAGCGATTTGTGTTTCTGGGGATGAAGATCGGCTTGGAACACAAAACGCTAGCGATTCGTGTACTGCGTTTGGCATTTGTTACGAGTAAAGGTACTCGCGGTTTTTCGGTCATTACAATGAGAAGAGTAAGTGCATTGATTCGTATTTCTATGTGCATGCTTGAGAATTAATATAAACAATATTTCAGGAAAGCGTAACCGCTTTAGTCAGAGCTACATAAAGACCTCATGTAGATAGAGAAGCTCAGTGATTGCGGAGCATTTACTTGGAGATCAAATAAATTGCTTGCTTATCAACTCCACCTTTAGTATGCGCTATAGCCTCCACCGAAACGAATATCGTATTAGTTTAAACGCTGATTTGCTGGTTTGCTATTATATTCTCAGCTTTATGCTTATTGTTATGCTTGCTGAGTTTTTCACTGAGACAAATTGCGTTTTACCAGGCAAGTTACCGGCTGCTGAGATCGACTAAAAACATGTTTATCTGCCGTTGTGAAATCTATAACAACAACATCCAATCCAAGTTCCCCAGACAAAGTAAGCCGAAATTGGCATGACGTACCGAAATTAAAAGCCACGCATCACTATCACAATCATCGATTTCATTTTTGTTTTACACAAGCGATATGCCATCAGCATTGTTGTTACACTGATACTATTTAAATGATTTCATTGTTAAAAAGGGTGAACAAAGTTTTAATTCCAAATTCAAAGTACTCTGTTAAAATAAAATAGGGGAAATAGTTTCAGTTAAATTACAGGGGACAAACAGTATTTAGGCCCGACTATGATCGAAGTACTAAATTATCATAAATTTTTGAATGGCGCGCTTTGAAGTACAAATGAAGAAATGATGTAATAGACCAGTTTACGGTTCATGCGCAGTTGAACAAACCTTTGTTTATTTGGCGGGCCACCAGATGTCAGACAATGGTGCCACTTGAAACAAGACTTTAATAACTGCGCACGAACCGTAAGCTGGTCTATTACGATTTTCAAACTTTAGAAAATTAAATGGGGCATGCTTGAGCTTAGCTTGAGTGAAAGGCTTTAAAAAAATGCCAACGTCAGCTTAAGAGAAACATTTTCTCAAGGAACACTAAGAACATATCTCTAGCTATACCATACCAGTCCTCCGGCGGAGGTTATCAAAATTGAAACTCCTTTGATACTTTGCATTTGGGCTTCAAAAAGACTATCCCTTCCAGTTTTTAAGTGAAAAAAAAGACCTATTCAAGAATCTTGAATAAGACGGAAATTAGACGAGTGGCAAACTGCATCAGTCTGGTTTTCACTAGCAACGGATTGGAAGCGGAAGCAGAGGAGTTATGTCCTAGGGTAGTGAACATGAATACGACGATAGTACAAGCACAAGCCTCGTCCAGAAGCGAAAACCTCGCTTGCATGCTGTATTTACATTGTTAAGGGCCTGAGAAATAGCATCCTGATTGGCTAATTCTTCTGCTTCTGCATATGCTTACGTTTAATTAGTTTCTCTGAAAAGAAAGCAACGGAAGCTCGACGGAAGCAGAAGCAGAAACGTAACAAGAAGTAAACCGCCCCTCCCTTCTGCTTCGTAATCCGGGGCGGCCTTCACCTCCTCGGAACCTGGAATAGTTCTGGCTACCCAAACAATGCCTAGCCCTGAAACAATACAAACCCTAACTCTAAAACAATGGAATTATTTGTCAGTGCAGTCCAAATGGGGTCCAATAAAATGCAAGGTTTTGAGAGGTGAAGGCCTGCTGCGTAATCCATCAAGCTTACTCTTGTGTCGTTTCTTGATTTTTTACTGGAACATAACGTTCCTTGTGCTTCCGCTTCCGTCGCTAGTGAAAACCAGCCTATACGAATCCCCATCCCAGTGACTATAAGGTCCTATAATATTGTAAGCTGATCAGAAAGGCATCATAATGCGATAGACTGACTGTTTTTCTTGTATTAGATCATCTATTCCCATCTAATACATTAAAAACAGTCAGTCTATCGCATTTAGTGATGGCTTTCTGATCAGCTTACATAGTGGCGTCTACGAACAGCAGTTTCAGCGGTATTGACCCGAACGCCTCACTTCGATGTAATGAAGCACGATCGAAACCATCTTGTATGACGCCATGCAACACACAGTTTGAATACCGTATTTACTCGATTAAATGCCGCCCTCGAATAAACGCCGCCCTCTATTAAACGCCGCAGATGGAAGCAAAATTACCAATAAACGCCGCACCCAATCAGAAGAATGCGGCGTTTATTCGAGGATTATAAGGGGACAAAACAATGACAAAAAACGATTCTATCTCAGCAAAAAAGCGAGACATTGGAACTTTAAACATGTTTCTGTTTTACATAATATTTACAATTTTTTTATAAACGCGAGTACATAAGGTATGCCAGTGCTTCATTACATTGATTTGATGCGAATTACATTGAATTCAATACCGCTGAAACTGCTATTCGTAGACGCCACTGTAATATCAGCTATAATCATAATAGACATTCGGTTACGTCAACAAGAAAGAGGGCGGTATATTTACTGCTGTGTGAAGAAACTATGGTGGAAGGCGACACACGTGACAAGGGAAGCTAGAAAAGAACCGGCTCCGTGATGCACGGCTATTGGTTTATAAGGACGCAAGAAATGTTTGTTGAACGTTAGTATTGAAGTGATTAGATCTAGAATCACTTCAGTCCCTTTAATTAGTTTCATTCATGTAAAGTCGTTAAACTGCCCGGGTTACACGACAACTATTTTGGGCACGGTACTGCTAAATTTTAGGTACGTACTGCCAATTAAAGTATCGGCACGGCACCCTTATCTTTGTCGTATAAATGGAAATGTACCCGAAAATCTCGGGGTTCTGAGACGCTGTGAAAAGGTGTCTCGTCCCACACAGCGGTCAACCGTCTGCGCGTGCGTATTATGGTCAGTCTGGTGGGCGGCCGCGCGAATTTCTCGCGCAAAATTTACCTTAAAACATATTACAGTGAACTTCTACCCCCAAAAGTTAAGAAAAATACGTGAAAGTTAAGCTTTTTATTTTCACAGTCGACGGGAAATTGAACAAACTTCAAACTGTGAGTTTACCAATTTTTTTCGTAATTTTCCAAAAAAGTTCTCAAGGTTTGAAAGCGGATGTGTGAACAGTGACGGCCGCCGGCTCGCTTTGGATTTGTTTTGGAATATGTTGTTGTTGCGACTTTTGACGCATGCGCAGACGTTTGACCGTTGTGTGGTCTCGTCCCGCCTGTTTTGGAGTGCCGTGCTCAAAACACTTTTCGTGTAAACAGCGCTTAACAACCATCATTTGTGTTTCAGAATGTCAAGATATTGATCCTGTTCGATGCCCGCAACAAGCAACTGATGGGTACTGTGATCCGGCGTATCCTGCAGTATGGAATGGTTGTAAGCGTTCTTGCAATCGCTGTAAGTATATTGTCATAAATAAACACTGATAAGATACCTTACGGGAGCATCGTAGAAAACGGGGTTTGATTGGCTAATAGGGTAGAATTTATAGCGCATTATGTTGTATAAATGTACGCTTGAGCATGAAAAACGCGTGGTCGAATCTATCCAATCAGCAACGAAGTATACTACGTCTGATAAACAAGGAATCAGTGCCGAGACCTTTCGTAAACTCTTTTTTTATATAAACGATGGTTAGCATTGCTTCTCTTTTGCTGTTGTCGCCGTTTGCTTTTTGATTAGAGCGGATTTCAATTGAGTGTCGGACGTGTTTTGGTTTTGCGTTTACTAAGCTCTCCTATTGGCTGAGAAAGAAAACCAACCAATCAGAATCCAAAGTAAAACCAAGCGCAAATTGGTTTTGGTTTTGCTTTGGTTTGTCATTGGCTCACAGGGAAGCCATTTATGAGTTACTTATGATTACTCGCTCCTATGATTGGCTGGCTGTGGGTTATTTATGTTTTACTACATTCAACTGAAAACCGCTGTCCAAACTTTCCCCTCGTCTTTAAAACAAGCACGTTTATCAACAATCAGTACAACATCCCTAATAACATAATTGTAGTTGACAAACTCAGCAAAACTTCTTATAATTCCAGCAAAGGAAACTCGTATTTTTTAAATACTATAGACCATACAACCAAAGGTTTATATAAATACTCTTATTTCCCCGTTTTAAATTTCAGTTAGACCAGTATTTTAGAACAAACTAATTTTGTATTATATTTTTTTTGTACTTTTACAATAATTATTTTTCAAATTCATTTAAAGTCGAAATATCGGCAAAGGAAAGTTTTAACTTATTTAATTCCAGTTTCTTGTTTTATGTCAAAATCCTCTGCATTCTATATGAGTTAAAGATGTCATATGGATACTATATTTATATGTATACAGAAAATTGCAAAAATTATGACCTATTTTGTTCAATATAAATATTTATCAAAACTATGGCTAGTATTATATGGCATATCTATATATATTTTTTTTCAGAAGGCCTTGAGGGTAGGCAACTTGAAAAAAATATCAGTAACACCATCCCATAATTTTAGATATGTTTTTGATATATATTTATAAGTAATACCATGACTAGAGGGAAATTAGTGATTAAATTTCCCCGCAAGCCGAGGGAGAGTTTTTACAAACTCTCCCGAGACTTGAGGGGAAATTTAATCACTAATTTCCCGAATTGTCATGGTATAACTTTGTAATACTCTGATCGCCGAGGAACGGAACAAATCTCTGAGAAGTTTAGTTTTCTCTGCCTAAACTAAAGACGTTGCAGTTGAGTTGCTTTCGAAAACGTTTTAATGCTCGATTGAATGACCTTGGCTTCCCCTGGGGATAAGTGTGTTGATTTTGAGAAGAATAGCAGTAAAACACAATGTAATTATGTGCTTGACTAAATATGTAAAGGTCATGCGTATATGGTTTTAAGTATCCCATATGGAAGAAGCGGGTTTGAAAAATAATAGAAGAACGTGCAAATTGAAATATAGGATCCCACATGGATGACGTTGAAGGTTATGATGATGCAAGGTCAGTTTGGGTACAATTTTTTCACCCGGGAGCGCAGGGCTAGTCGTACCAGAGGGCAGCAAGAGTTGATGCTTTTCACCCTCTCATGTCCAGCCTGCATTGTCTTCTAATTTTCTCTCATTACCATGCAAGGGAAAATTAGAAGTATGCATTGTTCTTGCAGGGAAATTTAGAAATTTCCCTGTTGAAGACAATGCATATTTCTAAATTTCCCTTGCATTTGTAATGATCCGGGGAATTTAGAGATTAAATGTGCGTGAACAAACAAAGGAATCCGAGGCGATCATGGTATTATTATATCAACAATATTCGTCATAATTTTTGCAATTTGATGTATACTTTGCCGGATATATACATATATGTATATATGTATAATGTTCGTTTTCTTTTTTTATTGAACTTCATGATCACATATTATTTATTAATCCTTATTTAAGGTAGCGATATAACTGTAAATAGGTTTTTGCTGAGTGACTCAATAAAGGTAGATATTTAGATGTATGTTGAACACGGTTTTCCTATGCCCTGTAAAAACTAATGCGCTTTCAAAGTCTTGCAAAGTGCTGAGTGCACTCGTGTTCCGCTTGTGCATTTACTCTCAGCATTTCAAGACCTCGAACGCTAGCGATCTTATATCGTTAATTGGTATAAACCAACTAGCGGACTATTACAAATCCTGCATTCTGATTGGCTACCCTACTATAGGTCTATTTGTGATAGCCCATGGAAGAGAAAAACCGCACTCATTTTCACGAAATAATATTCTTTCATGTAGCTTCAATTTGTTTCTTTCTATTATTTTCTACTGTCCGACTAGTTATACAAAATCCGCCTCGGCTAGCGCCTCGTGAATAATTATACTTGCCCATGCATGACCATGTGATAACGAAAACCGTAATACATGGTTGCGCCTCATGGGCTATTGACTCGTAGCCCATATACCATGTGGTACGATTTTCGATATCACACGCATGGCCATGCATGGGCAAGTATATTCACGCGTACGAGGCGCTAGCCGAACTGATTTTGTGTAACGTATACGTACTAAGAACTACGATGTGGCTCAGCAAATATCTGGTACTCTGTTTAAATAATGATTACCGTATTTCTACAATACCTGATGCTACACGTTAATTTTATTGTTTTGTCACTTGTTGTCACAGGTCCGACAACACAGACACCCACACAGAATTTCACAAACATAACAACGGCTTTACCCAGAACGTTAACTACAAATCGTTATTTGTCTACTATTAAAAGGACCGATAAACCAACGACTACTAACTCATCTACGAATGAAAAAAACAGTTTGCCGACTTCACCAGCGAAGTACGGGTCTACAGCCAAGCCGTCGGGCTCGTCTTCATTGCGGTCCACGAAATGTATTTGGACTTTGGTATCATTGTGTGCAGTATTATTGCCGCAACTGATGAGCTGAATGGCTGATTATATCGTGCTCTGGCTTAGGACTATCGCTCTACAAGACAGTTGACTATTTAAAGGGATCAAGGGACAGGTTATAAATTATCAACGGGAGGGGGTTCCTTCCTTGGGTTGGATTGGATAACTTTATTTTGTCACGGTTGTTCCATCCAATGAATAATCTAAAATTATGCCTAAATAAAAAAATCTATAACTTACAATTATACTACGTGATATAATATTTACATAAATAATAAAATAAATCCTGCTTTACGTGGATGCCGTGAATTAGTAATTTCAGAAGTCATAGCAGCGTAATTTGTCTTTTAGCGAGTTAAAGGATTCCGATTGGCGAATATCAAGGGCAGGCTGTTCCACAATTGTGCGCCGCTATAGCTAAAACGTCAGTGCGCGGATGTGGAATAGCCAGCTTATTAGTAAGATCGCGTAATGAATAATTAACTAGCTCAGTCCTAAAGATAAATTTCGAGCAAAGATAATCTGGAGCTAAATTATTTAGTGACTTGTACACCATAACTGCAGAATCTAGTAAATGTTGGTGTTTTATGTTTTTCCAGGTAAGAGTTTCACGCAGTGTCTGAGTATTTGAATCAAATGACGCGTCAGTCAATAAAACACGAGCAGCACGATTATGCAATTTCTGTAGCTTGTCACATAAACCCTTTCCACAGTTACCCCACACTTCGCTACAGTAAGCAAAGTGTGGTCGGATGTGTTAAAGAGCTAGCTGTGTCACAGGATAAAACTATGATGAATTTTAGATCTAGTGCATATCCTGTTTGTAGGGCAAAGTTCGATGAGATTGTAATGTTAATCCACCGTAGTTAAAAAGATGGCGGCCTGGACTTTACCCACAATCCTTTGCACGCGGAAATCTTTAAACCCGTTATAAAATCGCGGTAGAGGGGGTTTAAATGTTTCAAACAAGCGAGTACAAGTGCTGTTACCAATACACTGTTATTTACAAGAGCAGATGATTTCTATGTGTTATTTGGACTGTGTTAGGTTCACAAGTGATTGTGGTTAAATGTACAACCGCCATCGTTTTGCATATATTGTGGATCGTGGAAGAGCATCGCGGTTACGTTTGAATTTCAGCAAATTTCGAAGACACCAGATTAAGTTTTCGAATACTTTGAGGTCGTAACAATTATCGGTAAAAGTATTAAACATGATTATCCAACTGCATTCAGAGTCCAAATAACGCCTGGGACATCCAGAAACGAATGTCAAATTCCCCACCCTAGGGACAACACGTTTGGTCAAAAGTATCAAATATCTGCCTTATCCTTCTTAGATTTCCTCTTAATTATCTCAGACAGCGTGTGCCCAAAAATCCCCACCCTCGGGATAGCCCTGCCTGTCAAATTCCCACCCCTTGCCCCCCCCCTTCCCCCCCCTCCCCTCACCTTGGGCTTAACATTGATAGCTGCATTATACACAGTAGTTATTTGTACTATAGAAAACTCGCCATTTTTTTTAGAGAGAAAACGTTAGATAAGAAATCTGTTATTAGACAGTTTAGTGTGTATGACGGATATCTTTACTCCCTAATTTATGTATTTTGACTCGTAGAAATATTCGGCCATACTTCATAGTAAACTGAGTAAACTGTCTAAAAAGATACATCAATTGGCCGGCCTTCTCATTCATATGTCGGCCATGTTGGAAGAAAACAAATGGGTTGTACAAGGTCAGCCTCGAACTGAGCAGTTTCAGAACGAGGTTAGACTACTCAAAAACATAGGTCTTTATCCTCCTGGGACTCAACTTGTACAAGGTCAGTCTCGAATTGAGCAGTTTCAGAACGAGGTTAGACTATCAAAAACAAACAAGGTCAGCCTCGAACTGAGCAGTTTCAGAACGAGTTTAGACTAGCAAAAACAAAGGTCTTTATCCTCCTGGGACTCAACTTGTACAAGGTCAGCCTCGAACTGAGCAGTTTCAGAACGAGGTTAGACTAGCAAAAACAAAGGTCTTTATCCTCCTGGGACCCAACATGGCCGTCATGTGAGAAAAGTAAATTCCGATAAAATAAGATGTACATATGTAAAGTGCTATGCTTTGTGTTCAATTCCTAGTTTGTATCATATCAATATCAATTTCGGTCGGCCGATTCTGATGGGTTGGAACATGCCAGTATCCTAATATACTGTGCTGCCTTTGTTAATGATCAGCCGTTGCAATTGAGTAGAGAAGATTTGAGTTGAATCTCGGTGGAGTTTAGTCTGCAGGACTGATTTAGCGAATCAAAAGGTTGAACAGAAGGCTGAAGAACAGGTTCTTATTGACTGAGTTCCAGGAGGGTCGGACGGCAAAACATTTGGCTCGAGGTCATGACGTACACATTGACCGAGACCCAAATATTTTCCCGTTCGGTCCGACCTAGCCTCCTCCGCAGGCATACCGCCGGGAAAATATGAAATTGGGTTACCTGTGGCTGGAAGAGAGAAGAGGAGGACTGGAGAGGGTAGGAGAGGAGAGGACCTTACTCTGTCAATAATGTGTTTTAATCATATGACCACTTAGTTTGGTTAGTTTTAATAATGGCAAAACAACAAACAGAAAATCAAGCAGGGCCGAACGGCTTTTTCCGTCGGTCCACGTACCATATCACGTGACTTTTGTAAATAGTTTTGAAAGGAAACCGCACGCGGGGCCTTATGGGTAATATGATAAGTAATAAGAATAATAATAATAAAATTAATAATGCTGATGCGTGATGATGATAATAATAATGATAAGGATGAATTTCTTCTATAACTTTTCCTTCTAAGAACTAGAAGCTTACTTAAATCTGCTCGAGAAGAAACCTATATATGTACATACCGCCGAGAACGATTGTACTCGAAGATCCCCCGCTATGTACTGCTCCACTTATTTACATGCTTCATATTCGTCCCGCAGTATAATAATATATATACATTGCTAAAATATGTATACATATAAGAATGTGTAAATATATATGGGATGTGTAAATAAAGAATTAAATTACATCTATTACAGACGCAAAACAACAAATTAAAATTCATTTGCGAAAATTTGCGCTTTCCGAATTTTTTAACTACGTTGTACCTACGAATACGGTCTACGAATACCAATGGCCGCAGTCACAGTACAATTAGTTCAGTGTTAGTTTTAGTTTGTTTTGCATGTTATACTGAAAAAGAAAGTTGTGTCAGCAAAATGTTAGTGTTGAAAACAAAACCAATTCTCCGAATATCTGATCCTATATGTCGGCACACAGCTGGAGACGGGATACGTCAACTACAAACGTGTTCCACCCCCTGAGAATGAAACCTGCATCAGCCGGCACTAGCCAACTCGTGTATCATATCAGTTCTTCTATATCATTTTCCTTTAGTTAGCCTCGATGCTTAGAAAACAGTGTGCTATGTTTTTGGCGGTTCTTGTCGTGGTTTTCTGGAGGACAGGACAATCAACTGGAGAGGGGATCAGTTTCAACAAAGAAGGTAAAATTATGAGTTGTTTTTATTGTTGCTGATTGTATTTTAAACGTGCCCTGACCGGTGAACACGAGGACTCAAGGTTCGAAAGATTGATGCAGATAAATGATCCTATAAATGTACTACAGTACATTTTTCTTCGATAGCTGATTCTATACTTTGTCTCGGTAAACCTATAGTATCATTATATGGCTACAGGACTTGGGAGGTTATTCAGTTTATGTCAAAAAGTTTGTAATACCCTTACTGATTTAAGTTATTCGAAGTGTACACAGGTACTTGATGTTGAGTACTGATTTTTAATCAGTTATGAACTTTAACTCATAAAGACTGCTAACATGTAGTGTATACAGCAAGTATAATGTCTCTGCATTCACTATTTGGGCTCCTTCAGTCTTTGTTTACGGGAACACATACGGACGTAAAACAAAGAAGACAACAACTCATAACAATGAACTACAGCAAAACAATACTCTGAATTACAAAGTACCCTAAGAAGGAGCCACAATTTGATTATTGGACTTGAGATGTAAAGGGCGCTTCTAAAGTCGTTACGCGGTGATCCAAATTTGGCCTTAGGTGTTTTATAAATGCAAAAGAATGGTCTTTTAATTAGAGGCATCACTTCATAAACCATTAATACTTAAGTAGTCCACCAGCCAATCAGGTGTGCTGACTGACACCACGTGACGGCCTCTGCATATCCCAATACAGAATTGAACTGATTAGATATTCACTCCATTCTTAGACATACACTAGTGTTTGTTGGATACAGAACTGAGTAATAAACATCAGTGTCTAGATATCTGTTCTAAGCGTCATAATAATTCATAAGGATATTGGGAAGGCAATGACATTTAGTCTAAAATATAAAAAAAATACTAACAACGTAAAATAACGTCCGAGACCAATGGGTGTCCCTTATCTCCTGTCACACCGCGGCAAAACGTCACGCGCATGCGCTTTTGATGAGCCCACCGCGCCAGTTTCCGCCAGTTTCCCGCCAAAACTGAAAGAAACGAAAAGCACCCATTTCTAATTTTAGTTCGCCAAAAACAACAAAACAACTTTAATGCTAAGCCTAAAACTTTAACAGGTTTAGGTTTTCTTAATTGGTAATTCACTGCGAGTTTACTAAGTTACAAAATTATTTTTCTAAAATGGTTTGAGACCTTGGAAACTTCTATTTGAACTCCAGAGCGGCCAGTGTAGCATAACGTTTTGCCGCGGTAGCTTGCAGTGCGCTGTCAAGTTTCGTTCCCAGTCCCTACACCGCGCACCACAGGTAACCAAAATCCGCTACCAAGCTATAAAAAAAATAGAGAACCTAGCTTGGCGAACTAACAGCGGTAGAAAAACAGCTAGAATAATATATTCCGGTTGTCTCTTTTTTTTCAGCTGTGCGGTATTTGTTGGCCAAGCCAGCCGAGAACTGTTCATCTGCCTGTCAGTCCAGCGGAATGAGATGTATTAAATGGGGTGGATTTCCTTCCAATGCGCTTTCTATATTTAAGCTCGTTAATACTACTTGTACCACTGATAATGAGACCAATGCATACTACTATCCCGACCACCCTGCCTTAGGTGTTACTGGACAATGGGCGGGGAGATGTATCGGGTTCATGGGAGTCATTAGGAACAGTCGCTGCGGAATTGGAGAGAACAAAATGGTCAGACGTCTTTGCCCGTGTGGCCTTAATACAAGTAAGTGGCATAGGATACCTGTCGCAGCTTCCGAATGGCAGGGTGACAGCGTGCAAAACTGCGTAGACTGCTAGTCGTCCCTACTACTTCCACTAAATTATATATGAGCGCAAAGGCCCGTAGTGCGTTATTTAATTATCAGATTAACCCGTCCAGTCATATCATGTTGAGTAGCTTTCTGCTCTAACCAGCATGATCGAGTTCACCAGGCGGACTTCAAGCTCATACAGAAATTAGCGGAAATAGTAGAGATAATAGTAGCAGTTTAAAGACTGCGTGGCAACTGGCCTGCGAACAGGCTCATGGGGGATGAGGGGGAAGCAGGAGCAGATACAGGATTTTGTGAAATGGGGTTTGAGTGAGTCAATCCTAGGTTTCACAAAGAAATTCCTTGAAACCTATAGAGACTCTGAAATGCTATTTACTGTTACTGTTATCTACAGGAGTCATAGGGGAATTGAAACCCTTCACCCTTCATTTCATTGGACCCCATTTGGATTGCGCTGACAAAGAATTCCATTGTTTTAGGGTTTGGGTTTGTATTGTTTCAGGGTAGGCTATTGTTTGGATAGCCAGTACTATTCCAGGTTGCGAGAAGGTGAAGGCCGCCCCACCCTTGAAACCGACGCCATGGATCCGCCTATGGGAGGAAGAGCCTGCGCGGACGTCATACAAATGTGAATTACTCCCCCACATTTATCCATCATTAGGCTGGGTTCAGACACCGATCCATTCATGCTGAAGCCGAACGCAATAGGCCCTTTGCAGCTAACAGTCACGTGCTGATATAATACTTCATTATTAACGAATGAATTGAGCTCGTGATCCCCATGGGAAAGCCGTTGTCATGGATGTTAAAGAGCAAGCGATCTTTAAAATCGCTGTTTTTGAAAGATTGACAATCGATTGGAGGTGGAAAATAGCATTTACAAATAGGTTTTGCTAACATCAATACGGATCTTGTACAAGGCATTTAAATGAATGAAGTGAGATATTTTTTGCTCTCCAGTACAACCACGTGATGTGTTAGCTGCACAGGGCCTATTGAAACAACTTAGGATAATAATTGGGCGGCTTTTGTTTATATAATTAGGTTCGGCACATGAGTCCAGCGGCATCTGAAACGGGTTTAAGCTAAGATATCATATCTAATTAACATGTGAACAGATTTCATCGTAGAACAGACCAATAGGAACTTGAGTCCAAATGGACGCAGATATTCAACTTTGTATTGCGTCCGTGCAGGATCTCTAGCTCCTTCATTTTTCATGTATCCCTCCCATGAGCCTGTTCGCAGGCTGCGTGACAATAACAGTACCTGTATACTTGAAAGCGTGACGATTTGCTGGGCGTTACTCAACCAAAACAAGAGTGAAATTGGTTTGTAGATTCATTTCTGAATCACTCTGATCGTTTAATATTGTCACATTTACAAAATCGCCTGAATGTGTAGCAATTTCCTTCGAAAAGTCAATTTTCAATCAACTGATCACGAAGTTAATATAATGGAATTATGTCATTTCAAGGAATCGCAAATATCTCAAATTTGAATTGATAGGATATTGTAAAGACTGTTTAGTGAAACTTTTGGTCAAGCATAAAAATCATGCCAGAAAACATGCAAACAGCTAGCTATGTCCGAAAATGAATTCGAAACTAAAGAATTGAAGACGTGCGGCTAAATACAGGAATGCTCCAACCTCTGACAAAATAAACTAACTAAAACCCTACCCTGAACAATAAAAGAACACTAACCGGTCAGTAAACAAATTTCCACTCAGATATATTAAGGCATGGGTCAAGGACTGTCATACTTATTCCTAAGAAGTATAGAGGTATAGTCTACTTTAGTTTGGTTTTACTCGAAAACCTTGATTTCATGCTATATCATGTAAACCCATGGCGACTGAAGCTGTGACCTTTGAACTCATTTTTAGGAAAGTATAATACAATGCTTCGGGAGGGATGTAAAGCGCACAAAATTCATAAGAAAAGGCGGTGGAACTACTGCAGCCGACCGTGTAGTTTATCCGTCCAATTAGACATTGTTAAAATGTTTGCTAATTTAGTACAAACTTGAGTACTAAAGAAGCTCCCTTTAGCTAAAGCCACAGGATTAGATAATATCCCTTCCAGGTTACTAAGAGATGCAGCTGAAATTGTTAGCCCCTCTCTAACCTCACTATTTAATTTATCTATAGCAAAAGGGATCTTCCCCCAAGATTGGAAGCTTGCAAGAGTTACTCCTCTCTTTAAACAGGGTACAAAATTTGATCCAGATAACTATAGACCAATCTCGATTATCTCTGCTGTTGCAAAATTATTTGAAAGGCTGGTATTTGATCAGTTTTATGATTACCTTCAAGAACATAAAATCCTTACTAATAGCCAATCGGGATTTCGCACCCTCCACTCTACGGTGACAGCATTACTAGAAGCCACAGACCAGTGGTACTACAGCATTGACAAAGGACATGTCAATGCTGTGTTATTCCTGGATCTGAAAAAAGCGTTTGACACTGTCGACCACAAAATCCTTCTTGAAAAACTTAAATTGTATGGATTAGATCAAGCCTCTTTGAACTGGTTTGACTGGTATCTTAGTAACAGGCAGCAACGATGCAGGATAAATAATGAAACATCTAGTCCCAGAACCCTCAATTGCGGCGTGCCCCACGAACGATCCTAGGGCCCCTTCTGTTTTTACTCTACATCAACGATCTACCCAACTGCCTATTAAAATCTTTTCCTCGGATGTACGCCGATGATACAAACTTAACAGTAACAGGCGAGAGTCCGAGAGAGATAGAAGAATACGTAGGACTCGACCTCCAAAATGTTAGAAATTGGCTTTGTGCAAATAGACTCACCCTAAATGCAACAAAAACTGAATTGTTGCTAGTGGGTTCCCACCAGAAATTGACAAATTTTCCGAAAGATTTATCTTTCACCATTGATGGTAAAGTCATAGAAAGAGTTACCTCAACAAAATATCTTGGTGTACATCTAGATGAAAATTTGTCTTGGAAAACCCACATTAACAAACTCATGAAGAAAATCTCCTCAGGTCTAGGTGCACTCAGACGTATAAAGCCTTTCATACCCCCCAAAGCACTGTTAAGTGTCTATGATACTCTCATACTCCCTCATTTTGATTACTGTAGTGTTGTATGGGAAAATCTAAACAAAGGACTTGCCGAGAATCTACAAAAGTTGCAAAACCGAGCTGCCAGAATAATAACCGGTTTACCCTTTGATACTAAGATTGATGAGCTCCTAAGTACTCTAAATTGGGACAGACTATATATTCGACGAATCAAACAAAAAGCAATAATGATTTATAAGGCTTTAAATAACCTGTCTCCTGAATATTTATCCTCAAAATTTATACCACGTTCAGCCTCTACAAATTACAATCTTAGGGGCTCATCAACAAAACTAACCCTCGTACGGCCACGAACCAATTTCGGTAAAAAGGCTTTTCGCTTTAGTGGGGCTAAGTTATGGAATGAACTGCCTGAGGATGTAAGGCAATCAGCTAGTTTAAATAACTTCATTTTTAATCTTACGAAATCGAGTTATTTTAACCTTATGTAAATATTTCTTATATATGACATTCCTATTTTTCTTATTCGTCCCTTCAACATGGCTTTCATGTAAAACAGTTTCATATTTTAGTGTTTTTTATCTATCTATGTAACTGATGATTTTCCATGTATAAATAAAGATGTACTGTACTGGATATCATATTTCATACTAGCCTTAATTAGTCTTCCCCTTAAAATAACCAACCTCCCTAATATGGAGCAGCAAAGTGTGCACTAACCTTGATTCACTTGCATGAACATACTCACTAAATTAGAACTTTTTACGGTACTTCAGGAGGATTTTCTAAAATTTACTTTAAATAAAGGTCATAGGTCACATACTATGCTCATGAAACTGTGTTAGGTTGTGACATTATTGAATCTGTCAAAGTGTCAAGAATATATCTTACAAGCACGCCCCTGAGCAGGTAAACGACGCTGTTTTAGGGCTAATTTGTGGCTAGGGTTCACAGGTAAAGGAGTTCTCAAGAAAATGGGGAAGAAAAAATTTTTGAGAGCTTTTATGAAACTCGAAACCCCGCTTTCCTGCTCGTAAAGCAGACGTCGCAACTACTACGCTAAACAACCATCGTCGCTCAAGCTCACTAAAAATTTAAATTTTATAACCATGTAAGTTAGTTCCCAATCGTCTGGCGGCCACTGCTAATCTATTGTATTCTTGGACAATCAGACGTCGGAGCATTCCGGTATTTAGCCTCTTCTCTAAAGAAGAAGTAGAACAAGAACAAGGACGGTGCATGCGCGAATGTAACTCGAGTTAGCAATCTCGTACCCATGCTCGAGCATGGTGACTCTAGGGGCGTCGGCAAAGCACCGCTGGATTCTCGAGTATGTCTAATACCAGACGCTATATGTTTCTTACTGCGCATGCTCGACGAAAATATTAGGGCGCTGACCTTGAAAGGTACGCGGTCTCTGGGTACGAGATTGTCCAGTTAGGTGTACTAATGTTTGCGAGCATGCAGTCATACAACAATGGCCAACGCTTGAGACCAGTCAAATCACTTTCTTGGAATGTTTCCTAAGGCTTGTATTTTTCCAGTTTCAAATCGATCTGATATATACCAAAAACGTTTGTCCATTGAAAACATTTGAAATTCTAGTCTTCAACGATAAGAGTTAAAGTGTATATCAGGTCAAACATGTTTATCACTAATATCGATTCTACATCAAGTGAATAGTTGAATATTTCTCGATTTGAGTGTTGCATCCATGAGTTATAAAGGTTTATATTTATAATATATTCAAGCCAGTGACGTAAAACACTTAGAGATAAATAGACAAGAAAGGAAAGGCTGATTCAACGGTAGTGAGTTTTTTTCTTCTTCGGGGAAAGAGGCTTACAATGTATCTAATAAACTAGAACCTTTACGAAATAATACATGAATTATGAATTGCACAATCTTATGATAAAACACATATAGACCAATGAAAAGAAGGTGGAGAGTGACATATAATAAAAAATTGTAACGTGATGATGATTGTGAAATACAAGTTAAGTTTCATCACGTTTATTCATACCTAGAGGTTCAAGAGTTTGACCTCTATCGATAAGATACGCTTCTCGCGCTTTGCGTATACTGTCTCGCTGAGAAAAAACAAGTTCTAGTGGAATTAGCTGCATATCAGTAGGTGAATGATTGTTAGTTAGAAAATGTTCTGAAACGGCAGTAGGCTTGGATGTGTTAGAAGGTTATCTACTGTACGGCGGTGTTCGTTAAAGCGGTCTTTAAGGCGGCGTTTGGTTTCTCCGATATATTGAACGTTACAGCGTTTACATTGGACCATGTAAATTAGGTTTTTGGAATTACAGCTGATTACAGTTAATGTGGTGTTTAATAGCTCTTAATTCGCCAGTAGAGTGGAAAGTGTAATTATTTAGACCATAGAGGAGTTTGCACCACCACGTGATGGCAGCCATGTTGGTGGCCAGAACAATGAGATTTGTTCAATCATGTGAAAAATTAAATCTCAAAGGAATAACATTCTATTGTTCTGGCCACCAACATGGCTGCCATCACGTGGTGGTGCAAAACGTCTATTGTCAATGTATTTACAGGTTAAACAATTAGTGCCACAACTAAAAGAACCGGGAGGATCGTTATTAGGTTTGTTAGTTGTTAGTTGAGCTCTGACTAAAATATCACGAAGGTTATTATTACGTCGATAAGCGACTAGAGGTACAGATGTAAATATATTTTTGCATCGATTAGAAGACAACAATATGTTAAAATGTTTGTGCATGATAGGAGAACAAGAAGGTAAAGCAGGGTTATAAGTTATAACTAGCGGTACTCGGTTAGATTGGTTGTTAGTTATATCAGTGATTTTACTAAATATTTTGTCAACATCAGAAAACGGTTTCATTCATAAGGTAAAAGAAATGAAAGTAAATTCCCGAATTTACGTCAAATTTACGCATATTGGAAATATTTATCTCTATAACTCATAGGCGCGACACTTCTACTATTCAACTATTTACTTGATACAGAATCGATATTAAAGTGCAAGTATCATGTTAAAAAAAAAGAAGCTATATATTAGTGTGTTGTGTTTGTTTCTCACAAAAAGGTACTAATCAGCGACTTGCAAATTTTGTAACATTTCCGGCATTTAATCCCTACTTTTGATTACTTTTCGCGTATCCTGTGACGTCATAAGATGAATCAACTCTCTCAAGAGAAAACTACTACAATTAAATCCCGTAGGTTTCCATTGTCACATCACAAGATGAATTAAACAGTCCCACAAGTCGGGTAGCTTTCATTCTACTAGTTTACTTGCTGCTCATGCTTCTCGAAGAAAACTAATTTAGACAACTGAAATATAATTTGTGGCAATAAGACTAAACGTTGTGCCTTTCACTTTAATGATAAAAAAATATTGACCTGATATACACTATAAACGTTGGTTGAGAGCTTACATTTGCATGGAAAATTAGATCTAGCAATTTTATATTATTGAAGAAGTGTAAGTACCTGAATAAAGATATCGAAAACGGTAACTTTCCAAGGATTCTAAGAAGCAACTTTGATCTTAGTCAAATGAAGTTTATCTTTTGATCAACAGCTACAACCAACCCAGCCACGAGCCCAAACATCTCCACTACAATACCTTCCACTGAACCATTACCACCGTCGCCATTGACACAGTTCTCCACCCAAGAAACGTCTTCGTTCTCAGTAGAATATCCCTTCACAACAGGAGAGCAACTGAAGAACGATTTCCATACCAAAGAGCCTGTTGAGAAAACTAGTGCTGTTAAGATAATTGTCATAGTTGTGCCGGTGTGCTTTGTGATTGTTACGATGGCCGCGATCCTGACTTTCTTCATGAAGAAAAGGTTGGTAAATATTCTAAACTAAATCTGCTCTTGACCCGTTGATGCAATGCATTGTGGTACACTGTGAAGGTCACGTAAGACGCCGAACGCGGAAACTGAGCACACGTAACCAATCTACCGTATCACGAAAAACGATGGCGGCTGCATGTACATCTGATCACAATCCCTTGCGAACCTGAGACAGTCAAAATAACACGTAGAAATCCTGTATTCTCTTCAATTACAGTGTATTGGTAACAGCACCTATAATGGCTTGTTTGTGATATTTAAAAACTCTGTGCCGCGATTTTAAACGGATTTAAAGTAGAAGCCGGTATCTTTTTTCTGTACGGAGGTGTGCTGCCAGCGTGTACTCACAAAATATGGACAACAAACTGAACTTTCGTAGAGAGAAAATTACGGTGATAGCAGACTTCGTGTGAGTGGGATATAAATACAGGTAAACTAAGCATGCAGTTAATCGTGGGATAGCTGTAAAAACTGTAGATTTGGTCAGCAGCCAAACCTGCGAAAATTTCACTCCCGGTTAAATTTTCGCGCGAAACGAAAATAACCCATGATTCCCATCTTACTCAATAGTGTGAACTCGCTATTTTTCCAAATTCCCGATGTTCTTTATTAATATTTACAACTTTGAAAGATTTTAAGTATCACACGAGTATTGACCTCCGGTATGTGAAAAATAAGTGTATTCACAGGGAAAACCGCTGACGTACCACAGACTCGTCATGACCGGAATAGTTGCGATGAGTAGGAAATAAATACGAGTAAATTAGTTTAGTTAGCCAAGTCAGTAATCAGTACCCAACAAACTAAGTTCGTGTACGCGCAAATACAAGATCTTTAAAAGTTACTTAAAGAATATAGACCAACCATCATGCTTTGCGCGACATGCCCGCCATTTTCTCACAATTGAAAAGTCGGTTTAGTACGGGTTTTCTTCCAATAATTTGAAAATCATTGTTTTTGTTTTGTGTGACAGCCAGTTTCAATTTGAATCTGTTTTTGGAAAGTTCTTTTTGTAGTTTACTGTTTAGTTTAATAGTTTCACAAAGTGGAAATAAACAAAACAAAGCAAAGGCTGCTAAGCATCGTGATTGGGCCATATTTGTTAAACCAAACAGAATGTTAAATGAATGCTTTCCAATTGTTTTTGCAGGTTTGAAAGACAGCCCGGTCCAAAACGTATTAAATCCAGACGACATCAGACGAATGAGATGGTCGGGGATGCCAAGGAAAATAATATATACATGGCATCTATGGTCGAGCTGAACTCAATATATCAAGGGTATGGGCACGAGACTGGATGATGAAAATTATTGTCAATGACTCTAACGAAGTACTAAATTGAGGGGGGAGGGGGCTATTATCACAGTTCGGCCATCTTGGATAAAACAATGGTGTTGGCCCTTGTAGCCTCGCACTGGTGGGTTTCAGAACGAGTTTACCGGACGAAAACAAAGGTTTTTATTCTCCTGGGATTCAACATGGCAGCCGCGTGATAAAAGCCCATACTGCACATGCGCAGTCAAAATAAATCGCTGCAAGGTACTCTAAGTTAATTCACACCACAGAAAAACCAAGGCGTTGATTTTCCATACTGTCTGTCATGTTGGAGTTGAATGTGCTAAACGTTCCCTCGTTTTCATGCGAGGAAAGATCGTGCGCCTATGACAGGTATGCGCACTCCAATAGTTATACGTAATATCAGTCAAATCAAACATCGAATATTTTGTTTGCTCAGTCTCGGATATTGAGGCTTGTTGGGCCTCTAGCAGATACTGCTAACGATCCGAGCATTCTACACACACCTTACTATATTCATATATGGGCCGCGTCAGGCAAAAAGGGCCCGGACGACATTCAAGTTAAATAATTTCTACAACGGTGTTCCTAATAACAGGTTTAAGATTTTATTGTATTCTTGACGAGAAGCACTACATTTCATTCCTAACAATAAATGTCAGTTTCAAGAAATTGACAACAAAAATCAGGGGTGAAATTTATGTGATTTTGATCAATTTTATCAATTTTAGCGTATATTAAAAGGTTTACAAGCCTTAAGTAACGTTGTTTAGTTTGTTATTCTATTTTCCATCAGCACAATGCCTCGATCGGACTCCAAGGATCAGTTGTACGAGCCGTTAGATGAAGCATACGAAATGTAAGTAAGCTCAATAGTATTTTCTTGCTGCCTTTAAAGCTGTAATTATATTGATTCGGTCCCACATAACTTCAAAATGTTGACACGAAGGAAGGGATTTACGCGCGACAATATTTATTTAAAAGCGCACTAAAAAAACGATTAGTTAAGAAGTTGGCTTTTACTAGAAAAGGTCATTCATATATATATTTCCACAACCGAAAATGTGCAGTACAAAAACAATAGAAGTATTATGGGTGCAATCAGAATACAGGCCTCGAGAGGTTCCGTGCTGCTCAAGTTGAGATCCCGCGCTGCCGGCTGAGCCGAGCTATCGCATCACAAATCGATTTCATTAATTCGGGAAACAGGCGCTATAGTACAGTTGGGGTGGCCTGATGCATATAGCGGAGGGCTTGTCGGATGAACACAAGGTATCATCTTTTTCGATCGCTCTTTCGGCCTATGCAGTAGCTACCCAATCCGTAAAAAAATGAACCAAAAAACACCCAGAAGAACCGCTAGCACACTACCCATGTAGGAGCTCTGCTATAAAAGGCACCGTAAACAAGGCGCGTATCTTTAAATTAAGTCAGTAAGCCTGGGCTTAAAAGATGTTATGCAATTTCAGTACGTTTTTCATATTACGCCTGGAGCAAGTTTACTGTGTCTTACTTTCCGGCCTAAAAATGCCTCAAAAATGCTTGGGAACGCCCCTGTAACTAAGTAAAACTGATGGCATAGTCTTGCTTAGCCTCATATAACTGATATAATTGTTGATTTTTTTTGTCTTCCATTCCATACAGTCCTGTCATACGTACAGATTACGAAGAACTGCGTTTTTCCGAAGGCAACGATAACACACCAGAACAGTATGTACACATTACCAAAAACATACACTGACATAATTAATACATCATTTACATCCCATATATGGTATGGGTTGGTGAGACAGAGGTTAATGAATACATCATTTACATCCCATATATGGTATGGGTTGGTGAGACAGAGGTTAATTAATACATCATTTACATCCCATATATGGTATGGGTTGGTGAGACGGAAGTTAATTAATACATCATTTACATCCCATATATGGTATGGGTTGGTGAGACGGAAGTTAATTAATACATCATTTACATCCCATATATGGTATGGGTTGGTGAGACGGAGGTTAATTAATACATCATTTACATCCCATATATGGTATGGGTTGGTGAGACAGAGGTTAATTAATACATCATTTACATCCCATATATGGTATGGGTTGGTGAGACAGAGGTTAATTAATACATCCTTTACATCCCATATATGGTATGGGTTGGTGAGACGGAGGTTAATTAATACATCCTTTACATCCCATATATGGTATGGGTTGGTGAGAAAGAAGTTAATTAATACATCATTTACATCTCATATATATGGTATGGGTTGGTGAGACGGAAGTTAATTAATACATCATTTACATCCCATATATGGTATGGGTTGGTGAGACGGAGGTTAATTAATACATCCTTTACATCCCATATATGGTATGGGTTGGTGAGACGGAGGTTAATTAATACATCATTTACATCTCATATATATGGTATGGGTTGGTGAGAAAGAAGTTAATTAATACATCATTTACATCTCATATATGGTATGGGTTGGTCGGACGGAAGTTAATTAATACATCATTTACATCCCATATATGGTATGGGTTGGTGAGACGGAGGTTAATTAATACATCATTTACATCCCATATATAGTATGGGTTGGCGAGACGGCGGTTAATTAATACATCATTTACATCCCATATATGGTATGGTTTGGTGGAACGGAGGTTAATTAATATAAGGAACAATAAAAAATTGCAAAAACCGTATACGACAATTCTGTCGGTGGTACGTTGCATTTTGCGAAGACTGGATCTGATCAGCCAAAAGTGCTAATAAGTAAACAAGTCCAAGGACTACAGAAAAGCTGATCGAACAACGGTGTTATTCATTGGTGTTATGTCGCTTAAATTAGAGCAATCGACTTTAGTTATTATTTGGAAATTTTCTCCTTAAGTTATGTATTCAATTTGACTGTTAACTTACGCAGTACAGTCAAATATTTAGCCAATCAAACCTCGAGATTAGCGTGCGTGGAATACCATATATAGCTCCGTTATAATTTCGACATTGTTATGGATTATTTGAGACCTTTTTCAGAGTAGTCGATGTAGTTTGTCGATTTAGAAATACCTGGTCTTGATGCATATAGATACGAGATAGATAGATAAGCTGAATTGCGTATCACTTACAAGAAAAGTTATAATATTAATTAAGTTACCATGAATAACAATAGACCCTGTGTGGACTTAACTCGGGCTACACCTAGGACTAGATGAATTGAAGTTATTGTGTACTTTTTGTGCCATGCATGGTTTGTGCTAGGGCCAGTAGGGGAGCTAGAGAATTGGTTCACTCCTGGCACACCTACTTTATTAACTGATACTAACTGAAATGGTTCAACCACATCACATCAGTATACGTTAACATCTAAGATTTAAAATTATAGTCAACAATATTTAACAAATAAAAGATGGTTCTCTATGTTCAAAAACAAAATAATGCACACTCAAGGTCTTGAAAAACTATGGATGCATGAGTAGAATGCGAGTGCATTTAGCAGCTTTTCAAGACCTTGAAAGTGCATTATATTGTTATAGGACGTACATAGTGTAACCATCTTCTATTCAGAAAAAGAAATTCGATCCTGCATTAAAAGAAAATCAAGCACGCCGAGCAGCCAATAAAAGTGCATGTTCTTATGTTGCTCCAATCTGTAAATATTTATATTATAAATAGTGATAAATACTTAGTCATATGATTTAGATAAGACCAGAAACATAAGGGAGTTGAAACGTGTAACACCCATACTTCGCTCATGCTCAAGTGCAATGTTCTGGATTATTCAGCGAATAAAAATGACCATATATGGAATAAAATGGCAACCGGCTTCTGGCTGATTTTTTTTTATCTTTTAGAAAACAATAATCAATAACCCACTTTGACGATGTTGCGCACGCATCAGAGAACAATAGATGTGGTTCGCCACTGATAGTCGGTGTGGCCCGCCAGTCTCTTGTTATTCAGATTTTATGTGCAATGTTCTAGTTACGTGCGCAACATCGTCAACGTTACTCGATCCTGACCGAGATAGTCAGTGCTGAAACTGGCATAATGTCAGATCCATGAACTGAGAAATCTGCCTATTGACTACTCCATTTGAAGCCATTACTTTTGAGTGGAATGAATAAATAACAACACTTCAAGCTGGTAATGGTAGGTCTGTGTGTTTACTTACAAATGTCGGTTCTAATTATTCCATGCATTTCAGTGCACGCCAGATCTCCTTTCGTCAAATGTGAGAAATTTCCTTCCAAATTCAGTAAAACTCCTGTCAGCCCTAGAAAAACGCAACATATTGCCACTGATTTCAGTCGAAGAAGCCTTTGGTTTCTACAGCAAAATGATGAGTAAGAATGGCCGAAAACTTTGCTCGCATTTATAGCCAACTTGTAGAATCCCACTCCAAGATGTATGTGTCACGTGCAGTGCTAGCCATCTGATTGGTTGATTGTGACTATTGCGCTAGAATAGCGATTTGCGACAGAATCTAATAATCTCATAACTTCATCATAAAATATTTTCCGTATCTATATGTCTTAAGTTTATTGTTATCATATAGTCTATTATTTCTCAGTATATATTTATGTGACACTTTCTCAGGTAACAAGCTACATGTATGGAGGTTCGATGTGGTATTCTTACAACTAAGTACTACAACGTATCGCGACATAAAGTTGCTCGACGGTAAAATAGAGTTGGGCGGACCAGTCAATGCACAGGCCTCCTTAGAACTCCTAAGATAACACATATATGTTGAGAACTCAAGTTAGAACTCAACAATTAGACTACTCGCTCGAAGTTTCTATTATACAAATAGACTGTGTCTGTCGAGGAACTATCGGCTGATAGTTGCCCGCGGAAATTTTTCTATTTGTCGTTATTGTTCATCACAAAATTATCTTCCGCTCTCAGCGGGCACTATCGCCTGATAGTTTTCCTCCGCGGACGACAACTATTACGTCACGTGATCGATTTTAGCCAATGAGCTCGCGCTAAAATTTTGTGGTGAACTATAACGCCTGATAGTTTGCATCCGCGGACGACAACTATCACGTCACGTGATCGCTCTTAGCTAATGAGCGCGCGCAATTTTGTGGTGAACTATAACTATAACCAATCTTCATGTTACATCTAATAATATAATTTGTCTTCAGCAATTCAAAGCAGTTGGAATCAGGTGAAGGAAACCTGTACGAGGCATTCAACGAGAATGCCGATGAGTAAGTAGCGAAGAGCATGCGCGTAGGGTTTAAAATATTTTATTAACCAAATTTTAAGAAGTATGTTGACCTTAACGAGAAAAATCTACAGTCGACGGAGGAGTTAATTTCGTTTTGACACAAAAGAACAGTGAAATACGACAGAAACTAACACATTTCTGACCGACTCCAATTTTGCGATCTTTGCGACAACCGGCCTCGCTCTGGTCCCATTGTTACCAGACGTCTTCCCAGTGACCAAGCTGACGCTAAAGCTCCGGCCAAACTATCGAACAATGTTGGATTCAGCTTTGCTCGATCTAATATTGTTCGATAGTTTGTCATCATCCGGCATGTTGGACCGAAATATTGTTGGTTTCATGATCATGATCAAATGTTCGATGAAGTTTGCGTTTTACCGCCACCCCAACATTTAGCATGCAGACTACATTTGATTTAAGCATTACAGGAGGGTCTGAATGGGGGGCTACATGTCACTTGCCATTTGTCACACACAGCGGTCAAAAGTCTTGCAACAACAACATATTCCAAAACAAATTCAAAGCGAGCCGGCGGCCGTCACTGTTCACACAACCGTTTTCAAACCTTGAGAACATTTTTGGTAAATTACGAAAAAAATTGGTAAACTCACAGTTTGAAGTTTGTCCAATTTCCCGTCGACTGTGAAAATAAAAAGCTTAACTTTCACTTATTTTTCTTAAATTTCGCGCGGGAAATTCGCGCGGCCGCCCACCAGACTGATCGTAATACGCACGCGCAGACGTTTGACCGCTGTGTGTATTTGTCAGTTAGCCCTAGTTAATCATTACTAGAGAATAGAGCGAATTTCAATTGAGTGTCGGAAGTGTTTTGGTTTTGCATGAGCCTGTATACAAAAACTAGAACATCTGTTTCATTTCTTTTATAAAATAATTATTTTGATAAAAGAAGCATACGGTTGCTTGTCTTACCGTGTGACGTCATTGCCATGTTTGCACAGGCTAATGAAAACATGGCTATCAGCCAATCAGAACGCGAGTACTATCTAAATTATTTCATAATGTCCTTTGTCGTTTATTAGCGATTTGGGCTTTTTATCTTTTTTCTAAACACCTCTTCCTAGGACAACAGATAGAGCAAAAGTATGTTTATTTCATTTGATTTTAACCTATCAATAATGGAACATTTGTAATTTTCTCTGTTTATAGTAGTTCCCATAAAAAGCCTATATATACTGACAAATAAAAACACCAACAACTCGAAATTATATAGAGCTTGGGTTGCCTGTGACGTAATTGCTTCCTTAATTTATGCACAGTCTTAATCCTGATATATATATCGGTCAAAAGTGAAAATTTTTATCAATGCTAAAGTCGTATGCTGTAAAAAGAAATATGTACACCGCATTTATTAAGTTGAAGTAAAGAAAAACACATCCTAACTTCTGAAGGGAACATTGAAGGGGAATTTCAAAATTCTCTCTGTTGACTTGAAGTGACTAATATTCGATGAAAGCTGATTGAATTGATTTGTGAGAAGAGCATTTAACTTTCCTTCTTGGTTTTCAATGAGTTTTTCCAAGCTTTTTAGGCATCATTCCATAATCTATCATAATCTAGTAAACTAAATTATTCTCGCCTCAGTTACCTCAGAAAAAATGTGTTTTTTTCGTCGCGTTTAAGGAGGAATATGACTGACTATGAGTTATCGAGCAATTTCTGTGATCGTCTAATTTTATACTTACCTAATAAAAGGTTCATACAACATTTGGGCGTAACGCCACAGGAAACAAGCAATAGGACTCAAGGTCCCCTACGAGGCTTGTCTCCGCCATGTCAGTGGACCTACGATTTTACGTCCTTATCCGAGAAGACGTGAAGGGTCTAACCATTTGCAGTTGGTTCACAAAGGCAGCACCTTCTACTCAGTTATTTTAAGACCCTGAGTGTTGGTCCGGCCGGGGTTTGAACCCGCGACCTCCCGCTCGACAGACCGGAGCTTAACCACTGAGCTAACCGGGAGGCGGTTGTACTCAGCTTATACTCGGGCCGCATGTATAGCATTAATTCAAACAAAAAATAGTATTTGCTTTAGTGTTAAAATTTTAATGGAAGAAGGCGAAAGTCAGTTGCAATGATTGTGTGGCATGGGGAATGTACATGTAACTTTGATTTTGTTTTGCGAAGTCCAGATCTGTAAATGGCGTTAGACTACTAGCAAAACCCTTCTACTGCGCATTTTTTTTAGAATAGCTAAACATGGTTCCAGATGGCTAACGATGGCTAGACATGGTACACGTACTTGGCTGGGCCGACTGGTCTGTAAGAGGGATGTCTTAACCATCTGGAACCATGTTTAGACTTCTGAAAAAAAATGCGCAGCAGAAGGGACTTGCTAGCAGTCTAATGGCGTCGGGAGTTCCACAAATCTTCCCTCGCGATCGGCTCGCGGGGCAATTTAAATCACTAATACCCCTCATATCACGGTATAACATAATTATGGCGCTTGGCGACAGAACCGGGGAATTGACTCAAATGGTAGTTCGGTTTTACTCTCTTTATTGCGGGTAGCTCCTTTCTCTAGCAACTCTCTCATACAATTGCTGCTGATATCCGTTTACAATGGATAATATTCGTCTAGCGTGGACGGTATGGGATTACATCTATATAAGGACATAAAGAATGTATAGAAGACCGAAATATTCTAGATAACGCAATATTCTAGCATTCGCATAACAGTACTCCTGCATGACGCTTATCCAGAGGATGTACTGAAGCTGGCCTACTGTCATATCAAAGAACTGAGATATCGGGCCCTTTACTATATATTTGAAGCCATTACTTTAAAAGGAACGAATAAACACGACACTGCATGCTGGTAAAGTTATCATGTGTTTACTTACAAATGTTGATTATTACTGGGCCACGTGCGCTTAGGATCGCTAGATATTCTTTAGTAAAATGTGAGAAATTTCCATCCAAAGTCCTTAAACCTTTTGTCAGCCCTAGAAAAAAAAAACTCTGGCGAAACTTAACTCGGGTGCAGCTATGCTGGCCCAAGTAGTTAGCTCATAACCAATCAGGCCAAGCTAAGGAAGCCATTCAAGCGCTGTGCGCAAGGTTCACCTGTGGGACATTAATCAGTTAAACAACTGAAATAGGGCCGTCTTTCCGGAATTGAAAAAAGGACTGAGACCGAATATGTAAAGTTATCTAATCAAAAAATCAAACAGCGAAATTAGTAAGTTTGACGATGTTTTGGTTGAATCGAAACTAAATAGCAAGCTTTAAAAAAATCGCAAAAATAAGAGACGTTTGACTTGAATGTGTGGTTTTGGGGGACTCGCATCCATACAGACGTCTCTTATTTTTGCAAGCTATTTAGTTTCTACCCTGCGAGCAGAGCTTTCTTCGACTCCACGAAAAGCGAGAAGAAAAGAGCTTGCAGCAGCAGTCGTGTTGTTTCGAGCATGCGCCAACGGTTTTGTCTCGTACCAGACTCACTCGGCCACTCAGTCGTGTCACCTTTGTCTGCCATTGTTGCAGTGGGCTCAGGTTTGATCAGAGTGGGGGAAATATGCTAGTCATGACGCACACAGCGGTCAAACGTCTGCGCGTGCGTATTATGGTCAGATTTCCCGCGCAAAATTACCTTAAAACGTATTACAGTGAACTTCTACCCCAAAAAGTTAAGAAAAATACATGAAAGTTAAGCTTTTTATTTTCACAGTCGACGGGAAATTGAACAAACTTCAAACTATGAGTTTACCAAATTGTTTCGTAATTTACCAAAGAAGTTCTCAAGGTTTGAAAGCGGGTTTGTGAACAGTGACGGCCGCCGGCTCGCTTTGAATTTGTTTTGGAATAGGTTGTTGTTGCAGGACTTTTGACACATGCGCAGACGTTTGACCGCTGTATGGTCATGAAGTTGCTAGTTGCGAATCCAAAATCCTAACCCTGCATTTAAATATACCCTAACCGTCAACAACGGGTGCTCACTCATTTAGCTCACTGAATTTATGGTGTTTATAGAGCTAGTCACTAATATGTGTTCTTCTCCGTTCTCCCTATATATATGAACTAATGCAAATCCTAACCCTACATTTAAAAATACCCTAACCGTCAACAACGGATGGCTAACTAATTTAGGGTGTTTAGAGCTAGTCACTAATTTTTGGGTTTTAGAAAGACATCATCGCTAATCCAAATCCTAAACCTACATTTAAAAATACAACTCGCAAATAGCAACTTCATGACTAGCAATATACCTGTACCCGTTTGGTCATCAGTTTAAAACAATAATTTAGCCGTGCGATGATAAACCGGTTTTAACAGGCTTGACAAGCCCAGAATCGTGGGCGAAAACAACACGAAACAACACGTTCTTTTCTAATCGCTTTTTGTGGAGTTGAAGAAGGCTCTGCTCACAGGGTATTCAGTTTAATTTCTATTCAACTAAACATCGTCAGTGGGCGAAAGCAACACGAATGCTGCAGAGCTTTCTTTTCTTCTCGCTTTTCGTGGAGTTGAAGAAGGCTCTGCTCAAACTTTGTAAACTTACTCAGTAATTTCGTCGACATGCTCTTTCTCGTGACGGAATTCAGTTTTTAATTAGATTAACTTTACATACTCTGTCCCAGGCCTATTTTCAATCCCGGAAACTCGGCCAATTCTATGATACCCTATTTTTTGGTATTTTAAATATTTGAGCTCCGTTAAAATCATACCTTCGTAAAAGTTCATGTCGGCAGCCTGAACAATATTGGCTTTGCTTTATTTAAAATGTAACGTCAGTATTATGCATTATTATTTGTTGTATATTTATAAGTTTGTTATAATTATTATTATTCCCAGCCCTCGATCGCGTTCAGAGTCAGTCAACGTATTATACGAAGACCTCACTACCGAAGAAACGTACGTATACAATTACTGCATAGCTCAGTTGTCTGGCTATATAGCTATATAGCTAGGGGTCGAGGAACAACACACAGAACATCTACAAACCAGATGAACAAGTTCAGCAAGCCCCGGTGAAACGGTTTCAGCAGTTTCAACATCGGTTCAGCATTTGTTGAAGCATAATTGTCGAAGGATGTTGAAAGTATGTGTGTCAAACAGTTCAACATCGCTTCAACATTGTTGAGTAAATTGCGAATGAGAACCAGACTCACTCGGTCACTCAGTTTTATTTAAAATGTAACGTCAGTATTATGCATTATTATTTCTGGTATATTTATAAGTTTGTTATTATTATATCATTATTCCCAGCACTCGATCGCGTTCAGAGTCAGTCAACGTATTATACGAAGACTTCACTACCGAAACGGAAACGTACGTATACAATTAGTGCATAGCTTGTCTGGCTATATGTATTTATGTGTAAATAATAGACGGTTTATAATGGTTCTGAAGAATGCGGGCCTTGGAGCATAGTATATGCCATCATGGTCCGGCGAACCTCTGCAATGTGACTGGACGGATTAGCAAAACACTACGCCCCATTTGGCCGTCACTAGATTATAGTATGGTGACTACTGTCGCACTAGCTCTTCTTCAGATTATAAGTACGGTTACTCAAGTAAAACAATTTCGGAACCACAATTTATAAACCTTTAAAAAAACATTAACCATGTAAATATTATTACTGATTTTCCACAGCATTCGATCGCGTTCGGTATCCGTCAACATACTCTATGACGATTTCAATAACAGCGAAAGGTGTGTGACTCACGCGAAAACAGCTCACCGTCATCAATGGGCCACTAGTAGGGACTTTATGCAACCACGACGGTATAAACAAAATATAATAACTGCACATGAAACTGCACGCAATCGCCTACATTTTCACCGCTCTCTGCAGAAACTCAACGTGAAAACCCCAAATTGTACGTTTTGAAGAGGCGCGAACGTAAGAAAGTAAATCACTCCGTTTTTCGTTCGGCGTGAACGGAACTCTATACTCATCATATGTTTCGAAAATCTGGTTGTGAAAAACAGTTCAAGGCGAACAAGGGAAATAGTAGACAGCAAATTTCGGGACAAAAACACTTTTCTATACGTCCCATCGTCATTGCCGTCGCCGGCCTGGGTGCTTAAAGTCCCTATATTGTCAATCGATCGCGAATATAAATTAAACCTTCACAAGTTTCTTTAAAACAAAACTACAAAAATAAACTCCTGAGACAGAAGAGAAATACCATGTGAATGTCCTAATATACATTGCACACTTTTTCGAAAGAGGACGGGTCAAGATTAATGGATTTATTAAAGCTTTTCTCGAAACTTAATTTGGGTTATAGTGAACATTTCAAGTTGCTTTAAATTTCTCTTAAAGCGGTATTTTTCATCCACTAGAATATTTGCCATCCTTCATAAAAATCGTCTAATATTTTCTCCATTATACGAGGAAAGCATACTCTGCTGATCTGAGTAGTTATTTTTGTCTTTCCTCATGAGAAAGATTGTCATTTTGGGGTTAACAGTGTCCCTTCAATTGATGCACATTGTAGTCAGAAAGCTTATTCCTAACATTTTTTTTGTTATCAGCAACCGCTCGCGTTCAGATTCCGACAACATTCTTTATGAAGGTTACGACGAGAGGAACAAGTAAGTGACGTCATTGTTGTCCTCTTTTGCGGTTATACAGCGCGGTAGATTTGAAAAGTTCAGTGTGAACCAAGATCTTCATGGTACCTACATTTCTGCAGTGTGTGTTTGTTAATATAGTTTCTAGGCAGTTCCTTCACAGTACAGCAACGTAACCAAATTCCATGTGGAACACATTATGGCAAAATATTACTAATAATAATGACGATGATGATGACAATGATGATAATAATAATAATAATAATAATAATAATAATAATAATAATAATAATGATGAAGCCAATGAAGAGGTAGAGAAGGATGCTGCCGATAATTAACTTTTTATATCTTCATAGAACGACACGATCACGGTCAGAATCAGACAATATATTATATGAAAGGTAAGTCCGGAAAATGGATTTTTTTTGGCGGGAAACATCTGGCGTGGGCGCGTCCGGCGGAGTTGTTAGTTCCCAGGTCACCGGCTCCGTCAAGATCATTCCGTTTTCGGAATATCTGTTTGTGTTCTTTTGGGACTGAATTAGTATTTCGTGTATTATTCCTATACCGAAATAGGAACAGTCAGAATAGTCCCAAAAGAATGCATCCAAAGTAAGTTATAGCAATTAGTAAAGATGGTACTCATATAAGGAGAGCTAACTTTTATCAAGTAAACACAAGTTTAGTTGTTTTACTAAAATACCATCGCGGATAAATATACAGTATCCTAAGTATCAAAATGTATAAATACTCTAGATCTATTGCATTAAATTTTAATAAAGTCTTCATTAGAGTTTGAAATATTTATAGCTATGAATCATGGATCAGTTAACTGGTCATTTGATAATATTTGTCGAGAAACCTGTCAAGATGATCGGCTTCTGACAATCTTCATTACGAAAGTTTCAAGTTTTATTTGGCACAGAATATACGATAAAGGAATAATCTAAAGTAAAACGCTAACGATTAATAACAAGGATATATAACTGAGAGGGCCAGTACGAAACTCGTACGCAGTGACCAAAGTAGCGAACGCTTTCGAGTTGGTCACTGCCTATGCTGAAATTATAATAACCATTGAGTTTGAAATGTGAAATGACCGCCCGCGGGGGGAGGGGGGAGGGGGTGGGATACACACCAGAATTTTGGGTGGGGTTGCCTCCGGGTCTCAAACTGCTGACTCTATTTCAGATCAAAATATATGATTTTCCACTAATACCTTTTTTTAGACCTGTCCCCGAAAACCTGTACTCGTACAAGACACTATTTAAAAGCTGCCTTTATTCGCGTTATCTAATCCACCGGCCAGTGACATTGACATTTCCGTGGTTTGTGCTCTTCTCAATTTATTTTGAAATCCATAACAAAATAACAAGAGAAACTAAGAGAAATCAATGAACACGTGCGGTCTCATAATCATAATCTATTTCAGACTAAAAAGGTAAAATTTATAACACTATTTCAGACAAAAAACGCTCATAAACCATATACCATTTGGGGAGGCACATCCTTATAAAGGCGGGTGTCTGGACGCCAAGCTCCCAGAAGCTACCCGCGCTTCAGCATTTTGTAGACGTGTAAAAGTAGCTCCTTGCTTGAGCTTTCTGATTAAAGTGCCTTTAAAATGAAATTGAGTGAAGTTTATATTGCTCTACAAAAACTTTATGGAAAGAAAAATTGAAACGGCAATAAAAGCTTTCCATGACGGCCGCTTCAGCCAAATTTTATGCGACAAATTATACGAGGCCTGGGACGGAATGGTGACGTACTAGCTTTAGTTTTGCAGTTGTTTTTGTTTAGAGTTTGAAAATAAAAGCGATTGCAAACTTAAGGTATTCATGTCATGGGCCTTGTTTTGACTACCATAAATTCGTCTGAACTTTCTGGGCTAAAAAGGGGTTAAAATAAAGTTCCGACAAGGGGGATTTTTTTTAAAATCTCGATTGAAGATAATCATAGTTCAGTTGTCAAATTGGAAATTCATTTCATAGGCACTTTAAGATATTTGGGGGAAATCTAGACGAGACCGAGACGAGACCCTAGCTATGGTCGACGTAGAGTGAAATAATTGTGACCAGTTTGAAAGCAACTGTGCCGTTTCTGTTTTCCGTAACAGCGACATAATTATTGTGGACAGTACACTACGCCTGACTACGCAGAGGGCGAGCGGAACGGCTAATACTACATACTTAGTGTTATTAATTGAGATTTTATTTGGTTTCTAGCACACTCTCGCATCCGGACTGTGAAAGCAACAAGCTCTATGAAGAGTAAGTATAGTGTTATCGCTGTACAGCATGTTGTGATAAAACTCGGAAAAACTTGTTAAACCGGTTTGTCAATAAATTAGGTTCAGCCGCCACTGAAAATCTGTACATTTGATATTTTCCCCCGACTTTGATACCGTTAGGATTTTTCTCTTTATTTGACTTCTCTTTGGCGGAATTTCATATCAAATGTTCTCACTTTAATTTAGTCACAAGATGGATGTTTTGAAGGACTCCTTGGTTAACACTGACGAAAACCCCATATATGGTAGCAGTACAGCTATACATAGTATTAATCAAGAAGACTCCATATTCGAGGATGAGAAATATGTGTAGAACACAGGCTTAATAAGGAATACATAGAGAGAGCTTAAGCACCACCTTTACGGGAAACCGGAAACGTCTGTCAGATTTATAGTTCCTCAAATGGAAAATAATTCCCACGTCCACAACAAGTCACAATCGCCTAGAAACCGCAAACGGCAAACGCGGAAAAAACGCGGAAAAACGCGGTCGATTGGTCATTTCTGCAGCAGGCGGGAAGAAAAATAAACGCGATGCTTAATCTCTCTACTACTACTACTACTACTACTACTACTACTACCGACTATAATAATAATAAAGTCTTTATTCCATTGATAAACACTTCATATCAATAGTTACAGCAATTATAATAATAATAATAATAATAATATTGCTTACAAAACATATTGTGTGGGTTAAACTCGCTGTTTTAGCACTGAAGGAACTGTAGTAAAAATACAAACGAAGACGATCAGAATTAGCCTGAAGTACAGCGCACAACAAAACACTTGCGAATTTGCGTAAATCATAACATATTGTTAAAAAAACTTGGTTTTGCAGTTATCTTCAAACTAGAAAACAGTATGTTAAAATTGGCAGTACTGAATCAAGTGCACAAAACGTTATATCTGGTGTACCACAGAGATCAACCATGGGTCCACTTATGTTCTTACTATATATAAATGACATGCCAAATTCTTCTAATAAGTCACGCTGGGCACGCACGCGACCAAAATGGCCGAGGTTCTTTCTGACACGTCGCCATATTGGACGGGAGGACAATAACGGAAGCTGGTGACGAAATTAACGAACACGGTAGCGTCATATCTTTCGGCCTTTCGTATGGCCATCGTTTGGTCTCGGGAAAGAATCGGAAAACGGGAAGTGACAGGTCCATTTTGATACCAAACTTTCTTGATATCAATTTTTAACTGACCGCCGAAATTCCTGGTTTTCCTCCAAATTGGAGTTTGTTTAAAAAGGACACATTTTGACCCTTGTTTTATTTTCCAGGCGTTTACTTTTTTTGAAATGAAATAGCGAATGCTAAAGACACTAAGGTTTGAATGAAATCGCCTTCTTTTTTGTTTTTTGATATTCTGTGTTGATTCGGCTATATTTTGAGTTTTTAAGTCCTGCAATTCTGGTTAATAATGCCGCCATTTAAAGTTGGCGCTTTCACAAAGAAGCGGAAGGAGTTGAAGGAGCAGGAGCTGATCATGGCTAAGAAGAATATAAAGGAACAGACTGAAAGCCTCAGAGAGCTGAACGAGAGGTAGAGTGGAAGAAGAAAGAGTTTAATGAGCTTATGGAGCAAAAACGATTAGGCTTTAATAGAGGCTAGTACATGGTTTTATTTCCGTTATGTTGTGATTGTCAGTCGTCTATATAACCATCTAAAATGTGTGATTCAATTGTGAGCCAAAATATGATTCAAGTAAAAATACATACATGTACACATGCAGTGCTCAATATAATTAGCTGACTAATAAGTTGTCTATTTATACATAAATCTGTGAAAAAACTGTGGTACTAGAAGCTGGACCTTAGTTTGAGCATTACGACTATTTCTTGTTTTATTTTGCATTGATATACCGACTGTATTTGACTATACTCATGTACATTGTAGTATACATTATCTATTAAAGAACACAAATAATATTATATATTAGAACTCATTTTTATTCTTAGTTGTTAAGTACGCCCTATAATATTTATATTAATGTTGTGCCATATATATGCTGACATCCTGACATTATTGTTATTGTTAAATATTATGTAAGCTATAAGCTAGCAAGCTAGTTATGGACTTATTTATTGTAAACAACAGCAGTACCTGTTTCTATGCTGTTTGTATGGTATATATATATACTTTCATAGAAAACAAGTCCCCCATAAGGCCAGTGGTACGTTTTCATCTGGATATATTTATTGACATTTATTGTAAAAAGCAATGACCTGTTCATATGCCATTTGTATATATACAATAGGAAGCAAGCCCTCCAGTGGTATTCATCTGGATATATTTGTTGACATTTATTATAAACAGCTAAACCTGTTTCTATGCCGTTTGTATAGTATACATATAGGAAACAATATATATGCCGACTTATTTAGTTACAAACAACAGAAGTTTTCTATAATAAGTGTGTAAGTAGGAAACAAGCCCCCCACCAACATTCCCTTAAATTCCAGTGGTATTCATCTGGATATTTATTGCCTTATTTATTGTAAACAATAGCAGTACCTGTGTGTATGCTGTTTGTATAGTATACATATAGAAAACAACCCCCCCCCCCCCCCCCCCCAAGTGGTATTCATCTGGATATTTATTGACTAATTTATTGTAAACAACAGCAGTACCTGTTTGTATGCTGTTTGTATAGTATACATATCGAAAACAATCCCCCCCCCCCCCCAGTGGTATTCATCTGGATATTTATTGACTTATTTATTGTTAACAACAGCAGTACTTGTTTGTATGCTGTTTGTATAGTATACATATAGAAAACAAGCCCTCCAGTGGTAGTCATCTGGATATATTTATTGACATTAATTTTATTGTAAACAGCAATACCTGTTTCCATGCTGTTTGACAAGCCTTCCAGTGGTAGTCATCTGGATATATTTATTGATATTCATTGTAAACAGCTACATGTATACCTGTTTCTATGCTGTTTGTATAGTTTCATCTGGAGTAAATATATTTACTGACTTATTTATTGTTACATGCCACCCCCTCACCCCAGTGGTATTCATCTGGATATATTTTAGTGACTTAGAGCAGATTTCGTATGAGTGGGACAAACTACGGCACCGGCTATGGCACGGTTACAGTATGGCATGCCGTAACATTGAAATGGTTTCCCGTTGTTTTTGTCCTGCTGATCCAATCAAATTACAGAATTACAGTACAGCATGGTTACAGATCGGTTACGGCAAGACAACGGACATGCCATAGTTTGTCCCACTCATACAAAATCTGCTCTATTTATTGTAAACATAAACAACAATGCATGTTTATATGCTGTTTGTATAGTATACTGGATATATTTAGACTTGTAAATAGGAAACAAGCCCCCCAGTGGTATTCATCTGGATATATTTATAGACTTATTTTTTGTAACCAACAGCAGCACCTGTTTTTGTGTTGTTTGTATAGTATGTCTATATGAAACAAGCCCCCCTGGATATATGTATTGACTTATTTTTGTAACCAAAAGCAGTGCCTGTTTATATGCTGTTTGTATGAAGTGTGTAAATAGGAAACAAGCCCCCCCAATGGCATTCATCTGGATATATTTACTTACTCATTTTTTTATAACCAACAACAGCACCTGTTTTTAGCTGTTTGTATAGTATGTCTATATGAAATAATCCCCCCTGGATATATTTATTGACTTAGTTTTGTAACCAACAGCAGTATTTGTTTCTCTGCTGTCGGTGATATTCTTCTGCAAAGATTTATATTGACTTGTATAAAACAACAGCAGTATCTGTTTCTAGCTGTTTGCAGAGCATGTACATAGGTACTAACAATACTCCCAGTGTTGTTTTTATCTTCGATGATGTTTATTGACTTATTTATTGTAAATAATAGCAGTATTTGTTTCTACACTGTATACTGTTTGTATAGTGTTATTCGTATAATATCTTAAATCAAATACACAACTTTTAAAGTTGTTGCTAAGCTGTTTCTATAATTTTGTTATATATTATTTAATCAACATTACATCAAATACACATCCTCTACAATAGAACCATCTAGTTTTCTTACAGCTGATTGACATATTTATACAGGGTAATTAATGTACCACTTCAATTATAGAAACTTATAGCAATGTGGGCCCTGTGTCTACTAAGGGTGTCACTGCCAGATATTTATATGTCTGTGTCCCCAGTGTAGAGAACCAAGTATTATTGGCCTAGAAACAATTCTTCCCAAGACCAGACCTTCAGAATGAAAGGTGGGGCAGACTGACAACTGCACTAGTACTAGAAATATATTTAAACACAAGGTTTCTCTACAAAAGCCCATGTCAACTTAAACTGTCAATCAGACCTCAAATGGTTTCTGTGAAAGCTACATGTACATGTAGATGGTAAATATTGGTGAAAATTTCAAGCAGCCATTTGAATATTCTATTGTTAGATCTGTTGCTTAACCCAATCCATTTAATGACTCCTTTGGGTAACAGGTCAATAAGACTAGTTTTATTCACCATACGACTAACAGCTCCCCAAAAATATACATGACTAATACATTTATGTTATCAGTTGGCTTACTAACTAATATATGGCTGTGCATTTTTAAGTGTCTGTGTATTTTGGCGAACCTTTAGGAAAGCCAAAATTCACATGACAAGCAAATATACACAGCTGTATTAGCAGACTAGTAAGTTGTTTATAAAATAAATATGCAAAAAGCTGCACTATACTGTATCCAAGCAAACTGAAGGCCAGATATATTACTATCCCAATATGGTCTCGTCGTTCTTGTACATACATATATGGGGCCATCCCATTTATATGCACACCCTCCCTATTGAGGAAGTCACTTCTATACCCCTTTGGATATAATTTTGGGCATACCAAGTTTCTAAATAGGGGGGAGTTCTGGATATCCCTGGTGTGGATATCTATTCACCTTCCTATACCCCTTTGGATATGTTACTCATCCCCGTCTGGATGTTTGTCAGTTTTACCCCCCCCCCCCCCCCCCAAGGATATCCAAATTTCTCAATAGGGGGGGTGTGCATATAAAATGGAATGGCCCATGTATTGTGTGCATTTATTGTAGATTTATAACATAAACAACCATATCAGCTGTTACTGACAAAGAACCTCTGTCAAATTATAAGTAATACTTGAATTTGTGTACGTATGCATGAAAGCACAATATTTCACATCAGACACAATGACTTCAGTTTTGTTTCATTCTTCTGCCATTAAACTTCTCCTCAGATCAGGTAAACACATCAGTACTTTCACCTATTTAATACGGGAGGTAAATGAGTTGATTCCAATTCCTTCTCCTTTGTTGTTCTTGCAATACAAACAATTGGGTTCACGAAACTCATTTTCCTGGCTTTCGACTTTCGTGTGTGTACTGTTTATAAATGTATTTACTTAGCTTGCCTCGGTAAATCGATTCGGAGGTATCCATGCAAAATTCATCTCTCCTAATTACTGGATCACAGTGAAAGGAAGGGCACAGTAAATGTCTGCTGATTTCACAGTGTCTAGTGGCTCTTTCCAAGAAAGGTCGACGAGTGGCAACAGCCAAGTCTTCTAAATTTCAATGAAATTTCACCATTAAATGCTTCATCTCCATGCTTATACAAAGTCAGCACCCTATTTACAGCTTCCTTCTCCTTGTCTCCCTCGTATTCATCCTTCACAACACTTTCTTCGTCCTTTTCCTCTACTGATTCGTCTCCTTCAACCCTAAAAACCAACTCCGACACTTCTTCCCCTTCTAAACGAGCCGCCATTTTGTTTACCGTTCGCGCGCGAAACCGCTGAACAAAAGTAATGGCGAACCTCGGCCATTTTCCGGGCTTTCGTGCCCAGCGTTAGCCTGAATTTCAGCCGTCTCCTCTGGTTCGTTCCTCCCGAGAGAGACGTCTGAATCCAATAGCCGCTAATGCCGTCCAGTGACGTCAAGGCAGATTAACAATTTAACTTATGCAAATAAAACTGTCACGGCGGTAGTAAAAGTTCGTGAGAAATATTTATTTGAGAGTATGCCGACCAAAATAAAAGTCTTACCTATATTATATATCTCCATCCATTTGCTTCTCAAGTGCCTCTTATGTTGTGAAAGCCTTTCCGAAGCAACAAATCGTTATATTATATTTGGAGGCAAAGTACAGTTTATCTTTGTCTTTCCGTTGATCTTTGTACATGTCTCGCGATCTGCCGTTCGAATCGACACAGCTACGAGATATTACCTACGTAAATGATGCAACAGAAAAGTAGAAAAACATGAAAGGATAATGGAGAATTTTCGAAGAAATACGAAGACTCATTTACGGGAAAGAACAGTTCCTTGAATAGAGTAGCGACATTCTTTACCACTGCGAGTGTGAACAAATCATCGATTGTCAACAACCCCGCAGACGCGACGCGATAAAATGTACATGTTTACAGTTCGTCGGCCGGTTATTGTGCAGGACACTTTCAATCCATTTCCAGATGTTTTCCTTACTAATTCAAGGTCTTTGCCAAAGACAATCACTCCACTGAAACTCAACGATCAACAATCGCGAGTCCAAAGTGAATCCTGCCGTCTCCTCGGCTGATAATTATGATAATTATGCGAAATTATAGAATATGAACCAATCAAAAATCACTACCAGGTTTTCTGGTAGTGACGTCACTGGACGGCATTAGCGGCTATTGAATTCAGACGTGTCTCTCGGGAGGAACGAACCAGGATTCAGGCTAGCCCAGCGTGAGTTTATCATTCAGAATCTTTGTAGATGACACTAACATCTTTTTTTCATGTGACAATCCTACTGACCTAGAAACGGTTATAAATGATGAACTCAAACATGTCTTTAATTACTGTGCTACTAATAAACTTTCTGTTAACTTTAAAACAAATATTTATATGATTATAACCTCTGCCCATAGAAAAAATATAGAAATTAATATTCCCAATATCAAACGTAAAACCTACATTAAATGTTTAAGTATCTTTGTAGACGAACATATTAACTGGCATAATCAGATTACTCATGTTATTAATAACAAAATAGCTAAGAATATTGGAATCATTTATATACTAAGGTACTATCTTGATTTGCATATTTTAAAGCAACTTTATTATACACTTATCTATCCATATCTAAACTATGGCATCATGAGCTGGGGTAACACTTACAAAACTAGTTTAAAAAAACTCTGTCAAACAAAACAACTGCATAAGAAGTATATTCTTTATTAAAGGGAAAGAGAATCTGGACCCATATTTCAATCTTCTTGGAATTCTCAAAATTGAAAATATCGTCAAACTAAAGACATCTATATTTACACATAAGATAATAAACCACTCAATTTATAGTATCCCTTCTATATTTACTGAATTCCTCATCCCTGTATCAAGTATCCATTCTCATAATACAAGATATTCATCTAGAAAAAATTACTTAGGCCTAGTATAAGAACAAATTATGGCAAATTCACTTTCAAATACTTAGCATCCAAATTATGGGAAAGCATCCCTCCTGACCTAAAACACCTATCAGCTAATTCTTTCAAAAAACAATATAAAACTTATCTCTTGAATCGTCAAACTTAATTCTCAACTATCACTGAATTCCTGATTTTCTCATTGTTATGGCAATCGTATGCAAGTTTTTCTTCTTCGTCTCTTTATAAGTTGTTAACATCATAGTATATATTAATTTTAACATCAAACCTTTTTCTTCCTAGCTGTAAATATGATCAATATATGCATGCTAACTTTAAATTGTTTAGTCATCTATTTCATTGTAATTTGTAACTGAGCTCAGCCTATTTTTACTTTCCTAATTACAGCAGCCAACTCGAAAGCCTTGCGCTACTTTGGCTACTGCACACAGACATTGTATTATCCTTATTTCTAAACTAATGACCTCAATCCATTGTATTTTTTTCATGCTACTCCTGTTATTTACGTTTTCGAATCAGTGTTAAATAAATTGTGTTGTCTTGTCTTGGGGGGGTCTTCCTATATTCGGCTGGTAGGGGTGATCGTCGTATTTTTTAGGTTTTGAAATCGGCGATTTAGTATCTTTTAGGGGTTGTCCAAGCGAAATCCATTTTCAGGGTGATTTTAGACCATGTGGTACAATTTAGGGTGGAAATTTTTTAACCGTTTGGTATTTTAGGGTATTTTTCGAGGTTTTCCGACGGCCACGCAAGGGAGTGTGGTCGAAACAGCGAATTAACGCAACTGATGAACCGTTGCGAGATTTTTTTTCCAAATTATTAATGGCTGCTTCGTTCGCTGCGCAGCAATAATTAATAACAGTAACAATTAAAGCACTAATAAAGACAGTTTCAAATTATAACAGCAATTATTGGAAACACTGATGCTAACCTGTATAGCATTAGTTTAATTTGAATGAGAATGAAGTTTTGAGGCTGCTTGCTCTAGGTTTGTTCCATGCTTAGTGAAGCAGCGCTAAAACTGAAAGTTTTCTTGCCAAAGGTTTGTTTAACATTTGGTACCATAAAGTTGTGGGCAGCGTTCCGAGTGTGCCGATCGTTCAGCAAATTAATTGAATTGAGTATTTCGGACGTATCAGGCGTTTTGCAAAACTGTTTTTAAAATGCTCGGTATTAACGCGTGGTAATCAGTGGCTGCTCTGGCTCCTCAGTTAGCCTAAGGATGATTCCTTAACCACTGCATTGCATCGAGTCATATAATAGATGTTGAGGCTGCTTACGTAGTATTAAAATGGTCAGACTTTTCTAGAATAGTGTAAAGTGACATGGCATATATTTTGTTATTCTCTGGGAATTGATTGAAAACCAAGAAATACGATCCTGTGAGGGTGTTGGATAATTCCAGTTATCTTAGTAGAATAGAATAGAAGAATAGAACAACTTTATTTAACGAGGGTACACCTAACAGTTTACACTGATAAATTTGTGGCCCTCAACGCAATAAGAAAAGAAAAAATACAAATATCATAACTATATAAAAACTAGCATTCAGAATAAAACAGTTAAATATAAATATTACGAATAATGATAAAAATATCAATATACAATTATCTAAAAACTATAAAGTTAAAATATGTACAACAAATATTTAAAAACTAGTAGAAAGTAGAAGTAGAAAGTAGCCTCTATCACATGCACGGCTCTGGCAACTCATGACTTAAAGGGAAAATACCGTGATCAAAAATATGGTACAAATGGCAGGAACGGAGAGAAGTGTCTTTGCCATTTTTTCCCACAGGAAGCCCAATCCACATGTTTCGTAGTTCAGTTAGCGGGTGTCATGGCATCAAATTATAGAACATGCAGGGGCGTAATGCTTTTGTGCAGAGCATTGTTTTGGTCCGGTAGAACGAACTCTGTGTCACTGTAGTGTATTCACTCTTACTTTGATTCATAATAACTATTGTCAAACAATGGCTCTGCCGTTTCTGTTCATCAGAGTTGATCAAAGGAATGAGTTCGCCTAACAGGGGTTGATCAGTGAACCATTGTCCTGAAGGAATTCAAAATCTTAAGCTTGTTCGAGTTAGCCGGAGTTAAATCACTGTAATAGAGCGAAGCAAATTCGAGGAAAACTGCATGCCTTTAATTTAGTTCGAGTTAGCGAGAAGTTCGAGTAACAGGCCTAACGAGAGCTTCCGCCCTTACTTCCGACGTTACTGCTACAGCCTTGGATAATTGGATAATCTCTTTGAATGACGCAGCAATTTTACACCCACTCTTATGACGTCAAAGACGGACATTGTTTGTTTACTAGAGGTTTCCATAATATTTAAGGTTAACAACGATATCGCACCTACCAACGGTTACAGAGATATTTAAATTTAAAAGCACTGTCTAGTTGTTCGCTTAGAAACGGGGATTTTGATCTACCTCGTTTTGAAACTGTTAGCTATCAGAGTACTGCACTCCTTAAGATATCTAGGACCATATTTATGTCCAAAGCTTAGCAGTAGTGACAAGGATAAGCCAAGCCTCGACTCCTTTATGACTCCTTTAAGTAGTAAAGATCTATTTAGTCTCATTGAAAATATATGTAGTACTGGTCTACTTTGTAGTATCATTTAGCGTTGACGTACTTCTGCCATGCAGTTTTAAAGTATGTTTAGCTGTAATTTCAGTTTCTCAGAATAATTACCATTAATATCATTAGGATTCACAGGGCGAGATGGCGAATTGTAGTTGTTGTGGAGGCTAGACGTCTTGGAGTCTTGAGGATGAAGCATTTAACAATCTTTAACTGTTAAACGCTTCATCCCTCGGTCTCTGGGGCGTCTTTGCGGCGGCTTGGGTTCGTTATTTCGTCCTGTGATTTTATGACTGGAAAATGATTTTTAATCGGCCTGTCGATTTTGCAAAACATAGCGTTTACGTACGTAATGCAAGTTCTAATGCAAATTGTATATATTTTTAGCTTTCTAGCCTTTTAGCTTTTTAGAATAACTATTGTTATTATCATAGTGTCCCAAATTAGCTGTAAAGCTAACTACATTGACACTTAAATAAAGTTATTATTAAATTATTATTATTATTTGTCTGTTACGGAACTGGCTACACATCAACACTGTCAATATCGAAAGCAAAACATTCCTGTCTGATCATCAGTCGAGAAAGGAAATGGGCACGACCAGCGAGATAAACGTTTTGCTCTACAAAGTAGAAGCCGGAAACCTCGGGTAGATACCATGTCTTAGTAATCGATTTTTAATCTACAACTATTTAAAAAAAGGTTGTTCATATACGTATATTTTGCTAATCAGATTCCTCCAATTTACTTGCAAGTGAAAAGCCCGACGTCCGGTTGGGTATTCGACGCCTTGCTGATAAGTGGAGATATATATTAAACTCTTCATTTTGTAAAAGCAATTAGTACCGCTACTTGTTGACAGTGGGCGGCTTTGATATTAAATAAACAAACTCTGTTTTCAGATTTAGCGGTTTAGAGTCGGTGACGACTGTTCAGCCCTTCCTTTCCACACATCAAACATTCTTTGTAAATACTGCACTTTTGAAAGGCCGTTTTCTCAAAATCTTTCAACATATTGATCTCATTTTCGATTTCGGTAGGTGTACTTTATGACCGTATTTTAATGAGGCCCGGCGGCAAATGTGAACAATGACGTCAGCAACGATCGCCCTCTGTCAATGGTAAATAGATCAAAACGCTTATTAGGAGGAGAGGCCCTTGAGCTGAGAGACTGTAGAACCATTTGTACCACTTCCGGTTATTACGCAGATCAATAATCAAATACGCCGAGGTGATGACCTCACAGCATGTCATCAAACTCATGAAATATATTCATCGGGTTTAGTTACGAGAGCATAATTCGTCAGGCTACTGATACGTACGCGTTACGAGTGCGAACAAAACAGTAGCGTACTTAGTCTGGAAAATGGATCCTGGGATCGGTACAGTTATAAAACTAGCGAAATGTGGCTTCAAGATGATTCTCAACAAGTGCAGGGATAAAGCTGCAGAGCAACTAAAAGACGGTGACATCACAGACCAGAGAATTCGCGAAAAGCTCATTCGGGATGTCAAAGACATAAAATTTAAGATCAGCGGCATGGCCAGGAAAGATCTTATTGCTAGCGTGATTTACTTGGACGAGGGCATCTCTAGCTTGTATTGCTTCTTTACTGAGGCAGCGAGCGCTATAAATCCCAGAGAATCAAAACCAGACCAGCCTCAGCTTGAAGGCAGTGGAGCGAGTCAAACAACAGAATTTCACGGCTTTCTATCACGTTTAAAAGAAACACGACTGGAAACGTTAAGCTCTGAGGTACTGGAATATTTGGCAAGAGCAAAAGACAGATTTAGAGAATGCAGAAAGAGTGCCACTGAAGCTTACAGCAACGAAAGTCTTGCTTTTGATGATAGATTACTTGCTCTCAAGCTTCGAATAACAGGAAATATCCTGGAAGACATTGATAAGCCAAACATAGCCGTACTAGAGACGTGCAAACTGTGCCTTCGAGAGTTGAACAATTGCTCCACTGTCCAAAAGACGTTTCAAAGTCAGACAAGTAAAGCAGGGAAAAGAAAGTGGCTCAAGAAGAAGATTTTTAACATTAAGGCTGAGGAACAGCAGGACGAACTTATGACAACTGTGATCGATCTTAACTTTGCCACCTGGCAATACGAATGTCTGACGAAAGGCAAAACAGCTCCTGTTTTTTGCGCTGATTATGAGCTCCAAACGAAAAATGGAACTATCTATCCATGTAGTCAAAGTGAGGATTTTATCAGCCCTTATACGTTTGATGTTCAGCATCTTGGTGACAGTCGAGAGTACGCCTCATTGGGAGTAAAGCTGTTTGCTCCAACCGACATCACAGTCACAAATAACGGTGTAATCCTTATTTATGACCTGAAAGATAAACAAATCAAAGGTTTCAACGAGGAGGGAATGCTCTTGACTAGTTTTCCTGTTCCGGATGAAGATAAATCAAATACTTGGTCAGAGATAAAATATTTGTCAATCGACCGACGACAGAGAAGCACTTCTCGCATTATTGTACACAGCCAAGGCTACGGATTTTATACTTTCTCAGAGACAGGAACAATGTTGAACCACTTTGAAAATGACCTCAAGAAAGATGCTCACTCACTTGGGGTTCTCAGCTGCAAGGGCAATTTCATTGCGCTCTGTAATCAAGAACTTTACATCCACAATGATGAGCGTCACAGGAAAAAGTTTAACGCTGAAAAAGTTATCAGCCCCTGGGATATAACTACGACGGAAGATGGACGGATTCTCATAGCGGATGGAGGATCGAATTGTATTCATGTGTACAGCGAGGATGGCGAGTATGTCTCACAGATCGATATACAACCAGAATCCAAAGGCCCGAATGCAATTGCGTACAATGATGGCCCCAAAGAAATCATCGTAGCGACGTGCGGTGACGAGTGTCAGCTGGAGGTGTACACATCTGAAGGAGACTTTGTACGCGTTGTGGAACTTCCTGAAGAATTGAAACCGAACGTTCGCTTGGCAGTGACACCGGATCACCGTGTTGTTGTACTTAATACGAAGAAAGGGATTGTAGCCTGGATGTCAACACGACTGTGAGCTAGATGATGATGCATGCTGGGACTCGAGGGTGGAAAGGACGCTTTATAGTTTAAGGCGCGTGCTGCTTCGTCCCTACGTCTGTCTATATGCACATGTATGTATGTCTGTGTGCGGAGCGAAGCGAAGCGAAACGCTCTTTGCGCTCAAGTGCGCTTGCTTTTCTGACAGACAGACAGACAAACGCTCCATACAAACAGACTCCTGGGAACGAGGCAGAGGCGCTTTATTTATTTAAAATTAATTAATTCCTCTGAAATGCCCCTGGCTGAACATGGACGAAGGTGGTAGCGCTCAATAGAGGGTTTAAATGTAGTGGTTTGACTGATGAACAAACTATACGGACGACAATTGCAACAGGAAGTCATTTTAACCTACCTACGGGGTTACGCACGGGAAAATCCTTGTTTTGATGTCTGTGGCTTGTTGTTATGACGTAATGACGTCAAAAATCTCCCAAAAAGGAAAATTTGACTTCCGGTGGTTGTCCTTGACTGATGAACGTCTGGTCGGCTTCAGCTCTGCGTCAAATGATTAACACAAGAAATAGTAAACAAATTAAAAACACAATAGAAACACTAAACAGAGTTTTGCTTCAGGTATCTGTTATATCGTATCGTTTTGTATTTTTGCAATTACCTATATTAATTAATATAAGGGGTGTTTAATAGGAAACAAGAGCCCATCTGGGCTTTCACTCGGGCCACATGAGATTGAAGATGAAATACACTTTCATTTGAAATCCTCTTAGTAATAACCAAAGGGAAGAATTATTAGCAGTCTTTAGGAGTGGCCGGTAGCGCGGTGACTTTCATTCTCTGCTCCCCTAGTATATATATACATGTATGTAATTTAATATTTTTGTTTTCTCGTATGTAAATTAAAGTAGTTGATCTTTTATTGAAAACACTACTTATTCATGTGTGTATGTATGTTCAGACTACTATCGTGCAGCTAGCTAGAGTCTTGAGATATCTGTCAGCAACTCGCAGCTAGTTAATAAATTAGTACTGTTCAGACCTAGTTACTTAGAAGGTTTTACTTTTTGTTTTTCCCTCTTCTGGTTTGTTTCTATCTCTAAAGAGGGCATGAATGGGGTTAACTGACTACTGACAAACAGCCTTAAAAATAACTGACAACTGACAAATTAAGATTTTTTTACTGACAACTGACAACCGAAAAATAACTGACAACTGACAAATTTGGTTTTTGTGGGTCAAACATTGTAAATTTTCTCTAGTAATGATTAACTAGGGCTAACTGACAACTGACAAATGGCCAAAATTTTAACTGACAACTGACATGTAGACCCCCCCATTCAGACCCTCTCTAAAAGATAGAAATTTGGTCTATAACTGCCCTTCGTAATCGCAAATAATTGACCGCCAAAGTGCTCAATTGAAATTTCAACCAAAATATTAAAACTGTGCGAAAAACTGCTACTGACTGGTGTTTGGCGATCCTCGTTATCCATGATGGCTCAATTGACGTACAATACACCCGGTAGTTGTCGTGGTAAGAGAAATTACCGGCTTGGAGCGAGTAGTGAACGTGGTCGTAGCGAGAGCTAGAAGTCGGCTAGATCGGATGATAACACTGACTTGACATTTGTGTACATTTCAAAACCTTAAAATAACTAAAATCTGTCATCGATGGGCTTTTAGCGCGCTAGATTCTATTCAAGCTACCTCGCTAGGTAGCTTGGAACTTCAAAGTATTCCACCGACCACTAGCTAGCTAATCACCAGAGCAGAAAAACTGTTCAGACTAAAGAAGCTCGCTACCTCCTGTGGTTAGCTAGCTAGATTTACTAGCCTGAACACGGCCACACGTTTACAATTTAGTCTGCAGGTCCGATAAAACTGCAGGTTCCAGTCGTAAACAGTCCGAGTTTGACCAAAGTGAAACGATCGAGCTGCTCGCGTCCGTAGATATATATTTCTTCGTTTGCACTTTTGACATGATATAATTTTTCAAATGGCACCATTGTTTTATTTCTTATGTTTAATAATACAGTTCTCAGCTGTAAAAAAAATAGAACATTCTATGGAAGATTTCTTGTCCTAAAGTTTGGAAACGTAACACATGCATTTGACGCTAGAAAGTTCAGTACTCGCGGAAGTACGCAAGGTCAATTTACTAGTGGCAGTTTACTAGTTTGCACTATCGGCTGTTATGGAATGGAAACATACTTTCACAGCTTAATATGTATGTCGATTGGTCAGAAGGATATCTTGTTTAAATGCTACGGTCCTTTCGGCATCAGGAAATTTTTAAACGGGAGTTTTCGTACAGTATTTCAAGCTATGCTGTAGTGCGAGTTCAGTTACGCCACAAATGTCGGTGAAACTAATACCGTGTTCATTATTATCGGTTTTCTCTATGGGTTCTCATGTATTCAATAATTACTTCTGGGGCTTCATATTTATGTCGATTGGTCACAATGATTTCCTCTTTCAGTTTTTCCCTTTAGTTTGGACATTAGGGATATATCCTTGGAGATTTCGTACAGTTTAGCGACCGTTGTGTCGAAAGTAGAAACGTTCGTTTGTCATGAAAGTGCGTAAACAAACTGTCACAAGCGGTTTCATAGCAGCTCGATGTTTGACTCCCATATAGTCGATGATAACTTATATAGCTTCATATGTACGTCGATTTCTCACAAGGATTTCCTCTTTCAGTTTTTCCCGTTAGTTTGGACATTAGGGATTTATTCTTGGAGATTTCGTACAGTTTAGCGACTGTGTGTTGAAAGTAGAAAAGAGCCCATCTGGTCTTTCACTCGGGCCACATGAGATAATTTGAAGATGAAATACACTTTCATTTGAATTTGATTGAAAATAGATCAAAAACTCGGGGGAATGTCCGGCTAAAACTGTATGAATAAATGTGAAATGAAACATAAATTTCATAGCAAGCAAAACATGTAATTCCTAATTAGAAAGCTCTTCTAAGTCCGCTTCTCAAATTCACAGACTGTTTTACAAAAACATTTGGGCTTATCGACACAAGAGTTCAGTTGACCTTTCAAATAATTTATTCTGAGGTACGCATACTCTAAATCACAGAGATGTTAAATAAAGCGATAATTAGAAGAAAAAGTACATTAACAGACAAACTGAGAGGAAATGTATTCAAATCTAAAAGAGTTTACTTACAGTACTTACGTAACTGAATCTTTCGTTTTGGTTCTTTTGTTAGCCGGTTGTTGAAAGCATTCCACCTTCGTGCACATATGCACTGAATCGGAATGAAAGTCGAAGCCTACCTCGAACTTAACTTTCAGCTAACCTGTTTCCTTTCATTCCACAATGAATAATAATCTCATAAAGTAAGCCCGTAGCTTTCAATAAATTTGCCAGTGTCTGAATGAAACAGCTAGATCTTTTCCAATTTCTCTCACGAGTCACGGCAGAAGACAGTCTCAAAGAACTTGAATTTTGATCCTCTTCACAGTAACGTAATTTAACGTCTCCGATCAATTCCTCTCTCTTTGCTGGCAGTTCATGCTTCTTGTTCGTGTAGTTGCCCCACTGAGCCGTAACCAGAAAACGAGCACAGCATTTCAGTTGGCATACACTGCGTACATTTGCTTAACTAATTAGATTTGTAAAAATCTTAGCGGATCATGTAAATATTCCGCTTGGCTCAAATATGAGGGTTTCTGTCGTCAAAGTTCATTTTTTGTTTCAGTTTTCCCCATATTAGCAGACTTGTATAATGTCTCGAGCTCTCCGAATCCAGTAGAAAGACTCTGGTTATTCTGTCGTAAAACATGGACCTGACCCAAATTTAGGTTGTATTGCATAATTGCCCACGATGGAATAGATTTCTGACAATGACTATTTGAAATTGACTTTCTTATCTGAGCGCGCCTGAGGAAATCTAACCTTTGTTTGCGTGACCAGCACAGTGCAATCTGATTGGTTCGAATTTGACCTTTAACGCATGCGCAGAAGCTGTCTGACATGGATTAAAAAAATAATAATAACGACTTGCATTTTAAGACTCGGCGCTGCCACAGGCAGCCCGAGTAATAAGCCATTTGTAGTACTCATACTAAACTAGATCAGGTCTTGAGCTGAGTGGTATGTTACCACATCCGTCACATGCTAGAGAATAATATCGATGACGTCACATTTTCCGCGGCCAATGACTCATACAAGAAATATTTAACCTGGGGTGCTTAACATTTCCACAGAAAAAACAGAAATTTCAGTTGGAAAATCACTTGGTACGCACCATTTCTTTCGTTTTGGAAAACGTGGGTTACCGGTCAGTGGTAATGCACTTTTCCCGATCTTTTCGGTCTTTCTGGTGGACACGCATGGCCATTTTTATTTTTATCTTAATTTTTAAATGTATTTCCTATTGACTGTAACTACTCGAAATACCGTCTCATATTTGGTACGTGCTATTATATAATAAACTCCTTTATATTATGTTGAAATGATTGTGCAACTGTTATAATGACAGACAGTAGCAAAACATAACAAATACAGGCCCCAGCAGAGATCGAATCCACGACATTCAAGTTTCCGCACAGATAATATAATGATAATACCGAGCGAGTGGGTGGGGAAGGGGAAAGACGCGCGAGCGAGTTTAAGCAATTTAAGATAGTTTACCCTGGTATGTCCTCTTACTACCACGTTTGCGTCATCACATGGTCAAAATTATTGTGAATCCACAACAAATGTTGACCATGATATGACGAAAAAGGTCGGTGGCAAATAAGAGGGCATACCACGGTAAACTATCATACATTTGCCTTTTTTACAACAAGAAACTAAAAATAGTGAAGCGAGCAGGACCAAGCTTTATTAAGGAGACACTGAAGGGCAACTGCGGGGAGAAAAGTGATTCGATCTCGCGCGTGATATCACGCAATCAATCTTGAGCGGGCGATCACGTAATCTTTTTTTGGTATGTCCTCTTATTTTCAATAGCAATCAACCAATCAGAAAATGAGAAACTAGGCAGTTTTTGTAAAAATCAGTTTTGTCATGGGCTCCTGTATGCTTACATGGGTTATCTTTTTTTCCTTCTTGATTTTTTGTTTATATAATTATATAGATACCGCTATCACCTAAGCATATAGTAATCCTTCGCTTTTCGTTCTCAAAAGTCAAAGGATCATCATTTGACATTGTTTCGTCAGTTCATAAAGTACCAATATTATTGTTGTAACTCAGAAGAATAAGCCGCTGCAAAACACCTATCATGTCTGCCATGACTTCCATTGACCACTGAATCAAAAACATGAGGCATTAAATCTTTGTTCGTGGTGGTTTAAGATAAACGAGTTCCTCGCGTAACAATGACGATACCTGCAGTAGCCAAGCATCTGTTCTTGTTGACGCTGAGTTCATGTCTTGGACATGTCGAGGGGAGAAGATGTAAGTACTTCGTAAGCTGGATGAATTTATTCTCAAGCAAAAATGAAAACTTATCATTCTTTGTGAATAGCATTTCTCTCGAATTTCTCCGTAAATAGTATTGGTAATCAGAAGAGTTCAACATGAGTGGGACACACTATGACATGTACTAGATTACGGCATGTCGTGAAATGGTTTCCCTATTGTTTTTGTCCTGCTGATCCAATCAAATTACAGAGTACGGTACGGTACTTTACAGTACGCGGTTATTACAAGGCTACGGACATGCCGTCGTTTGTCCCACTCATACGAACATCTGCTCTGTTGTTTTTGTCATTCTAATGTTACAGCAACAGTCATATATAAATTCGTTCGCCAATTTCCATTCCATCTATTTTATTGAAAAACTCGTTACCAACAAAGCTCAGTAGTTTAGTTAATCTATAACAGCAATAAAAAAAATGATTTTCGCATTTTAGGCGTAAACATAAGTGATTGAAAGAAACGCATATTACGCATCTTGGAATTTTGCTTTGTAATTACTATTCTTCAATAATATTACGGAAACACATGGCCCAAAATATCTCAATGATCGGCCAAAAACTTCCCGCTGAAAATAGACCAGTTCGCGGTTAATTCGGACAGTTTGAAAGGGGTGCAAACATGGCGCGAAATGTTTTCCGTTTTACATACATTTATCTGTAACAACGAGTCCGCGGGAAAATTTACAGACAACTGTATGGAAAACTGAAAACACGATTGCACGCTTCCCAGCACAGCTATATCCCTCAAATTTCGATCAGTTAATCTTTTACCTGATATCTTAAATTTGTATCTGAAGAATATACATTATGATGGCCATTCGGCTATCACAATACCCGCCTTAAATTTAAATATTATAAGACTGGTTTTCAGTTTTTCCTCTAGTCAGCTCTTTCTGTCCCTTCATGGTGGAACTACAATTGGCAAGTTTCATACCTGGGAGGGGAGGGGAGGGGGGGGGACTCCCCATAAAAATAGACGGGGGTGCTCGACGTGAGAAATGAAATTCACCCCTAAAAGATAGCAATATGGGCGTGGCTCACAAAAAAATACCCCTAAAAGATAGCACTCCAAAAGACAAGAAAATGGCATTAATTGGATTTATTAAAGACTATATAAAGACATTATACCGATTCAACTTGTGGGATCTCATGCTCGAGGATCCAGCGCTATTTTTTCTCGGCCACAACAATTTTGGGTCTCGGAGACCCCTAAAAGATAGCAGACCTTTGGAAGACCCCTAAGAGATAGCACTGCTAACGATTTTAACCCCTAAAAGATAGGTCGAGCACCCCCGTCTATTTTTATGGGGAGTCCCCCCCCCGGGTTTCATATTCTCACGGACGAGCTGGAACGAGCACTCAAAAGCAGTGGAGGCTAAAACTCAACTGCCAGGGGTCGCACGGTTTTTTATGTTAAATAGCTTTTGTTATGTAGATTACAGTGTGTTTTACAGTGTTATCCACCACTGAGAAATATCGTCACTGAACACACGTAAAAATACGAGAATTTTTCGTGTGTTGATGTCGCCTCGCATACTTGTCATCGCCTTATCAGGTATTAAAATTGATTCAATGATATTGTGCTTATTAGTATTGTCAGGAGCCCATTACCAGGAGCGTCCATATTTACTATACCCGTGAGTAAACGTATGACCGGTTTGAGCTATTTTTAGAACATGTTTCCCGGGTATACGGTAACTGCCTTCTGACTCTGCTGCGATCGTGCATATGCTTGCCGTAATTATCGAGATTAAGAATGATCTATTGTTCATTGAGGTGATTTTACTAACGCTGCATTGTCCTGACTATGGTTTGATTGGATTCCCAAAGTGTGGGCACATGAACTCCCGTGAGATCTATTCTAAATATAGCTCAATCCGGTCATACGTTGACTCACAGACCTAGTATGGGAGATGGACGCTCCTGGTATTGTTTATAAATTAAATAACAAGTATAATAATCAGTGGACGCTTGGAGATATGGAATCGTGTTCTCGTGTTCACCTCGACATTAATTGGTTCGCTGCGCTCACTCGTGAGATATCGAGTCGAAGATATGAATAGGGCCTTTTGCAGGAAACAGTCACGTGCTGATGTATATCACTCCAATAACCAATGCATTGCGATCGTGATCCCATGAGAAAAACTTAACTGGATGGCAAACAAACATTAAGATGATGTTTAGAAAGAAAAGAAAATAGCATTTACAAACAGGTTTCGCTAATAACACTCCGTTCGCGTACAAGTGCCTTTAAGTAAATAAAGTCAGATATTTTTGCCCTGCAGTACGTCATCGGTGATTGCATTCCTGCAAAAGGCCCATTAAATATCTACACTCGCCATGTATTATTCTCTATTTAAGGGTTAGACACTGATGTGAGTGCTTTATCGGTGAATACAGGCACCCGCTGATTGTATACGATGAACGAAAAATAATGAATACATATATTAGTATTCAAATTTTGTATGTTGTACAAAATCCAAGCAGGTGATTGGATAATGAGAGTTCATTATTGGTGAACAAAGCACTCGACCCAGATCCTCTCTTGGACGGCTTGGAAAATCTCACTCCAATCGCATATTTAACATGAAAATGCATACAATTACTAGAAAGGTAACGGCAGGATCGAACTGTCTCTGTCTCCTGTGTGACAGAAGATATATATTTTGAGGCGAACATATGAATAATCGCTCGTTGGAAATGACTGATTTGCAAGCGCTGGAAGTACAACAAGTCAAACATTCTATGTGGTCTAGAGTGCGGGAGAGCACGGTCTAGAGTGCGGGAGAGCACGGTCTAGAGTGCGGGAGAGCACGGTCTAGAGTGCGGGAGAGCTTTCCGTGATGGCTGCTTCAACCAAATTTTATGCGACAAATTATACGGCGCCTGGGACGGAATGGTGACGTAAATAGCTTTATTTTGCAGTTCGGTTTTTGTTTAGAGTTTGAAAATAAAAGCGATTGCAAACTTAAGGTATTCACGTCACGGGCTTTGTTTTGACTACCATAAATTCGTCTGAACTTTCTGGGCTAAAAAGGGGTTAAAATTCATCTCGATTGAAGATAGTTTGTCAAATTGGAAATTCATTTCATAGGCACTTTAAGATATTTGGGGGAAATCTAGACGAGACCGAGACGAGACCCTAGCTATGGTCGACATGTAGAGTGAAATAATTGTGACCAGTTTGAAAGCAACTGTGCCGTTTCTGTTTTCCGTAACAGCAACATAATTATTGTCGACAGTACACTACGCCTGACTACGCAGAGGGCGAGCGGGACGGCTAATACTACATACTTACAAGGTGTTATTAATTGAGATTTTATTTGGTTTCTAGCACACACTCGCATCCGGACTGTGAAAGCAACTAGCTCTATGAAGAGTAAGTATAGTGTTATCGCTGTACAGCATGTTATGATAAAACTCGGAAAAACTTGTTAAACCGGTTTGTCAATAAATTAGGTTCAGCCGCCACTGAAAATCTGTACATTTGGTATTTTCCCTCGACTTTGATACCGTTAGGATTTTCCTCTTTATTTGACCTCTCTTTGGATCATCAAAGGCGGAATTTCATATCAAATTTTCTCAGTCACAAGATTGATGTTTTGAAGGACTCCTTGGTTAACACTGACGAAAAACCCATATATGGTAGCAGTACAGCTATACATAGTATTAATCAAGAAGACTCCATATTCGAGGATGAGAAATATGTGTAGAACACAGGCTTAATAAGGAATAAATAGAGAGAGATTAAGCACCACCTTTACGGGAAACGGGAAACGTCATATTTATAGCTCCTCAAAACATTCAATTAATCTAAGAAAAATGGAAAATAATTCCCACGTCCACAAGAAGTCACCATCGCCTAGAAACCGCAAACGGCAAACGGCAAACCGCAAACCGCAAACGGCAAACGCGGAAAAAACGCGGTCGATTGGTCATTTCTGCAGCTATCGGGAAGAAAAATAAACGCGATGCTTAATCTCTCTATACTTAACTACTACTACTATAATAATAAAGTCTTTATTCCATTGATAAATACTACATATCAATAGTTACAGCAATTATTATAATAATAATATTGCTTTATTTATCGAGGGTAACACTTAATATCATACAGATAATATACACGTGGCCCTCAACATAAAGACAATAAATGATCATCACGGTTACAAAACATACTTGTGAGTTAAACTCGCTGTTTTAGTACTGAAGGAAGCGTAGTAAAAAACAAACGAAGATGATCAGAATTAGCCTGAAGTACAGCGCACGACAAAACACTTGACAAGCTGCAAGGAATGCGAAGAACATAAACCCCCGGGAGGGGGGGTGGAGTTTTTTTTCTATATTCGTAAAACGTTTGAGGCAATCAGGAATGATTTCTTATTCAAATTAAAAACTCTTGCTAACCTAGATAGTAGCCGTATGTCAGAAAAATATATTTTCTTAACTATTATCAATCCCTCAAGGGAAGTTTCAACTATAGCTGCAAAATACGTGTATGAATGCAAGAATGCCAGATCTGTCACGATACAAGGATCGTAATATTTTAATTAGTTACTTTTATATTTTTTAGCTACTTTAAAAGTTTATTAGCAACAATCTGATGTACCTATGTAGTAAAAAGAGCTAATAAAAAATATGTTATGTTATGTATGTTCGGCTGGTAGAGGTGATCGTCGAAACAAATTAAGAACATAGGATTATAGGATATTCAAAATAAATTATAATCTGGAGGACTATCTCAGCAAAGTAACTATTATAGAACACAGACAAGCCCTTACCCGAATAAGAATAAGTAATCACCCGCTACAAATTGAAAGAGGCAGATATTTGAAACCCGTACCTGAAACCTGAAGAAAGGATATGCCCATTATGTAAAAATGGGGTAGAAGATGAAATGCACTTTATTCTAAAATGTAAAACATACCATGTACGTAGGAGAAAATTATTTCTTACTTTCGAAATTATATTCAATGTTAACAGCCGGCACATGAATGAAAATGAGCTTTTCAAACTTATCATAAATCCACCAAATAAGTTCGCAAAACAAGCAGCTAAATACATACACGACTGCCTCGTCATTAGGAAAAAGATATTAACTGAATAAGTATTGCCTGCTTCCAACTTTTACTAACTGAACTCTGACCTCATATTATACTCGTTCTTAATTATTAGCTCTTTACCATCGCGTTCACGCCATGTAAAGTATATTTGGTGAAAACCCAAAACGCACTAGATTGTGTACGGGTCCAAATAAATAAATGATGTTGTAATGTTGATGTCGTCGTATTTTTTAGGGTTTGAAATCGGCGATTTATTATTTTTTAGTGGTTGTCCAAGCGAAATCCATTTTAAGGGTGATTTTTAGACCATGTGGTACAATTTAGGGTGGACATTTTTTCACGGTTTGGTATTTTTTAGTGTATTTTTCGAGGTTTGCCGACGACGGTCACCCCTACCCTTTTTACCTTGAAGAACCCCTCCCCCCGGACATAAACCCGTCAAAGGTTGCTCCTCCCCTCCCCAATGGGACTTATCGGTACCAGTATTCCCTGAATTAAGAAGGATCCTTAAATGTTGGAGAATACAAACAACCAAGCATATAACCTTCACAGTCTATCAATGACGCGTGGATCTTGCCCTCAGTATCATATCAATGGCTGCAAAAAAATGTCCTCTACTGGGGAGGGGAGGGGCGCATTGTGGTTGGCCACGCAAGGGAGTGTGGTCGAAACAGCGAATTAACGCAATAATGAACCGTTGCGAGATTTTTTCCAAATTATTAATGGCTGTTTCGTTCGCTGTGCATCAATAATTAATAACAGTAACAATTAAAGCACTAATAAAGACAGTTTCAAATTATAACAGCAATCATTGGAAACATTGATGCAAACCTGTATAGCATGAGTTTAATTTGAATGAGAATGAAGCTGTTGAGGGTGTTTGCTTTAGGTTTGTTCCATGCTTAGTGAAGCAGCGCTAAAACTGATTTTTTTATTGCCAAAGGTTTGTTTAACATTTGGTACCATAAAGTTGTGGGCAGCGTTCCTTGTGTCAAGCGAGTGTGTATCTTTCAGCAAATTAATTGAATTGAATATTTCGGACGTATTAGGCGTTTTGCAAAACTGTTTTTAAAACGCTCGGTGTTAACGCGTGGTAATCAGTGGCTGCTCTGGCTCCTCAGTTAGTCTAAGGGATGATTCCTTAACCACTGCATGGCATCGAGTCATGTAATAGATGTTGAGGCTGCTTACGTAGTTTATTAAAATGGTCAGACTTTTCTAGAATAGTGTAAAGTGACATGGCCGTCACTGGGAATTGATTGAAAACCAAGAAATACGATCCTGTGAGGGTGTTGGATAATTCCAGTTATCTTAGTAGAATAGAATAGAAGAATAGAACAACTTTATTTAACGAGGGTACACCTAACAGTTTACACTGATAAATTTGTGGCCCTCAATGAAATAAGAAAAGAAAAAATGCAAATATCATAACTATATAAAAACTAGCATTCAGAATAAAACAGTTAAATATAAATATTACGAATAATGATAAAAATATCAATATACAATTATCTAAAAACTATAAAGTTAAAATATGTACAACAAATATTAAAAACTATTTTAAGTGCTTATAAAGAAAGTAGAAGTAGAAAGTAGCCTCTATCACATGCACGGCTCTGGCAACTCATGACTGGAAGGAAAAATACCGTGATCAAAAATATGGTACAAATGGCAGGAACGGAGAGAAGTGTCTTTGCCATTTTTTCCCACAGGAAGCCCAATCCACATGTTTCGTAGTTCAGTTAGCGGGTGTCATGGCATCAAACTACAGAACCTTCTTTTGTGCAGAGCATTGTTTTGGTCCGGTAAAACGAACTCTGTGTCACAGTAGTGTATTCACTCTTAATTTGATTCATAATAAATATTGTCAAACAATGGTTCATCAGAGTTCATCAAAATAATGAGTTCGCCTAACAAGGGTTGATCATTGAGCCATTGTCCTGAAGGAATTCAAAATCTTAAGCTTGTTCGAGTTAGCCGGGGTTAAATCACTGTAATAGAGCGAAGCAAATTCGAGGGAAACTGCCTTTAATTTAGTTCGAGTTATAGCGAGAAGTTCGAGTTAGTCTGTCTGTAACAGTAGTAGTTCGAGTAACAGGCCTAACGAGAGCTTCCGCCCTGAAGAGGTGACGTTACTGCTACAGCCTTGGATAATTGGATAATCTCTTTGAATGACGCAGCAATTTTACACCCACTCTTATGACGTCAAAGACGGACATTGTTTGTTTACTAGAGGTTTCCATAATAATTAAGGTTAACGCATAACAACGATATCGCACCTACTAATATTACAGATATATTTAAAATTAAAAGCACTAGTTGTTCGCTTAGAAACGGGGATTTTGATCTATCTCGTTTTGAAACTGTTAGCTATGGTACTGCACTCCTTAAGATATCTAGGACCATATTTATGTACAAAGCTTAGCTGTAGTGACAAGGATAAGCCAAGCCTCGACTGCTTTAAGACTCCTTTATAAAGTAGTAAAGATCTATTTAGTCTCATTGAAAATATATGAAGTAGATGTCTACTTTGCAAGGGCACCCAACGAAGTTTTCGGTTAAAAAGCTTTTCGTGAGAGTAAGTTAGCCTAAAACTTTCGTAGTTGAAAAAAATTGTCCCTAGAAAATTGTTTTATGAAATACTGGCTAGAAAATTTGTTTTCTATCCCTAGAAAATTATAGAAGAAAAGGGAGACTAAAAGGTTTCCCCTAAAATATTCGTACGTCCCAATTCGTCTGATCAATATAGTCAGAACAACACATTTTCATTCCCTAAGAATTGCCTAAAGGAAAAAAGAATCCCTAAAAAATTCGTACCTCCACAAAACTTTGCAACATGAAGTTACTTGGGCTAGAAAATTCTTGTTTATGTTCTAGACTACTAACAAATTCGTAGGCCGGGAATATTTTGCCATAGTATTTTCGGTTACCTTAAGCGATTTCCACCTAGAAAATCCGAACAGCTAATAGCTTTCTAGAATACGTCAAAAGACATAGTAGGCGCCTTAAAATGGCTAGATAAGCTGCAGACAACTGGTTTCAAACGAATTTCAAAAAGTACTCGTTGGGTGCCCTTGACTTTGTACTTTGTAGTATCATTTAGCGTTGATGTACTTCTATTTTAAAGTATGTTTAGCTTTAATTTCAGTTTCTCAGAATAATTACCATTAATATCATTAGGATTCACAGGGCGAGATGGCGAATTTTAGTTGTTGTGCAGGCTAGGCGTCTTGGAGACTTGAGGATGAAGCCGTTTAACAATCTTTAACTGTTAAACGCTTCATCCCTCGGTCTCTGGGGCGTCTTTGCGGCGGCTTGGGTTCGTTATTTCGTCCTATGATTCTATGACTGGAAAATGATTTTTAATACCTGTCGATTTTGCAAAACGTAGCGTTTACGTACGTAATGCAAGTTCCAATGCAAATTGTATATATTTTTAGCTTTCTAGCCTTTTAGCAGCTGTAAAGCTAACGGATACCTTCAGGGTGCGTTTCCAGTCTAAATTATGTAGCGCCTCGAGGAAACATCGTAGATAAATCATTCATGTATCATTTTAAAGCTTATAAAATTGGCTACAAGAATACATAAAACGTTTTGAGTTCTTTGAAAATCTCGAATTTCCCGCGATCCCGTTTCTCGGATCTAGTGAGATGGCTTTCAGAAGCTCCGACTCCGAAAATATTTTAAAGTTTTAAAATCTGTTTGCTTTGTCGCATTTCAGAGGAATCGTATTACAAAACAGTGTCGGCGAATTTCAAAATTCGATTTAGTTCAAAAGTTATCATGCTCTCCGTGAAAAGGCGAAAAATAATCAGAGTAGATTTGCGGAAAACGCTGTCAAGAGCTCTATTCTTAGAATTTTCCAATTCCCCGACACAGTTTTGCAGCGGAGATATCAATTGACATTTTGTGAAAATTTCAAACAAATCGACTAAATTTCTCTTGAGTGGGAGCTTTTTTAAAACTCTATTTTGGTTGAAAATCGAAAGCGTAGAAAATAGCATTTTAGAAAATCTAGCCGTCTGTCGTGCGTGAATCTGAAGCCCCGCCTCTCCAACAATTATCGAGCTCTTGGCCAATCATTTCTCATCACAGCTCAACTATCTTGTCAAGATTTCCCACCAATGTTGATTTCCGATCATAGCTACGCGCCGCATCGAGAAAATGTTAATATAGCTGGTTGTTCTAGTTTTCTTGTGTGACTTGAAAAATGAGAAAGACAGAAAGACCTTGAGGGACAAAGCTAAGGTGAACACCTAGAGACGCCTTGAATGCCAGCATAGTTAGTAGAGGAGACAGCGATTTGCAGGCGGCTGAAACAGCACGGCAACAGCGAGCTAAGATCGTGGTGTTGGTTTCAAGCGATTCAGAGTCACCGTCAGACGTTTCCATCTAAGCTTTCTTGGAAACAAATATTCTCTCGGCTGGCTCCTACTTCATGTTCAGATGTGGGCCACTCGGCACTCTGTCTGAAAGTGAAAATACGAACCCTTCTCGGGTTTTACGAGGACTCCTATTTGGCTTTGTAGTCGTATGCATTGTTTTGCTTTTCTTTTTTCTTTGTTTTCCAAGCTAAGGGTGAAGGCACAAGGCCAACAACCGATGGAATTATGGAATCATGTGTGGAAAAACGTTTCTCAATAAACGTAAACATTGGTATATGAAATAAATTTAATATTATATGCGCCAGCTTTCTTCACACCGTCGTTACAGGCGAGTGAGCACTTGTCATGTGTTTATTGATATGCTGTCAATCAAACGGAACCTTTTACTTCCGGTCAAAAGCTTCCTTTTGGTATTTCTCCGTCAACATTAATTTTTATTCAACGGAGTTTTTGGTATATGAGACACTACTACTAAAACTACATTTCTGTGCGGAAAAAAAATGTTCCCATCTTTTTCGTTTTGAAGGTATCCGGTAACCTTAAATAAAGTTGTTATTATATTATTATTGTTATTATTATTATGGTAAAATAATAGACCAGTTCGCGGTAAATTCCGACATTTTGAAAGGGGTGCAAACATGGCGCGAAATACAGTGTTTGTATGGGAATCGATGGGAATCCGATGCCAAATAAAATCCGTAAAATCGAATTTCTGAAATATTCTTCAGATACAAACTTAAGATACCAGGTAATAGATTAACATATCGAAATTTGAGGGATGCAGCTGTGCTGGGAAGCGTGCAATCGTCTTTTCAGTTTTCCATACATTGTCTGTAAATTTTTATGCGGAATTCGACTCGTTTTTACAGACAATGTATGGAAAACGGAAAACACGATTGCACGCTTCCCAGCACAGCTACATCCCTCAAATTTCGATATGTTAATCTCTTACCAGGTATCTTAAGTTTGTATCTGAAGAATATTTCAGAAATTCGATTTTAAGGATTTTATTTGTCATCTGACTCCCTTCGATTCCCATACAATCACTGTATTTCGCGCCATGTTTGCACCCTTTTCAAAATGTCGGAATTTACCGCGAACTGGTCTATTGGTCTGTTACGGAACTGGCTACACATCAACACTGTCAATATCGAAAGCAAAACATTCCTCTCTGATCATCAGAAAGGAAATGTTTTGGTTTCAATATTGACTCCGAAAGAACTCTGATCACGACCAGCGAGATAAACGTATTTCAAAAAAGGTTGTCTATATACGTATATTTTGCTAATCAGATCCCTCCAATAGACCCTATCAAGGTTATTTCCGCCATCTTGGCAGGGGCGCAAACATACTGGGGCGAGCGCGCCGCCAAGCGTGTTTTTCAATGGCGGATCAGTCGAGCATTGAAACTTAAAATGCCAAATCATGTACGCTGTGCTGTTGGTTACTGCGATAACGATCAACGATATCCCGATTTGTTTACTATTAAGTCCCATGTAGATGCTTTGAAGCTTCATAAGTGGCCTGCTAATCCACAACTTGCAGAAATCTGGCGTAAACAAGTGATAAAGGGACGAAAGGATGATTTCAATCCGCCACCTGGAGCACAAGGGAAGTTTGTGTGTTCAAACCACTTTCCTCTGGGTAAGAGGACGCCTCAGAATCCTAAAACAGACTACCTAACTCTTTATTTAACCTTATCGGACTTTCTGAGGTCCAAGTCTCCGAAAAAAAGGAAAACGAGGAGAAGTTTAGCCATAGAATTAGAAGAATATAAATCTAGCCCTGACCAGTCGAGTGATAGTGATTCTGACGAAGAGGAAATGGATATCGATGGGAACGTTCATATGAGAGTTGATTTGCGTTTTGAGGATTTGACAAGGGACGCTGATGTAAAAAACTTCACGGGCCTTCCCTCCGCTGAAGTTATTGATTGACTTTTTGAGTATTTAGCAGTTAAAGCTTGCAAGATGCAGTACTGGAGGGGTGCTAAACAGACAAAGAAAGAAATGCTTAAACAGCCGGTGAATAGACCTCACTTAAACACGCAAAAAGGTAGACCTGGCCCACAACGCAGCCTAACTTTACCTCAAGAAATGTTTTTGACCTTGATGAAGTTGAAGTTGGGACTTATTAATGAAGATTTGGCCTTCAGGTTCATGATCTCATTGGGTACAGTCAGCAGCATATTCATCACCTGGGTAAAATTGATGTCTAAAGAACTGTCAGTCCTAATTATTTGGCCTAGTCACCAACAAATACTCAAATCAATGCCACTGTGTTTTAAGAAGCTATACCCTAAAACCCGCTGCATAATTGATTGCTTTGAGTGTTTCACGGAAACTCCAAGTGGATTAAACCTTGCTGCAACTCTCTGGTCTGAGTATAAGCATCATTATACGTGTAAAGTGTTAGTGGCTATTACACCCAGTGGAGCTTTTAGCTATGTGTCACCAAGCTATGGAGGGAGAGCATCGGATGTGTTTATAGTGAGGGACTGTGGATTCTTGAAATTGATTGAGCCATATGACCAAATTATGGCTGACAGGGGCTTTAAAATAAAAGAAGATCTCATGATGTCAATGTCCTCACTCTGCATTCCCCCAAGCTGTGCTGCATCAATGCAAATGCTACCTGCAGATATTAGAAAGACCTCTGCTATTGCGAATGTTAGAATCTATGTGGAACAGGCCATTGGGCGTTTGAAAGTTTTTCGTATTTTGAAACATGAACTTTGCATAGCTCAACTACCTACAGCAGATGACATTGTAAAGGTTTGCTGCTCATTGTGTAATCTTCTGCCACCACTATGTGAAAAATGAAGACCGAAAAGTATATCATTGGCCCATCTGGGTGTAATTATGAAGAAAAAAACAGTTTGAAATCTGTCAATGTAAATGGACTCTGGACTTGTTAACGTTTAAACTTTCATTTTTAGAATGAAAGTTTATTTAGTATTATAATAGACAGGGGTGTTGCCAGGATTTTGTCTTTAGTGTTGAAGGGGGGGGGGGGGGGGAGTTTTCTATCCTGTGATAGTTGGGAAGGATGAAGCCCAAGTCGACATATTTTATCGGTCAATACAAAACTGAGAGAACTTGTAGTCTAATTGTTTTAGTAAAAATCTTAGTAAAAACCTACTGGACAGCTTTCTACTGTAAAAACCAAGAACATTTTTTTTGATAAATTTATTGAAGAAAACAGCTTTTCTCTACTACAGCTGTATTAGAGTAGCCATGCAGTCAGAAAGTGAGATTTGAATATAGAATGGTAATAGATTTTTACTAACATGTTTTATTGCAACTAAAACAAATCATACAAAGTACTATAGAAGTAGCAATCTTGGTTATGCTTCACTTCTGAAGGAACTGTAGTAAAATCAGAAGTAAATTATATAATGCTGTGTGATTGCAACGAAATAATCATGCTCTCCAAGAGGGTGTAACCAATGACCCAACCCCTCTAGAAATGCCATGAATATTTTCTGGAATTAAACAAAGTTACTAGGGGCATAGCCGGGGGGGGGGGGGGTGTGCTATGGGACTGGACCCCATTCCTGTTTCCTCCAGAAATCTAGGCCCAGTTTCTTCAACTGGCTTGCCCTTGTTGACTTCCCTTGTCATGAAGTTTAAAGCCTTTTCTGTGAAAGGGAAAGGCAACCCATCATCTTGTCCATGTTCAATTGAGTTTAGAACACAGGTAGAGGGGGCTGAGAGTTTCACTGCATTAAGTAGTGAAGAAACTCTCTCATCCGTCAACAATCGATCTTCTGGTTTTCGAGGATCAAAAAACTTTCTAATGTTCTGGTCTGCAACAGGATCTCTGTCACTTTCTTTTTTTGACTTTTTGTGTTTAGAAAAAGTAAGATCTCTGATTTTTGAGGGGGCAACCTCTTTCCTTGTGCCTTTGTTCCAACCTTGAGGAACAGATGTGCATGCTGGTGAAATATAGTGCTTTTTACACGCATAGTTTATTTTGTAAAGGACTGCTATGACATGGTTACACACCTCACCAGTTCCTGCTGTGCATGTGCACCATGATGTAACAATCCTGCAATCTTTGCCTTTAGTGCAAACCCAAACTTGGTGTGGGTCATTCCTTATTCGCTGAGAAGGGGAAACACTTCCCTTTAAAAAAGTAAATCCATCAGATTTACTTACCAAGACAGTGTCAACAAAACCGCTCATCCAGTATGAGTAGGCTTTCTGGTCCTTGTATTTGCCTATATAATCCGCATCAACAGCCTTTACCAATAAGATATAGCTGAATAGAACGCCATCGTTGACCTCTGGCCATTCTTGAACGTTATCTTTCCATGATTGTGTTGAAATAGCGTTGGGGTCGGTTTTGATGCCATGTTTCCTTAGCCGAGATTGGTACTCTTCCTTAATCTTCTAATAAATTTCCTCTTGCGAGAATTTCTTGGGGGCATTAAGCTCATATGCCCCAAAAGCTCTTGCAACTAACTCTTCCTTTTTCCCGCTTTGGCTCAATCTTCTCAAAGCCAGGAAATCTTTGAGAGAAGTTGTCGTCCAGCCCACGAAGTCTTCGTACTGAAACTTCTCCTCGCCCTGCCTTGGCATGGTTTCAAGTCAAGAAATTCGCCCCGTACTCGGTAAAAACAGTGAAACCGATTATACAACTCTTATTCAACTTGATTAATTAAAATTCAGTGTTAAAAAAACCTTTGAAATAACTTTTTACGCTATATTCGAACAAGCACTTTTCATGCTCGACTGATCCGCCATTGAAAAACACGCTTGGCCGCGCGCTCGCCCCAGTATGTTTGCGCCCCTGCCAAGATGGCGGAAATAACTTTGATAGGGTCTATTTACTTGCAAGTGAAAAGCCGACGTCCGGTTGGGTGTTCGACGCCTATTGTTGATAAGTGGAGGGAAACTGATTAAACTCTTCATTTTGTAAAAGCAATTAGCACCGCTACTTGTTGACAGTGGGAGAAAACTGGGAGTAGCTAATGGTCGTGGGTCGTGTGTCGCGGGTAAGACGTCGTGGGTCGTGGGTAAAATGTCGTGGGTCGTGGGTAAAATGTCGTGGGTGTTTTTTAAAATATATTTTAGTGAACAGCACTAATTACTAATGTTTGTCGTTGTAATTGTCAAGAAAATGGATCATTTCACTAATTCCTATAATTTTACTAAATAAACAAAAAGATTACTTCGAATTAATGAAAGTACGGGGATTCTAGACTAAGGGAGAGCTGGGTGTACGGGTGATCACCGGAATTCGGGTAGGGGACATTATTATTTTAAACATGCCATCAGAGTGACATGTCGCATTTCAGGCCCTAGAGTACTAGACGTCCCAAAGCAGCTACTGTTTCCGCTCATTTGTACATGGACAGTTGGGCATCGAGTAGAAAAGTAGGATATATAACACGCTCCGGATAGTAATGTTATATTGGCTTCACTCTCGTGAAAAAATTAGAGGAAGTAGTACTGATGGCTAATTAACAATTACTCACCGAAATTGAGGTGAATAGTGGTGGATGTTTACCGAGCGGCAAGGTAAATATCCAACATTATAACCCATCATGTTTTTCTCTCACGCGTGATTGGTTGAATGCGTCATGTGATCCGATAATTTCTCTGAGCTAGCGGGAAATCATGTGGCAAAGGGATGCAGGTTAGCGCAGTGGTTAAACACTCCCCTCTCACCGCTGCGATCCCGGGTTCGATTCCCGGCTTGGGCACCGTATGTGAGTTAGGTTTGTTGTTGATTCCTTATCTGCATTCGAGGGTTTTTCTCCGGTTTTCCTCCCTCCATAAAAACCAAAACAGTTAATATAGTGGGGAGTGTGTGAGGAGTAAAAACAGGCCCCCACCAGCTGTAAGCTGTAATACTCACCCTGTTATAACAAATAAAAAAGACATATTTATTTTTAAAGCTACGTTGTGCTAAACTCCGGGGTCCAGTTGATCGAAGCCCGATTACTGCTAATCCATATGATTATTGACTGAGCCTTTAACCGATGAGTTTTTTTGCGGGTAAAATGTTTCATATTTTAATCGGATTTCTCATCGAGCATTAAGTTTTTTTACCTCAAATGAGTATCATTATATGTCAAGCTGGTAAACACTGTAAAGGGTAGACGCACTAGAGATCGCACTATACAAAGATATAGAAACTGTGCTATGCCATGAATCTGCGAAGGTGATAGACTATATCACACTTTATCACGTGCAAGTCAGATAAAGACAATCGGTCTTTGTTGTAATATAAGTAAGTTGTAATCTTATAGCCTGTACACAGACCTCCGTAATTCCTTCAAAGGAAGGAAAAGAAGGTCTGTACTACGGATGAGTTAATCGTGTTCTAGGTCACGTGGATAGTTACAGGAATGTTGTAACCAGTCGCTGATTGGCTGGTGCCTCATAGCGGGTGCTGATTGGCTTAGCGGTTATGTTGACTAATAGTTCTGGCTCCGTGGGAAAATCCGAGCTCGATTCACTCTGATTTGAAATTGTATTAAGACGAATTGCTATGTCATTTTGTGTCCTGTGCTCGGTTAATATCGAGAAAAAAATGATAAGGGAAGAGATCAAAACAATGGTACTCTGACGGGACCCAATTTTGACGGAAGGGGGGTTGTACCCGGAACCCACCACCTATTTTGGCAAAATCTAGATTTTTGACCACAAATATCTTCTTGAATAAAATACTTATTAAAGAAGTAACTATATTTCTAGTTTCTACAGGCAGAGAAAAACGTGAATCTGCAATAAAATTAGGTATCCCTATTTTACAACGCGAGAAAATCACCCTCGAAAAAAGGGGTAGGGGGTATTACCCGCCACCCACCCTGACAAAATTGGGAACCATTCGAAATCCATTGTTTTGACCTCTTCCCTAAGAGTATCGTTCATGGAACTCAGTGCTGCATTTCAAGTCTGGGAAGAAATTATCGGCCTCAACATAAATGCAGAAAGTGCCTAGGAAGTTTGAAAGAATTTGCAGGGAACAAACAAAATTCTTCTTCAGATATCGTCTAGTTCTTCAAAACGAAAAAAAGTCCATGTTCAAGAGCTCTTTTTACAAAGCGAATGGCTGTGGGAGATGATCAACCAGAAGCAATATCAATAGCCTCGGCGGTCAGGCGAGTTGCTACGAGCGCGACTTCTCAAACCTCGAGTTCACGTGGTTCTCAAACTCTCGAATTCATCCAATCTTCCACTTCCTCTAGGAAAGAAAGATTTCTAAATCCCTTCCTTTGAAGGGATTACGGAGGCCTGTCTATAGGCTATCGAAGAAGGGAATTTATTATATTTCCCCCGCTTCCCAGCGCGTCCTCCCTCTTTGTCTCTTGCATTGCCGTTAACAATAGGAAATGAACAATCTGAAATCTACAATGTGTACCGTCTAGTGTTTCTCGGCCAATGGAAATCGAGATGTAATTTATGCAAACGTAAAATTCCGAAAATAAGCCCCTCCCTGTATAAGCCCCTACCAAATATAAGCCCCTCAGTTTCTTAACGCGGAAAAGCCGCCTATATTAAGCCCCTCCGTATATAAGCCCCCGGGGGCTTATAATTGGGAATTGCCCCCAAATACAAAATAAACCAACGTAAATTATGATCAAGCCTTTTTTATTTATAAAACAACGTTTCCGTACGCTGAACCACTGTGGAAGAAGTGTCAGAGTTTATTGTCCTTTACGTAGTTCACTCCTCACTCTCGCCTTGTTACAGGCAGCCGCACCGAGTCTTAAAATGCAAGTCGTTATTTATTTTTATTTATTTTTGTTGGGTGTCGCAAAATTTCTGCGCATGCGTTAAAGGTCAAATTCACACCAATCAGATTGCACTGTGCTGGTCACGCAACAATCGCCAGGTTAATTTATTTACATAATTTAATACAGTAAAGCAAGATGGCGGAAGACCCGCGAGGAACTTTCTCTCTAATTTGGAGTCTCATCATTCAAATGTAAGCGAAAGCCTTCCAACAGGCTCAGGATATTTCAACTGGCGCTATTGTCGGAGCCGAAGGACCGCGTTTTTTACCCAGATGGCCAGTGATTTTATTATACGACACGTACGACGACCTGAAGCCAGTGTAGGGGCCAGGATCCGGAAAGCTAAAATTCGAAGAAATACATATTGGAATCTATAAGCCATCGGCTCGCTGTGCTGCATTTAAAACATCCGAGGAGAACATCTTATTTTATAATAATAATAATAGTTTATTTATATAGCGCTCTTTCCTTCAGAGACCAAAAGCGCTTTACAATAATATAAAAAAAACATTTACAAGGTATCCTAATGCTAAAAATAATTACCTAATATAAAAAAAACAGCAGAATTAAACCAAAATAGTGATAATGATAAAATACGTATGGATAAAATGTTTAAAAGATATATATATATATAATATTAAAATAATACTACTAATTGCAATATACTATACGATGACTGTAATTGCTCAGTAGTAAGCTTTCTTAAATAAAAATTTTGGGTGAAGGCACTTCAAGACCAATATTATGAGTCTCTTAAAAACTGTCAGAGATTTAAATTTACCGTAAGTTGGATCAGAGAATATTGAGATCAAGTTATTTCGTTCCAGCGAGAATATTGACCTAGCGGAAACGGTACAAGCTGTCGAAGGATTTTACTTATAACCATCCACGTCTACTTAACAACAGGAATAGTTATGTGCCAAGGCATGGGCAAAGATAGAGTTCCCAGATTACTGATGAAAGTAGAGAACCTTATGAACGAAGAAACAGAGGTCACGCGCGACATGCTTGATAACATGAACATGTTCAACACTTTGTTATACTAAGAAAACAAAACAAATTACAGAGCCTGCAAGTTCACAAGTCAATGAAAACCCCCAAGAGCCTGTAGTTTTGGATCAACATATCCTTGAAACTCCAAAAGCAACATACACATGAGTCAAATTCAAACCGGAAGAGACGGAATTCTTTAGATTCTTCACGAGGATAAAAATATTTGTTAGCCCGCAATAAGAACTCTCTCGCTGATTTAACGACCTTGATTTGTAACATGGAGGCTGACCTAACTGATATGGGTAATGAATTCTTACTCTCGTCACATCAAAACACGAATCAAGAAACCAAACTCAGTCATTTGGAAGACAAATTAGTGCAGCAAGATAATATATACAAGACCGAAATCAAGATGCTGTCATCTCGAATATATTATTGACCTAGAAGTTGAAAATGGCGAGTTGAAAGCGGATATAACTTAAAGCTGAGATCCGACTTTCAAACGAATCCAAAAAAGAAGACAATGTTCCGAGACTACCCAACCTACTGAAGCTTATCAGTTTGTTCAAGAGCCATATTTCTTACATGACAACCCGATCCCTATTCATCAGAATACATTTTCTGTGCTAAATGACGAGAGTTTACAATCACCTGACCGACAACCCACTACTAAAGAAAGGGACCATGAAGTACGGTAGTACGGTTAATTCTCGAGTTCAAAACAATGAATATATGCCTGCTCAAATGCAATGTGTTAAACGAATAAGTAGTGTTTAAATTAAAAGGTCAACATACGAGAAAAAGAAAACTATTAAATTACATATATACTAGGGGAGCAGAGAATGAAAGTCACCGCGCTACTGGCCACTCCTAAAGACTGCTAAATTCAGCTAATAATTCTTCCCTTTGGTTAATATTAGAGGATTAAGAGGATTTCAAATGAAAGTGTATTTCATCTTCAATCTAATGTGGCCCGAGTGAAAGCCCAGATGGGCTCTTGTTGTGTTACAAGTTGGCATGTTCAGAGGGATTACCATACCGTAAGTTGTCACGAATTTCTAGTTAATGCCCCAATATTATCATTTTGCACATTGAAAAATTGCAGACACAAATTTCCCTCCAATTATAAGCCCAGCTGATTTCTAAACGCAAAATTCACTCCTATAGTAAGCCCCTCCGTATAGAAGCCCCTGCCGAATATAAGCCCCTCAAAAAGGTGCGTTGAAAAATATAAGCCCCGGGGCTTATTTTCGGAATTTTACGGTATAGCACAGACGTCCCTTCCCGAGTTTTGAGGGGAGACGGACGGCTGAACACAGGCTATAATCTTATTGCAAAGGAATATTATTGATGAGTTAGGAGAAAATACCGTCTGATCAGCTATTGGTGCGCCTGCTGTGGAAGTAGTGGAAGCTTAGCCGTCAGTGCTATTTCCGCTAATGATAATGAAGCCCATACATTTCCTTTTTTTACCAAACTGCTACTGTGGGTTTTCTTTTTCATCAAACATTCGTTGAAAATTCTGCACTTATTATGAAAGGCCGTTTCCCAAACAAATAATTATTTTGTTTACCGTTAAATAAATATTCATCGACCCGAGAAAACTCGGGTGTCACATGACGCGTCTATTGTTTACTTACTTCCCATTTTAGACCGAACACGTTTTGTCATGTGATGACCTTACAGCATGTCATCAAACTCATGAAATATATTCATCGGTTTTAGTTACGAGAGCATAATTCGTCAGGCTACTGATACATACGCGTTACGAGTGCGAACAAAATAGTAGCGTACTTAGTCTGGAAAATGGATCCTGGGATCGGTACCGTTACAAAACTAGCGAAATGTGGCTTCAAGATGATTCTCAACAAGTGCAGGGATAAAGCTGCAGAGCGACTGAAAGACGGTGACATCACAGACCAGAGAATTCGCGAAAAGCTCATTCGGGATGTCAAAGACATAAAATTTAAGATCAGCGGCATGGCCAGGAAAGATCTTATTGCTAGCGTGATTTACTTGGACGAGGGAATCTCTAGCTTGTATTGCTTCTTTACTGAGGCAGCGAGCGCTATATATCACAGAGAATCAAAACCAGACCAGCCTCAGCTTGAAGGCAGTGGAGCGAGTCAAACAACAGAATTTCACGGCTTTCTATCACGTTTAAAAGAAACACGACTGGAAACGTTAAGCTCTGAGGTACTGGAATATTTGGCAAGAGCAAAAGACAGATTTAGAGAATGCAGAAAGAGTGCCACCGAAGCTTACAGCAACGAAAGTCTTGCTTTTGATGATAGATTACTTGCTCTCAAGCTTCGAATAACAGGGAACATCCTGGAAGACATTGATAAGCCAAACATAGCCGTACTAGAGACGTGCAAACTGTGCCTTCGAGAGTTGAACAATTGTTCCACTGTTCAAAAGACGTTTAAAAGTCAGACAAGTAAAGCTGGGAAAACAAAGTGGCTCAAGAAGAAGATTTTCAACATTAAGGCTGAGGAACAGCAGGACGAACTTGTGACAACTGTGATCGATCTGAACTTTGCCACCTGGCAATACGAATGTCTGACGAAAGGCAAAACAGTTCCTGTTTTTTGCGCTGATTATGAGCTCCAAACGAAAAATGGAACTATCTATCCATGTAGTCAAAGTGAGGATTTTATCAGGCCTTATACGTTTGATGTTCAGCATCTTGGTGACAGTCGAGAGGACGCCTCATTGGGAGTAAAGCTGTTTGCTCCAACCGATATCACAGTCACAAATAACGGTGTAATCCTTATTTATGACCAGAAAGATAAACAAATCAAAGGTTTCAACGAAGAGGGAATGCTCTTGACAAGTTTTTCTGTTCCAGAACAAAGAAAACAAACATCTTGGATCAAATATTTGTCAATCGACCGACAGCGAAGCACTTCTCGTATTATTGTACACAGCCAAGGCTACGGCTTTTGTACTTTCTCAATGACAGGGAAAGTATTAAACCACTTTGAAAATGACCTCAAGAAAGATGCTCACTCACTTGGGGTTCTCAGCTACAAGGGCAATTTCATTGTGCTCTGTAATCAAGAACTTTACATCCACAATGATGAGCGTCACAGGAAATTGGTGCACAAGTTTAACGCTGAAAGCGTTACCGAACCCTGGGATATAACTACGACGGAAGATGGACGGATTCTCATCGCGGATGGAGGATCGAATTGTATTCATGTGTACAGCGAGGATGGCGAGTATGTCTCACAGATCGATATACAACCAGAATCCAAAGGCCCGAGTGCAATTGCGTACAATGATGGCCCCAAAGAAATCATCGTAGCGACGTGCGGTGACGAGTGTCAGCTGGAGGTGTACACATCTGAAGGAGACTTTGTACGCGTCGTGGAACTTCCCGAAGAATTGAAACCGAACGTACGCTTGGCAGTGACACCGGATCACCGTGTTGTTGTACTTAATACGAAGAAAGGGATTGTAGCCTGGATGTCAACACGACTGTGAGCTAGATGATGATGCATGGTGGGACTCGAGGGTGGAAAGGATGCTTTATATTTTAAGGCGGTTTCTGCTTCGTCCCTACGTCTGTCTGTCTGTATGTATGTCTGTGTGCGGAGTGAAGCGAATCGCTCTTTGCGCCCAAGTGCGCTCTCTTTTCAGACAGACAGACAACACAGACAGACAAACAGACTCCTGAGGAGGAGGCAGAGGCGCTTGATTTATCTAAAATTAATTAATTCCTCTGAAATACCCCTGGCTGAACATGGACGAAGGTGGTCGCGCTCAACAGAAGGTTCAAATGTAGTGGTTTGACTGACCAACAAACTATACGGTATTTTTAGAAACGTGGTCGCTCAGTGCATTGGGTTTCCACTATAGATTTTACCTGACTCACGGACGACAACTGCAACAGGAAGTCTTAACCTACCTACGCACGGGAATATATTCCTTGTTTTGATGTTTGTGGCTTGTTGTTACGCACATAATGACGTCAAAAAGCTCCCCAAAAGGAAAATTTGACTTCCGGTTGTTGTCCTTGACTGATGAACGTCTAGTCGGCTTAAGCTCTGCGTCAAATGATGAACACAAGAAATACACTAAATAAATTAAAAACACAATAGAAACACTAAACAGAGTTTTTCTTCAGGCATCTGTTATATCGTATCGTTTTGTGTTTTTGCAATTACCTATACTAATTAATGTAAGGGGTGTTTACTAAGAAATAAGCCACGTGTAGTACTCATACTAAACTACATCAGGTCTTGAGCTGAGTGGTATGTTACCACATCCGTCACATGCTAGAGAATAATATCGATGACGTCACATTTTCCGCGGCCTTTCAGATACTGGGACATGGTGGTGGAATGACTCATACAAGAAATATTTAACCTGGGGTGCTTAACATTTCCACAGAAAAAAACAGAAATTTTGGTTGGAAAATCATTTGGTACGCACCATTTCTTTCGTTTTGGAAAACGTGGGTTACCGGTCAGCGGTAATGCACTTTTCCCGCTGTTTTCGGTCTTTCTGGTGGACGCGCGTACCATTTTAATTTTAATTTTAATTTTTAAATGTATTTCCTATTGACTTACCGTCTCATATTTGGTGCGTTCTTGACAGAATTATATAATAAACTCCTTTATATTTAATACGTTGAAATGATTGTACAACTGTTATTGAAAAAAGAATACGATAGAAAAAGTAAAATGACAGACAGTAGCAAATGATAACAAATACAGGCCCCAGCAGAGATCGAATCCACGAGCTTCAAGTTTCCGCACAGATATAATGTAATGATAATACCGAGTGAGTGGGTCGGGAACGGGAAAGGTACGCGAGCGAGTTGTGAAAATGTAACCAATTTATGATAGTTTACCGTGGTATGTCCTCTTATTTACCATGTTTTGCGTCATCACATGGTCAAAATTATTGTGAATTTCACGAGGCGCTAGCCGATTGAATCCACAACAAAGTTCGACCATGATATGACGAAAAACGTGGTAAATAAGAGGACATACCACGGTAAACTATCGTAAATTTGCCTTTTTTTACAACAAGAAACTAAAAATAGTGAAGCGAGTAAGACCAAGTTTTAAGGAGACACTGAAGGAAAATTGCGGTGGAAAAGTGATTCGATCTCGCGCGTGCTATCACGCAATCAATCTTGAGCGGGCGATCAAGCGGGCGATCTTATTTTCAATAGCAATCAACCAATCAGAAAATGAGAAACTAGGCAGTTGTTGTAAAAATCAGTTTTGTCATGGGCTCCGGCTTACGTGTATTATCTTTTTTCCTTCTTGATTTTTTGTGTATATAATTATATAGATACCGCTATCACCTAAGCTTTTTGTTCTTGTTTTCGTTCTTTTCGACATTGTTTCGTCAGTTCATAAAGTACCAATATTATTGTTGTACCTCAGAAGAATAAGCCGCTGCAAAACACCTATCATGTCTGCCATGACTTCCATTCACCACTGAATCAAAAACATGAGGCATTAAATCTTTGTTCGTGGTGGTTTAAGATAAACGAGTTCCTCGCGTAACAATGACGATACCTGCTGTAGCCAAGCATCTGTTCTTGTTGACGCTGAGTTCATGTCTTGTCGAAGGCAGAAGATGTAAGTACTTCGTAAGTATTCTCAAGTAAAAATGAAAACTTATCATTCTTTGTGAATAGCATTTCTCTCGAATTTCTCCGTAAATAGTATTGGTAATCAGAAGAGTTCAATTTAATATTAATATTATAGGCAGCAGCTATATATATTAATTAGAAGCCGTGTAATTTAATCATACTATTTAGTCGTAGAAGAGTATCATAAAATTCACTTCTTTAGCCGTACCAGTGTGTCGATGTTGTTATCGCAGTTATGCGTTGTAATGTTCAATTTCGGGTGGGAATTTGACTTTTTTTCATATGCAAAGGAAGTAAGTTTTGATGCAACCTATATGACCTTCTAGAAGGAATGTCAAATAATTATTGTTTCAGCATGTCTCAGAGAAAACAATGACTCATCTTTCCGTTCCGATGACATTTGATAGCTGAAGCAAATATTTGGAGAAATAATTATTCCTTTAATTATAGTAGTAGGAATAAATATCAACAAGAGCTCATCTGGGCTTTCACTCGGGCCACATGAGTTTGAAGATGAAATACACTTTCATTTGAAATCCTCTTAGTAATAACCAAAGGGAAGAATTATTAACTGAATTTAACAGTCTTTAGGAGTGGCCGGTAGCGCGGTGACTTTCATTCTCTGCTCCCCTAGTATATATGTAATTTAATATTTGTGTTTTTCTCGTATGTTGACCTTTTAATTTAAACACTACTTATTCGTTTAACACACTGCATTTGAGCAGGCATATATTCATTGTTTGGAACCCGAGAATTAACCGTATACTACCGTACTTCATGGTCCCTTTCTTTAGTAGTGGGTTGTCGGTCAGGTGATTGTAAACTCTCGTCATTTAGCACAGAAAATGTATTCTGATGAATAGGGATCGGGTTGTCATGTAAGAAAGATGGCTCTTGAACAAACTGATAAGCTTCAGTAGGTTGGGTAGTCTCGGAACACTGGAGACCTTGGTCTTTCATTGTCTTCTTTTTTGTATTCTTGATTATTTTTTTTAAGTTTGAAAGTCGGATCTCAGCTTTATTATATCCGCTTTCAACTCGCCATTTTCAACTTCTACGTCAATAATACGTGATGACAGCATCTTGATTTCGGTCTTGTATATATTATCTTGCTGCACTAATTTGTCTTCCAAATGACTGAGTTTGGTTTCTTGATTCGTGTTTTGATGTGACGAGAGTAAGAATTCATTACGCATATCAGTTAGGTCAGCCTCCATGTTACAAATCATTGTAATCAGCGCGCACGCCGTTCTGCGCTTCTTGCGTCCCGCGGGTCATCCCGCGAGACAGGCCATTTGCAGAACTATTTCGAAAAAGCTGTTTTAATTGTGTAATTTGACAGACAGAAAGATGAAGGATTTTAAAATACGGTCGAAAGATATGCTTGAGGAATGAACGATTTGGGAAATCTTTAAATTCTACCGACACGGCCACGAAAGACAATTTTTAGCTAAAATGGTATTAAAAGAGCCAACCATCTTAACTCTTAAGTGATGATTTATCGTGGGGAGACAGTCGAAGAATCGTAGATTTAGGAGATTTATCCAACCAATTGAATAAAGGTTGCTTGGACTGCCGTGAATCACTACTGTCTTTTCGCCCAGCGCCTTTGCTTTAGGCCTGTCGATGCTTTTGCCAGTTTCTCCAAACATGGACTCGGCAGTATAAACAATGTGTGAATACGGTCAAATAAGCTTTGTGAAAACGGGTAAACCTCTTGGAAATCCAAAGAACAATGAAGGAAGGACTGTATGGAGTTTGAGCACAAAGGAAGCAGCAACAGGTTTGATTTTCAATGAAGAAAGTCGAAAGACGAGACTGACTCTTTACCCCGCCGCCATCTTGAAAATATCCCAGAATGCACCGACATGCAACTTATCCCCCTAGAAATAATATACTCCTCAAGAGACTCAATACGTAAAGCCAGAGAAGCGCACCTTATAGATAAAGCTAAAACTCTAGAACCATACACCCCATTCCAATATGGCGGATACACGGCCGGAGCGTTGGGGCGGGACACGAAAACGAGGGTAGTTAGGCGGAAGTCGATGTCAAGAAGGTCATGAGGCGGGAATTTCGCGCAACTTTTGAAGCGAGTTTGTTTTTCCGAGAGGGTTGGAATAAGTAGATGTTATCCCAAGAGAGTTAGAAAATATGGCGGATATTCAGGCTATCATTTTCACTGAGGAATATACCCGCCCCAACGCTCCGGCCGTGTATCCGCCATATTGGAATGGGGTGTATATGGTATGAATATACGTGATGAAACATAGTGCTTATCTCTTATACTATTTTGCTACTTCAAGTTTTGGTCTACGTCACTTCCCGTTTCCGCAATTTCTATTGCGAAATTTACCACATTTATAGATCTTCTTACCTTAGAGCTCTTCACTTGTAACCTGAAGAAGGCTGGTTTGGCCAGCCGAAATATTGTAATATTCAATATATAATCCCACGTTGTGTCAGCTTTGCCGTAGTCCTTGGACTTCGTATTCATTTTCATTTTGGCTGATTAAATCTGACTTAGATCCAACGTAGCAACCAGCAGGATTTTCGTCCACGGTTCTTTGCAATTTTCAAATAAAAGAAACCAATTTTCAGACTTACTAGGGAGAGCTTGGTAAAAAATGTCAATTTTTGGAAATAAAATTAGCGATAAAGAGGCCTACCATCCCCATAACTTTTTAAAACGCATGGATACCCCCATTTTTTCTTTTTGTAATCTATAATATAGAAGCTAAACAACGTTTACATGTATTTTTTGTCTTTATAAAATTGAAACTTGTCCATTTCAGCAAAAAATATATGTCTGTTCATAGTCACTAATACAAAATTTGTAAACATTTTTATAGTTATTGTAAGATAAATGGTTTGATTGGCATCCTTTGTGACGAACGCTATGTGTAACGTTTTTTGCCCTAATATTTTGCCAGATAACCCAAAATATGAATCGAATTAAAAAATGGTTTCTCGGACAAAGAAAAATGCTGAGTCAGCACTTTTTTCGATTTTCATCCTTAATTATCTCTCTTAAACGTATGGGTACCCCATAAATTTTTTTCTGATTTCAAAAGCTCCTTAGGGGGTTAAAACAATCCATATAGATTTTTAGAAAACAAATTGGTTTGTAATTAGTAGGCACCGTCCTTAAATCAGCGAGAGAGTTCTTATTGCGGGCTAACAATCCTCGTGAAGAATCTAAATAATTCCGTCTCTTCCGGTTTGAATTTGACTCATGTGTATGTTGCTTTTGGAGTTTCAAGGATATGTTGATCCAAAACTACAGGCCTTGGGGTTTTTCATTGACTTGTGAACTTGCAGGCTCTGTAACTTGTTTTGTTTTCTTAGTATAACATAAAGTGTTGAACATGTTCTCAAGCATGTCGCGCGTGACCTCTGTTTCTTCATTCTGATTAAGTTCTCTACTTTCATCTGTAATCTTTGCCCATGCCTTGGCACATAACTATTCCTGTTGTTAAGTAGACGTGGATGGTTATAAGTAAAATCCTTCGACAGCTTGTACCGTTTCCGCTAGGTCAATATCCTCGCTGGAACGAAATAACTTGATCTCAATACTCTCTGACTGTGTCTCTGCCTCATTTAAGTGGTCGATCCAACTTACGGTAAATTTAAATCTCTGACAGTTTTTAAGAGACTCATAATATTGGTCTTGAAGTGCCTTCAAATGCAGCACAGCGAGCCGATGGCTTATAGATTCCAATATCTATTTCTTCGAATTTTAGCTTTCAGGATCCTGACCCTTCACTGGCTTCAGGTCGTCGTACGTGTCGTATATAAACTCACTGGCCATCTGGGTAAAAAACGCGGTCCTTCGGCTCCGACAATAGCGCCAGTTGAAATATCCTGAGCCTGTTGGAAGGCTTTCGCACGAGTGAAGTTAAATAAAACATTAAACTGCTTACATTTGAGAGATGGGACTCCAAATGAGAGAGAAAGTTCCTCGCGGGCCCTCCACCATCTTGATTATGTAAATAAATTAACCTGGCGATTGTTGCGTGACCAGCACAGTGCAATCTGATTGGTGTGAACTTGACCTTTAACGCATGCGCAGAAATTTTGCGACACTCAACAAAAAAATAACGGCTTGCATTTTAAGACTCGGTGCTGCCACCTTGTCTAAGTTCTCGATATCAAAAACAACACTCCAACCTCAAATAGAGATTCGCTTAAATTGACGAAATTTAGCTGAGAGAGAGATATGAGAAGTAACAGCACAGTAACGCAACCCTGTAATTTGATTGGACCAGAAGGATCAAATTATAAAAAATGGGAAACCATTTCAATCTCACGGCATAGTCAGTACAGTAAACGTAGCCTAGTTCCCAGGCTTCTACTCGTTTTTTTTCCAAAATGGCGGCCGTTTTCACTCCCGAGTAAGTAAGCCTGGCAAACCTCTCGCAAAGTGAAATATATTTATTTTTGAATCGTTTGTGTTTTTTACCCCACGTAAAGGGGTGCAAACATGGCGCGAAATACAGTGTTTGGATGGGAATCCGATGCCAAATAAAATCCGTAAAATCGAATTTCTGAATATTCTTCAGATACAAACTTAAGATACCAGATAAAAGATTAACTGATCGAAATTTGAGGGATGTAGCTGTGCTGTGAAGCGTGCAATCGTGTTTTCCGTTTTCCATACATTTGACTGTAACAACGAGTCCGCGGGAAAATTCACAGACAACTGTATGGAAAACTAAAAACACGATTGCACGCTTCCCAGCACAGCTATATCCCTCAGATTTCGATCAGTTAATCTTTTACCTGGTATCTTAAATTTGTATCTGAAGAATATATCAGAAATTCGATTTTATGGATTTTATTTGGCATCGGATTCCTATACAAATACTGTATTTCGCGCCTTGTTTGCCGACCCCTTTCAAAATGTCGGAATTAACCGCGAACTGGTCTATTGCGAATGATTATGATGCCCATTCGGCTATCACAATACCCGCCTTAAATTTAAATATTATAAGACTGGTTTTCAGTTTTTCCTCTAGTCAGCTCTTTCTGTCCCTTCATGGTAGAACTACAATTGTCAAGTTTCATATTCTCACGGACGGGCTGGAACGAGCACTCAAAAGCAGTGGAGGCTAAAACTCAACTGCCAGGGGTCGCACGGTTTCTTATGTTAAATAGCTTTTGTTATGTAGATTACAGTGTGTTTTACAGTGTTATCCACCACTGAGAAATATCGTCACTGAACACACGTAAAAATACGATAATTTTTCGTGTGTTGATGTCGCCTCGCATACTTGTCATCGCCTTATCAGGCCTTGTATTAAAATTGATTCAATAATATTGTGCTTATTAGTATTGTTTATAAATTTTAAAAAAAAAAAAAAGGATAATAATCAGTGGACGCTTGGAGATATGGAATCGTGTTCTCGTGTTCACCTCGACATTAATTGGTTCTCTGCGCTCACTCGTGAGATATCGAGTTCGAGTTGAATACTCGAAGATATGAATAGTGCCTTTTGCAGGAAACAGTCACGTGCTGAGATATTACTCCAATAACCAATGAATTGAGCTCGTGATCCCATGGAAAAGGCTTTACAGGAAACAGTCACGTGCTGATATATTACTCCAATAACCAATGAATTGCGATCGTGATCCCATGGAAAAGGCATTACAGGAAACAGTCACGTGCTGATATATTACTCCAATAACCAATGAATTGAGCTCGTGATCCCATGGAAAAGGCTTTACTGGAAACAGTCACGTGCATGAGATATTACTCCAATAACCAATGAATTGCGATCGTGATCCCATGGAAAAGGCTTTACTGGAAACAGTCACGTGCTGAGATATTACTCCAATAACCAATGAATTGAGCTCGTGATCCCATGGAAAAGGCTTTACTGGAAACAGTCACGTGCTGAGATATTACTCCAATAACCAATGAATTGAGCTCGTGATCCCATGGAAAAGGCTTTACTGGAAACAGTCACGTGCTGAGATATTACTCCAATAACCAATGAATTGAGCTCGTGATCCCATGGAAAAGGCTTTACTGGAAACAGTCACGTGCTGAGATATTACTCCAATAACCAATGAATTGAGCTCGTGATCCCATGGAAAAGGCTTTACTGGAAACAGTCACGTGCTGATATATCACTCCAATAACCAATGAATTGAGCTCGTGATCCCATGGAAAAGGCTTTACAGGAAACAGTCACGTGCTGAGATATTACTCCAATAACCAATGAATTGAGCTCGTGATCCCATGGGAAAGGCTTTACTGGAAACAGTCACGTGCTGATATATTACTCCAATAACCAATGAATTGAGCTCGTGATCCCATGGAAAAGGCTTTACTGGAAACAGTCACGTGTTGAGATATTACTCCAATAACCAATGAATTGCGATCGTGATCCCATGGAAAAGGCTTTACAGGAAACAGTCACGTGCTGATATACTACTCCAATAACCAATGAATTGAGCTCGTGATCCCATGGAAAAGGCTTTACTGGAAACAGTCACGTGCTGATATATTACTCCAATAACCAATGAATTTGCGATCGCGTGATCCCATGAGAAAAACTTAACTGGATGGCAAACAACATTATTAAGATGATGTTTTAGAAGGTCAAGAAAATAGCATTTACAAACAGGTTTCGCTAATAACACTCCGTTCGCGTTCAAGTGCCTTTAAATAAACGAAGTCAGATTTTTTGCCATGCAGTACGACCTCATCGGTGATTGCATTCCTGCTAAAGGCCCATTAAATATCTACACTCGCCATGTATTATTCTCTATTTAAGGGTTAGAGACTGATGTGAGTGCTTCATCGGCAAATACAGGCACCCGCTGATTGTATACGATGAACGAAAAATAATGAATACATATATTAGTATTCAAATTTTGTATATCGTACAAAATCCAAGCAGGTGATTGGCTAATGAGAGTTCATTATTGGTGAACAAAGCACTCGACCCAGATCCTCTCTTGGACGGCTTGGAAAATCTCACTCCAATCGCATATTTAACAGTGAAAATGCACACAATTACTAGAAAGGTAACGGCAGGATCGAACTGTCTCTGTCTCCTGTGTGACAGAAGATATATATTTTGAGGCGAACATATGAATAATAGCTCGTTGGAAATGACTGATTTGCAAGCGCTGGAAGTACAACAAGTCAAACATGTCTCCGAGTAAACAAAAGCTTCTATGCTACTCTAGTAGTCTTACTGAAGAAATGGATTTTATTTCCGAGACCTAACTCTGTCAATAAGAGGAGAAAATTAAGCGAGACTTTAGTGGATGGTTCGAAAACCCCAGAGCTGAGTACATGGAGACCGGTTTCAAGATTTCAATTCACTTGAATCTGCAGGTTAGTCATTTTCGAATGAAAGAAACTAGTATTAAAGAAAGTAGACTGTATAGGCTTGGAGTTAAGCTGGCTAAATACATGATATTTGAATACATGGCTCCAAGAGAAACGTTTTCGAGTTAAATGTACAAACATACTGATTCAATTGAGTTTTTGTTCCGCCAACTTCACTGACCGAACGTCGAAAGTAAATTATTCTTTGCAAAGTTCTCTACTTAGTTGGATATTAAAAGTCCTGTTTTCATTCATTCTCTATTGAAATGACATTTCTTTGTGGAGATATTTACCGTAAAATGAATTGTTTCATACAAAATATTCGGCTTCTTTATGAAATTGTTATTGACAACTGATTTCAATTGAAGAGACTTCGAGACTTTATGTTTGTGCTTTATCGGCAAATACAGTAACTTGCTGACTGTACGATGAACTTCGGCCTGATGCAGTACTTTTCGTTCATCGTAAAGTCAGCGCGTGACTGTAACGCAGTCTCTAACCCGCTTTAAATAATCAGTCCGAAACGCACGCTCTGATTGGCCAAGAGCCGCGTGTTATTAGAGGACACACACATGGATGTTGTCATGAGCGCGCCGAACCAATTTCTCAACTCGTTTTGTTTGGATATTTTCACAGTTTTTAGCCGTTTGTGATTATATAAAACAAATAGATTCTGCCGTGCGCCTGTCTTCTTATAGACGCACAAATGACGTCACAACATCGGTTACGCCACTCAACGCGCACGCCTTTGTTCTCTTCACGTTGTGACGTAAACTGTGTATCTATAAGAGGACAGACGGACGGCAGAATGTAATCTATTTGTTAATTGTTAGAGAATTCCCCCGCATGCCTGAGCCTCCACTGAGACTCGTTCCAGCTCATCCGTGAGAAATGACCTTGCCTATCAGACGATCAGTCATAAAACTATCCACGTTATATGTTATCAATTTGCATCTATTAATGACTAATTTATTCAGAGTGTTGTTGTGACAGTTGCTTTACAGTTCGTAACCCAACCTCAAGACATATTCATGGCAGAGGGCTCGAATACAACACTCTATTGCTCAGCTACGTCTCTTTCACAGCCGGTTGCATACAAATGGCTTTTCAATGACAAGGAGCTGTCAATCAGTTCTGGAAGCAAATACAGTCTACAAGGTTACCATGGTAACCTGATAGTGACAAATCTCAACAGGCACACCGACGTAGGTGATTATAGATGCATAGCAAGTAACTCCATCGGTTCTGTGTTGAGTTTGAAGGCTGCTCTACGAGTGGCATGTAAGTATTGGTTTGTCAATCCACCCGCATACCACACAGCGGTCAAACGCCTACGCATGCGTCAAAAGTCTTGCAAAAACAACGTATTCCAAAACAAATTCAAAGCGAACCGGCGGCCGTCACTGTTCACACACCCGTTTTCAAACCTTGAGAACTTTTTTGGTAAATTACGAAAAAATTTGGTAAACTCACAGTTTGAAGTTTGTTCAATTTCCCGTCGACTGTGAAAATAAAAAGCTTAACTTTCATGTATTTTTCTTAACTTATGGGGGTAGAAGTTCACTGTAATATGTTTTAAGGTAAATTTGCGCGGGAAATTCGCGCGGCCGCCCACCAGACTGACGTTTGACCGCTGTGTGCCCGCATACGGGAAAAGATGGCGGCTGTGCATTGGACCACAATCCCTTGCGAACCTAACACGCATGTAGAAATCCACTAGTCTCCTCGGCGACAGTGTGTTGGCAACAATACTCGTACTGGCTTGTTTTTAAGATTTAAAACCTCCCCATCGCAATCTCATATCGAATTTAACGTTTTTTCGCGCGCGAAGAATTGTGGGTAAAAGTCCAAGCGCCATATGAATCGTAAAACATTGTAAGGTGTTTGAACGTACAATTTGTCCCTCGTGGAAGCCACCAACTAGTGGGGCATTTGATCATGCAGAAGTCCCACACCGTTAGGATTTTGATCGCATATTTCCCCCAAAAAAACGTCAAATTCACGCGGGTTTGTCCCCCCGGGGGGAGGGAGGGGATCGCTATTGGAATTGACTCATATATTAGAGTGAGCTACAGCGTACATAATTGTCTAGAGATTACAGAATAAAGTAATATTCTTATTACAAACTAATAGCATTTATAAATGAGCAATTAGGAAATTAAAATTCCGAACAAAACCTCGACGTTGAAATCTCACTTTAGCTTGTTTTGTGAGATCTAAAGTTTAACTATTAATACCATTCCTTATAGCATGTTATTTCATGTAATAATATTGCTTCCTTGTGACTTTGTTTTGATCTCATTGACTTGAGTTTAACTGACTTATTTTAATTTGCCTGTTTGACTTGTTTTCGCAGATTTTGAAGTAAATGAACGCCCCATAAACACCTTCACAATCAATAGATTTCAATCCATTAAGATTCCAGCACCGAATGTTGTAAGTGTTCCTCCGGCTGCAGTTACGTGGAAAAGAAACCTCGATGGACATCTGGAGGACGGGCACAAAGGAAATGTGTTCATATCACCACGCGGAGACCTGTTCGTGTTAGCAGTGGACACAAGTGCAGATGGTGGAACGTACACATGTGAAGTGTCCAACCCAGTAACAAAGCAAGTTTCCTCCCTCTCTTATCATCTTTATATATTAGGTATATTTCACAAACTCATGATCATACTGATATTCATAAGAGCCTATATAGTAAAATAAGCGGGGTAAAAAGGTAGTTATTTATTATCGGAATGAGGATTATTATTCCTCAAGCTAATACTAGCTAATTACCGAGATTAATCAATTCTAAGCCTGAGCCATCCGCTTGATACCCGTACGAAACACCAGTAGGCCTTTTTAAGAAAACACTCACGTGCTGATACATCACTCTCAATAACCAATTAATTGAGCTCGTGATCCCATAGGAAAGGCTTTACTGGAAACACTCACGTGCTGATATATCACTTCAATAACCAATGAATTGAGCTCGTGATCCCATAGCACAGGCTTTACTGGAAACAGCCTGTACTCTACAATGTGAAATAGTACCAAGGAATTCACCATCCTAGCTATATTGTTTCGGATAATCAGTCCTTTGCAGAAAAAATGAAATGAAAACCTTGGAATCGTTAAATATGACGTAGATGGTAGAACATGTTTACACGAAGGGAGGTTGACTCGAGAGTGTTTTACATATGACAACAATGCTGCTGGTCCTAGCACTAGGACTATCGTGATTGTATTGTAATCCCTCGAGACTGTTTTACATATCGACAACAATGCTTCTGGTCCTAGCACTAGGGCTATCGTCATCGTATTGCAATCTCTCGAGACTGTTTGCATATCGATATCAATGCTGATGGTCCTAGCACTAGGGCTATCTTCATTTTATTGCAATCGTTTTGCATGACGCGAATTGGGGAGGGGTGGGGGGAGGGGTGGGGGTTTCTCAGAAACCGTGATTGATCCGATTAGAAAAACTATTGTTCTCTGATGCGTGTGCAACATCGTCAAAGTGGGCTATTGCATTTAAATGTGTGAGAAGTTCTTGTAAACACTCATTCTCCGTTTTTTTTTTTATCTAAGCATCTTGATTAGCATTAATTCTGGATTTAATTTAAACCGAGAATCAATATGGAAGAACTGGAAAGAAGTGTTAAAACTGTAGTTCATCGCAGGCATATGCCAACCTTTTTTTATTTGTAGGAAATTCCCGTCTACGAGATATGAGCTTTTTGCAGCGTCCTCGCAACTCTTTCGCAGTAATTGGGTCAGCTGTAAATATATCGCTGGAATGCATCGTTGCATATACAATACGTCAGGGAATGCGAGATATGTGAGTACCCACAATTTTATTTTGAATCTATGTGGCGTAACCAGGGAGCACGATCTAGAGTTCGGGAGGTCAGGGGTTCGAATCCCGGCCGTGTTCTTGGGCAGCAACGCGTTCTCGAGGTTAAAAACAATGATTATCATTATTTGTCAAATCGCTTTAGAATAATGATAATCATTATTCTAAGACAAACCCTAACCCGAACCACAAACCACAAACCATATATAAATAAATATATATATATATATATATATCTAACATTATGGGATGTCATTGCTGATATTTTTTTCAAGTTGCCTATCATCAAGGCCTTCTGAAAAAATGTAGGTAGACGTATCCCATAATGCTTGATATATTTTTGATATATATTATTTATATATAATTGCTGTATATGAATATTTAACAATTATTCACCGAAGTGGTGGATATTTACCGAGCCGCTTCGGCGATGTTTGACCTGAATGGCATATCAGGAAATACATTTCAAATATTTAATTATTTCTTCATTACCGTCCTAAAATCGACAAATGTATACTTCATATACATTTCTTATCATATTATTGCAGTCAAAACACATTTTTCAGATTGTTGGTATTGATATTAACATTATTTCACCAAAAGGTACTTACAGTATATACTTATATAAGTATGTTTGTCAAGGACAACCTTTTTGGTATTGACTGTATATATATATATTACTTGCAAAGTTATTTGTTCACTTAAAATATCACATTTATGATTAATGTCATTCGATCTTCGCTATTGTAAAATTGAAAGAAAACGACTATGAGGATAAGGCCTGTGGTTCCACTGGGCCTCCTCGTCACTTCTTTCCTTTCCCCTTCATTTTTTTTCTTTCTTTCTTGTTCAGTACATCTATCACCTTATGTAAACGCATTGTATCTGAAACCTTAACTTAGTGCATTCACTGTAATCTTATCCATGTTTGTAACTGTTATGTACTGCATGTATTGAATTCTAGATGGTGAAAATAAATAAATGATAAATATGTTTAACGTTGTCAATAACAGATTTCCTATTGTCCCAACTATCACATGGTTTAAAGGCTCAACAAGAGTTTCACCTTCTACGAGTCCTACAAAGTATGGTTACTTACAGAACAGCCCCAGCATTACGACCAAGCTGATCATTTATTCACCTCAGTTCAGTGACCAAGGTTTTTATACCTGTCAGGCATTTGATGGAACCATCACCCTCACTGCTGGAGCAATCTTGACGGTTGTAAACTCTGTTGGTAAGATTATTAAACCATAGTTAATAGAGTGGAATGGTTATGAAACCCGGCAAACTTCAAAGGGGCTAACAAAGGCGCTGCGATTTATGTTGGAAGGGGGCAAGACAAAAGATTGTGCAGGGTCATAGTTCATTAGCGTCCCCTGAACGACTGAACTCACACGTTTCTATTGGCTGATTGATTAACACATTGGAATTTCTATTGTGTTTTGTGCAGGGTAGTGGATGAAAAAAGCTAACAAAGACATATAACAAAGAAGGTCGCTGGGTTTCATAACCATTCCACTCTATTAACTATGATTAAACCATTGACTTGTTTGTTACTAAATTGATCTTGTTCATAATGGCATTAAAGCGAGGCCTGTTGTCCTAGCTAGCTGGTCACAGAAATCGAACATTTAACACAACTGCGCATGCTCAGTTTCTCGTTTTCTGATTGGCTGATTACAATTGGAAATAAATATGAGTAATTTCCCGACCGAGGTCAGTAATTTCAAGACCGAGGACACACTTTGCCCACATACGGACCGACCCTAAGCTGGTAAATAACGTATTTTTTCTATTCTCTTTCGAGAGACGAATTATTGAGCAAACTCCATTTGAAATAAGAACATGCGCACTGGTTACCGTGACCGTGGTCAGAGATAGGAAAAAGTCGCTCGCTCCCAATCAGATAGCAGGAAATCGTAGGCTACCGCTCCCGCGCGCACGAAAATGAATAATAAGGACTTATTATCCAACTGCACTCAGCGGAGTCAAAATAACGCCCGAGAGAGCCTGAGATGAGTACAATATCATTAGACTTATAATTTTGATATGCTGCTTCTAAAATTATAATAGACCCACTCAGCTTGACTTTTCCCTTGAGTAAAATATTTTTGTTTTTTTATGTCTCCCAAAACGAAATGTATCAATTTCTATACTTAAAAAAAAAGCACAATTCTCTAGAGAACTGTCACCTGGTCTGAAATGGGCATCAAACAGGCAAGCTGAAATATTATTCTGCCGCTGAAATAATATTCTATACCGTTCTTAGGCTCAAGTACAGTTAGGCGCCTTTCGAGTCATTCATGAACGATTCCTTCAAAATTATCGGATTGAGTTTCTTGTCAAGTAGTTATTTTCTTTCACACGATAAACCAAGCTGACAAAAGCTGAGTGAAAATCAGTCAGGAAATCGCCGATGAAAGGGAAAGAAACTTGTATTGGATTCTCAGATGTAGCCGAGCTCTTCCCGCTGATAGATTGAAAGAATATCTTGTAAATAGTATCTATAGTTTTCTACGATATATAACATGGCTTCTAAAAACACGAAGAAAAGTACGGCCACTCAAGAAGTCAAGTGATTTTCGACCGGTAGGTTTTCAACTCAAATCTTCCACAAACATGCCACTTTTGTCTCCAGATAATGCTTTCGGATTCCTGATAAAGTTGTGATTGAACCTCAGTGCAACTAATTAAAATACAGGTCAGTTTTCATCCTCAAAAAAAGTATTTTTGATGTCGGAAAACAAACTGTTGAGAACGCCACGAGATTCAACAAATTGTAGCTCGATTTCTATTGGCTCTTCGGTTTGCCGCGAAATGGGTTCCTGGCATGCATGTGCTCCACACAGTCCGAAGCTCAATTGCAGACAATCGATTATCAAGCTAGCTCATTGCAGACTGGAGTATTCAGCCAAGCTCCAAAACTGGCCATTGTTGGAAGAAATAGGAGAAAATGCACATCCTGTTCGACCAATTATTGTAGACTTTACTGCAACAACAGTAATGCGACTATTTCACGACCACAAAACAGGCACTTTTGCGCATGCGTTAATTTCTTCACTTCCGGTTTCTAAAAATCCTAAACATTTAGCGCGCTTTCACTAAACACCAAACCTTTTCCCGTTAAAATCTTGTTGACCACGTTCTCCACAAAATCGAGCGTGGATTTTGGAAACCGACAAAAAATGCCAAAGTTATGGCTTTTCATTCATTCGCCAAAAAAGCTTAATATTGGACTGAAAAGTGTCGTAAAATCCTTTTTTTTTGTCGTAATGGAAACGCATGCTCGGTTTTATGCGCATTAATTCGTAGGTTCGGAAAATATTCATAAATTACTAGTAGTTTAAAAATCCTTGGAGAGTTTACAAATTTTCTTATTTTGATGACGTCACTTGATGACGTCACCAGACTACAAGACTTTACCCTAGGAGTCACCTTGACAATAATCATTGCTGCAAACTTTCCCTAGCAACGGCCGATTTAAATATGTCAATGGGCCCTAAAACCATTTTAATCTGTAGCCTTGCAAATTATTTTCAAATCTTAAATTTTTTTTTTTTTAATATTAGATTCTAGCGGTTTCCCGATTTCTCTACCATTCATAGTAATATTTGTAGATTGTTCTAAGTTCTTAATAGGTCTTAATAGTGTTGAGCTTTACTTTTCAACTTAATTAGTTTATTCTTAAAACAGTACTTTAACTTAGGTAGCTTATCTATTAAGTATATTATCAGTAGACCATATTCATTATATTGTATTCTTATTTTAGGTTAGCTTTATAGATTATATTAATTGTATTTTTAACAGAGGGCCTCTAGGTTATTAGTATTTTACAGCTCCCAAATTCGAAAAGCATTGTAAATTATTGGAGCCAAAATAGCAACCTGTCTCAAGGTTTATACAATAACAATTGTCGTCTCAACTAACAAATCAAGGATTGCTGCTTATTTAAAAAAACATTATTCCAATTTCCTAACTCAGAAACTCTAAAAGGGTAAACACAGTGTTGTTTTTCGATTAATAACCCTTCAAAAACTCATGAATAATTAATGAGCATTTTGTCCAATCAGATGAAGCAAATCAGTCACGTGCATGCTCCTTTATACCTGATAAAATATCATCATTCTAAAAGGCCCACGGAGGGATTTGAATTCTGTCCCAGGGAGAAACGTTAACGGGGTTAATGATTAAGACAATGGAATTTCTATTGATGTTTCAGCTTTCTCATTGAATTGCTAATTAGGATGAACGTTTTATATAAAGAATACTAATGAACATGAAATTTTATATAAAGTTTCATCCTAATTAAGAATTCACTGATAAAGACCCAAAGATAGCAAAAAGTAGACGGAACATAAGGTACCTAGATAACAAATTTTGCACTAAATTTACAGTAATATCAGCAGACTATTTGGCTGGCGACCCGATCCTATTTTTTTTCTCAACCGAACCGGCTAATACCAAAGGCAATGTTATACAATAAGGTAGTATGTTGTAATTAATTAATTATGTTAATTAATATAGAGACTCTGAAATGCTATTTCCAGTGATCTCCAATACCCATAAGGAGAGTTGCACCCCCTGAACCCAAGCCCTGGATCTGCCCCTGATAGTGCAGTTTTGAGGGATTTTTTGCAGATTATAATTATGTAATAAACAAGTTCAGCATCTGGGATTGCCTATATGGGCTCGCCAAAATGCATGTGCCTCAGTAAAAATACACAGCCGTGTTAGCTAATAACTAATAACCTCTATATATAATGTGCTTCGATCGTAAACATTGCAGAACCTGCACCTGCGTTTCTTGGGAACTTATCTTCTAGCATGGGTGGATTCCCTGGTAGCTACATACAAATAGAGAGCCCACGTACAAAGAGGCGTGCGGTCGTTTCGTGGTACAAGAATTCAGTGAGCTTTACGTCACAAGATAGTGGCAGGATAACTGTAGCAAGAAACGGAAGTCTGATTATAAGAAACGCAAGCTCGTCAGACACGGGACTTTATCAAGTGTTCGCCAGAAATCCTCAAGGAGAAGACAGTATACCACCAATATATCTTATAGTCGAAGGTAAGAAACCAAGCAGAATTTAGCCACTTTCAAGATCATCCACAATGTTCATGTCTTTTAATTTGTTTCAACTGGCGAACATCAACCTGCCCGCCAGATCGTGAGACTTGTCTATTACGTTTTGTTATGTTGTATTAAACGTTGTGGGGACATTCTTATAAAGCGACACCTGGGGTTGAACTTATCTTGCATTCTTTTTCTTGTAAAGGCACGATTAAGAAAAATGAAAAGTACGCGGTCAACATGTACTCAATCGGGAGAGCGCGAGAAATTATGTAAGCAAATCTGTTACTTTTCCATATACATTTATTAAGCCTTCTTTTACAGACGCCCTCTCGACCACTATCCCAACCACAATATCTACTGAAATAACTAAAACCAGTAGATCCACGCCCTTTGTCGAAGGAACAAGTTCCTCCGCGACAACTATTTCATCAACTACGGAACAATCGTCCTACCTAACCACAGAACCAGTTATTCGCTTAACCTCAGAATCCACCAGTCAGGCATTGACAGAACCGACAGATTCTCATCACGGTACTGAAACAACAAAGATAATGTGTATGCCTGAGAGGAAAACTGTGTTGGTGCAGTCTAGTGGATGGAGAACTGTGGCGCTGGTTAGCTTGTCTGTGATTGGTGTTGTTGGATTGGGACTGGGAGTTTTGATTTGTAATAAAAGGTAAGTCAGTATCTATAGTATTGGTAAAATATTGTGGATGATGAGGATATTAATAATGGTATCATATTGTTAATGTTAATATACCTACTGCTGTTGATAATGTTTGGATGGTAAACCGATGTGACAATGATTATGATATACACAAAGTTTAGTGCAAGTTGGGATCGCTGGTGATCATTATTAATATGATGATTAGGACAAGAATGAGCACAAATAGGTTCGGTTCATGATGTCAAAAAGGAATAGTACTAATGATGATGACGATGTTGCTGATGGTGATGGTGATGAAGATTATTCTCCGGCTGTATTTTGTCTTCACTTTCATTTCAATAGATCATAAATTCCAGATTTCTTCATTTCACTATTATAGTCAGCATCATATAGGCAGCGAAGAGTGCTTAGAGATACACCGCGGAGAAACTTTATGCTTCGCCGGTTCTGGAGTTCAAATACAAGTTTCAGAGGTCTTAAACTAGTTTAGTGAATAATCTTACAACTAAGTTATAAGAATTACAAATTAAGAAACTCCAACCTGTGAAAGTCATAGGCTTAGCTTTTACGTAGTTTTCGGCTTGTCTTTCGCGAAACATTTTACGTAAATACGCAGCCTCTGTTTTCTTCTAGTTTCGGCGGGAATCTCAGGGGAGACGCGTCCGCGACCGGCTCATCAAAAGGGCATGGCGTGACGTTTTGCTGCGGTGTGCCTTAGAGATAGATTTCTTTGTAGAAGGATAGTGACACGCTGCAACATTGCGTCAATGCTTAAATACTATCGTGTATAAGTAATAGTTACAGAATGAGTGGTCGTGCTTTATCGGATTCACAAACTCGAGCTAAAAGTGAGAGTTTGTAAATCCGATAAAGCACAGACACGAATTATGTATCTGCCTTATCAAACGTCTAGATGTATAGGGTCGTGTTTTTCAGTTATTTTAGCGATACGACATATTTCGGCCGAGAAAATCGAAGCAAAGGTTAATGCAAATCAGGACGATTCTGTATCAGATTTACAGATCACTTATTGCATATTGATTTCCTTTGTTTTCCCTCATGAATTATTAATGAGTTTGACAAATAAATGATTATTGATTGATTGATTGTCAGCAGTGGTCGACACACACCCTGTAATATATTGTCCTGCAACATTGCATACAATTAACAATTTCAGAGGTGGAGACACGGAGCAATTTCGCTGTTGCGAGCAATGTTGCAGCGTGTGTCAGAGCTGTAAGGCATACCGCGGCAAAACATTGTGCTCCGCTGGCCAAAAGAACGAAGGCTCTGGTTTCAAATACAAGTTTCCGAGGGCTTACAGGTTTTTAGAAGAAAAAAACTGATAACTAGTAAGCTCACAGTTAAAACTTCAAACTGTTAAAGTCTTATATCTTCAGTATTTTTTTTTGCGAAACATTGCAGGTTCGTACCAAAAATTAGAAACAGGGGTGATTGCCTCTGTTTTCTTTTAGTTTCGGCGGGAAACTGCGTTCTGGGCTCATCAAAAGCGCATGCGCGTGTTGTTTTGCCGCTGTGTAGCATTGATCCTTGTTTATTGTTGCTATGAAGAAAAATATTATTTTATTTCGTAATTATGCAGTATGCAATAAGTTTCCAAAACAAAATATTATTCATAGCTCACGTATACATGATCGAAGTTATCTTTAAATACTTAAATATGAAGTCATCTAAAAAAACGTTACTTTAAATATGAATAGATATTTTAAGGCAAGTCACCCCAGGAACGACGTCAATGGTTTCTCGATGTCTGCTTCATCAATAGGATTCGCCAGGTATATTACATCAAATATGTTAGGCTTGTATAAATTATAATTACCATAATGTTTGCCAGTTCGAGTTGAAGTGTTCAAAGTTTCTGAGCCAATTATACCTATATTATCTTCTTTTTTGCCTAAAAAGAAAAAAAGAATCGGAAAATGCTCTGTTATCCGAATATCGTTATCGGGTAGAAAAAGGTTGGATAACACTGGCGACGCAAAGCCACATACAAAAATGCAGTGCGTAATTAGTAATGACAATTACGGCACTGCGTGTCTGCGTCTGCGGAAAGAAAAGCTATTTATGCCGATACGTCCCCCGTAGCCTGCGTTGCGGCTCTGGAGTATCGGAGCGCAGCGAGCGGAGACTAGGGGGATTGGGGCGAGAAAAAAAGAGAGGGGGGAGGGAGGAGGGGAAGAGAGAGAGCCACCCACTAATTAAAATGCATAAAATTAGTAAGTCATTCGATCTATTCATCCAATCATCATGCGGCGGAAGTGAAAACCATGTTTAATATCTAGTGTCAAATTCACGCATGGAATCTCAAGGAATCTCAACTCGAGCATAAAATTCAAAACAAAAAATATACGAACTTGGAGAATGTCAGCTGAAACTGAAACAAAAAAAACCTGTGAAGACAACGACATTTGCAGGATATGTAATGCATGTTTTAAGGTAGCGTTTGGGAATTCAAATATTTCCACGGCGAGAATCTGTTCAAGCCGAAACAAAAGAGAGCCGACGCTTAATTTTAGCTGGTGCCTCAGAAGTATTGGTCTTCATATTCCGAAGTCTGCTGCTCTATCAGAGCGAGTCTGTCGCCGTTCCTGTGGAAGGAAGATTCGCTGCAGTACAGAACTACACCTTTGTTTCAGAAAGTTTGCAGGATAAAGATAACTAAGATAAAGAGAACTCGTTGCCGCTGAATATAAACACTGCCAACCACAAAACACCGGAACGAAGTTCTGCCATAAGAAGCGCTAAAAAACATCCACGCAGCGTTACGAAATCATCAAAGCAGCTCGTATTTTCGGAAGCACAAGCCTGTTCCTCGAACACACCGATCCATGTTTCAACCGTGTACGATTCGTCGACGACAATACAAGCAAGACGCTTGTATAGTGCAGGGTTGTTCAGCTGATCGCGAAATTCCCTCTCATTACTTCTTCTTCAGAACTAAACAGCAATTTGAAGTTGCACTTCTGTAGTTCCTCGGGTTTTAGGTCTGAAAGTTCGGAAGCAGGAACATAACTCACTGATAACTGGTTCAATTGATCTTTCACAATACTAGCCAAAGGAGCAATAACCAAAACGACAATCCGGCTATCATCCTACTTTTTCCAAACGAAGTTGGGATTACAGCTAGAACATCTCTTCCAGTCAAAAGATCTCTAATAGCCTTGCTCCTGTTCTTTCTTTAAATTCATCGCTGAGGGAATTCTCGCTTTTATCGCATGCCATGCATGAATAAAATTTTATGATTTCTGTCAATCTCTCATTTTAGCCAATAGCAATACGCGGCCTTCTGAGGCCGAGAGTTATCAAAATAACCATCGCGCAGAATGGCGCGACACATCCGGGCATTTTATTAGATGCAGGAGCGCTAAATTCAAAGCCTACACAATGAATAACGATGCAAATAATAGAGGAATTGGACTAAAAGGCTTAAGTGAACTAGAAGTTTTGCTTATTTATGGTTAAATGAAATTTGCTAGAGCTTAGGTACCACCTGGCTTTTGAAGAAGAGATATCAATGAACAATTTCCACCCAATTTCAACTTATTTGAGTGAGTATAAGCATTATCGGTTTGACCATGAATTTTGGGTTTTTTAACTGTTTCTACAGTGGAATATTCACTTTAGCTCACTTTGAGGCCAATTTTCTCGCTAACAATCGTATTTTCTACTTAGGTACCACCTGGGAAAGTTAGTTTAGTATGTTACTTACTACCAGCCGTGTTTTCATAGTAATCTGACCAGTATTAGTATTATCGAAATCAATATTTCCAAGCCATGTCTTAAAACCTCGAATTCGCCTCCTGTTTTGAAGTTTGAATATTCCCGCGGGACTTCTCTTGGGCTCTCTAGCTCCTCCTTCACGAACAATAGCACACCCGCCGCATGATTAGCCATTGAAATTGACACAGAACCAAAGCTCAAAATTATTGTTAAAATAACACTTGCGCTTCATGAGCAAATCTTGAACTTACGTTTAAATTAGTTCAAGCTCCAAAATGAGACGTAACTCATGTTCGTACGTACTCTAGAAGTATTTAAAAGCTAAAAAAATCGCCCAGCCGAGTTGGCGGCAAAGTACTTTCAAACTGAAGCTGAGTACAATGAAGGCAACCGCGACAAAACAAATCTTAGTGAGCATTAAATAAAAACTATAAACTTAGCGCGTCAAAAGCAAATTATAACGTTGTATTCAGAATAATCCAAGCTTCAAATTGAGACGTTGCTTATGTTCGTACGTGCTCTACAAGTACTTAAACGCTAAAAAAGTCTCCCAGGCGGAGTTGGCGGCAAAGTCCATTCAGTCTAAAGCTGAGTAAAGGCAAACGCGACAAAACAAATCTTAGAGTGCATTAAATAAAAACTATAAACTTAGCGCGTCAAAAGAAAATCATAACGTTGTATTCAGAATAATTCAAGCTTCAAATTAAGACGTTGCTCATGTTCGTACGTGCTCTAGAAGTATTTAAAAGCTAAAAACATCGCACCGGCGATCTCAAAGTTATAACTTTCTTCGTTTTATACGATTCATAGGAAAAAAGTAAACCAACACGATTCTTTAATTTCTCAGAGAAAACTAAGCGGCGATTCGAATCATGGATTTAACCCAAAACGTTTACAAAGACAAGGTATCTTAAACTTTGAATTGATAAGTTTTAAGTCTGTATCTGTGTAATTGGCCCACCAAGGAAATAACAAGATCGAACAGACGAAAGGCTTTGCTTTTGAACTTCAGGGCGGTAATAACAACGTTAGTTAGTGTGATGACCTTCTTTAACGAGCTTTGGGAGTCCACTATTCCCATGAAGCGAGCAGTTGACATTGATTGACATGTGTTTCATGTGATGTGGGAGTAGAGTATTCCCAAACCGATTTGTCAAAAGCCAATCACAATCGCTTTCCCGCAGAATAATTAGCAATGTTATAATTATTCCGGCCTCACTTTAACCTCTCGGCCGTAAGTACATGTCGCCGAGGACAATAGAATTCTGCGCGATGCCATGGCTAGCCGGCAGGCTCTCTCTTCCTCTCATCCCCACCCCCTCCCCCTCTCTTTTTTCTCTCGCCCCAATCCCCCTAATCTCCGCTCGCTGCGCTCCGATACTCCAGAGCCGCAACACAGGCAACGTCCCCCGTAGATATTGTGTTACTCAAGCATGATGAACGTAGACTTTCTCAAAGTCCTTCTTAACCCCCGTATGAAGGACTTTTCCCACTTGCAGCGCGCCAAATTTACCGGTTGATTTTTCAACCGGAGGCGTGGCTTATGACGTACTAAGGTTTGCCCAATCACAAAGCGTCAATTTCTTCAGGCATTGTATGTTGACGTGTCAAGTTAGTCCTCAGAAAGAGATTGTCAAAGGCGCGAAATGTAAGCTCCGCCCTAGCCTCCGATGCAGACGTCTTGTGTCTGCGAACTCAAGCCGTTTTTTTGTTCAGCCAATCAGAGAGGAGCTCTCATTTTCCGGGAGCTCATTAAAATGCACAGCTCGTCGATATGAATAGATTCCCTACAAGTCGCTGAACTGAGTATTCTTGCCACCAAAGCAGAGTTTTTTTTTGTGGCAACGGGAATGACGGTGAAGATCTTTCTTTTAGAGATATTCGGAAGCTTCAAAATCCATAGCCAAAGTCCACATTTTATGCACTGAAATATGTCTTTTTTTTACCACTTGGTAACCTCTGAGCATTTTGAAGTTATTTTCTGTTGTCTAGGCGGCTAGCACGTGCTGCACGTGCAAAAATGGAAGTCGAAATAATTAGCCAATCAAATGTTTGTGTTCCCACGGTCCACGAAGTAATTAATTATGTTTGGGCTATGGGAAAACCCTAACTAGCAAATTGATTGGTCAAAATAAACAATCCGTAAGTCACGGAACACAAAATGTGGATCGAGTTCGCAGACGTTGGTGTGGGAGGGAGGGAAACGAACCACACAAGACGTCTGCATCGGAGCCGCTAGCTCCGCCCCTGAAATGTGTTTTCGCGCCAAAACATAATCCCCGATTCAATTTCCTGCAAGTGAAACAAGTCGAACTCGCCTCTCGCTTCGATTCTCGCACTCGCTTTTTGACCCAGTAATCGCTTACCAAGTGACTCAGCGAGTTCGACTTGGAGCAAGTCTACGTAATACGCGGCGGCCAAACTCGGTTCACTGAATACAGTTGGAGTAAAATGGTTACGCAACTGCAAAGCCTGCGTGACGGTTTAATAACAAATCTGAACTTATATATATTTCTTAATCTTAGTATAGCGATGTTTCGTGTTGATAAACATTACAATTGTCATGATAATGTACCAACCATGATTTAAAAAGACCGCTTTTTGTCAGGAACCAATGGATCTCTGGTTGGCACATTAATAACAATGGATGACGTGGCAGTTAACATCGCTATATTGCTTATGCTTGCGTCGTTATCTGTATTGTTACTGTGTGTTTTGTTTCCTCCTTCCGTCAGTCAAAACTCTGATCCTATGTGCGAGGCTAAAGAAAACAACAACCCACTATATGACGGTTCATCCGAATTGGTCAGGTACGAAATTTTGTAGACAGCAATCTGAAATGCAGAGTCGCTTAATAAAACAAGAACTCATAATAACATTTATTAGGAGCCCATTACCAGGAGCGTCCATCTTCCATACTAGGTCTGTGAGTCAGCGTATGACCGGATTGAGCTATATTTAGAACAGATCTCACGAGAGTTCACGTGCCCACACTTTGGGAATCCAATCAAACCATAGTCAGGACAATGCAGCGTTTAGTAAAATCACCTCAAAGAACAATAGATCATTCTTAATCTCGATAATTACGGCAAGCATATGCACGATCGCAGCAGAGTCAGAAGGCAGTTACCCGAGAAACATGTTCTAAAAACAGCTCAAACCGGCCATACGCTGACTCACGGGTACATTTGCTTTTCCAACCGGAATTTCTGGTTTTTCGGTGTAATTGGTAAGCACCCCAGATTTCCTGACCAGTAGACCTGCCAATGATACAGCAATTAATTTAAAAAAAAGTCGGATAGTGAGAGGAGAACCTGTCAGTGATCCCGTACTGATTCTCGGTCTTGTCTGCACGGCTTAACCCTGGTATTATCCGACAGCGTTTCTTGGAATAGTTGTATACAGCTATTTCAAAAAAGGTTGTCCCGGACAACGAGAATTGACATTCACAGACCGAAATGGATCATTGTGGTTGCAACTGAATGTCTGGTGGATTCGTTTGTTTTTGGGTCAAAAACTTGAAGACGAATAAAATTGGTCTCCGGCTGCGAATCGATTTTCGAATTACACTGTAGTTTATCCGTTTCGCACAGCTGGACAATTCTAACCACAATCCATTTCGGTCTGGGATAGTGCTTAACGTTTGCCATTTGTTCGGGACAACCTTTTTGAAATAGCTGTATATAGCCGCGCACATGCACAAGTATAGTTTTGGATGATACATATTTGAGTGAGCTTCATGAGTAAAATAGTTTAAAGTAGAACGTATTTGTTTAAGTTTGCGTATATTATTATTATGTGCGCGAAAGTACGTTGACAGCAACCTCGGAATAATCCAGTCTCAGAATTGTTTAAAGTTTGAAGAGTGATCTGTGACATCAATTATTCTATTCATTTTCAGGAAAGTTTCGAGTACGGAGAACGTTTTATACGAAAGGTGGTAAGGATTCTAACAATTTTAGAATATCAATCGCTGTTTGAGGAAAAACGATAGCATCAACTGATCTCAGCTAGATGGCAATTTAAAACACACATACCACAGCTTAATTTCGGATTAGAAGATCGAACTGTGTTGTATAAAATTAAACATTCAACATAGCTGGATCAAACAATGGTTTGATGTTGCTCAACTGTCTGAGTTGTTTAGCCAGGACTTAAACAGTTTGTTCTAAAATACTGAGGGAGCCAGGGGTCAAGAACTGGACTCGGTTTTCAGAGATAAAGTAGCAGCTCCAAAACTCGGATTTCCAAGTTAGTGTGAAAACGAACCCGAACTTTTCTCGCTAGTTGATTATTCTGAATCGTCTATAACCCGGAATTCGACTTTTTTTTAAGAAAAACCCGACCGGATTAATGGCTCAATCCCGGTTTCTGAAAACTACCTACCCACCCCTCCTTGGATATGCACCGTTCTATTAATGATTAAAGGTTAGGATGAAGTGGGGGGGAGGAGGGGGGTTTCCAGTTACCGTGATTTATCCGGATCAATTAGGTTCAAAACCGGACCGCTACCGCCGCATATAAGTAGTGTTTACAACATGAGCGGGAGTGTTGTATCTGCCTATGAATGTCGAGCAGGAGGCGAGCTAGAGATTGTATAGGCCGATACAACACGGACGCGGATGTTGTAAACTACTTGTGAAATGAAACTATATAATATTAAAAATATATATGAAATTTTGATGTAAATGTAAACATTAGTCAAGAATTCAGCTCTTTAGTTTGCAACTGCGTCACGGACATGCGCAGTGTACAAAAAAGGTCCCTTTATGTAATATATACAGAATTCGTGGCCGTGCTTTATGGGATTTACAAACTCGAGCTGAATCTGTATCGGACCAGGAGCCCATAACCAGGAACGTCCGTCCCGCATACTAGGCCTGTGTCACAGCGTCCGTCCCGCATACTAGGCCTATGTCATAGCGTTTTCACAAGTTAGAACGGTTCCCGCTATTCTTTGGTTGCAATCATTCCTAAGGGAATAAAATCACAAAAGCGTAGCACCATGTTGTTGTTACAACAAAAGTAGCTAATGAGGCACCTGGTACAACCCACTAATTGGCAGGGAAAATGATCTAAAAATCGGACCAGGAGCCCATAACCAGGAACGTCCGTCCCGCATACTAGGCCTGTGTCACAGCGTCCGTCCCGCATACTAGGCCTATGTCATAGCGTTTTCACAAGTTAGAACGGTTCCCGCTATTCTTTGGTTGCAATCATTCCTAAGGGAATAAAATCACAAAAGCGTAGCACCATGTTGTTGTTACAACAAAAGTAGCTAATGAGGCACCTGGTACAACCCACTAATTGGCAGGGAAAATGATCTAAAAATAGCCCAACTTGTGAAAATGCTGTGACGGCTATATAGGAGATATGGACGCTCCCTGGTTATGGGCTCCTGATCGTACTTATTAAACGTCTAGATGTATAGAGTCATGTTTTCAGTTATTTTGGCGATACGACTTATTTTGGCCGATAAAAACTTAGCAAAAGTTTATGTAAATCAGAACGAAATCTCTAGCAGATTTAAAGATCACTTATGGCTCAGTGATTTCCTTTGTTTTTGCTTCATGAATTATTAATGAGTTTGATAAGCTTCATTCTAAAACTCATTAATAATTTATAAGGGTGCTAACCAATCCAAACGCAGCATTCGAGTCACATGGAAAGAACTGTAAACCCACATACAGAACTAATTAGATATTCAATCCGTAGATTAATAAAACACAAGAGACCATAGGTGATGGTCTCTTGTAAAACATCAGTGTCTGTATTTTAGATACAACACTGATTAATAAAACATCAGTATCACGATTCACTGATCATTTTGTTTACTTTTGAGACGCCAATATAACATGGTATTGGCGTCTCAGAATACCAGCTCTTGCGCGAGCCCTTGCAGTTACATGGGTTCCAGGTCAAGTTCAAAAGTCGTTTGTTCAACAGCAAGATTTCTACAATTTCACCTTCAAAACACTGTAAATTACAAGATACGAATTATTCAATCCTAAAGGTAAGGTTGGCATTGTAGTTTCCGTCAGAAATCTAACACTCTTATCCGCTAAAAGTACAATTTTCACAATTTTTGAAGAGATTTCAAAACACGTCGCGAAAGTTTTCGCCACTCAAGCCGTGAAACCGTTGCCATAGATATACTAAGGCGCTTTTGAGAATTGAAATTACGATCAGCATAAGTTTGGTGCTTCATTCTCTTCTTTCTTTTAACAATTCACGACTTAATTGTTGAATCGTGATACAAAACTAATTGCGAATTAGTTTATAGTATTGTATCAGATACTTTACAGATACTGATTAATAAAACACCAACGTCTGTATCACTGATACTCTTGTATAAATGGTACGACCCTGATCTTTAATCATCAGTTCTATCTAATAAATACTACGCTAGTTTCTGTTGGGGGAGGTACCACAACCGATCATTGATTTCCCTATCCCGTTTGGATGAACTGTCAGGGTAAAACCACTGTTTTGATGCATAGAGACTGCCTCACAAGTATATATGGGACCAGTTTTTCGTTTTTTGTTTTGTTTTTTGTTCATAACGCAAACTAAATAGAACCGAAATCTAATTTCCATCGAATTTCATATATATTTTTAATATTATATAGTTTCATTTCACAAGTAGTTTACAACATTCGAGTCCGTGTTGTATCGGCCTATACAATCTCTCGCCTCCTGCTCGATATTACATAACATAAGTTTTACCTTACAATTTATTAGCATTCCCATGTACATAAATGGTATTGCCACTACATTACGTATGTAATTATATATATACAATCAATGCCAAAAAGGTTGTCCAGCAGAACATAATATAATACTTTAATATCCATTGTTTTGGCCTATTGTTTTGGCCTAGACAATAGCCCAAAACAATGGATATTATAGTATTATATTATGTTCTGCTGAACAACCTTTTTGGCATTGACTGTATATGGCAGCGACTGTATATATATATATATATATTATTGCTCTACAGCATTGTATCGAGCACTGTTTGATAGAATTAATCGAAACATTTATTTATCTATCTATCTATATATATATATATATATATATATAACTTGTAATGAAGATCCAATGTCTTATGCCAACGGATAGTCCAGCTACAAGGATCCAAGGATTCATAGACGGTGCTTTGCAAGGAGTTCAATAATATTAATAAAAAAGGCAAAGACCGTCAACTTATAACTGTAAAAAATATTTTGAGAACGTTTCGGCCATTCAGCCTTCTTCAGCTAAAAAAATGGAAAATGCGTGGTACAAGAAGATAGTAAAAAGATCTATATAAATAACACTATGTGTGTACAATATGTGTAAAAAAGATTACATAATGCTATTGTTTAAAAATTCAGTGAATTTTTAAACAATAGCATTATGTAATCTTTTTTACACATATTGTACACACATAGTGTTATTTATATAGATCTTTTTTTGTTTCAGTGTGTATATATATATATATATATATATATATATACAGCCGCGTGCAAAAATTCTGACCCCCCCATGAAAATTATATACTTATATACTTATATCGGTTGCATCATGGGTAATCCAAAAATGTGCTTTTCAGTCATTTTTCTAACAATAAATATACCGGTAGGATTGAAAAATGTACGAATAAAACATTTTTAGATCATATGGGTCTATCAGTTAAAGAAAACAAGTGCTATTTTCAGTTTTAGTTGTACTAATTTATTCCATGCGTTTGCCACTGGGTCCAGTCGACCGAAACGCTGCTATGACTTCAAGGAACTCACTATATTCTGAACTTTACTTTCTCCACGTCGCACTAGCTAGGTTTATTCTATTTCCCTAAATGAGGCTGAAGTATTCACTAAATTGCATTCAAACCTTGGAGCCTAAGTTTAAGTTTATTATCAATTTGAAACACGTTCTATTTTATCTTATGGCAGTTCCACCAGTCGTTTGCAATTCTGCCAAACAAACTGAACCAAATTCAACACTTCAAAGCCAAACGCAGCTAAAACATTGTTGCCGTTTTGAAGTCTGCAAAAGAGCTAAAATTTCACTGGGAACACACCAGTTTTCTTTTGCGTTTTTTTTTTTGCGACGTAATTATTTCGCATATGAAGTATTGATCAAACATATTTTATTTTATTCAGAATTGAATGCGGGCGGTTTTCGTTTTGATGTCGCGATGCATATTTAATTATATTCTGACATATCTTGCAGTTAACGACGTTAGAACTCTACGCGAGATAAATGTTAAGTTATATAAAGTGGTTAAGATTTAATCAAACTGTGTATCAGTTGATTTATTTTATTACTAAAAATTATCTTTGAATGATTGTCGGGAATACCAATAAATTTACAACCTAGTGAGGCCAAAGGAAATAATAGGTTTACTTATGAATAAGTCTCAATGTGAGTTTAACTGACGACCAATTGTAAAATTTATGTAACACGCAGGAGCAATTATTTTTACACAAGACCAAAACCATTTAATTCTGGTCCATAATTTAAACAGATTAAAACAACTTCGGTTCTGATCTTTCTTTCATTTCCAATAACTAAATGCGATTTTTACAACCGCATTGCGGACTTCATAAAAAAATGTTCTTAGCTACGCTGTGTTTAATTAATTTGGTTGAATGTTTGGCAGAATCGCACACATCGAACTACCATAATATAGAACGTGTTTCACATTGATAATACGCTTAAACCTAGGCTCCAAGGTTTGAAATCAATTTAGTGAATACTTCAGCCTCATTCAGGGCAATAGGGTAAACCTAGCTAGTGCGACTTGGAGAAATTAAAGTTCAGAATACAGTGAGTTCCTTCAAGTCATAGCAGCGTTTCGGTCCACCGGACCCAATGGCAAACGCATGGAATAAATTAGTACAACTAAAACTGAAAATAAAACTTGTTGTCTTCAACGGATGGGCCCATATGATCTAAAAATGTTTAACTCGTACATTTTTCAATCCTACCTGATATTTTTTTTTGTTAGAAAAATGTATGAAAAACACATTTTTGGGTTACCCATGATGCAACCGATATAAGTATATAAGTATATAATTTTCATGGGGGGGGTCAGAATTTTCATGGGGGGGTCAGAATTATTATATATATATATAATACATTTATTCATAAACTAATTACAATAATTATATAATAAATGATTGAACAAGAGTAATTGTTTCAGTTTATTATTAAACTGTTTTTGGTGTAATTAACCGATTCCGTAACTGAAAGGCTTCAAAAATGAAATGTCCAGTTTTTTTGCAAATAAGAGGGTCAATATTGTTGAATAAAAATAAGGTATTTTCTTTGATATCTAAGTTTCTAAAGTGTTTAGATTTCTGACATATGTCTTCAAAGAATTGGTTTATAATTCTATTATATAGGTCACAGTGAAATATGAAGTGCACTTCATTCTCAATATCGTCTGATTGACATTGTTGGCATGTTCTTAGCTCGAGGGGGATTCTAGGGTTGGAGTGTCTACCGGTTTCTATTCTGAGGTTGTGATTACCACATCTTAATTTCGTAAGCATTCTTCTATGCTCCGTATTCTTAATTTGGTTAAAATATATAGAGCTGCTGGTATCATGCTTGAATAGCGAGTAAAATTCGAGTTTTCTGTTTATTTCGATGAGTTTTAATTGATGTAATTTTGATTCATGAATAATGTTTTGCGTTACTTTAGGTCATATACATGTTGTTGTATATTGTTCGATGTTATGTTCTTATCCATTATCAAGTGCGTCGAATAAAAGTTTAAAATTTTATTTATTGATAACATAAAACTTGTTTTATTGGAGGATGCTAAATCATTTGAGATAAGAAGACACTGTTTAGCGATGCTATTATCAGGAAGTTGTTTGAGATGTAACCAAAAATGTAACATATTGCGATAAATTGTAGATTTCAAAGACAGTCTACCTACCTCATTACGAGATGCTACATTGGGCGCTCTTTTATTTAATCCTAGATAATATTTAAAGAATTCACATTTCACCCCCGGGGGGGGGGACTCCCTTATGTGAGGGGTACATGGATGCTCGTCGTACCTTTTAGGGGTCAAAATCAGGAGTTTGGTACCACTTAGGGTATCCACCATCAAACACAGACATTTCTATGTAAAGCGGTACCTTTTAGGGGTCAGGTGTCAATTGAACAAAAAAGCTGTTATCAATTTACATTTTTATTATCTTTTAGGGGTCAAAATAAGCTTGAGCCACGCCCATTTTAGTACCTCTTAGGGGTCAAATCGAAAATGTCCGACGAGCATCCCTACCCCTTTTATATGGGAGTCACCCTCCCGGGCACTACATACATGACATGAGTTTTACCTTCACATTTCACCCAACCGGGTCGGGGATATAGGGAAGTCTGCAATGATCGGTGGTGAGACATCCCCCCAACAGAGTGACCCCAGCGTAGTGTTTGTTGGATACAGAACTGATGATTAAAACATTATATCAGACGTTGATGTTTTATTAACCAGTATATATGTATAACTCATACAACACTGATGTTTTATTAATCAGTTATGTATCTAATAATATACATGATTGGTTGAGAGCAATGCAATTTCAAGGGAACACAGTGCAGAAAAAAGGAAACATAGTACCGTAAAAAGGAAATACGATGTAAATTTCTTTGGAAAGCAATGAAACATTTCCTTTCGACTTCTGAGAACACTCGAACAATTTGAATGAATTTGAAAGTGTGAACTATTTTGGTTTGTTGACTGAATAAATTACTTTGTCACATGACTCGCCAACGTCACTTCCTGACATGTTTTTTCATGTATATTATTAATAAGTAATCATACGGTTTTCTCGTGCAATTTGGGATTAATTTTCACTCCTGTGTTTTTCAAAGAGCTCTTTGAAAAACCCACTCGTGCAAATTAATCCCAAATTGCACTCGAAACCGAATGATTACCTATACAAACAAACGCTATTATTATCCATTTCCTAAGTATATCGAATTTTGATTGGTTGATCCAACTGCAGATAACTGCGCGCAAATAAGCGGTTGCTGCAGATATTGTTGTGAGCATGCGCAGTGCTGTTCAACAACAAATCCCAACATGGCTGCTCGGTTTCCAGAGCGTTCAGAGCAGGGAATTGCGAACTTTTTGGATGCCCAAAGTAGCAAAAACACAAATTGTTTACTGAACAATAAAACAATTATTGGAACTGCGGCTATCGCAAAATATGATGAATTGTCTGGTAGCTCGCCACAGACAATTCATCATATTTTGCGATAGCCGCAATTCCAATAATTGCTTAGTTTCTGTCAAAGTGTCAGGCTTGACAAGACAAACATCGCGTTTGTAAACGTAAACAAACCGACAAATTATTCACATTTCAAGCTGGAAGTGAACGCAAATGGTGGCTTAAAACAGTGTGTTAATTGATTATCTATCAAATCCTCTTTTTCTTTGACAGTGCCGAAAACTCCAAGGAAGCCAGACCATTGAATAACGTTTACGAGTAAGTTTTTCTCAGCTGCTGGAATTTTATTATTGTTAGTCGTTTTTTTGTGTGAAGCAATACAAATATCGTCATCAGTTTATTGTCCCCGCCTTTAATGTGTTTCGCTGAAAATTAAGAGATTATTCATTATTCTATTATTTTAGGGCTATGGAAATAAACGTATGGCCAAAGAACAATAACAACACCTATGCTGCACTCCAAGTATAATAATCAAGAACACACGTTGATGCTAAGAAAATATATTGCTTACCTGACAGTCTAAGTCAGCAAACGGAATCGCAAGTCGACAACAAGTCAAAGCAAGTTTCGAATCAAAACCTGGCTCAGACTTGTGGACAGGTGGCCAAACGGCTCGCAAGTTAACGCAAGTTTAGCCGTAAAAAGCCATTTCCATACTGTTTAGTTAAAATCCCCCATATATTTCACACATTGCATTGATAAATGCGTTTCTTTACCACTTTCGACTGGCAGTCAACTTGCGTTGGGTAGCCAATGGTGAAAAGCTTTCGTAGATTTGCGTGATGTGCGAATTTGAGCTCGATCAAAGTCAACGCAAGTCCACGAATGGTCAAGCGAAATCACGATACGGCCAGCGCAAATTAAATCGCCAACTTGCATTGACTTGCGAGTCCCATTGACTAGGGCTTTTAAAAAAACGGAATTACAGGCCTCTTTAGAAATTCAAAATAATTATCGATAGGAAGACCATGTCAGATCATATCACCAATCAGATTCAACTGAGTAAATCTTTCCTCGCATGCATGTTACAATATAGCCAATAACTGAATGATCATTGCCGAAAATATACAGCCAATTGAGGAACAATTTCAGCTAACATTTGAATTATGGTTTCACATATTCCCGAAGCGCACCGTAAACATTCGAATCCAATAAAAGCCCCGCGTAGCAAGTGCCCCTTTTCCAATTAGCGCCCCCCCCCCCCCCCCCCAACCCTATCGTATTCCAATAAGCACCTTATAAGATAAACAACAGCTGTAGTTTGTCGTGTTTATTTCCCACATCAAACAGAAACTGGTCATTAGGACTGGGACCAAGTATATCAATTTATTCAAATTAAAAATTATGCATTACCACAAGAAAGATCACATCAAAATTATTGTGTTGGCTGAATTTGGGGATTAACGAGGTGGTGAGCTTTCAACAATCACAACAATATAAGAGCTCAGTATCAATGCCGTCTCGATTTTCAAAATCTTGCTATTCAGTTCTTATTTATTCAAACATCTTCAAACTCGTTAAACATACTAATTTCGATATGATCTTTCTTGTGGTGGAGTTCATTTTAAAATGTTGACAAATTATTTTTGAATTCGATAAAATTTTAATACACACTCGGTCCCTGTCCATTATCAGTTTCAGGGGCGAATTTAGGGGGGTGGGTTGGGTGGCTAGCCACCCCCCTTTGGGCTGGTTGGACTGGCCAAATTGCAGCATTTTACGGAGGGGCAATGCATGTTCCTGAACAAAATATCTATGACAGCCACCCTCCCCCCCCCCCCCCCGTGCATGTTCCCAAACAAAACATCTATGCCAGCCACCCCCCCTTCAAAATTCCTGGAGCCGCCCCTGAGTTTCCGAAATCGTTAATATGCAGTCCACTTCTTATCAAAAAAGAAATTAAGCCCTGTCGCCTAAAGGCTGGTTCACATATAATCGCCCCGATCGCCCGAATCGCCCGAATCGCTTGAAATAGTGCGCGGGCGATCCGGGCGATTATATGTGAACACACGTTTTAAGTTGTGGGACGATCCAGGCGATCGGGAAGATCGCGATCGCCACCGATCGCCCCGATAGAACACTGCTCTATCGGGGCGATCGGTGCGATCGAGAAAAAGCCACGAGCAATCGTGAGCGATTATATGTGAACATGGCCAAGCGATTCGGACGATTCGGACGATCGAAATATGTCCCAAAATGCAATGCATGTACCCAAGATGCATTATTCTCACATACAAACATTGTTATCTTCATTTAAAAATGGCGGCAAGTAGCGAAGACTTTAACACCGCATTATTTATGGAAGAAGTTCAGAGATACGAATGTTTATATAACAAATATTCCAAAGACTACAAGAACAAGTTTGTAAGATTGAACTGCTGGAAAAAACTTGGAGAGAATTTTGGATTAGCGCCGGAGGAAGCTGAAAAAAAGTATAAGTATACGAGAACGGCTTATGGACGCTGGTTAAAGAAAAGGAAAAACATTCCCTCAGGCTCTGGTCGCGATGCCTTCCCCAAATCTCCACCTGAGTTCGAGAACCTGGACTGGTTGGCCACTCACATCAACCACAAACATGTGTCGATCCAAAATCTACCAGAAGAGATCCTTGTAGAAGAAGAGGACGAAGCTGCGGTCGAAGCTGAAGCAGACGAGCCAGAACCTGTGGCATCACAGCATGCGCCCTGCGACGATGATATGTCTACCTCATCACCGTTAAGTAGCACATCAGCGAGGGGTCCTAGTCCAACAGTGACTATTTCACCAGTTAGCACACCAGCGAGGGCTCCTAGTCCAACAGTGACTAGTACACCAGTGACTGAGCCAGTCAAGAAAAAAAGAGTCTGGTCAAACCAGAAAAACAAACAGCAGGCAAAACAAGCCAAAGAAGATGTAGACACTGTTTTGTTGAATACAGCAAAGTCAATAGCTGATGGACTGAAGGCTAGTCCATCAGCTGCCGAACCACAACACGACGAGGAGAGTCTATATTGCCAAAGCCTTGCAATAAAAATGAGGCAACTAGATGCAAGAAGCAAGGCATACCTAAGAATCCAAATAGAACAGCTGATGTTCAATGTTCAGTTTGGACAAGTATCTGTCCCTGTGCAACCACAGGGCTATAACTATGCACAGCAACCAACATCAGGTTATCATAGAGATTCAACAGAGTTTGTAGACTCCATGGGCGAGCGACATTATCACCAACTTTAAAAGAAATCAACTCATACATGAGCCAAGTAACTTCAATGTTTTACATTGTTGTTGTATAGTAACCGCAAATTACCATGTTCCTGTTTTAGTTATATGTTATAATAGTTTGATTATAGTTACATATATAGTAATTACATATATGCATTATTTATATATGCATTCATATGCCATACAAAATATGATATTTCAGACAATTAATATTTTTAAGAAATTTCCAACATGTGGAATATAATAACAATTATTACTGAAAATGACTGCAAGATGTGCTTCTTATTTTGCTTGCATATGTATATTGATTAACTGTAATTATGTGACTGATCACAGGAGAGGCTTGTTTCAATAGCATAACAAGATTGATGAGTTGCTAGGGTTTATATAATTAATATTTATTCAATATTGCAAATGTTATAAGCACCAAGGGTTGTAAGTGTAACAAAAATCCTTCGGTGATACAAATTCAAGAAATTTTTTTATCAGATATTACACTTCAAATAATCTATCCATCCATTGTTATGTTCGTTTATTTACAGAAAATCAAGTTTCTGAAAATGGAAACATAATGGGAGACATGCCATGTTTATTATTCTGCAAGTAAACTGAATATTAGGTTCCATTTTTTCAAATAAAAAAAAATGTTTATCCATTTGTCTCATTATGATAATTTCATCTAATCAACAATGATTATTCATTATACGTCCACAATTCCTAACATGCTGCCACTGCCAAGGTACCTCGCCACCGGGACTGTTAAAGTACTCCATAAGACCATCCCTTGATTTGCCAGCTTCGTAGGTGTATCTGTTTCCTCCAATCTGGCTGACTCTTCGTAGACCAGCATCTTCTATGTCAGCTTCCTTCCTCCAGTCTCCAGGAACAATATTGCCACTGCTGTCTTCACTATCAACAAAACCAGTTGGAATATAGTTGGCATTGTCTGTAAGACGAAGGTAATTATGAAGGCAGACTGTGGCTCCAACTATTTTCTTTACCAAGTCCACCTTGCCATTTATAGGCCTACGAAATATTCGCCACTTAGCTGTCAGAATGCCAAAGGTATTTTCTATGCACCGCCTAGCTCTGGACAGCCTATAGTTGAAAATTCTTTGGCATTCTTGTAAGTTTCGTCCTGGGTAGGGCTTCATGAGCCATGGCTTCAGTGGGAAGATGTCATCACCCAGTAAAGAGTAGGGCAGTGTTTTACCTCCATGTAAAGAGTGGCTTGGTATGTTAAAAGCAGTCGGGCAATCTTCAAACATTCTGGATATATCTGAGCAAGCCAATATACTGGCATCATTTGTCGATCCAACACCTCCAATATCAATATGTGTAAAACAATATTTAGCATCACAAATGGCTAATAAAACAATAGAATGAAATCCCTTGTAGTTGTAATATGCTGAGCCAGCATTCTTTGGGTAGTCCATCATGATATGCTTGCCATCGATGGCACCAATGCACTTTGGAAAATGCCATTCATTCTCGAACTCATTCGCGATTTTCACCCAGTCATTCTTGGTTGTAGGAGCAACGACATATTCCCCTTGGAGTGCAGTCCAAATCGCCTCGCACGTTTCTCTGATGATACCTGATACAGTTGACCGTCCAACTCGAAATAGGAATGACTGTGTCTGCTGAGAATCTCCAGTTGCTAAGAACCTCAGTGTTATCATCAGCCTTTCAGCTGCAGAAATTGGTTGTCTTGAACGACATGGCTTCTTGGTCAAGAGTGGGCCAACATGTGTCAATAAATGCGCGAAACGCTCTGGAGACATCCTGAGAAACCTAAAAAGACAACAGAAGTCTATTAAAACAAAACCCACTGATTTCAGATCATTAAATAGACATTATTTAAGCCTAAATAACAGTTCATGTCCAGTTGTTTACCTAAAGAAGTACTCGCGATCGTGAAGCTGAAGTTCTCGAGCCAGCGTATGAAAAGCACCTAACTCCTCTCTCTTTTGGAAAATATGTCGCACCCAGAGCCTACGTAAACGTTTCGGTTCAACAGCCCTTGTTCTCCTGCGTCGTAATGTTATCAAAAGCAGTAAATAACAAGCAATAAGCTGTTCTCTTCGATTTTCTGCCGCCATTTTGTGTCAATATGGCGCGAAAATACATCTCGGGTCCAGGAATGGCCGTGTGAAATTGAACTCACATGCGATCAGGTGCGATCATATGTGAACAGCGAATCGCTCGAATCGTCTCGATCGCTTGCACATTTTTTAACGCGATTCGGGCGATCGGAGCGATTCGGGCGATCGGGGCGATTATATGTGAACCAGCCTTAAGGGACTAATTCGATATTTTTACGGTAGTTATTGATTGTTCTCTAGTAAGATTGATTTGATGGAAATATGTTAAGGAGCATACTGAGCTTTACAAAACAAGCTGTTGAGATTGAATATCTGACCTTTAATAGGCACCTAAATAGTAAAACTATAAGTTGAGAGTGAATAAAGAGAAATATCATGCTTGCATTGTGTTTCGGGTAATCTGCTTGCCGAACATGGCCGTCTGGATCTCTCTTAATATAGCAAAGATTTTTAGCAGAAAAACATCAAAGTAAGTGTAACATATTATACTCCATTCACACCAAACCGGTTTAGTTTAACTGAGTTTACCTAGCTCCTATATTGAATGTGTTTAGTTACACAGGGTTAAAACTACTTCGAATAGGTTGTTTAGTTTAACTGAGTTTACCTACTCCTATCTTGAATGTGTTTAGTTACACAGGGTTAAAACTACTTCGAATAGGTTGTTTAGTTTAACTGAGTTTACCTACTCCTATCTTGAATGTGTTTAGTTACACAGGGTTAAAACTACTTCGAATAGGTTGTTTAGTTTAACTGAGTTTACCTACTCCTATCTTGAATGTGTTTAGTTACACAGGGTTAAAACTACTTCGAATAGGTTGTTTAGTTTAACTGAGTTTACCTACTCCTATCTTGAATGTGTTTAGTTACACAGGGTTAAAACTACTTCGAACAGGTTGTTTAGTTTAACTGAGTTTATGTAGCCCCTATCTTGAATGCGTTTAGTTATACACAGGGTTAAACCTACCTCGGACAGGTTGTTTAGTTAGGAAATGTCAGTTTGAAACTAGTTTAACCCAACATGCGGCCATGTGAACACTAGTTACTATTTTAAACTTATTTATAATTTTAATGGCAGCACTTGAAAAAATCCAACCGTTTACAAACTTTTGCAACAACTGCCCAGTTTCTCGTTTTCTGATTGGCTGATTGCCATTGGAAATAGGAGGACATACCACGGTAGATTACGTGACATACCACGGTAGATTACGTGACATACCACGGTAGATTACGTGACATACCACGGTAGATTACGTGACATACCACGGTAGATTACGTGACATACCACGGTAGATTACGTGACATACCACGGTAGATTACGTGACATACCACGGTAGATTACGTGACATACCACGGTAGATTACGTGACATACCACGGTAGATTACGTGACATACCACGGTAGATTACGTGACATACCACGGTAGATTACGTGACATACCATGGTAGATTACGTGACATATCACGGTAGATTATGTGATCACTCGCGCAAGATTGATTGCGTGATAGCGCGCTAGAATCAATTCCCCCGGCAATTTTCCGGATCAATCCCGGTTTCTGGGAAACCCCCACCCCTCCCCACACTTCACCCTAACCTTTAATGGTTAATCATTAATAAACGATGCATATCCAAGGGAGGGGTGGGTGGGTAGTTTTCCAGAAACCGGAATTGATCCAATTTTTCCTTATCTTCTTGGCCCTGCTCGAATCACTATTTTTAGTTTGTTGTTGTAAAAACAAATTTACAATAGTTTACCGTGGTATATATTAAACACTTAATGACCGGCCCCGAGGGAAACAGTGAGTTTTGTTTCCCTGAGATCCTCGATGTTCTCCGAGACGGAGTCGAGGGGAACATCGAGGATTAGACAATTGATTAGACATAAGTTTTCTAGAGGCAAAGGTGTGCATAAATAATATAATAATAATAATAATAATAATAATAATAATAATAATAATAATAATAATAAGTTTATTTATATAGCGCCATATCAACTAATTTTTCATGGCGCTTTACATTGAATATTATATAAAGAATTGAATAATTAAAACTAAAATGAAATAACCTATTTACAATATTTTTTAAAATAATCAACCTAAAAATTTTCCCTATGGACAATGACGTAAGAAATTAAAATCAAATCAAATTAAAATATTGTACATCAATTATAGGCTAGTTTAAAAAGATGTGTCTTTAGTGACTTTTTAAAAATATCTACATTTGGTGAGAGGCGGATTGATAACGGTAATGTATTCCAGACTTTTGGACCCACTACAGAAAAAGCTCTGTCACCATATGAGACTGTGCGTGACTTAGGAATGACTAATAATTTCTGGTCAGTAGAGCGCAGCGTGCGAACATTAGGGCGATATTTGAGTAGTTCTGTAATATATTGTGGCGATAGGCCATTAAGGGCCTTATAAACTAATAGTAAAACCTTAAAAATTATGCGCTGTGAGACTGGCAGCCAGTGCAATCTAATTAGAACTGGGGTTATGTGATCATATTTACGTGTAAGTGTAACGATGCGAGCAGCTGTATTTAATACTGACTGCATTCTATCTAATTGATGCTTAGTGAGTCCATGAAGAAGTGAATTACAATAATCTAGTTTTGCAGTAACGAACGCATGTATAAGAGTTTCAGTTGATTTTTCATCAAGGTATTTCCTAATTTTCCCTATATTCCTAAGGTGATAGTGTCCAGATTTACATATGCTACTGACATGATCTCCGTGGGACATGGACTCATCAAGTATAACGCCCAGGTTACGAACAGTAGACCGGTGTCTGATCGTATCATCACCCACTTCAACAGATGTAATACTTGGTCGTGGTTTAAACCGGGAGCTCAAAACAATAAGCTCAGTCTTGTCATCATTCAATCGTAGCCGGTTGTTAACCATCCAGTCATCGATGTCCCTTACACATCTTTCCACCTTTAACCTTGCCGCGCATGCATCTATTTCTGAATCTGCATCAAATGTAATGTACAATTGAGTGTCGTCTGCATAGAGATGGTAGAGTAGATTGTGAGACCTCAAGATATCCCCCACAGGCGCAGTATAGAGTAAATAGAGCAGTGGGCCCAATACCGACCCCTGGGGCACACCACAAGACAAACTACGTTCACTTGACTTACTTCCATCAACATTTACATAGAATGAACGGGAACTAAGGTATGATTCAAACCAGGCAAGCGCACAACCCGTAATGCCAAATCGACTCGACAGCCTTGATATGAGAATTGAATGGTCCACCGTATCAAAAGCCGCTGAGAGGTCCAACAACAGCAGGAGGACAGATTTCTTGTTGTCAATGGCTAACATTATATCGTTCTGGACCCTAACTAAGGCAGTCTCAGTTGAGTGGTAGAGCTTGTATGCAGACTGAAGCCATTCATCAAGATGGTTAGATGACACGTGATGAATCAGCTGCACAGCAGCTGCCTTCTCGACTACCTTTGAAACCATCTTTAGATTAGATATCGGCCTGAAGTTTTGATACAGCTTGAAGTCAGCATCAGGCTTCTTAAGAGTTGGCAATAGTTCTGCTATCTTCATTGAATCCGGCATACACCCAGATATAAACGACAAGTTGACAATGTTTGTTATAGTAGGGAGAAGTAGGTCAATGCAGTGTTCCATTACAGAAGCAGGAAGGGGATCCAAATTACACGATTTCTTTGCCATCTTCACTACGAACACGCGTATAGAAGCCTGATCAACATTAGAAAGTTGGGAGAGATTACATCTATAATCATCAGTAGCTAACGTGTTCGTAATAGGAGACACCCTAGAGGCTTGCTTCAGATCTAACTCACGGTGTAACTTCTCAATCTTCTGAGTAAAGAAATCAGCAAAGCAATCAGCCAACGTGGCTCCATCCGAATCAGTATGAGGATAGCGCTTGACATCTACTTTTTGGAGAAGCTTATTCACAGTTCGAAATAAAACCTTTTGATCACCCGAGTTGTTTGTAATGATATCCTTATAGTAGGACGTTTTGAGCTGAGTTATGAGGTTGTTGACAACAGAGCATTGGTACACATATCTCTCCCGATCACAGTCAAACCCAGATGTTCGCCATTTTCTCTCGAGTTTTCTCCTTTTGTTCTTCTCAGTCCCAACCTGCTCATTGTACCACGGGGCAGATGGACGAACAGTCACACAACGTCGTACGATTGGCGCATATTTATCCAGAAGAGAACAAAGCGTACTGTCATACTGATCAGCCAAAGTGCTAAGATCACTAGATTGATGACACAGAAGATCAGACTCACGCATATCCTCAGACAAGGACTCAATACTGATGGAACTAAGTTTGCGGGAATAGACTGTCTTTCTAGTAAAGCATGGTTTCTCAATATTCAAGTGACAGTGGACAGCAAAGTGATCAGCAATGGACGGATTCCTCACATATAAACGTTTTAGTAGGGTGTCCTCAGACTTGGTAATTAGCAGGTCAAGCGTATGACCCTTCTTATGAGTGGGCCCAGTCACGTGTTGTTTGAGTCCGAACCCATCCAGGATATTTGCAAAACGCTTAGCATGAGTATCAGACAGATCATCCATGTGGAAGTTAAAGTCACCAGAAATAATCAGGCGACCCGGGCATTCAGCAAGAGTACGCTCTAGCAGTCCTGAGAATTCATCATAGAAGAGGGCATAGGCACTCTCATCCGGAGGACGGTAGACACACATAAATCGGATACTTTCAATGTGGGTTTTCAGGCGCACATCCATTATCTCAAATGAATCATATTTTGCACAGATAATGTTGTTTACATTCAGCGTTTCCTTGAAAAGAAAGCCAATTCCACCACCAAATGTAACGCTGTCTTCTCTTGGTACATGTAAAAAGCGATAACCACTGGGGCACAGGGTACCCATCTCTACTGCATCCAAATTACCCGCTCTCAGCCACGTTTCAGTTATTATTAGTATATCCAAATCGTGATCAACAGCAAAATCCTTCACCACCAGCGCCTTATTTCTCACTGATCGAGCGTTTAGTAAACTTAGATTAAATGTAGCACTAGGCGACACAGGTGTATTTGGGATTCGTTGGATAACTATGTTGTTAGTTGGATCACGAGACCATGAAGATGGCTTTCGTACTTTCCGTATATTTGGCTGTACAGTAGGTCCAATATAAATACAGGACCTACCTGAGGGTCTGAATGGGGGGGTCTACATGTCAGTTGTCAGTTAAAATTTTGGCCATTTGTCAGTTGTCAGTTAGCCCTAGTTAATCATTACTAGAGAAAATTTACAATGTTTGACCCACAAAAACCAAATTTGTCAGTTGTCAGTTATTTTTCGGTTGTCAGTTGTCAGTAAAAAAATCGTCATTTGTCAGTTGTCAGTTATTTTTAAGGCTGTTTCTGCTGTTTGTCAGTAGTCAGTTAACCCCATTCATGCCCTCCTACCTGATACGAGCGAGGTTTGTCGTCTTATCTTCGTGAAGCTGCTTTTCAACACAAAAAAACTGCCGCATTAGCATCGTTTTGTGTCTTTCGTGCATCCTTTTTAGCAACCAATTTCTCACTCTCGCGCTTGATAAAGATGTAAATTGTTTCTTTGGAGCTGGTTCCATTTTGAACGCTTTCTTTCGACGAAAAATGGTCAGCTTTTGATGAATAGCTTAGACATTTTGGTAAACAAATATTTCCCGCCTTTAGCTAGCCAGTGGCGCGCGCGACAATCACACCATCTTCTGTCACGATGTGATCACGTGGCGGGCAACAATTTTTGGATTGTTGCCCGCGCGGGAAACATTGAAATTTAATGACTGCCACGTGACCCTGAATCAGTCAATGAGAGCGTGCATTGTATCTGGAAAACTTATGGCTATGTAACAAGTCCTCTTATTTACCACGTTTTGCGTGATCAAAATTTGTTGTGGAGTCACTCGACTAGCGCCTCGTGAAATACACAAAAATGTTGACCATGTGATGACGCAAAACGTTGTAAATAAGAGGACATACGAAGTTCAAGTTTTTTTTTGTTGCACAATACATATATGTAATACATTTTAGGTGGAATTTATAAATAAAAGGACATAATAACAGTAATTAAAAGTGAGAAAAGAAAAGTTACTATATTTATATAAGTGTGCACAGTAGCCAAGGTAGCGTAAGCTTTCGAGTTGGCTACTGTGATAAACACGGTAAACTATCGTATATTCGTAAAGTAAACAGTCTGGAAAATGTGTAAATACAAATATACAAACGTTTAAACAGTGATAAATGGAAATAATTTTACAAAAAGTTTGTAAAAGCAAACTGACTCTGGGCTCCTGACTCTGTTCAAAATGTTGGTCAATATATGTCTGTACATTTGTAGACATTTTACAAAGTTTGTAACTTATCTTTCTCAAACATCATTAAATATTCATAACACATCGGCCAATGAGAAGTCACGTTTCAGGTCACGTGGTAATACATTGAAACCAGGGATAGTACGACAAATTTGCTGTATTTGGAAACGATTCCAAATGTAGCAGATATGTAAATTAGCTCTAGATTGCAGTTCTAAAACAGTCAGTCAAAACACCGAATTCCTAATGGTGACGCACGCGGTCGGAGTCCCGGAACGAGTATGAAAACGAAGCGAGCGAGGCGTACAGTTTCAACGTGGCGACTTCGGATTCTGTTTTACTCATGGAAAATGATATTACTGGAGGATGGAGCCAGTCTTGAGGGAAGAAAACATCGGAATTAAAATATGCTGACCTGATATTTTGGTTAATATGCAGAGGTGACTCCTGCAAAGGGCCAAACGTGAAAGCACAACTTGTGAAGCGGTGAGATTAGTGATTCAGCGAGGGAGGTGGCTAAATTGCGAGCCTCTTATTTCCCGCCAGAAATTCCAAAAATACCATTTACATGCCTTTATGCTCTTCATCGCTAAATTTCTTAAATATTTGCGAAGAACTCGAGTTTGTGTTTTTATCTCCTTCTGACGAGCTTGTGGGACAAGATGGAGGCCGTATTTTCCCGGGAGAACATTGCTGCGTTCTGATTGGCCTGAAGTGTTTTTGATTAACAGGTGTGGTCTCAAACCCTGATAGAGCGGCTTTCAATTGAGTGTCGAAAGTAATACGTGATTGTTCAAGCTTGTGTATCCAAGATTGACGAATGGAGTGCTGCAATAAACTTAAACTCAATAGAGATAAGACTGAACTGCTTTTGCTTAGTTCCCGTTTCAGATCACAGCCAGTTTTAGCGTCAGTGAACGTTTGTAGTGAAATGATATGCTCCTCACGTACTGCCCGGAACATCGGTGTCCTATTCGACCAGACCTTATCTATGAGCGATCATATTAATAATGCATGTCAATCCTCTTTTTATCAACTTCGACGTATTTCGAAAATTAGGAAGTACCTTAGTCTGAATACTACCCAGATCCTTGTTCATGCATTCGTTACTTCTAAACTAGACAACTGTAATTCCCTGCTTTATGGCCTTACCAAATATCTAATTCAGAAACTTCAACGCGCTCAGAACGCTGCAGCTCGTCTCGTCACCTGCACCCACAAGTATGACCATATCGTTATTGTGCGAATTACACTGGCTGCCTGTCGAACAGCGCATTGTTTTTAAAGTACTTTTATTGACTTTTAAGGCTTTACGCGGCCTAGCTCCTACTTATTTGTGACATTATAGAACAGTACAAACCAACAAGATGCTTGAGATCAGCATCGGATAACTTCAGTTGTTACGTGTACCCGTAAGTAGTTTAAAATCGTATGGCGACAGGGCGTTTTCTGTGGGCCTTCCTTATGGCATGCGCTTCCCAAGGAAGTATGTCTTCTTTTAAAAGTAATCTTAAAACGCATTTATTTCGCCACGCTTTTTAAATATACATTATAGTATATTGTTTATATAGTGTCTTAATTCTCAAGATTTTTATACAGTCATGTAATTTTTTTAATTTTTTTATTGATACCATTGTAAAGGCGCTATATTAGTGATTATTATTATTATTATTATTATTATTGTTTTGCGTTTGCTTAGCTTTTCTATTGGCTGTGAAACATGTTTTGTAATTATCAGCCAATCAAGTTCTAAACTAAAACCAAACATTGTTTTGGTCCGTCTCGTTTTAGCCAGTGAGAGCTATCGCCCTAGACTCAGTCACTGTTCTGTAGGTCTTATCCTCCAATAACTGGTTCAAGTAAAACCAATCCGACAAATTACTTCAGTTCGTGATTGGCTCTGTAATTCCTTTGGTTTTGGTTTTACGACATTCAATCGAAAATCGCTCTGAACATGTACGTGTCCTTCTCCGGGTTATTTTATAGTCATGAGTTCGATCTTTCTAAAGAACTACGCACGATAATATCATGTGACAACATACTAAGCTATTTGCTTTACCTATGTTTGTTTGTATTCAATGATCTAGGGGCAGATCATACAATAATAAAGACATTAATGCAACTCATGATCGGCGAGTGGGTAAAGTCTTACACAACTCGTACAGTTTGTGAAAAAATGGCCAAACTACTATCGTGTATTTGGTTTATATCCTTTGGATTTTGTTCCCATCTAGACAGCATCACAGGTAAGTGATGTATTGAATAAAAGAGTCAATACTTACGGCAATAACATGGACAATACGAACTGAAGGGTTTCTGGTGTTAAGTATAATAAAATATATATAATATTGAACTTTATACTGCTTATAACCACTTAACGGCAGCATTTATTTAATTAATTTACCTTTATTTTCAATGTTGTTTCTGAGGTCTGATAACTCGCCATTGTTTGTTTTGAAGGATTGCATTCAAGGCTGGACACCAAATAAAAGATCACTTCAATTGAATTGAATTCTTCCATCTCTTGCCGACGCATATCTGACTAGCTATTTTATTGAGATAGATAAGTTAGATTTATCTGAATTTTAGCTGGACCTGAAACAACCATAGGGGCTGATCAAAGTCAGGACCTGGCTAAACCACAGATCGAATTTAGCGTGTTGGTTTTTGTAGAGTGAGCCAACCGGTAGAGAAATCCCTCGCAGCAAGGGCACCGCGATTGGGAATCGAACCTCGGGCCAAAGAGATGATATGAGAGGCGAAGTGCAAATAACACTTGCGCCACTTTATACAGGCTACCGCCTTATGATTTGATTATCTGAAGGCGAGCACACACCAAAGTTGATAAATTCTTGCCTTCAAATTTAATTTCTGCAGTATTACTAACCAATATGAGCCGCTTGTGCCGAATTCATTAATATTTAATATCAGTAACTATTTGTCCTCTCCTGTTCTTGCATGTCCTGTTATATCGTACATTAGCTTCCGTCACACAACGGATTGGAAGGCTTTCCTTCAAGTTGACAAAAAAGTTACATCTAGGTTAGAAATTAGCCTAAGAAAACAGCCGACTCTTAATATAAATGAGCTTTCCGTAGGACATATGATTCATCATCATTATTATTGGTTATTATTATGTTATTTTTATTATTATTATTATGTTTGTTATCATCATCAATAGTCATCATCATCATCGCCTTGTCGTATAACTAAAACAATTCAGCAATCTGGTTGCATGGCTAAGAAAGAGTGAACAAAGAACAAGCGTGATGAAACTTATATACACCTGATTGCATAAAATTTGCCAAATAAAAACAAAGTAAAACTAAAACAACAAGACCATGTAAGATATCAGCGCAGCGCATCGCAGTATTATTCTGTTTTATATGTCAACGTTCTCGAAATAGCCATATGTATGATGATGTCATACTTTTGTGATCACCACCCAGCCTCACTTTGGCACAACATTTCCTCGACACGAAAGTGAGGCTTGGTGGTGATGGCAAAAGCATGACGTCATCACGTCTAAGGCCTATTAGGTGTATATGTAGTTATATTGATGATGATGATGATTGCTGTTGTGACTACGTTTTCGGGTGCACAATTCAGATGCCACTTTCCTGATCATCTTCACAGGTGCAGCTTCGCCTACATTGTGGCCCTCTGGCTCGTACGGCCTTCCGCGAGCACATTCCGGATGCCCACAGAGCAACAACTTCACCTGGGCGACCGGAACGCTTTTCCAGTTACTGTACTCTTCCTCCAAAAAGTCCAGCTCCTTTCATCTCAACGCATCTGTGACATCTACAGGTGTTACGAGATCGTTTTGCATTAAGAACTCTACTAATTTAGACAGCAAAAGGCCCAACTGGCCTTCAGGAGAATATTGTATTTACAGGAAGGGTGATAACTGCCCTACTGGACTCAAAATGGGGTCCTTCTACTGGGATGACAGGTTTCCCAGTATAGGGAACGAAGCGAACTATAATACAGGGGTACTTCCTAGAGGTGTATACACCTTGAATACACTGATCTACTACTGCTGTTACACCAGTGGTAGTTACCAAGTGCCGATTACTCTGCCCCTGGAGTATCCGTTCGTTCTTCTGACATACGGATCAGCTAACTGTCAAAAGGTTAAGGGTGCACTACACGAGCTGGAGTTCGTCGAGTACGATACAGAGAATTATGACTTTTACAAACCTGTCGCACCCTACCCCTACAAAGTCACGAAAGGCTTTGATCCACGGATATATCACTGCTACTATACTGGTATGTCCTCCATATGTTAGAATGCTTGCCTTTTGAGTAACTGTAAATCTTAGATGCACGGGGTACGTCTTGTATCACGTCTAGTGAGAACAAGTGATTGGCAGATTGTTTGGGATAACAAATCCTCGAGGTACTGTTTTTTCTCGTTTTGAAGGTATTCCCTCCCAACACCACTCCACCACCTTGTTTGGTATGCCCATCTCAGATCCTTTGTTGCATGGGAAAAGGTTCCGTTTCTTCAAGAGATTTCCATATCAATATTTCTTCTCATACTGGTATAATCAACTAAAGTCGATTGAGTTATGCTAACCGCCGTGGAAAGCGAGTAACAGCTGACGTTTCGAGCACTAGCCTTCGTCTGTCAGTGTTTATCTTCCCCGCCAACGCAGAGCAACACTAGTTTTTTTTACAGGAACAAGTTACCCATCGTATCTAGGAAGCAATACACAAGGGAATGGTATGCACGTGATCTGACATGGGGCAATAAAAAGGTGTATTCGTTCGCTTTTGGGATCCAAAACTGTAAGACATATTAATTGCAGCAGTTTCTCGTTTCCTGAACTGCTAATTTTCACTGGGAATCAAGTTCAAGTTTCAAGTGTTTTTTTTACACTTTTTAAGTAGACATTACAGTAGAGAAATTCAGATATTGTGTATACACATATTGACAGAATAGATAATAATAAATAAAATAAATAAGGAATATGTTATCAGTGTGCAGTGGACAAAGTAGCTAAAGGCTTTCAATTCGAGTTGGAGACTGCTTATATGTAAATAGTAGCTAACTGAGTTTCAAACTACAATATAACTAATATGATTCAACAGAGCAACTGAAATTAAACTTGAGTGAAATTAGAATATAATATAAGGAGGAAGGAATGCAGATAAGGGAGCTAGGAGGAAAGATAAAAGAAAGGAAAGGAAGAGAGAAAGAAAAGACTAAAGTTTTGAGGACATACCGTGGCCATGGTAGATTACATTGATCGCTCGTGCAAGATTGACTGCGTGATAGCGAGCGCTAGAACGATTCTCAGAGGAGTTAAAAATCTGAATAAGAAAAATAATTGGAAATGGTCTGTTAGTTGTAATCAAATGACGTCATAGGCCGTCAAGCATTCCATGCCGAAAGGGATTGTGGTTCTAACTGTGCAACACTGGAATGGATAAACTACGGTAGAATTCGAAAATGGATACGACGGGAGATTTACGATAGTTTACCGTGGTATGGTGGTAAGAAGTGTCGTGGACTTCACGAGGCGCTGGCCGAACAAATTTTGACCATGAGATAACGAAAAACGTGGTCAATAAGAACACGGTAAACTAACGTAAATGTGTTTTTTTACAACAAGAAACTAAACATAGTGAAGAGAGCAGGGCAAACAACGTGTGGGGTAAAGTACCAATACAACGGTCTAAAATAGAATACGCGCAAAGTATTCTGGTAGTTGTAGGCAAATGACGTCATAGTACAAATTGCCTATAGACTCTTTTCATTGTCCCAATTCAGATCACGTGTGCCGTTCCCTTGTGTACTGTGTCCTTTATTTCTTATTAGCGCATAAAAAGATACATTCACATGGAAATCTCTTGAAGGAAGAAGCTTTTTCACAAAGGATTTGAGTTAGGCACAACAAAGAGTCAAAAGGTCTGTTGACTATGTCCAATGTACTATCTCCATGACAACCATTTTTTGAATAGGTGCATGTATCTCCTATCTCTTTCCAGTATGCCAGTACAGCCTAACCGCTCTCTTGGGTACCATACTATCACCCAACTACCCAGCCTCCTACCCAGACTCCAGCGACTGCCAGTGGACCATCGAAGTTCCTAAAGCCTACACTATTACTTTGAACTTCTTGGATTTCGAGCTGGAATCGAGATTGTCGTGTAACATCGACTGCTCGTGTGACTGGCTCCGTGTAACGATAATGGGCTCTGGATACAAAAAAGTTGACACATATTGCATGAAATATTTTAACTACCCGCAGTCTAATGTAGATACCCGGAGTAATTTGGTTATTCTAAATTTTCACTCCAATTCGTTTGACACTGCCAAGGGTTTCAGGATCACCTATAGTACTGTGCGTGTTGTAGGTAAGAACTTTTAAAAGTCCTATAGGCCTGTTTCACGAATCACATATTCCCCTTTAAAGACCCGCTCTCAACCGTGATCCTTCGCGCGCGCCTAGTACGACATTTTCCCCTTTGCGGAGAACATATTCACTCTTCTTAATATTTATGCGCATATCTAATTCACTATTCGAAAACGAGGCTATCTCCGCATCAAGGATGCCGCAACGTGCATCCGAGTTCGGAAGGACAATTCAGGATTTTTTCTTTTGTCTCCAGCGCATAGAGGAACAAAGCAATGTTCCGTCCGCGATGCCATTTTGCTTTTCAGCTGAGCTACGATGCGGGGATAGCCTCGTTTTCGAGTAGCTAATTATATGCGCATAAATATTAAGAAGAATCAATATTCAAGCGTTTTGAATAGCTAGTAGTCTCACAGAACAATAGCGGCATAACGAGCAGGCCCACAGAACGATGGCGGCGTAACGAGCAGGCCCACAGAACAATGGCGGCGTAACGAGCAGGCCCACATAACGATGGCGGCGTAACGAGCAGGCCCATAGAACAATGGCGAAGTAACGATCAGGCCCACAGAACAATGGTGGCGTAACGAGCAGGCCCACAGAACAATGGGGCGTAACAAAATCGCAGATGTACACAATAACAGAGGCGCGCTAGGGATCACGGTAGAGAGATCCATCCCAACAAAATAATAAAGGAGCAGTGTGACGATTCTGATTGGGTGTTTATAGACAATGGCAAAATCACGCTATGTCACGCGTCGCTGCAAATTTCCCTTTCGATTGAAATAAATAAAATGCTGCTTTATAAAAATATAACATCAAACCTAACCATATAATACTGAAGTATAGTTTTAAAGCAATTTCGGCTCGAGATATCGTGAAAATACGCCGATGCAAGCGGATTACTCACGGACTTCTACTTCTGTCACATATTTTGATTTCTTGTCCGCCTGACACATTTTCAAAACTTTGGGCATGCATACTAATCGTGACACTGCTCCTTTAAGTAATGGTTCGCGTAAGAACAGGAGCACTCAACGGCCAGGAATGCATAAAGGGTGTTAATTATTATATTGTTGAAACTTGATATCTCAATGGTTAAGCAGAAATAAACCTCCTAAAAATAGGAAAGAACTCTGATTTCACAATATTTTTTTAAAGAAAATGATTGAAGCGGACAATATGTAACTACGTAAAATGAGAGAAAGAAATCCTATGTGGGAAACGTTGAAATATTGTATAATATCTCCGCTTTTGTTTTAGTGTCTTTCTATTGGCTGAATTTGTTTTGGAATCAAAAACATATACACAACGAGCGATTTCATGCATTTTAATTTGAGAACATTAATACCACTAGTCAAGAGATATCTTTAGAAAAAAATGAACCATTTTCTATGTGGGATTAGTGAAATCACATTCATTGCCGCGGAACAATAGGTCTTGCTCCAGTTCTTATACGAGCCATCACTTAATACAATGGGCATTTTGCAGGAATGCTATCACGTGGTTGTATACTGGAGGGCAGAAAAATATTAATTCATATACTCAAAGGCACTTGTACGAGATCGGAGTGTTATTATATAGCAAAACCTGTTTGTAAATGCTATTTTCCACCGCCAATCGATTGTTGATCTTTCTAAAACAGTCCATGGTAACGCCTTTCCTAGTCGTTAACGAAGTATTATATCAGCACGTGACTGTATTATATCAGCACGTGACTGTTTCCTGCAAAAGGCCTATTGCCAAATCTACTGTGTCTGTAAAATTCTTGTTTTCACTCGAATTTATCAACTCCTTTGAGAATTCCAAGACAATGGTCCAAATTAGAGGAACGAAAGGATCCGCGCAAAGAGTTCTGGTAGTTGTAATATGTGACGTCATCATACAATTGTCCTATTCAAATGATTAGTGAACGTGTAGCTAAATACAGGAATGCTCCGACCTCTCACAATATAAACTAACTAAAACCCTACCCTCAACCATAAAAGAACCCTAACCGGTCAGTAAACAAGTTTCCAGGTAAACGACGATGTATGTTTAGGGCTAATTTGTGGCTAGGGTTCACAGGTAAAGGAGTTTGCAAGAAAATGGGGAAGAAAAAAAATTTGAGAGCTTTTATGAAACTCGAAATCCCGCTCTCCTGCTCGTAAAGTAGACGTCGCAACTACTACGCTAAACAACCATCGTCGCTCAAATTACGTCAAATTTTAAATTTTATAACCATGTAAATTAGTTCCTAGTCGTCTGGCGGCCACTGCTAATCTATTGTATTCTTGGCTAATCAGACGTCGGAGCATTCCTGTATTTGGCCGCTACTATTAGTGATGTTGCAGCCATGTTGGTTGATCAAACAAGAGCAGCTAACATGCCGCGATGAAAGTGAACAATGAAATATAAACATAACTTGATCTGGAAAAACGCTGCATCACGTAATATATACAACATTATCACATATCCAAACACTGAGAACTGAACTTGAAAAACGACGCGAAGCGGAGTTTTTAAAACTCAGTTCGAGGTGTTTGGATATGTGATAAACTACGGCTGACAGTGTTGTATATGGCTTCTCCAACGAATTTACCATTGAAGAGAAAACGGAGAAGAAAGTTTGGATAATTTATGCAAGTGTTTCATCACATATCCAAACTCCTTCACGCTTGTGATTTTCTTTGTAATATTCTCATTAATTATTCATGAGTTTGAGAAGAATATATGACAGATGGACGCACCGGGTAATGGGTCTCGTATTATCAATTATTTCATTTCTAGGCTTCCACGTCTTTATCTTGTTTCATGAAATGAAATTTCGCAATTCGAGATGATAATACTCATTGATGGCTTGTTGGAAAATGTGCTATATTTCTAAGTAAATTTATAAATAATTCGGATATTCCTTTGCAGCTTCCACTGTTCCGTCTCTGTTAAACACTACGACACAACTACAAATTAACACAACAACAGCAACCAGCCATTCCACAACTCTGCAAACTCTACCCGCTGAATTAAGCACACCTAATAGGGAACAAAACACCAGCATTACTTCTCAACCACCATCCACACTCCCGACAAACATAACAATTACTTGTACTGGACCAGTGACAGCTCCGTATAATGACAGCCATGAAAGAAGTACAAATTGGGAAATCATCACAGAAAAGGACGCGAGGAAATCGAGTAGCGATAACTGGATAACAGCATTAGCAATTAGTCTGTCAGTAGTAGTACTGGTTGGAATAGTGGGAACACTCGTGTACTGGAGGTAAGAGACTGTAATGAATGCTGGGTATCACCATTTCCATTTTGTTTTCAGCTATTCGCTGTTAAGCTCTATTTTCACCCGTTGCGCGAGTCTGGTCACAATTCCTCCTCCCAGAAACGCGGGTGGTTCATTGAATATTTCTATGCTTTTGCTCTCGAACCCGTTCCGAAAGGTCTGGCTACTTTAGGGCGGTTTTCAATTGAATGTCGTTAAACCACAACCAGAGCCAATCACAGGGGCAAGTAAAAACGCAATGAACCAATCACGAACTGAAGTAATTCTTGTTTAGTTTTGCTTGGACCAATCACGAGGAAATTGAACGCAATCATGGATAACAACTAGCCAATCAAACTCGAAAGCAATCATCTATTTACTTTCAGTACTTTACGACACCAGAAGTGACGACATTCAATCGAAAACCGCTGCTTTAAGAACATAAAATTTCCGCGGGCAACTATCAGCCGATAGTTCCTCGACGGACACAGTCCATTTGTATAATAGTGCCCACTGAGAGCGACTTTGAAACCTCGAGATCGCAGTCTAGTTGTTAAATATCTACGCCTATGTCATGAAAGGTTGTCCGATCTATCTCTGTATCCTAGGTTTGGTAAGGGAAGTCAAAACCTCCGTCAATGGCTGGTCATCAGATACAGTAGCGATGCTAGAGGACTCGGAATCTCGGAATCAAAGCAAGCTATAGACATGTACAGGTGAACACTGAAGACTGGCTAAGATGTGTGTACTCCTTTACACTGAAAAATGTCAGCGTGTGTTAAATACATGTAGTAGTCGATTCTTAAGAGGCAGAATACGAGTAAACACTTCTTTGTTTCCTCTTTGTTTCAAATTCCAAAACTCTGATAAAGGCTACACGCATCAATTAAATTGTTGAAGTGGTCCTTATTTTAGAACAAGATGGCCGCCTGTTCTCCCTGACTCGTGTCCCGATTCCCCGTTCGCTCGGCCTTATGGGAATTTTCCCCGCGCGGAGTGCATTCTGGATTAAACAGTGGAACTCTCCCTATATAAAACACAAAGGAATTATGGCATCGTATACTATTTGTTCTCGACAGTGGTGAAGATGTCGAGATTACACATTTGAGTGACAACCCGTTGTATGGAGGCTCGTCACAATTCACCAGGTAAAGTGATCGTTTATTTCCTTCCCATCTGTGACTCGGGATGACAGCAGCGTATAGAGATACTTACTGCCACATCATCCAGTCATTAATGTTCCAACCAGAGACCATTTGTGTCTGACACAAAACAGACTTTTGAAATCATGATTGGTACATTAGAGCGGTTTTCAATTGAGTGTAGTGAAACCAAACGCAAATTACCCACAGCCAGCCAATCATAGGAGCGAGTAATCACAAGTAACTCATAAATGGCTTCCCTGTGAGCCACTGACAAACCAAAGCAAAACCAAAACCAATTTTCGTTTGGTTTTACTTTGGATTCTGATTGGTTGGTTTACTCTCTCAGCCAATAGGAGATCTTAGTAAACGCAAAACCAAAACACTTCCGACACTCAATTGAAATCCGCTCTAGAATAATGTTTATAGCACGAAATATCGCTAATATAGATAAAAATGATGGAATGTTTTCTGAGAAGAATAACAGTTTTATGGCAAGGATAAGCTTCAAATACTCACACCATTTCCTTCAGAAACTGATAAAAACATGTTTTGAACAGTGTAGTTTAAGTTATGAACACTGGGATAAAATTCATTTCAAACACGAGGCATTGAACGGCGCAAGATAATTTTACGGCAAAATTCCCGCCGACTTACATACTTACATTCACGCATGCGCCTTAGTTATTCAGGTCTGTCATCTGTGTCATGAAATGGCCTATTGTTCGGGTGCCATGTTTTAGAACAATAGCGATTGTTCAGTCCCATTATACTATAATCAGTATACTAGTACTATTATGAGAGGAAGAATTCTAATGCTCCGGCCAAACTATCGAACAATATTAGATTGCGTGATCCAACTTTGTCCGATCTAACCGTTGTTCGACCGTTAATTTTAGTCATCCATTGTTGGATCGTATTTCATCGATCCAACATTTCTGTTCGACCAACAAATATTGTAGTGTTTGACCAGTCTTCCAACAAAGTTGAACAGAGAATCAAGACACGCCTACACTGTTAGCCAATTAGAGACGCTTTCGTGTTAGTGTTATATTTTTCTTCGTTTGTTTTTTAACTCCCGCCAATTATGTTGTTCAGTTGTCTGTCAATATTTGACAGCGTTTTGTCGCCATCCCAACATTTTCATCCAACAAAGTTGGATCTTGTTATCTAGCAATGTTCAATAGTTTGACCAGGGCTTAAGCCCGGCAAATATATTATTCTCGAGTGTCGCTAGCTGTATTTCTCGTCCATACCTAGTTATACGAGCGACACAGCAGACAGGGAATCTATTGAAATACCTGAAGAATCACTCAACCCTCTTTACGCCACACCGTGAGTACATAGATAGCCACCTCATGATATACTTATGACTGACTTCACCTCATGATACTTATGACTTACTTCACCTCACGATACTTATGACTGACTTCTTCACCTCACGATACTTATGACTGACTTCACCTCACCATACTTATGACTGACTTCACCTCACGATACTTATGACTGACTTCACCTCATGATACTTATGACTGACTTCACCTCACGATACTTATGACTGACTTCACCTCATGATAATTATGACTTGCTTCACCTCATGATACTTATGACTGACTTCACCTCACGATACTTGACTGACTTCACCTCACCATACTTATGACTGACTTCACCTCATGATACTTATGACTGACTTCACCTCACGATACTTATGACTGACTTCACCTCACGATACTTATGACTGACTTCACCTCACCATACTTATGACTGACTTCACCTCACGATACTTATGACTGACTTCACCTCATGATACTTATGACTTACTTCACCTCACGATACTTATGACTGACTTCACCTCACGATACTTATGACTGACTTCACCTCATGATACTTATGACTTACTTCAATTCACCTCACCATACTTATGACTGACTTCACCTCACGATACTTATGACTGACTTCACCTCATGATACTTATGACTTACTTCAATTCACCTCACCATACTTATGACTGACTTCACCTCATGATACTTATGACTGACTTCACCTCACGATACTTATGACTTACTTCACCTCACGATACTTATGACTGACTTCACCTCACGATACTTATGACTGACTTCTTCACCTCATGATACTTATGACTGACTTCACCTCATGATACTTATGACTGACTTCACCTCACGATACTTATGACTGACTTCACCTCACGATACTTATGACTGACTTCACCTCACCATACTTATGACTGACTTCACCTCACGATACTTATGACTGACTTCACCTCATGATACTTATGACTTACTTCACCTCACGATACTTATGACTGACTTCACCTCACGATACTTATGACTGACTTCACCTCATGATACTTATGACTTACTTCAATTCACCTCACCATACTTATGACTGACTTCACCTCACGATACTTATGACTGACTTCACCTCATGATACTTATGACTTACTTCAATTCACCTCACCATACTTATGACTGACTTCACCTCATGATACTTATGACTGACTTCACCTCACGATACTTATGACTTACTTCACCTCACGATACTTATGACTGACTTCACCTCACGATACTTATGACTGACTTCTTCACCTCATGATACTTATGACTGACTTCACCTCATGATACTTATGACTTACTTCACCTCACGATACTTATGACTGACTTCACCTCACGATACTTATGACTGACTTCTTCACCTCATGATACTTATGACTGACTTCACCTCATGATACTTATGACTGACTTCACCTCACGATACTTATGACTGACTTCACCTCACCATACTTATGACTGACTTCACCTCACCATACTTATGACTGACTTCACCTCACGATACTTATGACTGACTTCACCTCATGATACTTATGACTGACTTCACCTCACGATACTTATGACTGACTTCACCTCACCATACTTATGACTGACTTCACCTTACCATACTTATGACTGACTTCACCTCACGATACTTATGACTGACTTCACTGGCCTCGCGATGCTTATTCAAACTGTCTTCTGTACAATGCATCTCTATATGACGTATCCTTAACTTTCCTTTTCAGGGAGGATTTAAAGAAAGACAATCCGCTGTATGAAAGGTTAGCTGCAACGTAACATTATGCGAGATTAGAACAGGGGGGAAAGTATCTGGCAGATCCACCTTTCAGCGTCTGCTGTGGGAGTTTTGAGAACCAAACGTATAAAACGTAGTAAAAGATGAAAATAAATAACTTTATTTACGTGCCTAATCTTCTAGCTGCCTAATCGGAATCACGGATTCCTCGGTCGAATTGGAATTTGAGTTGCCCAGAGATAAACCCTCGGAGCACCAACAAACTCACCTCACATATGGCGCCCTGTTGCCCGAACTCGGCCACAGAGATGAGAGACACGGCAAAGCCCTTAACGATCGTAGGGCGTAGTATGCCATGGGATAGCTTAATATATCTTTGATGGTTTTTAAAATTAGTTCCTGTAAAACTAACGTAGTTCTGCGTCGGCTGGACAGATAAATACTGGCACAATCAAATAAAAGTCGTTAAATTATGCTAACCGTCGAGGAAAGCGAGTACCAGCTGACATTTCGAGCTTAATAAATATTAATAGCCCTTCGTCATAGCGAAGACGAAGAGTTAACGCTCGATACGTCAGCTGCTACTCACTTCCCACTTCGGTTAGCATGCGGCATTAAACTCGACTTTTAGTTGATTATACCAACGCTTATTATTAATAGTTTTTAGTTTAAGAATATTTAAGCACATTCATTCTTTAGTGAACTCTATGCATTCCTCGTTTTTGTTTCTTTAATTATGAACACTTGCTGCATGCTATTAATGTTAACAACCCCTTATTGCTTAAATCGTCTATTAAATATTAGTAAAAACACTGGTTCTAGTATGAATCCTGCAATCTGATTGGCTAAGCTACTCACTAACTATTCTCTGATTGGCTAAGCTACTCACTAACTATTCTCTGATTGGCTAAGCTACTCACTAACTATTCTCTGATTGGCTAAGCTGCTCACTAACTATTCTCTGATTGGCTAAGCTGCTCACTAACTATTCTCTGATTGGCTAAGCTACTCACTAACTATTCTCTGATAGGTCGATAGTGAGCAGCTAACTATTCTGTGATAGGTCGATAGTGAGTAGCGAAAAAGACGGTTTTCTCAAGCAAAACAATGACCACCAATTCGTCAAATTACAAACAGTCTTCTTGTTTCAGTTTAAGACTAGTTGCATGAAACAATTAGACAACTCGCTTTCAGTTTGTATGTAAAGACGTAGCTCATCGTCAACTATCAGCCCATAGAGACTTCAAGCTTGTAGTCTAAGTGTTAATTAGTTATAGAGATATATAATTATATAGTTTTATTGTATTATCCTATGACGATAGTTGTATTATGCGTACGTTATCTTACCTATTTTTACTTCCACACACCCTGCCCCAGCCCACCAGAGTACAAATCTGAAAACCCCCTGTACGAAAGGTAAGTCTAGTGCAACGGTATTTGATATTCGCTTGTGTTATTGGGGACGTAAACTATCCTGTTGTGCTTTTTTAATGAGTGGACACTCCTGCCTTTATAGACTTTATCATATGCCACACCCAAAATCCTTTGTTGCAAGTGATGGGATAAATTCATATTCCACTGAATTACGTATGTAAGTCGCGATAACTAGTTATCACCACTTGCGTACGTAATTCACTGATGCCTGCTCCTACAAACTCAGTAAACTCGGTAAAATTTTATTTATTTCTGGGTTAAATGGCCTCATAAGATAAATTGGTTAATGAATGCCCACTCGTGTGATATGGGATTTACCATCGCTCGTAAAGCTTAACGGCAACTCGGGCTTTACCCTCGTGGCCGTTAAAAATTACTCGCGATGATAAATCCCATATCACACTCGTGGCCAATCATTAACCCTTACTTATCACGCGGCGACCATCTTGGAACAAAACTATTGTTCATGCCCGCCCAGCCTCGTTTTAAAGCGTGTTTAATCGAGGCTGGACGGGCAGAAACAATGGCTTTATTCCTATTCGCGTGACGGTCATTAATGGCTTTATTCCTATTGTTTCCGCCCGTCCAGCCTCGGTTCTGGAGGTACTAACCAACACTCATAATTGCAAACTTCACGGCAGCACATTGCGCCACAATAGCAGCCTCCCTTGTGAAGCGCATTTGAATATATACTTATAGAATGTGTGCTATAAATGAGAAATATTTTAACTTTTTGTTGTTTTACAGATTTTGCTTTTTCTCCGATTTTGCTGATCTGTCGTTGATCATGCAAACAAATATCATTTTCAAAGAGCGGTTTTCGATAGTCTAAAATTGAACTAAATTTGTTGGAAAATTTGGAGAATCTATTTCAGTTCAGTTTTTGATAAACCTGGATACAAGTATAAGCCATTTGGGGCTTTGAATTTCGCGAGCACCGCCATTTTGGATCTGATGACGTTGACGGCAATTTGTTCCAACATCCGGGGTTTCCTTTTACAAATAAATGTCATTTTGCAGTGCGACTGTCGTCTCATAGATGCACAGATGACGTCACAACCTGAAGAGAACAAAGACGTACACCATGAGACGCAGTCAAGTGGCGTGACTGTTCTTTTCACGTTGTGACGTCATCTGTGCATCTATAAGAGAACAGACCCATGGCAAAAGGACGTCTATTTGATTTAGTACAATAATTTGCGAAAAAAAGAAAGATACAAAATGATGTAATGCGAAACATGACGTCATATATGCATCTGTACTCTCATAAAACATGGCTATTGACCAATCAGAGCGCGCGTTATGTTTTCACTGTTTATTTAACAAATAGAAGATGGCTCCCATGTATTATTTTTATAGGACACAGGAAATCATATTCTATTTGTTTTATAGTTTTATAAAATGCGATCTGCACTGTTCTACATAGATACATATATACTTTTATTTAAAACAGGATAATCCCTTCACTAAAATTACAGTTAAGTTTCACTGTTATCAATATAAAAATCGAGCGATTTTAGCCTACTATCCAAAGTCGTATACGCCATTCTCATAAATATGTGTACCCAATTACTTTCATGTATAGGGGAGGGGTAAGAAGGGATGTTTATAACATTGCTCATACATATGTTATGTCTTGATTAACAGAATCATGTAACAGAAATAATAACAAGATGGTAAAGAACAACGTGTGAGAGAAAATAATAGAACTCTTAGGAAGAAAACTCAATCCCGAGTCATGGAGCCACAGTCAATGCATGTATAGATTACTGACCGAGCAACTGGTCCGAGTAGGAGTGGTGTATAGAAGACAAAAGAGCACACCAATCTCATCCGCTCCTGCCATAGCAAGCTCTTTCAGTAAATGATGTATCACACTGGCTGGGATAGCTGTACAGCCAAAAGTGTCAATGAGTGGTCCGGACCACACAGCGGCAAAACGTTAGGCGCATGCGCTTTTGATGAGCCCAGCGCGCGGGCGTCCCGTCAGTTTCCCGCCAAAACTAAAGGAAACCAAAGGCAATCACTTCTGATTTCAATTTTAAGTACGTACGTGAAATGTTTCGTCAAAAACAACAAAAATACTTAATGCTTAGTAATTTACTGTGAGTTTACTAAATTAGAAAAGTATTTACTAAAAACGTTTAAGCCCTCGGAAACTTTACAACACATGTATTTGAACAATCTCCTCCCCTGAGACTGCGTTCTTATCGGCCAGCGGAGCGTAACGTTTTGCCGCAGTGTGGGTCCGAACTGTGTGATTCCTATCGCTGAGGGACCAATCAGAATGCTCCGTTTACACCAGCGATCAGCTTATTTTTGTTTTCCGGCAAGTTGGATTTTGCAATACCTGTGGTGCACTGTCGGAGTGATCATGAAGAGAGTCAACCTATTCCCTTTACCGCGCGCGTACCACAGGTAACCAAAAATTCAACTTTTCCCAACCAACATCACAAACTTATTGCCAAATTATAGATGCCTACAAATTGAAAATATTTGATCGCGTAAAATTTATGTTGGCCTCAAATATCAAACATATGGGTAAACATGTTCAAAGCACGAGCATGTTCTACTCCTAGGTACTGGCTTTCAAATACAAAATGAAACAGCATAGTGAAACATTGAATTTGCATGTGAAGCAAAAGTTCAAATTCTCGTGCAAGTTTAAAAGTAATTGCTAGACAAATTACTCACGGCTGCTGTCGAACAAAAGTGAGCTCAGTTACCGACCTGACTGGCTTAGAAATAAACTGATGAATCGAACCCGTCTCTCTATTTGTGTTTCATGGCCGCGTGTAAGATGTCGTGGTGTGGATTGTTCCCGGGGTGGGGTTTGGAACTCTGATTAGGGAACTTAAGCAACCAGGACGGCGACGGCAGTGACGACGGGACGCAGAGAAGTGTTTTCTGCTGAAATTTAGTGTGTACCCTTTCAAATATTTGTTCGCCTTTAATTGTTTCTCACCGCCAGATTTTCGAAAAATATGATGAGTATAGAGTTCCGTTCATGCCGAACGAAAAACAGATTAATAATCTTTCTTACGTTCGCCTCCTCTTAACAACGTAAAATTTGGGGTTTTCACGTTGTGTTTTTGCAGACAACGGTTGAAATGAAGGCGACTGCGTGCAGTTTCACGTGCAGTTATTGTATTTTGTAATTAAGGCTATTGTTTTATGCCATCGTCGTAGACGTTGCCGGGACTTGAAATAACCACAGGGCTAATCAGGACCTGTCTAATCCACAGATTGAATTGGAATTTAGCGTGGAATTGAATTGGGATTGAACTGACGCGGGTGTTCAGCGCTCCTTTTAGGGGTAAAAATTGTCGTAACCGTACCTTTTAGGGGGCCCGTTCACATGAGTTAATTATGCAACCCGAGTCGTACCTTTTAGGGGGCCCATTCACATGAGTTAATTATGCAACCCGAGTCGTACCTTTTAGGGGGCCGGTTTACATGAGTTAATTATGCAACCCGAGTCGTACATTTTAGGGGGCCCGTTCACATGAGTTAATTACCAATGTATGCAACCCGAGTCGTACCTTTTACGGATTTAGAATTATTTATTTTAAGGTTCTTTTACTCTTTATCTTCGTGGGAAAAAATTGTTTGACATAGTTACATGTATTTTCCTTCGTTTTAAAATTAAATGAATCACTTTATAGCTGTTATGTTTGCGTACTTTTTAGGGCTCCATCTCATTATGTTTTATAAACCTCCTTTATTACATACGTACCTTGTAGGGGTCATTTCCAAAATAACCGCCGAGCGCCGTCATTTTGGTACCGGAGTCTCCCTCCCGGGGGGTGGTGGATGTCGTAATATATGAGTCAGTGCAGCAAACGAATGCGTTACGCCAGATTCGGTATATTAGTTACCAAGCTATATTACCGGGTTTAAAGCGCGAAATTAACGTGTGCGTCACAGATGTGTGTTGTTTTGAAACGATTTCATGCAGATCGTGACGTCATCCAGTGTGCATTTTCACTCCACTGTCACACGCACGTCTATTGAACAATCAGAGAGCGCACTTCTCACTGTGTACTGTCGGGAGTTCATAACCAGGAACGTCAATATACAGGTGACACAGCGTTTTCACAAGTTGGGCTATTTTTAGATCATTTTCCCCGCCATATTGGTGGATTGCACCGTGGCGGAACAAAAGATGCGTCATTAGCTACTTTTGTTATACCAAACAACATGGCTGCTACGCTTTTGTGATTTTATTCTCTTAGGAGTAATTGCAACTCACAGTAGCGGGAAGCCGTTATAAAAATAACCGCTGTTACATAGGCCTAGCATGCGGGATGGACGCTCCTGGTTATCAGGGGCTCTTGGTGACGACTCAGCTTGCTGACTAATGAAGTGCATTATTTGTTGCAATGAAAAGCATGGTGTTTTTTTTTGCTTACTCAGTTCTTTCTCTGGCGGTTGACCTTTTCGACCGCATGTAACTCACTAATATCATTGGATTCATGTGCCTGTGTCGGGGACTGGAGAGATGCTTCTCTTTTCCCTCTCATAACTCGCTACAGGCTCTCTCCTCCGTCGCCACAGGTAACCCAATCCTGAGAGAAGCTAGAGATGCCTTAGCCTCCTTTGCAGGCGTTCTTTGTGTCGGTCCTAAACTTTAGTGGGGAGTGAGTTTAGGACCGACACAAAGAACGCCTGCAAAGGAGGCTAGAGATGCCTAGGCTAACCCAAGAAATAGCTACGGTCGTCGAAGGTAATACTATGCTAGTATGGCATTACGCTCAACAGCTCAAGGACAAAGGCTCCATGTCGAGGCTGAGGAGAACGATATCATACGGCTCCAGGAGCCCATTACCCGGAGCGTTCATCTGTCATATATTCGTGATGCAGCGTTTTTACAGACCGGATTATTTTTAGATTTCACATCTCGTTGTTCGCTTCCATCGCGGAATGTTGTCAACAAAATAGGCCTCGTTAACTTCTCTTGTTAAGTCAACCAACATGGCTGCAACATCATTAATCATTTGAATTAAAATTACGCAAACGCTTGTGATTGGTTAGCGGAACCGCAAACTCGCGGGAAACACATTCTAAAAATAACCCGGTCTGTAAAAACGCTGCATCACAGACGTAGTTACCCTGGTTCCAGAGGTGTTCTAGAGAGAACATAAAACCTCTGGGACCAGGATAAGACGTAGTATGAGGGGGTGGCCTTCACCTGGAATAGTACTGGCTATCCAAACAATGCCTAACCCTGAAACAATACAAACCCTAACCCTAAAACAATGGCATTCTTTGTCAGTGCAGTCCAAATGGGGTCCAATAAAATACAAGGTTTTGAGAGGTGAAGGGCTCCTGGGTAAGAGAGATGGACGTTCCGAGTAATGGCTCCCGACTGCTCTTGTATTTAGTACGCCGAGCATCGACACGGAGCATTTGAAAACCCCATCTTTTTTTCAAAACAGGAAGACGTCGACAAAAGGAACGGCTGCAAGCAGCCAAAACTCCTACTCACCAGTGGTTTGCAACTAATCCCCAGAGATTTAAATAACAAAGAAGTGTTACATGGCAGCGATGACGTCAAGTACAAATGACTGTTGAGCAACACTCTGGTTGAGCAATTAATCTACGAAACTACTGAGAGAAAATTGAAAGAGTAAATATTATTTCTCCAAAGTTTAGGGCAATTTTATCTTCAATTGCAATCAGTTTGAGTCAGTGTTGTGTCGTGCTTTTTACTAAATTCTAAGCCTGACATATCAGTGGACAAACCACTGAATTTGCTTACGAGTGAAGGTTAAAATTTAGGTTAAAATGATGTAGCAAGCGAAACTAAATATAGTTTGGAAAACGCCTTAAAAAACCCTCTCGCACTGAGTTAAGGGGATTAAACATGTGTATTTTCATACTGATCCCGTGGTATACATCTGTCAGGGTTGGTAATGATACCTATATAGAGTTACCACAAACGGAAACTGCTGAAAGGTTAGCCGCTGAAGGCCCGAATCTGCCACAGGGGTAAACGGTGGTCAACAATACCCTCTAAAAACCACACAATAATGGCTAGACAGATGATAGAGGCTTTACAGATCCTAGAAATATGCTTCGTTCTCATCAGTATAAAAGGTAAGAACTTTTGCATTCGTTCACGACTGGTAAAGTGACCCAAAGTTGGATTTGACTGGCGTTATAAATTACGCAGTTAGCCATGGCAAACAACAAAGTCTTGAATCCTACGGCACATTTTCAACAATCTGTCCCGTGTTAAAACGGCTTTTGGTGTTCACTTTTAAGTACAGTATGCTGCCTTTTACTTTGAATCATATGAAACGCGGTTCTGGATATTAATATAGGGTCAGGATCTCAAACGACGGACGACACGCCCCCCACCTCCCCATCCCCTGGGGAATTAATATTAATTAATCTAAATATGTGATCTAAATATTAACAGAAGTATATACAGTGGAACCCCCCGTTAATACGGCCACCCTCGGGCCAAATAAAATAGCCTTTCTAACGGGGTCGGCCATAATACGGAGTTGGCCTAATTTATGCTACTAATGACAATGTTGAAAACAATCTATCTGTTAGAAAGTCTACCGTCACGACATAGAGGAAAACGACGTAAAATTCTGGTTCCAAAAGAATAAAGAAGTGAAGTAGTGATACGCGTATTGAGTCATTAATTTGTTATGTACACAGTAAATCCGTCTGGTACCGATTTAGTGGCCATAATATATACGGGGTGAAATTACAAAGAAATTGAAGGCTCGGGTATCGTAAACTCTGGCCGTTGGCCGTATTACGGGGTGGCCGTATTCACGGGGTTATTTTAATAAGAGATTGAGTGAAATTTCGCCGGGCCAAAAAGGTGGCCGTAATAACGGGGTGGCCGTAAGGCGGGGTTCCACTGTACACGAAATTTGTTGATCAGCGGTGTCTTTTATACCTATCAGCTCTGTAGATGCTAGAGAGCAATTCAGAATACTATAGGAAATCAGATTTTTTTAGTTTGCTCACCTCATATTCATGAGCTCTTGCACCAAGGGCTCTAAGACAAAATCTGAATCAGTATCATGTTTTCATTCGATCGAATTGCGATCGAGAGTCAGTTGTCGATTAATTAACATTGAGAATACCGTGCATGGACAACCGATCCGATGAGTTAACGATCGCCTTATAAACTCGTCCGTTAACGAAGAAGTCAGAAACAGGCAAATTAATTACGCCACAAAAATCAGAAAGATTTTAACTTGAACTTAAAACTCATAATCTGATAACTAGTGTGAAATAAAATATATTGTCTTGTCACCGACAAAACTCTCCCAAAACTCAGTGAAAACTTTTACAGGAAAATAGTATTTTGAATGGTATTGTAATGTTCATTCATTGATAACTGACTCACAATATTCCAATTCGTAGTTCTTGAAAGGTAACCAAGCCTCGGCCTCGCATGGAGTACGGCCGTTGACCCTGCACTGATACAAACCCTCTTTCTATGAATATGGATAGTTTTAATTACTATAAGCTGTCTCAACTTCAGCCTCTACATGACCAAAGGCTTGGTTACTTTTCAAAACGACGGTCCGAGAACTATGAATTGGACTAAAACGTCATAATTTTATCTTAGAGCCATTGCAGTTGCACAGCAACGTGTCGCGGAAAGTGTTACTGGCACCAAACTGGGTGTAGGGGTGGGGGTTGGTTTTTTCTCAATGATATTTTGGCGTTGTTGCAACTGAAAGAGAGAAATAACTAGCCATTTTGTAATAGACCAGTTCGCGATTAATTCCGACATTTGGAAAGGGGTTCAAACATGGCGCGAAATCACAGTATTTGCATGGGAATCCGAGCGAAAAAATTTCCGTTAAATGGCATTTCTGAAATATTCACTGTCTGCAAACTTAAGATACCAAGTAAAAGATTTACTGATCAAAATTTGAGGGATGTAGCTGTGCTGGGAAGCTTGCAATCGTGTTTTCTGTTTTCCATACATTTGTCTGTAAATTTTCCCGCGGACTTTGACTCGTTATTACTAAGAATAATTGTTAGGCATTTAGGCAGTAAACTAAGCGATTGTTTGTGCATTGTAGAAAATACAAACACACATATGAGGATATCATTTAACAATTGGAGGTGAATAGTTATTTCATTTTCTGTCAAATGGACAAAAACTCGCGCGAGGTTATCGCTGCTTCGCTCGGAGGTGAATATGAAATCATATTCACTGTTTGAGTACCCAATCAGAGCGCGCGGAAAGTGATGTTCATTGGCGTGGTATATATATATATATATAGTTTAAAGTTATAGGCTTTCCCATCTCGACCCAGAAAGAGAAAATGCCGGGAGTACCCACGGTTACGTTCCACAATGACACCATCAACTGGCTGCGTTGCCAGCGTGGTTGCATGGTCCTGATGGTGTAGTGTAACACAGCAGACTAGTATGCCGAGGCCGTGGGTTCAAATCCTACTCAGGGCACATATTTTCTCTTTCACATTTATTCTGATTATATATATATACAGCCGCGTGCAAAAATCCCCCCCATGAAAATTATATACTTATATACTTATATCGATTGCATCATGGGTAATCCAAAAATGTGCTTTTCACAAAAAAAATTAACAAAAAATATATCAGGTAGGAATGAAATATGTACGAGTAAAACATTGTTAGGTCATATGGGCCCATCAGTTGAAGAAAACAAGTGTTATTTTCAGTTTTAGTTGTACTAATTTATTCCATGCGTTTGCCACTGGGTCCAGTCGACCGAAACGCTCCTAAGACTTCAAGGAACTCACTGTATTCTTAACTTTACTTTCTCCACGTCGCACTACCTAGGTTTATTCTATTTCCCTTATAAACGAGGCTGAAGTATTCACTAAATTGATCTCAAACCCTGGATGCGGGCGGTTTTCGTTTTGCTTTTCGCGATGCATATTTAATTAAATTCTGACATATCTTGCATTGGCAACTTTAGAACTCTATGCGAGATAAAATTCAAGTTATATAAAATGGGTAAGATTTAATCAAACTTTGTAACAGTTTATTTATTTTATTACTAAAGATTATATTTGAATGATTTTCGGGAATACCAATAATTTTACAAACTAACAGATTAAAACAACTTCGGTTCTTTTTTCCTTTTCAATAGCTAAATGTGATTTTTGTAACTGAGTTGCGGAGTTAATAAAAACATTTTTAGCTGTACAGTTTTTTAGCTGTACCTGTGCTATGTTTAATTAATTTAATTTGGTTGTTTTGTTTTGGTAGAACTACCATAAGATAAAATAGAACGCGCGTGTTTCGCATTGATAATAATATTTAAACTTATGCTCCAGGGTTTGAAAGCAATTTTGTGAATACTTCAGCCTCATTCAGGGAAATCGAATAAACCTAGCTAGTGCAATGTGGAGAAAGTAAAGTTCAGAATACAGTGACATGGCGGCAGAGCGAAATTTCAAGTGGGGGGCTAAAAATGGTCATTGGACCGGTATGACCAAACTATAGTCTTAAACTGACTGAGAATTAACTAGGCAAAATATGTTGTGGGCAAATAAGTGGGGAAGCTAAAGCCCCCTAACCCCCCGGCTGCGCCGCCCTGAGTGAGTTCAGTTGAAGTCACGACAGCGTTTCGGTCGACCAGACCCAGTGGCAAACGCATCACGAACCCGGCCTCATTCAACTGATTCTGAATAAAATAAAATATGTTTGTTCAATACTTCATATGCGAAATAATTTCCTGCCAAAAAAACGCAAAACAAAACAAATGTGTTCCAAGTGAAAATTTAGTTCTTTTGCAGACTTCATAATGGCAAAAATATTTTTGCTGCGTTTGGCTGTGAAGTGTTTGATTTGGTTGTTTGTTGGGCAGAATTGCAAACGTAGTCGAACTACCATAAGATAAAATAGAATGTGTTTCACATTGATAGTAAACTTAACCTTAGGCTCCAGGGTTTGAGATCAATTTAGTGAATACTTCATCAACCTCGTTTATAAGGGAAATAGAATAAACCTACAATTGTAGCTACTGCGACGTGGAGAAAGTAAAGATAAGAATACAGTGAGTTTCTTGAAGTCTTAGGAGCGTTTCGATCGACTGGACCCAGTAGCAAACGCATGGAATACATTAGTACAACTAAAACTGAAAATAACACTTGTTTTCTTCAACTGATGGGCCCATATGACCTAACAATGTTTTACTCGTACATATTTCATTCCTACCTGATATATATTTTGTTTAAAAAATTTGTGAAAAGCACATTTTTGGATTACCCATGATGCAATCGATATAAGTATATAACTATATAATTTTCATGGGGGGGGGGGGGGGGGGGGGGTCAGAATTTTTGCACGCGGCTGTCATCAATTATATATATATATAATATATCTTATTTACTGTTTGGAGAAAAACGTTGGCAGCGGTCGCGAGGGTCGTTTTCAAGACCGTTGTTCTTCATACGGATCGACTAAGGCTTATAAATAACGTTTTTATTTTTTTCCTTATCCATTCAATTTATTGTGTTTGCTTTCGTTAATTCAGTCGCGCGCTCGCACAAGAAAGCGATACATTTGTCAGTCTTGAGCGTGCGATTTTTGTTTCACTCAAATCACTGGTAATTTTCTGCAGTTTTCCTTTTTTGAAAGGCTTTCAATACAACGTGTCAATTCTAGGGTACGTTACGAAAGGATCACGTCAAAAACTTTGATCATTTTGAAAACTTTGGAATCAGCCGAATTCCATAACGGAAATAAATAAATAGACAACAACACGTTACTACTTTATTTTGTACTTGCTATTATAATGTTACAATAATAAATGTTTGACTAATTAACAAAAATGAAGTAGCAGGGCACTCGAAATAACTATAAGGCCCTGTTTATATCCCAGGATGAGTTTCATCTCGGTATATTTTACGTATCTTAGTAGTCAATTGTCTCTTGTTGTTCACATTATAAACCCGGGACGAAATGAGTTCATCCTGGGACAATTTCATCCAACAGACAATTGATCATAGATCATGTTGGTATTTATTTATTCAGTAGGTTGCCAATATACAGCCCTTATTGTTTTTGTCATACACATTAACGTTTAATCTGTAATGTATCTAGTAAACCTTAAACCACAATGTAATGTATCTAGTAAAACCTTAAACAACAATCCCGGAAGCAGCGCCATATGCGAGTTGAATTTGTTGGTATCTCGCCCTTGCTCCGAGGGTTTTTCTCCTGGTTCTCTGGTTTTTCTCCTGGTTCTCTGGTTTTTCTCCTGGTTCTCTGGTTTTTCTCCTGGTTCTCTGGTTTTTCTCCTGGTTCTCTGTTTTTCTCCTGGTTCTCTGGTTTTTCTCCTGGTTCTCTGGTTTTTCTCCGGGTTCTCTGTTTTTCTCCTGGTTCTCTGGTTTTTCTCCGGGTTCTCTGGTTTTTCTCCTCCGCAAAAACCAACACGCTAAATTCCAATTCGATCTGTGGATTAGCCGGGACCTGGCTTTGATCAGCCCCCATGGTTGTTTCAGGTCTCGTTAGAAATTCAGAGTTTTACAACGAACAAAAATGTCAGAGTGGTCAATGAATCGAAAGTCATGCAACAATAACATTTGCACTACGAAAAAATTGGACGATCGTTTGACTTTTGGAAACTAAAAAGGGAAGGCAACATCGGTATCGGTTTGCTAGGCTTATGTAATACTACATATATATAAAATGTACAAAGGCAAAATTCTTAGCCTGAATTTCAGCCTCACTGAAATTCAGGCTACAAAATTCTACGAATGAAATCAGCTCCACAAAGAAACTAAATAGCTATGTATATGGAGAGATGGTTATATCTGGTTATATCTTTCTTACTGCTTTCCATAAATCTGCTCGTCATCTAGGCTTTGGGTTAATTATGTTCGTAGAACCGTCTATTATTGACCCATTGCATAAATGCCGTCCAATGTGAATAACTGTTGTTTAGGAATCTTTAGTCTCACATTCATGTGAAAACGCTTTTGTGTGGCAACATGAACACGAGGCTAATGTCTCCAAGACAATAGCTATTCACATTGGACGCCGTCCATTGTGCTCAAAATCATGTTCAAAGATGGCGGCTCCTCCGAGACGTACAGTTCGATATGAATCATGTGATGACGTCCCTTCAAATGTGTATTATTACGTATGATAATATATTGCAAAACTGTACAACATTATGCTTCCTGTGTTATTATATTTTACACCGTCCGTATCTGCAGGCCAAGTCCATATCAAACGGCGAACACAAACAAAAGAGAATGCGGCAGACGTTGACCGCTGTGTGTAGCTCGTTCAGCTTCGGTGGCGCGGCCGATATTAGGAATATAGATAATTGCAAATACACAAAACGAAACAATATAACAGATGCCTGAAGCGCAACTCTGTTTAGTGTTTCTATTGTGTTTTTGTTAAGTATTTCTTGTGTTCATTTTACAGCGGTTATGAAATTTAATGTATGTTCAGTGGAAATTAACACTCGACCACCTATTGAGCGACCACTTTTCTAAACATACCATTTAGCTTGTTCCTCAGTCAAACCACTACATTTGAAAGCTCTCTGTTAAACGATCACCTTCATTTGCCAACATATAAAGGTGGTCAGGTTTAACGAGAGGTTCAGCTGTATTTCAGAGGAAATATTGCATTTTAAATCAATCAAGCGCCTTAAACTATAAAGCATCCTTTCCACCCTCGAGTCCCAGCATGCATCATCATCTAGCTCACAGTCGTGTTGACATCCAGGCTACAATCCCTTTCTTCGTATTAAGTACAACAACACGGTGATCCGGTGTCACTGCCAAGCGAACGTTCGATCTCAATTCTTCAGGAAGTTCCACAACGCGTACAAAGTCTCCTTCAGATGTATACACCTCCAGCTGACACTCGTCACCGCACGTCGCTACGATGATTTCTTTGGGGCCATCATTGTACGCAATTGCATTCGGGCCTTTGGATTCTGGTTGTATATCGCTCTGTGAGACATACTCGCCATCCTCGCTGTACACATGAATACAATTCGATCCTCCATCCGCTATAAGAATCCGTCCATCTTCCGTCGTAGTTATATCCCAGGGTTCGGTAACGCTTTCAGCGTTAAACTTGTGCACCAATTTCCTGTGACGCTCATCATTGTGGATGTAAAGTTCTTGATTACAGAGCACAATGAAATTGCCCTTGTAGCTGAGAACTCCAAGTGAGTGAGCATTTTTCTTGAGGTCATTTTCAAAGTGGTTTAATACTTTCCCTGTCATTGAGAAAGTACAAAAGCCGTAGCCTTGGCTGTGTACAATAATGCGAGAAGTGCTTCGCTGTCGGTCGATTGACAAATATTTGATCCAAGATTTTTGTTTTCCTTGTTCTGGAACAGAAAAACTTGTCAAGAGCATTCCCTCTTCGTTGAAACCTTTGATTTGTTTATCTTTCTGGTCATAAATAAGGATAACACCGTTACTTGTGACTGTGATATCGGCTGGGGCAAACAGCTTTACTTCCGATGAGGCGTCCTCTCGACTGTTACCAAGATGCTGAACATCAAACTTATAAGGCCTGATAAAATCCTCACTTTGACTACATGGATAGATGGTTCCCTGTTTCATTTGGAGCTCATAGTCAGCGCAAAAAACAGGAGCTGTTTTGCCTTTCGTCAGACATTCGTATTGCCAGGTTGCAAAGTTCAGATCGATCACAGTTGTCACAAGTTCGTCCTGCTGTGCCTCAGCTTTAATGTTAAAAATCTTCTTCTTGAGCCACTTTGTTTTCCCTGCTTTACTTGTCTGACTTTGAAACGTCTTTTGAACAGTGGGACAATTGTTCAACTCTCGAAGGCACAGTTTGCACGTCTCTAGCACGGCTATGTTTGGCTTATCAATATCCTCCAGGATGTTTCCTGTTATTCGAAGCCTGAGAGCAAATAATCTATCCTCAAAAGCAAGGCTCTCGTTGCTGTATGCTTCGGTTGCACTCTTTCTGCATTCTCTAAATCTGTCTTTTGCTCTTCTCAGATATTCCAGTGCCTCAGAGCCCAACGTTTCCAGTCGTGTTTCTTTTAAGCGTGATACCAGGCTTTGAAATTCTGTTGTTTGACCCGCTCCAGTGCCTTCAAGCTGAGGCTGGTCTGGTTTTGATCCGCTGGGACTATGCGAGCCATCAGAGGTAGAATCGATAGCGATCGCTGCCTCAGTAAAGAAGCAATATAAGCTGGAGATGCCCTCGTCCAAGTAAGTCACGCTAGCAATAAGATCTTTCCTGGCCATGCCGCTGATCTTACATTTCATGTCTTTGAGATCCCGAATGAGCTTTTCACGAATTTTCTGGTCTATGATGTCACCATCTTTCAGTCGCTCTGCAGCTTTATCCCTGCACTTATTGAGAATCATCTTGAAGCCACATTTCGCTAGTTTTAAAACGATACCAAAACCAGGATCCATTTTTTCAGTATTTATCGGTTCGCACTCGTAAAAGAACTTAGTTGCTACCTCGCGTATCCAGTCGAATTATGCTCTCATAAACTAAACCCGATGTACATATTTCACGGACTTGCTGTGAGGTCATCACCTCAGCATGCGTCAGATGTTTGAGTTATTGAAGCATGTCTAGATACCGTGGGCTTTTGATAAATATATATTTTAAATCCAATTTCTCTGCGTAATTAGCGCGAGAGGTAAAAGGGATACCAAAAGAGAAGGCTCTATATAATAATAATAATAATAATAACAATAATAATGCTTTTATTAGAAATGATAAAATACATTTCAATAGCTACAATATTAATGATAAAAAGGCCGTATAAAAGGGCGCTAAAAGCTACATACAATATTAACACTGGCAATTAATTATGTGATATTTAATACACCTATTTATAAAAGTTTATAGAAGTGGACGAGAACTAATTATTTTAATATTTTTACATGAAGAGCGTTCAGTGGTTTCTAAAAGGGAGCTTATACTTACAGGAGGGGAAATATATCTTCTCGGACTGATGTCTCTTCCTCCAATAAGCGCGTGGTTGACCATACAACGTGGTTTACTCGAGTCACAATTTAGTATACATTACTTATAAGTGTACATGCATATCCCTTTAAGTGTTTCTATCTTTCCGTTTTCAATCTATCATTTAATCTATTTACCATTGACAGATCAAAAGTCCCTATCGACTCTAAACCAATACTGCATTGTGAATAAAGTGTTCTTTAGCAAACAGTTTGATTAACCGCTTGGCCCTAAGTACTTTTACAATGAAGAGTCCAATACTGTTCCCACTTCTAATTAGCAATGGTTATGGTTGAACACCCAACCGGACGTCTGACTTTACCTAGTCAAAACCGATTACCGAATAGATGCATGGTTTCATAAAGGGTTAACCCTTAAACCACCGACTTAATTTTACAACCTTTTTCTAGTAATTTAAAAAAAAAACATTACAATTCAATATTTTTGTCTGAAATTTTCAGGTTTGATAGCTAAATAAACAAGCTGCCGAATAAGCGAGTTTAAAAAAACTCACCCCCTAAATTATTTGTTCCAGTAAAAAAAAGTCTCCCATTTGATTTTTAAGTTGTCATAAATTATCGATTCAAGGATCCCTGTCTTCTTCCAATGACAGCGTGAGACTGGGAAACTAGTACCCAGGGACTCTCCAACTCGATAGCCTTCAAAATGGCGGCCGTTCATGAAGGGACAGAAAGCGATGAAGAAAATGTGTTAGACGAACTGCTGCAACCTGCTGAAAGATTAGTTCATGCCTTCATTACATCTAAACTTGACTCATGTAACATCATTTTGTATGGTTTACCGGCATGTGAACTTGATAAACTACAGCGTGTGCAGAATACGGCTGCGAGACTTGTAACTCGAGCTGGGAAGTTTGACCATATTTCCCCTATCTTATATAAACTTCACTGACTGCCAGTTAAAATTTTAATTGCTTTTAAGGCTCTCCATGGCCAAGCTCCCAAATATATAAATGAATTACTCAGACCTAACAGACCTTCTCGTTCACTCAGATCGAGTTCACATAATTTACTGTCAGTTTCTTGTTCTAATACTGTAACCTATAGCTATGGCGACAGATCATTCGCTGCAGCTAAACTGTGGAACTCTCTTCCGGATTATATTCGAAGTATTGATTCATTAACTAGGTTTAAATCAAGTTTGAAGACCCGTTTCTTTTTAGAAGCTATTAGCTAGTTGATACATTTTACTCCATATATTATATTCATGTAATTTTGTTTCGATTAGGTATAAGAGCATCGAGACTCTGTAGGATGCTCCTAATACGTTATTATTATTACTCGGGCTGCCTGTGGCAGCACCGAGTCTAAATCTGCAAGCCGTTATTTTTTTTCTTCCGTGTAGCAAAATTTCTGCGCATGCGTTAAAGGTCAAATTCACACCAATCAGATTGCACTGTGCTGGTCACGCAACAATCGCCAGGTTAATTTATTAACATAATTTAATACAGTAAAGCAAGATGGCGGAGGACCCGCGAGGAACTTTCTCTCTAATTTGGAGTCCCATCTCTCAAATGTAAGCCAGTTTAATGTTTTATTTAACTTCACTCGTGCGAAAGCCTTCCAACAGGCTCAGTATATTTCAACTGGCGCTATTGACGGAGCCGAAGGACCGCGTTTTTTACCCAGATGGCCAGTGATTTTATATACGACACGTACGACGACCTGAAGCCAGTGAAGAAAGCTAAAATTCGAAGAAATAGATATTGGAATCTATAAGCCATCGGCTCGCTGTGCTGCATTTAAAACATCCGAGGAGAACATCTTATTTTGGGTGAAGGCACTTCAAGACCAATATTATGAGTCTCTTAAAAACTGTCAGAGATTTAAATTTACCGTAAGTTCGATCAGAGAGTATTGAGATCAAGTTATTTCGTTCCAGCGAGGATATTGACCTAGCGGAAACGGTACAAGCTGTCGAAGGATTTTACTTATAATCATCCACGTCTACTTAACAACAGGAATAGTTATGTGCCAAGGCATGGGCAAAGATTGAGTTTCCCAGATTACAGATGAAAGTAGAGAACTTAATGAATGAAGAAACAGAGGTCACGCGCGACATGCTTGAGAACATGAACATGTTCAACACTTTATGTTATACTAAGAAAACAAAACAAATTACAGAGCCTGCAAGTTCACAAGTCAATGAAAAACCCCAAGGGCCTGTAGTTTTGGATCAACATATCCTTGAAACTCCAAAAGCAACATACACAGGAGTCAAATTCAAACCGGAAGAGACGGAATTCTTTAGATTATTCACGAGGATTGTCAAGCCCGCAATAAGACCTCTCTCGTTGCTTTAATTACCTTGATTTGTAACATGGAGGCTGACCTAACTGATATGCGTAATGAATTCTTACTCTCGTCACATCAAAACGAAACTCAGTCATTTGGAAGACAAATTAGTGCAGCAAGATAATACATACAAGACCGAAATCAAGATGCTGTCATCGCGTATTATTGACCTAGAAGTTGAAAATGGCGAGTTGAAAGCGGATATAATAAAGCTAAGATCCGACTTTCAAACTTTAAAAAAAAAATCAAGAATACAAAAAAGAAGACAATGAAAGACCAAGGTCTCCAGTGTTCCGAGACTACCCAACCTACTGAAGCTTTAGCAACGAATCAGTTTGTTCAAGAGCCATCTTTCTTACATGACAACCCGATCCCTATTCATCAGAATACATTTTCTGTGCTAAATGACGAGAGTTTACAATCACCTGACCGACAACCCACTACTAAAGAAAGGGACCATGAAGTACGGTAGTACGGTTAATTTCTCGGGTTCAAAACAATGAATATATGCCTTCTCAAATGCAGTGTGTTAAACGAATAAGTAGTGTTTAAATTAAAAGGTCAATATACGAGAAAAATAAAAATATTAAATTACATATATACTAGAGGAGCAGAGAATGAAAGTCGCCACGCTACCGGCCACTCCTAAAGACTGCTAAATTCAGTTAATAATTCTTCCCTTTGGTTATTACTAAGAGGATTTCAAATGAAAGTGTATTTCATCTTCAATCTCATGTGGCCCGAGTGAAAGCCCAGATGGGCTCTTGTTATTATTAACCTGAAAATGGAGAAATTGAAGTTGAAGAGGACTCGAACTACTTCGAATGGACAATTCAGCAATTGAAAGCGGAGTTAAATCGTCGAAACCTCGCTAAAACGGGACGAAAACAAGAGCTCATTGACCCACTTATTGAACACGATAACAGTGGAGCTGCTCTGTGTTCGGACGGAGTAAAACGCAGGGTGCATGGCGCGCTGGGTATGCAGGGTGCGCAGGGTGCGCAGGGTGTTCAAAGTAAAAAAAAATAGAGTTACATAATTTAGTGCCTTTGGAATATCAGATTGCAAAGGTCAATTGTTCACATGGCAAATATTATGCTAATTTTAGAGTGAAAGTGTATCTATTTATCAATGTTTTTAGTTGCTTTCCTGTAAGCTTTTCTCAAATACGTGTCAAGCCTACGTGAAGCCGTTCTCGCCTATATACGTGTCGTATATTTTACTGAATTCCCAAGGAATGTACACAATGTCAAACTGAACACGATTAGTGACAAGGCGAACGCAATAAAAGACACAACTTATATATCTTCGAGGAAATCCTGACATGAAAAGACACAAAAAACACGAGAATATTGTATATCACCTGATACTCTGGCGTCTTGTTTTGTTCCGTAAAATTTTAGGCGAGAGCTTTTCTAAGTTGGTATCAACTAAATAAATTGTGTCTGCCAACATTTTTTTATCTGCTTGTTTATATCTGCTTGTAGCGGGTCCCGCTGTGTACGTTCTGCATGTTATGTCTTAAAATGCCATATGCGTGACAGCATTGCAATTAGTTACGAATTCAAGGATTAAAATGTTTGTGTACATTCCTTGGGAAATCAGTAAACGGCTTCACGTATTTGAGAAAAGCTTACAGGAAAGCAACTAAAAACATTGATAAATAGATACACTTTTACTTTCACTCTAAAATTAGCATAATATTTGCCATGTGAACAATTGACCTTTGCAAGGCACTAAATTATGTACCTCAATTTGTTTTACTTTGAACACCCTGCGCGCCCTGCATACCCTGCGTACCCTGCGTGCCCTGCACCCTGCGTTTTATTACTCCGTCCGCTCTGTGTTCAGATGAAGAAATTAAAGAAGATGTTCTCCCACCTTTTCGAAAACATCCTAGCCCAAGAATTGTTATCGGAGAAGATACAAATTCAGGAGAAATGTTTTTGATTTTGTTTACTCCAAATTTGATCGATCTTTTTGTCACAGAAACTAACAGATATGCTGATCAAAAGAATGTACCTGGCTGGGTTGAAACCGGAGCTGAGGAAATAAAAGCCTTTCTTGGAGTCACTATTTGGATGGGACTCAAACAAGTGCCAGATTTATATGATTATTTTTCAAATAGTGCAGTGTTGTCAGTTGATGGAATAAAACAGGTCTTTACAAGAAAGAGATATGAGGAATTACTGCACAATTGACATTGTGTAGACAGTTTTTATGCAAATGCTGTCAATGCCTGGATTTGTGAGTGTTTTGTAAGGGATGAGGACAAGGCAAGGAAACAGAAAGTTTTCAGGGAAGAACTGGTACTCTACTTGTGTGGTTCTTTCACCAACAGAAAGAGAATAGGACGATCTTCTCAGCTTATTGGAACAAGGTTTGATAAGTCAGAGCACTGGCCAATGAGAAGAGAGAACAGGGGATATTGTAGATGTAGAAAGTCCGATGTCCCACTGACTGTGAGGACTGCTTCGAACATTGGCATACAAGGATATAGACTTTGCCCTCTCACACTGTTTATTTCCAGAACACATTCCCAAAAAAACCGAGCCGTAAATCATTCTTAAATGTTTCTTAGACATTTCAGTTATTTATTGGCCATCTTTAAATGTCCAAATATCATGACGGACCATAGACGCCCGGTACAAATACATAATAATTATATATTAAAAATCGATTATTCACTAAAGGAATGAAATGCAAACCTGACAGCTCTTATTGTAAAATAAAATAGGTAAGACGCGCGGTTTAAACGTCGATCTTTTCATAATGTGCCAAATTCAATACTAATATATATATATATTTAGGCAAGCCTATAAAAGGAGCTCCCAATTATCTGAATTGAAGTAACGACCCGAAAATAACGATAAATTATGTAAAGAAAACAAAGATAAATCCACAAAAATAACTGGTAGAATAAAGGGAATCAGCGCAAAAGGTTCAGAAGAAACTGAGAAGATAACGGAAAATGTCAAAAACATTGAAACTTTGAGCGCGTTTGCTCGTTGTTCGAAATGATGTGCTCAGCTTGCTTCAACAGCACGCACAATCTAAAATTGAAAACTTTTCACTTAAATCACAGATAATGGTCTGCATTTTCTCATTTTTCTAAGGCTTTCATTATAAAATATTAGCCAGAAATACAGGGACGTCAAAGCTAGTGTAAATTTACGTCAAAATCCATGGAAAAACTTGGTTTGTGAATCCGATCTCCAAGACATTCAACGTAAAACCAGGCTGACGCAGAATGATCTGGTCAAGTGACAGTTTGGAATGGTCTTCCAATCCTCCTTGGGCCAGGGTTTCAATCCCGGCCGCCTCAGTGGTTTTAGCAGTGCGCGCGCATGTACAGCACATTTTCAGGCGCGTCGCGCGGTCCGTCGCGCGTCCGCGCCGCGCGTCGGGTTCCTAAATATTTAATGTATATTACGTTTTTTCTAAAAATGAATAAAGCTGGTTGTAAACAATTTTTTCAAGTATCTTGCTGAAGGGTGATAGAATTGCAATTGGTCTGTAGTTATTTAAATCAGTTGCAAGGCCAGTTTTGTAGGCTGGGGTCACTCTAGATATTTTAAGTAAATCAGGAACTACACCCAAAGAAATAGATTGGTTATAGATGAAAGTAAATGGGATAGAAAGTGTTCCACATGCAATCTTAATTAGTTTATTGGGGATGTCTAGCGATGATGTTTTTTCTTCTTGTAGTCCAGAAAAAAGTTGAGATACATAGTCCTCAGTTACAGGAGTTAAGTAAAAACTATTTGCTGGAGTGTTTTAGATATATTATTGGATCTTGGTTATTAGGATTTTCAATTAAGTTTCTGTTTAATTTTAATGGTGTTAGCAGGCCTTTTGAGATCCATGGTTTGGCGAGTTGTTTCATTTTATTGAGTGAGGGGTGCATGCCTGTTTACAACTTGTTTAATTGCATCTATGCAGTTTGAAGTTATTTCGTGAATGTCCTGAGAGTAATTATAGATATTAGTCCAGCCAATTGATTGAATATCAGCTAAATATTCATCTTTCTGGAATTTACTGTAGTCCCTGAAATACACCTTTTGTAGTCCCTGAAATACAAATTCAAGTGTTGTATAATAAATCTCTTATTGAATAATTTTTCGGGTAATACGGGCTGACATTTCACTCGTTGCTCGGAAAAATACATTCGCAACTCGTAAAATATCATACGCTTGTTTTAAAAAACTTTGCTTTTGATTTATATATACAATATATATTTGTCTTTTGTATTCCCATCAAACATCCGATATATATCAGGTTGCTGGTCTTTTCAAAAGACAAGGTACAATAGGCTATTAAGAGACATCATTGTTAACTCGATAAAGGTTTTCAGGTTATATTTGTTTGATTTGTTCCCAAAAATAATTGTCAAATACCTTATTATAGGAAATTAACAATGCACTTTATTAACGCGATTTTACAAAATTCGCGTTAATTTAATGTATCTTAATTAATGTCGATGTAAATTTAATGCACGCTATTTTACAACATTGTTATTTTAAAGCACCTTTATTTCATTACAAAACCTTATTAGTTCATGACTCCTCTATTGGCTCTTCAGAGTCACTATCTGACAGGACGTCTTCGTTTAAAATCGAGTTCAAAATGTCTTTTGATTGATCTTGATACTCCTCTGTCTCCCCGAGAGGATAGCTCACTTCTTCTGTTTTCCTCTTTAAAATTTCCAATGCCCGTTCGTCCTCCCAATGCACGGTTACTTCTACTGGTATTTCTAAGCCGCCTTGAACCAGTGGAGACCGTTTGTATTTTATAGATTTCACCTCCCCCATTACGTTAGCTCCTCTCTTCAATGAAAACCAGATATATCGGCTCAGTTCCTATGGGTATATGCCCAACAGTGGCGGGAAATAACGTTCCTGGCAGAAAAAATGTATGTCCAGCAACTGCAAACCGGTCGTGTTTGTTATCTTTTTCTTGCTTAAACGTGATTTCTTGCTTCATGAAAGGCTTCCAGGTTGAACGATACACATGGTAACCTCTTAAACCTGTGACGAATTTTAAAGTAGAAGATTCGTACGCCATAATTGTGCTTTCTATGCAAATAAACACAGACGCCTTTTGAGCCAGCCACGCAGTACGCATTTATTTACGGCGAGTGTACTACTGAGGAAACACTCTTGCTTCGAAGACGGGAACCCACTTCAGTGCAAGATGCAATTTGATTGGTGGATTTCGATCCGACTGGTGATTTTCGATCCGCCTCCTAAAGATATATGGAGTCTACTTTGCTTCGCACGACAAAAAAACACCTGAGATATCTAAAAACAACATGTCAATATTATCGTACTTCTCGAGAGAAGGAAGTTCACAACCTCAAGTTGTCATTCTTCCTCCCAGAGTGGAATCTGGAGTTTTGGACGCAGAATACAACTGCATAGCCAAAGAATTGGAGTCCTCTGCACAAGTCAAACGGAAAAGAAAGACGTACCGCGAAGACGAGAAGTTGAAGATTGCAAAATATGCCAACACTCATGGTTTCGTAAGCACCATAAGGCATTTTAAACAAGACTATCCAGACTTAAAGGAAAGCACTGTACGCCCTTGGGTTGCAAAGTATCGATCTGAAGTAAAAAAGACAAGTGGATGTGTTCAAATATCCGAAAGACGAGGGAGGCCTTTACTTCTGCCTGAAGAGCTGGATACAAAACTCCGCAAGTTCATCACAAGTACAAGGACTGCAGGAGGAACTATCAACAAACATGTTATTTATCAGTGGCATTTTGATGGGGCTCATAAAAAGTGATCTCGGCCGCTTTGGGCGCTATTTGGATTTTGCCATCACTAATGGCTGGCTGCAATCTCTTTACAGACGGATGGGCTTTACTAGAAGGATAGTGACAACATCAAGGCCTGCAATCACCAAAGCTGCATGGCTTGAAGTTAAGTCAAAGTTTTTGCACGATATAGCGTCTTCTGTAGTTGAAAATGAGATCCCCGATGAACTCGTGATAAACGTTGACCAAACCCCGTCAAAGTTCGTTCCGACAGATAACGTCACAATGGCAGAGAAGAGTTCAAAGCACGTAGCCAGGAAAGGGAGTATCGACAGACGTGGAATTACAGTTACTTTGTCAGAAACACTCAGCGGACATGTATTGCCTTTTCAACTCATCTACACAGGGAAGACAAGCCGGTCACTTCCACATGTTGAATTTCCCGAGGGGTTTTTATTGAGCTATAACGAAAAACACTGGAGTAATGAAACTGAGACATTGTCCCTGGTAAATAACGTGATAAACCCATACATAACCAAGACCAAGAAGGAGTTAGGCCTCCCTGATACTCAGAAGGCATTACTGGTATGGGATGCGTTTACTGCACAGAGCACAGATAAGGTTATGCGCTTATTGACACGGCTCAACATCAAGGTTGTACCCGTACCGAAAAATATGACGCATCTGCTACAGCCGTTGGACCTCACAACTAACGCGTCTGTGAAGAAAATGGAGAAACGTGGGTTCAGTGATTATTTCACGTCCACAATTACGAAAGTGTTGGAGAAGGAGCCGAACAGAGATGTCGCTACAATCGAGGTAGACTTGAAACTCTCAACGCTGAAACCAATCCACGCCATAGTACTAATGGACATTTACGATTTCCTACGAAGCGAAAAAGGAAAGAAAGTTGTCCTGAACGGGTGGAAAGCCGCCGGGATCACCGAGGCATTAGAACATTCCAGAATGCAAGGGCACGTTTCCTCACTAGATCCATTTGAGCAATCCTAAAAGCTAACTACCTGTACTGTAAATGCTTCTTTTTCTCCATGAGACATATGTATGTTGAGATTTTGTAAGTGCAGCAAATTTGTGTTACTGCAACAAACTGCGGTTTGGTTTCCGTCAATCAAACGAGTGAGCAGCTCTTGGTGATTTCACCGTGAGGCTTTGAAAGATCTTTTGAATTGATAGGGTCTAGTTAGGCTTCAAACCCAAATTTTCGGCTTTAAAAAAAACTTAGAAACATCCGTGCACTTGTCTTGGAAGGTTTTATTGACGGAAGCCAAAACGCAGTTTGGCGTTCAGAAATGTAAAGTGCGAGTTTGCAGAATTATGAAAATCGCAGTAAATAAAGCAAGATGCTTATCGAAAAATTCGCGTTAATTTAATGCATGTAAACCTAACTTTTGAAAAATTCGCGTTAATTTAGTGTAACGTAAATTTTCTTCGCGTTGTCAACGTGCATTGTTAATTTCCTATAATAAGGTAATCACATTGATATCAAAATTGCTCCGATTTTGTGTACAATTTCGGCGTATTTTTTTACAAGGTTTTGTATGGAAACTTTCAAATATGAATATTTAATTTAGTTAGAATTATGCAGTCTACACAAAAAATAAAAATGGTAACCTCGATTTTAAAGACAATTGATTTTTGACAGCATCAGGAGCCCATCACCAGGAGCGTCCATCTTCCCCATTGGGTCTGTTCCCAGCACAGGAGTAGATGCGGCTATATTTAGAATTGCATTTCGCGCGAAATAAACAAAGGCCATGTAGTCTTAGCCAATCAGATAGCTAATGTCACGTCTCATTATTATTCATTATCATTCTTCTCACTTTCAACGCGGGAATTCGAATTGCTGGTTCTCACTCAATCCCCAGAGATTCAAATGACAAAGGGCATGGCGGCGATGTTGGTGCCCCAACAAAAGAAGCTAACGAGGAATCTATTGTTTAAGGGCACCAACATGGTGGCTATGACGTCAAGTGAAAACCAGAATTCTAAATATAGCCACATCTACTCCTGTGCTGGGGTCCCAGCCCATGACATAGGAACGCTCCTGGTAATGGGCTCCTGACAGCATAAAATTCCAAAGCCAGATGAATAACTAAAGTTTTTTTTTCTTAGATTCGAACCACACGTAAGAGCAAGAAGACCACCAACTTTGTGCGCAGTTTCGCGCCTTTTCGCGCTTGGTCTCATACAGTTTCACTAAAAATTAAACTGAATTGTTTTGTTTCAATGAATAAACTGTATTCCATTTAATCAGGAACATGTTTAACTCATCGTGCCACATCGAGTCACATTCACCCCATCCTCGGGTACACAGGGGCAGTTAGTGAGCGACTGAAAAAAAACGGACGGAGGGGGAGGGGAGAAGGGACTGCCCCTGCGTATCCGAGGATGCATTCACCCTGGATCTCCTGTTTTTAGCGTGGGCTTCCTGTGTTTTCAAAATGGCGGCAAAAGATCTCTGTTGAGAAATGGCTTTATAATTTCAGTTTCGTTGACTGCTGTCCTGTTTAAATCTATCTTGGTTGTCCGTAAAGGAGAATAAGGAAATCCATTCAAGCATCACAAATTTACTTTATAGTACTCGAATCATGAATTGATCGGACGCCAGTCGATGTTGCATAATTGGAACAAACTTTTGAAATCTCAGAAATCTCAACGAATCGAAATGCAGCAGAAAAGGGACGTGGTGCTAATAACTCAATGAAGGGTATTGGAGGCCATTTTAATATATTTTTAATAATTTAGAGTTGGTTCCGTCAGATTCCGTAAAATGGAGATGCCGATTTTCCAGCGAGAATCGCCTTCCCTTTGTTGATGTTTCCACAGGGGTCCGGTCAATTTTATAATTTCCTCTCAGAATTCAGTTCCGCTCGTTTTTCTTGTTCTGTCTTTTTTTTTCGGTTCAATATTTTTCTTCTTTGTCCTTCTAGTTTGTTCATGTCATTTCCAGTTCGATAAATTGTTTTTCCAATCCGAAAAGCAGTTTACTCAGTTCGATTCATGTTCGTAAACCATATTCCATTTGACGGTTCTTTTCGGTTTCGGTTCTGTTTACTCAGTTCAGTTTCTCCATTTATTTGTGACTATATTATAAAGCTGCCCCATTAGGCGTTTCGGTTCCGTTTCCACTGAGTTCTATTTCTTCTAGTCATGCACTGAATTAGTCAATATTCTGTGTACTCGGTTTACTTATCTCAGTTCAATTCGGTTCGATTCGGTGCCCTTTTCCAATGTTTCATTCGAATACTCAGGGTCTATATTATTCCAAGAGACCTCCGACGTCCAGCAATTGTTGGGTCCGCCGGGTTCCTTGGTTCAGTTTTCTCGGTTCGTTTCTAATCATGTCCACACGCTAGTCCTTCGGGTCAAAATACAGTTTTGCAACTAAAGTACAGGTAGTATATTGATCGAGGATGGCTCGAGGCAGAAACAACTAGAGATTCAATGAGAGCCTTTTAGGAGTATGCATGTCCCCTGTCTGAGTTTCAAAACTAGTCGTGTCCGCCTTTTTATTCCAACTTAAACAACTTGTCACAACCTCTGGGTCCCATTTGGTGGGAATGGAACATTGAATTCATCGTGAAACCTTTGAATTCACTGCTATTTTTAGATTCCGCAGTTAAATATAGAAAATTCGGTCCCAGGTACTGCGCGGTTCGGGGTATAAAAATGGCGCGTAACCGAGTCGAAGACTCGGGTGGACGACCGAGGAAAAGCTAAATTGGCATTCTTAAAAAGAAAGGAGAACCTTGTCTGCTGGAGATGAGACAAAAAGGAAAAAGTATTCCCCTGTTATTTTTAAGGAATCACCCGGGGAAATGGTGTTAACAATCGGGGGAAACTGTCGCGAAGACTTTGCAACAAGAGACTGTGGTCTTGTGAAAGCTGACAGAAATGGACCATGGGAATGTTATTTCTCTTGCCTCTATAGATACTTGAATGACAGTTTTCCTCTATGAATGTTTCTTAGTTTTAGCAATCGTGCTTAGAAAAACGAAAACGTTATCACGATATTTAAAGATTGAAAAATATTGTTTTGTTGATCAATGCTTTAAATGGAATGGAACTTTCTTTCAGTTTTTCTGAGGTGTCGACCGATATATATAGCGATGGATACTCGTTCAATACTCAGTCTACATATCGACAGATACCCCCTTATTCCTTACATGATCCTGAATTAGAAAATGTCTCTTTTTCGTTCTTGGTTTATTGTTATAAATAACCTAATATCAATTTCACCAATTTATCCACAGGTGAGACCGCCCCCCTCCTCTGGCCAGGGGGCACGTATGGCCTCCCTCAAGCCCGTTCCGGCTGCCCACAGAATAACGGTTTCAACTGGGCCACAGGAACCCTGTACCAATCCCTCAACCCTTACTCTCAAAAATCAACTTCGTTTCACCTCAATGCAAGAGTTACATCAAGTGGAGTCAGACGATCTTTCTGTATTAAAGACACTACTGATCAAAATATTCCCAGACCTCCATGGCCCTCTGGAAAGTACTGCATATACATGAAGGGAGACGAATGCCCGAGCGGCCTTAAAAATGGTTTTTTTCTCCTGGGATGATCGCCTGGTTATCGGAACTGGTTCTAATTATCGGAGCGGAGCACTACCAAGGGGACAGTATAATATTAATACTTTGATTAATTTCTGCTGTTACACTACTGGTAGTACCTCTATCCCTATCTCTCTGCCGCTCGGTTCCCCGTTCTATTTGATGCCGTACAACTCGAACACGTGTCAGAAGGTACGAGCCACTCTCTACAGACTGGAGTTTATCAAGTACGATACAGATTATAGTAATTACCAATTACAGCCCACGTCCTTCTACAAAAATTTAGGGAGCCCGAAGTTCTTCTACTGTTACTATAAGGGTGAGCTGCCATTCGTGTGTAGTGAAGGTTATATAACATGGGAGAAGGGAATGCATTTTATTAATGGTGAACGAGGGAAGATAAATAATGCCTATATATCAAATAAGAAATTAAATAAATAGAGGTTATTAGTCAGCTCTAATACGGTTGTGTTTTGGGGGTTGCAACCCCCACTATATGATTCCTGTAAATCACTGTAAATACAATTTTAAAATCTCTAGATTTAAAAAATCCTTTTGCAAACCCCCCCTTTCACAAAATCCTGGATCCACCCTGCATTCATATTTTGGCGAGCCAATATACGAATAACGAGTAAAATACAGCCGTAATAGATGCTTAGCCGACTTATAAGTTGTAAAATTATATAAATTCTGCCAAGATATAACATTTCTTTCCATGCACAACAACTTAACACCTCGCGCGCGTGCGACAAATGATGGGAAGCCATTTAACTGTTACTACCCGAGGTGATGATCTCTTGCCGAAATACAGTCTCATATTTGGCGCCGTCAGTGTAGTGTTTCGTGTGTTCTTGGTAGAATTATACAATAATGTATTGTAATCGGTGTGTCCCACATGACCGTCTAAAGAAATTACTGAATCCATGTAAACAATTTCCCAACAAAATAAGCAATGATATCAGCTTCAAACATAACATAGAATGATGTTTATAACAGGTCATTTATCTATACCATGCAACAAGTTTTTGTTTGACGTCACTCATTAGCATATTCGAAATATACACCATTATTATTCATATATGCACCACTCAAATCAAGAAATAGTTTACTATTCAACTTCGTGTAGAATGGATTTAATTTAATGATTACAAAAATTGGGCTCATATTCACTTTAAACGTAATCTAATCTTGTTGGAGCTATCCAGGGTCAATAAAGAAGCTTCCGCGTGTTGTATGATCACAAGTTATACTGAATTTGTCAAGGCAATTAGGAATGTCTTTAGTTATTATGTAAAGCGAAATCACGCGTAGCTTAATTATTTATATCATATATCACTTTTTATGCCAATTAACATTATTCTTTATGCCATTTTTATACTTAATATTAAGAGTTAGTAACTTATTAGAAATGCTATATCATAGTTTTGTTAATAATTATTAGTATAATTAATATCACAAATCTTTTTTTCCCTCTTAAAGATATACATTGTGATTTTATTTAGCTCTTACCAAACGAAGAGCCCGCACCTCGTGGATGTATTGCTAATAAATCATTATTATTATTATTATGTTGTTATATCATTAGAGCACATTTCGGGAGCAATCACGGTTTCTGGGAAACCCCCACCCACCCCTCCCCCACACATCACCTTAACCTTTAATGGATAATCATTGATAAACGATGCATATCCAAGGGAGGGGTGGGTGGGTAGTTTCCCAGAAACCGGCATTGAGCCACATTTCGTATAATTGTGGTAGGTGTACGGCAAGACCGTAGCTGTACCGTAATCGTACCGTAATACTACCCGTACCATAACTATGTAATTGGATTGGATCAGAAGGACAAAAACAATGGGAAACCATTTCAACTCACTTTCAAGTCGTTGCCGTGACCATTACTACCGTAGGGGAAAAAATCGGAAGGGAGTGGAGAGTTAGGGTAATTCTCCCTGTTTACTTCGAGTTTTCTTCCCTACCGGGCGCAGAGTAAGATTTTCATTAACCCTAATCTCTTTACCCTCATTATAGCGTGTGAATACAAAATGACGGCTCTCCAGGGAATTATCGAGTCCCCTTTCTACCCATCAAACTACCCAAACTACGCTGACTGCCAATGGAAGATAGAAGTCCCTAAGAATTACAGCATTATCCTTATGTTTGGAGGCTTCAAGCTCGACCCCTCGCCGCTGTCCTGCAGCAGTGATTGGCTGCGTGTGACAGGTGATGGTGTCATAGCAACAACACAAACGTACTGCTCAGGGTTCAATGAACCGCCAGCGTCAATGAACACAAGAAGCAACGCCGTTTATCTTTACTTTCATTCCGATGGCACCAGAACAGCCGAGGGGTTCACAGTGTCCTACCGCATTGTGAGAGCTATTGGTAAGAACACATCGATCACTAGACTCGTGAAAAACCTGGGGTCCAGAGGCGAGAAGAAATAAGAGACGACGGAGAGGAGCGACGAAAAGAGACAAGAAAAAGAAGAACATCTCGTGTTATCCGTTGAGAATCTCACTTCCATACGAACATTAGGTTCAGAATTTGAACCTCGTCCCTTATTGGATAATCTAGTCATTACCAGGCCAACCGTGAGTACTGGATATAACGGTAATTTTATTGGCTTACCAATGGCCCAGCAAAGACGTGTTTTCTTGATTTGAAACTCAGCACATGGAAGTGATGTTCTCAACAGATATATAACATCAGAGGCTACTCTCTCTCTCTCTCTCTTTCTCTCTCGCCTCTTCACCTTTTCGTTCTTCGAGCCTCAGAACCCAGTGTACTCGTGAAGTTACGCTCCGCATTAATAATAAAAACGGCGGCAATAATTTGCAATATTGAAAAGCAAATTAATGAGAAAATAATCTCAGTTACTATAAAGACCATGTTAGCATTAGCAAATCTGTAACGATGACTGCCGCGATGCTACTGGGAATTGGATTTTACTGTGAGACAACTGTAACTGGGGACACTTAGACAACTAGAACCAATCACATTGCAGTATGAAGCAAAGCATTCCAATCTTACGGTTATTTGAGCCAATCAGTGTCGAGTACAAGACAACGTACAGCGTTTCAACTTGCTCGAGCTTCGATGCGGTAAAAGACAAATTTCGTGAAGGAAATCGCGTCGATATGTTAGGATTTATACAGTTGTAAGTTGGAATACTTTGTTTTCGTTTCGCAATGTATTCAGTTCTCGTTGTCTGAGCGGCCTCTTTCACTGATTACAGATGTTTGTATGAAGTGAAACCAGTGAAGCGGGTAATTTCAGAAAAGCTTTTATTATGTATGACGCGACTAAATTAGCACCGACAATGGCTTCTTTTGATATATACTTCACTTGTCACGTACGAAGTTTTAATATGAGGCTCATAGATAAATTTAATTTATTATTTACTCATAGAATGGAATAAATCTAATTTGTCTCTGAACCTCATATTGAAACCTTTGTGCGTGACAAGGGAAGCATATATCGAAAGTGGGAACTTGGAGATTCATACCCCATATATACTTAATTACTAGTATACCTAACAGGTAGTGAATGCTGCTCCGCTCAGTTAAGGAAGTGTATTAGAAGAGAACCTACAGTAGCACTTTGGCAGGAAAAATATATTACTGGGTGATAAAAATGCCAAGGTGTTAGATGAATATATTGTGTAGTTTTGGGGCTATCGTGCGACTGAATCCTGTTTAAGCTGTGGTGTGTATCTCAAAAGTTGTCCCGATTTATTTTCATTTTGTCCCGACATACCAACGATCTCCCGGTAAATCCCCTGAGCCTACCAATTCCCGACATTTTCTTAAGATTCCCGGCACAAAAAACTGCTGTTCTCCCCGCTGAAGTTTAAATACCGGAAATCAACTGTAATTGAGAATGTAATTGTAAATGCTAATTGTGTTTTGAACCGGCTGCTTGACTTTATCGAAGGTCTATAGAAGAAATTGATTTGCTGCTCACTATCTTGATAACAGGAGCTAGAGATCTTGCTCTTTGGAAACAGGCTCGCTCGCTACGGCAGCAACAACTTTGATAAATCTGGCATACTCTTGCTAGTGGTGATATAGTTATTTTTCTATATAGAAGTTACATAATTATAAATGCGGTGTATAATGCGCCATTTTTTGGGCCATCCCTTCATGTAGGACGACACGAATTGCTACCAAATTGTATTCTATTGTATTGTATTGTGTTGCGTTCTATTGTTGTATTGAATTGTATTGTGTTGTATTCTATTGTATTTTTGGTAAAAATTCGTGTCGTCCTACATAAAGGGATTGCCATTTTTTGTATTAATATTGTCATGGTATCGTCCACAGTACCTACGCCACAAAATCCCATAACAACGATATATCACCAACAAAAAAAAGTACACCACAATAGGACTTTTGCAGGAAACAGTCACGTGCTGATATATCACTTGAATAACCAATGAATTGAGCTCGTGATCCCATGGGGAAGGCTTTACTGGAAACAGTCACGTGCTGATATATCACTTCAATAACCAATGAATTGAGTTCGTGATCCCATGGGAAAGGCTTTACTGATGGCAAACACAGTCGATTGGAGATAGAAAATAGCATTTACAAACAGGTTTTCCTAATAACACTACCGATCTCGTACAAGTGTCTTTAAATAAATGAAGTCAGATTGTTTTGCCACCAGGACAACCACGTGATTACATTGCTGTAAAAGGCCTATTCGAGTAATCGATTTATACTTACTTCACAGACACTGGAGGGAATTCTACATCAACTACACCACCACTTACAACAACACTATCACTACAACTTAACACCACCACAACTGAAACTACCACCACAACCCCCACCACCACCACAAACTATACCACTACGATTACAGGCAACACCACGAGTCCTACTGAACCGATCGACACCAATCCAACGACAGAGAACATTTATCCCGACACTGGATCGACACGGCAACCAGAGATGGTCACACCAACCACTGAGGAAGAAGCAGTGACGTCACATAACGGTAGTTCTGTTAATGGGACAGAAGAGATAAGAGTTATTCGTAGAGCACATAGAGACGGTGAAGGGTCAAATCATTGGATTATACCCTTGGTGGTTATACTGATAGTAGTGGGCGTGGCTGGATTAGGACTTCTAGTATATTTTAAACGGTGAGTTTGTTGTAGAAGGGTCGACATATTTGTTGCGCTCTCTCAACTTCATGCAAACAGGCCTTGGAGTTAATAGTGACGTCATAAGCTTAGCGCAAGCAAAATACGCGCAGGCGCAGTGTTGTGTTTATCATTAGCGGTAATTGTTCTTCTCACAGGTAAGAACAAGCGCCGCTAATAATTACCATTAGTTCACATTTGATGCCTACGGCTTAATGCCTCGATTCTCGGTATTTAACTGTTACTTATCATGTTACCATTATCATTATTGCGGCCCCGCGCGCGCTTTCCTTTCAAATCCATTTACAAAAGTCACGTGATGGGGGCCGTACGGTTTTGACGTGTGCAGGTCGGAAAAGCCGTCCGATCCCGCTCGATTTTATGTTTGTTCTTGTGGCATTATTATTATGTTAAGAAAACGTATTGACTGAGTTAGGTCGGGCCGAACGAGAAAATCGGTAAATCCTTATCCAGTGATAGCCTCCTCTGCAGGTAGTAACTAAAAGAAGAGCAAAATGGAATGCTGGGTTTCCTGTGGTGCAAAATCCTCAGAGTGTCTGGAGCCTTTCCTCTCCCCAGCACCACAGGTAACCCAACTCCCATTTTCTTTTTCTTTTCTCTCGCTTTTCCTATACAGTTGCCTGCGAAGGAGGCTAATCCAGTGGATAACTTATCAACTTTTTGAATCTCTGTCTAAGTGGCAATAGATGCAAAGAGCTCTACTCTGTCATACGGAGTAATGAAGTGTAATGACCTTAGCAAGCCAGCTGAACGGAGATCCCGTCAAGCAAAGCGTGAATGAACAAAATGACCGGCCCATTGTAAGCGGCAGCAAAGGCTTAACTAATAAAGAACTGAATAAATGTGAACATTTGAATATGATTTCATATCAATTCTATCTAATAACATTGGCGGCGAAATGACCTTAATGATCGGGGCGAGGGTCAGTTATTGAAGAGCTGTAGCGCTCTGATTATTCTAATTATTCGTTCAGCTGGAGGTGATTGGACATGGATATCGGAAACACGGATATCCAATTCATTGATTATTCTAAGTTGTCTATAACGCGGAATTCTACATATCTTTATGCAAACCCTGAAATCTAAATTAGGTTCAAACCCGGACCCTGTACCGCCGCACATACACATTACGTCATAAACAGGAGTGGTTATATCTTCTTACAGAAGCAAGAAGGGCGATCAGGTACTCCGCAGCCGGCTGACTGTAAAATACAGTATCAAAGACAACGACCCGATGACGCCAAGATCTAGAAATTCCATAGACATGTATAGGTAAGGAGTTTTAATTATTTTAATTATTTTATTTGAGATTGTGACTTGAATAATTAATTATTCCTAATATCTGTATGTTTACTGTTTCAGTGGCGAGCAACTTGACATTGCCGTTATGATCGAGACAAATGATAATCCTTTCTATGGCTGCCCATCACAGATGTCAAGGTAATGATAAGGGATGCAACATCGGACCTGACTAGAATTGATCATCCTTATAAATTAGATATCTAGCCTGGGCAGCGGTGAAAGATAACAAATGATAACAAAATAGAACGAAGGGCAGGGGAGGCAGGCAGGCTTCCCCTCCCCTCCCTTCCCTTCCCCTCCCTTCCCCTCCCTTCCCCTCCCTTTCCCTCCCTTCCCTTGCCCTCCCTTCTCATCGCTTCGCCTCCCATCCCTTCCCCTCTCCTCCCTTCCCCTCTCTTCCCCCGATCTCTTCCTTTCCCCTCTCCACTCCTCTCCTCTTCCCTTCTCCCTTTCTGTTGTTCCAGGCAGATGTCTGAATTCGGTTCCACTATACGATTTTTCGCCAAATGTTAGTTTCTGTTGAAGTTATCGTAAATAGGAAAATTGTAGTGTTATTAAGCTCGAACAAATCTATCGGATAGTTGTAGATTTATCAAGGATCAAGAGTGTGAAATCCTTCCCAAATAATCCTTCCTCTTTCAGAGACGAAGACAGCGAGAGTAAACCTCAGACACAAGAGAGTGAGAACCCTATATATGGAGGCTCTTTAAACTTGGCATGGTGTGTAGTATTCTTAGAAATGCTCCTCTCATTAATGATTGAACACATGAATAAGCTAAACTTGTTCTTAACACAATTTGTTGCCAGTCCGGTTGCGAGTTCAGCTTAAGTGGTGCATGAATTAGCATGAATTAGGGTACAGATTTTCGAGGTCGATCAGACCCGCGCGGCATACCCCATCCAAAATTCCGGGGAATACCGGAGGAAGAGGTTCCTCCGAGGTCCTACGGTTTTCCTCCCTCTTCACAACCATTGGTCAGGCAAAATTATTAGTCGGATTATGATTTCTCTAAGCCTCGGCTAACATATTAACCCAATGGGTTTCTATTTCTACCTTTTTGTGCAGGTTATGCCTTTAGATTTCTTTTAAAATCATTTCTCTTAATATGTCCCTGTTATCTGTTGTTATTTCATTCTAAGTGTTGATGACGACGACGACCGTAAAGAGGTCATAGCGAAACAGGAGAGCGACAATCCCTTATATGGTGATGGCAACGGCGCAGGCGCAGAACTACCGAGGTAATACTAATGGCGTCGGAAATACAATTGTCGCTGTGCATGTACGAAACGAAGTGGAAACCAGAGCCTCTATGCATAAGAATTTCATTGACTTTTTTAGGAAATGAGAGGGAAGGGGTAGGAAACAAACATTGTCTTGAGGAGAATTTTAAAAGGCAAGTTTCATATTCTCATGTACGAGCTGGAACAAGCACTCGATGGAGGCTGGGATGAGCACTCGATGGAGGCTAAAACGAGGGTTAGGTTTTCTAATGCTAAATAACTTATAGCGAATTCTCACGCATGAGCCTTCAGTGGGAGCTCATAAAACCTACCCTAACCACTTCGAAAACAAGTTCTCAGGTAAACGACAAGGTTTTAGGGCTAGGGTTCCAGGGTTCACAGGTAAACAGAAGAGAAAAAAGATGAGAGAGGTTTTTATAGATTCTGAACCATAACCATCTGTCATCAAAGCCAACATGATAACTACTATGCTAAACGAACATGTGTGACAAATTCTCAGCTCAATGCTTTATTAGTGTCAGTCCTTTAGCGGTCAATGGCAGTTTGAGTATCCGTTGAGCAATTCCTGTCCTTATTAGGAACTAAACCTTAATCACGCAGCAGCCATTTTGACTCGGAACAATACATTTTACATACACAGCTTCGCATGGAAGGATTTCAGAACGAAAGAACAATAAACACTTAATGACTGGCCCCGAGGGAGACAGTGAGTTTTGTTTCCCCGAGACCTCGATGTTCGGATCCACGAGACGGAGTCGAGGGGAACATCGAGGATCGAGTGGAAACAAAACTCGCTGATTCCCGAAGGGACAGTCATTAAGTGATTTGTGATATAGACATTAGTTAATACTACCTGATACGAGCGAGGTTTGTCGTCTTCTCTTCGGGAAGCTGCGTTTCAACAGAAAACGCTGCCAGCGTCGCTACGGCATTTTTAGTATCGTTTTGTGTCTTTCTTAGCTACCAATTTCTCGCGCGCACGCTTGATAAAGTGTAAATTGTTTCTTTGGAGCTGGTTCCATTTTGAATGCTTTCTTTCGACGAAAAATGGTCCACTTTCGATAAAGATCTAGACGTTTTGGTAAACAAATATGTCCCGCTTTTAGCTAGCCGGTGGCGCGCGCGACACATTTCAAGTTGTATGATCACGTGGCGGGCAACAATTGATGAATTGTTCCCCGCGGATACATTGGATTTTGATGACTGCCACGTGACCTTGAATCAGCCAATGAGAGCGTGCGTTGTGTCTGGAAAATTTATGGCTATGTAACAATGATTTTTATTCCCCTGGAATTAAACCTGTCCACCTCGTTAATAAGGTTATCTATTTATTTTTCAGTGATACTACTAAAGATTGTGTCACACCGAGCGATTCACTCAACCCAATTTATGCTACTCCGTAAGTCTGACACTATCATCAATTCATTTTATATTATTTTACTTTTTAGACCAGTATAGTTTAGAAAAAAATAAAGCTGATAAATATATAGAGGATATTACACGGTGGTGCGAAGATATGAAGTTTATCCTCGAGAGTCGAAAACATTTCATGAGTGAGCGCAGCGAACGAGTGAAATGTTTGGACTCGAAAGGTTAAACTTCATATCTTCAAACCACCGTGTAATGTTTTTTTTATTATATGGACAATTAAACTGCTCTGAGAACTCTTATCTATTCCTTTTACTCACTGTCAGTACAAAGTTCTTCGTGATCTTTCCGTAAGCTGTTCTGGGGAGTTTCATTTGGTTTTCTTGTCTCTTCGTTGCAGTCGAGAAAATCTTTAGAGAATTTTAGATCGTATTTGGCTCCTTGTTCTCGGAATATTCATTGTCATGCAGCTCATTAAGCTGTTTACATCTTCCTCTGTGATTTTCACAAACCTACCGCCATCTTTGTAGTTCAAAAGGTGGCGAACGTGACGTCATCAATATTTTCACTAGTAAGTACCCGGATGTAGTTTCGTATGAATTATATGAGTGGCTTATTTCTCAGTAAAACACTATCGTCCATATAATAAGACAGGGTCGGCCAGGGGTTTAGATATACTGGAATCCAAGAATTTTTAAATTGAAATATGGGTATTTACAGGAGCCCATTACCAGGAGCGTCCATATATACTGTACCCATGAGTCAGCGTATGACTGGTTTGAGCTATTTTTAGAACATATTTCCCGGGTAACTGGCTTCTGACTCTGCTGCCATCGTGCATATGCTTGTCGTAATTATCGAGATTAAGAATGATCTATTGTTCTTTGAGGTGATTTTACTAACGCTGCATTGTCCTGACTACGGTTTGATTGGATTCCCAAAGTGTGGGCACGTAAACTGCCGTGAGATCTGTTCTAAATATAGCTCAATCCGGTCAGACTCCCAGACCTAGTATGGGTGATGGACGCTCCTGGTATTTAGTATATTTAATTTTTGGGGTTTTCTGATATAAAGAAAACGGCAAGATTAAAATGGTACAATTTAGGGTACTATATTTGGGTAATTTTAAAAGGTGTGCTACTACTCCCTGGCCGAGGCTGATATGATAGGTCCAGTTATGTGGCTGTCCTACGTAACGCTCTAAATGACAATGACAACGATATTAATAATAATAACGACTATTACCGTTATTACTGTTATTATCAATAGAAAGCAGTTTCGTTGTTTACGTAATGTAATGTGAACACATACACTTTTTTTCTACCCTATTTCCTGTTTATTCGGCACTTGGTCACATTCTGTTAACTAGCTGGCTGTGGTTGATTAGTACCTGACAGGTCTGCAAAACGCTTACGCATGCGTGAATTTCACCCGGGAAATCACGCTCGTGCGCATCATTTGGGTTAATTTTCACTCGAAATTTGGACTTTAAAGCATTGTTACAGAAAAGTACGAGCTTCGATTTTTAAGTCCTTTCATGGACCAGTCCCAAATTTAATTGACTTGATGACTAAACTAATAAAACTCTTAACTTTTGCGATTTTCCCCTTAACTCCCGGTCTTTTTTGCGATGTGTCGAGTTTCTGAAGATTTTCTGAACAGAAGCAATTTAGGAATGCTCCCGCGATTTCTACCGCTGACTGGACATGCGCACATCTTGCAGACCTGTCACTCAGCCTCATTTGCCAACACAGAGGTTGGTCAGCGCCAGATATTTGTTTGCATCCTCAGTGGTTCGTCACGGTGACCGGACCGCCATTTTGCGTCGTCATCCGCTTGCCACGAGTGATTCACAGGCCTCAATCAGTGTTGATAGGCGCCACTGACACTTTGAGAAGAATCACTGCATTGACCGGGGTGTGAACCCGGCCGGGTCTTCGATGTGAAAGGCCTGAAAGGGTGATGTGCTAACCACTACGCCACCGCGTCTATCGGTAGCTTAGTAGTTAGCAGTATCTCTTTTATAAATAGAAATGAGTAACGTCTAACATTTTTAAAATTCCTCTCCTTTGAACTTTGGAGTAATCGATTTCTTTGAATTCTAGGAAAGCCGTTTATACTGCTGTTAGAACACCTCAAACTAGACACATCCCCAAATCTAAGGTTTATAATACGATGTTTAGGAGCAAAGATATAAGACCCCGAAGTTGGAAAATTTTACATGCAACGTTGCCCGTTGGCCATACAAACGTCTGTAAAAATTCGCGACTTTGGCGACCTGTAACTTCGCTCCCAAACACCGTATAACTCTTAAATTTTGAGATAAAACTAGTTTTGAGGTGTTTTTACAGCATTATAAGCGGCTTTGGTAGAGAGCCAAGAAAACGACTTCTTGTAAAACTGTGATATGGGTGAAATGTATCGGCCGGTGGCGTTATTATTTTATAGTGGTAGTACTAGTAGTATGCTCCAACTTACACCTCTAAACCGGCTTATATTATAGGGATAAGGACTGCCCTCCGTTATACGAAAGGTTAGTTAATTAGACTTATTTGTGGTATTGAACAGAAATTAAAGGGGCACTGTCACTCGAATTGTACCTTAAAATTTCTTTAAAACCAAACTACAACAATAACACCCTGAGATAGAAGAGAAATACCATGTGAATGTCCTGATCTGTGTTTCAAACTTGTTCAACAGAGGATGGCAAAGATTAAAGTGGATTACAAAAGCTTATTCTAGAAACTCAGTTGATTTCTGTTACAGTGAATCGATTCCAAGTTGCTCTAAATTTCTCTTAAAGTGCATATGAAGCGAAACTTAAGTTGAGCTAAAGTTAAAACGCTTTCGAAATGAGAAATAATGACATTTTCCGTTTGTCAACATCTCATCTCATTTCAGAGATATTCAGGTTTTTGTAATATGCAAATGAGATGACCTATGACGTCATATTGTTTGCACAGCCTTGGAGACGAATAACAAAATGAAGAATATCTCTACATATTTTGGGTAAAAACTATTTAAACTTTGCACATATGTGGTACTATGGAAAATACACATCATTGTGCAAATTATGATGTTGCCATGGAAACACTCTGGCCCCAGGCTTCCACTACAAATAACACAAACTTTCCTAATTTCTCCTTTGTCAAACACAATTTTTTTTGGTGTGGGTCCAAAATAAGATTTGGAACAATGTAGGCATTGTATGTGAGTAGTTTAAGCAACTTATTTTGTGTAACAAGGAAATAAATTGGAATTTTATGTTCAAGAGTTTCCATGGCAACACCATAATTTTCACAATGATGTGTACTTTACATAGTGTCATTCATGTGCAAAGTTTCAGTAATTCTTATTCAATATTTGCAGAGATATTCTTCATTTTGTGATTTGTCTCCAGGCTGTGCAAACAATATGACGTCATAGGTCATCTCATTTGCATATTACAAAAACCTGAATATCTCTGAAACGAGATGAGATGTTGACAAACGGAAAATGTCATTATTCCTCATTTCGAAAGCATTTTAACATTAGATCAACTTAATTTTCGCTTCATATGCACTTTAGAACTGAGCAGTATTTTTACATCCGCTCAAATCTTTGCCACCTTTCATCAAAATTGTCTCAAATTTTCTCCAGTGTACCTGGAAAGCATACTCTGCTAATCCGAGTAGTTAATTGTCTTTTGTCACGAGAACGTGTATCATTTGGGTGCCCTTAAAGAGTGCTTACTGATCCAGATTACAGTTACTGTTGGAAATTGTCGTTCTTATTGGGACATTCATTTTGTTCTCCAGCTTGCCATATTGTGACCCAGTAGAACAGAAATCTGAAAATCCCTTGTATGAAAGGTAAGCGGGATATTTTAGGAGTAGAAACGCTCACAGGTTTAACCTCGAAACGGCACCATAGCTCTTCGTCCGTCACAATAGAACGAAGTTGCACAAGCCTGACCAAATCCTTGAGAAATGTTTCTGTTTTTTTTTATCCCACGAGAAAATGCATAATTTATTCGAACTCTAACACAAAGCCCTAAACCCCGTGGAGACATCACGTGATCTCTATTGGAGCAACGACGAATTAGGTCTATAGATGGTTGCACATGACGTCACGGCGGCCATGTTGGTGTACCTTTAACAATTGAAATCCGCTCTAACGAGGAAAAGTAAACGCAATCGTGGATAACTCTCGCTAAAAAATTGATTGCGTGCACGGATCACAGCCAATAGAGGGATTGCACCATAACGTGACGGAAGCCATGTTGGAAAGCAGGAGCAATATAATTTCATTTCTTTGAGATTTAATTTTTCACACGATTAAATAAATCGTCATTGTTCCTTCCATCCAACATGGCTTCCGTCACGTGATGGATAGAAAGGCTAAGCAAACTCAAAACCAAAGCAATCACTTATTATTTTCGACACTCCATTGAAAACCGCTCTATCGAAAAATGGGCTATTCACCATGTACTTTGTACTTTATATTTTATGTACAGACTCATGTAGCCCACCCGCCCCAGTCTCCACTTCCAGACTAAGCATGACGTTACCAGACTAAGCATGACGTCATCAACGTCAGTGAGTTATTGAGAGGAGTCTGGATACAAGACTGTATGAAGAGCACGGACTTCTGATTTTTTGCTATGTATACAGCTATTTCAAAAAGGTCTTGTGCACGTTGCATTGTGCACGTTGCATTGTACACGTCGCATTGTGCACGTTGCATTGTACACGTCGCATTGTGCACGTTGAATTGTACACGTTGCATTGTGCACGTTGCATTGTGCACGTTGGATTGTGCATTGTACACGTTGCATTGTGCACGTTGCATTGTGCACGTTGCTTTGTGCACGTTGCATTGTACACGTTGCGTTGTGCACGTTGCATTGTGCACGTTGCATTGTACACGTTGCATTGTACACGTTGCATTGTGCACGTTGCATTGTGCGTGTTGCATTCTGCATGTTGTATTATGCATTCAAAGACCGGGTCCAGTACTTAATTCCTCATATTGTTATTGAGATGAATACCTATGACTAAACAGACACACACTGCACAAGTCATGCATTTCTGTTTCGGAAAACGCAATGCAATAATAGGCACAATGAAACATGCAACATGCACGAGGCCTGGGGATATAGAAAACCTTGTTTTTAATATACCATATGCGTGATGATGCCATGATTTTGTGATCACCACCAAGACTCACTTTCGTGTTGAGGAAATGTTGTGTCAAAGTGAGGCTTGGTGGTGATTACAAAAGTATGACATCATCATGTATAAGGCCTATTGAATTCATTTCACTCCTTTCACCTGGTGGCCATCTTGGATTCAAAGCGAGGCAATCCTTTGTTTTCGCTAGGCTAAACTCGTTCTGATATCTCTCAGTGCGAGGCTAACCTAGCATTAACAAAGGATTGCCTTACTTTGAATCGAAGATGGTCAGCAGGTAAAAAGAAAACCGTGTAATTAGTAATGCCTTAGGGGTCAAGATTAGGTAATGCAAACTTTGTTTCAATAAAGATACAGAAACTAAAATTCTCGTATAATAAATTCACGGATCGGAAATCAGTAACTATACAGCTCATAGAAGTGAGTATCCGTGCGCCTATTCTTGTTTACATACATCTACATCAAAACATGCATGTTGACGGATAAAAGCCTCAAGCCTTCGCGGAATGACGAATGGGATCAGTATGGGAATCGACAACTGAAAACAGATTATGTAAAACAGTCAAAGTGCTGCGATGGCTCTTATATGTGCAGGGGTGTAGCTACCCGGACGCCCTGACGCACGTGCATCAGTTTTTTTTTTCTTGGTTGGTTTGGGGTGGTGTGTGTGTGTTGGGGGGGAGAGGGGTGGAGCAGGGAGTATGGCCCTTTGAGATGAAACTTCACAATTGTGCGTCACTTCGAAAAAATCCTGTCTATGCCCCTGATATGTATGGTATAAATGACTTATTACTGCTCTTTCTGGAGTGGCCCGATCTGGCAACACGTAGCGCACAAATGACCTTAAATCGCCAGGGTTAAGTATGACAGAAAAAGTAGAATTAACACCATTTCTTTACTTCCACTTTAAATTTGATTAAATTCTGGCAGATTGGTAACAAAGCAAACCTACATTTTCGGGGACATTTGTTTCTGTATTCTGACGTTGCTGTGACGTCATAAGGGATGCCTACTTTGTTGGTGAACGTTTAAAACACGTTTGAAAATGATTACGTCATAAATATGCATTCACAAAATATATTCATTTGGCGAAAATTTGAACTTTCTACGATAAATATATTCAAAGTTATGGACGATTCCCTATTTCTATGATGTCATTATTAGTGATGCTTGAAGCAGAAATCAGGTTGCCGACTATAAAAATATTATTAAAGAGAATACTATATATGACTTGTGAGTGTTAGCCAAATACATTTCAAATGCAATACAAAAAATTGGACGCCGATTCTAAGCTTTTATGCTCAAAAAATCAAAATTCAAAAATGAACACGTTATTATCACTATATCACTAAAAAACTTTATCATTGTGCAAAATATGATGCGCCAGTCTCATGAACAAGAGATTTTAAAATATATAATAAAATGCTTTTAGAGGTAATTAAAATTTATAAGGAACCTGTATTAGAAAAATGGGTTATGGGTTGTTTGCACTCCTTTATACACCTACCGAAATGCATTCCTCTATGTCGAAAACTTAAAAAAAAAATAGAAACCCTGGCGATTTTGAGGTAATTTGTGACCTACGTGCAACAGTGCCAAATATGGTTTACAGCCTGGCCAGTGACCACTTTAGCTTGGCTCAAGGTTAACGTTTTCCCATTTCAAATCTTTCGGGAATAATATTCTTTGTTGAAGTATTTCCATATCAATGTATCTTCTCGTGCATAAACAAGAAACAAAAGAAACTTTGCCCAAGGGGAATAGTGTGAGCCCACACCGCGGCCACAGCGGTCAAACGTCTGCGCGTACGTATTAAGGTCAGTCTGGTGGGCGGCCGCGCGAATTTCCCGCGCAAAATTTACCTTAAAACATATTACAGCAACCCGGCGTTTAAAAAAAACTGCTTGTGAGCTTCTACCCCAAAAAGTTAAGAAAAATACGTGAAAGTTAAGCTTTTTATTTTCACAGTCGACGGGAGATTGAACAAAGTAAACTGTGAGTTTACTTTTTTTTTTCATAATTTAACAAACAAGTTATCTAGGTTTGAAAACGGGTGTGTGAAAAGTGACGGCCGCCGGCTCGCTTTGAATTTGTTTTGGAATATGTTGTTGTTGCAAGAATTTTGACGCATGTGCAGACGTTTGACCGCTGTGTGCACCGCGGCAAAACATTATGCTCCGCTGGCCGAAAGAACGAAGACTCTGGATTTCAAATACAAGTTGCCGAGGTCTTAAACTTTTTTAGTAAATGATTTTATAACTTAGTAAACTCACAGTGAATTACAAATTAAGAAAACGTCAACCTGTCAAAGTCTTAGGTTTATCTTTTAAGTAGTTTTCTTATTTTTCGCGAAACATTTCACGTAAATACGCATACGTCTTAAATCAGGAGTGATTGCCTCTGTTTTCTTTTAGTTTCGGCGGGAAACTGTGGAGATCAGACGCGTGCGGCTCATCAACAGCACATGCGCGTTACGTTTTGTCGCGGTGTGTTGTGAGCCATGGGAGTCAAAACGGCTGCCATTTTGGAAAAAATTGCGATTGTGTGATGGGAGAAGCCTCGGGACGAGGCTAAGTCGAGGCATGGGTATTTTAAATATTCAGTTCCCAATACCCACACTCAAGCAAGCATTTTCCTTAGTGGTGCAACGCAGTGGAACAAGCTGTAATCAGCTCTCCGCCTTAGTGAAACATTAAGTTCTTTTAAACATCAATTATAAATTAATTATAAGTATTTATAAATATTTTGTATAGCATTAGTAACAAGAATGTTTATATGTGGTAGATAGTAAGTAGCCAATGTATCCATAGTATTTTATAAGATTATTTGCTCCACTATAGCTAGATCTATAGCTAGTAATGATGTAAATGTTGTAATAGTTAGTGACCACTGCATGTATTATTTTATTTTATACTTTTTAGCCACACGACTCGTCTGAAAACCAACTATGTGGAATGTCGACTACGGTATATAAATATGATTAAATTAAAACTCCTTTTTTTGTCTGGCACCCGTGTACGGTGTTAAAAAAAAAGAATAACGAGAAAAATACCCGCTTTGATATCATAATTTGTTTATTTCATTTTTATGGTCGATACAACATTTACAGCACAACAAAGCTTGTTTATGCACGCTAATTTCAATTATCTTAACTCTTTGTCGTCCGATCGTGTGTGAGCTCAATTGGTGAAATCCTGAGTGCTAACTAAACCCTCCCCCCACAGTTTCAGTTTGGCTAGCCCGGGGTAATTAAATACTGCTGACTTGTTAAGCCAAGGGCTCAAACTTTCCCCACAATGCCATTCGGGAGAATTCTACGTACTGGCCGACGGTAGGTATGGCTGCTTCGGTAGGGTTTCCAATGAAATGTGCTCTAATTTTGGAGAAAAATGCCACTGTCAGAGAGCTTGAAGACATAATTAAGTCTGAGGATGGCTGAAAAGTACTTGGTTTGCTTTTTGTAGGCCTTGTGAGGGGATTTCACAGGGGTTTTCCGTTGTGTTTGTGATTTCAGACACAGGAAAAAAATCTTCAATGAAATCCTTGAAATCCTGCAGTTGGCATTCTTTTACCCCTGCTCAACCTATTAGGATGTGTTTTTGTCACTTTAAAGCAACGGCTTGAGTGCAAATCACCGCTCTTGGTTGTAGGGGTAAAAGACTTATAAAAAAATCCTACCGGAGTCCCAGAGGGGGGAACCCCTTGTGATTTGTTTGGCCATTACCCAGCATGCAATTGGAGGTGGGAGCAGGAAAATGTGGTCGAGTGAAATGCAGTGTAAACATCGGCGTGGTTCACAGTCGTTTGGTGTGTTTTGTGAAAACAAACCTGCTGGTTGGAAAGATTAAACAAGGTACTGTAACGACTGAGTGGTTATTTTGTGTTTGCTCTTGATTTCAAGTGCAAATGGGAAGGTTTTTTTTAGCCGATTTTCAGCTCCTCGAAATTCGTGAAAATCGAAGAAACGAAACAATCGCCAAAACAAATGGGCTTTTCTCCATGAGGGGATGGTTGAAAATTCAAACAAATAGGATCAGTGGTTGGCTTATTATACTGGGATACTACCCTATTTATTTTAATTAATTTGTTCAAGTCGATTCTGTCCCCCTCATAAACAAGCCGTGACGTCATAATGATATAGGGTAATTGTTGTGGCGACAATTCTTCAGGTTACTTGTTGTTTTTTGATTTAAAAAATATTGGATAAATATATAGCCACATGTGGTATATGATTACCAGAGGATTTTCCGATGTTCCTTTTATTTGGAGTGTCACAACAAATCTAAATAGAGAGGAGGGCCATGCAAAACATGTTACCATAGGGAGGGGAGGGCATGTTATTTTGTCCAAGCAAAGTACAAATTCCTACCAGCCCCCTCCTACGGTTGGCTATTGATTTGGCGGGAAATGTGTGCTAAATATAGATGGAAAAAACTGATGGGCCAAGGCCAAGTATGTTGTATCAATTATTTCCCGGTAAATTCCAAGAGGCTCCCAATTCTCGATCGACATTTCAGTTTTCAATTTCCGGCATCATTTTGCTGTACTCCCGAAGTCTTTGCCAGAGCTGTACACCCCCCGAAAAGGTAACGCAGGGAACTAGAACGAGGTAATGCAGGGAACTCGAACGAGGTAATGCATGGAACTCGAACGAGGTAATGCAGGGAACTCGAACGAGGTAATGCAGTGAACTCGAACGAGATAATGCAGAGACCTCGAATGAGATAATGCAGAGAACTCAGTCGAACGAGATAATTCAGGGAACTCGAACGAGATAATGCAAGGAACTCGAACGAGATAATGCAGGGAACTCGAACGAGATAATGCAGAGAACTCGAAAGAGATAATGCAGAGAACTCGAACGAGATAATGCAGAGAACTCGAACGAGATAATGCAGAGAACTCGAACGAGGTAATGCAGGGAACTCGAACGAGATAATGCAGAGAACTCGAACGAGGTAATGCAGGGAACTCGAACGAGATAATGCAGGGAACTCGAACGAGGTAATGCAGAGAACTCGAACGAGGTAATGCAGGGAACTCGAACGAGATAATGCAGGGAACTCGAACGAGATAATGCAGGGAACTCGAACGAGATAATGCAGAGAACTCGAAAGAGATAATGCAGAGAACTCGAACGAGATAATGCAGGGAACTCGAACGAGATAATGCAGAGAACTCGAACGAGATAATGCAGGGAATTCGAACGAGATAATGCAGAGAACTCGAACGAGGAGTAATGCAGGGAACTCGAACGAGATAATGCAGAGAACTCGAACGAGGTAATGCAGGGAACTCGATTATATGCAGTCGAAAGTGAAGTATCAGGATTAGAAGACGTTCACGTGATGAAACCGAAACTGAGGAAATACACAGGATATCAAATATTTCCGAGCCACCGCTATAGCTCCAACGCCTGCGGCATCGGCTTCTTTCTAATATATTAGAAATGCGACTTCATACAAGATCGACGGAAGAGATGATTTCAGAGGTAAAGCATAATCATTTATGTAAACGTGTACATCAGTTATTTGAGCAATTTCACAGGAAATCTTAAGAACGATGTATTACTGTAATTGGACTGCACTGGAAGTACGTTCGCATGAAATCTACAGAAGTAAGAGATTGGGGAGTTTAGTCGATATAATCATTTTTACCATCTCTCCTTGCAGAAAATACTGATTCGGCGAAAATCGCTCTTTCGCAGTGGTTCTCTAGAGCGTCCAGTAATTGGAGACTAGCGAAATCGGTGTTTGAATGAATTATTCGTATAAAAGAACATTATTTTAAACTTGAGTACGGTTAAAAAAAACGGGGCTGTTCATTTCCTCACATACAGGAAGTTTTTCTTCCTGTATGTTGACATTGTTACCAGAAATATGCATTATCGTTTTCAGTTCATATCGATCACTAATGGAAAATGAAATTTAGCAGTGACGTGTTCTTTACCCTTTGGGTTTGCCATAAGAAAAAAAATTCGAGATAAGAATTCACCGATAACTTGAAAACAACTATTTCCAAAAAGGTTGTCCGCCATGAATATAATATTTCCTATGTGCTATTTACTCTTGCTGACAGCCTTTTTTGAAATAGGTGTATTGCTACGCGAAGTGTATTTGCCATTACTGATCATAAGCTGCCAAATAGGCACTAGAAACCAAAGACGAAGACCATTTGAACGGTGATGCCTTCATCCAACAAGCCCTGCGTTAACGTCACGGACCTCAACAGGACCACACAAGGTGTAACTACGACACATACACAACTTGGCAGGAGCTTGAAGCTGGTTATAATAGGTGTGGTGACAGCGGTGGGATCGCTGGCTGCAATCGCAATTATCGTGTCTGTGTGGCTGATAGCCAGGCGGTAAGGACGGGCATACTAACTGTATCGATATTTTCATACAAACATCAAACTGAATCAAAACAACATTGAAATCACAAGGACATGGTGGATAACGAAAACAAAGTATGTGGTAAAGTTTGATTACTTTAGTTTCTCCGAGCTCGAGGGAGACGGAAATAATTATAATTCAAATGTAAATGCCCTGTACTCAATTAGCCCATATTTAATAATAATGTCACACCTAATAGACCGATTCAGGGACCCGAGGGGTTCTTCCTATATTCGGCTCGTAGGCCGGATGATCGTCGTATTTCGTCCTATATTTCGGGGTTGAAATAGACGATTTATTATTTTTTAGGCGTTATCCAAGCGAAGGTGATTTTTAGACCATGAGGTATATTTTAGGGTGGGCAATTTTTCACGGCTTGGTATTTTTAAGGGTATTTTTCGAGGTTTTCCGACGACGGTCATCCCTATCCATTTTACCTTACTCAAGAGGAAATACATAAAATAATATGAAATGGGGCAACAAAGCCAAACAATCTCAATCGGTCAATTAATGCTATCAACATACACTGTACGTAGTTCAGGTGCGGAGGTTAGTCTGTCTATAGCGGCTCAAAACGGCCATACAATTCTTTGACTTCAGTTCCTCCTACTTCTATTCCTCTTCAAAGAAAAGAAAAAACCTTTCAGTCTGTACTTTAATATCTAATTAATAAATGAGTGCGATACGATATAAATAACTATAACTGCATACTCAAAAAAGACCACTTCAGGATTTTTTTTCGACATTTTGCATGAGGTGCAAAAGTGTACAATTTATAAGGAAACATCTAAGGACGTTTCTAAAGTTCGAAGCTCTGGAATCTAGTGAATATATACTTACCCTCAAGTTTCCTATGTGTCAAGATTATGTTATCAGTTAGAAGAGCAACTTAGTCCAACTCAAATTTCACCCATTCAGAGACACTCGTAATATCTAGATTCTACTGAACATTTGATCAGCTTGCATGTGATGAATTAATTTTCTATTTGTAATGAACTTACTATCATCGTCGACCGCTTGGGACGTTCATACTCCTTATAAACCACTCCTTAGGCATGTCACGCCACTTGATGTCGCACTTTCAGCGGCGCTAGTTTCCCAGCTGCTTCTCTGTTTTCTTGTATGATAGAGGTAATCGGCTAACGCTGTTGCCACCCAATTAAGATCATGTGATGTAAACAGATGCGCTATCCTATACTTTGGGGAATTATTCTTTTTTCATTCTAATCATAATGCAGTCATGTCTATCTGAATAAAATTAATTTTCAAAGAGTCAATTCTCCAGAGTAATGTGTGTTTACATCACATGATCTGAATTGGGTGGCAACAGAGTTAGCCGATTACCTCATTGTAACACATTCTGTACTTTTGCAGCACACCTCATTCAAAATGTCGGAAAAACCCGCGAACTGGTATATTGTGTGGCACTGTTTTTCAATTAAGATTAAAGCACTGAGTGAAAGGTTTTTTTCTTGTCTGTGATGGCCGGTAATGGCCAAAGCTAAGGGGAACGGAAGGGGGAGGAACTCACTGAAGTAGAATAATTTTATGCCCAGTCTTTGCCTCTCTCTCCTTTCGGACTCTCGCATTTAGTGAGTATTCAACAAAGGAGCATCAAATGTTCACTAGATCTGAAGAGACTTTACGAGCGTCACTACTTTGGTGAAATTTGAGCTGGATCCCGGTGACCATCTTGAATTCAAAGCGAGGCAATCATTTGTTTTTGCTAGGCTAAACTCGTTCTGATATCCCTCAATGCGAGGCTAACCTTGCAAAAACAAATGATTGCCTCGCTTTGAATTCAAGATGGCCACCAGGTGAAAAGAGTATGAATTGAGTTACTCTTCCAAACATAAAACAAATGGGTTAAACTTCTAATACATTTGTTATGAATGCAGCTTTACCTTATAATTAGCTTCACACATAAAAAAAATGAAGTTGTTAGGAGAAATATTCACTCGAGTCAGATGCCGGCAAAGCTCCAAACTTTAGAAATGTCCACAAGTTTCCTTAAAATTGAATACTTTTGCACCTCATTTAAAATGTCGGGGGGAAAACGCGAATTGATCTACTGATTCGATACGTTGCCCCAAGAAAACGCAATGTCGGATATGCAAACTGTTCACGGTTATTATTTTCTATACTCAGGTGCAAGCGGAGGAAAGAATCCCGTCGCACATCTGTCAATCCGTTTATCATTAAGACTATGCCTACGGTAGACACGGAGGCAAATGCGATAGACTTGACTCTCTTCGACATGTACGGCGGATCTGTGTGAGTATACGGCACTGATTAAAACCTGGTATGCACGACAAATGTTTTAGGTATACGGTACTCCTAACTTGGGCACGGCCGGCATTTCTAAACTGGGCACGGCACTCCAAACAGGAGACTACCTTTTCACAGGGTCTAGATCTCGGCACCCCTTGATTTCGGGACAGGCGCCGTACCAATATCAATTCCATTTACGCGACAAAAGTAACGGGTGCCGTCCCGAAAAAAAATGGCATCGTACCAAAATTTAGGAGTGCCGTGCCCAAAATACTTGTCGTGTAAACCGTGCTTTCGGTATCTGTGATCAGGCCCTCTTTTCGTAGAATGGGAAAGAAGTACGGCAAGACAGTAGCCGTATGTTCCTGACCGTAACCTGCTTGCCGGCCCTTCTGTATTTTTCTTCATTGGAATACTTTGACGCGCGGTCAAAATGGGTTAACAACGCGCCACAGAATTTGCCATTTTTTTTTTTTTTTTTATATATTCCACTCGTTCATTCTTTGAATGAAATCCTCCTTGCCATACACTTATCAGTGAGCTTCAGGGCCTATTTGTTCGAAGCAAAGGTAAGCGCTACCCCGGGGTTAAATCACTAGCCCAAGGTTGAACTGTACAGATTACAATTACAGATTTAGAGCTGTCCTAGGGATAAAGTTACCCTCAGCTTCGAATAACCGGGCCCAGGCGAGTAAGAGCATTAACTAATGGCTTTTTTGATTGGCATGCATATACCAACTCATAAGTGCCAATGGGAATCAGTGACGTCGCTTATTGTTAGCGCTCGAATGTCATCATGAAGAACATATTTTTTTCTCACTTCCATATAATACAAATCATGAGTTTTTCCCCTTGAATGAAAGTGAAACCATAACATCTAATTTTCGAGTTATTACTAGAGATCTTCATCTTAATCTTGACTTGACTAAAACTTTACTGCCGTAAACTGCCTCTCGGCTTAAACCTCAGCGGACTTAGAACTGATTTACAGTTAAAAGTCGAGGTTTACAGTTTTCAAATTCACTATCAAGATGTAAGTTGAGATCGAGCTAGTAATAAGTCGAAGAAATTTGAAGTGAATTTGAATTTCAAGTGAGAAGAAAAATTGTTTATCCAGTGATTCACATGCATGGCCCTAACTGGACGCAGATCAATGATAAACATAACACAAGTGATACACTGATATGTATTTTATTTCAGTTAACGTAAAATACAAGTACTTTGGAGTTTTCTTATTAGTGTAGCAAATTATTAATGAGTAGTAGATTGTGAGCGGGACTACTGGTATTTCAGCACACACACCGTATCTGCAGGCATCAGTACATACCTTTTGCCGCCATGAGATTGTTGTCACGCGATCGCGCACTTCTCAGCTGCCGGAAGGTTACTAAACAAGACTGAGCCCATCTGGGCTTTCACTCGGGCCACATGAGATTGAACATGAAATACACTTTCATTTGAAATCCTCTTAGTAATATTAACCAAAGAGAAGAATTATTAGCTGAATTTAGCAGTCTTAAGGAGTGCGGAAGAATTATGAGCTGAATTTAGCAATCTTTAGGAGTGGCCGGTAGCGCGGTGACTTTCATTCTCTGCTCCCCAAGCATATATGTAATTTAATATTTTTGTTTTTTCTCGTATGTTGACCTTTTAATTTAAACACTACTTATTCATGTAACACACGTTTACAATTTAGTCTGCTGTTCTGTTATACTGCAGGTTCCGAGTACTAATAGATGATTGCCTCAAATGTATGTTTATATTTGTACCATATTATAAGTTGTATCCTGTCCATCCTGTGATGGAGCTAGCTATGTCAATTTGTGTGCCTCTGTGTAACTTTATCTTGCTGTTCTTGCTAAACATGATGAGCTATTGCGAGACCATTTGTTGGATTGAAGATTATTAACTGAAATGCCTGTTGGATCTCTAATTAAAAGCTTTACACTCATTCCCAAAACTTCAGTCTGCTCATAATATTAAAGAACTATAAAGGGAATTGTTGGAAGCCTTTAATTTCTCGAACCAAAACCTCGGCCGTGAGAGGGTTTGTTTAACTATTGCTTGGGTCATCATAAACAAGACGCATGCGCAGAAATTTTTCTGCACAGAATTTAGACTCGTGCCTGCCACAGGCAGCCCGAGTAAAAATAGATTTTAATAGATATTATCATCGCACAAGCGCGCGTTTTGGAGATTCCCTCTCTTGCGCATGCTCTCTTGGTATACCCGGCAAAACACTTGGTTAGTTAACCGCTGACCTTTTAAGCCAAGGCTCAATGCCATTCGGAAGGATACCCTGTGGGTTTTGAATGGAAACTGCTCTAATTTTGGTCAAATAAGCCACTGTAAGAGAGGCAGAGAACATCATGAAGTCTGATGAAGGCAGAAAACTACTTGGCTTGCTTTGAGCTTTGTGAGGGGTTTCACTGGGGTTTTTTTCCGTTGTGTTTCTGCTTTGAAACACATAAAAACATTCGTCACTGAAATTGCAACTCTGCAGTTTCAGTTTAACACAACCTAGTAGGTTTTGTGACAAAATCACTGTCTAGGGTAAAGGTTCGCAGAATGCGAACACAGTGAAGCGACCATTTTAGATTATATATGTATTCCAAAAATGTCAGAATCAGACTAGCAATATATAATTTCTGATCTGAACCAATCCAATCCTTGATACGAACTGACCCGATCTGAATTTTGCAATGTGCCATCCTGAAATAAACTAAGCAAATTTGAACTTTTAATATTACATTTGGACTCAAAATAGATATTTCCTCCTTCAAGACTGGCCCATAAAATGGATCAGTAAAAGGAGGTTTTTTAATATATTTTTTTACGGTAAATATTCAATGAGAGGAATTTGTAAAGCTGCGTGTCTGTCTATCTGCATGGAGCATCCAAAATTTACAATCAATTGATACAATGTAAGGACAAAATTTCAGCTGCATTCTTTACAATTTGTAGTAGAATAAATGTTCGTAAGGCCACAGCCAGCTTTGTTATATGTACAGCAATATTCTGGCTGAAATATATTGAAAGTAACTTCATTTCAATTTTTAATAAGCATCAGCAGCAACTTATTATGACAGAGAGTAATATTTTTTCTTTGTCCCTCAGCTTTCATTTTTTTAACTTATTGATGACGAATATCCTAAATGCACCGAATTTATAATTATTTAAAAATTAAGACGCCTCCCTGCTTATCATCATTGTTTGTACTCGAGGCCTCGTGTATATAGGTTTTTGCACATTATCCTTTCCCCTCAGTGAAATGCTAAAACTGGCTAATGTTAAAGGGGCACTGCCATCCCCCTAATGATAACACTTCTCATGACGACATTAAAGACGAAAATAACTACTCGGATTAGAAGAGTACGCCATCCAGGTACACTAGAAAAATGTGAGACAATTATGATGAAAGATGGCAAATTAAAATTCAGTGGATAAGAAATACTTTAGAGCAAGTTGAAATCGGTTCACTGTAACCGAAATCAAATTTCTAGAAGAAGCTTTCGTAATCCAGTTTAATCTTTGCCATCCTTGATCAAAAAATTTTGAAAGCGTATCTGATAGTGTTATTTTAAAGAAACTTGAAGCCGGGTTCAATTCGATTGACAGTATAGTGCATGAAAACTGCATATCAGAAGCACAGACGTGAAAAATAAAGCAATATAAGTAATTAGATGTGTGTCCTAGGTAAGGGTTAATCAATGGCCACGAGTGTAATATGGGATTTAATACGGCGGGTGTAAAGTAGAGGTCACAGGTCAGGTTGTTAATTCTAAGACAAATCCTAACCCTAACCACAAACCTAACCCTAACCATCGGACCAGTTCACAGGTAAACACTCACCTAGAGCTAGGGTTCACAGGTAAACATGAAGTGACCTGACCTGTGACCTGACCTGTGACCTGACCTGTGACCTGACCTGTGACCTGACCTGTGACCTGACCTGTGACCTGTCCTATATTTTACACCCGCCGGATTTAACATTGCGAGTAATGCTTAATGCCACGAGGGCGAAGCCCCTAAGCCCGAGTGTCGTTAAGCAGTACGAGCAATGTTAAATCCCATGTTACACGAGTGCCATTGATTAACCAACTTAGCTCATGATTTTACTCAAGAATAAAATGTTTAAAAAATCATTATAAGCCTTTACAGTTCCCGACAGAAAGCGCAACACATTTACACTTTGAAGAACTTTTTGGGTGATTGTGTTTTTGTTGAAAAAAAATCGTCATCCTTTGTTATGTTTAATGAAACATTTCCATGGGGAGTTCAAGCTTTTAATGATCCATTGAAATATGTTTTGCACAATACAATACTGTTGTGGTAAAATTAAACGCTTTTTCATATTTAAATAATAAGAAACAATTTTGCATTTTGGCAATGAATCGGCTGAAATGTGTTCAGTGTATTTCATGACTCGAACATGGCTGAGTACGTAGATGATATGGCCGGAATCGATACCCAAGCATCGTTACGGCAGAACCAATACACAATATGTGCTTTGATGAATTATTTTTCCGGAAGAAGTAGTGGCAGGTGAAAGTTGTGAAAAACCGCGCTACAAAGAATGTCATTTGTATGCATAGTGTGATAAGTTATTAAGCAATTATTGGATGAGGTTGAGTGAAAATTATCAAGAAAATTATCAAGACAGAGGTTTGTGATATCAACCGAAGCCGAAGGCTTCTTATATTATAATATACATTTTTATTATACATTTTTAAGTTCAAGTTTTAGCAAAAGAGAAAGCTATCGTAAACGAAGCTAAATGAAACGCCGCATAAAATTGGTTCAGTGTTTACGATTGTATTTCTGTATGATTCAAGATGTTTTCACGCCGACAAGAAATAGCAAATACGCATGCGCGTAACGTCTTGCCGTTTACACGTCACTTGTTGCCAAGGAAACTTCACGCATGCGCGACAGAGAAAGCGTCGGATGTCGGCAGAGGTCTCTCCTTCACTTTTCATTTTACAAAGACAATGAGAGACCTCTGCTAGCAGGGAACATATGGTGCAATAAAGAGAAATAAAGATTGATTGATTGGTGCAGCCAACTCGCAAACACGAAAAGGCTTGAACCCAGTTACATTAAATTTGATGTTGTGGGTTGAACCTTGCCGAACCTTATCCCTTCTTTGAGTCCAATAAAGAGAAATAAAGATTGATTGATTGGTGCAGCCAACTCGCAAACACGAAAAGGCTTGAACCCAGTTACATTAAATTTGATGTTGTGGGTTGAACCTTGCCGAACCTTATCCCTTCTTTGAGTCCTAACCCCTTTCAGCATTATCCCAACTAAGTTCAATTTGTCTAATTAATATATCTTAGTTTTATACTTACCTTTCGACTCCCCGCAGTGGGGTTTGAACCCAAGACCTTCGGTGTGCAAGACCTTGACCAATGAGTCACACGGAAACTTGCGATGGAACGAACCCTTACCATAAACCTAACCCTAACCGTCAGTAAACAAGTTCCCAGAAAACGACGAGGTCTTGAACCCAAGACCTTCGGTGTGCAAGACCTTGACCAATGAGTCACACGGAAACTTGCGATGGAACGAAACCCGTACCATCAACCTAACCCTAACCGTCAGTAAACAAGTTCCCAGAAAACGACGAGGTCTCACCGACCCAGAGCTAAGGTTCACAGGTAAAAACGTGTCTGAATGCAATGAGAACACATTTTTGTGAGATTGCTTAGATTATATTTTGGTCAGGGTCCAATCCACAACATTAAATTTAATGTAATAGTTCAAGCCATTTAATGTTTGCAAGTCGAGTTCATTTAGTACCTGTGAACGCTGTAAGATATCTCGCTAGACGATTGAGTTCGGGTTAGGGTTTGTGTTAGTACTGCACTTATTTTAATGCATGATTTTTTTTATCCCATTGCTCCATTTTAGTAACATCCTGCGGCGCTATTTTCTCGTTACTGCGTTACTTTCTCGTTACTGCGTTATATTACTGCGCTACTCGCGGTTACTGCGTTACTCGTTACTGCGTTCGGCTCGTTTATATAATATCCAGGTGCACCTCAGTACATAGATGTTAAGGGACAAAGGTATGATTATAAACGAGTCACTTGGGCATCTTTTAGAAGTGGACATAAATTATTATGGAAAACCGACGAACATACGAATTACAAGACACGGCATTCGATCTTTCATTCACCACGAGATACTTCGAATATAGGCGGCCCCGGTTATGAAATAAGAAAATGGGTCTCGATTCCTGCTTGTATTCGATGTTCGCTTCGATCGGAGTTTGACCGAATACTAATTATAAGTGCGATAGAATTAGCATGAATCTGACAGCCGTTTACTCGTTGCCGCCCGCTTTCACTCGATCTGTGAATTAATTTGAGCTAGCGGTTTGCTATTGGCTAGGTTTTCGTAGTAATATATCGAAGTCCTCTTTACCAGTTAATCTCCGCCGCGTTTTAATTGATAGTGATTAGGGTGTGGCACAAAAATGCCACCTTAGAGGCTTAGCTTTAAATAGTATATTTTCCAACCTTTAGACTCCAAAAGATTTAGGTGAATTTGTATTGGTTTGGCGAATACCTTTCCTTGGTTTTCCTCAACTCACAACTGGGAGGTTTTTATCCCTGTTTTTCGTATCCGGCAATTCACCATTTAGCTTCTATATCATAATTGTAATGAACTACCGTTGTATAGCAGCCATTGTACTAACTCAAGTGCCAATGAAGATCGCTGGTTGGCTCCCTCTAGTACACTGTGTACCGCTGCAGCTGTGTTATATCGGGAAATGTTTTCTATTCGGCTGAGCGCAGAAAAGAATAGAATAACTCCTTTTAATCTTTCATCGAGGTTGTGGTAAGATAGACTTTACCCTATTTCACGATATAACTGACTGATAATGACCGATAATTTTACTGTACAGAATTCCAGTGATAACTCGGATTACACGATGGGACCGAACAGTCAAAGACCTATCATTAGCCAAAGTGTCCTTCTAGGAGTTCTAATGGTTTTTGGAGTTTTAACCAACGGTTCCATGTGTGCGCTGTTTCTTCGTTTCAAGCATCTACGAAAAGTTTCCAATTATCTTGTACTCGATCAGGCCATTGTTGAGCTGATGGATATCTTGATAAATATTCCACTCTTTATGGAGTATTTCTTGTTCACAAAGAAGAGTAATATTAGTCGCCAAACTCGATGGTATGCCATGTTGCTTCGCCAGTTTTTCATTCTGAATGACTTAGTCAGCCAGCTGTGTTTGGCCATTGATTGCTTCCTGGCCGTACGCTTCGGAAAAAGATATACAACAAAGAAAAGCTCTACGAAAGTGAGGGTTTTTGCTGTCCTCAAATGGTTCCTAATATTTGGGACTCTTCTCGGTTTTTCTATACCGCTCTATACCGAAGACGCGGACAACCACGGCGTTTCCGACGACACCTACCAAAGAGTCCTCTTCGGTCCCGAACAGGTAATATGGAAAATCGTTATTCCAAGTTGTCTGGGAGCCTCGGTGTTGGCCATTTTCATGACTAAACGGGCGATAGAAAGCAGCAGAAGGAATGTTGAAAAACGGTATGGTATTCGAATCTACGGTAAAGGCAGCAAAAATAGCACCAAAGCAATTGGAACGCTTACGGTAACCATACTCGCTCAAACAGTCTTCAAAGTGCCAGCAATCTTATACAGTTACATTGCAATGGAATATGACTATGAGGGGAATGGTTGGTTCGTGTTCTTCGCGTATTTTTTTCGTTTCGTCTCCAGTTCTGTGATGCCAGTGATTTATTACTGTCGAACGAGAACATTTCGCCGTGCTCTGCTACAGTTTAAGGAGGCTCCTTGTCGCAAGGACTTGTACCTGGATTACGCAGCTTCTCACGGAGTGAAGCAACTTAAAAATGGACGTCCTCTACGAGACATCACATGTAAACTGCCATCAAGAACAAAATGCATTCCAGACATTTTAGAGTTCAGTCCAAAAGATAAAGACGAAGCCCAGCGAATGCATTATTTTGATATGACGACGGATAAGTCGACTCTCGAGTCCTTCAGCATATCCCAAAGGGATGTTAATTTGGCGAGTAGTGGAGAGTCTACAGAAACAGTGGTCGCAGACGTGAGATGCGACGGCGATAAAAATACCTATAATACATGTCTTTAATCGTTTAGGGTGTAGGGGACGGGTAGGAGGGGCAGAGGTAAAATTGTCGGGTTATCGACAAGAAATCCTACAAAATACCAAAGGCAAAAAGAACCAGTAGCTTTAAAAATTTAGATAATTTTCTTTTCCTTTTTCATGTTTTTTTCTTTTTTCTGTCATAATCAGATTGACTCTTGTGGTTGGTTGTTATTTATTTTAAATATTGACCAACTCCTTGGCCCAAAACGTTTAAAGAAACTAACAAAAAAAAACGTGAATAGAAAGCATATTGAAATGACCAACTGTGCAAAGTTTTGAGCAGTTACTATTATTTTAGATTTAATACTGACAAAGTTACGAGCTAACAAAGTTGAGGATTTTACAGAGAAATGTATGATGTAGAGCAAGGCTATACATTTCTCCATACATTTCTCTGTAAAATGTTTGATCTTTGCACGCAAGTTTATAACTCTGTAAGGAAAAAGCAGATATCCCCTAACATTTGGCAGTTACTTTGAACATATACGTTCTTTCAAGTTATCGTATAGGGTTTTGCATAAATTGTATGTCGAGTTTTCAGATGACCTGCAAAATATCCATTCTGTCAGGGCAATTTGATTAGACTATATAGTGTTATTAATTCACTCCTCGGAGCAAGTTAATAATCCTTAGTAGTTAGCCGGGTTTTAGCGGGAATTTTTTGTTCTTTATTTAACCGTTACCTATATGTAGTGTCCTAAGTTTATACATTGCTTCACCACGAATATATCATGATACCGGCTTGTTATATGTTGATCAGCGCGGTCTATATAGTGTAAAACATTGTCCCGTCAGTGGGGCATTTGACCATTCGGTGAGCCTTGAGGGAGGAGGAGGGAGGAGGGAGGAGGAGGAGGAGGGAGGAAGCAGGAGGAGGGTGGCGGCGGGCGTTGACGGGCGGCGGGCGCTGACGGGCGGCGGGCGGCAGGCGGGCGGCAGGCGTTGGCGGGCGTTGCGGGCGGCGGGCGTTCAGGGTGGCGGCAGAACTGTTAGCATAAATGGGAGTTTTGTCTGTTGGGCTTCTGGGGTGGCCTCCTAAGAGAACAAAAAATACAGAGCGGAACGTGGTAAGAATAATACGGTGTATGAACAGAACTAGACCATCGACTTACTTACCAAGTCACTCCAGGGCTCGAATATCTCGGATGGAATATCCTGGACTTCGACCAAATGATTCTGAATGGATAGAAAATAATTCAAATAAATTTATAGCTTCAATCTCGGACAACTAGTATAAATTTCATAGCATTTACCTCCGTTTACAACTCTGTTTCCCAGTCAGCCCAGGACTCAAACATTTCGGCGGGAATTTCCGGCATGGTCTTTAACGATAAAAACACTCTCAAAACCTGCACACAAACAAAAAGATTGTGGTCTAAATGGAATCCAAAAATATTTACCTCAAAGTCAACTGCTGCGATCTCATAAGGAAAACGAACCGTAAATTGGTGTTTTTGAGATTGAATAAACTTTGTTTAATTTATCTGGTGGTTTGTTTTTATTCGTATGGTAATTATAGTTCAGTTTTAGAGAAGAATTTGCATCTCAAGAGTTTTCCTCAAAACAATAAGACTATTGTTTCTATCAAACTGTACTGATGGCTCTTCAGTTATCGTTAATGCCTAAGGACAATAACAAAGTTGCTCTTATCAGTCATAGTGGATTTACTGTAAAGGTTTATAAATATTCTGATCTCAGAATTACGTTACGAGAGATAGCGAAGGTAATAGCTGTAAGAAAAATAATATACATTTTAGGTGTTCTGTAAGGGTTCTGATGTGTAGCTGAAATTAAAATCCTCCGCCGTCTATGCCGTCATTAGATTCCACAGCACTTTATTCACGAGCCTCAGCCAATAGATAATTTATTCACCTTCCTTTTATTCAATAGAATCGTGACGTCATCTGAATTAATAAGTGCGCCGTAAAATTTGGCATAACGCCCTAACAATTAGCATAACGCCCTAAAAAGGGGGGTAATTCGCCTCTCTTCATACTACTCAGATCACATTTCCTAGAACACTTAAAGCACCCTGCTTGTGAATACCGCTCCGAATGAGCCAGAAGGCGCTAGAAGTTCTTTCACATTTTTAGTTCTCTTAAAAGTTGGTATAATAGATCTATTAGAAAAAAAATCCTTCAACTTGGGCAATGTTGATAAAAGATGAGAATGCCGACTTATAATTCTGGATACTACTGGTAGTCTAGGATTAAAATCTAAAACTAATGGTAATAATTTCGTTTTAGCCTTTTGCTTAGATTTAAGAAGATCCGACTTATCCGGATACCGGCTAAGAGCCCTACCAAACTGCTTATCAACAAGTGCTGAATCGTATCCCTGGTGTTTATACTCCAAACACCTTTTTTCTAGTGTCTCACTTGAAGAACAGTTTCTGTAAATTTTATATTGTAAGTATTGATATTAACATTATTCCACAAAAAGGTACTTACAGTATAATCATACTTATATTGCTATGTTTTTGGCATTGACACATAATATTTTTTATATCAGTATGCCACATTTTCAACTTTTAACATTTATATTTCTTTAAATCTTAAGTTGTTTCCCTATTAGTGCGTTAGCGCTAGAATATATAACAAGTTAATAAAATTGATGATGATGATGAGAGAAACGGTATGATAAACACGGGCTACGTTTCCTCTGCTGGCAGCCATTTTGAGTTACTACTTGAAGATGTTGATACACCGAGAAAGAGCCGAGAATCGGGATGGTAAACGCTGCCTACGTTAACTTTCCTCTCCTAGCTACATAGCAGTCTCCATTTTACCAGTAGAGAGATATCTGCTAACAGGGAATCTATACATTCAGTGACCGTCAGTATGTATTGCTTCGCAAAATACAACTTTGTAAATTACAACTTCGTTTCGTTTCGTTTCGCAAAATGCAGTAAGTAAAACTTTCACTACACGTACCAGATTTTACAAGTCTGGCTATTGTTTGTAGGCTTTGAAACTCACTTGGCCCCTGGAGTCAATATAAACCCCCAGTCGGGGTAAGATTAAGATGATCCCTCGTGGCTTCTTTCAAATTTTATTGGGCATGGCTACTGACCTTAAAGACTGCAGGCTTTCTGCAAATCCCCATCCACGCCCCTACCCTGGGGCACACCACGGCAAAACGTTATGCTCCGCTGGCCGAAAGAACGAAGGCTCTGGAGTTCAAATACACGTTTCCGAGGTCTTAAACATTTTTATGAAATAATTTTATAACTTATAGTATACCCACAGTGAATTACAAATTAAGGAAACTTCAACATGTCAAAGTCCTAGGCTTAGCTTTTATATAGTTTTCTTGTTTTTCGCGAAACATTTCACGTATATACGCGTACGTCTGTTTTCTTTTAGTTTCGGCGGGAAACTAGTACTGGGTTGACGCGCGCGCAATGGCTTCATCGTTTTGCCGCGGTGTGACCCAGGCCTTTGGAAACCGCGCGTCACAGTAGCCCAATCCGAAAAATCTTTGATTGAAAAAAATTCAGAAAACCGGCAAGCAGGCTATCCTGACCGGCGTAACTAACTGAACGGTAACTCAGTATCATAATTGATATATATTCTGCATAAAGTGAATAGCTGAATATATCTTGATTTGAGTGTAACCTTATATATCTTATAGGTACTTGAAGGGTTAGCTCGTGCACTATACTTAACTTGTTGTGATTGTTTTAACAGAGACAATTTGAGGCTGAAAAATGAGGACAGAAAAAGTGAGCCGCTTTATGCTTGCAGGTATGTTCCAACAATTGATTGGGTCAAGTGAAATTCAAACGTAACCGGCCATCTTAGACATAATATAGTTGGACCCAATCTTATTAACTATTTGTAGAAACGAACAAGTATTCTGTTGCGAATCTTGCGGTCTGATTGGCTAAGCCATGCACTATCTACTGAGAGATAAATAGCGAGTAGCGAAAAAGACGTTTTCAAAGCCAAACGGCGGCCAATTCGTTAAAATCTAAAGTTATTGTTTTAGTTTAACATTGAACAGCTAGTTTGTTTCTAATAAAACAATAAGATTCCTATTTATCAGTTTTTATAATTCCTCGCTCGTCGACAATCAGCTGTTATAGGTCACCACTAAATGTTCAACGATACCGGGAAAGCCAAACAAGATGGCGGGCTTTTTTGCCAAACTTGAATCCTATATTATGTATTTTATTATAGTAGGCTGCCTCTATATTACTTCGAATTATTTATTGGCTATATGTTTTGATTATCTTTATAGTTATTCAGAAAGCCACTTATAGTGTGCGTGCACCAATAAACGTTTTGTTTTGTGGCGTGTTTTATCAGGCGATAGTGTCCGGCGAGAGCGGAAGAAAATGTAGTGTTGAATAATAACGACAAATAGAGTGGCTTTTATGTATCGGGACTAGTATACGAATAAAGTGTGTCCATCGAGGGACTACCGGCTGATAGTTTCCCGCGGAAATTTGATGTTTTAAAAGAAGGGCGTACAGGGCGGTTCACAAATAGAAAAACAAACTTTTTTCCGAATCACGAAAATAAGCAAGTAACCGTTTTAAACGCGAATAAGATCGTAGATTAAGCCTCAGGGATTTTCAGGGAGAGGTAGTATTGCGTTAAAACAAATTTTGACAAGTGCTTCCATCAGTTTCGGAGTATTTGGAGGTCTCGGGGGAAACATCATGTGAATTAGGAAGTAAAATCACGAATATGGGATGTTTATTTTGCTTCTTCACGCGTCACGCGAAATCCGTTAAGCACGGATCACGAAGACATTTTGTTTTTTAAATCACGCGTCACGGAAAATAAAAAGGCCGATCACGCGTCACGGGAAACCCCCTGTGCTCCACTCTTAAAACAAATATAAGCCAGTACGCAGTTCGAGGGCTTATATGCTAGTTTTAAGAACATCAAATTTCCAAGGGAAAGTATCAGCCGATAGTTCGGAGACATACATATTCTATTTATCGTTATTGTTCATCACAAAATTGTATTTCGCTCTCAGCGGGCACTATTATACAAATAGACTGTGTTCGTCGAGGAACTATCGGCTGATAGTTGCCCGCGGAAATGTGATGTTCTTAAAACATAGAAGCCCGATAACGAAGTTCGAGGGCTTAATATATGCTAGTTTTAAGAACATCAAATTTCCAAGGGAAACTATCAGCCGATAGTTCCACAAAATTGTTCATCACAAAATTGTCTTCCGCTCTCAGCGGGCACTATTATACAAATAGACTGTGTCCGTCGAGGAACTATCGGCTGATAGTTGCCCGCGGAAATTCGATGTTCTTAAAACATAGAAGCCCGATAACGAAGTTCGAGGGCTTAATATATGCTAGTTTTAAGAACATCAAATTTCCAAGGGAAACTATCAGCCGATAGTTCCACAAAATTGTTCATCACAAAATTGTCTTCCGCTCTCAGCGGGCACTATTATACAAATAGACTGTGTCCGTCGAGGAACTATCGGCTGATAGTTGCCCGCGGAAATTCGATGTTCTTAAAACAAATATAAGCCCGAGAACGCAGTTCGAGGGCTTATGTGCTAGTTTTAAGAACATCGAATTTCCAAGGGAAACTATCAGACGATAGGTCAGAGACAGACACAGTCTATTTGCGTTATTGTTCAACACAAAATTGTCTTTCGTGCTCAGCGGGCACTATCGTCTGATAGTTTGCCTCCGCGGATGACAACTATCACGTCACGTGATCGCTTTTGACTAATGAGCACGCGCCAAAATTTTGTGGTTAACTATAACGCCTGATAGTTTGCACCCGCTATCATGTCACGTGATTGGTTTTGGCCAATGAGCGCGCGCCAATATTTTGTGGTGAGCTATAACGCCTGATAGTTTGCATCCGCGGAAAACAACTATCATGTCACGTGATCGCTTTTGGCCAATGAGCGCGCGCCAAAATTATGTGGTGAACTATAACGCCTGGTAGTTTCCTTAAAAATATGAAATTTGATGTTCTTAAAAGTAGCATATATTTGTTTTAAGAACAGAACATTATCGCAAGTAACTATCAGCCGACAGCCCCTCGATAAACATTCTATTTGTTGAAGTGCCACCACGACGAAATTCTACCATTTCGTTTGGCACTTTTTTGTCTTCCAAAAGGACAAACAGTGGCGGAAATATATATTGCCAAAGGGCCACATTAAACTGTAAATTTTTCGGAGAATTTAAAAAATACTTCTCACGCTCATTAATAATTCATGAGCTTTTTAGTCAATCAGAGGGCTGCATTTGGTACATGCATGAATCTGGATACCCAATGAAACACCAAATCATTAGTAATGTTCATCTGTGTTCCCATTGGGTATCCGTTCATGCATGTGTTGGACCTAATTAAACTACAAGGATTACAGCATAAGTATGACTTTACATGGATGGAGAAGTGAAGGAGAAGACGGAAATACAAATCGGTGTCCAGAGTCTGACTCGAACCATCATCCTCATGGCTGCTCTTGACTACTAGTCCGCTGTCTTGCCCACTACGATATCAGGCCGTTTGTTGAAATGACCGTGACAAAATAACAATCATAACCCTTGTAGTCTATAATTGCATGCAATAAAATTCCAGGCAAACAATACTTTCTAATGATTTATGAATGCAGGTATTATTTTCGATTGAGCTTCGTGTTTCGCCGAAGCGGCCTCGTGCTTTCATCTTTCTCGGTGTTTGGATACCCTGGTAAAACACTAGCTCTCGTTTTTTTATATATTACGTCAAAATCACGTCTGTCATTACTGAAGTGTTTCCAAATAGTTCGCGATTTTCATTTGCTGTCGTGACGTCATTATTCTCAAACGTATATATCAATATATAAAATATAAAAGTATATTTCTATTCAAAACTTCGTTCTTTTCTAATTCCTTTGTGAAAAATAGTCAAATATCGTACTTCTAAGTTCGCGCGAAGGTTTGTGTGAAAAGTAGCTCTGGATCGCGTTGTTGTGTTTAGTAAAATGATGACACTTCCACAAAATTGCTATGTCACAGGAACGCGGGTTTCAGACATAAAAATTCAAGATTCGGACCCCCAAAAATAGGAATTCCGGTCGTCATATCGAAAAATGGTTTGGACAGGAAAAAGAACTTTACTTTACAAATACGCAAAAACATCGCTATATGAAAATTTGATCGTATGTCTAATTGCCATATAAAAGAGTCCAAGGGGAACATCTTGACAGACGTATTTCAGCCTGAAGAACTATGTTGTCTCCATTTCAATTCAAACATATTTTTCTAGATGTCTTTTTAAGAAGCAGGACACAAGGAGAAGAGAGGGGCGTGGACTGTCACGCGCCTGGACCAGTATCAGTCTACCCATCCTAAGGCAGGTGGGGATCGACTTCGAGAACATGACCAATAACCCACTCTACAATAGGTAACTGAATCAGAGAGTGCATTAGTAAGGTAATGTCCCTGGGGCAGACTGTTCTATATGTGGAACAGCAATTGACTCTTCTCACATGGCGGCCATGTTGGGTTTTCCAAGGTCAGCCTCGAACTGAGCAGTTTCAGAACGAGGTTAGACTAGCAAAAACAAAGGTTGTTATCCTCCTGGGACTCACCTTGTACAAGGTCAGCCTCGAACTGAACAGTTTCAGAACGAGGTTAGACTAGCAAAAACAAAGGTCTTTATCCTCCTGGGACTCAACTTGTACAAGGTCAGCCTCGAACTGAACAGTTTCAGAACGAGGTCATTAGACTAGCAAAAACGAAGGTATTTATCCTCCTGGGACTCAACTTTGTACAAGGTCAGCCTCGAACTGAACAGTTTCAGAACGAGGTTAGACTAGCAAAAACGAAGGTATTTATCCTCCTGGGACTCAACTTTGTACAAGGTCAGCCTCGAACTGAACAGTTTCAGAACGAGGTTAGACTAGCAAAAACGAAGGTATTTATCCTCCTCGGACTCAACTTTGTACAAGATCAGCCTCGAACTGAACAGTTTCAAAACGAGGTTAGACTAGCAAAAACAAAGGTCTTTATCCTCCTGGGAATCAACTTGTACAAGGTCAGCCTCGAACTGAACAGTTTCAGAACGAGGTTAGACTAGCAAATACGAAGGTATTTATCCTCCTGGGACTCAACTTTGTACAAGGTCAGCCTCGAACTGAACAGTTTCAGAACGAGGTTAGACTAGCAAAAACGAAGAACGAAACAGCTGTCTATGGCTGCAATCTAGTCCGAGCGCTTTTCATGTCAGGCCTAGCTAACCGTAGTGCTTTGTGTTGGAATTTTACGTTGTATATCAGCTTTGCTGTAGTCTTCGGACTTTTCATTCGTTAGTATTTATCCTCCTGGGACTCAACTTTGTACAAGGTCAGCCTCGAACTGAACAGTTTCAGAACGAGGTTAGACTAGCAAAAACAAAGGTCTTTATCCTCCTGGGACTCAACATGGCCGTCATGTGAGAAGAGTCAATACGGCATATGGCGAAGAGCTGTTATCGGGTCACGTGATCCGATTCCACCAATCACGCGCGAAAAAAATAATGGTGATGTTCGACGATATTATATCCCTCTCAGTATTAAAGCACGATCTTAAATTTCAGGCCGATGACAACTCTTCCCAAGGAGTTGAAGAATAGCAGTAATGTACTTTACGAAAGGTATGGGTATTTAAGTTTAAAAGAAGCTTTCTTTTTTAGACTGTAAGTCAAACACTCTCACAACCCCGAGGAGGAGAGGTGAGGGCGTCTTGTGGTCGATTCACATTGTTGCGCCTTACATAAATTTTGTTAAGAAAATCTTCGGCTTATCCCGGAAACAAATTGGACCATACCGTAAATTCGCCCGATAATCTACAACAGCACAGTCAACTAAACGACAGAAATTTGGCCGAGAAAAAGCAGCTGAAATCCAAGTTAGGCGTTCCCATAGTGACTAGTACAGTATAATTCGAGTTGTTCATTGATTCACACATCTTACAGCAAAGTATTAAAAACAAAAAAATGTATTTTGTTCTAGCCAATTGCCACTGATATATATATAATCACGATTAGCAGGAGCCCTTTACCAGGAGCGTCCATGTCCCATACTAGGTCCGTGAGTCAATGTATGACCGGATTGAGCTATATTTAGAACAGATCTTACGGGAGTTCACGTGCCCACACTTTGGGAATCCAATCAAACCATAGTCAGGACAATGCAGCGTTAGTAAAATCACCTCAATGAACAATAGATCATTTTTAATCTCGATAATTACGGCAAGCATATGCACGATCGCAGCAGAGTCGGGAGCCAGTTACCCGAGAAACATATTCAAAAAGGGTACAGGTACATGTATATTGCTGGTCATGAAGTTGCTAGTTGCGAATTGTATTTTTTAATGTAGGGTTAGGATTTGGATTAGCGGTGATGTATTTATAAAACCCAAAATTAGTGACTAGCTCTAAACACCCTAAATTAGTTAGCCACCCGTTGTTGACGGTTAGGGTATTTTTTAATGTAGGGTTAGGATTTGCATTAGTTCATATATATATAGGGAGAACGAAGAAGCATGTGTTGTTTAGAGACAGCCCTAAAAACTCATATTAGTGACTAGCTCTAAATACCATAAATTCAGTGAGCTAAATGAGTGAGCACCCGTTGTTGACGGTTAGGGTATTTCAGTTTAAATGATGGGTTAGGATTTTCTCCATTATTCAAGACTTCGACTGCACTGAAAACTAGTCCACCCAATTAGTAACAGCTCGAAGCTCGAGCAAGTTGAAATGTTGTCTTGTACTCGACACTGATTGGCTCACATAACCGCAAGTTGGAATGCTTTGTTTTCATTCTGCAATGTGATTGGTTCTCGTTGTCTTAGTGTTACAGTAAAACGTCGGGTCGCAACCCGGTTAAGGTAGTGTGTAAACACCTGGTTCTTTACACTGGGGACTGTGAGACCCAGCTGTGGTTGGTATCGTAGTTACAGATAAGGCCGGTTAAGGTCTCCCATATTTTCCAACACAGCAAAGTGGGGACTGCTTGCATGCTGGCTGGCGTAGAGGGTGGTCACCGCTAGCCCAGAGTAGCCGTTATCCACCCCAAAAATTGGGGGCAACGGCTACTCGTAGACTAGGTCACCGCCAGATGTTTTTGCGTTCCGTCAGTTGTACTTTTACGTCCCTGGCCATCCCAGTGCCGAAACCACTGAAATTGTCTGCAAGACCAACTTACAGTCTATTATTTTAGAGAAAACTTTCTTGCACTAGCGGCAGATTTAGTCTCAGGATTGGATTACCTGTGGTGAAGAGGAGAGAGACTGTCGCGAATATCGCACCCAAATTTTGGCACACGAAATAACAAAACCTAACTTGAATGCTCTCAAACTCATTAATAATTCACTACACTGGTACGCTAGTTGAAATCACTGCTAGCAAAAAGAATAATAAGCTATCTCTTGAATAATTATATACAACACTCCGAATGGTAAACAATACTTGCTAATGATGTTTGAAAAGAAGCGTATGTAAATTTTCGGTTTAGCCATTCGCATGAGAAGTAATTTCAAACACTCATGCATTGTTCGTGTTTCATCAGGGGATCCAAATATTTCGAAAACAATAAAACCCTCGAGGCCACGCCTCTCGGGTTTCAAATATTTTCTAAATTCGTGTTTGAAATAGTACTTCTAATACAATCCCGTAGTGTTACAATATGTACAAATATTAAACAGGTCTGTGTTTTGATGTTTTTAGTTTGGATGCCATACAGCCGGCCACCTTGGCGAACCCCGTATACGAACTACCGTAAGATATGTGACTCAAATCAATGTTATCTAGCTGGACATTATGAACGTACATAATTATTGGCATCATCATTATCAAGATTATAAAAAGTAATTTGGTGATTGCTTTGGTTTTGCCTTTGCTTGGCTAGTGGCTGTTCAAAACGGGTTTTGTGGTAATCGGAGCAAACCAGACAAATTCTAGATCTAAACTTTAAAAAACAAACTGTGTTTGTTAGCTATACGAAATGGCCAGAGCTGTGAAAGCCCTATAAAAGCCGAGTAAACAACAATCCAGCACAACTTAAGTTCATGATTGGCAACTGCGTTTTTACTTGCTCCTGTAATTGGCTCATTGCGTTTTTACTTGCTTCTGTGATTGGCTCATTGCGTTTTTACTTGCTTCTGTGATTGGCTCATTGCGTTTCTACTTGTTCCTGTGATTGGCTCATTGCGTTTCTACTTGTTCCTGTGATTGGCTCATTGCGTTTTTACTTGCTTCTGTGATTGGCTCATTGCGTTTCTACTTGTTCCTGTGATTGGCTCATTGCGTTTTTACTTGCTTCTGTGATTGGCTCATTGCGTTTTTACTTGTTCCTGTGATTGGCTCATTGCGTTTTTACTTGCTCCTGTGATTGGCTCATTGCGTTTTTACTTGCTCCTGTGATTGGCTCATTGCGTTTTTACTTGCTCCTGTGATTGGCTCATTGCGTTTTTACTTGCTCCTGTGATTGGCTCATTGTTTTTACTTGCCGTCCCGTGACTGGCTCATTGTGTTTTTACTTGTTCCTGTGATTGGCCCAGTAATTACTTTGGTTTGGCTTCAGTTTACGACACTCAAATCGAAAACTGCTCGAAGAGAAAGAGTTATTGTAGTAAGTTGTTCTTGTCATCATTATTACTAACAACTTACAGATTTTAAATTTCGAATTTATTTAATCGTTAGCACTTTCTACTCAGTTATTCCCTGCTGGTAGAGCTCGTTTCCCTTCCCAAAACGAAGGGGGAGAGAAAAGAAAGATAACTCTGCTGTGTACGACGTGTTCTTTGTTGCGCATGCGCTAGAGTTACCTAGCAACTCTGTCATAATCCTCCACGTGACTTTGAAACCCGACGTCAATCAACTAACGCTAACGTGGTCTCAAATAGTGTAAGCGATGTGTTATGTTTGCCCATGCGTATCACGCATTTCCGGCAAAAACCGCTTTCAGATCCATGGTTGTGGACGGCGGTATATCAAAGAAAGCGGCCAACACCGGAAGAGTGCTCCTTCTTCTCTCTCCCTTCGTTTTAGGAAGTAAGCGAACAATGCCAGCAGGGACCTAAGTTATTATAAGATCTCTTCGCATTTTAGCAGATAGAGCGGTTTTCAATTGAGTGTAGTAAAACCAAACGCAAACTACCCACGGCCAGCCAATCATAGGAGCAAGTAATCACAAGTAACTCGTAAATGGCTTCCCTGTGAGCCAACGACAAACCAAAGCAAAACCCAAAACCAATTTGCATTTGGTTTTACTTTGGATTCTGATTGGTTGAAGTTTACTTTCTCAGCCAATAGGAGAGCTTAGTAAACGCAAAACCAAAACACTTCCGACACTCAATTGAAATCCGTTCTAAGCGCCTATGACCCATAAAATAGTAACAACGAAGAAAGGCTGATTATACGGTAATGGGTAATTTATAAGAACCAATATTTCGGCTGGCACGGCCAACCTTCTTCAGGGTTTACAAGTGAACTTGCAAGAAAACGTTATTTTTAAACCCTGAAAAAGTTTGGCCGTGCCAGCCGAAATAGTCTCTTGAAATTACCCATTACCGTATAATCAGCCTTTCTTCGTAGTTACTGTTTACACATTTTCGCTGATTAGAACCCTCCAAGATGATCCGGTATTATACTTCGTCCGTCAGTCCTTGCAGTTTTACAATATTCATAAAATAGTATTTGTATTATTGCAGGGCAAGCAGTAGCACACGCCCCACCAGCCCGATTTACGAGAGGTAAACTGACGTCATAATGTATTGACATCTTGCCCTAATACTGAGAAAAAGTGATCCCTTCCCCAGTGTACATGTCCTCACCAGTCACCAGGGGAGTAGGGAGGTCCTGAAAGTTTAGGGGGGGGGGGGGGGGGGGGGGGGGCAAATGATGAATTCTGGGACATTTTCATTGATAGATAGATATATTTTTTTAAAGAAAAAGAACTCCCTTTTCACCTGTTTTGTCGATTTCCAGAAAGCTTTTGACAGAATCTCAAGGGAAAAATTGCTAACTAAAATAAATAACAGGAATAACGGGGAAGATTTTTAGCTATTCTTATTTCAATGTATTCTAATGACAGAGCTTGTATAAAAGTTGAAAATAAGATTACAGAAAGTTTTCAGTGCTACAGAGGCTAGGGATCAGACAAGGTGATATCCTCTCACCGACCCTATTTAATCTATATATATATATACACGACCTCCCCGAGCAATTTAATGCAGTAAACGACCCCGTATATCTTGATGATAGACCCATCGATTGCTTACTATACGCCGATGACACGATTATAATGTCCCAATCGGCAGAAGGTCTGACAAAAATGTTTACACAAATGATTACTGTACAGACAACAGTATGCAAGTCAACACAGATAAAACGAAGGGTGTCGTTTTTAACAAGTCTGGGGACAAGTTAAGCAGATTTATATTTGAAATCGATGGACAAAATATCGAAAACTCTACCACTTAATAGATATCTGGGTCTAACTTTTAGTGCCTGCGGTTCGTTTACTGTAGCCAAACAAGATCTGAAAAAAAACTGCTCTGAAAGATCTATACAAGATAAGAAAAGAAATGGGAGCAAATCTTAGATCTCCGTAAAGCTATTTGACTCACTAATAAAGCCCATTCTTTCCGGAAGCGACGTCTGACGAATTGATAAAATTCTACCAGACAGCCGTAACCCGATAGAACTAGTGCAGAGTAAGTTTTGTAAACAGCTGTAGGGACGCCTCAAACGGTCAAACTTAGCATGTAGATGCATGCGAGCTTGGAAAGTTTAGCTTAAAATCCGATTGCCAAACTGGGTAAAACTTCTCGCTCTTGACAATAACTGCTGCTCTCAAAAGCTTATAAGGAAATGAAAAGTACCAATGATAATGATACTTGGACACAAAAAATACGTAATATTTTATATAATATAAGTACGGTTTTGGTTGCTCGGCAACTCAAATCCTGAACTCAAGGTGTTTCCAAAGGTATTTCTCAACAAAGCCAGAGATATGGAAAGACAAGAATGCCTCTCTAGCTTGTTTAACGAAATAACTCTAACCAGTAAAACAAATTAAGAACCTTCCGTACCTTCAAAACAGAGGTCGCGCTAGAGGATTATCTCTTAAAACATCGAATTTCACTAACTAAATTAAGAATAAGCAATCATAATTTAATGCGGATTGAAAAGGGAGACATGTATACCCCCCCCCCCCCCCCCCCCGAAGAGAGGCGGTGCCCTTTTTGTACCATTGAAAAGGAAGATTAAAAACATTTTCTCACCAATTGTGGATTTTACACTGACCTAAAAAGGTAATTGACTAAACATCTGCGAGAACAGAACAACCTCCAATTTCAACACCTAACTGCTGACAAACAATTTAGGCTACTAATAAATCCACCAAGAAAATTAATGAAAACTATTTCGAAATATATTGATGATTGCTTCCAAAAGAGAAAAAAGGCACTGCCTTAGATAGCTAACTTTTCGTTTTTATTCAGTCTATTATTATTATTGGACTCCCACTCATGAAAAGGTCTTTTTACAAAGTGCCAATAAAAAACCGCTGTCTGTCTGTCTGTCTAATCGGGGTGGACCAATAGAAATCCGGAGAGGGCTTTATTTTTTTGTGGGGGGAGTAAAATTTATTTGGGCAATTTTTTTCACCCTGGGATGCGTGTAGGATTTTTTAAAATCTCGTCAAGCTCTGCATGTTTTTTTTTCATTTTGTAGGGTTTTCACAATGTCGTCAGTTCGATCTTTGCAGGAATTGTTGTTGGGAGTATTGACTCTTGCACAAATTTTTTGGTGGAACATTTTGTCTTGCTCGATTTGTGGGGGTTTGGGGAAGGGAGGGGATTGCCACCCCCCGACCCCCTCACCGGATGTCTAATGGTCCACCCCAGGAGCTCCACCCCTAATGAGAATGACCCTCATATTTTGCTGCAGAAATGTACCTGGACAACGGTTTGTACACATTAACTGATTTTCTCTTCTTTTTTTTAATCAAAAGTGTTAGTGATCTACTTGAAAAAATAGACAATCAAGACGACATAGACGCTGGCTATCATAGGTAATTTAATTATGTAAATTAATGTAATGAGTTCAATAGTACGCGCGTTCTGATTGGCTGTTACTCTCCAGCTTGTTTACGGGGAGACGTCAACACGGGCATGTTAATTTCAAAGGAGCAACATTTAAATTTTCTTTAATTTCTTATTTCTGTATCATAAAAGAAATATTACAAAAAAAATCAGTTTCTGGGTTCATATAACGTAATGTGAACACTCGAGAAGTTGTTAAAACACGAGCCTCTCTTTTATGTTTTCTAGTTGTTAAATATTATAATATGCTATGATTGTTCTTCGTATAAAACAATTACAGAGTGTTGTAGACTACGAACGATTACTATTCGTCTTTATATACTATAAACTGAAAAATGTCAATGAGTTCTTTTGGCCGAGACACGAGTCAAAACTAGCCCCTCAAGTGGAGGAGGAAAAGGTTAATATTAACAGAAATGCCTGTTCGGTTTAAATTAGCGCCGTCTCCAGGAACATGGTTCATACAGACTTCAGAACTTTTTCTTGAAGGACATTTCAAGGACAATCCGTACTTTTCTACAGGTTCACACTTTAATGACCTCAAAATTATCCACAATTTAGACCCAACGTAAGACCCTACCTCTGACTTGTTTGCACGACGAATCATTCAGTACTGCTCAAATGCTCTTTTGGAGGCAAACGAGACTGTTCAGTTTATTGTCTTCTCAAACATCCTAGCCTGGGAAGACAGCCGACTCTTATACAGAACCTTTAGTAAAAATTCAAGGTCTTTTCAAGGAGGAAACCTAATCTGTCAAAATGCAAGGACTTTTCAAGGTCCGTGCGAACAATGACAGAATAAGGATAGTATCATCGCGTACTGTTTCAATATTCGCGGGGAACTCACATCTCGCGCTAGGAGTGTTGCTGTACCACTATTATGGTATACATTATATTATAATAGCATATGTTATGAACATGCTAATGATATGTTGATAGAAATGTGGCAAAAAAACACTGCAATCAGCGAATTCTCTACTGGTCAAATGGTTAGAGTTGGTGTTAGTGGTGGGCGCGAGTTCGATCCCGGTTCATAAAGTGTTTCCTTCTAAAACATTCTACGTGTCGTTTCGGATGTTCGTGAAAGTCTCAAATTATTCATAGTGAAACATATGGAAGCAAAGATAATTTTATGACGTAGTTGGTTCTCCATCTCCAGGTCCAAAATATACTTGTCATTTATCTCAGAGATAGTGATAAAGCGCGATGCTTCAAAGGGATGGCTGAACTACGTTTGCCCTCATTGTATGCACGATACAACGTTCTATCAATAATAATTAATATTTTCAATACTATTAACAGAGTGAGAGAGAGAATCGACGACACAATAAACAATACAGGATATGACCAGTAAGTGAATTCTACAGTCTAAACTACCATATAATGACCCCTGCCAATCACTAACTAGCATTTCAGTCTCTAGATTTCAAAACATTTCTTTCCGCAACTTCCCCTTTCACAAAATTCTGGACTTGTAAAGAAAAAGACAAAACATAGTTTGATACAAATGAACAAGATCAAACAATCGGTGACGAAACCTGGCGCCAACTCCCCAGTAGGCCCTTTGCAGGACCTAGTCACGTTAGCCTGTCAATCAAAACAATTTTGGCGCTAGAACAACATTAATGCCAGAAATGGAAAGAGCAAGCCAAAATTAGTAAAACGTCCAAGTTTTAGGTTCATATCTTTAAAACTGAAGGAATGGAATTTTTTTGAAAACTTTACAAATTTAGCTTAATTTAAGAGGCTTTTTTTTTGCCGACTGGAATTTTATGTCGCATGCCAAACATTTTGAGCACAGCACTCCTTTATTTTAGGTACGCGTTCCAAACATTACCGGCACGGCATCCCTTATTTTGTCGTGTAATTGGAAATGTTGCGCGCGAAAATTGTGGTGATCTATAACGCCTGATAGTTTGCTTTCGCGGATGACAACTATCAGGTCACGTGATCGCTTTTGGCCAACGAGCACGCGCCAAAATTTTGTGGTTAACTGATAGTTGAGGAGCGTGGTAACTAAGGGCCGACCATTTGACTTTTGAGGGTGTTCTTGTCTGTGCTCGATTTTTTTTTCTTTAGCAGTGTTGTTGCACGAATTTTTTTTGCGAAAAAAGCGGAGCCAGAACAAAGCTTTTCCGCTTGCAGGATATTTTTTTTCAACACCGTTGGCTTGCAGGATTTTTTTTTTTCGAAAACACCCCCCCCCCCCCCCCCCCCCCTCAAATGTTAAATGGTCGGCCCCTAATACAGAGTTGTCGGCCTTATGCAGGATGACGTCTTGTTTTTGTGATCACCACCAAGCGTCATTTTGGCACATTTCCTCAGCACGAATGTAAGGCTATCAAGCCTACAGTCCCTAAACAGACATACTATTATAATAGTCCCGAGATAAAATCACTCCGCATTTGCTCGCCACTATTCAACAACACCGGGTTAGACCTGAGCTACTAAAAACCTTGCATTTTATTGGACCCTTTTTGGTCGCACTTTAATGAAATCCATTGTTTGTATCGTTCTGTTGGGCAGAGCGCCAATAACATGGCAGGTTGTTAGTCACTACGACCCGACCCAAAACAAACTGTGTCTGTCTGTCTGTTGAAGGACTATCGGCTGATCTTTCATGTTCTTTTTGAAACAAATACTGGCCCGAGAACGAAGTTCGAGTGCTTATATGCTAGTTTTTAGAACATCACCACCTACTCTGTGCACGGCTTACCTTAATCTGCTTTCTAATCTCATGCTCTTGTCAAATAGCACTTTTTATCACTTATTCAACAGGTTGCTGAACGAATACAGAAGAAAACTGAGAACGGAGTTTAACAGACATTAAAGTTTGAGATTACAGATACTCAAGAGATCGTAGGCAACCCAAATGCTGTCTTTTTACTAGAATGAGAAATAATGGCACTGTTCATAGTCTATCGTTTTATATTTCAACTGACCACACAAACACATCATGTTTGGTTTTATTAACACAGCTGTTTCACACAGTTGAATAGTAGCAAAAGATTGAGCTGAAAGCTGTATTTTTACATTTCAACTGACCACATGTACATAATTGTTTTACATAGCAGTTTCAAGGGGCACTGTCAATCGAATTGAACCTTCAAGTATCTTTAAATCAAACTACAAAAATATCACGCTGATATAGTAAAAAAATACCACGTGAACGTCCTAATATGCTTTTCAAACTTTTTCGATAGAGGATGGCAAAGATTAAAGTGGATTAATACAAAAGCTTATTTTAGAAACAGTGAAACAATTTCAAGTTGCTCTAAATTTATCTTAATAGCAGTTTTTTTCATCCACTCAAATCTTTGCCATCCTTCATCAAAAGTATCTCCAATTTTCTCCAGTATACCTGGAAAGCATACTCTGCTAATCTGAGTAGTTATTTTTGTCTTTCGTCATGAGAAAGATTATCATTTGTGGACGACAGTGCCCCTTTAACCATGGTTGAAAAGTATCATAAGCTGTCTTAAATATTGGGAAAAAATATCCTAGTTTGGCAATAAAACAAATGTCTTGTATATATTCAATAGTATACTTCCTTTATGAGGTTCTATTCACAGAAAGATGCTCTTGCGCATTTGTGCTCCTTGAAATTATAACAATCCAACTTGCTTGTTTTCAAGTCAATTGTTATTTTGTCCTAGTAACACTGAATACCCTCGCCATCTTTCATGGGAATCAACCTCGAAATGAAGCATATTATTGTAAGTATAAAGATAACTATTTCTAATCCACTCACTGTAAGCCGTCTTTGCAGGTACAGCTATTGCAAAAAGGTTGTCCCGGACGAACCACAAGCGACATTCCCAGCCCGAAAAGGATTGTGGTTCTAACTGTGCAGCTGCGCCAAACGGATAAACTACAGTGTGATTCGAAAGGCGATTCGCAGGAGACCGTTAATATTAGTCTTCAAGTTTTCAGTTGACCCAAAAACAAACGGTTTCATGGTGTCATTTGTTGTTTGCCATTTGTAAGTACGAAGGACCTTTTTGAAATAGCTGTATCAGTAACATGTTTGTAAAAATAACACATCTACATGTAGTATATGATTGAATAAGTTACATAAGGCTGCCTGTTTATAGTATTCAACATGATAAATTACAAAAGAGTGTTGCTGTATTCCCAACCTTCAAGAGTAATTCAAGTTCTGAATCGTTAAAAGTTCTTGGAACAATTCCAATTAAAAATATCAGGAAATATTCTAATTTTTGTTCCACAATATATTCAGACTTGCTATTCAAATGTTAGTCTAATTTTCTTCCAACACTAGTGGTCTATTCCCTAGCTAGAAGTATCCAGGATGACTGAGTGGTTTGAACAATCCCGGGGGGGGGGGGACTCCCATATAAAAGGGGTAGGGATGCTCGTCGGACATTTTCGATTTGACCCCTAAGAGGTACTAAAATGGGCGTGGCTCAAGCTTATTTTGACCCCTAAAAGATAATAAAAATGTAAATTGATAACAGCTTTTTTGTTCAATTGACACCCGACCCCTAAAAGGTACCGCTTTACATAGAAATGTCTGTGTTTGATGGTGGATACCCTAAGTGGTACCAAACTCCTGATTTTGACCCCTAAAAGGTACGACGAGCATCCATGTACCCCTCACATAAGGGAGTCCCCTCCAGGGAACAATCGCCTCTCATCTCTGTGGCCCAGGTTCGATCCCAGGACCCGGCGTCATATGAGTTGAGTTTGTTGGTATCGCAGACCCTTGCTTCAAGGGTTTTTCTCCAGGTTCTCTGGTTTTCCTCCCTCCTCAAAAACCAACCTAAATTCCAATTGAATCCTGGAGTTCTTAATCAGTTCGGAATACTTAATCATAGAGACCTGGTAATGGCTCCCTGTATCTTCGATGCAAAATAAACCATTTGGCATTTTGACCCTACTAGCAAAAAGCGCAATCATTTTAAAGGAGCTGTCATCATGGTACTATGCATGTATGGAGTCAGTGTTCGATTGGTGGGTTAAAACTGTTAAACCCCCTCCTTCAATGCTTGATTGAAGACTGTATATTTACACAGTTTAGTAGCCATTTTTGAATATTTGCTTTGATTTTTACCATCCCACATGTATGCGAGGTTCGTCAGTTCATGAGAATCGCTGATAACAGTTTTAATGACCTTGTCCGCCCCGAACATCTAATGCAATGGTCTCTCACAATGACACAGTACCTTTAAACATGTACGGGTTGATCCCATAAGAGCAAATAAAATTCTATAAAGCATTTTCATGCGACGTTATCAAAATTCTAAAATCTTAAATGTAAGCACAGGCAACCCAAACTTGGGATCTGCATAATATTTAACAGCATTTGTATGGGGTTTTTTAGTTTTCCATGTACAACGTAAATCTTGAATAACAAATTGACAAAAACCTATACAGCGTCTTCTTGTGAATGTACAGCGAATTTCAGCAAAAAAATTGCCTTAAAACCTGATCGCTGTAACATCATGCACAGCCATAGTTATGGAACACAAGACACTGAAAACGGTTTTGTCAAATTTTATTCAAGATTTACGTTGTACATGGAAAACTAAAAAATCCCATACAAACACTGTTAAATATTATACAGATACTAAGATTGGGCTACCTGTGTTGTAAAAACTTGTGATCTACAAAGCTGTTCATTTTACATATGTTAAAGGTCAACATACTAAGTGTTCTGGAAAAATTGACATCACCTTTAGAGTAGCCTGAGAAAACAGCTGCCTTTCATTGCAGTTCAATCCCCTTGAAGTGACGGGGAGAGGCGGCTGTCGTCTCAGGCTACTTTTGGAGTTACATGTATGGAGTTTTGAATTTTATGAAAACCGGGCTTTATTATACAAAGTAATATATACAACACTGTCAGCCGTGTTCTATCACATATCCAAACTGACTGAGAACTGAACTTGAAAAACGACGCAAAGCGGAGTTTTCTAAACTCAGTTCGAGGTGTTTGGATATGTGATAAAACTCGGCTGACAGTATTGTATATGGCTTCTCCAACGAATTTACCATTGAAGAGAAAACGGAGAAGAAAGTTTGGATAATTTATGCAAGTGTTTCATCACATATCCAAACTCCTTCACGCTTGTGACTTTCTTTGTAATATTCTCATGAATTATTCATGAGTTTGAGAATCATATTTCCTAAATGATGTGAAATCCATGTACAACTACTTGTGCCAATTTCAATTTTTAAACTTGATCAATCCTTAAAGGAGAACTGAACCATAAATCAGTCCGACGACTATACTAACTGCTTATTAATCGAGCAAACAAGGTTAATAAGTGGTTTATTATATGGCCCATTTACTTCTATCGTTCATGTTTATTCACTTCCGTTTACCAGTATTTCCATTTCCGGAATTGGAGGCGCGCGCGCGAAAGTGCATTTTCCCCGCCTTTTTCATTTTAGTTACGCGAAATGAAAGAGAAGAATCAAACAAAAGATTGTCGACTTTCATGGCTTTATTTTGTTATTTCTGAAGTCAAGAATTTGCGAAGATCAACCTTTGTAATTGTTGATACAAGTTTACGACAATATTCCAGCTTCTTAAGTGGTTAACGTCTGAGATGAATTTTTGAAAACGTTCGTGAGAGTGTTCAAGAAAGCTGCTTGATCCGTGTTGGCGGCCATTCCACTCTCCAGTCTCGTATTTAATAACTCACTCTGGATTAACTGATGAAGTTGATAAAGACATCGAGGTCACCATCTGCTGAACACTGCAATTCATTTCGAGGGGCATTTATCTTTTTTGTTTCTCTCTGGTACTGTGCCTGTGGTTGTGGTAGATAAGTAAGTTCCATTCCAAAACAGCTTTAATTTTCGCTTCATAATCACCGGTAGGACTTTTACTGACTTCACAAACTCGTTGCTCTTTATTTTCATTGTCTTGCCAACATATTTCGTCACTTTATTTCATGAGGATAATAAAACTCACTCCGAGAATGTTCGTCATCTCTTCATGATATCTGTCCATGCCGAAAACTTATCTTTTGTTTTGGTAGCTCAGCGCGCTGTTTTTGTATCTTTTAACAGTCGGTTTTATTTGTTATGCTTTAATTTTGTGGATTTGTTCTCAGTAGCCCATTTGAAACTCGCATCGTCGGTACATTATCCACTTGTTCTAACACGAAGTTCTATGACGGTCCGGAGCACAATGGGGTATTGACCGTGGTCAAATACGGAAATATCTTGACGGGCTATTAATCAATCAGAATGCAGGAAGTGACAGAGCCATATAATAAAAAACTTGTATTCAAGAGAAATAAGTTCTGAAGGTCGAAAAATTGCCGATTTTCCGCTGGTAAAGCTAGTTTGTGTGGCGGCTCAATTCACTCTTTTCACCTGGTGGCCATCTTGGATTCAAAGCGAGTCAACCAGGTTAGTCTCGTTTTGAGTATCCCTCACTGCGAGGCTAACCTGGCAAAAACAAAGGATTGCCTCGCTTTCAATCCAAGATGGCCAGAACGTGAAAAGAGTGATTTCAGTGTTTTTTTCACCGTATCGTACGTCATGCATACCAAAGAAAACAACCACACCTTCAAGCACAAAGAAAGCACAATAGTGCGCAATTATGAGTCGTTAGTCCATCTATTCAAAGCCGAAAACAACATGACAAAACTAATATCGTACGTCACCGATTACAGGAATAGAGCCGTCTGTACTTAGCGGCGGTTGGGATCAGAAAGATGTGCAGGTTCTCTTTCCTTTGACGCAGACACAGTAAAATAATTTTTGGTATGAATCTTTTCATGTTTAGATCTACTCATTGAGCTAAAGTTGATTTTAGGCTTCAGTTCTCCTTTAAAAGTTGCATCCAAAGAGTTTTGAAGTGAAAACCAATAATTGATGGGAAATTCAGGTTTATTTACAAGTACCATACATGTAGTTCTATGGCAGCCATGTTGCTGTACCAAAGTGGAACACCAATATGGCGACTGCATGCTAATTTACATGTAGCAAAGTGCACTATTGCTTCAGAAATGTTGGCATTTGTCTATTTGAGCCTGATTTACAAGCTCTTTGTATATTTCATCATATTTTATTGAGGCAAATTGTTTTGGCAATTTCAGTGAAAACACTATTACCAAATTATGATCACGTACCAGCCGCACCTCATGTATACATGTAAGCCACACCCCTAACTTAAGCCAAGTAAACAGAAGTCTCTTGTGCCCAAAAAGGTTTAAGGAAAAACCTCAGGCACATAAGCTGCACCACAAAATACAGCAATAATTACATTTTGCTCGAGTTCATTAAATGCTTGTACTTGAAGCAAAACTTCTTCAGGAGACAGTGTCATATATAGTGTATCACAACTTCGAATTTGGTTACAACTCGCCTAGTCATTTCTTTTGTATATTTTAACCTGAAGTCATTCATAAATTACAATAAATACAGTACAATAAATATTTCTATTTGCAGCCTAATGTAAACCTTTCCTGTTTAAGATATTATGGGTTGGTTTCTATGATGAATGGAGTCTCAGGAGCTGGCCTGATGTGGTTTCAATCCTAACCAAGGAAGAAAATGGATAAAACGTTTACCAAAAATCATACAATCAATAATTATTAAATTTCACTAACAGCATGCAGTTACAGTACATGTACATATTGTACCTACATTATTATTATTAATTATATAATATGCAAAGGATGCACACAATATGCAACAAATATGACACCGTATTGGGGTATAGTATACATTGTATTCTACATTGACCATTGTGTAGTATTTTTTACTTGTCATTCGGACAATTTGGCTCACCTAAAGACTATGCCAAAATACACACGACTCGCAAATTAAAATACATGTATACATTTAGAACTACAGTTACTGTATATTAACTTACAGCAATTTTTCTCTCAGTTTTATAATATACAATAATAAAATAGCTTACCTCTTGACTAGTTCAGCACCAATGAGATCATGTATATGGTATGCCATGCCAAGCTTAGAATGAGTGCTCAAACTACGAGATTCTAACTCCTGAACGAACAGAATATATTACAAGGGAATAAAAAAATTAACAAATAAATGAATAAAATTAATAGTAATGTTGTAAGGTAAAAATATGCTCTCAAAGAACATACATTTACATGTACATGTACATGTCATTTATACGAGAGGATAATAGACTACCCACCCCCCCTCCCAGGATTTCTAATGGTCCATCCCTTAGACAAGAAGGCACCTTTCGTGTTAACATGCCTCATCTTGTGTGTTTGTTCACTTTAAGAGGTAATAACGTGCTTTCCAGTTGTTTATTTTAAGAGCAAATGACAGTATCTGTCACTTTTCTGGCCTTTCGATCCCATAATGCCTTTGTCTCATATCTATCCCATAATTTCTTTATTTGAGAGCTAGATGTTAGGGTTAGGTTAGAAAAATGCCATTTTCTGGTATTTCTACTCAAAATACGTGAAACTTCCATGGATTAAGCTTAATCTACAGGAAGAGAACATTGTATTGCCGTGTAGTGCATCAAAATCCATTAAAAGCTTGAGAAATGGTGCCACTTTGAAATTTAGGTTACACAAATACAGTGTAACTTTGAGAGGTTAAGGTTAGGTAGGAAAACGTCATTTTCTGGTATTTCTAATCACAATACGGCAAAACTGGCATGATAGTCTGAAAGCACTGGAAGAGACAGTTGTTTTGACGTTTAGTACATCGAAATCCATTAAAAGCTCGAGAAATGGCGCCACTTTGAAGAGTTTAGGTTACACAAGATGAAGCACGTTAACACAAAGAGAGCCTTAGACAAGAAGGCACCTTTCGTGTTGATATGCTTCATATACATGTAGTTCCCAGAAACTCCCAGGAACTCTATGTTATAAAGGGCCTTTGAGGGTGTTTCACATTGGGGCAACTGTATGGTGCTTTAAATATGGCAAGAAGAAAAATAGAGGACAAACTGACAACACTCTTGACGTATAAACTACCCATTCAAAACAGAAATGCTATAGTCTCTTGTCTCTCTATCCAATGACAGAGTACTAATAATTTAGTAATTAACATGCAAAAAATATTTGTCAACAAAGACACATGTTTTTGGAATAGGGAAGATCCATGAAGGGAGACTATCTACAGGGGGTTATATATGGCATTGAAAGGAGAGGATTATGCACAATTATGTGTACATTTGTATGTATATAATTATACAATTATGTACATTGTATAAATTATATACATGTACTATATATGTATGCACAATTATGTATATACAGTCACGTATCTACAGGGGAAGTCATTGTACATGTACAAATAAATGGGATTTCTAATAATGACAGTCAATTAAGATACATAAAAGTAGCAAAGGGCATGTTACATACATTTTGTAAAATCTCTCTGTATTTCCTGTTTTTGATCATCCGTACCAGTGCTTTCCTGCCTGTTCAAAATAAATCATAAATAGTATCCTACAGTGTACATGTTAGCCTGCTATGCAGATGTATTTTTTCACTCTCATAAATTAGAAGAAAAAAGTAACGTCTGCTTACCCGAGTGCTTAATTAGTTTCCAATATGCAAGCATGACGTCAGCACGTTGTTTTATTTTTCTGCCCAATCAAAGCCATTGTTAGAATTTTAGTGAATTGGCGCGCCAGTGAATACTCTCCTATGGTTGGTCAATGGCAAATGTATTGCATGAATTCATTTTAAATGCAACGTTACATCACTTTCCAGGATATGGAAGGTAAAATCTGATTGGTCCATAACACAATGAGGTGTGCATATTGGAAACTAATTAAGCGCTCGGGTAAGCAGATGTTACTTTTTTCTTCAAATTTATGAGAGTGAAAAAATTCGTCTGCATAGCAGGCTAGCTAATTTTGTACATGTATGTTGATAAAAATATTTTAAAGATATATTTTTTTAAATATATATAATTTGGATTTAATTCTTGACAAGTCCTCATACATGTAGTGCATTATATTATGCATGGTGCTGTAAATTGCTGAAATCCAATATGGATACAAGATCTGCATGAAAATGTAGTTGTGTTTATACTTAAAAAAGATAGGGTCAGGAGACCTGTACTAACTTTTTAAATTTTCTAACTTTTTGCACTGGCTGGCTTTAATTTTTTCACAGATTTCAAGAAAACCCATAGCATCTCTAATGTACAACAGTCATGTAGTTTTAATTTTGGTGAAAAAAGCTGTAGGGTCGGCAGCAGAATCTAGGCTCTGTCGGGTAAACTGAAACACATTCGATTTTGTTGGGCCTAAACTTGCATCCAATCAGATTACAAGCAGGCTAACAATAACTATTATGCCACTTATTACCAGTGTAAGAGCCACCAGATTATCTAAAGGCATTTTTGGCGAGAATTATTCCTGCTATTTCAAAAAAGAAATGCAACAAAAATAAAAGATACAATGTACTTATGCAGTGTTTTAAGAATCAAAATAATTTCAGATGCTTTTTAAAAACAATTGGAACTACTGTCAGTATACTTTCTATATTTTGAAACAGAGATATTGCTGTTACATGTAGTATTTGGAGTCAGCCAGTTGGAGAATAAGTACAAATGTACATGCAGTACTGGGAAAAAGGATTTCAACGAGGTGAAGTGAAATTTTACTTGCAAAAGTGATATGTATCCCCTAAAAGTGAAATTTCACTTTCCTTAGGTGAAATTTCCCTTTTGGTGAAGTGAAATATCACCTTGCATTAAGTGATATTTCACTTCACTGTAGGTGAATTAAGTGATAAATTATTTCAATTTATCTGAAAGCGATATTTTGACTTTTGAGGTGTTGATCTTAACCAGCACACACTAAAAAGATTCAAACAGCGAGCTGCTGAGAAAGCAACATTGCAGAAAAGATGGACTTAACTCTGTGTTATTACATGAACTGTACATCACATCATAGCCACCTTTAGAAATAAAATCCATGCATGTCAAGCTTTAAAATGATATGTTTTGCGAGGTTTTCAATGCGCTAGAAGTTGAATTATCGGGAATGCAAGCTGCTCTACATTCAACACTAACTCTTTGCATAACAACAATGCACAACATCAGAAGCCGCTTTAACAAAAGTCTTTTTCAAAGTTCTTCATGTATAACTGTCTTCACATGAAGTGAAATGTCCCTTTTGGTGATGTGAAATATCACTTCATGTGAAGTGAAATTTCCCTTTTGGTGAAGTGAAATTTCACCTCATGTGAGGTGAAATTTCACTTCACTAATAAAAGTGAAATATCCCTGGGGATATTTCACTTCACCTCGTTGAAATCTTTTTCCCGGTACTGTATAAAAAAAACATGCTCTACATGTAAATCGTTCTCCAAATTAAAATGAGACGGCTTTTGTATGAATGGATACATGTTTCGTGTATCACCTTTGGAAAAATTCTTCATAAACTGCCCTGCACCAGGTATACTAAGCCACCAATTGCCAACATCCCTCACAGCAAGAACACCAACATTGATAAGGTGACTAAAGAAAATGATACACCACATGAATGTATTATAATTATAGTAAAAAATTGAAAATGTTAAAGTTGGTAGTGTAAAACTACCTCCAACAAAGCAATACAGTGTAATTGAACATACATGACAGTACATAAATTATATACATTTGTACATATACACATATACATGCATGTGTGATCTGTATGAATATTAATTTTATATTTATTATTGATCAACCAAATGACATTCACTTGTCAGAGATAAAACTGGTATTTCCATGCGGCTTAATGTACAATATGTCAAGACATAACAGGGCATCTGACAGGATGTGGGGAAAAATGGAAATTATGCGAAATTTGTTGTGTAATTACACGTATGTGGAAAAAGAACTCAATTTTGCAGAAAATTATGCGCAGATATTTAGAAGCTATTTTTTTCTTGTTTAATCCTTTCTTACAAGGTTTAGAGGAGAGAAAACACATTTATGCTGGTCTAAAGTGAACCAGAACAGATTATATTAATATTACTATTACATTGCATAAACAATGCAAATTAAGTATTGGTAATTGCTTCTCTAACACACATTTACACAGATGATCCACGAAAACGTTGCACTAAGAGCAAAAGACGCAGAGAAAGCAAGAAAAGATTACTTACGTTATTTCATCCTCGCTAAGTTTGTGCTGGTCTATCAGTGTAGTCCTACTGAAGCTGACATCAATGCAACTTGGCAAGACCTCTGTAACAAACTTTTCTGCAAAGACAATAATAGTCATAAAAATATAGCCGAGCAATTTTGCAAGCTACATGTATGATTGGTCATGCAATTTGTGGTTTATAATTTCCTGTATGGACCTTCCATCGACTTCCGGTCTCAAAGAAAATAAAGCCAATGTTTAATAATGCCCATATAATATAAAATTTAATATCTAATAATTAATTTGTTAACAAGTGCTGATATACATTTTGTATCAGTCTATACCATAAGTTATGGATCCTCATCCCCCCCCCCCTCCCCCCCCCCCCTGTTTTAATAGCCTGCATGGTTAGTGCTGGCCGGCCAGCTGCATGGGCCATAAAAAAAGGGGAAAAACTTGTTCCATAACTAATGGTACAGACCTCGATCGCACTCTGTTAAAAATAAGGGCAAAAACTGGTGTTTCCAAGTAGGCTTGTTTGACAAAGACCTATAGAACTGACAAGCATCTGAGCTGTAAAATCACAAGGACTTCGCATTATGAGATTCATTGCAAACTTGGATTCAATATACATACAGTGGAACCTCTCTCTGAGACCACCTCTCGTAGGCGACCACCTCTCTTAGGTGCATGACCACCTCTCTTAAGCGACCACTTACCAAAAGCCTGTTTTGTCTCGCAGCCATCAAATCACTGCATCTAATACCTCTCGTAAGTGCCCACCTCTCGTAAGCGACCACTTTTCCAGGTCCCGAGGGTGGTCGCTTACAGGAGGTTCAACTGTATTATTTTTTTTATTTGTTGTGGTTTCAATTTTTTATTGGTACGAGATTTCTCAACCAGTTTTAAATTTTCATACTGGTTTCAAATTATCATACTCTCTGGTTTCAAATTTTCATACTGGTTCCAAATTTTCAACTGGTTTCAAATTTTCAAAATTCCTAAACCAGTATAACTTTTTTATAGTTCCTTGTGTTTAGGTTGAGGATGGCAGTACAGTAAGAACATACAAATGTATCAAGTTCTACCAAGTATTTTGCAATAAAAATACCTTACCTTGTTTGTGTTGATTTCTTTAGTACTTTATTTTATATTGGGTTAGGGTTTCGATTAGTGAACACATTGACATTGAGAAGGGTTACATGTACAATGTAGGGTTCTTGCAATATACTTGATTTGTCCCTTAGTGTGTTGTTTAGTGACTTAGCCCTAAACACCCAAAATTAGCGAGCACCTGTTGTTGATGTTTAGGGTGTTTTTGAATGTAGGAGTAATATTGTAGGGTTTGGAATACATGAAGTTCAGAGGACCATTGATTTGAAGCATATATGTTTCTTTTTTCTTCCTTTTTCTTCCTTTTTCTTCTTTTTTCCCTTTTCCCTTTCTTCTTCTTTGGGGTTTAGGGCTAACTCACTACAGTAAACAACAGAGAAACATAACACTTCTTCAATGGTCCTGTGAACTAATACAAATCCTAATCCTACATTTGAAAACACCCTAACCATCCACAATGGGTGCTCGCTAATTTAGGGTGTTTAGAGCCCACTAATTTAGGGTTTTTAGGGCTAAGTCACTAAACACAGACTATAATCCTCCTTTAATAATCATGTTAACTAATCTAAACCCTACCCTACATTTAAAAACACCCTAGCCATCCACAATGGGTGCTCACTAATATTGGGTGTTTAGAGCTTGTCACTAATTTAGGGTTTTTAGGGCTAAGTCACTAAACACAGACTATAATCCTCCTTTAAAGACCCTGTGTCCGAGCCCATGGTGCTTTGCGCCAATGTTATGATTAGTTTGTTTATGTTTCCAGTTTTCGCTCGGCTGTCATGTATCGCATGGCAGAGGGAGAAAATTTCGCTGAAGTAGAGATCGCGGGTTCTTCGAATTTGGAACACTCACAGAGAAGAAACGTTTACGGCAGTCTTGTAAGTTCAGTTTTTTTGCTTTATTAGATTTTAAAGTGACCGAAATATCAAGTTTCTGCGCTTGACCTAACCCGTTGTTGACCTATAAGGCTTTAAATTCTTTGTACACTCAAAAGGTCGCAGAGAATTCACCCACACCAGCACAAGAAGAACAGATCAATAATTGTTCTTGCAAGTCAGCTTGCAAGACAAAGAAAAGAAACCCTACGAGTAAAGGCTGCCCATGTAAGACAGCAGAGAAACGCTGTTCGACAGCGTGCAAATGTAGCACTTCCAAATGTGCGAACAGAGTAAGTTTATTTTTAGTTTCGTTGTATCACAGTACCGAAGTTTAATATAATATAGAAATCACACTATTAAACATGTAAGTTTTTTTCAGTCCACAGAGACCACAGACCATCCAAGAGCTCTTCTTCCAATCTCATCGATTGAGAGACAGTCGTTGGACCGCCAACAAAGCCAGGAACGCGCTCAAGTACGTTCATACAATTCTATACGCGATTCGCTTTCTTTGTTGATTTTTAAAAATATTGTTCCTTTCTTCTTGTATTATTAATGCATAATATTATTTGCTTTTAGGTCTTTGTAGCAGACTTATCAATAGACCAAAAAGACAAATTGCTTGTTCGACTTTTGACAAGCGGTAGGGGGAACATAGACTTCGCGAGAAATCTGCTGCGGAGCGCCGAAAATGACGAAGAACCGAACGTGCCAGACCCAAACGAAGAACACCCTAGGCCTAGTTGGTGTGTGTGCAAAAATTGTAGGCCAATGCAAACTCCCGAGGAAAACAAATGCTGCAGGAAAAGGGAATGCATTACTTCCTACGAAATGTTCGTCAACATTTGCCTTGACCGCCATGTTTTAGAAATGGCAATACGCAGTAGGTGCGATATTCGCGTGGAGGCGCTAGATTTTTCTATGGCTAGTTTCCGCAAGGCAGGTTATCGCCAATTTATTCTTTGGGAGCATGGGACATTGGGCAGAGGAAACAGAAAAATTATCCCCTCGTGTGCTGTTCTTTCAATACGGCGGCGATTTCCTTCTCCAGATGATCAGTACATGGGGTACCGTGATGATTAGACTTGTACATTGTGCAGACAACAATTACTATTCAAACATATATTTTTATTATATTCTTTTGTACATAATACGGTGTTAGAACTACCAAGATCTGTATGTAAAAGCATGCTGTGAAATATATTTCCCAACCAAAAAACACCTGTTTGGTAATGTGAAAAGTTGTTCATAGCACTCTAAGATAGCCCAGGTTTACAAGCAAAATGATTCAGGTAGTGTTACCCTACTGCCCGGGTCAACTCGACACAAGCCAGTGTGAAGTCTCTTACAAATATATTCTTAATTTGAAAAGCAGTTTCTTATAAAATGTCATACTAATGAATGAAAACATTTGCTACTTATTATGCACCTAGCAATGTTAAACCCGAGGGGGGGCAAGGGGTGGGGATTTGCCAGGCAGGGCCTCCCCCAAGGGTGGGGTTTTGACATACGCTGCCTGCCCATGATGGGGCTGTTTATAGGAAACATAAGGAAGGTATTTTAGACCAAACGGTGAAGGTGAGGAATTTGACATTAATAGGTGCATTACTCTTCCACTTTTCTTTCATTTTAATATGGGTCAAACAGATCTGTTGAAGTCATTTTGATTTTACTTATTCTTTGGTAACCTGTGAACCACTAGGCTCTCGGCTTACAAAATCATTCAAGCATATAAAACACCATGGCAGACACGAGTATAGCTTTGGCGGATTAACGTAGATTCTTCCTTCCATGGTGCCCTTTATTGCAGTTGTCTAGTATCCTAGAATGTTGTTATGTTTAACATGCTTAGAGTTGACCAAGGTAGGCGGATTACCCTAGCAAACCGTTTACAAGGGCAAAACTTAGCCCTAGGGTAACCTGGACAGCTGAGTTGAGTTGTGCCTGTTTGTAAACAAACGCTAAAATAAGGGGAAATGACCCAGCATCAGGGTAACCCTATCTCCTTGTAAACATGTGACATTATAAACGTGGTTATTTTTTAATTTATGAAAAGAGTAATTCCTGGAAATCTTCTAAGTGTAAACATTACAGCTTTGTTGAACAAGTTCTATTTTGATTTCATTTCTCCTACAATTTATATTGAAAATTGTTCTAGTTGTGCACCAGTCATTTGAAATCCCCTTGAAATCCCCCCCCCCCCCCCCCCTTAAAAAAAATGAGTGTTGACTCCACCTTGATCCACCATGTACCCTAGGGGTCAACTATTTGTCAAATAGCCAATTCCTGGGGCCCACTGTTATTTCAGTTCCCCCCTCCCCCCCCCCAAAAAAAATGTAAAAGGGATGCAATCAAATTCCCTCTCCCTGGGGCAACTGCTACACTTCAGGGTCCAGTTGTTCGAAGCAAGGGTAAGCACTACCCCAGGGTTAAATCGCTACCCCAAGGGTAAACTTTACATATTTATAATTTTATTACAGATTTAGCATTATCCTAGAGATACAATGTAATGTTACCCTTGCTTTGAACAACAAATCCCAGTATAAAATGGCCATCGATAGATATGTTTATTAAAAAATTACATCACAGCCAAAGTGGCTGAATTGCATAAATTTACCTGTACATAAAGATAAAAAAAACTACAAAATGTAATAAAATAGAGATTTTATGTGGAATGAAGGTCTTCTGAAAGCACTTAGGGCACGTTCGATTGACTGTATTCCGTAATGAGAATACATAGAATAATCACTACAAGTCGCTTATATCGATATTTTCAGTCACTGGAATTACTAAATGTACCCTGAGAAGTGTATGTCAGCAAGCATTTGTAGCTTACAGTGGAATACGTGCCTGAACCAGTGATTCCCAGAGACTATTCCATCTATTCTTATTCTGGAATATGGTCAATCGAACACACCCTTATAGTGTGTATATGTGGCATGTTAAGAACTCTTGTTTCTAAGGTTGTAGCCATCCCACTAATTTAGTTACTGAATTCACTTGGCAGTAGGTGCACTACCCTCTGATGAACTTTCTTTTGAAGTAACTATATATCTTGTTATTCTCTGCCTGATCACTTCTTCCAGGGCAGGAGACTCTCGCAGAGCAATTGTAGGGGAGATATGCCTTGGGTGGCTGGCTGGGAGGGGAACACTCCTGGCCATTGACCTTGAGTCAGCCTTGCGTGCCTGGAAAACCTTGGCCATCAGGTATGGTACATGGGGATAAGTTTTATCAGTTTTTACTGGCTCTGCATGCCACTTTTTTGAGCGTTTGTTGTACCGTTTTGCAAACTTCAGCTTGCCTTCAGCAGTTACTGCCTGACCTCTGAATGTATGAAAGTTATGGTCAAGAACAGCCAGGGTCACTCTCTCTATGAAATTCATATAGCTGAAAATAAGAAAGAGACTACTAATTTATTAACATGTTAAAAAGTGACTACTGGTATTTCTTTTATTCTCAGCATAAAAAATGAACTTTTAAAATTGTTATAGAGTAACTGAAATACTAGCTTTTGGTGAAGAAGTCAATTAATGTGTCCTTTGTAGAGAGCAATGAATCTTGGGTAGAGCAGACATGCATGAGACCAAAATAGCAGCCAATGAATGAAAGAAAATATATTTAGAGGATCGAGCTACAATTCAATCAGTATAGCAAAGAATCTGAAATAATGTTATTATTTCTGTGAAGTTTTTAGCTCTTCCAACTTGCTTGTTATTGAATAACTAATTCAAAAACTCCAGAAAAGGGAAGGTACATTACAATAAAAACTAGCACCATGTTACTTACTCAAATGAATTTCTCTTTGGTGCATACTTCAGTAACATACTGTTGAAGTTCTCAAGAGCACCTGTATGCCTAAAAAAATGTCACAGATAAAAAAATAACACTTAGAATACCTTGTCTCCACAATAACTGTTGCAATTATCATATACTCAAACAAAAATTGTTTTGGTGCAATACAACTACCAGAATCCTTTTCAAATTATTTTTCTCATTAAAATGTATCAACTCCTTTGAGAAATCCAAGACAATGGTCCAAATTAGAGAAACAACAGAATCTGTGCAAAGAGTTCTGGTAGTTGTAGTACGTGTACGTGATGCCATTATGCAAACGTCTTACTAAACAATAAATGTTGCTTGTAATGGTTTAACAAATTCCAAATTGCACTTAACCTGTGGGCTAGCTTGTGCAATTTTGGTGATACTCTTGCCGATATTATTGTTAATTGCACCCATATTATTGAGAGCTTAAAATGATCATTGCTCAGAACTAGCACTAGTCATGACTGGCAAAAAGTCAAGTTGAACCAGGCTGTGAATATTGAGACATTTGAACTAGCTAGTATATTTCATCAATCACTAAACCAGCTAGTTTCATCAATCAATAAACCAGGGACTAGGTACAGTAAACAGTTAAGTTTTGAGCACTGATATGGTGCAAATATATCTACTGGAGTCTCTTTCCCGCAACACCTTCCAGTATACGGAGCAGTTGAAAGAGAGGCCAGGTCAGGACTACGCAACAATAACCTGTACATACTTAAATCTAGTGTAGTACTTCAAGGAATTCAGCCATTTTGTATCGAACACTATTTTCCTCAAGGCTGTCATGGCTTTAGAGTCTTTCATGAGATACGTATTTCCTTCCTCTGTTTGTGTTAAAGGGCCATGCTTGCATTCCCCATCAACCCAGATATGCTCTCCACAAACATGATGCAACACTCCAAGCCACATATTCTACAAAGGCAAACCATAAAATACCTTGATAACCAGAATCAAACTGTACAGTACATGAAACATGTGTGCTTACTCCCAGAGTCCTGCAATATATATATAATTTATATATATATTGATTGGTATTTGCAACTTTTTATGGCTACATTTGTAAATCAACTTTTCAAGGGAGAAAGGAGGGGAAAACCCCATATATGTGTATAGCTTCTGTTACTGCATAATATTTCAACCAGGTATTTTATGTCTACATACCTTCAGAGTAAGCTCATCCCCCTTACATTCCTGGGCACAGAACCAAAAATGATTGCGTACAGGTCCAATCCATTGGGTCAGGTCCTTGCAGCCTTTCAGTTTGGATGCCTGTTAGAAAACAAATGTTATATGTTAGATTACCATATAAAGATCACATTTTTATTAGGGTTCCCACACTTTTGCAGGAAAAAAAATCCCTGGCATTTCACTGACCATGTTATTTTGAGACAGAAACATGGAACAAAACAGCCCAAAGAAATAAGTCTGTGATGCCTGAAAATAAACATTTCATGACATTTCACCAACTTTTCATTGAAATTTGGATTTCCCTGACCAAATCCTAAATTCCTGACAAAGACCTTGAAAAAAAAATGTTTTTCCTGAATGTGGGAACAGTATTTATCATGGCAAAAAGAACTAGGCAAGCTACTGCAAAAATGTACCACATTAATAGGTCCTTTGCAGGACATGGTCATGTGACCTTTTTAGCTTGTCAGTCAAAAAAATTGGTGCTGGAACAACATGGATGCCAGAAATGGAAAGAGTGAGCCAAAATTAGTAAACAGCCCAAGATTTAGGTTCAGGGCTTGCTAGCCAGCCTCATAAACTGTTAAATTTTGAGTTTTCAAGAATTGACATTCCTTCAGTTTTAGAGTTATGATCAACCTAAATCTTGTACTATTTACTAAATATGAATAACTTCACTGTTGCCTTACCTCAGACACTGATCTTGTCAGTTTACATGCCTTGTGCCATATATCAAGGTCATGGAAGAGTTCAGACAGCTGTGGGTGTTGTTCTGCAAAACAAAATGCTCAGGACAATTAGCTATAGAGTAATAAAATCAAGTCTATGTAATGTACACTAAGTAGGTACTATATATGTACTGTTCACTAAAAGCTCATAATGTACATGTAGTCCTCTAAATTCATATCAATTATATCAAAATTAAACAGGGTCAAATCACTTTGACAGAATAAATTTAAAATGATGGATAGTCATGTCCACATGTCGTGTATAACACAAATCGTTTATATTTTCAAAAACAATATTTCATCAAATGGTTTTAAAAACAAGTGGCTCAGTTCAAAACTTTGCAACAACATACAGAAATTGTGGACTTGAAAATTCTACCTATTACCAATAATTGTGAATAATGTACATAATTAATTCAAACTTATGTCAGAAAGTAGGTGAATGCAAGGGTTCGATCATTAATAATGCATTTTCTCAAACTTCTAACAACCTACACTATCCCTGAAATTCAAAAAAATCCTTCCCATTTTCAACCCCAAATCATTCATAGAATGAGTCTAAATACACCTGAGCATAATGATAATGGATAATTTTGCACAATTTGTAAGAGCTATTGAAGTGATAAGGTATTCTACAATCTAGCCAATGCAAGTGTACCTTTCAAGTTTCGGATAAGTCCAATTACAGATGTTGATGCATCTGTGGTAATGTCGGTGAAAACCACAACCTCCATCAGACGTTGGATAATTCTACTCAGAGCGAGCTTCTCCATTGTTGTAGAATTGCCCCCAGTCTCTCGCTTATCAACTACCTCCAAGTCAACCAATATCTTTGTAGTCTCCTCCATTAAAAAGTAACAACAGTACCTTGCACAGAATCCTGGAGAGTCATTCCTTCCATCTCCACACACTCCAACCCCATCTTCTTGCTTAAGCAGTTCCAGAATTGTTTCTCTGACAGCCTTCCAGAAACTTTCAACCACTTGAGAAGAGTACTGTCTGTGAATCCGATAGTAGACACTTGAAGACAGGCAGTTTAATGACAGGAATTTGCACAGTAAAGCCACTTTCTCAAAGTTGTTGCCACTGAACATAAGTGCCAGACAGAACTGTAAATTGTCCACATACACTTTTCTTCCTGCAACCATACAAAGAACTCTGGATGACTCCCAAGAGCCATAATGATGGTTTGTGCAATTCCACTCTAGCTGTAGAACTGTGCCACAGTACTTGTGGGAAATTGTGAGTTCTTGTTGACACTGATTACATATTTTCCCCATCAGCTCTTTCACACTTTCAACAGAGACTATTGCCCTTTCGGCAGAGCACAAATTCAGTTCGTCACCAAGGAGCTCTGTGCTAGAGTTCAGCAATTTTTGCAGCCCATCTTGTAGCTGTACACCTAATGAGCTCAGGTTATCCCCCATTGGTACAGGATAAGTATGAGTTTCATGTTGCCCTTCTCTCTCCTCTGCCAAGACAGTTTCTTCATGGTAGTCAGTGAGGTCAACTTCAGGCTCCACCATGGTGACTGTAGCTTCATCATCTATCAGCACAGAATTGTCTGGTAGTCCTTCCCCAAAGCCAAAGGATAAGTTGATTTCCATTTCACCTTCAGAACTACTTAAATCAACAAGAAAAATTGCCATTAATGGATAAAATAAATTGTTCACTCCTTCTAGGCCCTTGTCAATAGATAATAACTTTTTACATGAACAAAGTGTTTCAAACCATTTTTGACTTCATGTTTGGGGGTGGGGGGCAACACAGGATTTCGGCCCATGGATGGCAAAATTACCAGGGGTGTGAGTGAGGGGGCGAGATTACCAACTTGATCTCAACAATTACCATACAAATCTGGACAAATTTTCGTAACTAACTTAAAGACGTGTAGACTTTGCCTGTCAATAAACTTGAGCTGCAATTACCTTTCATTTGATTCAGAGTCTTCCGAGTCTTCAGAGTCTTCTCTACTGTCAACAACCAATTTGCCAAGTATTCTAGAAAAGCTGCAAAAGATCACAAATGGACACTGTTTAGAAGATGAGCTCTTAAACCCCTTCAGCAATGTGTTTATCAAGTTGGCTGTTGACCTATAAATTACTCGAAAGCATATTTAACTCTAAAATGTGGTGTACATGCATGTACGTCTGCTGGGACGTTATCAGGGACTGAGTGATAGACCACACTGCGATCAACACACTGATAACACTCCATGTACATGTTTTCAATAAAGATATGGTTTCACTTTCAGACATCAATGAACTCTGGAGCAAATAATTTTGGAAACAAGCTGTATATGTCGGTAGGCCCTGGATATTCAATATACATGTAGTATTTGTGTGGCTAAAACTTAAAACACTTGAACGATGTAGCTCAAACCAAAGAAACAACATACTGTACCTTGGTTCTATAAAATCATCTGCTTCATAATTATCATCAGAGAAATGGTCGTCGGAGAAGTGATCATCGTGGGTAATTCTGTTTTTTTCGAAGGGATCTCCAGCAAGAGTACCTTCCAGTTCCAATACCATTTCGCTTTCACTTGATTCAGTAGATATAGTTGTTGATGAAGTGTCCACAGGAGATGAGCCTGTTATATCTACGTAACTGTCTGCTGGCAGCTTTTTCGTACGCTTTAATGGTGTCGAAGCAAACAGCGGAGGTTCTAAGAAATACAAAGGAACAATATTAGTCCCACTGGAAAACAAAGTATTTCTCACGTTTCGCGCTGCAACTACAGTCTACAGTATACCCATGCAAGCCGACTTGGAGCAGACTTACCTTTTCCAAGCGAAGTAGATTCATCACGAGGCCGCTTTAGTGAGACTACAGAAGAAGCAGGTTCAGAAACATCCCTATAAGATTAATACGTGCCATTAGTAAAAGAAACATTCGAAACCTGAACAATTCACACCTGATAAGGCTGATTAGTGGATCCGATTCGTGATCAATACAACATATTTTCATGACTAACCTTGGTCGTGCTGGAGCTTGGTGGAGCAATATCTCGGCAAATTCGCTGTCAGTATTGCCTTTAAAGTTCAAGTGGTCTTTCGTTTCCCTCCAAAGCTTAAACGTTGACTCTCTCAGGTATATTCGATTCAACTGTTCACCACGCTTCGGTCTTCCCTTCCCGCGCCCGGACTTCTTTAACTTGGAAGACATACAATGTAGATCGGTTCCAATTCGACGTAATATTGGAAGAAAACTGATCTTAAATCTCAAAATATATACACCTACACGTTAAACGAAAAACTATTTACAAGTATGTACAATCACTGGAGCAGGATGGGTCGATATATTGATGAATTTCGCTGGATTTCAGGCAGTAACGAAGATCACTTCGATTTCTCTATTTTCGTAGGCTACGAAAATGATCGAAAATGATTTGCGCGCGCAAAGCACCATGGGCTCGGACACAGGGTCTTTAATAATCATGTTAACTAATCTAAACCCTACCCTACATTTAAAAACACCCTAGCCATCCAATGAGTGACAATGGGTACTCACTAATATTGGGTGTTTAGAACTAGTCACTAATTTTGGGTTTTTAGGGCTTATTATTAAAGACTGTCACTAAACGGATAAATGTAATGCTTCTTCAGTGCTTAATTACCCTAGTTCTAAAAAATTTGAACTGGTTCAAAAATAATTTGAACTAGTTCAAAATTTTTTACCTGATATCATATTAATTTTGAACTGCTTTTACATATACCTGTACAGTGCTTGGGTAGAGTATTCTGCAGTTGCCCCAATATTTTTGTTCCTTTTTGACTTTATTGTAATGAAAAATAAAAGTCTTTGCAGGGAAATAATCGTGTAGTACATGTACGTCATGTACATGTAGGTGTACAGTTCACTCATGTTTTTGTTCACGTAATTATAGACAATTAAAGTGACAAAAACACATCCTAATAGGTTTAGCAGGGGAAAACAATCACCAACTGCAGAATTTCAAGGAATTCATTGCATAATTCTTTGATGTGTCTCAAAGCACAAACACATCAGAAAAACCCAGTGAAATCACCTCACAAAGCCAATAATAAAAGCAAACCAAGTACTTTTCAGCCGTCCTCAGACTTACATGTAATGATGTCCTCTTACTAGCTCTCTTACAGTGGCTTTTTGTCCAAAATTAGAGCAGATTTCATTGGAAACCCTACAGAAGATTAGCAATTACCTACCATTGACAAGTCAGCAGAATTCTCCTGAATGGCATTGTGGGAAAAGTTTGAGCCCTTGGCTTAAAAGGTCAGCAATGCATAACAAACCAGGGTTAACTTGAACTGTGGGGGTAGGGTTGAGTTAGCACTCAAGATTTCACCAATTTTTATTGTGCCCAAACATGTCCAGTAGTCTCTAAAAGGGTTAAACTACTCACATACAATGCCTACATTGGTCCAAATCTTATTTTGGACCCACACCAAAAAAAATATGTTTGAAAAAGGAGAAATTAGGGAAGTTTGTGTTATTTGTAGAGGAAGCCTGGGGCCAGAGTGTTTCCATGGCAACATCATAATTTGCACAATGATGTGTACTTTCCAAAGTGGGTAATTAATACAGTCTGAAGCAGAATTTTAAGCCTCAGAAGAGAGATACAAGTAAGAAACACAGCTAAAGATTGAATTCAGAGTGGATTGAAAGGTTTTGAGTTTGTTAGACCAATCAAATCAGGAGGCCTTCACCTCCCAAACCTTGCATTTTATTGGACCCCAATAATATTGGACTGCACTGAAAGAATTCCATTGTTTTAGGGTTTGTATTGTTTCAGGGTTAGGCATTGTTTGGATAGCCAGTATTATTCCAGGTTCCGAGGAGGTGAAGGCTGCCTCAATCAGATTGCCGAATGGCAGACATTATTCAACCAATCAGATTGCCGAATGGCAGGCGTTATTCGACCAATCAGATTGCTGAATGGCAGACGTTATTCAACCAATCAGATTGCCGAATGGCAGACATTATTCAACCAATCAGATTGCCGAATGGCAGATGTTATTCGACCAATCAGATTGCTGAACGGCAGACGGTATTCAACCAATCAGTTGCTGAACGGCAGACGTTATTCAACCAATCAGATTGCTGAATGACAGACGTTATTCAACTAATCAGATTGCTGAAAGGCAGATGTTATTCAACCAATCAGATTGCTGAATGGCAGACGTTATTCAACCAAACGGATTACTGAACGGCAGATTATTCAACCAACCAGTTGCTGAACGGCAGACGTTATTCAACCAATCAGATTGCTGAATGGCAGATGTTATTCAACCAATCGGATTGCTGAATGGCAGATTATTCAACCATTCAGTTGCTGAATGGCAGGCAATATTCAACCAATCAGATTGCTGAATGGCAGACGTTATTCAACCAATCAGATTGCTGGAGCAAATACGAATACAGATGCATGAAATTTAATAGTATACATACATGTACAGTACAAAGCTTACTTTGTACTTAAAGTGGGGCTTAAAATAATGTAGTTATGGTTTATAATCAATACAGATTTTCATTTGAAAAGGTGGAGTTGAAGTATTTAACTGGGGGGGGGGGGGGGGGGGTAGGTGAGATCTTTCACAACTGGGGCTGATTCAATAAAACCAGAAACATACTGTATAAGGGAGTTGAAATGTGCAACAGAAGCCCCATGCTCCAGATTATCAGTGAATAAAAAGTACCATATAGTCTAGTGTGACAGTCTAAGTCTAGACACAGAAGCCAGTTGCCATTTTATTCCATAATTTATATGGTCATTTTTATTTGCTGAATAAGCATAGCACTAGAATGAAGTATGGCCAAACAATGGCCAAATAGTACACAATTTGTAAACGTTTTACTGTGTTGTCCCAGGTTCTTACAAGACTTGTACATCAATGTACAACACTGACAATATATCTGCATGGTCCCTTGAGCAACCTTTGAGTAAGCATTATTTAAATACAATAACCTATTTGTGGCATCGAAATATGCCCAGATATTTCGTCCACAGACATTATCTGATCTGAGAAGAGAACAGTTCCCAAGAGCGATCACGAAGCTCGAGGGAAACTGCGAGCTTTGAGGATCAGATAATGTCCAAGGACAAATATATCAGGGCATATTTCAACACCATAATGTAGGTTATTGTTGTTATCATCCTTCAAATATTTTCTTTGATGCGTGCTTATACGCTCACAGGAGGTGTATTCGCAATATTTTCCGCTGGTGGAGAGACAATATCGGGTCACATGACTCATTCAACCAATCACACGCGAGAAAATAGTTGATGGATTACATGTATAATATTTAGCATTATATTTTGTTACCAATAATATTGAAAAGTGTTTACAGACCTGTAGTTTTTGCAGTAGTGTCAGTAACTTTTGATTGGAGGTGTGTTACATAATCATTTGTCAACACGACAGCAAACTCGTCAGATCCAGAGAATAGTTTAAACAGACGAACTTCATTCCTCTCCCACATATCATTCTAAAAAGAGAAGATGGTACGCATCATTAAAATGCATGAGTACTAATGGCTGCAGGTACTTTTATTAATTTATGACTGTCACACTTACATGTATTAGTCATATTTGAGCCTGTTAGGGATGGGAAGATACATTGTAAGACTCCATGTATATTAGGGCACATTTTTGGGGGGACATATTCCTAGTTAAGTATATTTGAGCCATCACCTGAAGTTAGGTTAACTTTAATTAATACAGCCAGTGCATGTTTTCTCCCCGACTTTTTCCCCAGAGCAGTGTTCTCATTAACCCTTTCAGCCCTGAGTCTTTGGAAGTGATTTTTAGCTATTTCTAGACCAAACAGAACCCTCCCCCCCTAAGTAAACTGTAGTCATTGTTACCATGGAATTTTCAACTGGCCTATAATACTGGGGGCTCAAAGTTTTTAGATGGCCATTTTGAAAGCAGTAAGTTGTGGATTACTTGACGGAGCTGGCGGCATTTTAGTAAGAAAGTTAGAATCTGAGGAGAACTATTTTTTTCTGTCAGTGTGATTTTAGTCTTTTTTCTGAAATGAAATAATGTAAACTGTAGTTAACTTCTGCAAAGAAAGGAGGATTTAGATGAAATGATTCAATTTTAATATGCCTACTAAATGCAGTTCAGTAGGATCATTTGTCTATACATTATGTTGTGTGTCAATCTCAGGGCCTTGCATGCTCTTTCAACTTAGCCAGACTGAAATCCTCAAAGCAAGTAACCATGCAGTAAAACACAACAAATGTCGTGTTTGGGACTGAAAGGGTTAATATTCATATTTCTCATTAATATTCCTATGGTTTGATAGGATTCTGTGTCCACAACGAAACTATTGCATCTAGCTAGGACTGCAATTATACACTCAGGATATATATACCTCTGGCAGCGACACTTGCTGCTGTTCCTTTGTTATTAGCATTATTTCAATTATTCAAAGTTCAAGAATGCGCAGGGGAAAACAATGACAGCTTTATCGTGTTCATGTACATTTACTTTTATTAATATATACATGTATGAAGAACAGATTTCATATGAGTGGAAAATTTATGGCAGGTAGTCAATATTGCTGTGACATATATTGAAATGGCTTCACCATTGCTGTTTTTGTTCTTTTGATATCCAATCAAATTACAGAGTTACAGTACATGTATATGGTAATAAAAGTTACTGTAATATTGGATACGTAGTTAATAGAGTACATGCATGTACAGATCTACAGATCGAGAGTGCAGTCTTGTCATACAATGTATTTCCAGTTCTCACTCATAAAATCTTCGGATCAATCACGGCTTCTGGGAAACCCCCACCCCTCCCCCACACTACCCTAGCCTTTAATGGTTAATCATTAATAGAACAATGCATATCCAAGGGAGGGGTGGGTGGGTAGGTTCCCAGAAACTGGGATTGAGCCAAATATTCTCTATGTACATGTACATGTACACATGTATGGAACACTTACAAGCTGTCTATCCGCTATTGTCTTGTCCTTGACAATGCAGTACAGCTGGTGTTTAAGGATGATGGCAGGTATCCTGCCCTTGAACTTGTGAACTGGGAAAATGGATTTCAGATAAAGAAGTGCAGCTTTGGTATCGTTAGGGATCTCGATGAGATCTGGAAAAGAAGAAAGAACATGTAGTTATTTTTGATAGTGTGTGGGCATATAATACATGTATATGTACATCATGGGGCATTATTAGGTTGGGTGGGTAAAGAATATCACCATTACATTTTTATTGTGCTAACCTTAAGGGCCAACCTTTCAAAATTAGCCACACCAGTTGCACATCCATGTGTGAAAGGTCTCTTATTGTTAGCAGTATGGTTTAATTCAATCAGTTAAGTAGTTGTCATGCATTAGGACAACAGTGACACAGTCAGTTTTCCACCATTTTATAACCACATGTACTGTATATTAAATAAATATATTTCAATTCCTCCATTCAACTGCCTGCTCCTTAATTAGCCTGTACATGGGATGTACCTATAGCTTTTGGTTCTTATCTCACTTGTACATGCACATGGATTAACTAAGACAAAATTGGTATGGCATTGTTACGGGACAAAACATTCCCCTCCGTGACTTCCCCTCCGTGACTTCCCCTCCGTGACTTCCCCTCCGTGATGCTGGTCCTTTTGACTTACCTCCTAGCTGGAGAAGTTAGAGAAATTAAACATTTGATTATTTGATGTCATTTGTTAGTTGATGAACTAATTACCAAGTTTTGAGAGTTTCATTGTGCTAAACGGCTTGATCTCGTAATTTGAGAGGTACTTCCACAAGTCTTTCACATGAATAGTGGACCATGCCATTATTTTCCACACCCCCTGTTCATGTCTACAGCACTTTACCTCCTAAAAAATGAATTTTAGAGCTTTTAATTACTGCTCTATCAATTCCAAATCTGCCCCCCCCCCCCAAAGCATTTATGGGGCATTTTTGAATCAAAACATTGCAAATGCCCCACCGCGGGGTCAGCTAATAAGCTTGCAAATGCCATCTTTGGGACAAGTGCAATACCCTACAGTATGTACATGTAAGCCTGGAGGAAATGGGCAGGTTTAGTATTGATATCTATAGAGCCATTAACCCTGGAAAAAACACATATTTGTCTTTACCTCCCACTAACGGAACGGTGGTAAACCTTTTGGCCTGAAGAAATTTGGAAAAACTGGCCATTTTGGCCAGCTGCAGAAATTCTTTAAAGTTTTGACTTGATTGTGTCTGATTTGCTTTGCACACAGCTTCGCTAAGTAAACTTCACAAAATTAATTTCTGATTCTTTTCAAATGGAAGACCTTATAAAAATTCAGAAATCAGACTAATAAAATGACTGCCTACATATTTACGAACCCCAAGGTCGCATACATATTTTGTCTTGGAACTGATTTTAAGTGCCCAGTCTCTCACAAATGGAGGAATTATCAACATGTGACTCTCACGGTTGCCATTTTGTTTCACTTTGAAATACATTGTATCTCAGAGGGGGATTTTGGGGTTGCTTTTGTACCTGGCCAGTACAACTTGTATTTTGGCCAGTTAAAATCTGAATAAACTGGGCATACATGTGTACATGTACAATGGACCAGTTGTTCATATAAAGTCAGTGATGAGGCCTGCCCCCTCATAAAATAAAATTATTATCAAAATTGCAGTCACCCCTAGAAAATAACTTGAAAATATTGTGAAACCCCCTCAGAAAAAGAACTTAACCCCCTTATGAAAATATCCTCTCAGTAAAATAAATCAAAATCTCATGTTTGCAAGCGAAGTATAAACTCTTTTCTCAATTCCTCTCCCTTCAATGCAATTTCATTCTCGTTATTTTATATTCATTTTTCTGCCTTTCGTGTTTTTATCAATTGTTCTTTCACCATTCTACTCACCAACATTGCTGGTAGAGAAATCAAATTCTCCATTTTCGCCACCAGTCGAACTCAGTGCGTTCACACAACGGCGTTTTTTCACTGGGAAAACATTGGGAAACCCTAAAGAACGCTTCAAACTCATCTAAAGCTAATTGAAGTTAGCTTGGGTTATTTCCCTTGATGGATATTACCCATGAAAAGGGATTGGCGAGAACTTTTAACAGAATTTTTACACCTCGCGCCACTCGCCGCGCCGTATTGGACTGGGTTCTAATATAATGAGCGTCGAAGCAGACCGCTAAGGATCCTGGGACGGGTGAATCAATAACAGCAACAGCCGCAAGGAGGATTGGAAGGCCTTCCCATGAACACTTGCGCTTGAAAATTTGTCAAGAAGGCAAGAAACTTGGAGTTTCCCGCGAGTTTTGTCATTTCCAACTAAATTTCTCCTTGAAGTTTTTTAACTCTAGAAACTAGAGATGGATTCAACAAAGTCAGAAACATACTTTCTAACTTTACTACTCGCTAAACATTTTCAATCTTTGAACTTTTCATACGATCTAAGCATATTTATCGGACACTTTTCTCGAGAGGTTGTTTGGGAGAAATTTCCCGCGAACTCAAGTCGTAAATCTTACCCTGAAAGAAATTAACTACAAACCTTTTAGACAACTAACCTTCCCTGGAAATTAGCATGAGCAGTGACATAAATAAATTAAGTGTCTAATTTGTGCAAAGGGCTCCAAAGGGCTCCAGGTTTAAGAGGTTTACAAAGCCGTTGAATATGGGTATTGTTTACGGTGTTTCGATACCATTCACAAAATGTCGCGCTCACTGGATATACAGTACTCACGCCGATCTTTCGTGAAGCATTTCGCGAACAGTACGAGTGGTGTTTATTGTTAATTATACCAAAAAGAACACCGATTCTTTAATTTGTTAATCATTTTACTTAAAAACAATTATGATTACCTTAAAAGATAAAGGGCAGAAATAAGTAATACGTTGGTTTATTCAGTCGCGCGCTCGTACAAAAGCAGCTTTGAGCGCGCGCTCATTGTTCGAAAATGGCGTGATCAGATTGCGTCAGCAGCGCGCACGAACCTCTAAAATTGAAAACTTTTCACTCAAATCACAGGTAATTCTCTGCATATTTTCCCATTTTTCGTAGGCTCATGGCCAGAAATACGGAGAAGTTAAAGCTAGCCTAAACATACGTCAAAATCCCAGGAAAAACTTTGGTTTTGAGATGCTTTGTGAAAATTTGTGCTGCTGAGGTCCGATCTCCACGAAATTCAACGCAGAATGAATTGCTCACGTGACCGGGAAAATTTATAATATCGTTGCTACGCAAAGGATTGTGGGAAGGCCTTCCAATCCTCCTTGGTCAGCCGCGACTATTATGTGATGTCATAGCTTGACAGAGATAAATGACATTTTATGCACATCCATGCTATATTTGCCGGGCTTATATTAGTACTCTACCATTTTTTTATTTTGCATAAATCAGAAACAGTTTCATTGACAAGGAGAAAAAAATTACAGTTATTCGGCCTCCTATGACATCACATAACTAAGCATTGTATTCGAAATATAACAATAGAGGTAATCGGCTAACTCTGTTGCCACCCAGTTCAGATCATGTGATGTAAACAATTACTCTGGAGAATTGACTCTTTGAAAATTAATTTTATTCAGATAGGCAGGACTGCATTATGATTAGAATGAAAAAGGAATAATTCCCCAGAGTAGCATCTGTTTACATCACATGATCTGAATTGGGTGGCAACAGCGTTAGCCGATTACCTCTTTAGACGCAGCACTCAAAGCAAGAAATATTTTAATATTCGTTTCTACACTTGCTTGATGTAGAAACGATATTAATGATAAACAAATTGGGCGTCTAGGCACTTTTAATAATCGAATATGTGGACAATTTCAAACCAGACTGAATCGTACGGGGTCGATGCTTACATTCTTGAAATTTTATCGGCAAGGATCGAAAAGGGTGCATGGCTTCATAGCTTGACATTTAAAAAAACTCCGAATTTCTAACGAGATCTGAAACAACCATGGGGGCTGATGACTGTCAGGTCACGGCTAATCCACAAATCGAATTGGAGTTAGCGTGTTGGTTTTTTGCGGAGGGAGGAAAACCGGAGAACCGGCCGGAGAAAAACCTTCGGATACCAACAAACTCAATTCACATATGGCGCCGTGTCCGGGAATCGATATGAGGCGAAAACGATAATTTTCACTTTTTAAAAGTATCTACCTTTTTACCAAGTACATCAAATTATGCACACTCACATAACTCGTCCACTTCGACATTTTGGAGACCACAATTATGTAAATGAAGTGTCACGTGACCCCTCCACTGACTTTGGTTTTATATAAAATTTCAATAGCAAATAGGGCATCATTGAGTATTCCTGTCACGTCAGGTACACAGAGTTTTCCTGTTTCTCTGATGCCTGCCTTTAATAATCTGCCCTCACGGTAGAAAATATTTTTATCCATAAGGGGATATTGAGCAAAATAGGTCACTTGGTCTTGTACTCGATTTATTAATCAGCGGTTTTCTACTTACCAATAAATACAAGCCATAGTGTGAGGGAATATTTTTGTGTCTCCAAGTTCCCAGTATTATAAAACCAAAACGGTTCTTAAGGAATTGTCCACATTGCCCCATTTGCAGTTGAACGTTCACACGAAGAAGGGTACGTGATGTCATATGACTGCAGTTTTCAATTTGAAGCGTTAAGGTTTACGAGTTATGTTAGTATGTGCAATTTTTAAAAGATTCGCTTAAAACCAATTTCATAACAGATACAATCAATGTTAGCCGCGTTTTTGTCTTGACCCAGGCCTTGACGTACTTGAGACCCCGGCTCAACCAACAACATTCTGATCCCGGTTGTTCGAAGCAAGGATAGATAGCGCTAAGTATTGTAAAACCAAACGCAAATTACACACAGCCAGCCAATCACAGGAGCTAGTAATCACAAGTAGCATGGAAAAGGCTTACCTGTGAGCCATTTGCACACCACTGTAAAACCAAAACCAAAGTGCGTTTGGTTTTGCTATGGAATCGGATTGGTTGATTGATTTTCTCAGCCAATAGGAGAGCTTAGTAAACGCTAAACCAAAACATTTTCGACACTCAAGTGAAAACCGCTCTAATCTGTACAGTTTACCCTCGGGTTAATTAGCGATTTAACACCGGGTAGCGCTTAATTACCCTTGCTTCGAACAACTGGGCCCTGAAGGACACAATGCACCTCTGCAAAAAAAATGACGATTGAAATTACGGCATGATCTTGCATTGATATATCACAGATTTCGTATGAGTGGGACAAACTACAGCATGGTTAACGTACGGCATGCCGTGACATTGAAATGGTTTTCCTATCGTTTTTGTCCTGTTGATCCAATCAAATTACAGAGCTCCAGTACAGCACGGTTACAGTCACACCGCGGCAAAACGTTACGCGCATGCGTATTTGCTATTTCTTGTCGGCGCGCGGCCGCCCCCAGTTTCCCCGCGAAACCTGAAATGAAACAACAGGCACATACCCGTGATTTTAAAATTTCTGCTTAAAAGTGTCCATGTGAACTGTTTTGTCAAAAAATAAGAAAACTACTTAAAAGCTAAGCCTAAAACTTTAACAGGTTGAAGTTTTCTTAATTTGTAATACACTGTGAGTCAGTACTAAGTTATAAAATTATTTACTAAAAAAGTTGAAACCCTCGGTAATTTGTATTTGATAGCAGAGCCTTCGTTCTTTTAGCCAGCGGAGCATACCGTTTTGCCGCGGTGTGGGTTACAGTAAGGCTACGGACATGGCTATGCTCTAGTGTGTGGTGTGCGATGATAATGTCGAATAAAATCTATTATTATCCAGTTCCTAAGTATCCCGAATTTTGATTGGTTGATTCACTTGCAGATAATTGCGCGCAAGTAAGCGTTTGCTGCAGATATTGTTGTGAGCATGCGCAGTGCTGTTCAACAACATGGCTGCTCGGTTTCCAGAGCCTTCAGAGGAGGAAATTGCGAGCATTTTGGATCGGCCCAGTAACTGAATAATAAAACAATTATTGGAACTGCGGCTATCGCAAAATATGATGAATTGTCTGCCGTCTCGCTACCAGTTATTTGCCTCTGTAGAGGTAGAAGGCTGATTTCCAAATGGGGCGTATGAAAACAGATTCTATATGTTTACAATAAAAATACAAATTGTAAATTCATTTTGCAATTGTATAAAAAATGAGCGCTTAAAAACTGTGCAAAGCCTTTAAAAACAGTACGTAGGTTTAGTATATAAATCAGAACTTGCATTTATAACGCCGTGAAAAATGGCTTCAAAGTCTCCTGGCATCCCACTGAGGTTTGTTTAACACAACTAAGCTAAGTTATTAAGAATGTCATTTTTCCAGTATTTGACGTTGAGCAGTAGGTACTCGCGAACTCCCCACGATGCCATGTTGTTTATGTAAGGCCGCATGCGATACAATTTGCGCTCTTCAGTGAAGGAGATTTCAGACCACGGTAAGTTAGCTCTTCAGTGTTTAACTGATAATAATAATAATAATAATAATAACGTATTAGGAGCATCCTACAGAGTCTCGATGCTCTTACATATTATACCTAATCGAAATAAAATTACATGAATATATATATATAATGTATCGAGTAACTAGCTAATAGCATCTAAAAAGGAAGGTCTTCAAACTTGATTTAAACCTAGTTAATGTATCAATACTTCGAATATAATCCGGAAGAGAGTTCCACAGTTTAGCTGCAGCGACATAGAATGATCTGTCGCCATAGGTTACAGTATTACAACAAGGAACTGACAGTAAATTATGTGAACTCGATTTGAGTGAACGAGAAGGTCTGTAAAGTCTGAGTAATTCGCTTATATATTTGGGAGCTTGGCCATGGAGAGCCTTGAAAGTAATTAAAATTATTTTAAAAGTGATTCTATCTCTAACTGGCAGCCAGTGAAGTTTATATAAGACAAGTTCAATTTTAGCGTTACCGTTGTCAATGTATTTCACAGAAATCATGAGTGCACAGAGAAGGTAAAGACGAAGAAAACGTAAAGAAACAGACCAAACCAGTACAATAACTGTTACGGGAGATCGTGTTAGTCCACTCATTCTTATACACCTTATTCCAAAATGGCCGCCCTAATTTGCATATAGCCAGAAACTTTTCATATTTAGCACAATGAATATCACAGTTTATTAGGATACACCGTAGTAAGCAACATGGAACAGTTCGATACTGTTGCTTCGAATAGCTGCAAATATACCTGTATTTTCAACCTAGAAAAATGAAATCGAGGCATGAGATCAACGTAATGAATGCTGGAACAAACAATTTACAGAGATTTCAATTTACAGAGTTTTATATGGCCAGAGATGAGTGTGGACCTTATTGCCTCGATTTCATGATTTTTCTAGGTTGAAAATACAGGTATATTTGCAGCTATTCGAAGCAACAGTATCGAACTGTTCCATGTTGCTTACTACGGTGTATCCTAATAAACGGTGATATTCATTGTGCTAAATATGAAAAGTTTCTGGCTATATGCAAATTAGGGCGGCCATTTTGGAATAAGGTGTATAAGTAATACCATGGCACCGAGGGAAATTAGTGATTAAATTTCCCCGCGAGCCGCAGGCGAAGGGACTTTTACACTGAATTCTCCCGAGGCTCGCGGGGAAATTTAATCACTAATTTCTCGAGGTGGCATGGTATAACTTTGTTATACTATGATCGCCGAGGAAATGGACTGTTTTGCGAAATGTATTAGTCAACTTTGGGATAGTAAGAATTAATAATGAACTGAAATGGTAGATAATGTGTGACAAATAATGAGTATGTTTGAAACTATACGGGTTTGTTTCCACTCTAACAAAAAAACTACAATAAACTGGCAACAACAAACTATGTGCTTCAGGTTGCGCATGCGCAAACTGCAAATGTGCCCCACATGGATAAAACCGTGGGTTTATGACTAGTACTCAAGATGCTATCCAATGGGCGGGGGGTCGTTGCATTCCGACCTACGTGTACTGCAGGGGGAATGAAGTACCGCTGTCCAGCCTGCACTTGGAAGACAAGCCGTTGTCTTCTAATTCCCTTTCATGAATGTAGGGAAATCGTGCATAGAAACATGAGGGAAAATTAGAACCATTCATGCCTAATGAGGGAATTTCGAGGTTAAAGTGCCCCTACGATCAAATTTTGACATATCAATGTTTTAGCATATTCATAAAGTAGAGTTCATATATTATTACCAGTTCAAATTGTTTTTCGATACAACGACAGGAAGTCTTATTTTTTTATCTCCGAAAATTGAATCTACACGTCCGCCATTACTGGAAGCCGTGCCCTTTGTTCAGCTTTAAACAAAGGTTTATTCACCGGAAATGATGTCATACACTTAACGCTCGCCTGCAGAACACAACGCCTGGAGGCATATTTCTACTAAAAACGTCTTCACGTACATAAGAAGAAAGTTATATTTATCTTTGCGAGGTTGGCTACTTTTTTATGCACGCTATTTCGCGCCACGAGGTTGTCGTGTTAAGTGTATGACATCACTTCCGGTGAATAAACCTTTGTTTAAAGCTGAACAAAGGGCACGGCTTCCAGCAATGGCGGACAGGATTTTACCGGTAAACTCTCCTAAAATTTGTGGTTTAAGATGCCCATTTGGGAATATTTTTTACTATTTCGGATATTTCTAATACTGATTGACCTATAGACACTGAAAAAGTGGCAAATCGAAATGGTAAATTTTCGTCGTAGTGGCACTTTAAACTTCCCTCGGAAAACAAAGGAATCCGAGGCGATCATGGTAATTATTTTCTCTACTCTGTTCCGAAAATAACTTCTTTATGCTCTAGTCCTCCCTTTACAAAAACCAGTACAACAATATAACAAAATCATTTATTATTGTTGGTAGGAAGGAGCATACAGAACTAGAATGAACGTAATTCGTAACTGATTATGGTCTGTCAGCAACACGTAATTCCGTTTATTACAGGAATTACATAAATTAAATAATAAAATACAATTATTGTATTGACATGTTACAATTGACTTAAATGTTTCCAGCTGTACCAGGGAGGCCAGAAAAAACCTCCAACCTTCTAAAAACCACTTGGGGAAAATACAAAGGTAATAGAAGGAAATCTGGGTCGGGGCCAAGGCACAGCTGTTGTCCCCCGACAGAACTGTACTAGCTTCTGAGATGGTATAAGTACCGAACTTGTGACAGAACGAGTTACTGTGTAAGCCAAGGTTTTGTGAAACAATCAAACTAGACTTTACTTAGACTTTAAACGTATCCGTCTTTGACCTTTTCACACTTCTATCTGCCACCCAATATGACAGCCCTAAATTTGCATTGGAAGTGGCACCTCCGAATCTAAAACTGTAAGTTTACTATAACCCGACGGATCAATGCCCACTTCCGCTGATTTAACTTTTAATATATCTCTTGCTAAGTACTTCGTGTTTTTCAGAGAACACATTACTTTTAGAATCCTCTTCATGTCTAGAAGATCTGATAATAAAATCAGTAGATTCCTCTGCGATATGAGCGTGACGAATGTCAGTTCAGCGGTAAATAATAATATCAGACATGTCTTATTGAACGTTTTCGCATGTAAACCCATGCCCGTCTCTGTACTTATCAGTTTTGTTTGATTCAATTTAAATTCGTAAGACGATCTTCCAGAAAAATTATATTATTTCTGATATTCAATGGTTCTGGGATTCTGAAGGATCCAGCATAAGATAATAGACACATGTTAGTGATCTAGTACCAAGTAGATTACTACTCTCTTCGAAATAGGTATGAATAATTATAACAGTATCCGGAGTTATCGGATGTACTTTCCTAACAAGTTCATTCGGGTGTTATCTTTCGAAGCTTCAACAATTGCCGTTAACAATGAATCTATTACAAGGAAAGTCGTCTTCAAACCTGCTATTTTATGTGCCCAGTTTATAACATAGTAATTAATAAGTATTTAAACTTTTTCCTACCTTCCAACATTGATTGAAGAAATAGTGAACCGGATAAAGTCATATCTGGGAAATATATACCGGAAAATGATCGCTATCTTGGCACCATATTTAAAAAATTCTGCAACAAATCGAGGACAGTATTATCTGCCCTATGTAGCGTTTAATATTGAAGGCCATAAACTTTTATGGATTACAAAAGCTAGAGAGCTTGAGGAAAAACGAACATCCATCTATTTTTGCTGCCCTTGCGATGTCTAGAAATAAATTCAATATTCTGTTATATCGGTAATTGTTAAGTATCCAAGTGTATTTATCTAATTATCCGATCTATAGAAACTTGGATTTTCGCTTATAACTATGTCCAAGTGAACTGTTATCTCTATTATGATTCAGTCGCGCATCACGACTCCCAGAGGTCCTAGACTGGCTGGGTACGGGTCCAAGTGGTCTCGTTGAGGACGTAGGTGTTCCATGAACAGCACTGCATTGCTCCATAACATGATAAGGTCCAAGTGGTCCTTCAATCATCACCAATGGTACAACGTACCGTCCAAGGGTCCAAGTGGTCCCAAGGTATAAACATTCACGTCAACTTACTTGTGACCTGGTCCAAGTGGACCCAAAATGTATAAATAACATGCGTGACAGTAAGTGCCTAGGTCCAAGTGGTCCCAAGGTATAAACATACACGTCAACGTATTTGTGACCTGGTCCAAGTGGACCCAAAATGTATAAATAACATGCGTGACAGTAAGTGCCTAGGTCCAAGTGGTCCCAAGGTATAAACATTCACGTCAACTTATTTGTGACCTGGTCCAAGTGGACCCAAATGTATATATAACATGCGTGACAGTAAGTGCCTGGGTCCAAGTGGTCCCAGGCACAAACATTCACGTCAACTTATTTGTGACCTGGTCCAAGTGGACCCAAAATGTATAAATAACATGCGTGACAGTAAGTGCCTAGGTCCAAGTGGTCCCAAGGTATAAACATACACGTCAACGTATTTGTGACCTGGTCCAAGTGGACCCAAAATGTATAAATAACATGCGTGACAGTAAGTGCCTAGGTCCAAGTGGTCCCAAGGTATAAACATTCACGTCAACTTATTTGTGACCTGGTCCAAGTGGACCCAAAATGTATATATAACATGCGTGACAGTAAGTGCCTGGGTCCAAATGGTCCCAGGTATAAACATTCACGTCAACTTATTTGTGACCTGGTCCAAGTGGACCCAAATGTATAAATAACATGCGTGACAGTAAGTGCCTAGGTCCAAGTGGTCCCAAGGTATAAACATACACGTCAACTTATTTGTGACCGGGTCCAAGTGGGCCCAAAAGATATAATTAGCGCCTTCAACTCAGATTAGGTTTGCAAAACCTATAAACATGACACGTGTGAACTTATTTGTGACTGGGTCCAAGTGGGCCTAAATGATCAGATTTCCTCTTAGAACTTCCGTTACCTGAATTCTATAATCGATCGCGTCCTGATGAAATTATAATAAAATAACAACTGTACTTAGTTCCATCGAATCGTAGAGTACTACGGTCGAGCAAAAGTTTAGGTGAACTGAACATGGAGTTCTCGTTAGAACCTAACTCGTAAACCGATACGATAAGTATCAGCAGGTATCGATAAAAAATGGCGACGGTGGCCTGTACCACTATGTATCACGCCATGGGCAAAAGATGTTCGAGGGCCAATAAGGCAACATAAAAATAAATCCCTACGCATCTAGCACAAATATGAGTAAAAACTCTAGGGATGAGATAAATAGGAAGAACGAGCGATTTGTTCTCGTACTCACGAATATGTCAACTGTGTAGGAACCCAATTTGTATGGGCCATATCGAAAGATTCTCTCTTAAATCGATCTACAATTCTACTGATAAAATCAGCTCGCTGATTCTGATCTCTAGGGATCCATACGACTTCAAATCTTATGTTACTAAGTAGGTAACAGTAAAATATTTATAAAGCGATGCTTGCATGCTTAAATCTTCGACACACGTGTAACACTGATTATCAGTGTACCATTTTGATCGTATACAACAGTATACAAAAAGATCCCAGACCTATTTTTGTTTACGTGTCTTAACTCCAAGATGACCACTTTTACCGGATTTTTACACCGAAGCCGAAATCGGGTTTACTACAGTCGGTTCTTCTGTAGCACCGTCTAATCTAGACTGCTTCGCGGGAGTTATTAGAAAACGTTTCTGACGAAGGCGTGGTAATAAAAGGAATTGTATCTCCCTTCGTCTATAATCTTAAATGACATCGCTGGTGGTTGATCTTCATGTCTCTCCGATATTGACAATAATTAATATGAGCTCTGAGTGTACCTTTGCCAATATAACTGGGTATAACACTTATCGTGTGACTTAATTACCCTTGAACTCGTAACTGTCTCGTTTAGAGTGTAATGTTCTTTACCTTTAATAAGTTCTTTTACTAGTTCGTTATTAGATATGCTACTAGTATATTGGAGATATTTTCCGCTTGTGCCACTGGCTTGGTTTTCGTTGTAGAGCCGGGTGTATGTTGTGTATACAGGCAGTTACGTCTCCAAAGACCTGAAGCAGATGTCGACTTGGTTCTGGAAACGGGTGCTGGATGTTTTCGTTGACGGACGAAATTACTGAAGTTCTGAGGGGAGATGGTATCAGAAGTGGACGACGACGTCTGAGCGAACAGAGGGCGCTGCTTGACAAACTAAAATAAAGCATACGAAATTAACTGTCGAGTCATTCGTAGTAGTGTAGCCCTGAGAGTGAAGAACGCTTAATCTAAGTATCTTATATATGGTAAAGATACAATAGAAGAAATACAAACAAGTGTGGAATGTGAAATTATTTGCAATGCAAATACTGTAAAATCCGGACACGAGCATAAATACATTTAACTTGTCCGGCTTCTGTTGTTCTTGGCGTGTTCGGCTATTGAAGGCGAAGCTACAGTCGAAACTTCAGGTTGAAGTTTATTGGCACTTTCACTCTTGCAATTTGGAATTGACTTTGCATAATCTCCAACTTCTGCCCACTGATTATCTTGGTTATATAAATATGAGCCAAGATCGCTTTCCGTCAAGGTTGACTTTCGTTTTAATCCCTCCCTATGTATCTTTAGCTTTAATCCCTCCCTAGGTATGTTCAAATTACGAATTGAGCTACAAATATACTATAAAAGTATATTTTAGATATGATTTCTGTGTGAAACTTAAACGAATCTTTGCAACTCAACGGCTTCAAGACAAGTGATAGCCACAGGCGAGACAAGTGAGCGTTTATAAAAGCGTCACGTGATTTTTTAGCGGTTTCCATGAGAACGCTTCACAACTGGTGCTAATAAGCCGATTACAGCCTACTTTCCCGTTCATATTTCTTTCGGCGTAATTTCTCGTTGAAAATAAAACGCTTGGATTTTTATATTCACTAAACTGTAGAATTCACTTTGAACATTCTAAAATATCAATAATATTTATTTTGCAACTGAAATGATGAAGGGCTCCTGAACCTTAAATCAGTTTCAGCTGGTGCCATTAAATTATTCAACCGGTAAAAACAGACCACCGCTTCATTAATGCACTCCACGGCGTTTTCTGTAAACATTTCTCTACCTTACCACAATCACCTGTTCTCTTTAAAAAGTGTTTACGATATAAGGCGATCCATTATTGATGCTGCCGTTATAGTCTATCAACTGAATCAAATACTCTAATTAATGGCATGAGTGTCTAAAAAGTTAGGTTAATTCTTCAGTGACAATTTCATGGATTGATCGAATTTTACAGCCAAGGTATCGGACCATTTTTGTTACATGCAGGATGCTGCTTAAGTCGATTCTAGTAGCGCTCTGCCTGCCAGTAGTAACTATTTCTTCCCTAAAAAAGTCTGACTTGAAACTGGATCCCAAAAAACCTCATTCCCCACAACTTACCTCATTCCATCCATTGAAACAAGATGGGCAGTTAAACAAGTCGACTAAAACTGAAATCCTTGAGAAAGATCAGACCAAGATGACACCACAAGACAAAATTAACAAAGGCATCAAAAGTGACTCAAATACGGGTACCAAAAATCACACGACTGCTTTCAAAAATTTCGTTCAGGAAAACGGACCTCGGCAAAAATCAAGGAAAAACAACAACAGAGGCAAAGAATTTAGCGAAAACTACGAAAATAATTATTACGGCGAGAACCAACAATTTTTCTCACCAACATGGACGTCTCTCGATTCTCGTAAACTACCTGTCTGGTACGACGAGGCAAAATTCGGGATCTTTGTTCATTGGGGCGTTTATTCCGTACCAGGTGTGTTATCGGAGTGGTTTTGGTATCACTGGAAGGTTAGTAAATGGGCAAATGTGGTGAACTACATGGCTAGGAATTATCCACCCGGTTTCAAGTACGCTGATTTTGGAACACAGTTTAAGGCGCAGTTGTTTAATGCCAGTGAATGGTACGACCTGGTGGCAAGGTCTGGTGCAAAGTAAGTTATTGTTTTATATGTTTTTTACCCTTGTTACAGTTTTCCTTAGCCGAAGCTTAACACCTAGGCACCTACTCCAAAATGCTCGTTTAAAAAGGTGGCGGACGAGTGGGGTCTTTGTTTGTTGACGTAGCCTCGTTTCCGTGGGCGTAGCGAACAGGTTTCTGGGATGACGTCGCGCGAAAAGTCAACGGCGAGGGTGTTACATGAAGCAACTCTAACAAAATTTGGGCAACATTGTTGCAGGTTTTGAAGGTAATTCAAACACTTGCAACATGTTGCCGCAACGAAGATTGTGTTAAAAATCGTCCAGCGCGCCATGTTACACTATGTTGACTTTTCGCGCAACATTCATACGCGAAAAATCGCCGTTAAGAATCGTCTCGTGTAACATCACCTTAAGAGTTAATATTAAAACATCATAAGCGATTAATTTGCAATGGTCGAGCCAAGTCAGTATATCTTTGCTAGATGTTGCGCTAAAAATCGTCTCATGTAACATTCCCGTTTCCGCATCAATGTTGCGCTAAAAGTTGTCTCGGGTAACATGCATTAAAAATCGTCGCGAAAAGTCATCACCTTTACACTGCACATGCCCGTGATGCAAACGATAGCGCTGAACTCGATTTTTTTTACGGCGCTTTTCATCAAAATAATTTCACACAAAAATAGATAGTTAAGAAGTAATGGTTTAGAAGTAATTTCCAGAATTCGCGTTCGTGTTAAATAAACATATATATTTTATTTGTTATAGCAGGCTGAGTATTACAGTTTACAGCTGGTGGGGGCCTGCTTTTACTCCTCACACACTCCCCACTATATTAACTGTTTTGGACACACTACACTCGACTCACGGTTGATTTTGTTGTTGGTGTTAGGGTTAGGGTTAGGGTTAGGGTTAGGGTTTGGGTTAGGGATCTGTATATACCGATACAACATGGCCGCTAATTCTGTACACATATAGTGATTAAAATCCATCGTTTTGTTGCTTGTATATCCTCAGGTATTTCGTATTTACCAGCAAGCATCACGAAGGCTTTGCTAACTGGAACACCAGCTATTCCTGGAACTGGAACTCGGTTGATATTGGTCCTCATAGAGATATCGTAGGTTTGTTGAAATTCCGTCTGATTGATATAAATAAACATTCCTGGCTTAACAATGTGAAATAGGCCTTTTGTAGGAAACAGTCACGTGCTGATATATCACTTCAATAACCAACGAATTGCGCTCGTGATCCCATGGGAAAGGCTTTACTGGATGGCAAACAAACTTAAAAATGCTACTTTGGAAAGATCGACAATCGATTGGGGGTGGAAATAGCCAATTTACAAACAGGTTCAGTTGTGGCTATTAAATGCAAGTAGTGCCTTTAGGGACCGTTCATTCTTTTATGGGGAGGGGGGCGGGGCGGTCGTTTGAGGTCTCTGTTGTTGAACAATTGTGTGACCCCCCCTTCACTTCACAATTTCTTTTGGGTAACCCCACCCCATAAACTCATATATTTATAAACCAACCATTTTTTGGGCTGATCCCTCAGCCCTCAGTTGAACCCCAATTGTTTTAGGTGACCCTCCATCAAATCCACAGCCCCCCTCCTCCCAATAAAAAATAAACGGTCCCTTAAATAAATGAAGCCGGTCATATTTTATTGCCATCCAGTACAACCACGTGATTGCATTCTTGCAAAAGGCCCATTTAGTTGTGCATGTGATCATGACTTGTTGTGCATGTGATCACGACTTGTCGTGCATGTGATCATGACTTGTTGTGCGTGTGATCATGACTTGTTGTGCATGTGATCATGACTTGTTGTGCATGTGATCATGACTTGTTGTGCATGTGATCAAGACTTCGCTTTCGATTGCAGGTGAGCTTACAGAAGCCTTTCGTAACCAAGGAGGCGTTAGATTTGGTTTGTACTTCTCGCTCTACGAATGGTTCAACCCACTTTATCTCAAAGACAAGAGGAACAATTTTACGACCCAGAACTTCGTCCAGGTGACGTCATAGATACGCTACAAAACAACTTACTGCAATCTGATTGGATAATTTGTGTTTAACAAACGAGAACCAAATTGAGGGTCAAATGTTTCGTTACATTGTCATTTTAGCACTAGCCGATTACGAGTCTCTCCGAAGTACTGAAATACAATCTCGTATACAGACCCGACTTGTTTCTTACTGCATGCGCATTTTCGACGAAAACTAAACTAAGGATTTGGTCATTGAGCATGCGCAGTAGGAAACAGAGCTGGGCTGGGTTCGAGATTGACTCATATCTCGGAGGCGCATGCGCAGGAAGCCGTGCATGGTCAATGTTTCTAAAAATCACCCATTTTCCTCTTCATTCAGATCGAACCTTGCTCCTTATTCTACTTTACTCTCATCCCAGTTATAAACACTTGGGATAACACGACAAAAACTTGACAGTCACGAGCCAATACGAGCCAGCTGTATTTTGTTGCTTTACAAACTAACCAGCAAACTTCGTGCTCTATTTTCTCGTATAAATATCATCCAGTGCATGTTTTGTGTTGTTTTGTAAATAAACATATTTAAATGCTGAATCTCTCATTTAAACATTGTTCAGTAGCCAATGAGAGAGCTCGTTTATGTGATATTTTATAAACATATGCATCTTTACATTTTGATTTAGTTCTTAGAAGTAGTTGTACCTGACGCGATTCATGTCTCGACGTATCAATGTAGTTAAAGGGTTATGTCGAACATGCGCAAACGCATGTACGCATGTACGCGAACGGATGTACGCAGTAAATGTTCGATTGATGGCTAGTTGTTAATTGGCTACTGACAGTTCAAGTATGAAACGCTTGAGTGAAACGGATACGCAATATTTTCCCAAAAGACTACGTCCATACACAGTTTGTTACTTATTTGTGAAAATATTTAATTTGCTTTGATTTTAACCATCCCACATGTGCGCGAAGTTCGCCGTGGCCCAGTTCAAATGAAATTCGCTGAAAATAACCGTGTCCGGTCCGGATTCTAGTCACGAAAAACTCGAAAAACAATGTTTTGGCTGAGCGCGGATTGGGTGCCCTGCCCTCCGGGGAGTTCGTTCGCACCCAATCCGCGCTCGGCCAAACATCGTTTTTCGAGTTTTTCGTGACTAGAGACCAAGAAAAATAAAGGGACTGTGCGCAGTCTAGCAGCGACTATAAACCCCTATCACCGTGACACAGCGCTTCGCGATCTGAGCCGATATATAACTTAGTCCCTATTTTGTTCGTATCGATACCTAGACAACAGTTGTGCCTCAGCTTATGGAGTTGGTAAATAAGTATCAACCAGAGTACATCTGGTCCGACGGGGACTGGGAAGCACCGGACACCTACTGGGACAGTAAACAGTTCTTGGCCTGGTTATATAATGAAAGGTAACCTTGATAATCGTCTCAATAGGCCTTTTGTAGGAAAGAGTCACGTGCTGATACATCACTTCAATAACCAATGAATTGAGCTCGTGATCCCATGGGAAAGGCTTTACTAAGGGTGCGTTCGATTGACCGTATTCCGGAATAAGAATACACAGAATGATAACTACAAATCGCTTATTTCGGGAATTTTTAGTCCATGGAATACAAGATGTATCCTGAATATCATATTTCAGCAAACTTTAGTAGTTTACAGTGCAAAATGTGCCTGAACTGGTGATTTCCAGAGATTATTCCATCTATTCTTATTCCGGAATACGGTCAATCGAACGCGCCCTAAATGGCAAACAATCTTCAAAACCGCAGTTTTAGAAAGATCGACAATCAATTGGAGGTTGAAAATTCCATTTACAAACAGGTTTTGCAAATAACACTACCGATCTCGTACAAGTGCCTTTAAATAAATGAAGGCAGAATTGTTTTGCCACTAAAACACCACGTGATTATACGGTGCTGCTAACACTTCATAATGATTGTTTATTGCTTCTATTATGATTGTAATTGACTCTTCTCACGTCACGGTCGTGTATAGTCCTAGACGGAAAAATAGGTTCTCAGTTCGAGACTGACCTTGCAAAACGTATTGTGTCTATCCAACACGGCCTGATTTTTTTTATGAGTGCGGTATCCTTACCGTAACCGTACTGTAACTTGATTGAATCAGAAAGACGAAAACATTGAAGAAACCATTTCAATATCTGTCGTGGCATGTCGTACAGTAGAGCAAGTCCCGCGCGTGGGGAGAACCATACACAAAGATATCGTATGAGTGCACTGTTATTTTCAAGGAGTTATTTTAACTCCAAAAGAGTTATTCTGTACGGAATGTCCGTAGCCTTAGCGTAACCGTACTGTACCGTAACTCTGTGATTTGATTGGATCAACAGGACAAAAACAATAGGGAAACCATTTCAATGTCACGGCATGTCCTATAGTAACCGTGCCGTAGTTACGAAATCCACTCTAACGTGCACAGTCAAAACGAAAGTCCCAAAAAGGGATATTGGTACTTTGAGTCAATCTTCTGTAAATGCCAGGACTTTATGTCTTGTCCGTATAAATAGCGAGCACTGCTCGTAATAATGCTTGGATGTGCTTTGGAACGCATTTGTAGCCGATCGATGCACTAGCCTTTAGACTATATATGTACTTGAGATAAACTGAAAGAAAAAAACAGTTTTGTAATTGTCCATCCTTGTTACTGAAGTCAATATATTATTCTAAATCTCTGCTCTTTATTTCCTTGCAGTCCTGTAGCAACATCAGTTGTGGTTAATGACCGTTGGGGTGTCGGCTGCTCGTGTAAACACGGCGATGTTCACGTCTGCGAAGACAAGTATAACCCAGGTTAAGTTATATATGCGTTTGTACAATGACCAAGAAGTGTGAAAAACTATAACCTGCCAATAACCAATAATGCAGCGTCAAGGTGCGGCAATAACGAAACCTTTACATGGCTTCCTAAAACACACTCATTTGCCTCCCTTTCCAATCTCATTTGCATGGTTATGTAATCTGATTTGTTTAGTTCTTTTTAATAATAAAAACATGTATACCAGAACTTCGGCAGTGGTATTTTCACTAAATTTCACGAGGGACACAATTTTCGCATATACCCTAACTCACTTTTGATCATGAATTTGTGGCATAACTACACAGCCATTGGTCACTGTGGAACGAGCGTCTATCGAGTCTACAATTCATCACTCGCTCCTTGACTAATGCGCAAGCTTCCGGTCAGGCAAATTAAAACTAAAATGTGCACTAACTTAATGCATGGGGGGGGGGGGGAGGGGGCACTTGTGTCATAAATTGTTAGGTATGTGCCTTGGGGTCCAGAGCGCCAGGTACCACCCCACATCAATAGTTTACGTTATAAAAGTCCCCCTCCTCCCCCCCCCCCCCCAAAAAAAAATGCCAACCTTCATCGCTCTTCCAGTTGAAATGTACTAGTCTGGCGCCAGTGCGAGTCTACAAATCACATACATGGCACTAGCGTTAGTCATTTCCAAATGATCTTTTTGAATGAATGGGAATTCGTAAGTTTTGCCAAACTGACAACGCCTCTTTTCTTGAACAGGTGAGCTACGGAAGCACAAATGGGAGAATGCTATGAGCATCAACAAACAGTCCTGGGGATTCACGAGAGATGGTAAACTGGAAGACTACCTCAGTATACACGATCTGATTCGAGAACTGGCGTCAACTGTTAGGTGAATATTCATATCTGAATATCAATTAGAACAAATAATTTTTTTAAATTAAAATTGTTTTATACAATAGTGTGTGAAACGCGTTCTCTGATTGGTCGTTAGTCATGTCGGGTATTAAAGTTTAGCATATAGCTCAGCCGCCGGCTATTGGCAAACTCGCCATCTGAATGGCTAGCTCAGCGCTGTCTATCGACCGTTCAAAACCTCATGCATAATTAATTACCATTTTGTCCAATCAGATGAAGCAAATCACTCACGTGCATGCTCCTTTATACCCGGTACAACGAAAGGATCTTTATACGAGTTTTCACTGTACGATTGTGGCCCTATATAAAACTTCATGGTTGAGGCCTGAACAAAGGAAAAAGGCCTCAACCATGAAGTTTTATATAGGGCCACAATCGTACAGCGAAAAGTAGTATAAAGACCCCCCTAGTCAATCCTTATAAAACCACGGGTTTCACAGTGAAAATCCTTAAAAAGACCCTTAGGGGGAATCTCAGTTCATAAGATGAGACTCAGGGTTGCTCAACCAATGGTCTAAGTGACTTGAGGAGCAGTTATTCATACGCAACCGGCCTAACATTATGGGACCCAAATTTTCGCTCCGTATCGGCCAACGCACAACGTAGCTATAAATAAGTAATTATTCGCTTTTCATCTAAATTTCTGAAAATTATTATCTTTTAGAAGTAACGTTTTTGAAGCCGTTCAAGAAACTCGCAGCACGTGTTTTATTAGATCTAAAAACACTCGGGCTAGGCTCTCGTGTTTTTGAAATCTGTTAAAACACTGCTATCGTTCTTAACCATTACATAGTCGACTGTGCACGCGCTGCAGAAAAAAAATCACCGAGAAAAAATGATTTTTTGAGAATCTTTTTACAGTTTTCCTGATCGCTAAGTTGATAGAACGGTGGTTTGGTTATGCTAAAACAATTAGACTTCTGGCTCTTGGTTTTTATCAACTTGATAATAGACTCGCAGGACTGTATCCCTCGCCAACTATCTGCCGATAACTTCGGTTGTGTCATTCTACTTTCGCTAATTATAATTGCAACTGTATATATAAAACAAACGGATGGAATTTTGATGTGGTCTCCACAGCTGACGTCACAATGTGACGAGAACAAGCCTGCGTCACGTCGGGGTATGTCTTTGTTTTCGTCACGTTGTCACGTCATCTGTGCATCTATAAGAGCAAGAGTGAGGGACAGTCGAGTGGCGTGACTGCTGTTCTCGTCACGTCATCTGTGTATCTATAAGAGTGAGGCGTAGTCGAGTAGCGTGACTACCTATAAGAGTGAGGGTAGTCAAGTGACGTGACTGTCGTTCTCGTCACGTTGTCACGTCATATGTGTAGATACACGGCGATCGAGCTGACATCTATTTATTTTATATAATAAGTAGCGGAAAGATCGAAATGATGTCGTGCAAGTTACGTCATACTACATGGCTATCGATTAATCAGAGTGCGCGTTCACACACCAGTTGTTGTACCCTTGCGCAGCCAAATATACCAGGGAGAGTAGAACACCTGTCCTCAATTGTCTATAACCGGTCGGGAATTCGACATATTTTACGAAAATTCCGGACCCGGAAATTAAAATTAGGTTCAAACGAACCCATATCATACATAATAGTACCAAATCCCCCCCGATCATAACTAACATTGTCATTGCGTTAGTGAACTATCAGTTTCTGTGCCTTCCATTTTTAGCTGTGGTGGTAATCTTCTAATGAACATCGGACCCCTCCCCTGACGGTACGATACCACTGATCTTCAAAGAACGGCTACAACAAATGGGGGACTGGCTGCAAGTCAATGGTGAAGCTATATATGGCAGTAAACCATGGAAAGCACAGAACGACTCCATCAACCCAAATGTCTGGTTAGTATAGAGTGCTATACTAACGTATAGTATAGAGTACTTTCGACACACGGTGTACGAATATTTTTTGTTGGGCAATTATTCGTTTCCATACTTGAATATTTATATTTAACTTGCCGGCACCATTTCTCCTTTGGAGTAAAAAGATAAACTGGAATGTCCGGTTTTCTCGTTGAACCAAAAATTCAAGACTTTGGGGCGGTTCGGAAACTGCAAAGAGAAGGGGAGATTATACATTTGGTTTCGTTTTTGACGTTCCTATTTTATCCTAACACAGCTTAAACGGGGGGGGGGGGGGGGTATATGCAGGTGTGTTTACAGGGACTCATGGGGGAGGGGGAATGTGCCGCATCGGGCTTCTAAACCGGACCTGGTTCAGTTACAAAGAAACGGGTACCTCAAAAACTCAGATTTCCAAGTTATTGGAAAGGAATCCGGATTTCCACCCTGATTGATTATTCAGAGTCGTCTACAACCTGGAATTCGACAGTTTTAACGCGAAACCCGGAGGCTAACTGGACCCCGTACCCACTGTACCCCGTTCTTACTGGACCCCGTGCCCACTGGACCCCGTGCCCATTGGACCCCGTGTCCACTGGACCCCGTGCCCACTGGACCCCGTTCCAACTGGACCCCGTGCCCACTGGACCCTGTGCCCACTGGACCTCACTCCCACTGGACCCCGTGCCCACTGGACCCCGTTTCCACTGGACCCCGTGCCCACTGGACCCCATTCCCACTGGAACCCGTGCCCACTGGACCCCGTGCCACTGGACCCCGTGCCCACTGGACCCAATTCCCACTGCATGGAAACCCGTTCCCACTGGACCCCGTGCCACTGGAACCCGTTCCCACTGGACCCCGTGCCCACTGGACCCCACGATTTGGCACACTTCCAATGGATGGAAATTACGTAGTAATACCATGATCGCCTCGGTTTTTTTTAATTCTCCGAGGCACATTAAACTCTAATCTCCCTCATGAAACATGCATGAGGGAAGATTAGTTCTACTCAACATAAGGGAATTAAAACTAGAGAACAATGCGTAGGCTGAACAAGGGAGGCAAAGGCATCAAACTTTACTCCCCTTGCAGGTTAGGGAATACATTACGCCGCTTCATCTAACCCTGTGCCCCTTACCCTAGTTGTAGAAATTAGCCAAAATGAGACCTGTCTTATGCTGACCATTCGCCACGAACCATATGGATCAACTATTTCATTGTTAGCATGCATGCTCAGTACTTTTCGAAGATCAGTTCGCTTCCTCGGCGATCATACGATTACAAAGTTCGTGAAATTTGTAAATTGCCCGCGAGCCTTGGGATGATTTGTTAAAGTCCCTCCGCCTGCGTCGTCGGGACTTCAACAAATCCCTTAGCTCGCGGGGCAATTTTAATTACTAACGAATTTCCCTTATGCATGTGATTACTTATAAAAATACCATTAAAATGTTGTTGGAAACTCTAATTTCCATTAAATTATATCCCATGGACGAGTTCCAGTTTTTCCAGTGTACCACCGCACATCCCTGACACACCGCGGCAAAACGTAACGCGCATGCGCTTTTGATGAGCTCAGGGCACACTCGTCTGCCCAGTTTCCGCCCCAAAACTAAAAGAAAACAGGCAATCACCGTGGTTCTAAATTTAGGTACATATGTGAAATGTTTCGCCCAAAAAACAGGTTGAAGTTTTCTTAATTTGGAATTCACTGTGACTTTACTAAGTTATAAAGTTATTTACTAAAAACGTTTAAGACCTCGAAAACTTGGAGCTCCAGAGCCTTCGTCCTTTCGGCCAGTGAGCATACGTTTTGCCGCGATGGAAGGCAGGGGGACTGGGGAAAGGGAGAGAGGAGGGAATATCCAATTTTGCAATCACTTGTGTCACTATTCAGGTTCGTTTTAATGTCATTTCCCTCTTTCTGTCAGGTACACCACTAAGGATGGCAATGTGTATGCCATCACACTGGAGTGGCCAAGATCAGGCAGACTAGTGCTCGGTGCACCCATCCCATCCCAGGATACTACTGTTACCATCTAGGGCTGATGGGAGAGTTCTCCTGGTGGATAATATTTGACCCTCTTAACAAATTTAATGATGGTTCACTAAACATCAGTGCTACTCATAACAATGGCAGCAACTCAAAAGATCGAATGTGAAGACTGTCACTGTTAATACTCACAATGAGAAAGCAAGTGGAGATGGTAGTGATGGCAGTGGTAATTATGAGTTAGAGGAAGAAGAAGAGGAGGAGGGTATTGATGAACAAAATGGTAAAATCAACAACAGCAACACAAGAAAAAATACTAACAGAGGCAATTATGCATTGGCCATTGACGTGCCCCCTGTAGCCATATCAGCACTTCCTTCAAATTGGGCTTGGGTATTTAAGTTCACACATGTACTTTAATACAACAATTGTATTACAATTATTACTCTTGCCATTTCTTTGCAATAAAACTGGTTGCCCTAGGAGGTTCTGAGTAGTTTTATAAACACAAGCCAAAGCCGAACTGGTTTAAAAGTGTATGGCAAAAGTTCACATGTAACACATAAATTATATACAAATCCTAGCAATTCCCTTCTTTTATTCAGTCCTTTCGTGTTTAGCCGGTTCATATGAAGTCCATACTATTACAAGGATGTAAATTTTGCCCTTGACTGAACGGACTCCCAAGTCAACAAAGGTCAACGCAACTTTCGAATCAAAACTTGCCCTCAGACGTGCGGACAGGTGGCCAAACGAAGTTACAATGTAGGTCGCAAGTTTAGCCGTAAAAAGCGATTTACATACCTTTAGTTAAAATCCCCCATAAATGTTACGAATATCATTGATAAATGCGTTTCTTTGGTAACGTTTTTTCGGTTTGTCCCGTGGAAAATTTCCGAAATTAATGGACGTCTGAAAAGGTAGTCCAAAATTC